>CM059259.1:23099819-24467319 GCA_030347555.1 Lablab purpureus
AAAAAAACTATTGATTAATAGAAAGAATAGGTCACTTAAAACCTATAAATTTAATTATTTTTATATTTTAAAAAGTAATTAATGTAATATTTAAATTTACAAACTACAAGGAAAAAGAACAAACACAGAAAATATTTGGTATGACCTCAAAATTTTGTAACTTTTCTTGAAATTTTATTGCAAATTTTGTCAGTAAATATATCATTAATGCTTTAAAAAATCAAACAAATGAAGTATAGAAGAACTAATTAGACCAAACCCAGTCAATTTTTTGGCGGACCAATATCAGCCAACAGGCAGATATATTTTTGTTTACTTTTCCTACTATTCACTGATTAGACAATTTAATGGTAGATTAGTCAAGAAAATAATTATTTAATACCACTTCATTTAGAGTTTTGCAGAAAAAAATATAAATATAAATAAATTTGTTATTTTAGTTAGACTAAATAACTTCTTTTTTCTAATATTTGGCTTGATTTATATATTGGTTAGAAGAATGCCGAAGGAACCCTACAGAGAAAAATTACTGTCTCACTCTCACACCAAAAACTCCAAACACAGCACAGTATGAAGTTAACAACAAAGAATCACAACCAATTAACCCACTTCACATCACCACCAATAGGGGAGGCAAAGTAGGTTGGGTCCAGCGGGCCGACTCGCCACCTCGCCAACATATAGGTGGGGCGGGATAGCATTTTCAATCCGCCAACACGTATTTGGAAAAATAACTATACCTTGGTTCCTTTAACACCTCATTGATTGCAATTTCTTTTGTAATAAACATTATGTCTTTTAGCTTGTACTTTTAAAATATCATGTCATTATATACATCTTTAATATATTTTTGTAATTACAAAAATTCATTTAAATTAGACATAAACAAAATAGTTTCAAAAAAAAAAAAAGTCCAATTTAAAACCAAAGATCCAAAAATAAAATAAAAAACCCAAAAAATAAATTTTTAAAAAAAAATGAAAAACAAAAAATATAGGTGGGTCAGCCCGCCAGCCCGCCTTATGACGGGGCGAGTTAGAAATTTTGGCCCGTATCCCTGTGGCGAATTGGTTCGACCCGACCTGTTTTTGGCGGGTTCATGGCGGGACGGGGCAGCCCGTTTTGCCACCCCTAACCACCAACACTTCCAAATTCTCAAATCAACTACAGAAATCTTGCATAGCTAAAATACCAAGCCACAATAGTTGTACACAATTCACAAATCAGAAGGTTTTCTAAACCTTTAATTGATAAATTAATATTTATAATTAAATAAAGTAAGATAATTACTATTACATAATATTTTACTAGATTATATAATTAATAATTAAAATTTAATTTATTAATGTTTATTATTAACTATTACATATTTATACCATTCAAATAATATAATATAAAATTATAATTTTTTAAACTTATTTTTATATTAAATATAAGAAATCAACACGACTTATCTTTTTTAAATTATTTAATTTTTCATTATTTTTAATATATATATGTTAAAAATTTAATTATGAAAAATATTTTAAAACTTTTACCGTCAATTAAAAATTTTGATTAGATAAATTAAAATATTTATTACATAATATTTTATTCAATTACAGTCAACCATTCATAATTTAAATCATAACGCATCTACAGCATTTAAATAATAAAATATAAAAATATAATTCTTAAATTATATTTTTTACTTTAATTATAAGAAATTAATTTTAATTAATTTAAAAGTAACTCTTAACCATCTAATATAATTATGATTTTTGAAATTGGTGAAACAATGATATGAGAGAATAGACTCATAAGTTAATTATGTAAATATTTTTTAAAAATTTAACTGGTAAGTTAATACTTCTGATTAGATAAATTCAGATAATTAATATTATTACACATTACTTTATTAAATTAAATTAAATTAAATTATTGAAATTAAATTTGTAAACATTTGTAATTTAAATTAGAATATTATTACATCTTTACACTATTCAAATAATACAATATAAAATTATAATCATTTGCATTACATTTTTATTTAAATTATAAAAAATCAATTTTAATTAATTTAAAAGTAACTATTAACAATCTAATGCATGTAGGATATTAAGAATAGACTCACAGTCTAAAAGAGTAAATTAACACAATATAATTATTTAGCTTTTTACTTTTTTAAGTACATATATTATTATGTAAATATTTTTTATATTTCTAATCGATAAATTAATATTTTTTATTTAATAAATTAAAATAATTATTATTACATACTATTTTATTTCATTGTAATTAATAATCAGAATTTAATTATAAATATTTATAATTTAAATTACAATACTATTATATATTTGTACTATTTAAATAATAGATAATAATATTATAAATCTTTAAATTATATTCTTTTATTTTAGTTATAAAAATTTAATTTTAATTATTTTAAAATTAATTGTTAACTGTCTAATATATTTATAAGTTTTGGAAACGAAGACCGAAGTATTCAATAAACGACAATTATAACTACAACGATTTTAAGATAATGAAATTTTTTATTGGATAAATTCCGACTCCCACAAAATATGTAACGATTTAAGTATTGTCAAAAAAAGGTGTTAGATTAATTTAATGTAAATTTAATATTTTAAAATGACTTCTAATATTCTTTTTAACTTAATTTTATCTCAGGTCCACATATCAAAATCTCATTTTTTTAATTAAAAATTATAATAAAGTTTAAAATTTAATATTAAAAGATTAAATATATTATTCAACAATATACATATATTAATTTAATATTATTTTAAATAATTTTATTAATATTTTTATATCTATAATATAATATACAATCAAAAATAAAATAAAAGAATATGCTCGCCAACTCATGAGTGAACCTAACCTCAAACAAAACATGAAATAAAATCGATTAGTTAATAATCTTTTACATATAAGAATCAAATTAAAAATTCCTTATGTTTTAGATAATAGGTTTACCATAAAAGAAAAATACATAAATTCAAAGTTTTTATACTGTCAGCACTAAAACATTTCAGAGGAAAAGTGGACAGATTTTATTTTAAACGTAATAAAACTTATAAATCTAAAGATGAAAGGAGAAAGATACACAGCATGCAATGAAAAAAACAAAACAAAAAAGTTAATATTTAATATCCAATAAATTATATGTTTCCATAAAGTCATTTTTCTGATACAATCTACACGTACAATAGATTTCTTTTTCTTTTTCTTGCAAACAAAACAGTGTAGATGTCAAGAGAGAAGTACTTTAGGAGAACGAGAGACATAAGATAAACTTGGAGTAAGGAGTTCTAAGGCAACGCATTATCCATTCATGTGACATGTAATTTGAAAATGTTTGGTACAACTTTTGTTGCCAGGAGCAGTTTGAATGTAAGGGGAGTTCTTTCCTGGACATGCTGCAGCAGACAGGAGACGGCTACAGCAAACACATACTAATTTGTTCTATTCTTAAACAGCATCTATATAAGGAGATCATGCTACACAAATCTTAATCCACTGCATTTCCTCTTTCCCCAAACCCTTTTCTTCCCCTTACAATCATTCCATTTTCTTGCTATGGAGAAAACTGAAGGGAACGCAAAGGGAAAGATGATCCAGGATTCTACGTCAAATGCTGAACAATTCCATGCTGAAAGATGATACAGGCTCCAGTGGAGCAGAACGTCATGGATCCGAAACTAAGGAGGTTGTTCATTTCACTTTCTTCTGCCTTGATCTTTGGGCAGAAAGGCTGTTTGAGAATATTCTGCGGGGAAATTAAAGACAGGTATGTTAAAAAAATTCCACTGTAACTATCACTAAAAATTCAAATAAAATGAGACCAACCAACCTCCTTAGTTTCGGATGCATCACGTTTTGTTCCACTGGAGCTATATCATATTTTCAGCTTGGAATTGTTCGGCATTTGATGAAAAATCCTGGATCATCTTTCCTTTGCGTTCCCTTTAGTTTGCTCCATATCAACAAAATGGAATGATTGGTAAGGGGAAGAAAAGGTTTTGGATAAAGAAGGGAAAGAGGCAATGAAGACGATCAAGATTTGTGTAGCATGGTGCTTATATAGATGCTGTTTATGTGAAGTTGGCCTAATAGTGGTGTGAGACAGAAATGAAGGGATTGATTTCTAAGAAGACAACACATTAGTATGTGTTGGACAAAAGAGCAGTGTAGCTGTCTCCTCTCTCCTGCGGCATGCGCAGGAGAAGAACTCTCCTCCCATTCAATCTGCTCTTAGCAACAAAGCCTTTATAATGGAAAAAATCTACGCGTCCCAGCCTCCCAATCACATCTTCAAAATCACTTTATGCAGGGGAGGTCGGATCTAAGCACCGCGTATGCGCAGTGTCCGTGTAACGTTGTGCTTTATCATTACTATGGGTTGGTCAAATTATGATATAGATTTCTTACTTTTTTTTATCTATCAACCTTTAACATATAATTAAAATATATATGTTATAATAAAATTAAAATATACAAATAAAGAATATAAGAAAAGGTGATATCCTTTGATAGAGTATTTAATTATTATTTTTTATTTTATAATAATATATTAATAATAAAATAATTTTTAAATCAATAAGTAAAATATAAATTTTAATTATAATTTATTAACTTTTAATTCTCATAAATGACAGTAAATTTTAGTGATAAGTGAATCCTTTGTAATTTTAATTAAAATGTTATTAATAAAAGAAAATATTTAGATTTAAGAAGTTAAAACTATTGTAATGCTATAATATAAAATAAATTAAGTTATAGTTAGACAACTTTATATAAAAAATATATGAGTAAGTAGAATGTTTTATATTTTAATTGTGTGTTAAAAAATTATTGATGGAATAGAAAATGAGACTGGAATGTGAGACATGTGATTTCTATCCCAAATTATGATATCAAACTTTTTTAAATCACATGCCAATAGGGATTAATGATGTGTTGGCTCAGACTTTTGTCCTACTCAATATTATACTAATTTTTATTTCAGATTATGATATCAAACTTTTTTTAAATCACATGCCAGTAGAGATTAATGTGATGCCTTGGCTCAGATTTCCGTTTTTCCATTCAACTTTTTCACATGTTAAGTTTTTTCAAATCACATGCCAGCTAGGATATATGATACTTTGAATAAATGAATAAGATCTCTGTTTGCCCCACTTAGCATTATACCGGACACGTTATTTTTATTCTAAATTATGATACTAAACTTTCTCAAATCACATGCTACAGGGACGAATGATGCATTGGATCACAACTTCACTTGTCCCACTCAGTATTAATCCAAACATGTGATTTCTATTCTAAATTATGATACCAAACTTTTTCAAATCACATGGTAGCAGGGACAGATGATGCGTTGGATCAGAACTTCACTTGCCTCCACTCAATTATAATCCAAACATGTGATTTTTATTCCAAATTATGATACCAAACTTTTTCGAATGACATGCCAGCTAGGAAAGATGATGCGTTGGATAAGATCTTTGTTTGCCCCACTTAGTATTATACCAGACACACGTTATTTCTATTATAAATTATGATACTAAACTTCTTTTTTAAATCACATGCTAGCAGGGATGGATGATGCGTTGGATCAGAGTCTCACTTGCCCCACTCAATAATAATCTAAACATGTGATTCCTATTCCAAATTATGATATCAAACTTTTTCAAATCACATGCCAGCTAGGACAGATGATGCATTGGATAAGATCTCTGTTTTTCTCACTTAATATTATACCAGACACGTTATTTTTATTCCACATTATGATACCAAACGTTTTCAAAAATCACATGCTAGCAGGGACGGATGATGCGTTGGATCTGATCTTCGCTTTGCCCCACTCAGTTATAATCTAAACATGTGACTTTTATTCCAAATTATGATACCAAACTTTTTCAAATCACATGCCAACTAGGACAGATGATGCATTGGATAAGATCTTTATTTGCCCCACTTAGTATTATACCAAATACGTTATTTCTATCCCAAATTATGATACCAAACTTTTTTTCAAATTACATGCGAGCAGGTATGGATGATGCGTTGGATCAGAGCTTTACTTACTTGCCTCACTTTGTAATAATCCAGACATGTGATTTCTATCCCAAATTATCATATCAAACTTTTTCAAATCACATGCCAGCTAGGACAGATGATGCATTGGATAAGATCTCTATTTTTTTCACTTAATATTATACCAGACACGTTATTTTTATCCTAAATTATGACACCAAACTTTTTCAAATCACATGCCAGATAGGAAAGATGATGCATTGGATAAGATCTTTGTTTGCCCCACTTAGTATTATACCAGACACACGTTATTTCTATTCTAAATTATGATACTAAACTTTTTCAAATCACATGCTAGCTAGGATGGATGATGCGTTGGATCAAAGCCTCACTTGCCCCACTCAATAATAATCTAAACATGTGATTCCTATTCCAAATTATGATATCAAACTTTTTCAAATCACATGCTAGCTAGGACAGATGATGCATTGGATAAGATCTTTGTTTTCACCACTTAATATTATACCAGACACGTTATTTTTATCCTACATTATGATACCAAATTTTTTCAAAAATCACATGCTAGCAGGGACGAATGATGCGTTGGATCTGATCTTCGCTTTGCCCCACTCAGTTATAATCTAAACATGTGATTTTTATTCCAAATTATGATACCAAACTTTTTCAAATCACATGCCAACTAGGACAGATGATGTGTTGGATAAGATCTCTATTTGCCCCACTTAGTATTATACCAAATACGTTATTTCTATCCCAAATTATGATACCAAACTTCTTTTCAAATTACATGCAAGCAGGTACGGATGATGCGTTGGATCAGCTTTACTTACTTGCCCCACTTAGTAATAATCCAGACATGTGATTTTTCTCCCAAATTATGATATCAAACTTTTTCAAATCACATGCCAACTAGGACAGATGATGCATTGGATAAGATCTCTATTTTTTTCACTTAATATTATACCAGACATGTTATTTTTATCCTAAATTATGACACCAAACTTTTTCAAATCACATGCCAGCTAGGAAAGATGATGCGTTGGATAAGATCTTTGTTTGCCCCACTTAGTATTATACTAGTCACACGTTATTTCTATTCTAAATTATGATACTAAACTTTTTCAAATCACATGCTAGCAGGGATGGATGATGCGTTGGATTAGAGCCTCACTTGTCCCACTCAGTAATAATCTAAACATGTGATTCCTATTCCAAATTATGATATCAAACTTTTTCAAATCACATGTCAACTAGGACAGATCAGATGATGCATTGGACAAGATCTTTGTTTTCCCCACTTAATATTATATCAGACACGTTATTTTTATCCCAAATTATGATACCAAGCTTTTTCAAATCACATGTGAGCAAGAGCAGACATGCATTGGCTTAAAACTTTTCTAGCCCCACTCAATATTATATATACTAGACACGTGATTTATGTTCCAAAATTATGATACCAAACTTTTTCAAATCACATTTTAGCAAGGATGAATGATGTGATGGCTCAAAACTCCGCTTACTCTACTCAATATTATATCAAACATGAGATTTTTATCATCTCAAATTATGATACCAAACTTTTTCAAATCATATACGAACAAAGATGAACGATAGATTCACTTAAAACTCTCCTTGTCTCACTCAATAATATACCAATTTTTTTAATATCAACATCTTTATCTTATGCCTCTCATCTCGTAAATTGATACTTACCTTCATATGAATACTCAATAATATACCAATTTTTTAATATCAACAATCATTCAAGATTCATAAACTTTGAAATGATAACGGTTTTAAAATTTATTATTTTCAATTAATATTATTATTAAAATACTTTTAACATATTTATAATTTAATTTTTAATATTATTACCATTATTTTTATTATTAATAATATATTATTAATTTAAATATACTTTAATATTTATATTATATTATAAAATTCTATATAATGATATATTCTTTTAATAAATTACTTTTGATTATTATCATGGAAGTAAATTTTTCTTTTAGTAAAAATATTTTTAAGATAAGAGTGTCTAAATATAAATATTAATTCTCTTTTAAAGCAAATTGTTAAACTTCTCAAATCACATGCCAGTATAGATGAATGTTGCTTACGAGACTCTAGCCAGACTCACATCTACCTTTTTTTTTTAAGTGGATTTACTAAAATCTAATAAATGAAAAGAGTTACTTTATTTTAAACATATTTTATTTTAAATTAATAATTTAGATTAGTTAAATGATAAATACACTATATAATTATCTTCTTCATTGAACAAAAACGATTTCATGATATAAATATAAATAAAATATCCTATTATCATAAAATTCATTATACACTCAATTATTTAATGTTAAAATGACACAATTTTTTCTTTAATGTTAAGATTCAAGTAAGAAATTACGATTACATAAATATTAAAATAAAATACTAAATAATATTTGTACAAATATAGTAATTATAGAAAAAATAAACAATTACATATAATTAAAAATTTGATGACAATTATAACTTTTATAATTTTCACAAATGTGAAAAAGAAAAAGTATATTAAAAATATCGAGTCAAACAATTAATAACTATAATAAAAAGTATGTGGTAAAAGAAGGACTTCAAATAGAAAAAGAAAAAAAATTAAAAAAAATTATTTAATAAATTAATAATTTACAATAAAAATAAATGTGAAGATAACTATATATAATATATATATATATAAAGAAAGATAGATAGATATTTATTTCTTATACCTAATTTAAAAAAATTATTACTTATTTTTATTTTCATGATATGAATAACTTTTATAAATATCGAGAAAAAAATTATATTACGAATATAAGTTGAACAATTGAAAAAATTAATAAAAATTATATAATAAAAAATTCAAATAATGAAAAAAAATTTAAAAAAAATATTTAAATTATCTAATAAACTAATAATATTTTAATAATTTACCATATAAATGAATATAAAAATGAATATTTACATGCCAATCTATTCTAATTTAAATAATTAGATATTTTACTCATATGTTCAACAAATATTAATATTTTAATAAAGAAGATTATTATATGGTGTATTTATTATTCTTTAATTAATCTGAATTATAAATTTAAAATAGAAGAAACTCTTTTTATTTATTATTAGATTTAGCAAATCTACTTTTAGAAAAAGGTAGAACTGAGTCTGGTTAGAACCTCCTAAGCCAACGCATCTGTCTCTCCTTGTTGGCATGTGATTTGAAAAGTTTGATAATCATAATTTGGCCAACGCATATTAGTGAAGAAAGTGTTGTTACCGATTAGCAGTTTCAATGCAAGGGGAGTTTTCTTCTCTGCATGCATTTTGCAAGAGACACCTATACTTATTTGTCCAACGCATACTACTACTTTCTTGTCTTCTTAAACTCACTCACTTCATTTCTCTTTCACACCACTATTAACCCAACTTCACATCAACACCATCAATATATATAAGGATGCTGCACACATTCTAATCCACCAAATAACCTCCTTGTTCCCTTTAACCTAATCCACCCTTTTCTTGCCTCACCAGTCAATCAACTTGTTGATGGAGCCAATTCAAGAGGCAAACAACACAAAACAAAAGATGGCTCCTAATACGGATTCTTCTTCCAAACATGTTCAGCAATCCCAAGCAGAAGAACATGATATGGATCCTAACGTGGAACAGAACCTAATGGATCCTAATTTAAGGACGTAGGTTATTTTATTTGAATTTCTAGTTATAGTTACATTGGGACTTTGTTTAACATACCTGTTATTTTTTTTACCGTTTTCTTTTCAGAATGTCCAGAAATCAACCTTCTGCCAAAAGATCAAGGAAGAAGAAGGTGAATTTGGTTAAGATTTTGGAAGATCGGGCCAAAAGCTTGGAGGTGATTGTTGTTACTAATTTCCATAAAACGAAAATGTTATCTGAAGATTTGATTTTTGTGGAATAGCATCTTAAGGTGTATGTTGAGAGTTAACTATGTTGAGATGAAGTGTATAATATTATTGTGTATTCATATGAAGGATCAACTAGCCCAACTTCAACCACAACTAGAATGCCGACAAAAGCAGGTGCGTCTTTTAATTGAGGAAGAGCAGGCGTTGCGCCAGGAAATTGAATATCTTGAGAAAAAGGCATTGCTCAGAGATGGTAAACATGTTTCATCTTTTCAATGTGTTTATTTGTGTGTGTGTGGATGCTCAAAATAAAGTTTTTCATTACACTATCAAAATATTAGTAGATATATAATTTGACTAATATGAAGACACTGTTGTTGTTTTAGCTGAAGATGAGAAGAAGAGGAGCAGAATTAATAGGCTGAGGGAGCTCCGAGACCAGAAGCAAGAGCAATTGCGTAGTTATCAAGGTATGTTTTTTAAGAAAAGAAGTTTGTTTTTGAAGTGAGATTTCCTTATGCTCTGTTCTTTTTGTGTGTAGGTGATGGAAGTGGATCAAAGTCTTGATGAGGCAAGGAAGAAGAGATAGCTGCTGTGCATGAAATGAATGAATGCATAGATATATCTTATTATTTCTTGAATCCTGTGTTCTTAGGTGGTCCTTCTCATACTCATTCAGTGTAGCTTTTAAACTCCTCATTTGTTCACTCATTCCTCCTAATGGCCAAGTTTCTAATTTTACAGAATTTCTTATATTTCTGCACTTTGATTTTTGAATAGTGTATTCTAATCACAAATCCTATAATAATCCCATTTAATTTAAAAAAAAGAGAACACAAATTGAAGATAGGCGATTTTAATCCAATCAGCAGAGTTATGGCATGCATAAAATAGATGAGAAAGTAGGATTACAGAGCAGTCCACCACTAATTGATGAGTAGGTTTTTTCTTTCAGTCTTTCCATCTAATTTAACTTTTTTTTTTCTTTTAGTCTCTGGGTCTGTTTTATTTTCATTTAATTCACTAATTCAAAAGATGATGACTGCATTAGAGAGTTAAGAGTTTTTTTTATAAATTAATTAAAATTGATTCTTATCATTAGAATTATAACTTTATATTTATCACTTGAATAAAAAAAATATTAACAAATTAAATTCAAATTATTAATTGTAGTTGAATAAAATAATATATAATAATAACTATTTTAATATATTTAATAAGAAATATTAATTTACCTACTAAAAATTTTAAAATATTTATATAATTAATATTATATGTATATGTATTTAAAATATTAAAAAAAGTAACTTTTAAATTAATTAAAATTGATTTCTAAATAAATATACTGTAAAGATTTCATCTTATATTATATTTAAATGATATAAATATGTAATACTATTTTAATTTAAATTATAAATATTTATAAATTAAATTTCAATTGATTGTAATTGAATAAAATAACATATAATAATAATCAGCATCTTAATTTATCTAGTATGAAATATTAATTCACCTGTTAAAAACTTAAAAATATTTATATCATTATTATTTTCAATGTATAATTAAACATTAAATAATTAAAAAACAAGTTAAAAAATTATATTATCTCTTTAAAACTGAAATCTCATATAATTAAATACCTCTTATTCATATAAAAATAACTATTAAAATATTATAAACAATTTTCAACAAATTATAAATATTTTTTTATATTATATCATCAATTTTAATAATAAATTATTATAATTAATTATTAGTAATTTTAACAGAAAATTTTAATTTTAATTAAAAGTATTCTTAGAATATATTTAATGAGAAAGTTATTTATTAATTTTTAGAACTATAAAAAATGACTATATAAATAAATATTTATGATTTAAAATTGCTTAAAGAAATAATTTTAAAAAATTATAAACTCTCGTATTATATTATATTATTTTAAAAATAAATTATTTTAACTAATTCATGTTGTTAAAATTGGAAATTTGCATTCTTCTCTCTAACACATTTCATCACCAATTCCAAAAGTGATAAATAAATCATGCAATTAACATTACTTTTAGATTAAATAAAAATGGTTTCTCTTTTAAAGTGTCAATTAGGCTTTAACACAGTATATCACCAATTCCAAAAGTCATAAATAAATAATGAAACTAAAATTTACTTTTAAATTAACTAAAATTGATTAAAACAAAAAATATAATTTAAAATATTATAATTTTATATATATTACTTGATCCGTAAAAATATATAATAATAGTACAATTTAAATTACGAAAATTCATAAATTAAATTTTAATTATTGATTGTAATGGAATAAAATAACATGTAATAATAAAAATTACTTTAATTTATCTAATAAAAAATTTAATTTACCAATTAAATATTTTTAAAAATTTAAACAACTAAAATTCCTAATATATTAATTAGAGAAGAAGAGATATTTGGTATTTTTATACTTAGTACCTTTATACATTTTAAATATATTTTTAAATAATAATAATTAGATAAAAAAATAAGCAGTTGTACTTTTTCATGTTTTTAAATTTTTTTTTAAAATTTAAATAATTTATTTTAATTTCTATATTAAATAATTTGGCAATAACAATTATATTAAAAAAATGGATAATTACATATTAAAATATTTATAGTTATTTTTAGATTTTAAATAATTTATTTTTTATTTTAAAATATATTAAAAAAGAAAATAAAAATATAAAAAAATCTTTTATATCTTATTATAAATTTTTATTTTAAAATATATCAAAAGTAAAATAAAGATACGAAAAGTAAATATTACAAAGAAAATTATTTATATATTATTATAAATATTTATAATATTAAAAAGATAAAAAAAAAAAAGACCAGCAAAAGACTTTCACAGCCTATACGTATTCATAATATGGATGAGAACAGAAGTTCTTCCACCAATTCACTAGTATGTGTAAGGACGAAGAAAATGTATTTAAGAGTATGAGTGGTTTAACTGAAATGAAATATGAATATTTTATTATTTAAGTTTAAAAGTTTATAAATAGAAAAATTTAGCTATTGAAACTTCATTTCACAAAAGTTACAATCTCTCTAAAATACTCTTCTCTGCCTTCTTTTAAGATTTTGAAAGATCCACTCATCTTCTTGTAGATCAGAACCCACCTTAAAGATCCTGGTGGAGAATAGAACAATTCTAACCGATCAGAATTTGTTTTAGAGTAAGTTTCTCTTTGCCCTATTTTCTTGAGTTAGAGTTTATTTTTGGTTACATGGTTGGATAACAATAGTTGCATGTGTGGTTTTCTAGGTCAAAGATGAATCTCTCTTAGTCAGTGAATATGAGAGTATATTTAAATCGTTTATTAGAGTCTTTTATGTACAGGTTTAGTTTTCCTGTGAGCATAGAAGATTCTGGGAGCTTAAGCTTGAGAGGCAAACCTAAACAGGTAAGAGAAGCTAGTTGTGTTTTGATAGTACCTTAGAATAGAAGATCTAGATGTGAAGGTGACGTGGTCATACTATCTGATTTTGTGCAGGATTGTGTTTTGTTTGAACGTATTTGAAATGTTTGAGATGTGATTGAAATTGTGTAGATGGAATGGAATAAGTTGTATGTTTATCTAATATATGTTATAATGTTAGATTTGGGGTCAACTTGATTCAAGCAAGTGTTATTTTGAAACAAAATATTCTCTTTTAGCATAGAACAGGTAGTATAACTCAGTTTGAACCAAGTTAGGACTCCTGTAGTACATTGCAGATTTTCTGAATTATGCAGAGTCGTTGGGTGAGTCAATCTCTCGCTGGGCGAAATTCATTTAATTGAAAACCCGAAAGCTTTTTACGCTGGGCGACCATAATACTTGCTGGACGAGCCTTTTATTTAAATCTCCAGTGGTTTGTTTCACTGGGCGAGATGATGTTTTTAGAATTAGGTTTAATGGTCTTCATGAAAGTTGTAGCCTTGGATGTTAGCTTTTCAATGGCTTCAGAATCAATTAAAAAGGAGGTGTAGAACTCAAGTTATGCTTGTTTTAGTGAGAAAAGGTCAAACTGTCAAATTTTGGGAAGTTGTGATTTTGGAACTTTTAACCTAAGTAAATGTTTTATTTAGTACTTGAAGTCTTCATAAGAGTTGTAGATTATCTTCTTATCTTTGTAATGAGTTATATTTGAGCTTGATTTTATGAATATAACTTAGTATGATGAAATTTCAAATGTTTGTAATATTTAATTTCACTATGATTGATTGAGTATAATGTGGTATGAATTGTTAGCTTTTATCATGATTTGAATTAATATAAATTGTATATGAAGAATGGTGTGTGTTGTTATGATTATGATGTATTTGAAACATAGTTATTTCCAAGGAGGAAATATTATGTTGTGATGTCTATGTGATGTATTGAATTGGGGATTCGAGAAATATCCTGACTCTACTGATGTTGGACTCACATAGAGAAAAATATCAGGTGGTGAGAGTCGAAGGAGGTTCCTATGACCCAGACATGGTGTGAAAAAGAACTGTGTCTGGTAGGTCATGGGAATTTACCCTGTCATATGAGTTGAATGAGTTCTTTTATGTAGCTTTGTTGTGTGAGACAACTTAGTGAAGACGTTGTGACACAAGATCTCTGAGTCTAAATTCAACGCATGTGTCTTCCGGAAGTAGAGTCAAGTGTCTGTGATTTGATGTTTGTGATTTATGACATGAGAAGTAGCCGATAGGTTGAGAGTTAGACATTTGATATTTTCATAGATATTGAATGAATGAATTGAGTATGTATTCATGAGTGTATGGATGAAATGTGATTTGATTATATAGATTGAGAAAATATATGTATATGGTGTTGATATGTACATGTATTCAAGTTCTAAAATCACTAGCTTATCCTTTTTGTGATTGTGTTGTTTTTTTTTCTTCTGTGATGATCGTGTTTTACACGTGAGCAGAGAATACATCAGGTGATAAAGTTCGACAGGAATGAGCTAAAACAGAAAATATTTTGTATATATTTGTTTATAGATATTTTGTTTTCTTTTTGATGATGTATATAAATTCCTATGAAGAGTAAAGTTTATTTTGTTGAGATTCCAAATAATTATATCAATATTATCTATTTATTAGTTATATTTAGTTGTTTAATAGTAACATAACCAAAAGTGGAATGTTATCGTATGAGCCTATTTTTGATTCACAAATTCAAAATATTATAAATACATTAGATAGGTAATAATTACTTTTAAATTAATTAAAATTAACTTTTTATGATTAAAATAAAAAATATAATTTAAAGATTATAGTCTTACATGGTATTATTTTAATGGTTTAAATATGTAATAATATTATAATTTCAATTATAAACCTTCTCCAATTAAACTCTAATTATTGATGATTAGAAACATGTAATAATAATAAAGATATAGAACTATTTATTATTTTTTAATATATATATAAAAGTAAAAAAAGTAAATAATTAAAAAAAAGATAAGTTAAAACCTTTACTTATGCATAAAATAGGTAATTTCATCTACCATATTTTGATGAGTCAATTTTCTCTTTTGGTCTATCAACCTATCGGATATATATTCTGGTTCACCAATTCCAAAGATCACTAATACATTAGATTTTTAATAATTTTTTAAAATTAATGTAAAATTAATTTCTTATAATTAAAATAAAAAATATAATTTAAACACTTATAATTTTATATGATATTATTTGAATGGTGTAATTATGGAATAATAGTGTAATTTAAATTATGAATATTCACAAATAAAATTCAATTTATTGATTGTATTTGTAAAAAGTAACATAGTAGTAACAATTATCTTAATCAAATTAGAAGTAATTTACCAGTTAAAGATTAAAAAAAATATTTACATAATTTATATATATATATATAATATTCAAAAAAAGTAATTATTAAAAGAGAATAACGAAAATAAGATAGATAAGAGGTTCATCTACTAATCCAACAATAATTTGATTAAGTTTAAGTTTTCTCTCGGCTAATAGTTACTTTAAAAATTAATTAAAATTAATTTCTATTAAAAGATATAATTTAAAGATTATAATACATAATTAATATTCATGAATTAAATTTTAATTATTAATTGTAATTAATTAAAATAACATGCAATAATGATTATCTTAATTTATGAAATAAAAAATATTAATTTAATAGTTAAAATTTTTAAGAATATTTACACAACTATCATTTTTAATATATATATATATATATTTAAAAATAAATAATATAAAAAAGACAAATCAAAGACTTTAACAGTCTCTGCATGTGCCTTAGATGATGAAAAAGTAGATTCATGGAGAGTCTATTCTAACATGCTATGCTATTCTAACTGGTACATATCTTATTATTATAATTTTATATTATAGTATTATTTAAATGATGTAGATATGTCACAATTATAATTTAAATTATAAATATTCAAAAATTAAAATCTAATTAATAATTATAGTTTAATAAAATAATATAACACATCTTAATTAAATAATAATTATTACGTTGTAATACCATTTAATGGTAATTCTTTTTTTCTAATATATTAATTTAATTATATATAAAATACTATTTTATATTATTTTCCTATTACACATAATATTAAAATATAAATAAACATATATTCACATACCTGTTTTTACATTACAATCTTTTATTACACATATATACACAACTTATAATAGAAAGAAAAAATAAAATTGATTGTCTTATCCTTTAAAAATAAATTAAATTGATATATATCCATTTTAATTAGTAATAAAAATATTTATTAAACATAAATTTAAAATTTCATCTATTTATATTGATATTTTTTAAAAAATAAAAAAATAAAATAAATACTATATAAAATAATTTAATATCAAAATCTAATAATATATAAATAAACATAATACTATATAGATATTACATTTAAATTTTGTTAATATCGTAATTTTATTAATATATTTTATTTTATTTTATATTTAAAATATTTGAATTTGTTTTATAATGAATAATCAGAATAAATGAGTTTTATCATGATTAAACAAAAAATTACAAAATTATTTCATTTTAAATAATATTTACTCACTTAAATCTTTAAAGTCAAATCTCTAATTATAATTTCATCAAATTTAACAAATATAAATATATATATATAATATAAATAATTAAATAATAAAAATTTAACAAATATAAATATACATATATATATAAATAATTAAATAATAAAAATATAAAAATGAAAGGATGAAGATATTATTAAAGAATAAATAAAATAAAATAAATAAATAAATAAGTACAAAACTAAATGAAATATAAAAAGGATTAAAAATAATTTAAAGGATTATAATTTTATATTATATTATTTAAATAATAAAAATATATAATAAGATTATAATTTAAATAATAAATATTAATAAATTAAATTTTAATTACTAATTGTAATTGAATAAAATAACCTTTATTAATAATTATTTTAATTTATTTAATGAGAAGTATTAATTTATCAGTTAAAAGTTTAAAAAATATTTACATAATTAATATCTTAATATATATATATATTAAAAAGATTAAAAAAATAATTAAAGAATAGACATTAGCATTAATTATATGAATATTTTAAGAAATGTATAGAAAATTAATGTATGCCCCCACAATATTCCATTATATCAAAATAATATATCTTTTTAAATGTATGAATAGCGTATCTGGAATATTATTAATAGGGAGAGAAAAAAAATCCGTATCCAAATGAGTAAATAAATACCTTTATGAATATTTACGGGTAGATTAGATATTATATTATCTGACTTATGAGTATTTGCTATTAATTAATCATTATTAATAATTTTTATTTAAATATTTAAAATATTAAATAATCAAAATAAAATTATTGATAAAAATATTAATATCTTAATAATTATTGAAAATTTAATTTTATTTATGAATAAAATATAAATTTATTTTTTTAAAATTTATATTTTATAATTCAATTTATTTAAATAACGTTTAAAAAAAAATTTATTTACACACATATTTTATTATAAAATTTTATTCAAATTATATTTTAAAATTAATTTTTATCTAAATTTATATTTTAAATCTCTATACATATTCATAACATAGATAACAAAATACTAATAATTTAATATGGTTCTCTCTTTTAATCTGAGTCTATTTTTACCTTAAAGTATTATTTTTATGATATTTTATATAAAAATATGTACATAATTATTTTTAATATATATATATATATATATTTATATTTAAAAAAAGGTAATTAATTGAAAAAAAGACAAGTTAAAGATTTTAACTATCACTGCATGTACATAAGATAGACAATAAGGTAGGTTGATCTACCATTGGGTGTTACCAATTCTAATTATAAATGCATTAGTCTTTTCTCAAATACTTTTAAATTAATTAAAATTAATTTCTTATAATTACTATTAAAAAATATAATTTAAACTATTATAGTTTTATATGATATTATTTAAATGTTATAATTATGTAATAATAGTGTAATTTAAATTGTGAATATTCACAAATAAAATTTCAAGTAGTGATTGTGTTTGAATAAAATAGCATATAATAATAATAACTATCTTAATTTATCTAATTAAAATATTAGTTTACTGCTTAAAGATTTACAAAAGTATTTATATAATATAATATATATATATATATATTATTTTATTAGTAAGTTTACATAATATAATATATATATATATATATATATTTTATTTTATTTTTTAAAAACTGAAAATTATAAAAGGAACAAATCACAAAGTTTAATATTCTCTACATGTTCATAAGGTAGTTGACTAAGTAGGTTTATCAACAAGTTCACCAATAATTTGATAGGTCCATTTTCTCTTTTAACATGTTAATGTATTCTAACATATCTGATACACCAATTTTAAATGTCATAAATACATTAATGGTAATTACTTTTAAATTAATTAAAGTTAGTTCTTTATGATTAAAATTAATTCTTTATAATTAAAATTAATTCTTTATAATTAAAATTAATTCTTTGTAATTAAAATAAAAAAATAAATTTAAAATATTATAATTTTATGTTATATTATTTGAATAATATAAATATATAATATATAAAGATTATAATAATATTATATTAAGTTGGTTTAATATTTAAAAATTTTATCTATAATAATTTTTTTATAGTTATTTAATTCTTATTTTAAGTCTTAGAATTGTTTGATAATTAAAACTTTTAATACTTATAAAATATATAAATATCAGAATAATAAGTAAAACTTAAAAATATTTAATATTATGAATTGTTTATAAAAATAATTAAGTTAATCTTAATTTACCATCATGAATAGAAATATGTAGAAGTAATATTAATTATTGTCAAACTCATATAAATATTTTTCAAAACAAACTTTTTTTTTATAAAAAGGACTACATAAATATTGATTTTCTTTTATAAATGAAAATATTAATAACAAATATGTAAATATTTTTAAAAGAAATTCTTTTTATATAAAGAAGTATATAAACTTGAATTTTAATTGTGAATAGAAATATGTAGAAATAAGATAAATTCTTATCAAATTTAAATAAATATTTTAAAAAAATAAATAAATAACTCAAAATAGTTTTTATATATATTTCTTTACTTGAGATTTAAGAAAAAGGAAATATTTTAAGAATTACAATAAATTTTCATGAGATAACTATTCTAGAATAAATGTCACATAATGTTAACACCTTTATTATGTGTAATAGATTCCCAAACTTAATAATTTTAAAGATAATTCTTTTTTTAATTTTTTTTTAATAAATTATAATAACAACTTCTCCATCCTTTTAAACATTTATTTTCATCATTTCATGACACTATTTGTGACATTACTTAACTCATAACGTTGAGTGATGCAAGATTTTTTCCAATTCTTAGCATTCTTGATTTTTGTATATTTTTGAATATTTTTTCTTTTGATGACTTTTACAAAATTTAAGATTACATTTTATACAAGAATTATTTAAAGAATTGTTTCAAAAAAATTTCTTTAAATATTGACGAAAAAATCATCCAAACTTAGGTTATTTTTCGATTGGTTTTCATTATAACGTAGGAGTTTTATAGGATGTATATTTATGTTGAAGCATTTTATAATAGTGAATTTGTGGATGTTGATTTCCAAAACACCCTTGGACAAGTTTCCTACCACTTTGTAGCTAGCTTCCACTGTCACAAGGGCCAAATTGAAGGTAGTGGGATTGTGATAACGAGAATTGTTACTCATCTTGATGACACATATTTTAATTATACATTGATAATACTTTGAAGATGATTTATTTTCAGTTTTTAAGTAATTTTTTATTGATAATATTATATTAAGTTCAATTTACATATTTGCTTTAATTTTGTATTTTTAGTTAATTTAACATTTACTGATTCTTTTAGCTATAACTTTTTTTAATATATTATTTTTATGTGATTCTAGTTACATGAGATTCTAGATTTCCAATTGGAAATACACATACCATTTGCTAGATTTAAAGACCTATTCTATTTTTAAATATTTTTAGAAATTTAGACAAATTTGTTAATTTTGTATAAAGAACTCATACAAATTGTATTTTTCTTGTTTTTCATTGAACTTTTGTAATTGATTAAATTTAGATCCATGTTATGTTAATATTAGTGAGCATACAAATTGACTAATTATGCTCTAAACTAAGAAAGAAATAATTTTGTTTAGTTTTATAATTTTTGAACTTTTCTTTTCTTTTTTGTATTCTGGACGAACTAGTTCTTGAAGATAAATTTGCGGAATCAAAATCAAACGTTTCAAATTGAGTTTTGTATTGATTGTTAACACTCTAAGTTTATTGTTGTTGTTCTTTTTAATTTTATTTTTGCTTTGTGTGATAAGAATTTGTGTTTCTATTTTTTGGATTCATATTGGAAATCAATTGAATCTTGATTTGATAAATAGACACAAATTAAATTAAATTAAATGATATTTTGATCTGATTCGTATAATTAGTTTAATTTATTAATTTAAATAGTTAATTGTTTAAACTTGAATGAGTTAGATAATAAAAAAAATCCTTTAATTCTTGAATATATGAATTGACATTTGATCTTCTTAATGATATTTTTCTAATTTTTTAATTTTTTAATTTTATTTTATATAAAAAATTTCAAATTAATTTTTATAGAAATAACAATAAAGATGGAATACAATCTAAATGTGAAATCCAAAAATTGATATAATTTATACTTTATATTACAAAATTAAGTAAAAAGTTAATAATATTTTATTTCAATAATAACAATTCAAAATCACATCTTCCAAATCACCCAAAGAATATTAATATAGACAACTTTAATAATGACAAACTGGGGTGGGCCGCACCAATCGATCTGTTACAAAAAGCACGGGCTAGGTTGAGCATTTGAATCCACTAGCTCGTTTAAGTTCATTATGCATAACCTCTAACTCACGCGAGCCAGTAACGAGGGGACGGGCTGACCTGCACAACCCACAAATTATTTATTTGTTTATTTAATTATTCTAATTTTCATTCATAATGCAATCTTAATTAAATTAGTTTTTTTATGTTTTAACATATTGATATTTATTTGCTAAATAAAAGTCCATTTAAACAAAATGGATTTATTAATGCATATTCTTATATTCAAATTCTCTTTTTAGAATGTTTTTTTAGCAATTTTAAGATGCTTTTAGACAAGCAATTTTTTACTAATAAATTTGAATAAATTTTTTAATGTTAAACATGAAATCGAATATATTGTGAATTTAAATAAAAAAAATATAACAATATTATATAATATAATTTTTTTTATTAATTATGCGAAGCCAATAACAAACCACCAAAAGTAATCTGTAAAATTTATGCACGGTGGGACAAATTAAATTTTTTTTTGTGTGGTCAGAAGCGGGACCGGTGAGTTCATGTTGTCATTCTATACAACCTTTCTAAAGTATTTCAAGTTGAAATTTGTGAACTCCATGAAATTATCTAAATAGCTGCACAGCATGTTAGTGCTAAAGGAACCACCTCCATAAATTATGGACCACTTGAGAATGAGAGAAAAGATGTTGCATGGATTGTTGTGAAGATATGCAAAGGTAACATCTTGATCAAAGAGTTATACTATACTGTTGAAGCCTTTGAGTCCAAATGCAATATATTTTGCAGAATTTTCCATGTCACAGAGCTTCTAGCAAGAGAAATACAAGGACACTAATTAATACTCTTAGCTTATTGGATATAGGTTCACTTTTTTAATGAGATATAACTAACGCAGAAAAGAGTTCCAACATCATGTTATAGTTCAAGACATATCTTCTAATACCTCTTCTCTCTCTCTTCACACTTTAGGATTTAGGATTATAATTATTAAGTTTTATTTTTTATAATTTTGTATGTAAAAAAGATTAATAACAAAGTATATCAAATACATTACGTTTAAAAATACTTTTTATGTTTAAATTTTGAATTGTACACCAGAGAAATAGAAATTAATGATTATTATTTTACATTATACATAGTTTTTGAAACAATATAATTATTAATTTAATATAAAACACATTTAAAAAAATTTATTTCTTTTTTTTAAGATAAAATCTTTGTGAATTAAAACATTGAATTACATAACAATGAATCAAAATTATAATTATAACAAAAAAATAACACACTAGAAGTAAATTATAACCCTCTAATAAAATATTATAACTTCCTTTTCAAAGAGGTATATTATAAAAATTAAATTTTTAAATGGAAATATAAAAATGATATTAAAAATAATAAAATTACTATATTAATATTATATTTAGTTTAAATAAATTATACCCAATTATCTTGTTTAAATAAATAATCAATTTTATATAAATAAAAAATAGAACTATCAAAACATACCGCTTAGCCAAACCTTTTATCATGCCCACAGAACAACATACAATTAGTTGTCTGATTAAAAGGATTATAACATATTTAAGAATCCAAAATTTAATATTAATGATAATTAAATACATTACTAAACAAATTTTTAATATGATATTAATAGAAACATTAACTTTTTTCACCTTCATAATATAAGATATGCAATTAAAATAAAGTAAAAATTAAAAAAGTTTAACATAAAAAGTAAATTAATCCACCCATTTTGAACAAAATAGATAGTATTACAGATGGAAGAAAAGCTATTAGTTAATAAATTACATGTAAGAACCAAATTAAAAGTTTATTATACGTGTATGGGTTATAGAAATCAAAAGATGAAAAGAGAAAGATATACAGAAAGCAAGGAAGAGAAAGAAAAAAGGGTAGCATATGAGGAGAAGATAAAGCTGCTGCTGGTATTAGTAAAGCGGTATCAGAGTGAGTGGGGCAAGGTGGCCCTAAGCCAACGCACCATCCGTGCGTGCTGACATGTTATTTGAAAATGTTTTGGTAAAACTTTTGTTGGCAGGAGCAGTTTCAGTGAGAGTTGAATTCTGCATGCTGCAGGAGAGGAGACAGCTACACTCTTCAAAACCACTCCCTTCGTTTCTGTCTCTATTTGGCCAACTTCACATAAACAGCATCTATATAAAGGACCATGCTACACATATCATAATCCACTGCTTTCCTCTTTCCCCTCTTCACCCAAACTCTTTTCTTGCCCTCATCAATCCTTCCCTTTTCTACGTCAAATGCAGGATTCTACCTCCAAAGCAGATGGCACAGCTCCAGTGGAGCAGAACCTCCTGGATCCCAAATTAAGGAGGTTGGTCATTTTATTTGAATTCTTACTGATAGTTACAATGCATGTTTTTTTAACACCCGTCTTTAATTTCCCCGCAGGACCTTCTCTAACAGACTCTCTTCCCAACGATCAAGGCAGAAGCAGGTGAAATTGGTGGAAGAGTTAGAAGAGCGGGCAAAATTCTTGCAGGTGATTATTGTTATTCATTTTTCAAAATGAATGTAATGGGAACTGTTATCTGAATATTTAATTTTTAAGGAATTGAATAGCATCATATGATCTGTGATCTGTGTACTCAATCTTACTTAATGAGGTAAGAACTTAATTGTTGTTGCAGTATATATTACTAAGGTGACTCTTACCACAAGGGTAAGATCTTGTCTTATGACTAGATCATCACAAAAGCAAATTCTGATAACTTGTGGTTGATGAAAATGTATATATATTTCAGAGTTAATTATGTTGAGATCTAGGTTTATTTTCCACTAGCTACATAACTGACCAGTTTCAAACATTTCTACTCTACTATAATAATCATGTGTATACTTATGCAGGATCAAGTAGCCCAGCTTCAACAAAAGCAAGCTCTCCGCCAAAACCAAGTGCACAGTTTAATGGTGGAAGAACAGACATTGCTCCAGGAAATGGAACGTCTTCAGAAGAAGGCAATGCTAAGAGAGGGTAAAGTTGTTTTATAATTTGAATGTGGTTATGTTTGCATGTTTCTGCATACCCAAACTAGGCCAAATGGTAAGTGGAGATACTTTTACTAATTTTGAGGCGTTGTCCTTTCAACTGAAGATGAGAGAAACATTAAGAAAAAGAGTAGGCTAGAGGAACTTCGTGATATTAAGCAAGATCAATTGCTTAATTTGGATATTAATCCGCAGGGTGCAGTGTCCAATGCTCCACCCTCCTATCAAGGTGGCAAAGCAACAAAGCTTGTGTTAACGAAACATTTGTTGCCTATGAAAACCAGTGTTAATGAAACATAGTTTTAATAATTCTGTATTTTTCTATGCTACAAACACTCATTATTTGCTTCTTATCTGAGATTTCCTTATATTCTTTTTTGAATTTCTAAAAATAACTTTTTGAGTTTAAAGTGGCAGGACATGGAGCACAGAGTTCATACATAGCTCCAGAGGGAAGGCAGATGGGGATAGCTCAAGAGCCTGCTGATAGCCATGAAATGATGAATCAGATCCCCTATCGCAATCCCAACCCCAATCCTTAATTACCCATTTCTTTCATCAAAATCTGTTTTAGTTGTGTTTCTGTGTAACTGTGTTTGTATTTAATGTTATTATTTCGTTAAAGATTATTTCCATTGTTAAGTAATGAACGCTGGTTTTAAATTGTACTCCGTCTTTAAATGTTGTTTATGGTTGTTTTCAAGAGAACATTTATAAAATATTTGTTTTACTTCTTTTAATTTATATCTCACCATGAATATATATATATATATATATATATATATATATATATATATATATATATATATATAAAATCAAATAGATTAAAGTTTAAATATTAAAAAAAGAATTAATGTTGTCTTAATTCTAAAACATTACCCAAAGTCATTGCATGAAACCGTAGCTTCATCCACGTTTTCTAGGGCTTGAACATACGTATTTTTATATATGTTCTTTCTTTGCCGATAAAAAAAAAGGGCTGATGAAGGATATTATTGTGGTAGATGTTCTGTAATATTGTTGGGATATCTTTTCTCTCTAAATATATGCATTTTTCTTATAAACTGATATCTAAATTCCTTTCTATTATTGCCCTCGTGCGTTTTAGATTTTTGTTATTACAATAAATTCATGAATTACTATTGTGGTGTCCATGTGTTATTCATATGTTTTTTTGCATTTAATCTTAAGTTGTGGGGTTAGGGTTTCATATGTAAAATAGAACAAACAAAACATTTCGTGTTTCTCTTTTGTCGTGTGGCATACGGATCGTGCACATTTAGTTAATAATCTGGTGTAAGGAAGGTCGAACGTATCTCATTGCTTATTATAATGTCTTTCTCAGTTAAAGAAACGGTGGCAAAAAAGTGCCACTTTTGGGTGGAACCATTATCCTTGTTGTGTTCTTGATGAAGAACAAGGAAAGAGTTGCAATAGACGCTCAAGTTACTGGAATCATTTGCAAACGTTTGTTAGTTCATCAATGGTCATGGTTCTTAAATCTTGGGACTGTTAATATAGCTATATCAGTGAGACCCTGATAGATGAACATCCGGATTTGAGATATACCAGTACGACATTCTCTTTTTAAAGATGAATCATCTTTATTTCAAACTGTCACATTTTGTTGAATGTCATTTTCAATTACCATGTTACAAACAAAAAATTGGAGGAAATTAAATAAAGAAGGAGATTTAAATATAAAAATTTAAAATTTAAAATTCAAAGAAATACATATTACAATAAAAAGAATATTAAAAATATTTGTTTAATATATTTTATTTAAATTAGTTGTTAGTATTTTTATTTTATAATATCTTTCGTATAAAAATAAGAAAATAAACAAAATAAAAATACATTAAATTATTATTTAGATTTAAAAAATTAAGATTAAAATATGATTAATATTTAATATATAAATAAAATAAAGTTCAAATTTCTCCTTATATTATATATCTTATATTTGTAATCCATATTTCTATAACTCTAAAATCCTAACAAGAGATTATCTTTTTATCAAATATTTTGCATCATTTTGTACTAGTATGATTCTATAATCTTTCATGCCTATGCTTAATCTTAAGCTATTATTGAAATCATTATACACATGAATTTTTTCTACCTATTATGGAATCTTATCATGATTTTGTATTAGAACGCGTTTCAATTCCATCATTTTTTTATGTTGATTAAGTTTTGGGTATAATTTTTTAGAGAGACATAAGTTATTATGTTTTGGTACGTGATAATGATTGAGATAGATGATTATAAAGTCTTGAAAATATATGATTTTTATAAAAATATTTTGTAAATTATTTGAATATTTTTATCCTTTTCCTTTTACTTTAGGTTACATGTAATATAAAATTTTAGATTCTGCATTTACAGGTTTAGTACCTATTAAAATATGTTGTACTCCATATACTAGCAGTTTCATAGTTTGAAGGATGTAATATTAGAAATACATTTTATTGACACTATTAATCGGATGCAAATGGCCAATTAGATTCAACTAAATTAATTCTTATCTTTTTTTTATGTTGTGAAAGATATTACTTTTGACACTTTTTTATTAGCTTCGTTCGTTGACGTGGGGTAAATGTTTTAGTGACAGACCATCACAAGGATTCGTCTTATACACATGTTGTATCATATTTAATTTGTTTTACTTTTTTTGTAATTGAGTTAAACATTCCTTTTGTGTTTTTTTTTAATTCATTCATTAGCCGAAAATAATAATAATTTTACACTCTCCATGCAGTGCGCAACTCGTAAACAACGAACGCCAAATGTTTCAATTTTCCTAAAACTTTATGGATACACCTTAATAATGTCTTTTGTGAACGTATAATAGGTTTTTATGAAAAAGTGAAATATGACAAGTTTTTTTTGAAAGGAAGAAAATGTAGATGAAAGGGATTTGAAACAAATGACAAAATTTACACAAAAGATAAAGAAATTACATTTTCAATTTTATAGAAAGGTTAAATATTACATTTATATATGCCAACGTCAAAGGAAAATGGTGGGGAAAAGCCATTGTATCAAGATTAATAATTAAGAAGAAAAAATTCATGCAAACTTTTTTTTTCAACTAATCAATCATAAAAAATTTAACCGCACAAATATATATCTGTTGGTAAATGTTAACAGCAATATAGAAACAGACTAGAAACAGGAACAAACCATGCAAATTTCAAGACAAATAGCAGTTACAAAGCTGGAATATCTCACAACATAGCTAGAGTTTTAGAACGTTTTATGTAAAGAGATGGCTAATTAAGGTCAGGGTTCGGAAAAGTTCTGCTTATATCATTTGTGTTGATGGATCCAATGTAGTTGTTAGGCAGATTCAAGGTAATTCCCTGCATATTTGGCAAATCAGGTATCCATATGTGGCTCGGCTCTGGTGGTATGTATGAAGTCTGTACTCCATTTCCTGCAACTTCAAATTCAAACAAGGAAAGTATGAGGAAATCTAAGATGAAAATATACGCATGTACAATATTCTTGTTTTCAATAGTATATTAATTTATTTTTAAAATGAAATAAGCAATATTTATATCTCAGTAATCAGTTTTTCTATGTGAAACGAATAATACCATTTACAAAGGTAACGTACGTTATCAGACAATCTTATGTGTGTGCTTCCAAACATAAAAACATACTGTGTGTAGTTTTGCTAATCTTTATGTTTTTAGTAGACGATCTTTTTATTTTGGTATTGATGTTATACCCAATAGTATTAAAATATGCATGGTTTTGAGTATAAATTTCTTACATTACATGTTTAGTTCGATTTCTTCCATATTTGTAATTTTTTTCTTCAATAAATTTTAGCATGTTGTAAATGAGAGATAAATTATGAAATATCAACTTAGTTGAATGTCATAAACTATAGCAACGCAAGTATGTTGAGACTTTATATAAAAAAATTACCTTGGTATGAGTTTGGATCATAGGACACATGGTGCAGCGGATGAACATTCCAACTAAGAAGAGGTGCTTGCAGTGGATCTTGTTGCATCAGACACCATTCCCTCAGCCTATTCACTTCGCTTTTGTTCTTCTCAATCTCAGCTAAAAAGTAAATGCCCTTAAAATTAGTGATAACTTTGTTGTGGGGTGGAATACACAGAGAGATAAAACCAAATGCATGCTAAAGATATGGGGCTGAGAGGCTGTTACCATCTCTGAGCATAATCTCTTTCTGAATAATTTCCATTCGCTGGCGCAATTTCAGTTGTTCCTGCTTCAAGAGCTGCTTCTGGTTTTGATAGCAACTAAGTTGCGGTTTAAGATCTGCTATTTGAACCTACATATGAATATACATATACATATATAAATGCATTATAACCTCTTAACAACTTAGAAAAATGTTGGAGACTTGGTTAGCCACATAGCTATACTAAAATATACATTGAATCTGAGCAAAGTTAAGTGTGAGCAAAGGTGATATACTGTTTTATATCCACAAGCGTCAGAGGTTATGATCAGGATTTGCTAAATTTACGCGTTATTTAGCTTGATTAAAAATCAAATATAACCTTGTTGATCACATTTGTGTTAATTATTAAAATGTGAATTACCTCAAGATTTTGGGATTGAGTTTCCAAATAGAGCTTATAACTTAACTTCTTCTCCCATGATCTTCTAGATGAAAGTCGATTAGACATGATTCTACAAAGACATTAAAGAAGAAAAATCGAATGATATGTATGAAAAAATTAAACCCGTTAGATGTAAGTATAGAACTTGCAGCTGAAATCAAAGAACCTACCTCCTTTGCTTTTGTGGATCCATATAAAGTTTTGCTGTTTTGATTAGATCTTACTTTGCAAAATGGCGTAAACTGATGCTGCATAACTGAATGGGAATTTGTACTTATGTAGCAAGGAATGATTCTGATGTAGGAGGGCAGGGACTTATATGGAATAAGGTGTAGTTTATGCAGAGAACAGATAATCTGATGCTGTTTTTGCCCTGATAATTGTGCAAACTTAAGAAACGGAAATTATCATTGGCAGATTGCTAATTAATCAGGCTATAAATTATATATATTATAGCTGTTTCCACTGCCAAATTCACACCAGAACCCCCACATTACTTTAAAACTTATCTTTTACTGGTTGGGAATTGAACCTTAACCATTAATAAAACCAAAATTTTCAAATGAGATACCAGTAATGATTTTTTAAATCGAAAGTAGTACACACTGTTTTTTAGCGTCAATTTGAGTATGCAACTTTTTTTTATATTCTGTCCTAGTCACTATGAACACAGTTTGATCCCATGTATGGTTTCAAGCCTTTCTCCATTCTCTATTTTCTATTTATTATTTATTTATTTCAATTTTTTTTATTACCTGAGCATGAATTAACCATTTAATTTCATTAATTTTTTTTGTGGGTTTTTCTTTCTCCAAATGGATGTGTTCCACGTGTTCAACATGCATCCTAATACGGTAAAAAATAAAAATACCCATAATCTCATTCTTAAATCATTGTATTTCTTCATTTATCATATTTAGTTTAAGTTTTGGATTTGATAATAAAAGGATTAGAAAATAGTATAATAAGTAATGAAAGTGTTAAAATATAATACTAATTTAGTAGTAAAAATTAGAAATCCAAAAATGAAAAGAGAAAGATATACAGCAAGCAATGAAGAGAAAAAAAAAGTTATTTAATATCCAATAAATTTACGTTTCCTGAAGTAATTTTTTCTGTTGATTCTATATACAATATATTTTTTTCTTTTTCTTGGAAATAAAATGTGTAGCATGTCAAGATCAGTTTAGAAGAATTAGGGGCCTAAGATAAACTAGTATTAGAAAATAGGTATAATACTCAGTGGGGTAAGTGGGTCCCTAAGCCAACACATCATCCTTCCATGCTGTCATGTGTATAATTTTTGTTGGCAGGAACAGTTTCACTGTGAGGGGAGTTCTTCTCCTGTGCATGCTTCAGGAGACAGCTACAGCCAACACATGCAAATTTGTTCTATTCTTAAACAGCATCTACATAAGGACCATGCTACACAAATCTTAATCCACTGCATTTCCTCTTTCCCCTCTTCACCCAAACTCTTTTCTTGCCCTCATCGATCATTCCCTTTTCTATATCAAATGCAGGATTCTACGTCAAAAGCAGATGATACAGCTCCAGTGGAGCAGAATGTCATGGATCCGAAATTAAGGAGGTTAGTCATTTTATTTGAATTCTTAGTAATAGTTACAATGCAACTTTTTTTAACACCCGTCTTTAATTTCCCCGCAGGATCTTCTCAAATAGACTCTCTTCCCAAAGATCAAGGCAGAAGAAGGTGAAATTGGTGGAAGAGTTGGAAGAGCGGGCAAAAATCTTGTAGGTGATTATTGTTATTCATTTTTAAAAATGAGCAGCAGTTATCATGGTGCAATTTTTTCGAAAAATTACCATAATGGACAGATTTTTAAAATTTTACACAAATAGATAAATTGTATATTGAGGGTACGACCTCCAATTGAAGAAGTCGTATCTTATGATAACAACTTCATGATGAGAATATTTTGTAAAGAAGTCATTCTCATATATAATGACTTCAACTTTTAATCATTTTCATTAACAACACTAATTTGAAGAAGTCGATCGTCAGCTAAGAGTACGACTTCAGTTAAATTTTGTTAGTAAGAAATAATATGTTTAGCTAGTGATTTTAATGTATTAAATTTTCTTTAAGATAGTGAGCTTAGGTAACGACTCGTTTGATAAATTTTTTTTAGTTTAATTTGTTGTAATTATTTAATTTATTAGTATAATCATTAAAGAAGAAAAATATTTGTTGACAAAATATAAAATAAAAGATACTTTAACATAGACAGGAAATTAAAGTTACATTTAATAGCAATTTATTGTTTATATAAACAATTGCTTCGGTTATGTCCTTCGTTTCGACAATAGGAGCATTTTTTTAGGTTATTTGGAATTCGATTATCCATTTTGTTATGGATACAATTAGTGGTTGGTCTTCCTGATTTTCTGCGCCGCATATGGGATCAGGTACGAAATTTGGTCATGCATAAGTTAACCAATAAGCTTTTTTTTGTACTGGATGAAATTGGACTTCATAGGCTTTGTAAATGCTATGAGTTGTACACTTTGTCAACAAATGTCGTTAGTTGTCACAAGGAGCAGACAACTATAACATGAGGACAAGGCAAGCGAAGGGCTTGGAATTCACTGCAGTCACACCACCACTCATTCAACTTTACTGTGTATGACATTGGTCGTCGTCAAAGTTGAGGATTGGGTAATTCTTAAACATCAAACACAGAATTTTTGCGAATTTTTTAACATTACTCTACGAATTTTTTCCACCAAACATACAAATATTCATTATTCAACAGAAGTTTCTAACTATGCACACGACTTTTTACTCCAAAAGTTCAACAGAAGTCTCTAGCTATGCACACGACTTCTTATCCCAAAAGTTCAATAGAAGTCTTTACCCATGCACATGACTTCTGATCAAGTATTTAATTACTCGTATTAAGCATGAAGTCGTTACCTTGAAACATGATTACTATATAATTTATTTTTTGTTTAAGAAGTTATGAGCAAAGATAATGACTTCTTCAATTGAAGTCGTCATCTCAGCATACGACTTATCCATATTCGTAATTTTTAAAAAATCTACTTAGGTAATATTGTATTAAAATTACATCACTTTCGTAAACGAGTCTAAAAATGAATGTAATGTGAACTATTATCTGAATATTTAATTTTTAAGGAATTGAATGGCATCATATGATCTGTGATCTGTGTACTCAATCTTACTTAATGAGGTAAGAAATTAATTGTTGCAGTATATATTATTAAGGTGACTCTTACCACAATGGTAAGATCTTGTCTTATGACTAGATCATCACAAAAGCAAATTCTGATAACTTGTGGTTGATGGAACTGTATATATATTTCAGAGTTAATTATGTTGAGATCTAGGTTTATTTTCCACTAGCTACATAACTGACCAGTTTCAAACATTTCTACGCTATTATCATAATCATATGTGTATACTTATGCAGGATCAAGTAGCCCAGCTTCAACAACAGCAAGCGCTCCGCCAAAACCAAGTGCACAGTTTAATGGTGGAAGAACGTCTTCAGAAGAAGGCAATGCTCAGAGAGGGTAAAGTTGTTTCATCATTTGAATGTGGTTATGTTTGCATGTTTCTGCATACCCAAATTAGGCCAAATGGTAAGTGGAGATAGTTTTACTAATTTTGAAGCGTTGTCCTTTCAGCTGAAGATGAGAGAAACAGGAAGAAAAAGAGTAGGCTAGAGGAACTTCGTGATATTAAGCAAGACCAATTGCTTAATTTGATATTAATCCGCAGGGTGCAGTGTCCAATGCTCCATCCTCCTATCAAGGTAGCAAAGCAACAAAGCTTGTGTTAATGAAACATTTGTTCCCTATGAAAACCAGTGTTAATGAAACATAGTTTTAATAATTTTGTATTTTTCTATGTTACAAATACTCATTATTTGTTTCTTAGCTGAGATTTCCTTATATTCTTTTTTGAGTTTAAAGTGGCAGGACATGGAGCACAGTGTTCATACATAGCTCCAGAGGCAAGGCAGATGGAGATAGCTCAAGAGCCTGCTGATAGCCATGAAATGATGAATCAGATCCCCTATCGCAATCGCAATCCCAACCCCAATCCTTAATTACCCATTTCTTTCATCAAACCCTGCTGTTCTCATTGTGATTTTGTATAACTGTCTTTGTGTTTAATGTTCTTGTTTCGTGGAAGATTATTTCCCTTGTTAATGAATCTGGATTTAAATGATACTCCCTTTTTAAAATGTTGTTTATGGTTGTTTTTAGAGAATATTTATAAAAAAATTATTTTACTTTTTTAAATTTATATCTCAGAATATATTATATACATGCATGTTTCTTAACTGATCTATATATTCCTTTCTATTATTTCCGTCATGCGTATTAGATTTCTTTTACGATAAATTCATCAATTATTGTTGTCGTGCCCGTGTGTTATCCATATACTTTTCTGCTTTTAACAATATATTGTGGGGGTTAGGGTTTCATATTTTAAACAGAAAAAAACAAAACTTGTGTTTCTCTTTTCTCGCGTGGCATAAGGATCGTGCGCTTTTAGTAAATGTCATTTTTTAAGGTCGAACGTATACGTATCAAAGATTTTGAGGTCGCATTATCCTTGGTGTGTTCTTGTCGAAGAACCAACTACAACTCAAGGAAGAGCTGCAAAAGACGCTCAAGTTGCTGGAATTATTTGCAGAAGCTTTTTTAGTTCGTCAATGGTCATGGTTATGAAATCTTGGGACTGTTAAGTAGCTGTTTGAGTAGACACAGTTTGAATTTGAAACTGTCATATTTTGTTGAACACTGTTTTCTTAAGGCTGTTCATTTTCGGCTTTTAAAATCCATCACGAATGCTGCTTTCGAAAACTAAATATCACTCTGGATTCTTGCATACTAAGTCAGTAACAACTTTAAAATAATAGGAATATAAGAGTTAAGATAAATTTAATAGATACCTTGAAGTGCGAACAACTGTGTGGAATTCTGCAACACATGCTGGCTGGAACTTAATAGAGATTTTGTTTAACTTTTGTTGAATTTGGAACATTTTATCCATCATTATGAATGGTTTCAGTGACTATTCAACTCTTAGGCACTATTTGTTTTTAAGGAAATAGTATTCACATATATAAAATGACTATATATGTATTTGTTTATGTTGCTTTGTGAAAAAAGAGAAAATAGATTTGTGGGAGATATAACTTATATTATTTGAAGAAATGATGTAAAAATTCAATAGAAATGTTTTATCAATTTATTTTTATTTTTCTTACTCAACATCAAAATTTATGTTATATTAAATATTTTTACCATTCAAGATATCTTATATTATATAATATAATAATAAAATAAAAAATAATGAAATTTTTTAATTTGAATTAATAAATAATAATAAAAATAAAAATAAATTCATATAATAATAATAGATAATAATAATATTAATAATAAATAACCACTATACAAAATATTAAATAAAAAATAATAATGATAAAATAAATTAATAAGATAATAATAAATAATATTATTAATAATGAAATAAAAATATTAAATAAAGATATCATTAATAATAATAATAAAATTCATATAATAATAATAATACTGAATAATAATATTAATAATAAATAATAAAATCATAAAATAATAATAAACATTAATAAAATAAAATTAATATTTTTAATTAAAATCAATTTATAATATTTAAAATTAATTTATAATTAAAAGTTAAGTCAAGAACGGTAATATTATTTCACAAATTTTTTATTTAAAAATAATTTTAATCTAGCACATAGTATCAATAATATTTAAATATCTTTGAAGATAAAATTTGTCCATTTTTTTTATTTGGACAATCTGAAATCAACTTTGTAAATTGGTGTAAAAGTGAGAGTGAATATGTGTTTATTTCATTAGTATAGATGTTGTGAACACATGTTTCTAATAAAGGAATTGAAAGAGAATAGTATTTTTAATTATTTACAGAATAATAACTTTCTTGAGACATTGCAAAAGAAAGTCATGGAAATTAGCAATTTTCAAGTTGTGCTGTTTTGAAGTAACAAAATATTATAAAAATTTGTTGAATCTTGTTAAAGGACTAAAGAAACAAAAATTAGATGGTTTTGAGGAACATTAGTTCACATTAAAAAAAATTATTTTACAAACAATATTATTGAACTCAAAAATTATAAAATCAATCACTAATTTAATTAAAGACTAATTTAAAATTTAATTTAATAAATAATTAAAATTTTAGTTAAAATTATTAAAAATTAATTTAAATTTTGACTAAAAACTAATTTAATTATCATTATATAAAAATTAATTCATATTTCTTTTTAAGATCAATAATACCAAAAAATATAATCTTTATTTATTTTATTAATAATAAAAATTATTTTAAATTTTAATAATTTTTAATTTATAAAATAATTTTCAATTTAGTTAATATAATGAGTAATTATTATTAGTTTTTAAATTAGTTTATATTTAATAAATTTTTTATAATATAAAAAAAAACCATTTTGATAATTTTGTCACATATGAGTAAAAATAGAAAATAAAAAAAAGTTTAAACTTTTCAAGCTTGCACATGCTTTTGAGTAAGAATGTCCTAATAAGAAAGATATAATAATAAAGATAGTGGTCAGGATAATAATAATAATAATGAAAATTAAATATGATAACTATTATGATAATTACGATGATCACTTGAGTGCTGATGAAAGATTTCATGCACAATTATTAAAATTTGAGAAGTTTTTTTAAATCACATTTGGATGAGTTTTATTATCATTTACTTCAATCTAAAGTTAAAGTAAATTGCTTCTTATAATACATAAAAAAGATATAAAGTTTAATGTTTACCAAAGCAACTCCTTAGTGTTCAGTTTTAAAATATGAGTTTGTTATCATTGTAAAACATTTTTTGATTTTATTATTCAATTTTATCTCATCAATATTTAATCAAAATTAATTTCGTATTTACTTTATAATTTCTTTTATTATTAACCCTTTTAACAAAAATATTTGATACGACTATGTTCTACCTTCATACACCTCTCATTCTTTTCATTTCATTTTGGTGATCAGATTAATTAGAAGTGCATGATCCGTATGCCACGCGAGAAAAGAGAAAAACGAGATTTGTTCTATTTTACATATGAAATCCTAAACCCCACAATTCAGGGTTAAATGCAGAAACATTTGATGAATGGATTTAGTGTAAAAAAATCTAAAACACATGAGGGCAATAATAGATAGGAATATAGAGATCAGTTAAGAAACATTTATATATGTTTGAAAAGAAAAGATATCACAACAATAATATTACAGAACTTCTACCACCAAGGGTTTCATAAGTAAAATACATAATCTGTGGGAAAGAAAAAGTTTGTTGTGATGAAAAATACTTAAGAGAATGAAAAATACATGAGAAAGAATCGAATAGGGAAGAAAAAAAATTTTGTATGATGAGAATAATCTGTGGGTATTTTTTTTCTGGTTCAATTCTAATGGTGATGCTACGGGTTTTCATGCAATTACTTGGGTAATGTTTTAGAATTAAGACAACATTCACTTTTTTTTACCTCCCATAGTTTTATTCTTACTTAATATTTATTATATATATATATTCATATTCATGCTGAGGTATAAATTAAAAAAAAAGTACAACAATATTTTTATAAATAATCCCTTAAAAACAACCATAAACAACATCTAAAAACGGAGTATCGTTTAGATCCAGGGTTCATCAACAACGGAAATAATATTCCGTGAAACAAGAACATTAAATACAAAGACAATAATATAAAATCACAATGAAAACAGCGGAGTTTGATGAAAGAAATGGGTTATTAGGGATTGGGATTGGGAGCAGTTGGCCATGCAAGATTCGTCTGATCCATCATTCCATGCCTATCAGCAGCCTCTGTAGCTATTGTTGAAGACTGTGCTCCATATCCTGCAACTTTAAACTCAAAATGTTATTTTGAGAAATTCCAAAATGTATATAAGGAAATCTCAGCTAAGAAACAAATAATGAGTGTTTGTAGCATAGAAAATATTAAAACTATGTTTCATTAGCACTGGTTTTCATAAGCAACAAATGTTTCATTAACACAAGCTTTGTTGCTCTGCTACCTTGATAGGAGGATGGAGCATTGGACACTGCACCCTGCGGATTAATATCCAAATTAAGCAATTGGTCTTGCCTAATATCTCGAAGTTCCTCTAGCCTACTCTTTTTCTTCCTGTTTCTCTCATCTTCAGCTGAAAGGACAACGCCTCAAAATTAGTAAAACTATCTCCACTTACCATTTGGCCTAGTTTGGGTATGCAGAAACATGCAAACATAACCACATTCAAATTATAAAAATACTTTACCCTCTCTCAGCATTGCCTTCTTCTGAAGGCGTTCCATTTCCTGGAGCAATGTCTGTTCTTCCACCATTAAACTGTGCACTTGGTTTTGGCGGAGAGCTTGCCGTTGTTGAAGCTGGGCTACTTGATCCTGCATAAGTATACACATGATTATTATAGTAGAGTAGAAATGTTTGAAACTGGTCAGTTATGTAGCTAGTGGAAAATAAACCTAGATCTCAACGTAATTAACTCTGAAATATATATACATTTTCATCAACCACAAGTTATCAGAATTTGCTTTTGTGATGATCTAGTCATAAGACAAGATCTTACCATTGTGGTAAGAGTCACCTTAGTAATAGATACTGCAACAACAATTAAGTTCTTACCTCATTAAGTAAGATTGAGTACACAGATCACAGATCATATGATGCTATTCAATTCCTTAAAAATTAAATATTCAGATAACAGTTCCCATTACATTCATTTTGAAAAATGAATAACAATAATCACCTGCAAGAATTTTGCCCGCTCTTCCAACTCTTCCACCAATTTCACCTGCTTCTGCCTTGATCGTTGGGAAGAGAGTCTGTTAGAGAAGGTCCTGCGGGGAAATTAAAGACGGGTGTTAAAAAAACATGCATTGTAACTATCAGTAAGAATTCAAATAAAATGACCAACCTCCTTAATTTGGGATCCATCAGGTTCTGCTCCACTGGAGCTGTGCCATCTGCTTTGGAGGTAGAATCCTGCATTTGACGTAGAAAAGGGAAGGATTGATGAGGGCAAGAAAAGAGTTTGGGTGAAGAGGGGAAAGAGGAAAGCAGTGGATTATGATATGTGTAGCATGGTCCTTTATATAGATGCTGTTTATGTGAAGTTGGCCAAATAGAGACAGAAACGAAGGGAGTGGTTTTGAAGAGTGTAGCTGTCTCCTCTCCTGCAGCATGCAGAATTCAACTCTCACTGAAACTGCTCCTGCCAACAAAAGTTTTACCAAAACATTTTCAAATAACATGTCAGCATGCACGGATGGTGCGTTGGCTTAGGGCCACCTTGCCCCACTCACTCTGATACCGCTTTACTAATACCAGCAGCAGCTTTATCTTCTCCTCACATGCTACCCTTTTTTCTTTCTCTTCCTTGCTTTCTGTATATCTTTCTCTTTTCATCTTTTGATTTCTATAACCCATACACGTATAATAAACTTTTAATTTGGTTCTTACATGTAATTTATTAACTAATAGCTTTTCTTCCATCTGTAATACTATCTATTTTGTTCAAAATGGGTGGATTAATTTACCTTTTTATGTTAAACTTTTTTTAATTTTTACTTTATTTTAATTACATATCTTATACTATGAAGGTGAAAAAAGTTAATGTTTCTATTAATATCATATTAAAAATTTGTTTTGTAATGTATTTAATTATCATTAATATTAAATTTTGGATTCTTAAATATGTTATAATCCTTTTTAATCAGACAACTAATTGTATGTTGTTCTGTGGGCATGATAAAAGGTTTGGCTAAGCGGTATGTTTTGATAGTTCTACTTTTTTATTTATATAAAATTGATTATTTATTTAAACAAGATAATTGGGTATAATTTATTTAAACTAAATATAATATTAATATAGTAATTTTATTATTTTTAATATCATTTTTATATTTCCATTTAAAAATTTAATTTTTATAATATACCTCTTTGAAAAGGAAGTTATAATATTTTATTAGAGGGTTATAATTTACTTCTAGTGTGTTATTTTTTTTGTTATAATTATAATTTTGATTCATTGTTATGTAATTCAATGTTTTAATTCACAAAGATTTTATCTTAAAAAAAAGAAATAAATTTTTTAAATGTGTTTTATATTAAATTAATAATTATATTGTTTCAAAAACTATGTATAATGTAAAATAATAATCATTAATTTCTATTTCTCTGGTGTACAATTCAAAATTTAAACATAAAAAGTATTTTTAAACGTAATGTATTTGATATACTTTGTTATTAATCTTTTTTACATACAAAATTATAAAAAATAAAACTTAATAATTATAATCCTAAATCCTAAAGTGTGAAGAGAGAGAGAAGAGGTATTAGAAGATATGTCTTGAACTATAACATGATGTTGGAACTCTTTTCTGCGTTAGTTATATCTCATTAAAAAAGTGAACCTATATCCAATAAGCTAAGAGTATTAATTAGTGTCCTTGTATTTCTCTTGCTAGAAGCTCTGTGACATGGAAAATTCTGCAAAATATATTGCATTTGGACTCAAAGGCTTCAACAGTTTGTTATTGGCTTCCTGAGTCAGCCGGCATAATTAATAAAAGAATTTATATTATATGATATTATTATATTTTTTTATTTAAATTTACAATATATTCAATTTCATGTTTAACATTGAAAATTTTATTTAAACTTACTAATAAAATAATATATATATATATATATATATATATATTATATTATATAAATACTTTTGTAAATCTTTAAGCAGTAAACTAATATTTTAATTAGATCAATTAAGATAGTTATTATTATTATATGCTATTTTATTCAAACACAATCACTACTTGAAATTTTATTTGTGAATATTCACAATTTAAATTACACTATTATTACATAATTATAACATTTAAATAATATCATATAAAACTATAATAGTTTAAATTATATTTTTTAATAGTAATTATAAGAAATTAATTTTAATTAATTTAAAAGTATTTGAGAAAAGACTAATGCATTTACAATTAGAATTGGTAACACCCAATGGTAGATCAACCTACCTTATTGTCTATCTTATGTACATGCAGTGATAGTTAAAATCTTTAACTTGTCTTTTTTTCAATTAATTACCTTTTTTTAAATATAAATATATATATATATATATATATATTAAAAATAATTATGTACATATTTTTATATAAAATATCATAAAAATAATACTTTAAGGTAAAAATAGACTCAGATTAAAAGAGAGAACCATATTAAATTATTAGTATTTTGTTATCTATGTTATGAATATGTATAGAGAGTTAAAATATAAATTTAGATAAAAATTAATTTTAAAATATAATTTGAATAAAATTTTATAATAAAATATGTGTGTAAATAAATTTATTTTTTTTAAACGTTATTTAAATAAATTGAATTATAAAATATAAATTTTAAAATAATTTTAAAAAAATAAATTTATATTTTATTCATAAATAAAATTAAATTTTCAATAATTATTAAGATATTAATATTTTTATCAATAATTTTATTTTGATTATTTAATATTTTAAATATTTAAATAAATATTATTAATAATGATTAATTAATAGCAAATACTCATAAGTCAGATAATATAATATCTAATCTACCCGTAAATATTCATAAAGGTATTTATTTACTCATGTGGATACGGATTTTTTTTTCTCTCCCTATTAATAATATTCCAGATACGCTATTCATACATTTAAAAAGATATATTATTTTGATATAATGGAATATTGTGGGGGCATACATTAATTTTCTATACATTTCTTAAATTATTCATATAATTAATGCTAATGTCTATTCTTTAATTATTTTTTTAATCTTTTTAATATATATATATATATATTAAGATATTAATTATGTAAATATTTTTTAAACTTTTAACTGATAAATTAATACTTCTCATTAAATAAATTAAAATAATTATTAATAAAGGTTATTTTATTCAATTACAATTAGTAATTAAAATTTAATTTATTAATATTTATTATTTAAATTATAATCTTATTATATATTTTTATTATTTAAATAATATAATATAAAATTATAATCCTTTAAATTATTTTTAATCCTTTTTATATTTCATTTAGTTTTGTACTTATTTATTTATTTATTTTATTTTATTTATTCTTTAATAATATCTTCATCCTTTCATTTTTATATTTTTATTATTTAATTATTTATATTATATATATATATATTTATATTTGTTAAATTTTTATTATTTAATTATTTATATTATATATATATTTATATTTGTTAAATTTGATGAAATTATAATTAGAGATTTGACTTTAAAGATTTAAGTGAGTAAATATTATTTAAAATGAAATAATTTTGTAATTTTTTGTTTAATCATGATAAAACTCATTTATTCTGATTATTCATTATAAAACAAATTCAAATATTTTAAATGTAAAATAAAATAAAATATATTGATAAAATTACGATATTAACAAAATTTAAATGTAATATCTATATAGTATTATGTTTATTTATATATTATTAGATTTTGATATTAAATTATTTTATATAGTATTTATTTTATTTTTTTATTTTTTTTTAAAATATCAATATAAATAGATGAAATTTTAAATTTATGTTTAATAAATATTTTTATTACTAATTAAAATGGATATATATCAATTTAATTTATTTTTAAAGGACAAGACAATCAATTTTATTTTTTCTTTCTATTTTGTGTATATATGTGTAATAAAAGATTGTAATGTAAAAACAGGTATGTGAATATATGTTTATTTATATTTTAATATTATGTGTAATAGGAAAATAATATAAAATAGTATTTTATATATAATTAAATTAATATATTAGAAAAAAAGAATTACCATTAAATGGTATTACAACGTAATAACTATTATTTAATTAAGATGTGTTATATTATTTTATTAAACTATAATTATTAATTAGATTTTAATTTTTGAATATTTATAATTTAAATTATAATTGTGACATATCTACATCATTTAAATAATACTATAATATAAAATTATAATTTTTTATTTTAATAGTAAAAATCAAATTTAAATAATTTAAAAATAACTTTTAACCACATAATTTAGTTATGGTTATTTATGATTTTTGGAATTGGTGAACCATAGCATGTTAGAATAAATTGATACCTTAAAAAGAAAACGAATTGGAGACTCTCCATGAATCTACTTTTTCATCATCTAAGGCACATGCAGAGACTGTTAAAGTCTTTGATTTGTCTTTTTTATATTATTTATTTTTAAATATATATATATATATATTAAAAATGATAGTTGTGTAAATATTCTTAAAAATTTTAACTATTAAATTAATATTTTTTATTTCATAAATTAAGATAATCATTATTGCATGTTATTTTAATTAATTACAATTAATAATTAAAATTTAATTCATGAATATTAATTATGTATTATAATCTTTAAATTATATCTTTTAATAGAAATTAATTTTAATTAATTTTTAAAGTAACTATTAGCCGAGATAAAACTTAAACTTAATCAAATTATTGTTGGATTAGTAGATGAACCTCTTATCTATCTTATTTTCGTTATTCTCTTTTAATAATTACTTTTTTTTAATATTATATATATATATAAATTATGTAAATATTTTTTTTAATCTTTAACTGGTAAATTACTTCTAATTTGATTAAGATAATTGTTACTACTATGTTATTTTTTACAAATACAATCAATAAATTGAATTTTATTTGTGAATATTCATAATTTAAATTACACTATTATTCCATAATTACACCATTCAAATAATATCATATAAAATTATAAGTGTTGAAATTATATTTTTTATTTTAATTATAAGAAATTAATTTTACATTAATTTTAAAAAATTATTAAAAGCCTAATGTATTCGTGATCTTTGGAATTGGCAAACCAGAATATATGTCCGATAGGTTGATAGACCAAAAGAGAAAATTGACTCATCAAAATATAGCAGATGAAATTACTTATTTTATGCACAAGTAAAGGTTTTAACTTATTTTTTTTAATTATTTACTTTTTTACTTTTTTAAATATATATATATATATATATATATTAAAAAATAATAAATAGTTCTATATCTTTATTATTATTACATGTTTCTAATCATCAATAATTAGAGTTTAATTTGAGAAGGTTTATAATTAAAATTATAATATTATATATTTAAACCATTAATCTTTATTATTATTACATGTTTCTAATCATCAATAATTAGAGTTTAATTTGAGAAGGTTTATAATTAAAATTATAATATTATTACGTATTTAAACCATTAAAATAATACCATGTAAGACTATAATCTTTAAATTATATTTTTTATTTTAATCATAAAAAGTTAATTTTAATTAATTTAAAAGTAATTATTACCTATCTAATGTATTTATAATATTTAGAATTTGTGAATTAAAAATAGGCTCATACGATAACATCCCACTTTTGGTTATATTACTATTAAACAACCAAATATAACTAATAAATAGATAATATTGACATAACTATTTGGAGTCTCAACAAAATAAACTTTACTCTTCATAGAAATTTATATACATCATCAAAAAGAAAACAAAAGATCTATAAACAAATATATACAAAATATCTTCTGTTTTAGCTCATTCCTGTCGAGCTTTATCACCTGATGTATCATCTGCTCACGTGTAAAACACGATCATCACAGAAGAAAAAAAAAACAACACAATCACAAAAAGGATAAGCTAGTGATTTCAGAACTTGAATACATGTACATATCAACATCATATACATATATTTTCTCAATCTATATAATCAAATCACATTTCATCCATACACTCATGAATACATACTCAATTCATTCATTCAATATCTATAAAAATATCAAGTGTCTAACTCTCAACCCATCGGCTACTTCTCATGTCATAAATCACAAACATCAAATCACAGACACTTGACTCTACTTCCAGAAGACACATGCGTTGAATTTAGACTCAGAGATCTCGTGTCACAACGTCTTCACTAAGTTGTCTCACACAACAAAGCTACATAAAAGAACTCATCCACCTCATATGACAGGGTAAATCCCCACGTCCTACCAGACACAGTTCTTTTTCACACCATGTCTGGGTCATAGGAACCTCCTTTGACTCTCACCACCTGATATTTTCCTCTATGTGAGTCCAACATCAGTAGAGTCCGGATATTTCTCGAATCTCCAATTCAATACATCACATAAACATCACAACATAATATTTTCTCCTTGGAAATAACTATGTTTCCAATACATCATAATCATAACAACACACACCATTCTTCAAATACAATTTATATTAATCCAAATCATGATAAAAACTAACAATTCATACCACATTATACTCAATCAATCATAGTGAAATTAAATATTACAAACATTTGAAATTTCATCATACTAAGTTATATTCATCAAATCAAGCTCAAATATAACTCATTACAAAGATAAGAAGATAATGTACAACTCTTATGAAGACTTCAAGTTCTAAATAAAACATTTACTTAGGTTAAAAGTTCCAAAATCACTACAACTTCACAAAATTTGACAGTTTGACCTTTTCTCACTAAAACAAGCATAACTTGAGTTCTACACCTCCTTTTTAATTGATTCTGAAGCCATTGGAAAGCTAACATCCAAGGTTACAACTTTCATGAAGACCATTAAACCTAATTCTAAAAACATCGTCTCACCTAGCGAAACAAACCACTAGAGATTTAAATAAAAGGCTCGTCCAGCAAGTATTATGGTCGCCTAGCATAAAAAGCTCTCGGGTTTTCAATTAAATGAATTTCGCCCAGCAAGAGATTGACTCACCCAACGACTCTGCATAATTCAGAAAATCTGCAATGTACTACAGGAGTCCTAACTTGGTTCAAACTGAGTTATACTACCTGTTCTACGCTAAAAGAGAATATTTTGTTTCAAAATAACACTTGCTTGAATCAAGTTGACCCCAAATCTAACATTATAACATATATTAGATAAGCATACAACTTATTCCATTCCATCTACACAATTCCAATAACATCTCAAACATTTCAAATACGTTCAAACAAACACAATCCTGCACAAAATCAGATAGCGTGACCACGTCACCTTCACATCCAGATCTTCTATCCTAAGGTACTATCAAAACACAACTAGCTTCCCTTACCTGTTTAGGTTTGCCTCTCAAGCTTAAGCTCCTAGAATCTTCTATGCTCATAGGAAAACTAAACCTGTACATAAAAGACTCTAATAAACGATCTAAACATACTCTCATACTCACTGACTAAGAGAGATTCATCTTTGACCTAGAAAACACACATGCAACTACTGTTATCCAACCATGTAACCAAAAATCAATTCTAACTCAAAAAAATAGAGCAAAAAGAAACTTACTCTAAAACAAATTTTGATCGGTCATAATTGTTCTATTCTCCACCAGGATCTTTAAGGTGAGCTCTTATCTACAAGAAGATGAGTGTATCTTTCAAAATCTTAAAAGAAGGCAGAGAAGAGTATTTTAGAGAGATTGTAGCTTTTATGAAATGAAGTTTAAATAGCTATATTTTTTAATTTATAAATTTTTAAACTTAAATAATAAAATATTCATATTTCATTTCAGTTAAACCACTCACATTTTTAAATATATTTTCTTTGTACTTACCCATACTAAAGAGAAAACTTCGTGCTAAAGAGAAGACGATATCAAATTACTAGTGAATTGGTAGAAGAACTTCTGTTCTCATCCATATTATGAATACATAGAGGCTGTGAAAGTCTTTTGCTCGTTTTTTTTTTCTTATCTTTTTAATATTATAAATATCTACAATAATATATAAATAATTTTCTTTGTAATATTTACTTTTCGTATCTTTATTTTACTTTTGATATATTTTAAAATAAAAAATTGTAATAAGATATAAAAGATTTTTTTATATTTTTATTTTCTTTTTTAATATATTTTAAAATAAAAAAAATTATTTAAAATCTAAAAATAACTATAAATATTTTAATATGTAATTATCCATTTTTTTAATATAATTGTTATTGCCAAATTATTTAATATAGAAATTAAAATAAATTATTTAAATTTTAAAAATAATTTTAAAAACATAAAAAAGTACAACTGCTTATTTTTTTTATCTAATTATTATTATTTAAAAATATATTTAAAATGTATAAAGGTACTAACTATAAAAATACCAAATATCTCTTCTTCTCTAATTAATATATTAGGAATTTTAGTTGTTTAAATTTTTAAAAATATTTAATTGGTAAATTAAATTTTTTATTAGATAAATTAAAGTAATTTTTATTATTACATGTTATTTTATTCCATTACAATCAATAATTAAAATTTAATTTATGAATTTTCGTAATTTAAATTGTACTATTATTATATATTTTTACCGATCAAGTAATATATATAAAATTGTAATATTTTAAATTATATTTTTTGTTTTAATCAATTTTAGTTAATTTAAAAGTAAATTTTAGTTTCATTATTTATTTATGACTTTTGGAATTGGTGATATACTGTGTTAAAGCCTAATTGACACTTTAAAAGAGAAACCATTTTTATTTAATCTAAAAGTAATGTTAATTGCATGATTTATTTATCACTTTTGGAATTGGTGATGAAATGTGTTAGAGAGAAGAATGCACATTTCCAATTTTAACAACATGAATTAGTTAAAATAATTTATTTTTAAAATAATATAATATAATACGAGAGTTTATAATTTTTTTAAATTATTTCTTTAAGCAATTTTAAATCATAAATATTTATTTATATAGTCATTTTTTATAGTTCTAAAAATTAATAAATAACTTTCTCATTAAATATATTCTAAGAATACTTTTAATTAATTAAAATTAAAATTTTCTGTTAAAATTACTAATAATTAATTATAATAATTTATTATTAAAATTGATGATATAATATAAAAAAATATTTATAATTTGTTGAAAATTGTTTATAATATTTTTATAGTTATTTTTATATGAATAAGAGGTATTTAATTATATGAGATTTCAGTTTTAAAGAGATAATATAATTTTTTAACTTGTTTTTTAATTATTTAATTTTTAATTATACATTGAAAATAATAATGATATAAATATTTTTAAGTTTTTAACAGGTGAATTAATATTTCATACTAGATAAATTAAGATGCTTATTATTATTATATGTTATTTTATTCAATTACAATCAATTGAAATTTAATTTATAAATATTTATAATTTAAATTAAAATAGTATTACATATTTATATCATTTAAAATATAATATAAGATGAAATCTTTACACTATATTTTTTTTAGAAATCAATTTTAATTAATTTAAAAGTAAATTTTTTTAATATTTGAAATATTTATACATATAATATTAATTATATAAATATTTTTAAATTTTTAATAGGTAAATTAATATTTCTTATTAAATATATTAAAATAGTTATTATTATATATTATTTTATTCAATTACAATTAATAATTTGAATTTAATTTGTTAATATTTTTTTTATTCAAGTGATAATTATAAAGTTATAATTCTAATGATAAGAATCAATTTTAATTAATTTATAAAAAAAACTCTTAACTCTCTAATGCAGTCATGATCTTTGGAATTAGTGAATTAAATGAAAATAAAACAGACCCAGAGACTAAAAGAAAAAAAAAAGTTAAATTAGATGGAAAGACTGAAAGAAAAAACCTACTCATCAATTAGTGGTAGACTGCTCTGCTGATTGGATTAAAATCGCCTATCTTCAATTTGTGTTCTTTTTTTTAAAATTAAATGGGATTATTATAGGATTTGTGATTAGGATACACTATTCAAAAATCAAAGTGCAGGAATATAAGAAATTCTGTAAAATTAGAAACTTGGCCATTAGGTGGAATGAGTGAACAAAAGATGAGTTTAAAAGCTACACTGAATGAGTATGAGAAGGACCACCTAAGAATACAGGATTCAAGAAATAATAAGATATATCTATGCATCCATTCATTTCATGCACAGCAGCTATCTCTTCTTCCTTGCCTCATCAAGACTTTGATCCACTTCCATCACCTACACACAAAAAGAACAGAGCATAAGGAAATCTCACTTCAAAAACAAACTTCTTTTCTTAAAAAACATACCTTGATAACTACGCAATTGCTCTTGCTTCTGGTCTCGGAGCTCCCTCAGCCTATTAATTCTGCTCCTCTTCTTCTCATCTTCAGCTAAAACAACAACAGTGTCTTCATATTAGTCAAATTATATATCTACTAATATTTTGATAGTGTAATGAAAAACTTTATTTTGAGCATCCACACACACACAAATAAACACATTGAAAAGATGAAACATGTTTACCATCTCTGAGCAATGCCTTTTTCTCAAGATATTCAATTTCCTGGCGCAACGCCTGCTCTTCCTCAATTAAAAGACGCACCTGCTTTTGTCGGCATTCTAGTTGTGGTTGAAGTTGGGCTAGTTGATCCTTCATATGAATACACAATAATATTATACACTTCATCTCAACATAGTTAACTCTCAACATACACCTTAAGATGCTATTCCACAAAAATCAAATCTTCAGATAACATTTTCGTTTTATGGAAATTAGTAACAACAATCACCTCCAAGCTTTTGGCCCGATCTTCCAAAATCTTAACCAAATTCACCTTCTTCTTCCTTGATCTTTTGGCAGAAGGTTGATTTCTGGACATTCTGAAAAGAAAACGGTAAAAAAAATAACAGGTATGTTAAACAAAGTCCCAATGTAACTATAACTAGAAATTCAAATAAAATAACCTACGTCCTTAAATTAGGATCCATTAGGTTCTGTTCCACGTTAGGATCCATATCATGTTCTTCTGCTTGGGATTGCTGAACATGTTTGGAAGAAGAATCCGTATTAGGAGCCATCTTTTGTTTTGTGTTGTTTGCCTCTTGAATTGGCTCCATCAACAAGTTGATTGACTGGTGAGGCAAGAAAAGGGTGGATTAGGTTAAAGGGAACAAGGAGGTTATTTGGTGGATTAGAATGTGTGCAGCATCCTTATATATATTGATGGTGTTGATGTGAAGTTGGGTTAATAGTGGTGTGAAAGAGAAATGAAGTGAGTGAGTTTAAGAAGACAAGAAAGTAGTAGTATGCGTTGGACAAATAAGTATAGGTGTCTCTTGCAAAATGCATGCAGAGAAGAAAACTCCCCTTGCATTGAAACTGCTAATCGGTAACAACACTTTCTTCACTAATATGCGTTGGCCAAATTATGATTATCAAACTTTTCAAATCACATGCCAACAAGGAGAGACAGATGCGTTGGCTTAGGAGGTTCTAACCAGACTCAGTTCTACCTTTTTCTAAAAGTAGATTTGCTAAATCTAATAATAAATAAAAGAGTTTCTTCTATTTTAAATTTATAATTCAGATTAATTAAAGAATAATAAATACACCATATAATAATCTTCTTTATTAAAATATTAATATTTGTTGAACATATGAGTAAAATATCTAATTATTTAAATTAGAATAGATTGGCATGTAAATATTCATTTTTATATTCATTTATATGGTAAATTATTAAAATATTATTAGTTTATTAGATAATTTAAATATTTTTTTTTAAATTTTTTTTTCATTATTTGAATTTTTTTATTATATAATTTTTATTAATTTTTTCAATTGTTCAACTTATATTCGTAATATAATTTTTTTCTCGATATTTATAAAAGTTATTCATATCATGAAAATAAAAATAAGTAATAATTTTTTTAAATTAGGTATAAGAAATAAATATCTATCTATCTTTCTTTATATATATATATATTATATATAGTTATCTTCACATTTATTTTTATTGTAAATTATTAATTTATTAAATAATTTTTTTAATTTTTTTCTTTTTCTATTTGAAGTCCTTCTTTTACCACATACTTTTTATTATAGTTATTAATTGTTTGACTCGATATTTTTAATATATTTTTCTTTTTCACATTTGTGAAAATTATAAAGATTATAATTGTCATCAAATTTTTAATTATATGTAATTGTTTATTTTTCTATAATTACTATATTTGTACAAATATTATTTAGTATTTTATTTTAATATTTATGTAATCGTAATTTCTTACTTGAATCTTAACATTAAAGAAAAAATTGTGTCATTTTAACATTAAATAATTGAGTGTATAATGAATTTTATGATAATAGGATATTTTATTTATATTTATATCATGAAATCATTTTTGTTCAATGAAGAAGATAATTATATAGTGTATTTATCATTTAACTAATCTAAATTATTAATTTAAAATAAAATATGTTTAAATTAAAGTAATTCTTTTCATTTATTAGATTTTAGTAAATCCACTTTTGAAAAAAAGGTAGATGTGAGTCTGGCTAAAGTCTCCTAAGCAACATTAATCTATACTGGCATGTGATTTGAGAAGTTTAACAATTATAATTTGCCAGTTTTAAAAGAGAATTAATATTTATATTTAGATACTCTTATCTTAAAAATATTTTTACTAAAAGAAAAATTTACTTCCATGATAATAATCAAAAGTAATTTATTAAAAGAATATATCATTATATAGAATTTTATAATATAATATAAATATTAAAGTATATTTAAATTAATAATATATTATTAATAATAAAAATAATGGTAATAATATTAAAAATTAAATTATAAATATGTTAAAAGTATTTTAATAATAATATTAATTGAAAATAATAAATTTTAAAACCGTTATCATTTCAAAATTTATGAATCTTGAATGATTGTTGATATTAAAAATTGTATATTATTGAGTATTCATATGAACGTAAGTATCAATTTCCGAGATAAGAGGCATAAGATAAAGATGTTGATATTAAAAAAATTGGTATATTATTGAGTGAGACAAGGGGAGTTTTAAGTGAATCTATCGTTCATCTTTGTTCGTATATGATTTGAAAAAGTTTGGTATCATAATTTGAGATGATAAAAATCTCATGTTTGATATAATATTGAGTAGAGTAAGCGGAGTTTTGAGCCATCACATCATTCATCCTTGCTAAAATGTGATTTGAAAAAGTTTGGTATCATAATTTTGGAACATAAATCACGTGTCTAGTATATATAATATTGAGTGGGGCTAGAAAAGTTTTAAGCCAATGCATGTCTGCTCTTGCTCACATGTGATTTGAAAAAGCTTGGTATCATAATTTGGGATAAAAATAACGTGTCTGATATAATATTAAGTGGGGAAAACAAAGATCTTATCCAATGCATCATCTGATCTGTCCTAGTTGACATGTGATTTGAAAAAGTTTGATATCATAATTTGGAATATGAATCACATGTTTAGATTATTATTGAGTGGGGCAAGTGAGACTCTGATCCAACGCATCATCCATCCCTGCTAGCATGTGATTTAAAAAAGAAGTTTAGTATCATAATTTATAATAGAAATAACGTGTGTCTGGTATAATACTAAGTGGGGCAAACAAAGATCTTATCCAACGCATCATCTTTCCTAGCTGGCATGTCATTCGAAAAAGTTTGGTATCATAATTTGGAATAAAAATCACATGTTTGGATTATAATTGAGTGGAGGCAAGTGAAGTTCTGATCCAACGCATCATCTGTCCCTGCTACCATGTGATTTGAAAAAGTTTGGTATCATAATTTAGAATAGAAATCACATGTTTGGATTAATACTGAGTGGGACAAGTGAAGTTGTGATCCAATGCATCATTCGTCCCTGTAGCATGTGATTTGAGAAAGTTTAGTATCATAATTTAGAATAAAAATAACGTGTCCGGTATAATGCTAAGTGGGGCAAACAGAGATCTTATTCATTTATTCAAAGTATCATATATCCTAGCTGGCATGTGATTTGAAAAAACTTAACATGTGAAAAAGTTGAATGGAAAAACGGAAATCTGAGCCAACGCATCACATTAATCTCTACTGGCATGTGATTTAAAAAAAGTTTGATATCATAATCTGAAATAAAAATTAGTATAATATTGAGTAGGACAAAAGTCTGAGCCAACACATCATTAATCCCTATTGGCATGTGATTTAAAAAGTTTGATATCATAATTTGGGATAGAAATCACATGTCTCACATTCCGATCTCATTTTCTATTCCATCAATAATTTTTAACACACAATTAAAATATAAAACATTCTACTTACTCATATATTTTTTATATAAAGTTGTCTAACTATAACTTAATTTATTTTATATTATAGCATTACAATAGTTTTAACTTCTTAAATCTAAATATTTTCTTTTATTAATAACATTTTAATTAAAATTACAAAGGATTCACTTATCACTAAAATTTACTGTCATTTATGAGAATTAAAAGTTAATAAATTATAATTAAAATTTATATTTTACTTATTGATTTAAAAATTATTTTATTATTAATATATTATTATAAAATAAAAATAATAATTAAATACTCTATCAAAGGATATCACCTTTTCTTATATTCTTTATTTGTATATTTTAATTTTATTATAACATATATATTTTAATTATATGTTAAAGGTTGATAGATAAAAAAAAGTAAGAAATCTATATCATAATTTGACCAACCCATAGTAATGATAAAGCACAACGTTACACGGACACTGCGCATACGCGGTGCTTAGATCCGACCTCCCCTGCATAAAGTGATTTTGAAGATGTGATTGGGAGGCTGGGACGCGTAGATTTTTTCCATTATAAAGGCTTTGTTGCTAAGAGCAGATTGAATGGGAGGAGAGTTCTTCTCCTGCGCATGCCGCAGGAGAGAGGAGACAGCTACACTGCTCTTTTGTCCAACACATACTAATGTGTTGTCTTCTTAGAAATCAATCCCTTCATTTCTGTCTCACACCACTATTAGGCCAACTTCACATAAACAGCATCTATATAAGCACCATGCTACACAAATCTTGATCGTCTTCATTGCCTCTTTCCCTTCTTTATCCAAAACCTTTTCTTCCCCTTACCAATCATTCCATTTTGTTGATATGGAGCAAACTAAAGGGAACGCAAAGGAAAGATGATCCAGGATTTTTCATCAAATGCCGAACAATTCCAAGCTGAAAATATGATATAGCTCCAGTGGAACAAAACGTGATGCATCCGAAACTAAGGAGGTTGGTTGGTCTCATTTTATTTGAATTTTTAGTGATAGTTACAGTGGAATTTTTTAACATACCTGTCTTTAATTTCCCCGCAGAATATTCTCAAACAGCCTTTCTGCCCAAAGATCAAGGCAGAAGAAAGTGAAATGAACAACCTCCTTAGTTTCGGATCCATGACGTTCTGCTCCACTGGAGCCTGTATCATCTTTCAGCATGGAATTGTTCAGCATTTGACGTAGAATCCTGGATCATCTTTCCCTTTGCGTTCCCTTCAGTTTTCTCCATAGCAAGAAAATGGAATGATTGTAAGGGGAAGAAAAGGGTTTGGGGAAAGAGGAAATGCAGTGGATTAAGATTTGTGTAGCATGATCTCCTTATATAGATGCTGTTTAAGAATAGAACAAATTAGTATGTGTTTGCTGTAGCCGTCTCCTGTCTGCTGCAGCATGTCCAGGAAAGAACTCCCCTTACATTCAAACTGCTCCTGGCAACAAAAGTTGTACCAAACATTTTCAAATTACATGTCACATGAATGGATAATGCGTTGCCTTAGAACTCCTTACTCCAAGTTTATCTTATGTCTCTCGTTCTCCTAAAGTACTTCTCTCTTGACATCTACACTGTTTTGTTTGCAAGAAAAAGAAAAAGAAATCTATTGTACGTGTAGATTGTATCAGAAAAATGACTTTATGGAAACATATAATTTATTGGATATTAAATATTAACTTTTTTGTTTTGTTTTTTTTCATTGCATGCTGTGTATCTTTCTCCTTTCATCTTTAGATTTATAAGTTTTATTACGTTTAAAATAAAATCTGTCCACTTTTCCTCTGAAATGTTTTAGTGCTGACAGTATAAAAACTTTGAATTTATGTATTTTTCTTTTATGGTAAACCTATTATCTAAAACATAAGGAATTTTTAATTTGATTCTTATATGTAAAAGATTATTAACTAATCGATTTTATTTCATGTTTTGTTTGAGGTTAGGTTCACTCATGAGTTGGCGAGCATATTCTTTTATTTTATTTTTGATTGTATATTATATTATAGATATAAAAAATATTAATAAAATTATTTAAAATAATATTAAATTAATATATGTATATTGTTGAATAATATATTTAATCTTTTAATATTAAATTTTAAACTTTATTATAATTTTTAATTAAAAAAATGAGATTTTGATATGTGGACCTAAGATAAAATTAAATTAAAAAAAATATTAGAAGTCATTTTAAAATATTAAATTTACATTAAATTAAACTGAGACTTTTTTTTTGACAATACTTAAATCGTTACATCTTTTGTGTGAGTCAGAATTTATCCAATAAAAGATTTCATCATCTTAAAATCATTGTAGTTATAATTGTCGTTTACTGATACTTTGGTCGTCGGTTTCCAAAACTTATAAATATATTAGACAGTTAACAATTAATTTTAAAATAATTAAAATTAAATTTTTATAACTAAAATAAAAGAATATAATTTAAAGATTTATAATATTATTATCTATTATTTAAATAGTACAAATATATAATAGTATTGTAATTTAAATTATAAATATTTATAATTAAATTCTGATTATTAATTACAATGAAATAAAATAGTATGTAATAATTTTTTTTAACTAATGTAGAAGTAACTCTTATGTGTATAATGTATTTGTAATTTTTAGAATTGATGAACTGAGATAAAATAGTTTAAGAAACTAAAAGAAAAAATAGACTCATCAAATTAGTGGTGGACTACTTCCTAAGTCTACTTTTTCATGCATGCTATCAGTCTACTGTGGGATTGACGACTATAGAAAACACTATTAAAAATCAAAATGTGAAAAATATTAATTAAAACATGAGTTTTGTAATATATTTACAGTAAAATAAAACAAAGATAAAGTATAAAAAGAAAGTAGATACTCTCAAAAAGTAAATTGGAATAGATTCAAATTAAAAGTAATTCCTGTCATTCATTGGTAAGTTTTTACTTTTTAAGAAGATGAGTCTGATCAAGACCTCAGTAAGAGAACACATTCATCTATCTATCCTTGCTGGCACACTGAAGATGGTGTTATCAGCTAGGAGCAGTTTCAATGCGAGGGGAGTTTTCTTCTCTGCATGCATTTTGCAAGAGACACCTATACTAATTTGTCCAACGCATACTACTACTTTCTTGTCTTCTTAAACTCACTCACTTCATTTCTCTTTCACACCACTATTAACCCAACTTCACATCAACACCATCAATATATATAAGGATGCTGCACACATTCTAATCCACCAAATAACCTCCTTGTTCCCTTTAACCTAATCCACCCTTTTCTTGCCTCACCAGTCAATCAACTTGTTGATGGAGCCAATTCAAGAGGCAGACAACACAAAACAAAAGATGGCTCCTAATACGGATTCTTCTTCTAAACATGTTCAGCAATCCCATGCAGAAGAACATGATATGAATCCTAACGTGGAACTGAACCTAATGGATCCTAATTTAAGGAGGTAGGTTATTTTATTTGAATTTCTAGTTATAGTTACATTGGGACTTTGTTTAACATACGTGTTATTCTTATTTACCGTTTTCTTTTCAGAATGTCCAGAAATCAACCTTCTGCAAAAAGATCAAGGAAGAAGAAGGTGAATTTGGTTAAGATTTTGGAAGATCGAGCCAAAAGCTTGGAGGTGATTGTTGTTACTAATTCTCATAAAATGAAAATGTTATCTGAAGATTTGGATTTTGGTGAATAGCATCTTAAGATGTGTGTTAAGAGTTAACTATGTTGAGATGAAGTGTATAATATTATTGTGTATTCATATGAAGGATCAACTAGCCCAACTTCAACCACAACTAGAATGCCGACAAAAGCAGGTGCGTCTTTTAATTGAGGAAGAGCAGGCGTTGCGCCAGGAAATTGAATATCTTGAGAAAAAGGCATTGCTCAGAGATGGTAAACATGTTTCATCTTTTCAATGTGTTTATTTGTGTGTGTGTGGATGCTCAAAATAAAGTTTTTCATTACACTATCAAAATATTAGTAGATATATAATTTGACTAATATGAAGACACTGTTGTTGTTTTAGCTGAAGATGAGAAGAAGAGGAGCAGAATTAATAGGCTGAGGGAGCTCCGAGACCAGAAGCAAGAGCAATTGCGTAGTTATCAAGGTATGTTTTTTAAGAAAAAAAGTGAGATGTTTGAATGACAGTAGTGATTTTGGTTATGAAGTGAGATTTGCTAATTATGGTTTATTTCTTTTGTGTAAAGGTGGAGGAAGTGGATCGAAGTGTTGATGAGGGAAGGAAGATGGAATAGCTGCTGTTCATGAAAGAAATGGATGAGAGGAAATGTTGGAAGGGAAACTAGTTCTCTTTTGCATTGGATTTCCATTTCTTGGATCTTCTCATGTTGTTTGCATAGGCATAGTGGTTGTACAAGTAAAGGTTTATTCGATGTTCATTGTTCTTGTATCATTAAAGATGATTTGGGTGGTTAATGAAATTTAATGATTTATATCATCTAATTAACTCTAACTAACATTCATAAATATTAATGTGCTTCTTAAAAAAAATAACACACGCACAAGTTTAAATCACTGTCGCTTTGTTTATATCAAAACTTCATGGTCAGACAAATTTTAATTTTAATGTCGTAACACTCGTTAGATCGATTCTAATCATATTTCTTTTTAATGTTGAAAAATTTTCATAAAAAAATTTAAAATTTATAAAAAAAGAGTTAAATATATAAAAAATATTATTTTATTTTTGATATAAAATCTTAAAATTTAATATTTATAGATATTTATTTTTTTAATATATCAATTTAATAATTTTTGTTTAATAAGCATATAAATTTCTAGTATTCGAGTGGTATTTCTATACGAATATATATATTATTTGTTGATTTCACCTAATGGCCATGTGTCTAATTTTACACGATTTTTTATAGAAAAATAATACGCTTACATTTGGAAAAGGAAAAATCATCCCAGTTATATCAAAATCGTATCATTTTAAATTTTAAATTTAAAAAATAATACATAATCAAAGAGTAAATACTTTAAAAAAAGTGGTGTTGTATATGTATAGACATAATTTCGATATCTGTATATCATCTTCTTTTTTTATTTTTTAATTATGTTAATTCTTTTTAATATAAAAAATATAAAATAAACATAAAGTATTATAATCAGAACATGATAAGAAAGGTTTAATTTCCTTTCTTTTTTACTGTATCACTTAGGGATAACATATATGGGTAGGACCGAATTTTATTTTCTTATAAAATTCATCTTAACAAGGGTCAAATTTTTATCTCATCCACTCCTTTGGATAATAGATACATGGGTATCCGCTTTCTTATTACTTTAATTATTAATTAAATAATTTTCTATAAACAATAAAAATTAAATAAATAAATACCGATATTATCAAATATTTAATATTAAAAGAATACAAATATTATTTTTTTAATATCAAATATTAATAAAAAATTATAATTATATAAATATCAAATAAGAGTATAAAATACCAACTAAATAAAAATTAAATAATTATAGAAAGATATAAAAATAATTAAATATGTACCTTATAAATAAGTTACGAAACCAAAAATAAAAAAGTTAATATCCATATAATGTTTTAGATTATTTAATAAATTAAAAGTATTTTAGTAATTTAAAATAAATATAGATATAAGAGCAAGGTAATATATTGAAATATGTATGAAGACGGAAATTTGAGAGATATATACATCCTCATCACTATACCTAATTTTAAATTGAGTATTATCTATAGGGATACTAGTTAATGTAAATATTTTATATCAAAATCTAAACTAATTCCAAAAGTACTCATGATACAAATTTATTTATTATTCTTATCATTAGTTTCTTTTAAATTTTTTAGTTCACCATTTCGAACAAATCATAGATACATGTGATGGTTAACATTTATTTTTAAATTAATTAACATTATTTTTTATAATTAAAATAAAAATATAATTTCATATTATATTGCTTAGACATTATAAATATATAAGGGTTAAATATGTTTTTAGTCCTTGAATTATTTTTTAAATCTGTGTTTCGTTCCTAGGGCAAACCTTAGACCTGTTTTATTCTTATATTTTATAAATTGATGCAAATGATCCTTAATGATTGATGTGCCAAAATTCTTTTTTATCTCTTTATTTTTCTTTTACATAACTTTTTAATCCACTACCTAAGCTTGTTTCACTCTTTTTCATTTTCTCATTGAGGATTATTTACACTAGTTTATAAAGTATAAGGACAAAATTGGTAAAAAAATTGTCTTAGGAACGAAACATAATTTTGACAAATAGTTTTAAGAGTAAAAGCATATTTAACCCAATATATAACAATGTTTTAAATTATGAAAATTTACAAACTAAAATTAAATTATTAACTTTAATTAAATAAAATAACATGTAAGAATAATAATAATAATAATAATAATAATAATTTTAATTTATCTAATCAAAAGTATTAATTTGGTGATTAAAGATTTAAAATTACATAATTAATATTTTTAATGTATATATATATTGAAAAGTTAAAAGTTAAATAATTAAAAAAAAGACAACCACTACATGTAGATAAAAGTATCTTCATTGTAAAAGTTATACTCAGGGTTATAAACTTAAAGACATGAGTCTTGTAAGACCCTGCATTGGAGTATACGAACATGAATATAAAAATAAATTCGAGTGAGTCATAGAATAAATTATTATTTATTTGTTTTAAATATAATTATGATATGAGAAAATTAATAAGTTAAAGTGTGAATAATATATTATTAAGTCATGAGATATTATAAGATCTTTACATTGAAGAAAAAGTGGATATAAAATCTTAAAAGTAGAGTGATCAAAGTGGATTGTAAACTGTGGGCCAACCTGACACTCCTTGAAAACGAGTGGAGTCAGGTCAAAATAAGTGAAAATTTTATTGCAAGTATATTTAAACTCAACCCACTTTCAATCCATCCGAATTGAACTCGTGGTGGGCCAGACAACACACCAATCCACACATTTTCTTATTTATTTTTGCAATAACTCATCATGACATTTTTTTCTATTTATAGATGAAGATAATATGGATATAAAAAGAAAAGAAATTGTTATTGACAGATTTATAAAAAATCTTCTTCACAAATATGAGAAAAAAATAAAAAAAACTAGCTATCAAAACCAAAATCACAATTTTATCCATCCTTTTTTTACACTACCAACTTTCTATTATTTTTTTTAAAACTCTTCTACTTATTTCTATTTTAAATTTACTATTTTATATAAATAAAAAATTTACAAAAATTATAAAATTTTAAAAAATAATAATTAAACATTTTATAATATTATATCATTAAAAATAATATATAAAATATAATTAATTATACTATAATACATATATAATCTTATATGGTATAAGCTAATCTAATCGATTAACAACTATATTATATATTATATATTATATATTTTATAATACATATTAAATTATAATTATATAATAAAATAAAATAAAAATTATAAAACATTTAGAAAGATGTTTTAAATAAAAATTTTAATGATAAAAATAAAATTATGTAATAATAATAATAAATATTAAATAAATAATAATAATAATAATAATATAAATATATTTATATAATAATATTAGTAATAAAATAAAAATTCATAATAATAATTTTAAATAAAAATAATAATAAATAATATTATTTCAACATTTAATATTAAATATTATTTTAATTTTTTTTTAAATTTATTTATTTAAATTTTATAATTTACTTATTATTATATTTTCAATATTTTTATTAACATAAGTTATTGATATTAATTTTAAATTCAATTTTTATTCAATAACAAAATAATAATTATATAATTTAATCAATACAAAATTAATTTTAAACTATCATATCAATCAAATTATTCATAAACTTTCACAAATTTTCTCATATTTATTATTTTTTCTTAAAATAAATAACATCACTTTCTATTTTTTTCTCTTTAAATTTAATCTTTTTCTTTTCCTCAAATTCAGACAAAGCAAAAGTAAATTCATCTTTCATAAATGCACTATGTAATAATTGGTTTTAAATGAATTAAAATTAATTTCTTGTAATTGAAATAAAAAATAAATTTAAGGAATTACATATTTATATTATATTATTTAAATGGTATAAATATTTACTAATATTATAATTTCAATATTGAATATTTATAAATTAAATTTAATTATTGATTATAATTGAATAAAATAACATTAAATAATATTACTTATCTTTATCAGTTAAAGATTTAAAAAATAATTACATAATTAATATTTTTAATACATATTTAAAAATAAAAAAGTAAATAATTTTTTAAAAAAGTGATCATGTATAAAGACTTTAACCCGGGCCACCTTCCTTCTTCCAATCTATTTAAGTATTTTTAATGTACCAATGAGAAGACATGCATAAGTAGAACAGATCATTATACTACTTCTAACAAAAGCCAATAAAATATTTGAAGGATTTCAGTTTTTTATTTAATAAATAATTTATTATTAGTTGAAATTATTAAATGAAAATCCTATTATTATAAGTTAATTTAAAAACAAATTTGTAATTAGTATGAAATATTTAAGAACCAATTTACAATTTTAAGAACATATATGCAATTATGACAACTATTTAGGAATAAGTTTAATTAGAAAAAAACTTAAGATGGAAACCTTCAATTTCTAATACAAATTAAAGTTAGTCAATCTCATGATTTTAAACAACTAATATACTTTCTATATTACTATTTTAATCTATAGTTTAGATAACTATAGCTAAAATACAGGTTATTGCATTATGATGTAACAATTTTCACTCTTAGATGATACTTAGGGGTAGAGCTGGTGCTCATATACCATCTAATTGTGGTGGTCGAGGTTTTGGTGTTGGTGGGAGAGCATCTCCTGTAACCAACTCCCATTCATGTCTCAAACTCGGAGTCTGCAACGGTCACTTAACTTGATTATCTTAGAGCATAAAATATTGTTGATTAGAGGCCTTTGATTCATGCAAAAAGTTACACTTCATTATCAACATCCCATAGAGTCTAAAATATAGTTTATCAGAATCTTTTTTGATCCATACAAAAAACAAGAGTAGGTAAATTTTCATTTAATTGATATTTAATATGTCATTACTTACATATAATTTTGTTAAAATATTTTTACAGAAGTTTATCAGAAAATGAGTATAATATTCAGTGTGGGGTGAAGCGGGCTTAAGCCAACTCATCATCCGTCCTGCTGGCATGTGATATGAAAAAGCTTGATATAATTTTTGTTGGCAGGAACAGTTTCACTGTGAGGAGAGTTCTTCTCCTGTGCATGCTTCAGGAGACAGCTACAGCCAACACATACAAATTTGTTCTATTCTTAAACAGCATCTATATAAGGATCATGCTACACAAATCATAATCCACTGCATTTCCTCTTTCCCCTCTTTCCCCAAACCCTTTTCTTCCCCTTACAATCATTCCATTTTCTTGCTATGGAGAAAACTGAAGGGAACGCAAAGGGAAAGATGATCCAGGATTCTACGTCAAATGCTGAACAAATGCTTAATAATAATTTAGTCGTAAAAAATAGAAATCAAAAGATGAAAAGAGAAAGATATACAGAAAGCAAGGAAGAGAAAGAAAAAAGGGTAGCATGTGAGGAGAAGATAAAGCTGATGCTGGTATTAGTAAAGCGGTATCAGAGTGAGTGGGGCAAGGTGGCCCTAAGCCAACGCACCATCCGTGCGTGCTGACATGTTATTTGAAAATGTTTTGGTAAAACTTTTGTTGGCAGGAGCAGTTTCAGTGAGAGTGGAATTCTGCATGCTGCAGGAGAGGAGACAGCTACACTCTTCAAAACCACTCCCTTCATTTCTGTCTCTATTTGGCCAACTTCACATAAACAGCATCTATATAAAGGACCATGCTACACATATCATAATCCACTGCTTTCCTCTTTCCCCTCTTCACCCAAACTCTTTTCTTGCCCTCATCAATCCTTCCCTTTTCTACGTCAAATGCAGGATTCTACCTCCAAAGCAGATGGCACAGCTCCAGTGGAGCAGAACCTGATGGATCCCAAATTAAGGAGGTTGGTCATTTTATTTGAATTCTTACTGATAGTTACAATGCATGTTTTTTTAACACCCGTCTTTAATTTCCCCGCAGGACCTTCTCTAACAGACTCTCTTCCCAACGATCAAGGCAGAAGCAGGTGAAATTGGTGGAAGAGTTGGAAGAGCGGGCAAAATTCTTGCAGGTGATTATTGTTATTCATTTTTCAAAATGAATGTAATGGGAACTGTTATCTGAATATTTAATTTTTAAGGAATTGAATAGCATCATATGATCTGTGATCTGTGTACTCAATCTTACTTAATGAGGTAAGAACTTAATTGTTGTTGCAGTATATATTACTAAGGTGACTCTTACCACAAGGGTAAGATCTTGTCTTATGACTAGATCATCACAAAAGCAAATTCTGATAACTTGTGGTTGATGAAAATGTATATATATTTCAGAGTTAATTACGTTGAGATCTAGGTTTATTTTCCACTAGCTACATAACTGACCAGTTTCAAACATTTCTACTCTACTATAATAATCATGTGTATACTTATGCAGGATCAAGTAGCCCAGCTTCAACAAAAGCAAGCTCTCCGCCAAAACCAAGTGCACAGTTTAATGGTGGAAGAACAAACATTGCTCCATGAAATGGAACGTCTTCAGAAAAAGGCAATGCTCAGAGATGGTAAAGTTCTTTCATCTTTTATGTTTTCATGTTTCTGCACACCCAAATTAGGCCAAATGGTAAGTGGAGATAGTTTTACTAATTTTGAGGCGTTGTCCTTTCAGCTGAAGATGAGAGAAACAGGAAGAAAAAGAGTAGGCTAGAGGAACTTCGTGATATTAAGCAAGACCAATTGCTTAATTTGGATATTAATCCGCAGGGTGCAGTGTTCAATGTTCCATCCTCCTATCAAGGTAGCAAAGCAACAAAGCTTGTGTTAATGAAACATTTGTTGCTTATGAAAACCAGTGCTAATGAAACATAGTTTTAATATTTTCTATGTTACAAACACTCATTATTTGTTTCTTAGTTGAGATTTCCTTATATATTTTTTGGAATTTCTGAAAATAACATTTTTGAAAACAAAAATATTGAATTCGATAATATTACACTATACGAAGGTATTAAATTTTTAAATTATGTTATTTTTTTTAATTTTTAGATATGATATTTGATTAGAAAGATAAAAAGTCTATTGAAAGAATGAACATAGTAATCCTGAATATGATATTAGTAGATGATAATGAAATATGAAGAGTCAGACTAACAAAAGATAATTAATTCTTAGTTTTTAATTTTAATTTCTCATTTTACTATTTGATATTAACACAAATAACCATGTTATTAATAGGAATATATAAGAAAAAAAATTATTAAAATTCTAAAACGCCTTATATTATGAAACAATTTTTTTCTCAAAAGTTCGCCTTATATTTTGAAAGGAAGGAAGTATTATTTTAATGGTTGAAATACGTAATAATATTATAAATTCAATTATAAACCTTCTCAAATTAAACTCTAATTATTGATTAGAAACATGTAATAATAATAAACATATAGAACTATTTATTATTTTTAATATATATATATATATATTTAAAAGAGTAAAAAAGTAAATAATTAAAAAAAATAAGTTAAAACCTTTACTTGTGCATAAAATAGGTAATTTCATCTACCATATTTTGATGAGTCAATTTTCTCTTTTGGTCTATCAACCTATCCGACATATATTCTGGTTCACCAATTCCAAAGATCACAAATACATTAGACTTTTAATAATTTTTTAAAATTAATGTAAAATTAATTTTTTATAATTAAAATAAAAAATATAATTTAAATACTTATAATTTTATATGATATTATTTGAATGGTGTAATTATGGAATAATAGTGTAATTTAAATTATGAATATTCATAAATAAAATTCAATTTATTGATTGTATTTGTAAAAAATAACATATAGTAGTAATAATTATCTTAATCAAATTAGAAGTATTAATTTACCAGTTAAAGATTTAAAAAAAATTACATAATATATATATATATATATATGAAATATTAAAAAAAAGTAATTATAAAAAGAGAATAATAAAAATAAGATAGATAAGAAGTTCATCTACTAATCCAACAATAATTTGATTAAGTTTAAGTTTTCTCTTTTAGTACGTCACATGTTGAGATTAACCAATTCCAAATATCATAGGCTAATAGTTACTTTAAAAATTAATTAAAATTAATTTCTATTAAAAGATATAATTTAAAGATTATAATACATTATTAATATTCATGAATTAAATTTTAATTATTAATTGTAATTAATTAAAATAACATGCAATAATGATTATCTTAATTTATGAAATAAAAAATATTAATTTACTAGTTAAAATTTTTAAGAATATTTACACAATTATCATTTTTAATATATATATATATATATTTAAAAAATAAATAATTTTAAAAAAAGACAAATCAAAGACTTTAACAGTCTCTACATGTGCCTAAGATGATGAAAAAGTAGATTCATGAAAAGTCTCCAACAATTCGTTTTCCTTTTAAGGTATCAATTTATTCTAACATGCTATGGTTCACCAATTCCAAAAATCATAAATAATCATAAATAAATTATGTGGTTAAAAGTTATTTTTAAATTACTTAAATTTGATTTTTACTAATGAATTGAGTTCAAATAGAAAATATATCTTCATTTTAGAGTTCTATTAGATTCTAGTAGTGTAATGTAGTCTATGTATCTTATAGGAATTAAAAATACTCTTTCAATCAAACAAATATTTGAATTATTTCCATATTTCTATTTTAATAAAATCAAGGGAATCAAAAAGAAGAAGAAGAAATGGATTCCTACTCCAATCAAATTATTCTTCAAATTTCTATTTCGATGAACTGACGCTTAATCTGGTTATACATATATGAAAAATGGCGGACTGCGTAATGACCATTCCTGTTTTTTTACATTAAAATAAAAATTATAATTTTATATTATAGTATTATTTAAATGATGTAGATATGTCACAATTATAATTTAAATTATAAATATTCAAAAATTAAAATCTAATTAATAATTATAGTTTAATAAAATAATATAACATATCTTAATTAAATAACAGTTATTACGTTGTGATATCATTAATGGTAATATCTTTTTTCTAATATATTAATTTAATTATATATAAAATAATATTTTATGTTATTTTCCTATCACACACAATGTAACAACTCAAGAAATCGCTACTTTTATCATACTTAGTATGCAAATGTAACTTGCATTAACTGATAATAAAACACATTATATATATAATTTGTATTTGTATTCAATACAAAAGAGAATCTCTACTAGTATAAAATTCTATTATAAGAAATAAAAACATATATAAATATATGCGTATAACTATTACTTCATCTTCCAATATAATCCTGGGACTCCGAAGCATCCCGCTCACCTATTAAGATATCTGCTTCCGTGTAACAAAACACGATCATCGCAGGCCAAACAATCGGCAATTGTAGGGTAAACTAATCATTCAAAGATATAACAACACAAAATAATAACATCATGTAGTATTCATCATCATATCATTCTCATGCACATTCATCATAGAACATACTTAAATGCTTTGAAATTTAATGCATCTTTAATAATTGAAAAGTAACAACACAAATCATATTATCATGTAATACACATACTCACAACATTCTAATTAACACACATAAGTAGATTATGGGCACCAACCCCAGGCTCTACTCGGCCCCACACAGAAACATATCGGTAGATTATGGGCACCAAACCCAGGCTCTACTCGGCCCCACACACAAACATATCGGTAGATTATGGGCACCAACCCCAGGCTCTACTCGGCCCAACACACAAACATATCGGTAGATTATGGGCACCAACCCCAGGCTCTACTCGGCTCCACACAAACATATCGGTAGATTATGGGCACCAACGCCAGGCTCTACTCGGCCTCACACACAAACATATCGGTAGATTATGGGCACCAACCCCAGGCTCTACTCGGCCCCACACATAAACATATCGGTAGATTATGGGCACCAACCCCAGGCTCTACTCGGCCCCACACACAAAACATATCGGTAGATTATGGGCACCAACCCCAGGCTCTACTCGGCCCCACACACAAACATATCGACAGATTATGGGCACCAACCCCAGGCTCTACTCGGCCCAACACACAAACATATCGGTAGATTATGGGCACCAACCCTAGGCTCTACTCGGCCCCACACAAACATATCGGTAGATTATGGGCACCAACCCCAGGCTCTACTCGGCCCCACACACAAACATATCGGTAGACTATGGGCACCAACCCCAGGCTCTACTCGGCCCCACACACAAACATATCGGTAGATTATGGGCACCAACCTCAGGCTCTACTCGGCCCCACACAAACATATCGGTAGATTATGGGCACCAACCCCAGGCTCTACTCGGCCCAACACACAAACATATCGGTAGATTATGGGCACCAACCCCAGGCTCTACTCGACCCACACACAAACATATCGGTAGATTATGGGCACCAACCCCAGGCTCTACTCGGCCCCACACAAACATCATAAACAATACAAAAACAAGGTTTTTCACATATTACACTCAATACAACAATAATATACAAAACATACTAATTTTATATATATAACATTAATTTTCTTAATATCAATTTATATATTTTTGAACATTAACTTCCCTAACCTGGATTTTTGTTTATTCCTTGCTCGGATGTGAAAATTGCAATCCTAATCCTTAGCTCATCTTTTATCTCAAAATCCTGGATAACATCTCCCCATAAAGAGAATTGATTGAGAAAAATCTTCAAAAACCATAAACTTTCCAAAAGAAAATTCTCAAGAATAAACGGACTTAGACTTACCCGGTCACAAAACTAATCGGGTAGAACTCTTTCTTACACTGTTAGCCTCCTATTGCTTCTTCTGGATCTAGAAACCATTAGGATTTCAATATCTAAACCTTAGGGAGAGTGTAGAGAGGGAATAGAGAGAATAGAAAGAATAGAGGTAGAGAGAACAGAAAGAATAGAGGTATGTGAAAACAAACTACCCAACTAGCCCCTTTTTATTTTATATTGTATTATCTTTATAATTTGATATCTTTATAATATATAATGTATAATATCTTTATGATCTAATATCTTTATAACTAAATATCTTTATAATCTAATATTTTTATAACTGGACATCTTTATAATATAATATCTTTATGATATAATATTTTTATAACTAAATATCTTTATAATATAATATTTTTATAGCTGAACATCTTTATAATATAATATCTTTATGATATAATATTTTTATAACTAAAAATCTTTATAATCTAATATTTTTATAACTGAACATCTTTATAATATAATATTTTTAAGATATAATATTTTTATAACTAAATATTTTTATAATATAATATTTTTATAACTGAATATTTTTATTAATCTAATATCTTTATAATAAAATATCTTTATAATTTAAAATATTGGGGTGTCACACACAATATTAAAATATAAATAAACATATGTTCACATACATGTTTTTATATTACAATTTTTTATTATATATATATAACTTATAATTGAAAGAGAAAAATAAAATTATTTGTCTTACTCTCTAAAAATAAATTAAATTGATATTATCTCTATTTTAATTAGTAATAAAAATATCTATTAAACATAAATTTAGAAAATTTGGAATCTCACCTATTTAAATTGATATTTTTCTAAAAAAAAATAGAAAAATAAAATAAATATTTTGTAAAACAATTTAATATCAAAATCTAATAATATATAAATAAATATAATATTAAATATCACATTTACAATTTTATTAATATCGTAATTTTTATTAATATATTTTATTTTATTTTATATTTAAAATATTTCAATTTATTTTATAGTAATTAATCAGGATAAATGAATTTTATTATGATTAATAAAATATTATAAAATTATTTTATTTAAGTAATATTTACTTCTTTAAATCTTTAAGGTCAAATTTTTAATTACAATTTCATCAAATTTAATAATATAAATATATATAAATATATATAATATAATATAAATAATTAAATAATTAAATAATAAGAATATAAAAATGAAAGATGAATATATTATTAAAGAATAAATTAAATTAAGTAAATAAAAAAACTGAGTACAAAACAGAATGAAATATCAAAAGGATTAAAAATAATTTAAAGGATTACAATTTTATATTATATTATTTAAATAATAAAAATATATAATAAGATTATAATTTAAATAATAAATATTCATAAATTAAATTTTAATTACTAATGTAATTGAATAAAATAACCTTTATTAATAATTATTTTAATTTATTTAATGAGAAGTATTAATTTATCAGTTAAATGTTTAAAAAATATTCACATAATTAATATGTTAATATATATATATATATATATATATATTAAAAAGATTAAGAAAATAATTAAAGAAGAGACATTAACATTAATTATATGAATATTTTAAGAAATGTATAGAAAATAATGTATGCCCCACCACAATATTCCATTATATCAAAAGAATATATCTTTCTAAATGTATGAATAGCGCTGAAATATTATTAATAGGGAGAGAAAAATCCGTATTCACATAAGTAAATAAATACATTTATGATTATCAATTTAGTATAGATATTATAGTATCTGACTTATGAGTATTTGCTATTAATTAATTTTTATTATTAATTTTTATTTAAATATTTAAAATATTAAATAATTAAAATAAAAATATTGATAAAAAAATATTAATATCTTAATAATTATTGAAATTTTAATTTTATTTATAAATAAAAAATAAATTTATTTTTAAAAATTATTTTAAAATTTATATTTAATAATTCAGTTTATTTAAATAACATTTAAAAAACTAAATTTATTTACACACATATTTTATTATAATTTTTTTAAAATTATATTTTAAAATTAATTTTTATTTAAATTTATATTTTAATTCTTTATACATATTCATAACATAGATAACAAAATACTAATTTAATATGGTTCTCTCTTTTAATCTGAGTCTATTTTTATCCATCGATTCATCTATTCTAAAAATTATAAATAAATTAGTTAGGTCTTTACTTTTAAATTAATTAAAATTGATTTGTTATCATAAAAATAAAAAATATAATTTAAATATGATAGTATATTATTTTATTGTTTTAAATATATAATAATATTGTATTTAAATTATAAATATTTCACAAATTAAATTCTAGTTATTGAGCGTAATTGAATAAAATATCATAAAATATGAATGATAAAAATTACCTTAAAGTATTATTTTTATGATATTTTATATAAAAAATATGTACATAATTATTTTTAATATATATATATATATGTTTAAAAAAAGGTAAATAATTGATAAAATGACAAGTTAAAGATTTTAACTATTACATCACCAATTCTAATTATAAATGCATTAGTCTTTTCTCAAATACTTTTAAATTAATTAAAATTAATTTCTTATAATTACTATTAAAAAATATAATTTAAACTATTATAGTTTTATATGATATTATTTAAATGTTATAGTTATGTAATAATAGTGTAATTTAAATTGTGAATATTCACAAATAAAATTTCAAGTAGTGATTGTGTTTGAATAAAATAGCATATAATAATAATAACTATCTTAATTTATCTAATTAAAATATTAGTTTACTGCTTAAAGATTTACAAAAGTATTTACATAATATAATATATATATATATATATATATTTTATTTTATTTTTTAAAAACTGAAAATTATAAAAGGAACAAATCACAAAGTTTAATCTTCTCTACTGTTCATAAGGTAGTTGACTAAGTAGGTTTATCAACAAGTTCACCAATAATTTGATAGGTCCATTTTCTCTTTTAATATGTTAGTATAATATCTAATACACCAATTTTAAATATCATAAATACATTAATGGCAATTACTTTTAAATTAATTATTTATGATTAAAATTAATTCTTTATAATTAAAATATAAAAAAAAAAATATTATAATTTTATGTTATATTATTTGAATAATATAAATATATAATATATAAATATTATAATAATATTATATTAAGTTGCAGATTTATTTAATATTTAAAATTTTCATCTATAATAATTTTTTTGATAATTATTTAATTATTATTTTAAGTCTTAGAATTGTTTGATAATTAAATTTTTAATACTCATAAACTATATAAATATTAGAATAATAAATAAAATTTAAAAACCATTTAATAATATAATTTTCTTTATAGAAATAACTAAGTCAATCCTAATTTAACATTGTGAACAAAAATACGTAAAAGTAATATTAGTTATTAACTTATTATCAAACTCATATAAATATTTTTTAAAATATACATTTTTTTATAAAGAAGACTACATAAATACTGATTTTCTTTTATAAATGGAAATATTAGGAACAAGAATAATCATTGTCAGATTCACGTAAATATTTTTAAAACAAACTCTTTTTATATAAAAAATATATAAACTTAAATTTTAATTATGAACGGAAATATATAAAAATAAAGTAAATCTTTATTAAATTTAAATAAATATTTTTTTTAAAATAAATAATTAAAAATAATTTTTATATATATTTCTTTGCTTAAGATTTAGAAAAAAAGAAATATTTAAAATAAGTTTCCACGAAGTAACTATTCTAGAACAAATATAATATAGTGTTAACATTTTCACTATGTGTAATTCACTTTTAAACTTATTTGATTTTAAAGACAATTCTTTTTTTTAAAGGTTTTTTCATAATTTTTTAATAAACTATAATAACAACTTTTTTATTTTTTTAAAAATTTATTTTCATCGTGACACCATTTGTGACATTACTTATCTCATAGAGTTGAGTGATGCAAGATTTTTCCTAATTCTTAACATTCTTGATTTTTGTATATTCTTGAATATATTTTTTTCATAACTTTTACAGAATTTAAGATCACATTTTATTCAAGAATTATTTAAAGAATTTTTCCAAAAGTTCTTCCTTAAATATTGGCAAAAAAGATTCTCCAAACTTAAGTTATCTTTTGATTGGTTCCCATTATAACATTTTTCACCTTAGGAGTTTTATAGGATGTATATTTATGTTGAAGCTTTTTATAAAAGTGAATTTGTGGATGTTGATTTCCAAAACACCCTTGGACAAGTTTCCTACCATTTTACAGCTAGCTTTCACTATAAAAGGGCCAAATTGAAGGTAGTAGAATTGTCATAACGAGAATTGTTACTCTTGATGACACATATTTTGTTTATATTTACTTTAATTTTGTATTTTTAGTTAATCTAACATTCGCTCATTGTTTTAGCCATCAATTTTTCTAATATATTATTTTTGTGTGATTCTAGGTACATGGAGTTCTAGATTTCCAATTAAAAATAGACATATTATTTGCTAATTTTGTATAAAGAATCCATACAAATTGTATTTTTCTTGTTTTTCATTGGACTTATGTAATTGACTAAATTTAGACCCATGTTCAAGTTCACATTAGTGAGCATAAAAATTGACTAATTGTGCTCTAAACTAAAAGAGAAATAATTTTGTTTAGTTTTATAACTTTTGAACTTGTTCCTTCCTTTTTTTTTCTCTTGTGTTCTTTGTTCTTTATCCATGAATGACTAGTTCTTGAAGATAAATTTACAAAAACAAGATTAAACGCTTCAAATTGAGTTTTGTATTGAATATTAACACTCTAAGTTTGTTGTTGTTGTTTTCTTTAATTTCATATTTGTTTTGTGTGATAAGAATTTATGTTTCTATTTTTTGGATCCATATTAGGAATCAATTGAATCTTAATTTAATAATTAGACACAGATTAAATTGAATAATACTTTGATTTGACTCATATAATTAGTTTAATTTATTAATTTAAATAGTTAATTGTTTAAATGTGAACAAAAAATCTTTTAATTCTTGAATATATGAATTGATATTTGATTTTCTTAATTATATTTTTCTAATTTTTTTATTTTATTTTATATAAAAATTCTCAAATTAATTTCTATAGAGATAACAATAAAGATGAAATACAATCTAAATGTGAGATCTGAAAATTGATATAATTTATATTTTATATTACAAAATTTAGTAAAAAGTTAATAATATTTTATTTCAATAATAACAATTCAAAATCGCATCTTTCAAATCATCCAAAGAATATTAATATAGACAACCTTAATAATGAAAACTCGAGTGGGCTGCACAAGTCTTTAACAAAAAGCACGGGTCGGATTGAGCATTGAGCCCATTAGTCCGTTTAAGTCTGTCCTGCATAACCTACAACCCATACGAGCCAATGACGAGGCGGAACAGGTTCACCCGCATAAGCTGCAAATTATTTATTTAATTGTTCTAATTTCCATTTGCAATACAATCTTCGTTAAATTAGTTTTTTTATATTTTAACATGTGAATATTTACTTGCTAAATAAAAGTTCATTTAAATAAAATTGATTGATTAATGCATAGTTTTTATATTCAAATTCTCTTTTTAAGATGTTTTTTAGCAATTTTAGGATATTCTTAGGCAATATTATTCGGTATTAGCAATTTATTACTATTACTAGTAAGTTTGAATGAATTTTTCAATGTTAAACTTGAAATTGAATGTATTGTGAATTTGAATGGAAAAAAATATAACAATATTCTATAACGTAAAAAAAAATATTAATTATACAAACTATAACTCGGAAGTAAGCCAATAACGAAGCAGAACAAGCCGCTAAAAGTAACCTGTAAAATTTATGCAAGGTAGGACGGACTAACTCTTTATTTTGTCATCCTATACAACCTTTCTAAAGTATTTCAATTGAGAACTTTAGTTAGAAATTTTTGAACTCCATGAAATTATCTAAATAGCTGCACAGCATGTTAGTGCTAAAGGAACCACCTCCATAAATTATGGACCACTTGAGAATGAGAGAAAAGATGTTGCATGGATTGTTGTGAAGATATGCAAAGGTAACATCTTGATCAAAGAGTTATACTATACTGTTGAAGCCTTTGAGTCCAAATGCAATATATTTTGCAGAATTTTCCATGTCACAGAGCTTCTAGCAAGAGAAATACAAGGACACTAATTAATACTCTTAGCTTATTGGATATAGGTTCACTTTTTTAATGAGATATAACTAACGCAGAAAAGAGTTCCAACATCATGTTATAGTTCAAGACATATCTTCTAATACCTCTTCTCTCTCTCTTCACACTTTAGGATTTAGGATTATAATTATTAAGTTTTATTTTTTATAATTTTGTATGTAAAAAGATTAATAACAAAGTATATCAAATACATTACGTTTAAAAATACTTTTTATGTTTAAATTTTGAATTGTACACCAGAGAAATAGAAATTAATGATTATTATTTTACATTATACATAGTTTTTGAAACAATATAATTATTAATTTAATATAAAACACATTTAAAAAAATTTATTTCTTTTTTTTTAAGATAAAATCTTTGTGAATTAAAACATTGAATTACATAACAATGAATCAAAATTATAATTATAACAAAAAAAAATAACACACTAGAAGTAAATTATAACCCTCTAATAAAATATTATAACTTCCTTTTCAAAGAGGTATATTATAAAAATTAAATTTTTAAATGGAAATATAAAAATGATATTAAAAATAATAAAATTACTATATTAATATTATATTTAGTTTAAATAAATTATACCCAATTATCTTGTTTAAATAAATAATCAATTTTATATAAATAAAAAATAGAACTATCAAAACATACCGCTTAGCCAAACCTTTTATCATGCCCACAGAACAACATACAATTAGTTGTCTGATTAAAAAGGATTATAACATATTTAAGAATCCAAAATTTAATATTAATGATAATTAAATACATTACTAAACAAATTTTTAATATGATATTAATAGAAACATTAACTTTTTTCACCTTCATAATATAAGATATGCAATTAAAATAAAGTAAAAATTAAAAAAAGTTTAACATAAAAAAGTAAATTAATCCACCCATTTTGAACAAAATAGATAGTATTACAGATGGAAGAAAAGCTATTAGTTAATAAATTACATGTAAGAACCAAATTAAAAGTTTATTATACGTGTATGGGTTATAGAAATCAAAAGATGAAAAGAGAAAGATATACAGAAAGCAAGGAAGAGAAAGAAAAAAGGGTAGCATATGAGGAGAAGATAAAGCTGCTGCTGGTATTAGTAAAGCGGTATCAGAGTGAGTGGGGCAAGGTGGCCCTAAGCCAACGCACCATCCGTGCGTGCTGACATGTTATTTGAAAATGTTTTGGTAAAACTTTTGTTGGCAGGAGCAGTTTCAGTGAGAGTTGAATTCTGCATGCTGCAGGAGAGGAGACAGCTACACTCTTCAAAACCACTCCCTTCGTTTCTGTCTCTATTTGGCCAACTTCACATAAACAGCATCTATATAAAGGACCATGCTACACATATCATAATCCACTGCTTTCCTCTTTCCCCTCTTCACCCAAACTCTTTTCTTGCCCTCATCAATCCTTCCCTTTTCTACGTCAAATGCAGGATTCTACCTCCAAAGCAGATGGCACAGCTCCAGTGGAGCAGAACCTCCTGGATCCCAAATTAAGGAGGTTGGTCATTTTATTTGAATTCTTACTGATAGTTACAATGCATGTTTTTTAACACCCGTCTTTAATTTCCCTGCAGGACCTTCTCTAACAGACTCTCTTCCCAACGATCAAGGCAGAAGCAGGTGAAATTGGTGGAAGAGTTAGAAGAGCGGGCAAAATTCTTGCAGGTGATTATTGTTATTCATTTTTCAAAATGAATGTAATGGGAACTGTTATCTGAATATTTAATTTTTAAGGAATTGAATAGCATCATATGATCTGTGATCTGTGTACTCAATCTTACTTAATGAGGTAAGAACTTAATTGTTGTTGCAGTATATATTACTAAGGTGACTCTTACCACAAGGGTAAGATCTTGTCTTATGACTAGATCATCACAAAAGCAAATTCTGATAACTTGTGGTTGATGAAAATGTATATATATTTCAGAGTTAATTATGTTGAGATCTAGGTTTATTTTCCACTAGCTACATAACTGACCAGTTTCAAACATTTCTACTCTACTATAATAATCATGTGTATACTTATGCAGGATCAAGTAGCCCAGCTTCAACAAAAGCAAGCTCTCCGCCAAAACCAAGTGCACAGTTTAATGGTGGAAGAACAGACATTGCTCCAGGAAATGGAACGTCTTCAGAAGAAGGCAATGCTAAGAGAGGGTAAAGTTGTTTTATAATTTGAATGTGGTTATGTTTGCATGTTTCTGCATACCCAAACTAGGCCAAATGGTAAGTGGAGATACTTTTACTAATTTTGAGGCGTTGTCCTTTCAACTGAAGATGAGAGAACCAGGAAGAAAAAGAGTAGGCTAGAGGAACTTCGTGATATTAAGCAAGATCAATTGCTTAATTTGGATATTAATCCGCAGGGTGCAGTGTCCAATGCTCCACCCTCCTATCAAGGTGGCAAAGCAACAAAGCTTGTGTTAACGAAACATTTGTTGCCTATGAAAACCAGTGTTGATGAAACATAGTTTTAATAATTTTGTATTTTTCTATGCTACAAACACTCATTATTTGCTTCTTATCTGAGATTTCCTTATATATTTTTTGGAATTTCTGAAAATAACATTTTGAGTTTAAAGTTGCAGGATATGGAGCACAGTCTTCGATAATAGCTCCAGAGGCAAGGCAGATGGGGATAGCTCCAGAGGTTGCTGATAGGCAAGAAATGATGGATCAGATGAATCCTGCATGGCCAACTGCTCCCAATCCCAATCCCTAATAACCCATTTCTTTCATCAAACTCCGATGTTTTCATTGTGATCTTGTATTATTTATTGTGTTTGTATTTAATGTTCTTGTTTCACGGAATATTATTTCCGTTGTTGATGAACCCTGGATCTACATGATACTCCGTTTTTAGATGTTCTTTATGGTTGTTTTGAAGAGATTATTTATAAAAAAAATTGTTTTGAATGAACCCTGGATCTAAATGATACTTCATTTTTTAAAAAAATTGGTTTCTCAGCTAGCATGAATATATTTTAAAAAAATACCCACAGATTAATCTCATCACAAGAAACTTTTTTCTTCCCTATTCGATTCTTATTTTCTCGTGTATTTTTCAATCTCTTATATATTTTTCATCACAACAAACTTTTTCTTCCCACAGATTACGTATTTTACATATGAAACCCTTCGTATTAATGTGGTAGAAGTTCTGTAATATTGTTGTGATATCTTTTCTTTCCAAACATATAAATGTTTCTTAACTGATCTCTATATTCCTTTTATTTTTGCCGTCATGTGTTTTAGATTTTTTTTACTCTAAATTCATTCATCAAATATTTCTGCATTTAATGGTTTAGGTTTCATATGTAAAATAGAAGAAATTTAGCTTTTCTCTTTTATGAACTTCTTATCAATTTTAAAGTAACATATCTAATTTATTGTTTAGTTTTTCTATTCTCAATAATTTTAAACTATGTAATGAAAAAATAAATTATGTGATGTAATAGATGTTGGATAGAGGTATATGGACAAATTTCTATACCATTACCCTTTAGTTAATGTGATATTAAAATGAAATGAAAATAATAAAACATCTAAAAGTAAAACATATTTAGATAAAATATTTTTATTAAAAAAGTTAACTAATAATAAAAAAATTGTAAAATATTTTTACTTAAATTCGTTAAGATAATATTTTTAGAATAATGTTAAAGAAGAAAAAAATATATAAACTCTTATCGACTTCTATCAACATTCAATTTCATTCTAAAGATAATAAAAATAATAAATTAATAAAATAGACTTAATTTAAAAAATATAAAATTTTTGATAAAAAAACATATTAAAACATATTTAAAATTATTAAATAAAAATAAAAAAAAATAAATAATAAAATAATTTTTTATACATAATTAAGAAAATATGTTTCTTTCTCTTATTTTGACAAGATGCTAGAAAATATTAAAAATTATAATTTCTTTTATATAACATATATAATAAAATAATATTAAAAATTTTAAATAAAAATATAATTTTTTAACTAAAAAATAAGTTTGTTAATTTAAATAATAGAATGTGTTTTTCTCTTTCTCTTTTCATATATTTTTTAACTTCTCAACTCTCTTTCAAATTTTTTAGTTTTTTTTGTTTTTCTATCTAACTTATACAAGGTTGTATAAGGAGAGAAGAAAGAATAAAGAAAGAATAAAGAAAGAAAAGAACGAATGAGAATACATGATGGTACTGTGATCCAACACCTTAATTTGAAGGTAATTTTTTTTAAAACCTAATAAAAGATTAAAATTAAGTATTTGTGTTAGTAAAAGAATCATAACAAGTAAGTTTTCTTTTTTTCCATTTACGTGATGTTGTATTTTGCTCTATTGATATTTTTTATTACAATATAGTATATTTTTGAGTGTGAAACATATTCCATTATTTTGGTGTTAGATCGTATATTATCATGCATTTAGTTTTCCTTGACACTTTGGTGACCATAGATTTGTTTGAGTTTTGAAAAGTGAGTCAAGTGTATAAATAAATATCACTAATCCATGGAACAAATCTCATCACTACTTGCATGGCTTAAAACATAAACACAACCTTGTGACAAGTGACACATAATTCTACACTATAGATACTATTTTACTAGCATTCCAACACTATATCATGTATAAGTATTATCATAAGTAATAAAGTATCCACCACTGTGCTTTTTAAAAACTAAATATTTTGGTATGTGCAGAAATAAAAAACACTCCCAACTAATAAAGTATCATACATACGATTTTCTTTTGTCAAGTAAGTTTCTCTACAAGGATATACTTACCTGCCTGGCAGTTTTCCAACTAAATAATAATATTAAACATATTGGTATGTATAAAGAAAAATATTATCCTAAGCTTTAATTAATTATTTACCGGTAATAAAGTATATTCATGAGTAATTAAAATCCTATTTTAGTTCATTAATTAAAGGTATTAAACAGAAATAACATTAAGAAAAAGAAAATAGTTCCATAATAATTTTATAGAATGTTTGGTACAGATTATTTTTAAAAAGTAATCGCATATCTTTCAAAAAAAATTCTTGGAAAACTAATATTTTGAATTAATTACTTGCTTAATCATTTTATTACCTTACTTTTACTCTCATATGATTAAAAAATAATGGATAAAACAAATCTCACTGTTAATAAAATAATTATTATATTATGATAGAAATTTAAGTATTAGAATGAAAATAAAATCTTATATTAAATAAAAATGGTAAAATTAAGATGTATAAAAAAAGAAAAAAACTCATACGAGTATACCTTATATACATTGATACGAAAGTTTTTCTTTTTCTGTTAAAGGTTTTTTTTATAGCACCTTAATCAGTGAGCTATCTCCCTAAATCTTCACCTTGATCCCATTACTTTATAAGTTTTGTTTTGTCTCTTTTATTCAAAAGTCTCTAAAACCATGCATAACACTAGATAAAATGTTCCAAAACTGCTTATTGAAAAAATAATACAAAAAAATGTCTACTGCACTACAGCCAGCATCTGTTGCAGAATCCAGCACAGTTGATGCTTCCAGGTTTGAATAGACCCAACTGAGATAAAATTACAAAAAGATAGAAAAATTATAAGAGATTAAAGTCTGAAATAAGATAATTGATGTGATAAAGAAAGAGAAAAAAAAATAATATATAATAATATAAAGGAGTGTTGCATAAGTAATATAAATTGAAAAATATATTAAATAAAAATTGTGTCCAATTTATGAAAGATCCATTTAGACAAATTCTTCCATAAATACTTTGAAAAAAAAGGTTCTTTATAAATGAATGATTAACTTAATTATATCTACCCTAAAAGTAAGAATTTAGATAAAATAATTAGGAAATTTTTACCCATTAATTTATAAATTAATTTTAAGTTATTAAGAAGGTTACTTTATTTTTTATTTTCTTTCTTAAAAATGTTTTGTGGAGAAACTTCTGAAGAGAAGTTATTTGTTTCGTTAATTCTCAATAGTAATAAAAAGTTCAACAATATCAACATAGAAACTTAATAAAACCCAGTTTTGGATAATATTAATATGCTATGTTCTAACCTTCAATGGAATATCTGTAAACCTGCATTTTGTACACCAACTAGAGCTTGAGATCGAGCTGTTCATTAATTGCATGCAAACCAGAATCCGAATTACGCTTTGCATCTTCTGTAGCTTTCAATTGCTTAATTTGAAGCTCTCTCAGTCTATTCCCTTCTGCTATGTTCTTTTCGATTTCAACTGAAATGTAGAACAAGTTTAAGCTTTATACAAACAACATAAGTCACTGAAACAAAAACACAAATAAAGAGGAAGGAGTAACCTTCTTTGATTACTCTCTCCTTTTCAAAAGCTGCTATTTTTAATTTCACTTCATGCTGTTCAATCAGCAATGATCGCTGAGCATTCTTAGTCTTTTGAATTTGATAACGAATGTTGGAGATTTGTTGCTGCGTAGAGAAACCTCTAAAAATACATTAGAAACAATTGTATACATTTTATAGATAAACACAGTTCAATGGTAATTGCGTACCCCAAGAGTTCTTAACTGATTTTCCAAATGGTCAATGTAGAGCATCTTCTTCTTCCTGTATTTCTCTGAAGAAACTCGATTAGACATCATCCTACACAAGAGAAGAAGGTAAATGATTTGAAACATATTTTCAATTTAAAATAAACTATATACCATTAAAGCTTAATATGCTTTTAACTCTTATAAATATATAATGATTGATAATGTATCTTTTGTTTAAATTTTATTTAGTTTAAATCTTTTAAAATTACAAATGTAGTGCGTTTTAGTCTCTGTGAATGATTCATAACCTATTTTTTGTGAAATGTAAGAAATAAAAACTAAACGAGCTCATTACATCAAACTTTCGTCGTTGAAATACAATATTTAAATATTTTATTATTTGCGTAAAAGAAATAAGAATTTAAGAGTTTCATGAAAACAAAAAAGTGACGGAAGGATTTGTATCCGAAAATTAAATAGAGTTCGAGAAACAAATTCTTGAAACCCTAAATCACAAATTAACCACCTAATAAAAAATTGTAACTGAAGGAAAGATTGAGTAAAAATTAAAACAAAAATCTTGTTTTCATAAACAACAATATTTAAGCCTATATAATTTCATAATATATACCTCTTTAGCCTTTTTGAATCCTCCTTTTGTTTGGTCACCATGAGATCCAAGCGAGGTTTACTTGTTTGTCTTTTGTAGGTTTGGTTTGTGCTGAAATTGATACCAGCACCAGGAGTTGTAGAACTACCAATGATGAGATTTTTCTCAGCTTGATGAATAGAATAGTTATAGTTGCCTCTTGCTTCTGCAGAATAAGTGTTAGAATGGTCAAGTTTGAGATCCAACTCAGGCTTGGTTCTCCCTTCAGCATCACCAATCCTCAGCTGAAACGATGAATCAACACCTCTAAACAACTTAGTTTTTTTTTTAGTTGGAAACATAAAAGAAAGAGATTTTGAGTGCAGTGGAATTACTAGGGGTGATTGAGCTTGCAGTGAAGCAAGGCAAATCTTCTTTGCAGCTTCTCCCATATATCACAGTTCTTTGTCTAACTGCAAAACAAGAACATAGCAAAATAATAATAATAATAATAAACAAATAGCTAAGATTTTCACGTTCACAAGTGTAGAAGAAAGAGAATGTTTTCTTACATTACATAAGAGTAAGGAGTTTTCTTTTTTCTTTTTTCTTTTCTCACACTTGAGAGTGATTTCTTTATAAACAAAAGGGTCTGGTCTGGCTACAGTACTGATACCCCAATTTGTTAATACAAAACACATATTAATTGTTTTATCTTTTTTAGAAATATTCCTACATTAGATTTTATGAAAAACAGATGTAGTTGAAGAATTACCAGGTCGATTATTAAATTTTCCATATATTATATTTTTGGAAAAGTTCTCAATTTTGGTAACTAAAATTGAGTTTATTAGCCTATCTTATGTATGATAGTTTATTAACTTGATGTATATTAGGCTATCTTATGTATGAGTTTAATACTCCAGGAGTTCAATTTTTTTGCATAAATACTCATGTGTATATATATATATATATATATATATATATATATATATATATATATATATATATATATTAAATCCTCAATTTGAAACCAAATCCAGAAGATTTCCAGACCAGGCTATGTTGTCATTTGTATATGGAGCTCTTCATTGTATTAAACCAAATCATCTACCAAATTGGTACATTCATATATATATATATATATATATATATATATATATATATATATATATATATATATATATATATATATATATATATATGATTTTTAAGGAAAAACTTATTTTCCTATACAATTGTTTTTAATATTTTTTCATTTTAAACATTATCCTCGCCCTTAATTAACTATCTTTACCTCAAATAAAAATGCATATTCAGTTATTAATATCCTATTTTAGTCCATTAAATTAAAGATTAAGCACAAGAAATTTTTAGGTATATAATTGTATATGATGCTTGATAGTTGACTATTTAGTAAAATAATAATTTCATGTTGCAACATCCAAAATAACCCAGTTATAAATATACATTATGTATTTCCCTATATACATATACATCCTTCAATTAAAGGAAGGATTGGTTGGTGAATTGAAGGAAATTAAAGAGGAAATAGTTGATAAGTGAATACGTATTTAGACAAAAATAAAAAATATTTGAAGTACTCAAAATAATATTTTTTTAATAAAAAATCAATTAAAAATAACAAATTATATATTAGATACTAGTCTCTTAAAATGCTCAAATGCATGATCCTCTAGTATATAATGAATCATTAAAAAAATTCTATTATAAATATTAGTCTTTGTTTTATTTTGTTAATCTATTACTTTTTTATATTATTGTCTCATTATAGTAGGAATCCAATCCTCATAACAAGACCACACACTTTGACTCCTATACATAACATTTAAGTAGCTTTTAAAAGGTTGTGTTGGTATATGTTATTCTAATTTGAGTGTTATAAAAACACTTGTATTTTCTTTACATTGTAAATATTTAAACATTGTTGTAGCAACATTTATGAAAATTAACATATATAAGCAACATTGATACATAATTATCATAGTAAAAGATTAGCAATAATATAATTATACACAAAAAAAACTCTAACCACTTAAAATCTATATATTCTTTTGTTTTGCTTATAAATTCATTTTCTATGCACCTTATTGGATTGAGATATTCAATTCACTAATTCGATTTGAGTCATTCACTACAAGAAAATTATAAATTATCGATGAAAATTTTTATCGTCAATAAAAATTCGTTAGTAATATAAATATTTATACATTTATATATTTAAATATTTATACATTTATATATTTAAATATTTATACATTTATATATTTAAATACTTATATAATTTATATAATTATATGTTTATATACTTATATATTTATATATCTATATATCTATTTGTATATAATTATATATTGATTATTAATAAATATACATGCATGTATATATTTATGTACGTGTATGTGTATGTATATATGTATGCATATATATATATATATATATATATATATATATATATATATATATATATATATATATATATATATATATATATATATATATATATATATATATATATGTATGCATATATATATGTAATGTTTTAAATGAAAATCATTTTAGTTTAGTGGTTGAAGTACCAACCTTCAATTCTAAGGTCTTGGGTTTTAAATCTTACCAAGACCAATTTGTTTAAGATATTTAATATTTATAAGTTATTTTTCAATTTTTTTCCGACTGAATACCAAATTTAAAAATAATTTTAAATTATTTAGCATGCAAAAAAAATTAAAAATATATTTTATAAAAATTGTATTCAAAGTGTTATATATGAAATTTTAATAAACAAATTATATAAAAGATTGAAACATAATTTTATATTAGGTCAAACTTAAAATAATATAATATAAGTTATATTTAATACAAATTAAACACACATACATTAAAATAATTAAAATAACAGTAAAAAATAAAAAAAAATAAAAATATCATAAACTTATTTCTTTAAAAAATTCTGAAAACTATAAAATTTTTATTTAAAATTATTATATTTTTAAGAAAAATAATTATAAATTATTTGACATGGTTAATATATAAAAAAATATAAATATATATTTTAAAATAATATAAACTTATTTAAAAATTTATTATTATTATTATTATTATTTAAAGTTTACTTTTATATTATTGTTTATATTAATATTTTTTATATAATATTATTATTTTAATTATTTTATAAATTTCTAATAATTTTATTATTTTGTTATATTATATATATAATATAATATATAATTGTATACAATATAATCCAATATATATATATATATAATATAATTGATTATATATTTTAATTTTATTATTATTATTATTATTATATAAATTTTATATATATAACTAATGTTTTTTATTTTGTAATAATATTTTTATTAGTATTTCCTATATTAGTAAATATTATAATTTTTTTATATTATTATTTTATTATATAATACAATATAATTATATATTCTTTTATTTTTATAAATAAAAAGACATGAAAAATAATTTATTATTATTTTTTATTAATATTTTATTAAATTATATAATAATTAATTATGTTATATAAATAAAAAATACTGCAATATATTATTTGTATAGATATATGTAATTAAAAAATGAGATTTTATTATAATTTAAAAAATAAGTATATAATTTTCTGGATGCAACTTGATTTTTCTTACATTTCTTTTTTAAATTAAAAATAATTTTCAGTTCAAATTCATCTTCTTAAGTTAATGCTTTTAAATAGAAATAAACACATAAGGTGATCTTATATCCATTTACATAAACACTATATGTATGAAAGCAAATAAGACATAAAATGAACAAGCAAACTAAAAAAAAAACAAGAGAAAAAAGGTTACACATAAAAATAAGTCCATTGACTTTGTTACACACATGTATTGACAGTGCCAAAATGTCACATTAACAATGATGCAATATTTGAGAAAGAATGAATATAACTAGTTTTTTTTGTTCAGAGAATCATCAGAGCATTTTTTTATATTTTCTAAAAAATGTTTACCTAAGTAATATTTTAGTTAATTTATAGCCGTTAGGAGTTTATTGAAGTAGCAGAGATGAAATACGGGCTTAAAATGGGATCCCAAAGGTTGGAAAAATCGAAGTTCCTTCAAAGTTGACAAGAAATCCATCTCGGCACGCTCGCATGATGTTTACCAGTTGCGTCATGTTTAGGAGCACCACACTCCAAATGGTTGACCGAGTTGCTTATCTTTCTCTCCCTCCTCTCCACGCACCCACCTCGAGACTCGCTTTCCTTTCTCCTTCTTCCCCTTTTCTTTTCAAACTCAAACCCACTTCCCTCTTCACTTCCTCCTTCTCCTCCTCCTCCTCCTCCTTCTTCTCTCTCACTTCCCCTCCACGATCCACAATGCTGCACCACGACCCTCTTGTCTCTGACATCTACGCCACTGCCATTTCCGCCATTGTCGCCTTGTCCTTCCTCAGATTGTGGCAAGAAACTGCCAAACGAGGCATCTTCGACCAGGTGGGTCCGAAGATTGTATTTTTGCTTCTGGGGTAGGGTTAAGTTGAAGAAATTTATTCTGGGCTATCGATTTTTGTGCCAATTTAGTGTTGACGTGTGGAAATGGCTGTTTTTGCAATACAATAATAGCTTTGCTGGAGTGTTTTCCATGTTTTTTGAATTGTGAGAAATTAATTTTTGACACATGTCATCATATCATGTTAGTGCCTACACTAAAGAAGCACCAGTGTAACCTTTTGTCTGTTACTTTAGTGCTCGGTCTGTGCTTTTGTTAACCATGTTGATTAATTCGTTGTTGACCCACAGAAAAATAGGCCAAGGACTTATTGTTTCTTTACTATAGGAACTGATAGATCAAGGACTTGTATATGATTTATTGTTCCAAAGGGTGTTGTTGTCCCCTTCAACCATGTTGATAATCCTTTGTTGATCGACAGAAAAAATAGGCCAAGGACTTGTTGTTTCTCTAGTGTAGGGACTAATAGACCGAGGACTTCTATATGATTTATTGTTCCAAAGGGTGTTGTTATCCCCTTTGACCATGGTAATTTTTGAAGAGAAATGCTTTATTGCTATCTTGATTTTTCTCTTTAAGACTGATGTCTTATGCATTTAGAAGCAATGAGTTGTGCATTATTTTGGTTGATTTCCGTTGTGCTTTGCTGTCTTTTGATGGGTGTCATGAGTATTTTGTTTGTTGTTTGTGATTTAAAAAAATAGATGCTGAGTTGCTGTGTTTCTAATGTATCTTGTTTGCTTTAACAGAATTCTCACAAACTACTTTTAATGTTTAGAAATTAAATAGGAAACTTGTACATATAAGCATCGGGCTGATGTTCATGCTCTGCTGGCCACTATTCAGGTAATTCTATAGTGTATGAATTGTGGAGCCTGTTCAAAGTTCTGTTGCAATTTCCCTTCTTGAATGACCTTTCTTAACTCATTACAGTACTGAGAATATGGCTGCGTTCTTTGCTGCTTTAATTCCGGGAGTGAATATAATTCGGATGCTTGTTACTGGACTTGGAATAGTGAAAGATGAGGCCACAGTGAAATCAATGAGTAGATTTGGAGATTACAGGTTGCAATATTGTACTAGTCCCAGTGAGAAATATTTGAATCTGTGAAACTATTAAAACTTGGCTCATTCTGCATTTAATTCTGTCTAGAAAAGTATATATCATATTGTCAGATGGTTAAGCAGATGCTGATCAATCTAAACCAAACAAAATGGATATATTTGACAGTTTATTGTGGTATATAAAAAGCAAGATTTGAGTAATGGTATAAATTATAAGCCATGCCAAATATGTTTGGGTTGTGAGATGCCCTTCTTGAGAATAAAAGCAAACAATTTTGAACTTCCATTGATTGGTAATTCATTACATATCATTTCATTACTTCTTAATTTGTTCTCAGTGCTTCTTTTGCACCAGGGAACTCCTTAAAGGACCACTGTATTATGCTGCGACAATTACTTTGGCATCCATAATATACTGGAGAACTTCGCCTATCTCCATTGCTGCAATATGTAATCTATGTGCAGGAGATGGTAATGTTACCTCCAGGTGTTCTTTCAAAAATATTAAATTAGGAAAGAAAGAAAAAAAAAAATCACCTCTACATCACTATCAGGAGCAGAGAAACCTCATTGTGTTACTCCTTACAAGGACTGTATCTGATTTTTATTCTTAATATAATGTTTCAGGCATGGCTGATATTGTTGGAAGAAGATTTGGTGGTGAAAAGATACCTTACAACAAAGACAAGTCCTACGCCGGTTCAATTGCAATGGCATCTGCTGGATTCTTAGCTTCTATCGCGTAACTTTCAGTTGGCTTCTGCTGTTTTTATTTTATTTTGCCCTCAAAATGGTAACCTATTTGATCCATGATCCTAGATCCTATTTAACAGTTAGTGTTTGGCAGGTATATGTGGTATTTTTCCTCATTTGGATATATTGAGGGAAGCTGGAAATTAGTTCTAGGTTTTCTGTTGGTGTCTGTTGGCACAGCATTTGTGGAGTCGCTTCCTATCAGCACAGAGCTTGATGACAACCTCACAGTTCCCCTCACCTCCATATTGTTGGGCAGTGTTATTTTCTGATATGAAGCATATTGCATTTAAGCACACGAGGCACTAGGAATCAGTTCTCTACATCTTCCCATCTAGTTAGAAAATGTTCACTCGGTATATGTTAAAGTTGTCTGTTTTGTGGATAGAAAAGCTGACTGATGCTTGTAGTGTATGTTCACAATCAATGCTATAATGTAGACAGGGCAATGTTCTCTGCCTTCGGTTCTGTCCATGAATGAATGCTTATAATTCTGATTCACAATTCAGCTTTGAGTATTTTCTGAATATTTCTGATTGTAACCATTACTTAAGAACTCTTTTAATGTTTCCTTCTTGGAAAATGTGAAATTTTAATCTGGATGGCTCAACTTCTGTAAATACTGATTTAGGATTGTTAATTACTGGAAGTTGAAGATGTTAAGTTGTGAAATAGAATTGCATCCGGAAATAGCAAATATCATTGCTCTGGAAATAGTATATGCAGTAACACTTTACACTGTCATTCAATCACAAAATGTGATGTATATGATATTTATTAACTTTTACAATGGTTACATTTAAAGTAATTTCCAAAATAATTTTTTAATATTGACAATGTATAAATATGAAGTTTTTAAAATAATTGACTGTCATGGCATTGGTAAAGGTTGCCAAAAATTTTCATTATTTTATCAACAATTTTCTATTCATTTTAGTAATGCATGAAGAGTTCTAAGGTTATTACTTATACCCTGGTTTTGTTCATCCACTCATAAAATTTCGGTTAAGGAATTAAGGAAGTTATTAAAGATGTATAAGAATGCATTGAAAAATTATAGGCAAATGTATTCTTGAGATATTTTAATAAAAAATATATTTTTAATTTCTTAGCAGGTGCTGTAAGATTCTGATTAACACTTTTCAATTTTTCAATTAATAGCATTCACATCGCTACTGGTGTCTGATTAACATTTTTCAATTTTTCAATTAATAGCATTCACATGGCTACTGGTGTCTGATAAATGCAGCATAACAATCTTGTACAATCCTACACCTACTTATCAACGACTTCACCCTAACCAATAACAAAAAACAAATTCCCATTAACTAATACAACTGCCATTAAGCAAATCACTAAGTAAATGAAAAAGAAACTCCATTCCAAATGAACCATAACCCAGGAACACCAACACATTCATCCAAATAATCCCATGAAATGTCACCACAAACCTTTAACATCTCTTCCACAGCACCAATAAAACTAGCACAAAAAACACTCCTATGTCCAAAATCTCTATAGCCAACATACCAGGTCCTTCCCCTGGCCACAAAGATCACACCAAACCTCGTTCCAACCACCTCAACCATAAAACTTATCCAACTGTACTTTATGTCTATAGCTAATTAACCTAGAAACAAGCAACCCTGTTTTCTTTCCAAAATATGTGCAGTGGAAGGAACTCCCTCCCCCACCAAACCAGTCACGTCATTAGCCCATATACAGGAACTAGCATGCAACTTTTGTTGGACTCACCTCACCTCCATCATTGTCTTACAACTACTTTTTTTTAAAGAAAAATAATAATACTTCCTCAACTATATTATAACAATGTAAGCAAATGATTGAGTAATTAAATGAAGTTGTTATGCGTTCAAATGAGATTATATATTATGACTTCTTTTAAATACAATAAATTGATCAAATGCGCCTACAATAAATTGTATGGTGCACAGTAAAAAGCAACTGATCTTTTATACTAACAATTTGATTTTCAGCCATTAGAAGGAAAGGTTATTTTTTAAAATGCATTTTCAATTAGTTTCTATGCATGAAATCTTCATCTATGGGACTCATCACTTCTTCCTTTCTCTCATCCATCTCAATAAATCCACTCAAATTTTAACATTCTCTTTTTTTCACTATCTTTTCTCAATTTCTCACATCTTTTTACTTCTACCATATAAATTGAAAATGAACAATGAATTCATGATCAAATCCTCATGTTTCCAAACTAAAATTATTCTTACTTTACTTTTACTATTGCTCCCCACACTACTATGATCAAGTAAAGGGAGCACTTTTGAGACACAACACAAATGAAAGACTAAAGCTACTTCCAATTCCATTACTCAATAGTTCATACGCAGAGTCTTTAAAAGTAAAGTCTTTAATTTGGAATGGTTTACCTATTTCAGATTAAAAGGGTCAAATCCTTTTTGTAAGCCACGAGGTTCATTGTCTTCACCTTTTCGTTTTGTCACTTTCTCGTATGCTATTACCTTCAATGTTCTTAATTCGCACACAATACAACACGGTGAGAAAAGAAAAAGCACACTGTTAAGACAGACGCAACACGAGCTCTGTCTCCCAATATTTCTCTGACAAAAGTTGCAGAACATAAAAAAAAAAAAAAAGACAAATATAAAGGGTGATGATGAAGGGAAATTATTAATAATAAAAATATAAAATAATATTATTCTTCACCAATCTAGAGAGATAGTACAGTTATAGTACAGTGGTAAAGATGCATTGAAATAAACATAGTATTATGTGAGAAAAAGAGTACAAGAATTCCCTAAATTAAATATACATTTTATAAATAAAAAAAACTATATATAATAATAACAACGTAATAACAAATTGAATTTATTTAAACGAGGAAAAAACAAAATAACATATTATATAAAATATTTATATTATCTAATTATATTTTATTTTAATATATATATATATATATCATTTTTTTAGTTGTGACAGTGTTTGAATATGGTGATCTAATTATATTTTATTTTAATATATATAATTGTTTTAGTTATGACAGTGTTTGAATGTGGTTAAGAATATATGCGAGAAAAATTTTAAGAAATATTAATTTATATAACTTGATAATAGGAATGGAAACAAATGAATATTTTGATAAACTTCATTGTTACCTTAATTCAAATAATAAAGGATGAGTCTCATATACTATTTGTTATAATTTTCTTAAAAAAACTTTGATTTGGCTTAGATAAAAGTTTGGCATGATATTAAAAGTCTATTTTGCTATAAAATTAATTACAAAAGATTCATATAAATCTATTAGCCTAAGTAAATGTATTTGGTAAAAAATTAAGAATTTTATAAATTATTTAAGTCTTACCTTTTTCTTTACTAATTTAGTCAAGTAAGTTACGTAGTAAAATCTTATAGAGTATTTAACTTATTTATATATTTACATAAATATGTATTATCTAAGTAAATTATTTAAATAAAAAATGTTATGTTACTCAGTTGGTTTGTATCAATTAATTTGTACTAATAGGAAAATTATGTTTTCAATGAATTTTTAAGTAAGATAAGTTAAATATCCACTTTAACAATTTTAGCATTAGAAGAATTTTGTTTATAAACTCCTTAATATGTATAAGGTCTTGTGTGTTTCACAATTATAAACTGTAGAATGTGTGTTAAGTCAAAAGTTTTTTTCCTTTTAAAACTCAAAAGTAATTATACATCATATATGATTATATAATATTATATATATATATATATATATATATATATATATATATATTCAAAATATAGTTATGTAATTTATCCACAAAAGTGTTTATACCAAAGTTATTTAAAAGAAACATAGGGATAAAAAATATCACCAACACATCAATACATAAAAATCACTACCTCTTTTAAAAAAAAACACAACCAGCTAGTAACATTATTTATTCACAAGATTCAATCTCAGAAAAATTATATAAAAAAATCACCCGCCATCTAAAAAGTGATAAAATAAATATTAATTTTTAAATATCTGATTTAGAGTGGTTTCATTAGATTAAATTTGCACCATCTTTATGTTTAATAAATTTTAATTTAATCTAATTTCAAAAGATTGTTTGAAATTTGTGTGGAGATAACTTCCTTAGTTGTTTTTACAAGTTAGTGACATTTTGTTGGAATGGTAGCAGTGACGCCAATTTTTTTTTAAAAAAATATGTGATGCAATTTTTGTAAAAAAAAATACACTATTGCTTGTTTACAATTTTTTACACTGTTTTAAAAATTGGTAAAGAAAAAGAATATTTTGTTAAAATATATCTAGAAAAAAATTAACTTAAACAAGAATAATATATATCTTTTAAATATCACTTCTGTTTTTTTTCACTCTTAAACAATATAACAAAAGCGTGAATAAAGTGAAGTACATCAACAGTGCTTTCCAGAAGAAAAATCTAACCCCAGAAAAAAAACACAACAAAACAAGTATATTTATAAAAAAAAATTATAGTTGAACACCTTCATCTCTCCTTAAAAAAAGAAACATTAAAATTTTATAAAATATATAATATGATAACAGAAATGAAAATAAAAAGAAAGAATAAATATTAGATAGATAGATAGATATAAAATAAAATGTATCAGCATCATTATCCAACAAAATAGAGAAGAGCTTGAAGAAGCATAATAGACAATACTATACTGTAACAGAACAACAGATACATAACTGCTAAACTGAGTTCAGGACCCAGCTATATATACAGAAAAATGTAAAAGAGCAAAAAGATGTTGATCTGATTAGCTGCATGTTTTTATAACACAAATATGGTCAACTACCAACATAACCCAACAACAGCAAGGGCTGAATCAGATATGTAAAACTACATCATGTATTCACAAGGAATTCAAGCAATTACAATCCTCACATGAAAGTAGAATTAACTTTCTTCTGTTACATGTTGAGATAGTGTGACATCTTCTTTTCTTCTTCTCCTGAACCAGTTGTGTAAAGGAGTAGAAGTGTTGTTCTGGCCCTCAATATTGGAATCTTCATCTGTTCCTGAATCATGAGAACCCCTACGTTTCCTCAGCCAGGGTATGATGAGGACGAAGATAAAGAGAAGAAAGAAGGCAGAGAGAAAAACCAGAAGCAAGATCTTTCCATGTAGGGCAAAGGATTTGTCATCAGAGAATGGAACCTCATCTTCTTGTTGAGGGCTGAAAGAAGTGTTAGGGTAAGGGTTCATAGCAATAAGGGTAGAAAAAGCAAGTAAATGAAGATAATAATAATTAAGGCTTATAATATTTTCTTGATATGTAGTTCTATATATCTTCTGAAGCAAGTTTTGGAAAGGAGGTATGAAACATTTGACTCTTTCAAAATGCACCAAATGGTCACACTCATCGGCTTTGCACCAAACCTTCTCATTCACACTTTTCTTTTCTTTTCTTTTCTTTTCCTTCTGGATATTGTTTTTCCTTTCTGATAATATGTTGGTTTATATGTCATGGATGCCTATGAACAAATATTCTTCCCTTGATTTTTTTAATTTTCTTCTTTCCTTGATGTTGGAGAATATTTTATGGTACAGTTGCAGTTGGTGATAGCTAATTAGTATCGGCAGAACCAGGGTGGCCCATGGTTTCTTGTTGTTTTCACTTTTTTCTTTCGTCTTCTGCTTCTTACCAGAGAAGTTTTTGCATGCGGAGATAATACAAATAATTTGTTGGTTTATTATATATTTGGTGTACTACAAGAATGTTATAGAAACTAAGCTTTTTCAGATACAAATATCTAGTTAAGGACTAACCTATAAATGTTGTTTTCATACAAAAGTATATGGGATTCATCCCTAAACCTTCGTTTCGTTATATTTAGAAAAATATTAATATCTGTTAATTATATCAGATATCATATTAGTTTTCATTTATTTTGTTAAACTTTTGTTTTATAACAAATATGATACAAGTTGGTACTGTTGAGTGAAGTAAAACATAAGTTTTTCAAATATAACCAGCACACTAAATAATGTTGAAATATCTTCTCATGATCCTTTTTCTTTTTTTTTCTTCTTTTCTTTTTTTTTCTTTATTTCTTTATTTGAATAAAAATTATGTTGTTAAGCATAAAATTAATATTTTTAATTTATTCTATAGACTTCTTGATTAAGCTAATTACACAAACCGTATTTAATATAACTACATTGAATAATTGCTTGATCAGTTTTATGACCGAAAAGCACTTTTGGGAAGATATATATGAAAAGTCTTCTTATTTGAGATATATAAATATTTTTTATATGATTAATAAATAATTTTAAAATTATTATTAAATTATGTTAATTGAAATATATAGATTATTAAAAAATCAAGTATATATTAAAGATAAAAAGGAATAGCTTGAAAAGGTTAAGATATATATACCTCAAAAGAGTGGAGAAAAATATTAAAATAATTCATTAATACAGTGATGATGATTAATTTATTGCATAATAGTAGATACATACTATTATAATTTTAATTTTAATTCACTAAAATCAAGAAAATAATCATTCTTGAGTTTGAACATTAACATTACAAAAGCACTAAAACTAAGAAACAAAAACTTTAACGTATTTAAAGATATTACTTAACTCAAACTACATAAGTTGGTCCTAAAACTCACAAAAATGATTAATTACAAAAAAATGATAGACAAATTAGTCTCTTTTGATAATTCAAACTACTATTTTCATTACGTGCGTGTTTACATTTAGGCCAATCTCTGCGTACATTATCGTCATTTTCTTAATTTCTTTCATTGTGGTAAATAAATGAACAATTTTATGAATTTAATTACTAAAGTTTTATATTTCTAATAAGTAGTTCCTAAACTGAGTCAAGTTAGGTATTATACATTTTAAACAAAAAAAAAACAAAAAATGTTATAAATTTAATATTTAGATATGAAACTGATAACAAAAAAATGTATAAAAATGAAATTAATGCTTACTATATATTAAAAACAATAATTAAGTTTCACCATTTAAAAAAAATAACGATAAATTAACTGCCATGTGCCAACCGTTGCAAATAATGAGATAAGGAAGGACCACTAAAGATACTTATGGTCCATACATTCACAATCACATATCTTTTATGATGTGTTTTCTAGTTATCGACTCACCGACACAGAGAAAAGATATTTATTTATGTGAAAAAAAATCTTATAATAAAAAATTATAGCAAATAATTTTAATCTTTAAATTAAGATTAAAAATAACGTAAAACTAAGATTAAAATGAATTAAAATTGTATTACGCATCTTTTCCATTCAATTCACATTTAACTAACATTTAGGAACTAAACATTTATCTTATTTTACCCGTTCTTATATTAAATTGTGGATGTCAAATGGAAATAATAATTTAAAATTGAAGTAGTGAAATATTATGCATATATGAAGAAATTTAAATGTTTCTGAATATAAATATAGAGATATATTATAAAACAAACTGTTTCTTGATCCTTTTGAGTAGTTTTTTCAGGTAAATTATTAGTAATACCATAATTACGTTTAATTAATCCTTCAACCACAGTTTTCATCCAATAATCTAATTTCTAACTTTATATGTTTATATTGTAAACATACATAAAGAGCAAAAGATAAAACCCACATGTTTCATAACAAAACCGACAAGAAATAAATAAACAAAGTAACAGCTGTTCAATATAACATGTGCATATGTGAGGGGTTGTCATTGAAAAAGAAGAAGAAGAAGAAGAAGACATGAGAGGGTAACAATAAAACATAGAAGGCAATATATTAAGAGAAATTAACAAGGAGAAAAAAAACTTTAATTATATTGTATTTATTGTGGCATTTAAGTGCCACGAAAAAAATATCAAGTATAATATTATAAAAGATTAGATGATTTGGAGTAAAATAATAATATGGTAAAATAAATATAAGGGAATTAAATAAAGGGAAAATTTATTTTTAAAAGAAAATACAAAGTTGAGAAATTAGTACTTTTTTATTCTTTTAATTAACGGTTATATAAAATTATATAATTAGACTAAATAAATGTTTATGGCAAGATTTGGAAATTTTTAAAATAAATAAAAATCAACAAATAGGTTATAAGTATTTATCATTTAATTCATCAAATTTCATTTTTCTAAAAAATCTATATCTCCATAAATATATTCTTCAAATTCTTTCTCAAAATATAATTTGACAAGTCATTCGTTTTTCTAACATAAAATACCAAATCCTTGAAAACTTTTGTTAGATCACTCTCAATTCATTCAATATGTTTATTTTTATTTCAGTACATAATTTATTTAAAAAAATTATGTATATTTTGATATATTTCTATCATTATAGTGAATTATGTATGTAATAAAAGTCTTCTCTTACTAATATAAAAAAAATATATATATATATATATATTATACGTTATTAGAACAACGAATTTTAAAATAAATCAAAATAAAAACATAATATTATATACATATACATATAATATTTTTATCTACATTTTTCTAAAAATATGCTCACTTTCAAATTTAAATATATTATAAAAAATATGCTTTTATACAAAGTATGATCATCATAGTATCATTCAGAAAGATTCAGAAAGATAATAAGGTAAACTAATAAAATTAATATAAATCATATATGTTCATCATCAATATTTAAATAAATATATGACTATTGTTATGAACAACGCCAACAAATCCTACATTTAGTCATTTCACTAGTCATGACTAAATAGAAGACATCTTGTAAAAGATTCTAATAATGGTAAACAAGTTTTATTGGAGGCTATTGTTAACTCTTTGGCAAATGTACCAAGTCGTGTATAAACAACTTGAAATGGATTTAGTAATAAAAATAATACAGCTTCACTCGGATTGAATTTTCTGAACTCAACTTTATATAAATTAAATTTCTCCGCAGACATATCTCAAACAAGATTCTACATTCACACAAGACGCATACTTGCCATAATTCCTTAGAAACAAGTTATAAACTTTAATACAAAAATAACTAATTCCTTAGTTCTCTTTATAAAAGCTTAAATGAAAAACATGTGTATAGAATGACCAAGTGTTATATTACTAAGTCTAATATTATAACCCATTATTGTTCAATCTTGAGTTCTAAGTTTCAAAAACATTTTTCAATGTTCAGAAACAACATAAAACATAAAATATCAGATTATGCACGTAAACACTACTACAGGAAGAGGAATTAACGTCGGCACTTTACGTTGGTTAAACCAAAAACGACGTAGAAGGTACGTTGCAGGAGATTTCACGTCGGTTCTGGCAAGAACCGACGTGGAATGTGTTGCTCAAACACATTCTACGTCGGTTCTTGCCAGAACCGACGTGAAATCTCTCTTTTAAATTCGCGTTCCCCCCTTTCTTTCTCACTTTTCGTTCTTCGCGTCTTCGTCTTCTTCGTCTTTGCGCACAGTCCAGCCGCCGCCGCTGCCGTTCCGTTCCGTTCCATCTGCAGTTGCCGTGGACCTTGCCGCCGGTGCCGTCGCCGACCATCGGTGCCGCCAGCATCTCGCTCGCCTCGCGCGACGTTGAAGGCCTCGCGTGAATCACTGCCGCCTCCGCGCCTGTGCCGCCTCCGCTACGTTGCCGCCTCCGCGACGGTCAGCCGCTCCGCGCCGCTGCCGTGTCGGTCGCCGCTCGCCTCGCCTCTGCCACAGGCGTCGCCACTGCCGCCACTGCCGCCACCGCCTCCGTAAACCCTAAACCCTAAACCCTTGCCCACAGAGTCTATCGACCAAGTCCGAGAAAAGTGGGCACAGAAGTTTTTAGAAATTAGAAATAGGGAACAATAGGAGTACTTTTATTGTAATTTTATTTATACAATTGTAAATAGATCAAATTCAAATAATTATTCAATATATATAATTCATTTGAAATTTAGCTATTTGAAATTGTTCTGTCGGTTTCTTTGGAGCTTTCTTTGATATGCAGTACTAAAATGTAGGGAAAATGAGAAAATTAGAAGCTGCATTGCAAAATGGGTGGAAACTTTCAACGTCGGTTAAAATTGAACCGACGTTGAAAATTCGGAGACATTCAACGTCGGTTCAATTTTAACCGACGTTGAAAATATTACTTTTAACGTCGCCTCTTTCAACGTCGGTTTTGGGACCGTCGTAAAATCATCCCCAGAACCGACGTGGATTCCGGTTTCTGTAGCAGTGAAAGCAAGGAAGAAGGTACACAAGAGTATGAAAATATATATATATATATATATATATTGCAATGAGAAACTACATAAAGTTTGAGTTCATTACATTCATCTCCAATAAGAGGGGGAGTTAGTTACTCCTACGCATTTGGATGCAAAGTTTGGCAAGAAAATGGATAAGCTTAAAGATGGAAGCCTCTCCCAAGCTTATTCTCTCATGCATTGTTATTCTCTTCTCTCGTTTCTATCGCTACCTCCCAAAAATCACTTTAACAATCCAAAATTTCACTTTTTAAGAGTGATAAAAAAGTGACTTCTTGTTGAGGAAAAGTCCACGTGCAAAAACAGTATTTTAAACTTTTTTCGCCCAACAAGTGTACCAGTGGCCCAACAACTAGAGGTTTTTCTCGCTGGGCGAGACTGTACGTAGTTGAGTGAGAAATTCCAAACTTCCATAACTCTAAATTTCAAGCTACCATTTATCTACAAAAAAAAATCAAAGAAGTGAGTAATAATCACTTTCTATTAAAAAAATACAAGTATTGTAAACTTTTAAAATAAAAAGAGAAGAGATCTTGACAAAAATATAAATAAAGGGGGGTCAAATATTGGAGTTAAGGTGTTACAAAGTATTTGTTATCTAGAACTAGATTTACATCCACTCTATGAGTCTCATGTAAGCTTCCATTAGTTTTTTATCACTTGAAATAATGTTTATGTGACTAGACGCAATAGTTAAACACATCTTATACATGAATTGTCATGTTTACTACCATAAACTAATGTCTTATACTATCTCGGATATTTACAATCACCTATAAAAGGTTATCAACAACCACCTATCATTTAAATTATTTAAAATCACCACACTAATACTCATAAAATATCAAATATAAGGATTACATTGAGTACTTATATGCAAACATAAAGAGAAAAGGAAGAACAATATAACTAAGAGATAAAAGTGATGACTACCAATAGAAAACCTTCAAGTTTAACAACGACAATAATAATTATCAATAAAAATATTCTAATTCTTTTTAATTAGCTCTTTATTTTATTGAGTTTAAAACATAGACATATACATGTATTTTTTTCAACAACAAAATTAAATTACTTTTCAAGTCAAACTATTAGATGTTAAAAAAAAGTAAAACTTTATAAATTTTGTTAATAAGTATGGTAGTTGTTAAATACTTTGAAATGATAAATTATTATTTAAATGAAGTTACTATCTAAGTTTAATTTAATAAACTTAGATTATCAGTTAATTAATAAAGCATCTATAAAGTTGAATTTTAGAAAAATGCTACAATAAATAATAAAAAATTATAATAAAAGTTAAATTTAAGTTTTTATTAAGTATATAACTTTTTTTAAAAAAATTATTTAATCGAAGGCATCCGCGTGGATATGCAATGAAAGCAATGTTGTCGGAATGGAGAAGAAATGAGATTATTTTATTTATTAACATTTTTTTCTCATTTTATAAGTGGTTTCAAACGAGCTAAATAAATAGTAGTATTTGAGGGACTAAATTATAATGTACTTTTAAGATTTATTTTCTAGCCCACAGATTTTGACTTTTTGAAATTGTACCCGACGAGTGCCCCAGTTGAGGGGTTCGCACTGTAAATCACAGAATCACCATTAGCGCTCGTTTCTCCTTTCGACGATTCCCCGAGATCTCTCTCCTACGATCATAAAGGTTCAAACTTTGCTTCATCTGTCACTACAACCTCTATTCTTTTATCTCTCTATTCTAATTAGGCTCTTCCCTTTTTTTATTTCTTTGCAATGTTTTACACTTTTTTCAGTTCCCTTAACCATTTACTGTTAATGGGTCTCTGGAAATTTCTTGAATGTATCATTCAGCTCTGAATTTTTGGAACACTTTGGCGGTTATTGGTGCCGGTTAGATATCATTTGTATGAGGGTAATTGGTTTTTATCTTTTTAATTTTTGTTGTGATATAAATTGTTGTAGTGTAATGTTCACCTCCATATTAAGAAGCAAGGATCAATTTTTTATTTTAAATGTTAAAATTGTGAGCGCTTGTGTTAGGGGTTGAAGTAGAAATCAGAGAGATTAAAAAATGTGGAGGATATTTCACGTATTTGCAGTAAAAGAAAAATCTGTCCAGCTGAGATATTGAAATAGCTGGCCTCTTTCTGTCCCATGAGGAAGGTGAAAAAGGAAATGAAATATATGAAGTGAATTGAAATTACATTGGATCATATAGATTGCAAGATATTTCTCCATATGTGATTGTTAATATTTAGGTTGAGAATGATGAATTGCTCTTTTTTTTTTCAAGTTTGCTAGGTTGAACTGTAGATCAGTGTTAGAGATTCCAAATTATATAGACAAATTAAAGTGTGTAACTGGAGGTTAAAACTCACTTACAAGCCGTTTTTATAACGTTAAATTATATTTAAATTCTAAGATGATTTGTCAAAAGCAATTATTGTTTGGCTATAGAATTACATGTCATCAGATCATCTACAAACATTATATTCAAAATATTCAGTCTTTGACATGAAAGGAATATGTTTAAAATTGAATATTGACTAGTAATATGGTCAAGTTAAAGTTTATAAGAGACAACCATTACCTTAAAAGTCATCTTGTAGAATTGTGTTAGATTCAAACCCAAATTTATGATTCAGAAGATGCAAGATATGAGGATTTTTAGTTTGTGAATGAATATTCATGTGAAACTGGAAATTGATAGGAAAAGGCTTAAATTGAGAGAAAGGGTGTATAATGTATATGATGAACATGTTCCAGGGTTATGGTTAAACTGTATTTTGTTGTCAGTGTTGAATAAAATCCTCCACTATCTTTTGTGTGTGTATAGACACTTGGCAATGGTGATGATAAAATTTTACGACTATCTTCTTACTGTAAAATTGTCAATCACTTCAGACTCAAATTACTCGGAGTCCTCCTTGTTTCTTTCTTTTATCCTCATTGATTATATGATATCCCAAGTCACAATTTTTTCTCTTAACCGGTTGTATTTTCTTCATTCCATCATGATTCTTATTTTTCTAGAGTGTGCCGGTTGAACTTTACATGATGGAATTTATATCACTGTATTTCATGACCAACCCATGCCTTTGGGTCACGCAGATGTCTTATTGTTTTTCTTTTTGTGTTATTATTTTGGCTCTTTAGTTCTTGTCTTATTTGTTTTATACTTCCTTAAAGCTTTTGTAGTGGTTTCTGATTTTAACCAGTAATTGGTGTAAATTAGGATCCCAAAGCCTTGGTCAAGACTCATGTCTGTTCCTAAGGAGGAAGACTTGTCGTCACATTCCCAGGTGTGCTCTACAATTCTGAGTAAACATGTTTCTATTAGTGCAGCAATAATTAAATAATAGATTTTGATGCAAATTCCTAACACATTTCACTGTCCAACTAACTTTTGTTGCAAATAATGTTCGGGTGCAGTTCAACTTTCAGTTTACATTCTCATAAGACTCAATCCTGAGTTAAGTTTTGGGATTGTACTTGTATTTATAATTTAGGATTCCCTTTTGAAAAGGAAAAAGTTGATGATTAAACTCCATTTCTCTTTCATTAACTAATTAATATTTCTATGACTTTGTGTTCATTGTTCTTTTCCTGTTCTTTATTTCCCCTCCTTTAAATTAACTGCTGAAAATATAACGTTGAAACATAACGTGGTACTCTTTCCCTTCTGGTTATTATCAACAGTGAAGAGGAAGATTAAGATGATAATAAGATCAATATTGAAATGAAAGAAAAAGTTTTGGATTCAAAAAACAACTGGCATTTTCATTTACATTAGAGAAATAATCTAGGAAACCAAGAAGAATTGTGCATTCAACAAATTGTTTCGTGATATTGTGCTCAGAGCATAGCTTTCAGACCCGGTGCATCAGAATATGTTCGTGAACATTCCCTGCAAAATTCATCTGTTGTTTTTTGTTTTCTTTTCCAGAGAAAGATTGTTCAATGATGCATGAAGTGGAGAGTCTATCTTCAACAAGAACATTTGTGTCTTATATAATATCTTTCTTTTAGAATAAGGATGGAGGAAATCGTAAATGCCGCTCTTCATCCCTTATTTGTAAATGGTGTTAGATACTAGTCTTAGAAGAATACCATAATCATATTGTTATTTGTTTCTATTGTGGATTACCACCTAAAGTAATTGTTTCTCTCAGTGAATTGAAACATTCAAAGTAATACATGTGTTGTTCTATTATATATATTTTTATGGTTATTTGCTTCTCTTGGTATGTTTTGCAGCTTTCATCTCACTTTTTCTTGGATCTCCTTGATTCCGTCATAGTTGATGTGGCATCAGAGTGTCACAGAGTGGCGAGGCTTGGGCTTGATTCTAATTTGGAAGAAGAAGATGAAGAATTGAAGCTGTCAGCACAAGCCAGGGTTAGGGTGGCTGATCCTAGTAATAGTAATGAAGCAAATGGCAAATATGTGGTTGACATATTCGGACAAAACCATCCTCCTGTGGCAAATGAAATATTTCAGTGCATGAATTGTGGTCGATCTATCATGGCTGGCAGATTTGCTCCTCATTTGGAGAAGTGCATGGGGAAGGTTATTCTTTTATCTTCTACAATTCTTTATTTCTTATTGCATTAGTTCCTCATTGTGCCTATAACATTAGTCGAATATCACATATTCACAATAAAAGCATGTTTGTAACAATTTTTTTTTCGAAATCGCTGCTTTAGTTTTCCACTCATTTGTTTCATCTTTCAGAATAACAAGAAACTGAAAAGAATCTAAAATGTAGTTAAATTAAAATCAGAAGTTATTTTGAATAGTTTCTCATAAAATCAGCTGTTTCTTTTCTTGAAAGTGTTTTTATGATTGTAAATAAACATGAATTATCTTTTTTTAATCTTTAAAAATAATCACTAGATTATTCTATAACAAATTAGCCCTATATCTATTCATGATACAGTGTAACATATATGGAGAATATCATGAAAGATCAAAGGTAATCTTAATTGTTAGACTCTAAGATAAAAAAAAAAAAAAAACTACAAGTGGAACTGCTGACAAAAACTTAGAAGTCATGACTTGTTTTACAATTGTTTATTATGTTATCAGATAATCCATTTACCCAATGGTGGATCTTTTTTAGGTCGGGATAGCCTTGGCCTGCCAAACCCATTGTCAGATTTATCGTTTTTTATGCTTTTTCTTTGGAGGTAGTCACGTTTTAGTTTGAGTATATTATTTTAGCTTTTTCAAAATTATTTGACACTGATGCGGTAGTTTGAATATATTATTTTGACTTTTTAAAATTATTGATCAAGATTTTCTGTTGCATGTATCTGAATTAAAACTTTGTTTTTCCTCACGTGAAAATCTTCGTTTTTTAATCCCCAAACATGCATGCATTTGAGCTATATGGTTTTCTCACTTGTGTCATTTTCCTACCGTGCTGCATGCTTCTTCAGGGTAGGAAGGCTCGTCTGAAAGTAACAAGGAGCAGCACAGTTGCGCAGAACCGGTGTTCACGAAGCAGCCCTGTTTCTGCACACTCACCATATTCAAATTATTCTACCAACACCATGAACCGGTTGGCAAATGGAACCTCCACTTTTGCAGGAGAGGAGCACTCAAATGGGACGCTGGAATCATGATGAACTAGTTTATGTGTGATCGCTTTCATGCAGGATTTGTGTCACACCTTCAACCTGTTTCCCTGAGAAAATAGCTGAGTTGAATTTTATGCGTTTGAAAATATTGTTTCAGACAATTTGTACCCAAACATATTCTATAACAGTGTCCTTCATGCTGTGTACTTTCTTTACAAAATAACTTTGCTTTTCACAGTGAGTTCCATTGTAATTTATATATAACTTTAGCAACTGTTAGCATAGATATATTTTCTGCAACTATGTACTATCATCACTCTTGGAGTGAGTCATGGATAATGATGAGTGTTTTGAGAAATTTTGAGCGAAAAAAAAAAAAACGAAAATTCCGTTGCCGGGACTTGAACCCGGGTCTTTCGGGTGAGAGCCGAATATCCTGACCAACTAGACTACAACGGATTCTATTAAAGTATGCACAAGATATTATTCTTACCTCAAGTTAAAAAACCATATTTTTTAACAATTATTTTTAACAAATATTTTCATTGCATGTTTCAAAAATTTTAACAAACACGAGTAACTTAGAGAATAGTTTACATTTTATTGTATTTTATGGAAACACCACAAAACAGAAAAATAATTATCCGAAAGTTATCATACTAAAGATAAGATTGTAAGAAAATTATATACATGAAAATGTTTGATATAACTTTTATATGTTAATATAGATAAAAGAAAGTGTACTGTAAATATTTATTTTTACCACAACTGAAGTAATAGATCAAATTATTGCATTCGTTATTTTACCTGCAACTAAAAAAAGCAAATTAAGCTGTATATATATTTTTATAATAATTAAGCTATATATATATATATATTTTTATAATAATTAAGCAGTATATATATTTTTATAATAATTAAGCTGTATATATTTTTATAATAATTAAGCTTTGTACACTATTTTATTTTTAACTGAAATTCTTTATCTTTAAATGAAAAAGAGACACACTAATAAAACTCTCACATGCTTTATTAAAAAATCAATTATTAATTAAAATTTAGAAATCACAAAAATTATTAATTTTCCTTCATATATAATAAAAAAATGTTTATAGAAATGGTGTCCATGCCCAAGAAAATATTCTAAGAGTTCAAAATTAACTAAAAACAGATAAACTATAACTACATAAAAAAATTTGAAAAAAATTTAATTTATGTATAAATTTATTATTTTACGTCATTTTAAATCTATTAGACAATTAATCAACCAAATTAATAGACCACTTTTAATTTATTAAATTTATTTATAATTCAACTAAAAAATAACTTATAAATTAATAAACTTTTCAACTTCTAACCTTTTTTTCCAAACATAGTTATAATAAAAAAGAACACAATTTGAATGTAATTAGTCCATTTAGGAGTGGAAAATTGAACCTTAGGTTAACCCATTAAAATTTGATTAGTTAAGTTGAGATTTTTAATCTATCAATCGTTTTGATTTGTTAAATTGGCAAATTAGATAGGATGAAGGCAGATTTAAATTAAAATATTAAATTTTGTATTATGTTATTAGAAAAAAAAATTTATAATAATATTTTAACTTAAATATTTAATATTTAAAAATTAAATTTTGACTATTAATTATAATAAAATAATTTAACATTTAAAGCTAATAAATATTTTAGTTTTTTTATGAGAAACACTAATTAATCAATTAAAATTTAAAAAATATTTATATGATAAAATTTATTTATAAATTGTATATATATTAAAATAAAAAAATAATTTTTTTAAAACATAAAAATCAAAAATAAAAAGAAAAACTGTTGACCCAGTACCCTTTGATGTAAAGGGTCGAGAAATTGAACCTGTTTAGTCTCGTGCTAGCCAACCAATCCTGTCTCATTTTTTGCATGACAATAACAGGCTGAATTCACCTGTTTTATCAATTCTAAGTCCATTGCTGTTTGCTTAAGAAAACTAGTTAATAAATTTTTAATTTATAAATTTTAATATAATAAATTAGTTGTTTAATAATTATAAATTTTTTATTACATAAATAATTTTTTTATTTTTTATATAAAACTTACTATATAATTATAATTTTAGATTTTTTATCGTTATTTATTTTCTGAAATTTGTATATGTTTTTTATTTAAATAAATTATTTTGTTAAAAATATTTCATCTAATAAATATTGGTTGAATTTAATTTTTATTTATTTTTTAGAAATTAAATTTACTTATTTCATAATTTAAACTATTATAACATTAATATTTATATGTAATTTTCATATATTATTATGTAACGAAATATTGATTATTTTAATCTGTAATGTCAATTTTTTTAATTTGTACTAAAAAATTAACAAATATTAAAAATAGCACTAATTTATTATTTTTTAAATTAAAAATATGTAACAATAGATAAAAAATTAAATAAATATGAAAATATAATAAAATATAAAATTAAAATTAAAATTAAAATTAAAAATATAATAAATTAAAAATTTATCTAATAAATTACTTTAAATATCTTATCATACATTTTTATTGATTAAACAAGTTTATAAGTTAGTCAAATATTAAGATTAAAGATAGTAATATTAAAATTGAAGATAGTAAATGTTTACTCATATAATTTCTTTTACGTATTAAATTCATCAAATAAATTTATACATGTTTATGAATAACGATTTCTGCATTTTGTAAATAATCTAATAACTATATCCAATATTTTTCTCTTTTTCTTCTAAAATTATTTTTAACAAACTTTTATTTTTCAAATAAAGTGCAGCATATACTAAACTATGAATGCCATGAATAAGAACATGTAATTGACCTTAACTATTAAAATTTAGCCTTTTGACTAAGTAGTTTATTTAAAAAATCAAATTTCTGTAAAAAATATATTTTAAGAATCTATAAATTTGTAGTTATTATTCATAAGTTCCTTCTATAATTACAAATTCTGCTAGTTTTTGAGATTAACAGCATAAACTAAGCATATCTACTAACATTTGGTTAAACATATACGTTGAAACCCATGAAAGACAGAAAGCTTAAAGCAAAGAAAGAGATTAAACTGATGCAAGCATCAGAAATAAGAGAGTTCATTTAAATCTGATTCCCATCTACTCTTTCTTACCAAAAATGGCAGAGACAAATATATGTGTCCACTACTTTTAATCTCATTATCATCTACTCTTTCTTAAAGAGGGTGATGAGAGAGTGGTTCATTTCAATTTGAAGCAATATACACACACTAACTGTGGCCACTTGGATTGAAATTTTGGGGAATACCTTTGTGAATGTCACACTCTTCCATGGATTGGTTGCATTTCTTACAGATGGAAAGATGACGTGTTTCCATAAATGATCTCCATTATCAAATCTTCTGCATTAATAATTACTGATGGAGATACATTACTGTCAATAGGAGATGAATTTAGCTTCTTTATTCTTATTATTAGCTCTAAATTTGTCCTTCTTCTACACACTTCACAACATATCCACATCTCACCATACAGATTTTATGTGTTTTCCAGGTAGATAGAAGATTGATTGTTCATGGTTTAATACCACCAATTCTAGAACTTGTACACTGCCACATTTCAATTTCGAGTTCAATTATTTTTTACATAAATATGTATTATCATTGCATATATAATGTATTGGTGAGTGATATATATATATATATATATATATATATATATATATATATATGTGTGTTTATGTATGATACTATTCTAAAATTCATCACTTTACACTTCTACATATTTAACATCAATTAAATATTTAATTTTTTTAAAACGATCCCATCATCTATGTATATCATATAAAATTAATAAAAATTAAATTAAATAGTAATAATAATTTAAAAGTTAAATTAAAAAAATGTTATTGAAATATTTTTTTTTCTGATTTATTTCTTATTGAGAACTTACGTGTTTCATCCATTAAAATAAATGATTTGGATTATACATTTAAAGTCTGAAAAATTATTATCATCATAAATATCTTATATGTAAGCTTCTATTGATGTATTATCTTCTATGTAGTTATGAATGTGATTAACCCTTTGTCTTCTTCTTTACTATCCATAAAAGGAGTTAAAGTTAACAACATTGTGATTAGTTCTTTTGCCTATATGAAAAGAACTTGATTTTGCATCAGTGACATGATCCTGACCTAATGACTCATTACATTGTATGTGTTCACTGATATGAGTTTGTGAAATTTGGTTGGAAAAGCAAAGCCTGAGAAGTTGAAGTGAAATTGGGTGCCATAATCACATGTGCACGTGGTTTGACTCGTGACAGGGGCAAGATCATAACATGCACACTTTGTAAAACAAGAAATTATGCAGTGCTTTGTTATTCCTGTGAAAGAATTGCCATTCTCATGTTGAAGACAACATCTGAGAGGGAAAACCAAATGGGTCGCTTCCATTAATAAATAAGGTCAAGTTCTGCTGCTAGCAATTAAAGAATACCAATCAAGCAAAGGGTTAAAAAATGGTGTTGATTGATATCATAAAGCATCCAAAATGCTTTCCCTTTTCGTTTACCCTCCAAAACCCTAATGAAACCCTTTGTTTCCTCAAAACTTCGCTATCAAATATCAATTCAGATAACCCTAGTTTTCAATATCTGAAATTTAGGTAATTGTCATCATCAGATAATCTATTCCATCGAATTGCTAAGTTCTGCAGCATCTTATGCCTAAACATTTATATCAAGCTTGCACAGACACTGGTCGTGTGTTTTGTCCTCATTGTTTTGTTTCACACTTGAATGTTTTTAACTATATTTTACGTACGTCTGATTACGTTTGTAGTTTTTGAAATTTAGGATGAATTTTGGGCTTTGGTTTCTCGTATTAAAAACTATTTTAATGCATTAAACTTTACGAAAACAATCTAGAGGAAGGAAAATGTAGGTGTCTGAAAATGCTAGCATACATATCAATCAATCATTGATCATTGTCTTCTCCATTTTTGCCTTCTTTGGGTTCGTGAATATCCCATTCGATCATTTCAATAATATAATGTATGTTATCAACTCAAGGAAGGACCACAAGACAACAAAAATACTGGCTCAAACAACTTTAAACTCAAAAAAAAAGAGAGAGAAAGAGTAACAAAAGTTTGGGTAGGGAATATGATGCTTTTGTATGTATCCGATGACAACCAACCCAACCAACAATTGCCTATTCAGATAATAAACATACCAAAAATAATAATAAAAAATAAATAAAGCTCTGTTTGATGTAGATATTATTATTATTATTATTATTATTATTATTATTATTATTATTATTATTTTGCTATTATTATTATTATTATTATTATTATATATTATTGCTGAAAAGCCATTGATAAACGAGTAAAAGTTAAAGACGTGATCTCTGTACTCCGTACTAATTTAACCGCTTCCTTTTCTTTTGATGTGCCCTATGTCTTCTTCTTGCTTTACTTATTCGATCTTCTTTGCCTTTATGTCATTCTTTTATCCATTTTCTTCGTAATTATTTTTTCTTTAAATTTGGATTATCACTTTTAATGGAATTTTTATGCATATTTACATTTTTTTTCATGTATATACTCGAATACTATTTCCCCCCTTAAGAAGCATTACATATTTAAGTCTTAACATATAGGTAAATTATAGCTATATATTTATACACTATTATCAAAAGGGTCCATATCCACTAATTGAATCTAGGGTTACATTATCAGAAGTATTATAACGGTGTTACTTTATATTTATATATTGTATCTCAATGAAAGTGAAGTGTATAAATGGGGCGTATATGAAATAGAAAAGAGGAAAATCTTTAAACATTGCATAATCGAGAGAGAACTTTTCTTTTATATTGCTCTTCTTTCCTTTATGTACCACAATTGTTGATGAAGGAAGAACAACAATCACCAGCTAAAAAGGATAGGAAAAGTGAGGGCCAATAGGACTATGCAGGAGGAAATCATGGGAAAAGATCTAGATAAGTGTGAAAGTGATTGAAATCTTTGTAAGATTATCTATTTTTGGACACGTAAATAGGCGAAGTCATTAAAGCAACAAAATGCCACCATCTTTTAAGCTCCATATACCTCCCATTCATTCAATTTTAATTAATTGCATATATATATTCTTCATTCAATCATCTTCTGTTAAATAACATGAGTATGGAACAACTATCCATGTAATCATTTTAATTTGGTTGTGTTATATATTTTCATAAATAAATCCTTATACTCTTTACTCATTATTTTGATTAATAAACCTCTAATTTTACCTAAAAGTTTTAGTAGTTCAAGTATGATCCTTCATACCCCGTACCTACTAATAAAGTCTAGGAAATTTGCAATATTTAATAAGCTTTTGTAAAATATAAACTTAAAAAATGTAAAACAATAAATTATCTTTTTTATTATTATTATTGTTATATATGGTTGTAATGATCATGTAAAGCAGCTATTTATATTTTATAAACATACAATTTTCATGGCTGATATCTGTTTATTTCAATTTTAAATATATCGTAGATTATATATAATGAAGTTGTGTTGATAAAGAATCAAATTTTTTAATTTAATAAACCTTTTTATCTAACAATTGAATTACTAAAGTTTAATGTTCATAAAATATTACTGAAAGGTGTAAGTATAAAAAATATTATATTCAGATAGGTAAAATTCCACTATAAAGTTGTATGGCATCAACTATTAAGAAAAAAATATGTAAAAATAATAGAATATCACAAGCTCTAAAACATTCTTGTAAATTTCATTGATGCAAAAGTTAATTATCTGCTTAGTAAGAAAATTGGTTTATATATATATATACACCTATGTTAATTAACTTGGGGCAAGTGTACAATTATATTATTTTTGTCTTTGATGTAAAAGGATATTTTCATTTCTATTCTTGATATCTTATGAATTGAGTAATGAACATATTTTTTCTCACTTTTATACTCGTTCAAATATTTATTTCATTAAAAAATTATAACAAAAAAATCTTATATTATCTAGTATTAAAATGATACAATTTTCTCTCTCTTCAATTTTAAATAAAAAAATTATAACTATACATAAATTTTAAAATAAATTAACGAAAACAAAACAAATATATATATATATATAAATTTATTATTATTCATAAACGTAAATTTTCATAAATTGAAACATGAAATTGATGATGAAAATTTGTTGGGAAGATACGATTTTGAAGTATAGATTTCTCCTATATATTACATATGTAATGATCTTTGGTAACTAAATCCATCTAAATCCATAGTCTTCCACTATGCACCCCGTTTTTAATAAGAGAGCAACAATTTAATTAGGTCCACGTTGGAAGATGCATGTTTTTTTATATATTTTGGAGAGTAAAAGAATTGAAGCACTCTTGAGGCATGATTGAATTGGCTGCACCAAGGGGTGAGCTAAGTGGATAAACACGATCCATGGAAGATATATATTATATTTTATGCATAACATAAAGTGTCTTTGGAAATTAAACACATTATGATAAGAACATATATAGTTAACTAGGAAGGCATGAAGCAGCACAGGAAGAGGAAGAAGAAGCAACAGTAGTCTATTTTGTTTGGTTGAAAGTGGGGGAAAGAGGAAGTGGAGATTGGATGAGAACGAGAACGAGAATGAGAATGTCTGTGTTCATCATTTTGTTTAGTTTGGAGGATGAAAGAGAAAGGAAAAGAAAGTGATGATGAAGAATGAGGAGAGGGATGAGGAGGAAAAGTGTGAGTGAGGGAAGAGTCCAAAAAAAAACAAACAACAGTTCTTGGAATTGGGTGGGACCCACTTTCCCACTTAGGGTTTGAGAAGAGAAGAGAGGAGAAGAGAAGAGAAAAGTGGGTCCCCATATAGGACTCATGGGCACATTGTGAATGCAAACTCCAAAAGTAACCATCCAAAGGTGTGAAGAGGAGGACAACATAATGCATGCAAAGAAAGGCACAACAAGACAGGTGGTACACTTGTTGTGGAGAATACAATCATGAACCCAAGGGAACCTCCCACTACAATATTTTTTTTTTCTCCTTCATCCAATTCAGTGGTGGGACCCAACCCCATTCATGCACACGTGTGAACTTCCCCATTGGCCGATTCCCTCCACGTGTCTTTTCCATTATCAATGGGGGATCTTATGATTAGTGACCAAAAGGAAGGTTGTTGGAAGGAACAAAGAGGGTTAAAACCTAAGTGTTTCTAAAGCCTATACAAAAAAACCCAACAAAACGACAACAATGGATCACCCGTTCAAAATGCTTAAGCTTTCTCGATTACTTTTGCATTAGTAGCATCATCTTTAATTTAACACATTTTATTTTATTTTAACTGCAATCTATTCTCTTTCTTTATTCACACTTAGAGATTAAGTAATGTGCTTTTTTATCATACAGAACATTACTATATTGTATATCATCATTTTACTTGGTTTCAAGAGAATTTTTCAGAATGAAATAAGTTTTATATATTATACCACAAGTTATTTTTGTCTTTTATACATGTAAATAAAATTATCATATTCCATGTTCTAAATATTATTGATCCAATTTATTATTATTGTTGTTGTTTTGTTAATATATAATCGTGATAGAATTGATTTTTTTCATGAATAATTCTATAGAGAAATAGATTCTCAGAATATGAATATTCATTGTCAGAAATATATATTTAAATTTTTTATCTTAAGGTTATAAATATCCCTTTTATCTTTGTGTGCTAGAAAATCAATGCTACATAAAAAATTTAAAATTACAGTTAATGTTATCACTTAATTATTATACCCTTTATTTATCTAATTAAGTGGTTTATCTTTGTGTTATCACTTAATAATCTGGATTATAAATTTAAATTCTCTTATTAGTATTACAATCTCTTACCTTTCATAATCAACTCTTCTCTAACTTTATATATTTTAAACAAATTATAAATTTGAGGTTATTTTTTGTTATCATGTCATCTCCCACTGATTAATCGCACTTAGAATATCTTTAGTATATACTACAAATGAAGCTATAAGTATTCAACAAGAATAAATATGTTATATGTTATTTTATTTGGTCTTTAATGTCTAAATATAATTATTATATCTTGTTATTTTTTATATTAGTGTTTTTAGAATATGATGGTAGAATCGGAATGGATCATTAATTTTTTTTTATAATTTATTCTTTTTATATGAGTTGACACAGTTCTAATGCTAATTTAATTTTATACTATTCATCGTAAAAAAATATACCTAAACTAATTATATGTCGCAAATATCTGATACACACGTTTAATTAATGGAGACAAAAAGGAAATCAAACTGCTAATGATGTAATTATATATTAATTTAGGCATATGTGGAAGCAATAGTTTCTATACATGTTTAAAAATTAGAAAAGTGTACTATAGTATATAATTAATTAAGAAAGGGAAATGAAAATGGTACACCTATTTTGAAAGAGAATGAAAGAAACATATGTGATAAGATATAATAATGAGAAAGAGGAAAGAAAATGTGAGAAAAATATGCATATTTATTATTATGGAATTAAGATCTCAGACTTTTTTTTTGTTGAATGTAATTTTTTATCAGCACAATTCATTAAAAAGTAGAAGGTACTACCTATATAAAGGAAAAGTCCAACATAACCTTTTTTTTAATAGAAATATTTGTTTCTGTATAAAAGAAAGTCCAATACAGTGATTTTTATTTTTAAATATTATTATTTAAAAAAATTACAAAATTATATCTCTTCTTATATTATTTAAACATATATAACATTTTACATATTAGAATTTAGTCTATGAAAAATTGAATTCTCACTTACAACGTTACTTCGTTGGTAAATTTTATTATTTAAAATTCTCTTGATAGAGATAAATAGTAAAATATAATATCTAGATAAATAACATAAGAAGTATAATTTTGTAATTTTTTTTAAATAATAATATTTTGGAAAAAAATCCAATACAGCTCCTGAAATCTATTTCTGCAGACAATAATATTCATTAATTCTATGTATTTCTTAATTTGACAAGTTAGAAACAATTTTATTTTGAAAAAAAAAAACTTAACTGTTATTTTAAAACTATTGTTTGTGTTTGTGCGTCCTACCGGGTGGAGATTAATCATTTTTCATATATAATTAATTTTAAATTATGTTAATAAAAATAATAATAATAAAATTTAAAAGTTGCTTTTGAAAATATTTAGTATGATAAATGGTTTTTCAATACCTCTCCCTGAATGATATGATAGATAAAAATATATCATCTTACGTTCCCACACCAACATATGAAAACTACTAATAAAGTTATGGTGAAACTTATTTCATAAAAAAATTGAAATTGAAAAGATTAAGACATCTTAATTGCATCTTGATTTTTGTTTAATAAGATAATTTGATTTCTATTTTCCAGAGTGCACAACATATTAAAGTGGGAAATAAAGTAGATTAGAAATAAAGTATCAACCACAAATTTAATTTACTTGTCTTATTATTACCTATAAAAGTTTTTGGATATATATAATAGATTGCACATAAAAAATCTATACAAAGAGCGTGAAATTATAATAATTTTGCAATTTATAATAAAAATAAGAAAGTTAATGTAATTATATTGTTATTTCTTATTTGACAAATTTACAACTTGATCAACTTCATATTGCATTACAATAACATGAAATTTAGCATCACGTTCCATGATAATATTCCTTCTTCAATACCACTCATATAATTTTATTTTGATTTAAATGTAAAAATTGTAATCTTTAAGCTCTATATGGAATAATCTATAAGAAATTGTTGAAACAATCTTTCATTATTAATAACATTTCCATACTCTTTTCTCAAAGCAGTAAACTTCCTCGTAAATTTGGATCTTTCTATAACTCAAAATAATGCAAATGTTTACTATGATATTTATTTTTTCTCCATATTGTATGCATTTCACGAATACCACACAATTCTTCATTTGTGTAACAATCACATTCCTCCCAAAGTTTAAGTTTTGAAAAAAATTAATTATTAATCCAACAATCATATTAGAAGTTGGTAAATTATAAGTTGTAATATTTCTTGATTCTTATAAACTTTAATGATACATTTAAAAAAATATTGTTCTTTAAGTAATTTTTCGTTTTTTTAAATGAAAAGATCAAAATATTATATATGATTGATATTGATTGGATTTGAACTAAAATCTTTACACAATGATTTTTAATTAAGAGTTTGCAAATGTATATAATATATATAAAATAATATATATATATATATCATATTTATATATTATTATGTATTATTATATATTCTTTTAATTAAATTTATCAATAGATCCGTAACAAATTTTGTAATAAAATTTTTCTATCAAATGATGTTTAATTTACTAACAACCTTATTGATGGATTCTATTTTTTGTCATATGGTACTAATTTTATCGACGAAATTTTATATATCAGTAATTACTAATTACCGGTGAAAAATTTTATGTCAGTATTAATACATGAATTTTTTGTAGTAATATTATCCATTATATTTTATCTAACAAGACAAATACAAGAGACAATGAGAATAAATAAAAAATAATGTATAAAAAATTATTAACTCATCAAAGCCTATGATAAAAAGATTTCATTTTTAGTTTTGTAGATATAGAACTTAGCAAATTAAGCAAAATTCTAGTTTTTAGAATAAAATTACCAATTTTATGATAATTTTATCCATCTAAAATAAATTATTAAGGACGACCGTAAATATAAAATGTATCTCTATTACCTTTCAAAGAGACAAAAGAAACCATATTTTTATATTTTCTCTTTCAAGTTTGACTTTTCAATATCGATTCAATAAACTAATAATTAAGTTAAGAGGTTTCTTCATATATATAAAAGATGAACCTTTCATACAACAAATCTAAAATTGAACATCATTAAGTGAACCAACCTTATCCACTCTTTCTTCATATCATAACAAAACTCTATTCTCACATACATCATATGAAATTCCAAAACATATTAAATATAAATGATCAATAATGTATATAATCATAGTTAAAACTTATATAAACAATAATGTTTGAATATACAAACCATATTAGTTATTTATCTTTAGACTTAACTTGTATGTATTCATCAGAATTCAAATCTACTTACATGAATTGAAAAATATTTTTTACTAATAAAAATGAATTAAATGGGTTAATTTAATTAATACTTCAAAGAAATATAAAAAATATTTATTTTAAATCTACAAACATTTACTATAAATTTAATATAATATTAAAATTTTAAATTAATAAAAAATAAAATGTCATATAATAGGAGTATGAAATACATATTAGCATAAACATAAAATAGATGAAACATATCTAGTATTTTTTTTATGACAAATATTGGTAGTAAATGAGTAGATAAAGTATTACTTTGTGTATAAAAGAAATGAGATGAAAATATTATATGAAGTCTTAATCATGGGTATCATCGAGACATATTGATTAAATATGAACATTATCTAAGAGTCACAAGTTGACTAGAACACATTCTAAATTGAATTTGACATAAGTGACTAACTATCTGAGTTTAACATAAGTGATCAACTATCTGAGTTTGTATGACCAATTTGGAGTTATCAACTCGATAAAAAAAATCTAGAGAAAAATTTGTCCTTCACACTGCAACAACAAAAGACATCACCTAAAGTTAAGCATGTTTTGAAAAGGAAAAATCTAACAAAAGGATAAGGGAAAACACACAAGCTATAGTAATCTAATTCAAGATATCTATAAAAGGAAACTTTCTCACGCTTAATGAATAAGTCAATGATTCAATGTATGAACAAGTATACATACACAAAAATGTTGCATGCAAAAGAGTTTTCCATTCATCTTAAAGCTTACAAAAATAGTTTGTTTATTATACTACTAAAAACTGTGCTATATTTTTAAACATTTCACATATGTCAAGTTAACCTTTAGAGCAAGTAGTGATTATATATATATTCTTGTTGAGAGTTGTACTAATTTAAAAGAGTTTTTATTGTATAATTAAGAATGAGTTTGCGTACTTAATTAAAAGTATCATTGTACACTTGTGCTTAATTTGAGAAGAGATTATTAATGGATAATTAGGATTGATTTTATATACTAACTATAAGCTAAAAATGATAATAATAATAATAATAATAATAGTTATAATCAAATTTTGATTACTCAAACTCTTTACATTTGACAAAAAAAAATTAAATATAACATAAATTTGAGTGAACCATTATAAGACATAAATTTGAGTGAACCATTATGAACTAAAATGTTTGTTGATAATTTCTATTACTTGTATATAATCCTAGCTTTTACAAGTATTGTGAACTTGTTTTTAAAACAACCAATAAACTCCTTACTAGCATCTAATAAACTTATCTGCAAAAAAGTATTTTAAAGCATTTTATTAACTTTATCTAAATCTAGTTTTTAAATTAATCAATCCCTTTTAATAAATGCATCTCACATTGACATGCTGATAAGGGAATTCAGAAAAAAAAAATAGCAGTCAAATGTCTAACCATGCTCATTAAAAGATTAGAAATAGGAGTTAAATGTCTAACAATGCTTATTGAAGTTGATGGAATGGGGTTGCTAATTTCATATATCAGTATATCAAAGTTAGAAACATTACCCAAATGAGTATGGAGTGACAACTATAAATGGTGATAATATAAGAAGGAAAGGAAACAACCTGAGCAATCAATGTATGAATCCATAACCATCTTTTGCTAAATAACCATTTTAAAGAAATGCCAAGAATGTTCTATACGTACCTCAAAATTAATGCATAATTTGAATGAAGTATAACAATAAATTTATTATTATTTATCTTATATATTTATATTATTAAAATTTGTCACGAAAATACATATGTAATTCATATTGTGTAATGATTTTATATTTTTAACATGCCACGATAATTTTTACGAAATTGTAATTCTATAAAGATTTTATTACAATAAATAAAAAGTCAACTTCAACTACCAAATTATTATATCTTCAATTTTCTCCTACCCTCATTCACACACTCGCTAACTTTCACAAAAAGGTCACATTGCAAACAATTTTGTCAACATTTTTACCTCTTTCACAAATTCTCAAACTTTGACAATAAGATCAAGTTTTTATCTTTTCCACACGCTTACTAACTTTGACAACAAAGTCTTCACACTATCTCACTCAAGAATAAAGTTAGCCTTGAGATCAAAATGAACTAAATTCTAAATCCAACAAATAAGTAAACACTAAATTTTATATATAAAATAATTATAAAATTATATATCTTCTAAAACAGTTAAATATATATAGCAAAAATTATATAACAAAAGTTAATGACTACATCATGTTATGAGAACTTTGATGAATTTACAATAAAAGTAGTAATATCTTAACCATAAGTTTTTATGAAAATGCTTATTCAAAGTTTTTTAATACTTTATGTTAAATAGAAAAGTATAATTATCTATACTATAAATATTATAAAAAATATTTATCATAAAAGCAAAAATTGTTATCTTTACTATAAAATACAAAGAGAATATTTTATAAAAAAATAATATTATTATTATATAGATAACACTTAAATTTAAATATTTATAAAAAATCTTCTAAATAAAAACAATCACTTTAATATTTAAATATCATACATAATAATTTAGTATTACTCGTAATAAAATTTTCAACATAATAAAAAAAAAATAAAAAAAAATGACAAACCAAGCATTGTAACTTTTCAAATGCATACATATTACTAATAGTATAAACACAATATAAATATATATATATATATATATAAATATATATATATATATATATATATATATATATATATATATATATAAAGTATTTAAAGTAGCTTTAGGTTGTGTCTAGATATGATGTTTCTACCTTGAATTTCATTTTTTCACATATCAAATATAATCATAATAATATTGTAATAATATACTATATAAGAGTGACTAAAATTTTAAATAATCATATTTATCATAATATAGAATAAAATATTTATATTTGTATCATTTACAATATTACATATTTTTAATACACAAAAATAACATATCTAAATATATTCTCAATTCAAATAATCATAAAAATAACAAATTACACTTGATTCACAATCTAATACTACAAAAGTTTTTAATTCATCTTATTATATTAAAGTAATTTTTCAAAAGTAAATATCTTTTGAAATACTTGTTTAAGTATGTTCTACTAAATAGTAACACTTGATTCGTAAAAAATAATTAAATTCAAGTTTCTAATAAATTGATCTCACAATTTATGTGATTTAGACTACCAATAAAGTTAGAATATCTCATTTCTTTAGTATGTTTCACTACATAAACTCATGATTGTAACTAATCACAGTATAATTTCAAGTATCAACACAATATACAAACACGTATATATCAATTTATCATATGTCTTAATCACAATCATCTCATCACATATATCAATTCATTCAACCAACTCATACATACATATACATGTTCAAGTATCAAAATATACATCCCCATAAAACATATATTAATAACTAGGAATTTGTTGTTTGAGTAAGATAACCTCACTTGAGTGACTCACTATTAGAAAATAGGAGAAGACTCCCTGCTCAAGTTGTGAACTTACCACTTGAGTGATATCTCATATTGCTTAAATGAACTCAATATTGCTTGATAGACAACAACTTTAAAGGAGACAAAATTAGTTCGACCTCTTTTTCAGTTCAACATCCATACAAGTGTTTCAATATCCAACTCTCAATGAGAGAATTAAAACCATCACTTGACACTCAAATAAGATGTACACAAAACAAAAAAAAAACAACACCAATTACATATGATTATTCAACTCAAAACTTCCAATTCTAATATACTTCTAACTAGTTTAAACATAAAAAACCATTGTTTCCTTTTAAATGTGCAAACATACCAATCCAATTTTGAGCAATCAAATCTCAAATTAAGCTCAAAGGTAGGCCTAAAGCAATTTATTCACATGGTCAACAAATTTAATATTTATACATCCTATACCAATTCAACTCCATAATAATTCATACAATTCCAACTCATTTGAACCAAAAATCATTGAACACCATACATTATTAAAAAATTTCTATAAGAAAAATAACTCAAATACATAAAAGCTTCCAAAACTCGACCAAATAGTTATTCAAAACTTCAACCCAATTACTCAAATCCTTCATTTATTCACATTATCATAAATTGTTATCCCTTATTTGATTTAGAAAAATGAAATTTAAAACTTTTACAAACTAAAAAAATGGAATCAAGTGTAAGAGAACGAAGAACTTAAGTTATCTCCTCAATAGTCTAATGATTATAAAAATAATGAACAAAAATTTTAAAATTTAAATTTCTAGAAATATAAAATTTAAATAAAATAAAAAATAAATAATTTTAATCCTATTTATAAACTTTTTTCAAATAACTTTTACATCCTTCATTTAATTTAAACTTCATTATCTATCTTAATTAAATTAAGGCAAGCTAGACTTTTTTTTCCAATTTTTTGTCGATTTTTGCAATTTGTTTTCACTATTATTTTTTTTAATGGAGTTCCAATTTCAATTAAAATCAACCAATGTGATCCCTTTAGTTAAATTGGTGTGGACAACACTAAAAAAGTAATGACATAACACATATCATATCCATAAAACACATGTTAGAGAGATAGAATAAAGAGAAAGAAAAAAAGAAAGAGAAGAGAATATTCTAACATGTGTCTTGTGCATTTGACATGTATCCTGTCATGTGTCACGTCATCACTCTTTTAACATCATCCACACCAATTAAACGGAAGAGACTACATTGATTAATTTTAAAAATTACGAATAAATTGAGAAAAAATAATAATTAAAACACGTTATAAAAATCTAAAAAAATTGAGACAAAAAACTTATTTTACATTAAATTAGATTTTACATATCTTCATCCCTTCTCTCTCAAACTCTATTTCATATGAATGATAAACACTTATTACATAAAAAATAATAATCACTTTAGTTTAAAATTTTTTAAATATATTTTTGATTTATTTAAAATCACTATATATACCTATAATATTTTTCTAAAAATTTATTAACAATAAGCTTACACCAATCCATCGTATTAAAAGTTGATAAAATTCAAATATGCAAATATTTACAAATCATAAAAATATTAAAAGTATAAATAGACAACAAAATAGTATGTGATCATCTAAGTTGAAGACCTATTTATTATTGATAAGTAGAAGAACTACAATATTATATACATAAATTGACGTTCAGGGACAAATATAAATTACTGTAGTTTTATCATAATAAAAAGAAGAAAAAATTTCACATACAACTCTCAATCTTTCTCTACTCATACTTACATTTAATAAAATAGTAATATTTTTATCTTTTTAGTTTATTTATTTTAAAATATTTTCTATTTTAAATTAAAAATAGTGTTATATTATATATATGGTATAGAAATTGAATAAAAATTTAGATATTTATATATCATCACTCTAAAAAAAATAATAGTGCTAGAAGAAAAAACATGATTGAAGAGTTTTGTGCAAAACCGTAATGAACATTTATATACATACATGATATGGTTGGAAATTTTTTTTAAGAAGATTTAACACTCACAAGAAAATAATAAGCATATAAGAAAATATGACACTACTTCTACAAGAAAATCTTAACCTTGTGGTTGGATAGAAAATTTCAACAATTTCAAGTAATTGAAATACTTAAAATTTAATTTTCTTCATTACTTAAATAGTTTGTATGGATAAAGTAATTAAAATATCTTATATTTCAATTATTTTGATTGCATAAAGAAGTTTAATTTCTCTTTTAAGATGAAATTTAATTTTACAAATTTTTTAAAATATAAAATTTTAAAATTAAACTTTACAAAAAATATCAGTCACATTTGAATACTAAAATAATATTTAATAATTTAATTTTTTAATATATATATATATACGATGCAGTTCAGCATGGGTCTGACTTAACTCAACCTGATATAAGACTGACTATACTCAGTTTGATGTAGGTTTGAATCAACTTGGTCTAAGACGAGCTCGACTCAACTTGGTCCAGGGTAGGTCCAACTCGACTTAGTTCGAGTTAGACCCAACTCGACTTAGCTCAAGTTAGACCCAACTCGACTTCGTTCATGGTGAACCTGGCGGGTGCAAGTCGGGAAAAGAGTTGGGTCGACTTGGCCAAAAGCGAGTCTGGGACGACTCAACCTATGATGGGTTCGAGTCAACTTGGCCCATGGTGGAACTGTCTCAACTTGACTTGGGGTGGGCCTAACCTGATTGGCCCGGATCTGGCATTACTCGACTTAGCTCGACCCGACTGGACTCGATTTGATGAAGGGCTTGGCTCGAATCGGGTCGAGGGAGGGTTCAACTAAACTCAAGCCAATGGAGGGCCCATTTGAATTGGGTCAGATGAGGGTGCGTTCCACTCGACTCGTCCCACGACAGACCCGACTCGACTTGTCTCAGGATGGGCCCAGATCAACTTGGCCATGGGCCTAAATCAAGTTGAGCCTGAGTCGCATCGATCCGGGTCAGGCATGACTGGATTTGGTTTATGGTGGGCCTGACTCAACTTGGCCTCGGGTAGATTCGACTCGATTAAACCTAGGTTCTGCCCGACTTGATTCAGCCTAGTGCTGGGCTGGCTCGACTTGAGTCAATTAGGTCAAATCTGAATCGAGACAATACTGGTCGGGCTCGACTTGAGTCGACCTACGTTGGGGCCAACTCGAGTCAACCCTGGTCGGGCCTGATTTAAGTTTACTCAGGTCGAGCTTGACTCATGTCAACCCGTGTTGAACCCGGTTCGACTTAGTCCTGGGCAAGCTTGGTTTGACTCATTCCTATGCGGGCCTGGTTTGACTTTGTTCAGGGAGGGTCAGACTTGACTTGGCTCGAGGCAGGTTCGACTCAACTCGGCTCATGGCGATCCAGACTTGACTTTGTCTAGGGTAGGCCTGACTCGACTCCGCCACGACGGGCCTAGCTTGACTTGGCTTGGGTTGGGCCTTGCTTAACTCATCCCGACTTGGTCTGACTCAGGTCAAATCAGGGGTGACCCAGCTTGACTCGACCTAAGGTGTGGCCAACTCGACTTGGTCAGGGGCAGACTCGACTTGACTTGTCCAACTCAGCTAGGTCTAAGGTGGGCACAACTTGACTTAGTCTAGGTCAAGCCTGGCACAACTCGTCTCTGAGAAAGTCCGACACTACTTGACCTAGAGTGGGTTTAACTCAACTCGGTCTGGGATGACTTGGCTTGATTCAATAGTGGAATTTCAATTCCCTTCCTTTTTTAGGGTATTTCAAATTCTATTATTTTATTTATTTGAAATACCTTCTCAAAATTTCTAAATTTGAATTTCTTTCTAATTCTCTTATCCAAACATGTTATTTTACTCCAAAGTATTTCAAATTCCTCAAATAAATAAATTACCCTCTTAAATTACTTCATCCAAACATACTATAAGACTTAATGTTTGAGTATTTTCTTTTCTTATATATATCTTAATTTTATTATTTTTATTCAATGTAGAATTTTACTCTCACTATTACATTTAAATTCCTAATAGATATATAAACATTATTGTTAGAAATGGACGAATATTGTTATTCTCTTAAATTCATTTTAATTTTAATAAAAAATCACGACATCAAGTATAAGTATGAAATATTTAATTTTTTAAATTAAATACAATATAGATGATAATCTTGTTTCTGTTTTTATATATCATTTTGCTTTTTAAAATATTAAAATATTTTTAATTTATTATGTAATTTAAAATATTTATATTACTTTTTTATTTTTAGTTTGGTAATTTATTTATAAAATATATATTTAATATTTTTATTATTTTTTATACTTTTTCTGATATTTAATGTTTATATAGTTTTAATTTTTTATTAATATATTTGATATTAGAAAAAGAAGAATAAGTATTTTTTTATATTTGATAATATTATATTTTGTTTGTTGTGATTTTATTTTGTAAAATGTTATTTAAATAATAATTAAAATAATAAAGAGTGAATATGAGTATAAATATATCTATCATGGAATGAATATGTATATATAAAAAAAAAGATTAAATATGTTTTTAGTCTGTGAATTAATTATTTGTTAAAATTGTGTTTGGTTTCTAGAATAAACTTTGGATCTATTTTATCTTTATACACTGCTACACGAACCTATATCCACGTCGGTTCTGGGGATGATTTCACGACGGTACCAAAACCGACGTTGAAAGAGGAGACGTTAAAAGTAATATTTTCAACGTCGGTTCAAAATGAACCGACGTTGAAAATCCCCCATTGCAATGCAGTTTCTAATTTTCTCATTTTCCCTAAATTTTAGTACCTGTATATCAATGCCAGAAAACAATTTAAAATTACTACATTTGAAATGAATTATATATATTGAATAATTATTTGAATTTGATCTATTTACAATTGTATAAATGAAATTACAATAAAAGAACTCCTATTGTTCCCTATTTCTAATTTCTAAAAACTTTTGTGCCCACTTTTGTCGAACTTGGTCGATAGACTCTTTGGGCAAGGGTTGGGTATCAGTGAATACCTGGAACAAAATGAAAGTATGTTAGGTATCACAAGTAGGAAACTTTACCAATACAGTTTTGGAGGAATAGGGTTTTGGAGGACTAACCTGTCTCCAAGTATCTCTGATATTCCCAAAAACTATAAGCCACATCCAGTACATTACGTAGTAGCCACATTCATAGCTACCCGTTTGTCTATTAACCTATAATGAATTGAAGAAGTCATTAGTTATGAAAAATACATATTGAATATTCATTAGAGAATTAAAAGTAACCTTACATGTAGGATTTCCCAATGTGGGTTAGTGGCTTTGCTTGATGTGCATTCCATCAATAGTACTGCACACCTTAATAGCTACTGCTGAGAAGTTATTAGTCAATACATGAACATTAATTATATTTGAAAACACAAAGTTTAAAATACTTACCTATTCAAAATATTCTTTAAATCGAGTATCTGGTTTTTATTCAAAGAACAAAACCGATTATCACGGTCTTCTACAGACGACTGATGAGGAAGAGTTGCCAATGATGCCTTGAAAAATAAAATGTTTAGAATATAATTCAATCACAATAAAAACAATAATGAACTTATATTGACTTACTTGGAATAAATATGCTCCAAGATATATCCGCCTTTTAGAGGTGAGGATCCAATTTTGGATATATCTTTGGACTTCCTCCCGTCTATTTCCAGTTGCTTGGATTGGTGAGGCTCGAAAAATCCATACACATCTGAAGCTCCACGCTCCTCGACCAATTCATCCATCATCCTAAAAAATGAAAAATAATAACATGTTATATATTAAATAATGAAATTGAAATTATAATAATAAATATGTACTTACATTGTCCAAAGTTGTAAAATAGAGATGTTGAGATCCCTATCACCCAGCGTGACCTCCGAGATGTCGAGAATATGAAATGTAGAGAGGAAGCTTGCATTATTTATCCCAAATCTCGTAGCATCCAGCGAATCTCAAAGGAGTTCGCATAATATTCTGCGAGGCACGGATCAACTCAACAATTGGATTTTTCGGGATAGCTGCTTCTTTTCCTTTAGTATGTTCGGAAGCGGCACGACTTGTAGGCTTCGAACATCCTACATGTTTAAAACAATACTACTTAATACTGAAATAACATTTTCGAAGTCATTAACATAAAAAATTACATACCTTTTTAGAAACTTGTCTCACTAAATGTTGGGGCCAAGCAATGAACGTGTGAAGGGCTGTCCCACCACTTGTACCTCATCGGTAGGCACGGGGACTCGAGCATCGGCATCTCGAATCTCTTCTACCACCACTCTCAAATAACCAGGTGCCAAAGGCACGCTTGTGGATGGTAGAAGCCCCTTCCTGAACTGAACCAAGGGCCACCAATCTTGGTTGAAGCAAGTCATCCTCCACCAATAAGGCACATTGTTTCATCCCAAAAGATGTACCTGTGGATGCATGATATGAAGACATTTGTAATGAAGACATATATGAAAAATAAATAACGATTTTACCTATCGGTGCGGGTGCGAGTGCGGCGACAACGAGGAGAAGCTAGAATAGGAGCGGGATTCTTGGAAGTACTTCCCATTGTGCCAACGGATGGAGGAGATGGTTGAGCGTGTTGGTGGGAAGATGCCATCCTAGCGCCAAGTCTGGAAACATGCTAAGTAGGCTGCTCCTGAACTTGTCTTTGCGATGGCCGGTGTCGGCTTATTTGTGAGCTTCTTCTCCAACTCTTCTTCATTAATTGTTGAGCTCTGGGTATTCTTCACTGGTGCCCCAAAATAATGTCGAATACCCACACGGTCCCCACACCCGAACACGGCAGGGTGTTCATCTTTACCAATAGCGGTGGTCGGTATATCTGACGACCACATGGAGCGAAAGTTCCACTGTGTACCTTGCTCCTCCAAGGAATCCTACAATAAATTTAACACATTATATATATATAATATACAAGTGTAACAAATTAATCATATTAGGGTTAAAAGAATAGTAACTTACAATCCTATCCGCTATATATTGAGCCTCCTCGGATGTCATCCCACGGAAGGCTTTTGGCGAGCTCTCTTCCAAGTTTGATGACGTTTAGGAGGAGATGGTGGGGGGAGATCATCCTGGCTTATACCAGAACTGGCTGATTCTTGTTCTCTGAGTGCGGCCTTCTCGTACATCATTCTCTCGGACAAGAGATCATACCCCCACGAGACGAGGCGGTGGGGGTCAAATTCTTCTTTTGAACCTCCTTCGCCTTTAATCTTTTCTCCTGAAAAATAATTGATATTAGAATATAATACAATAAGTTAATAAATTTAAATTAATTTATACCTCCCACTCTGGGCCAGTCCTAATCTCTACAAATTTCCTCCACTCCTCCTCGGATATGCCATATCGTTGGCAAGGAGTAAGTCCCTTGCTAACGACATCCTCGACATACACCCATTTCAGTAGTTAATGTGGACTTGAGCGCCTCCACATTTTTGCAATGGTGGACATAATCTTCTTCTTAAGCGCCTTGGAGTTTTCAATATCAAAATACTTACGTAAAAATAAAACATAATTAGCATCAAAATTAAAAATCAATATTCAAGAAAAGACAATTGAATAAATTTAAACTTACCAGAATGTCCTGCCAAATCAGATTCTTCACCGTTTCGTCAACATTATCCAGTCTGGATGCAAAATAGATATCTAAAACATAATCATTAGTTAGATGAAAAGAAGAATTATATGTAAATATGTAAAAAACTTCAAATATAAACTTAGAATTACCTTCTCTCGTGCCACGGTACCCAAGTAGCTGCTGAACTGGGTATGATGCGGGCCAGACACCTTCCCAGTGCGTGGATCAACAGACACACTGAGCTTCTCTCCTGTCATGTGTCTGGCTGTCAAGCTCAGTAATCGTGTAGCTTGTCTGGTCTTCTTTGGTGGACGAGGTGGTGGAGGAGATGAGGGAGGTGAGGAAGGAGGTGATGGTGAAGGAGATGCCATGTGTCTGTAAAGAAAATATAAAACAATATAATTTATAAATCTTAAATACACAAACATAAAACAAATACATAAAGAATTTTAAGTAGAAACATACTTAGACAACTAAATTTTCCCATATCCCTTCATCATGATCATTACGAGTTGCATGGACCACATCCTCTTGTACATCTTCAATACTACTAGGCAGTCGTGGTGAATTGGGAATGACAATGAAATCATCTGACTCGTCTTCATTTTCATGGTTGACATCAATCCCTTTGTCTTGAAGGACCACAGACCACCTATCATTACATGGGTCGGTGACATAAAAAACTTGTTTTGCCTGATATGCCATGATGAATGGTTCTTCCTTATGACCTAGCTTCTTAAGGTCTATCATAGTAAAACCCATTTCGTCAAATTGAACACTGGTATTGCTATCGACCCAAACACATTTAAATAGAGGAACTCTAAATTTACTGTAGTCAACCTCCCAAATTTCCTCAATCACTCCAAAGTAACTTATGGATGCCATGATGGGGTTTTTATCCTTTGAACTAGAAAAGTGCATGGATGTGGCCTCAATAGACACTCCACTATTTTGAACTGTGCTATTGTCATCTTGTGACTTTGTGTAGAAGGAATATCTATTAATGTCGTACCCAATCCAAGTGATGACGTTATGTTTTGGTCCATGAGCTAGCCATTTCAATGTATCAGATGCATGTTGATCTGAAAAAATTTGGCTTCTAAACCAACTGATAAACTTGTTGTTATGCTCCTTCACTAACAACCGTTCACCCATTTTGGGGTTTTGGGTCCTCAACATTGATTGATGAGCAGATATGTAAGGAAGAACTTCATCTGTATTATTCAAAATATACAAGTGTGCCTGACTCAACTCAGTAATATCCTTTGCTTGAACTTTTATACCACGAGTACCCTTTCCATTTATCCTATCATCATGTCGACTTGTAGGAACACCCACGACTTGTGCTTTTGCCAAGTATTACGAACAAAACTCTGTAGCTTCTTACGCAATATACCTTTCAACTATAGAAGCTTCGGTGCTGTATGGATTCTTAGTATACCCTTTGAAGATCTTCATGTATCGCTCAATTGGGTACATCCACCGCAAATAAACTGGGCCACATAACCGTATCTCTCTTACAAGATGTACAATTAAGTGAACCATAATATCAAAAATGATGGAGGAAAATACATCTCCAATTGACATAGTATAATTGCTGCCTCATTTTCCAATTGATCTAATGATTTTTCAGTCAATTACTTTCGCGCATATAGAGTTGAAGAAAAAACATAGACGCATAATTGCATTTCTCACATTCTTCGGGAGTATGCCACGTATAGCTACAGGTAAGAGTTGTTGCATCGAGCGTGTGCAGTCATGTGACTTTAACCCAACTAGTTTAAGATCTTTCATTGACACAAGACTCTTAATATTTGAAGAGTATCCTTGTGGAACTTTAATACTCCGAAGGCACCGACAAAGACTAGTCTTCTCTTTTTGGTTAAAGTGTGACATCTTTGGTGGAAGATATGTTCTCTTGCCTTCACATCTTGGATGCAATTCCGGACGTATTCACAATTCACAAAGATCTTGACGAGTATTCACTCCATCCTTTGTCTTACCTTTGATGTTCAAAAGTGTGCCAATTAGACTATCACACACATTCTTCTCAACATGCATCACATCAATACGAGTGACGTACATCTAAATGACACCAATATGGAAGTTCAAAAAAATTGATCTCTTCTTCCACTTGCTTCGTCGAGTAGATTTCTTTTGGGTCTTTCCAAATTCAACATTTATGTTTTTCACTCGATCATAAACTTCCTCACCATTAATCGGTGACTTAGCAATTTCATCCTCCGGCAACCGTTAAAAGCTTTCTTCAATCTTCGGTATGGGTGGTTAACTGGAAGGAATTTTCTGTGTTTATTATAAATTGTCTTCTTCCCATGTTTCAATTGCGAGATAACTTGTATCTTCTTGACAAATAGGACACGCATGATGACCCTTGACACTTGTATCCACTCAAGTTACCATATCGTTGGAAAGTCATTTATGGTACAAAATATCATTGCATGTAAGTTGAAATTCTCCTGTCGATTTGCATCAAACACCTCTACTCCTTCCTCCCACAACAATCTTAAGTCATCTATCAAAGGACTTAAATAAACATCTATGTCATTTCCTGGTTGTCTTGGACCTGCAATCATCATAGATAGCATAACATATTTCCGCTTCATGCACAACCAATGTGGAAGATTGTAGATCACCAATAAAACTGGCCATGAACTGTGGTTAGTGCTTAAGTTACCAAAAGGATTCATTCCATCTGTAGCTAGTCCAAGTCTAAGGTTTCTTGCATCACTACCAAAACTTGGAAATAGACGGTCAATTTTCTTCCATCTGTGGAGAATCAGCTGGATGTCGAAGTTGTCCATCTCGTTTCTTTGCAATCGAATGCCATGTGAGATTTTTTGAATCTTCTTCATTAGCAAACAATCGCTTAAACCTTGGAATTATTGGAAGATACCATATAACCTTTGCAGGAGAACCCTTTTTATGACTATCTTCACCATCACCATCACCATCCTTGACTTTGTAACGTGATACACCACATTTTGGACACTTGTCAAGACATTCAAACTCTTTTACGTATAAAATACAGTCATTAGGACAAGCGTGTATCTTTTTATATTCTAAACCCATTGGACAAAGTATCTTCTTTGCTTCATACATACGGTTAGGCAATGTGTTTTCATCCGGAAGCATCTCTTTCAAAAGTTCTAACAATTCATTGAAACTTTTATCACTCCAACCAAACTTTGCCTTCAAATTCACCAATCTTAATACGTGAAGACAATCGAGTGAAAGTTGTACACCCGGGATACAAAGCCGTCTCCGAATCGGTCTTCAATTTATCATATACAGTGCATGTGCTTGAAGAAAGCTCTCCGACCCACATCACGAAGCATATCCTCTATTCGATCTTCCATACACACATCCTCCTCCTCCACGAGGTTGTGATACTACTTGGAATATCAATAAGTTCACCGTGCCATATCCATGTAGTATAATTTTTCATGATACCCTCACAGATTAGATGTTCTCGTATTATATCTACGGTTTGAACTCTTCCATTAACACACTTAACACGAGGACAATAAAATTTTCCATTCATCTTTAGACCATTTCGTTCAAGCAAAACTCAAAAATTGTTCAACTCCATTCTCATACTCTTCCGATATACGACTTGCATTCATCCAACTTCGATTCATTTTCGGATTTTACACTACAATTAAGAGTTAATAAAAACCTTATTGGTCATCAATGAATTTAATATCATTGATTACTATAATAAAAATTATCATTTAGTAGACTTTGCTCTATAAGAGAGACAAACTCATTCTAACGAAATTTCAGAGAGTTTCCTCTGTTATTTGACTAAATCCAAATTTTTACACAACATCAAATACATAAACAACATCAAATAAAGCCCCATGGGCACGACCGGATCATCGAACATTCATCTACGAGGCATTTCAATAACCTAATCATACAAACATTATCTACAAAACAAAAAATAATAAAAACCCACTAACCTGGCAGCGATGAGCGGCACTACCGGCGACGGCGAGGGTTCGGCAGCAGAAAATGAAACACTGCGGCGCGGTTCGCAGTGGCGAGGGCACGCGATGGCGCGGCAGTGGCGAGGCGAGGCGGCGGCGGCACGGCGACAGCAGCGACACGGCGAAGGAAACCACGCTGGCGAAGGCGGCTGCGCGATTCGCAATGCCGGATTCGAGTGCCAAGCGTATTCGCAGCGTCTGAGGGAGCTTAGCGGCGCAGCAGCGGCGAGCAGGCGGCGTCTCTGGAAGGAAGAGGCGTTCGCGGCGCAGGAAAACCGGAAAAACCGAGTCGTGGCAGTGAAACTTCAAGCGAAGAACGAAAAGTGAGGAAAAAGAGGGCGCGGGAACGTGTAAATGATCTTCTATGACAAATAAAAACATCTTTAAAAAAAATAAAATGAAAGAATATGAAAGAAAAAAAATAAAAAAAAACTTAAGAGACGAATTATAAAAAAATAAAAAATTAAATAAAAAGATAAAAAAAAATTTAACTCATCATCAAGAATCGTTTACACGAGTTTATAAAGCATAAACATAAAATAAGTCTGAATTTTACCTCAAAAACAAAATTCAATTTACCTCAAAAACAAAATTCAATTTTAACAAAGAATTAAAAACATATTTACCTCTTAAAAAAAATTATACCGATAAATGGAAGAGAGAAAGTGAAACCGATTCTTGTGGTGCTACATTCTCATCCTAATTACTATTGCATTATTGTTAATATTATATAAAAATGAATAAATGATATATAGAAGTATGTGTTGTGTGACGTTGATCTGTGAAGCAATGATGATTGGTGTCGATGTGTATCGGAATTGTGAAGGTTTTGTTTGTTTCTTTATGCAAAAAGGTTACCAAGCAAAGCCACCACCCTCCAATACCCCTCTTCCTTCTAATTCATGTCCACATTCAACCCACGCTTTCTCCTATCATAATCATTTATTCGTCTACAATAAATAGTTACGTTTTTATATTAAATCCAAAACAATCATTTCTGCAAGCAAATTTTATTTTCATTTTTATAATTTAATCCGATAATTAGACAATATATATGTTAATCTCCAACATTACAACATATTACGAAATTAATTTCAGTGTTTTATTTTAAATAGATTTTCTAATTTAGTTGTTTCAGTATCCAATCTTGAAAACATTTTCCCTAGATTAATCCAGAGTGTAGAAAATACCATTTGCAGATTAAAATAACCTCTTCCAATTAATGATAGTGTGAAATTAAGTTTTAGTTTAATACTGAAGTAATCATCATTATTTACCAGTTACACAGAAGCTTGATATGCATATATAGAATGCAGAGATATAATTAGAAATAGAAAAGCCGTGTAGCTATATCAGTGCCATGCATGCATGTTACAATTAAAACCAAGTATTGACACCTTTCATGCAAATTTGCGGCGATAATTATATATCTTATAATTAGGTTCTTGAAGAACCAAAATTAACTATTCAATTACACAACATTAGCTTTGGTAAGATAAATCGCAAAATAAGAAATTAATAATCAATTTTCCAGTGTAATACAAATAAAACAGTTTCAATACTTATCATTAACTATAATTGGAATTATCCAATGCTCTCGTGAAAACATTTTTCATTAAGACCCGTTTATTTATTTTTAATGTAGTTATTTGTTTATAAAAAAAGGTGTATATAGAGAAATCTGTTTATACTCAAGACACATATAACAATAATTTTGTCATCAATATATCATCACTTCCATTATCTCTATGGTAACGTTGTTGTTGTCTTCATTTGTTACCAACCATTATGCCCAATCGAGTGTTTTCTTTATTCACATCAAATTCATGGTCATAATTAAAATTATTAAAATGAAATTAAAATCTAACTTGTGACTATACTTTCTATTTTAGATGAATTGATATAAAATTGCAATTTGAAACTATAATTAGTTTTAGTTCTATTCTTTAAGGACCAAACAAATTAGAACCAAATTATGGGCTGATAAAAAAATGCAAAAAAATTATAGATTGACATGTAACTTTTAACTTATATAATTTATCATATGATTAAATTAAAAATTGGTGAAGTTATAAAGCAAAATGAATTTGAATTATAGGATAATTCATTCCAAATTTAAATTAATATTTTATTAAACTAATTTTTTTTCTTTGTAATTGAATCAATTGTCTTTAATCCCTGATTACACGCCACTTTATAACTTGCATCAACCATTGCTTATAAATAGGACAAGTGTCGGAGATATCAATCAACCAACATTCTTTTTGTTAATAGAAGCAATTCTTATTGCAATTGAAACCAAAGTGGTAGTTAGAAAAAAGAATTGTCTATAAAATGATAATTTAAGGATTTGAATCAATGTTATTAATTACACCACTCAGCCAACATCTATGATTCTTTAAAGAAATTTGACATTAATTTAACATTTTAATAAAACAAAATGACACAGATTTCGTTGTCCCAACACACTTTCCTAAACTATAGGAAGATCGATATCTGTTCAACAACTTCTTTGATTATTGAAAACAATATCAACTTGGTCTTTTTATGTCATAATTTGTAAATAGAAAACTGATTTTATATGCTTCTCTATTATTAAATAACATCATTATAAAATACAATACTATGTAATTTACAATGTTTTAAAATTTGGACAAGAATTTTTAAAATGGTTATACTAATATTATACTAAAAAATAATACTCTTTAAAAGGGTTGATAAAAATTGGTATAGAATATTAACATTTTTTTAAAGTCTTTCTAAATCAGATTTGTTAATATTTGATCAAGAAATATTTTTTAAATTGATTCATGATATAACTCCTATATCTATTTTGAAAATTTTATTTGAGGCTAAATAAGAGAATTTTTACTAGTTTAATAATTAAGAATGTGTGTTTTTGTTCTAATAAAAAATTAACTACTATATATATATATACACGTGCACAAAACAAAGTAATTTAGAGAGAAGATGAGAAGAAAAACAATAAACACGTTGTTAAAAAGACTGGGAAATGAGGAAATTAGCAAAAGTATAAGAATTATTGTATTATTTTACTAATTTTGATTATTTGTCGTTATTTTGAAGTGTAACACGTTTAAGATGGTTACCAAACATTCGATTAGTTTTTAATTTTATTTGTTTGGACCAAACAAAAGGTATGGTACATTATTATACATACGAAACCTATTATTATGTTTTTGTGAGGATCGACGTTAGGTTAACCTCAGGCTCACGCACGCCACGCTGCACGCCTTTCGTACAACGCTGACGCTCATTCCTTAGTCAATTCCATTCATTACCAAACTATGCGCCAAATCTCTCCTATCCTATCACAACCATAATTTCTTTTTTCCTTTTCTTTAACAAATCTTTCAATCATCTTACAAACCTTATATTTTTCATATTAAATACACTTTAATTCATTTTTATAATTCTTTCAACTTTTTATTTATTTTATGCCGTCATATTTATATGGATATTGTGAAAATCAACTCTCACATTTTCAAAATATTTATATATAACACATACTTTATTTGGGTAGTAATAAAGTGAGATTTCGTTCGTAAAAAAATTAGGTTTAAATTACACTTTTTAGAATATGATTTAATTTAATTCAAATCATTTCATTTCTCTTACCGATTTCTTTATTTGCTTTTGTCATTCGGTCTTTATAAATAGATTTTTCTATTTTTTTTCTAAATACATTTGAACTCACTTCTCTTTTGTTGAGTGCTATGCTTTTTAGAATTGGGTTGGATACATGAAAAAAATTATAAAATGATATAATTAGTTATATTTAAACATAATTTACTTTTGAAAATTTATCCAATAATTAAAGAAGTAAAGTTCAAGTTAAATTTGTTGAGTTATACAAAAGTTAGAACCGATTAATTATAATGTGTCTCTTAAATACGAGAGAGGTACGCAAATAAACACAATAATATTTTTTAATACATTGTGTAATATATATGGGTTGAAATTTTCAAATTTCAGATATAAATAAAAAATAATTTTTCAAATAAAAGCAATGACAGAAAATTTTTTTCCACTTTATTTTTCTAAAATCAAATAACTTATATTTTATTATTCGTATTTATATATTTATTTTCTCTCACTTCCAAACACTGTATAAACTAAAGTGCGTGACTTGGTTACAAATCTGCAATTTTAATCTTGATCCGTACAAGTCGGCAGGCCACTAAATATCTTTCATAAACGAGAATCTACTCATTAATTAACCATATTTAACAACACCCATTCATCCATTACTTAATTAATTAACTAACCAATTAATCAATCCTATATTATATAGGAGAATAGCCCATCAAAACCTAATTAAACATTTAAGATTACATGTGGGTGGGTTACGTGTTCACCGTACAAGCAAAGGGGTGTGTTAGATAAAGCAACATAATTAAGTGGAATTAGGGATTCATAAGTTAATGACATGAGATTAACTTAATGAGGCTTTTGGGATTGGAGAATGTCTTTGTCGGATTAACAATACAACAATTTGAGTTTTTTTTTTTTATAATTTTTTTAGTATTAATTTATTTGAGATATGTTTGGTTGTGTGTTGTGTTGTGTGGCCGTGGGTGGCCCCTTTGTCTTTAGACATTAGATTCGAAAGTGAAAGTTAAACCCCACTAAACCCATGCTTTGCTTTACCCTAATTATGAATTTCCAAATTATTGGAAAAAGGTTGCCCTAAATTCCTAATGAAAGAGAGTCACTCCTATGAACATAAATAAAAGTCACTTTAGGGAAACCCCAACATGCCCCAAATTTCAAAATACTTGGTCTCCTAAAATCATATAAAAATATTTAGAAAGTGAAAACTCAAATGGGTTGTGCTTAAAAAGCTAAGCTCCACGCCATTTTAAAAAGAAAAGGAATATATTATCAATTTCATCTTTCAAGTATTTTTATCTTCTCTCTTAAATATTTTAATGTAACTATATAGCTAATCTCTCAAACATAAGAAATGCTTAACTATATTTTAAATACATCTAATTTAATTTAAGTTTAAGGTTTGTTTTTCAAATTCAAAATTATTTTTCTTAATCTATATTTTAAAGGAAAACTTGTTTTATGTTATCTGACCAAACATTTTATATTTAAATTATCCAAATGAACATTTTTAAAGAAAAGCGACGCGTAATTGGATATTTAATGATAAGAACACAAACTTTAGTCAATTATTATATGAAAAATCTACAATGGTTAGTTATATAATAAAAAAATAAGATATTTCAATTAAAAAAAACATATTTTTAAAAATTACGATAGTTTAAAATTTGGAAGAAAATAAATTATCTTAAATTTGAGACCTATTAAAGATCATTCTAAATAGTTTTTAGATATTAAAGAATTCTTCAAATTGATCTTGAACTAACTTAAATGCATTAACACTATAAAGACTAAAGATATGCTTAAATAGAAGCTGTTGAAACTCTATTGTACAAGAATCTTATAAATTTTTAAAGTGTTGGACGAAATAATCATACAAATACATAGTAAATTAGAAGATATTCCATACTTTTAAAGAATTGTTTTCACAATCATATTATTTTAGGAATTATTTACGGAAAAGAGCAATAGTTGAGGAACAGAATTAGTGGGTTATTCAAAGAAAAAAAGACTTGTTATCTTGGCAAAGAAAAAACGAAGTACCGTTTAAACAGGAGGTTCTTTTGTGGTGCGTGATAGTGTGTAAACACTGTTACACTGTGATGATTAATTGACCAAACCCTGTGCTACTTTTTCTGACACGTTCTTACTGCTTCAGACTGTGCCTGTATTTTGTTTCTCGCAAAATCTTGCTCCTCAATGACCTGCTTCTTTGATATCCATATATCAGTAATTATTGGTATTTCATATCAGAAAAATGATGAAGTTTCTTTCATTCTAATGCCAGTTCAATCCCTTTTAGAACCTTGCTTGGCTAGGGAAAGGACAGTGCCAATCAAGAGCTGGACCATAGTACCTTGTACACTTGATGAATTTGGACTCATAATGGGTGAAAAAGGAGAAAGTAAACTTGGAGTCCAGGTTATAGTCTTTTGTTACGTGGAATTTTAATCTGAGGTAGTATGTAAATCACTAAAAACACAATGAAGGGTAAAAGAAAAATCAATAACAAAAATTAGGTCATGTGAGAAATTTTAATTTTGCATATAAGAATAACATTACCTTAACCTATATAAATAGGAGGAGTGGACACAAAAAAGCTAGAGACAAAAAACACATTCCATTATTAATCTAACTTTTGTCTACTATTATTATTGAAGCCTAGGTTATTGATGAATCTGATAAAGAACATTCTCCCAAGTTTCAATCTCTCTCTTTCTACTTCTACTCTTCCTTTTTTTTTCTCTCTCTTTCCACCTCCTCTTTTTTGTATTTTATTGTATTTTGTTTTTCTTTCTATCTCCTGCATATAAATCATTATCATAATGAAGTCTATGCCAAACCATTCTTGTTGTAGTACTTGTATTACTTCTCGTTGGTTGCACTGTCTTGCTATTTGTATCTTGTGTACCTTCTTAAGCTTTGAGCTTCCTTTTACTTTTGTTTCACTCAATCATCACTCATCAAACTCCTTCTAACTTCATCATCCTTCAAATCTCTTTCTTTTGGGTATGGAATTCAACAAGTTCAGAATCAGAAGCTATGAGGGGCAATACGATAGGGCTCAAGTGGAAGATCTTGAGAGAAGATGCGAGGTAGGGCCATCAGAAAGCGTGTTCCTCTTCACAGACACTATGGGTGACCCCATTTGTAGGATTCGGAACAGTCCAATGTACATGATGCTGGTAAGTGATATACAATACTATGCCAGCCACTATAAGGCACTAACTTCATGGCTTCACAACTTTCTTTTTCTTCTTCTTATTATATTATCATTATGTACGTGCCACAATTTGATCTTCTAAGTTTTTCTCCTGTTCTTGTTCTTCTCATTACTCTTATTCTTCTTGTTTGATCATCATGTCCACCACTAACTGCTCAATTTGGTGGTAGGTGGCAGAGTTGGAGAATGAACTGGTTGGTGTGATTCAAGGGTCTATAAAGGTGGTGACGGTTCATGGTCATCCTCCAAAGGATTTGGCAAAGGTGGGGTATGTCCTTGGCCTAAGGGTATCACCCCATCATCGAAGAAAAGGGATTGGCTCAAGTCTTGTGAGAAGGCTGGAAGAATGGTTCAGTTCCAAGGATGCGGACTATGCATACATGGCAACAGAAAAAGACAACCATGCCTCAGTTAGTCTCTTTATGGACAAGTTTGGCTACACCAAGTTTAGGACTCCAGCTATTCTTGTGAACCCGGTGAACCATCATTGCTTTCAAGTATCATCCAACATTGAGATAGCAAGGTTGAAGGTTGACCAAGCTGAATACCTCTATAGAAGATTCATGGGGTCCACAGAGTTTTTTCCTAATGACATAGGCAACATACTAAGGAACAAGCTAAGTCTGGGGACATGGGTGGCCTATTTCAAGGGAGATGTAGCTTGGGGAGATTTTGGGTCAGATGGACAGGTCCCTAATAGTTGGGCTATGCTGAGTGTATGGAACAGTGGGGAGATATTCAAGCTAAGGCTAGGGAAAGCACCTTTTTCTTGCTTGTTATGCACCAAGAGTTGGTGGTTGATTGATAAAATCTTCCCATGCTTGAAACTGCCAACCATACCTGATTTCTTCAACCCATTTGGGTTCTATTTCATGTATGGGGTGCACCATGAAGGCCCATTCTCAGGGAAGCTAGTGAGGGCCTTGTGCCAATTTGTACACAACATGGCTGCTGAATCCAAGGATGAGAATTGCAAGATCATTGTGACTGAAGTTGGAGGAAGAGATGAGCTCAACCATCATATTCCACATTGGAAATTGCTCTCATGCCCAGAGGACTTGTGGTGCATAAAGTCATTGAAAAATGAAGGGACAAATAACAAGTTCCATGAATTAACCAAAACCCCACCAACAAGAGCTCTTTTTGTAGACCCAAGAGAGGTTTAATGCATGATCTCAAAAAATACATATATTAAAAAAAAGTAATAAAAGGGGGGACAAGAAAAAGCTTCCAAAATATCTTGACCTTAATTTTCTTTCTTTTCTTTCCTTAGCTTTCTCTAAGAACCAAAACCCACCTCATGTATTGTGTGATAAGTCCATCCATCTCTCTTGGTGGGGTTTTTTCTCTAGTTCCTTTCACATCGGTGACACAAAATCTCCAAAGATATCCATAATTTTGGTGCCACACTTTGGTGTCCTTCTTAGCAATTCCCATCTTGTGCCTCATGACTCTGACTACTCAATCACCATGGTGGTCCAAACTTTGTTCCTTCCCCTCAGGTAAAATTTTTAGCTGGACCCTCCTCACTCACTTTGTCGCATCGCATTGGGATATGATCTCCGTAACATGTATGTCATCACTGAAAAAAAAAAGAGATTTACTTTCTAGCCATTTTATACATAGTGTGATCATGAAAGTAACCATTATTCTATTCTATTCAAGTCAGAGTTAGACAACTTCTGTTCCAAGATAAAGGGGGAAAGAAAATATGCAAGTGAGTGTCAAGGGGTTTGGTTTCTTCTTCATTTGTGCTCGAGCATTGTTGTCACTAACTACATGAGGAATGTTGATGGCGTAAAGTTTCCAAGGCTCGTGTGGGAATCAACCAAAAACACAAATGAGAGACTTTGCTTGGGTTTCACTTTTTACCATTAAGGCAAATGTTAGTTAACTATCTAGGGACCTTGCTCTTTGTTAGAACCATATAAAGAGTGAGTTGGACTAATAAAGCTAGTGGATTTGTATTCAGAAAGATTCTGTAATTGTTCTACTTCTATTCAGCATGACCATAGAATAGCACTGATGAAGACATTACATTTATCGACTCCATTTCTGCTCATGAATATTTTTCAAAAGTAAAAACAATTTACTTAATTTTGACAGATATAAGAAACAGTACACCAATCAAAATGCAAAATCCTGCATGAAAGAGTATGTGTGTGTGTGTGGCTACATGAGACCACAAACTCATCACTGTGCTTTCTCTTCCTTGTAAATTTACCAAACATATCAAGATCAATAGTACCGATATCAACTAATATGAGATGCTTAAGGAATTGAAGAAGGATATTAATGAAATAGTTTTTTAATGAACAGAGAGAAATGCATAACTTATTGAGGACTTAACATTAGTTTCGAAATTTATGATTAAAACAATTTATTTTTTGTAAGTTTCCCTACATAAAAAAGCAATTAGATACAAATTTGTGATCGTTTTTCCTCTACACCATCGCCATTAAGACACATCGCCACTTCTAGTAAACTGAGAGACAAAATTGACAAACAAACAAATATTTTAAGACAAAATTTACGAAAATGTGAAATTTCATCATCAAAAGTGAAACTAAGCTTAGAATATTCAGAGGTTGCGGCATTAGTCATGTTCCTTTAATTTTCTTAAATTTTTTGAATACACATTTGACAAAATAGACATTAAGACCCCTTTTGTTATGAGCAAAGAAAGGTTTCCTTCATTTCACACTAAATTTTCTAAGCCAAGGGCCATGCATTGTCCTTCCTTTGTCTCCAAAACCAGTGTGTCGAAAGTCCTTCTTGGAAATAAACCTATAGATGCAGAGAGCAGCTACATTTAGTAGGTACCCTTAGATATAGATTGATATCTGACCTGAAAAAGAAGGGTCTCTGAAACTGAAGAAATTGAAGAAACATTGAACTTGAAGGTAGCCTCAGGACCACTTTGATTATTAATTGGCAGTACTATCTATCTCCATAGAAAACCAAAATCCAGAAGGGTTACACAGGTCAAAATTTTGGACTTATTGGTTGTCCTCAAGTGGATGAAGCTACCTTTGCTTGCTGTTTTTAGTTTTCGCAAACAATTATTATGTCATGCACTTTAGTTCCTGCTTATGTTCAAAGACATTTCATGACTTTGTTGCCAATCAACACCAACCATAATAATACCTTACCAATTCGTTTTAAGGGATGTGATGAGAGAAAAAGGGTATAGTTAGACTTTAATCTTAGTATTAATTAATCATAAATATATTGGTTATTTTCTTTGCTTTTTTTTTTCTTTTCAGTCTTTTTTACATTAGTTTCGACAGAGCCTTTCTTACAACTTTTAGGGTCCAAACTATTTTACATTAGTCCATAGAACACTTAGAACAAAAATGAGACACCAAGTGAGGCCCAAAAGGAAACATAGAAAATGAGTAATGATCATCAACACTTGGAATAAGTATTTTTGGATGGATGGATATGACATGAATGGATGTATGTAGTGAGGTTCTGTATGAGTCCATGTCCATGTGTCTAAGGAGCTGTCCCAATATAGTTAATTTTATAGAAAAATTGTAGAAACCTAATTGTGGAATGGATCCACTGTTGCTTTCTTATTCACACTATTTTTGCGTGGTTTTTACTATGAATGCTAAATAATTTTATTTGTTGCTTTCCAATTCGATGGAAAAAAGTGATTTTTTTTACGAGAGTAGTGTAATTTTTAAAAATTTATTAAAATAGATAAATTTTAAAAAAATTGCGTAAGTGAATGAAACTTTTATACTTAAATCATGATTCTTAATATTTTTTATTTTTTAAAGTTGTAATATTGCCACACGACTTCATCTTTTATTTTTATTTTATTTTTTAATTAATTTTTTATTTTAGATTTTGTTTTCAAATGTTTTAAAAAAATTTATTAATAAATTTAAATATTAAAATATTATCATATTTTTTAAAACATAAATTATATTACCAAATAAAAAAGTTAAAAACATATAAAAAATTAGAAAAATTAAATAGAGGAAAAAGGTGTGATTTATATGTACGATTTCTATAAAAAAGTGAATATATATATATATATATATATATATATATATATATATATCAAATAGAAAGAAAAATTGTACGAAAAGAATACGATTTTAGTATAAAAGTTTTATTTTAAAAATAGGATTTCACTTTTGAAATAGTGTTACAACTTATTTATTTATGTAATTTTTTAAAAATTTACTTATTTTAGTAAATTTAAAAGAAAATTATATCACTTTCATAAAAAAACGAGAAAAGTGTTGATTTATTTTAGTAGATTTTATATTTTATTATTATGTTTAGGTGATTCTTAGCATGTATATGGATTCACATAATACATAATTGTATTATCATATGTGGATACAGTTTTACATGTTTTTATCAAGTAAAGTATTTTTAACTGGATTTTTTATACAATGTAATTATATAAACATCAATTATTTATTAAAAATATGTTTTATTTTTAGAATAAATTTTTTATTTATTTCATTTTATAAACTGGTATAAATAATCTTTGATAATAAATAAAAATATTTAAAAAAAGATAATAATGGAATAAGAAATTATAAAAAAATAAAAAATAAAATTTGGCTCTATTTACTTTGAACAAAATGTATTATCTTATATTTGATTAATTTAGATAGATCTTTTATTACTGTTAAATGTAAGTACTTGTCAACCTATGAATTTTCTATCATTCCAATAACCAGAAACAATAATGAAATTTGTTTTTAACTATTTTTTATTATATTGGTACAATTTTTATCCTTTTTTCCATATTTAGGTAAACTTTAAAAATTTTATGAAAAAAGTGCAAGTTGATTTTAGGTGTACAACTTTCTCACGAAGAAGTCATCACTTAAATAACAAATTCCATTTTTTTACTAAGTTATTTTAAATAAAATTTATTATTATTAAGATAGTTTTTATTTTTTTAATTAAAGTCTTCGTATATGGATGACTTCTATTTTTTGAAATGAAGTTTCTATTATGAATTTTTTTATTAAAATTTAATAATTATAAATTTGTGTTTTTATATTTTAAAAATAATATTAAGGTGTTTACGTTTTTTAAAGATATAGTTAGATTTTTTTAGATGATAAATTTTGAATAAATTTTTCTTAACTTGCTAAAATAAATTTTCTTCATTGAAGAATGAAATAAAAATTGAAATTAATCATTATAAATATGTATAATGAAATACAAATTTTTATTCAATAAAAGTAAGATTTTAAATAAAATGATTAGTATAATTTTTCTTTGTTAGTAAAGTATTACATCCAAATATGGTTTTCCCATTTCTATAAAACTTTTAAAATTAACCCAAATCCTTTAAAATAGATAAAATTTCACCAATATGCAAAAACCTGTTTCAAAACACAAACAGTACTTAAAAATAGGAATAACAAGAAGATAAAAAAAAGACATGATTATGCAAACAAAATTATTTGAAAACCAAAAAAAAACTATAAAAGAAAAATAGAAAAAAAATCACAGAACAATTGCATACACTCTTCACTTGCTTCACATTTCAAATTGTTAGCCCAAACTCTTCGGTGTGAATCTTTCACCTTGACCAATTTGAAAATATTAAGGTTCTGACGAGACAAAAAGTACTTTTAAGAAAACTAATATTTTTTTTATAAACTAAAATTAACTTTATATATAAATATATTAATTTGTAAAATTTCTTATATATCACTTTTTCAAATTATTATTTTTAGTTTTTGCAAACCCAAGTTGAAATATAAAGAAGTGAAACAAAGAAAAATTTAAATAGTACCAGACTCTTACTTTTAGAATATCTCAAAATTAATATTAATTCCTTAAGATTTTATTAGATTGCAGATAATACTCCTTTTTTTATCTTTACACACATTATAATATTTTTCAAACAATTAAAGAGAATTAATGTAATTTAATGACAATGTCAATATATAGTTAAAACGATTAAGAATTTCTTTGCGGTAATATACAAAAAAAAATGAGTTTAATTTAGGTATGGTAGATAAGTGTAATTTTTTTCCAATTTGGACAATAGTATATTACATACTCAGCAATATATTTCTTAGTTTTCATATTCACTCACTTCTCTCCTTTGTTCTGCCATTGTTTTCCTTTGTGTTGATAAACTTAATGGCGTCTCCATGGTAGTATGATTAAGACTATGTATTTCAGTGGGTCACCCATGAGTATAAGAAGGGCAACATCCATGAGCATCACAGGGGTAGGGATAGCAAAAAAAAATTATACTAATAAATATTTATGGATAAAATTTGTAATATGTATAAATATATATATATATATATATATATATATATGAGTACCATATGCAAATATTTTAATTAGTTGTCTATTGATTATATGAGTATAGGTATTGTGATATTCCATTTAGAGATATTTACTACTATCTAACCATTATTACTATTGAATGATTTGAAGATTTGATGATGTTTGTTGAAATTTTAAATATGTTTAATTTTGTGCAAGATGTGTGGTTAATGATTACTTAATTGTTTTTAGATTGCTTGAAGATGATAGATTACTTGTATAGATTAATCATATGAATAATGATAAACTTTTGTTTTTATTATTCATCAGTTAGTTTACTAAATCCTCTTGTCTAGTCGACGTTTTTCATTAAATGTACCAGGTATACAGGTTTAATGAAAATAACACACTGATCTGTGTTTTCAGTCGACTATTCTGTTTTTCGCACCTTCCTTATGCAGTAATACGTGCAGAACGCGTTTCAACTCTCTCAAAAAGCAAAGACCCATTACGTTTCGTGGAGCCTATAAATATTACTTTCAAGGACGCTCAGAGGAGCGAAAAATATAGAAGAGAAAAACTCCCAAGAAGCTACAACCTTTACGTGCAAGAAGATCTGCATAGAGTTTTTACATTTTCACTGTTTCTGTCAAGAACCTACTACTGTCACTGTAATTTTGTATTCTTGATCTCGGGTTAGAGATTGTAAGTGGGTTTTAGAACCCTGCGACTGTGATTGGGGTGATCACAGAGACTTTGGTAGAGTCTGTGGGTGAAAGTCTATTCTATAGTGTTTAGGATAGTTTCTTTTGGTTTCTTGTAGAGTTCAAGAAAGGTTTGTGTGTAAAGAATACATTCTTTTATAGTGATTAGGATCCGTAGGTTGCGGATCATAGATCGGACGTAGTTCTTTTACAAAGAACGAACCAAGTATAAATTTTGGTGTCACTTTCTCTCTTCCCTCATCATCTGGTATATTGGGTAGTAAGAACTAACCTACTGTTTCGCGTTCATCAGTCGACTAATTCTCTGTAAATTGAACCAGTATTTTTCTTATACGAAAAAGTTTCTATAATATCCACATATCAATTCAACTCCCCCTTCTTGATATTAATCCGTTGCTAACAATTACTAAATTTTATTTTAATATTTATTAAAATATCAAGTAATTAAAATAAGTATGAAATATTAATAATTTAATAATTATTTATAATTTAATTTTATATATGTATATTTTTATTTAGACATATGAGATTGAAGTTATTCTAAAATAAATAAATTTTTTAAAATTTATATTTTATAATCCAACTTATTTAAATTTATTTTTTTAAAAGATTATATTTATTTACACAAATATTTTATTATATAATTTTATTTTATTTAAATTATATTTTAAAATTTATTTTTTATTATAAATAATATTATTTTATAATAAAAAATAAAAATAAAAACACCTAATTATGGTTAAGATAGATATATTTTGTTCATGAGAACCTCAAATATGGTTGAAATTTGAATATCTTCAATTCAAAAAAGTTACATTTAATTAATAGAAAATTATATGTAGGTACAAATAAAGGAGGTTAAATTTTTCAAAATGTGTTGAGCAGAAGAGGTTGATGCTAAACACCAGGAGATTCCGCTCAACACAGAATGCTAGTATTGAGCGCATTTGGGCCTGAGAACAATGTTAGAATATCAATCTTAGTGTTGAGCCTATCGTCTTGGAGTTGAGCGTAGTGTCTCCAGATATGCGTATTAAATTGAAACCCAAAAGGACTTAGCACATGGACATGGAGGCTCAACACCTCAAATTCCTTTAGTGTGAAAAATCCTCATTTGTTAAGCATATGAATATGAGGTTGAGCAAACGCTTTTGGAAAAAAATTGAAGGTTGGAACTATAAATAAAAAGGGAAAAGGGAGAAAGAAAGGGAGAGACTACACGTGAGAGAGAAGAAGATTAGAGACAAAAGCTATTTTATTTTAATTTCTTTCTCTTCTACTCTTTTGTATTGAAGGATCATTGTGATCATGTGTAGCTAACTTTCTCTCCTGTTAGGATTAGATAACTTGTAACTTCTCTATAATTTTTTATCTTATATTCAACCTTTTCATCTTTGGTTTGGTTTTATATTTAATGCTTGAAAAGTAGAGGAATCTATTTTTAAGATTTCGAATTTAGATGGTGATTGGAAAATGTTTTCTTTTTCTGAAGTAAGCTAAATCATTTAAAAATAGTAGCTCCTGGGAACAGAGTCCATACTTTTGATCATTAATGTTTTGTTCTTAATACAGTAAATCAAAGAATTGACTGATAGTGTTAGGGTATGTATGAACAAGAAGTTGCATATTTATGATCAGGTGAATCCAATTCCAACTATAAATCATATTTGATTTTCTCAATCAATTTACATTGTTTTATTGCACTTCAATTTCTGTTAAATACTACTTGTGCCTAACCTATCATATTATCATCCTTATACAAGGAGGTTAAGAAGAGCCATGAGAATGACAAATTTAGAGAGCCCAAGGAAGGGAACCATAATGGGAAAATGAAGGACAAAACTTTCATGTGCTTTTTGTTGTTACTTTTATGTGATTATCTCAAAGTGGTGTCTTTTGTTTTACTAGGGACAAAACTTGTTATCTTGTCATTAAAAGCACTTGATCTCTAGTCTTGCATCATTTCAGACTCAAGAATTAACCTTTGTTATTGTTATTCGACTTTTTTTAGCTGTCATCTTTCTTTTTATCCTCTAATAATGCAGCATGCACACCCCCGGCCTTATGCATTATGCATTCCTCTAACCCCAAAATAAACCAATAGTTTTTGTTTAACTCATCAACAAACATTTGAACAGTTACGTTTTTCACATTAGTTCTTTTAACACTTATCTTACCAACAGCATCCCATCAACAACCTGTTATTTTATACACTAAATTAACTTGTGCATAAATTAAAAAAGTTAGATTTTAGAGGAATTAATAAAAGAAAAAAAATGCTTCTACAAAAAGAAATTGATTTTAATTTTTAATCCACATCACAGCTTCTACAGATTATTTGTTGTGCAGTCAGGTCGTAATGTTAAACTCACCGAATCTCTGGTTATGAGTGAAGATTCAGCAGCAAACATAACAAAAATGGATACAAACATAGAAAGAGAGAAGAATCGGAGAAGAGCAACTGAGGGTGAACTTCCTATCTATATTGCAAACTTTGATGTGTTCATAGGTCTACTGGGGAAGCATGATGGATACAAATAAACCACTGTCCATCAATCTTCTCAAACACATTTGTTACAAATTGTCCTCCCCATCTGCCTCCTTTTGTCTTTACAAATTCCATGCAAGTAACATATCCTATATCCCCTCTAGCATGAACCTTAATGTCTTCTAGCTTAATTTCTAGAGGAAACTCGTAGTTAGCCCATACAAAATTCCAGCTCTCAATGACATCATCATAACCAGTTATTCCCTTCAAACCAGGATGGACACAGCATACCTCATCCCTTTTCGCCCACAGGGCTTGCATGGCTGCAAGATCACCAGTCCTGAATGACTCGTAAAACCGGCTGTTTGCTCCAAATACTGTTGCCTTGCTATCTTTCTGAAGGATTTTCAGAGTATCTCTTATTTCTGCTGCTTTAGCATAATTCTCTTCAGCTATGGCACTCTGTAGCTCCTCCTCCAAAGTCTGTTCATCAAATTTAATGTTCTCGATACTCAGTGTGCCCTCCGAGTCTTCACTTTTTACTCTCACTGTTCTCACTGATAGGAACCAAAGGCATTTTTACACAAGGAAAGGCTAAATTTAGCAAAATATGCACTGAAAATTTGGGGCATAGATGCAAAAGGAACTGGACTAAAGCAAAATCTAAATGAGAGAAAAAACACTGGCCTTATGCACATAAGATTACCAAAAGGCAAGTCCCAACGTGAATGATAAGGTTTTTAGTAAAGTTACTTACTGAATCTTCCCATTTGCAACTTGAGAAATTGACCATGTAAAAGACATATTTGGTCTCCTCTTCCAAAACTTCTGCCCAAAATTAACTTGTTTGGAGTGCAGGAAGGCAAAGAAACATGATGCAGCTTCTGAAAGCTATTGATGAATGAATGTGGCAAGACATTAAACTCCTTGATAGTAGAAGAAAGTCCCTTCATTAAAAAGGATAAAATCAATGCACTGCATTGCAATCTACTAAAAGAAATACAGAATTGTTTAGAGAAATTATAACTTTATCCTCACTCCTCACCAATCCATAAAGACGATTTCTGTCATCTGAATTCATGGTAATCTTATTAACAACCATGCAATAGAAAATATAAGCTATACAAATATAATATACCAGCTTCTAACAGAGTCAGAAACCAATCCAAGCAAGCATTCGCTCGATGAGAAGCCTAATTTTATTTTCCGAAATTCTGTGTCAATTAGCTAAATTAAATCCAGATTCAATATTGGAATTCTTATCTAATATACCATTGATCAACACAAATGCTCTAATATGGAAATTTGCCAAGAACCAAAGCAGACATCTTCTCAATTCTGTAAAATAATAAATAAATTAACTTTTGTATTAAAAGAAAATAGGCAATTTACATTGAAGGATAAGGTGGTTCCATGAAGCGCCATAGTTCAGACTTCAAGATGCTTATGCCGCCAGGAACTAGAACAATGACTTCGATGAGCCGACAAAAAATAACAAATAGGGATGCTTATCCTGAAAATCGCAAGAAAAAACTAGTGAGAAGCCTGCACTTAAGAAACAATCAGAATTATCTAGAAAAAGCTCAAATTATTTGAAAAAGAAAATCAAGAACAAAAACAGAAATTAATTCTTCCAAAATGAAAACAAAGGAACAAGGAAAACGACATTGGCGAAAATTCTTTCAAGTTCAAGAAAAGTTCCCATTTCTGAGATCTTTACTTCTAAGAATAAAATTCCAACATCAAAATGTATTCAATATTAAAAACGAAAACTTTAGGCAATAGGGGTTCAGACAAATCACACAGAGGAAGGGAAAACGATTTGGGTACCCGTGGAAACTTCGGTGTTCGAAGAAACGCAGAGAAACAGAGAAAAAAGAAGAGTAACTAGTATTAACTAAAAGAATTTAGAATAGCTGCAAGCAATTAGAGTAACCTTGGAAGAGAAACGAAAAGAGAGTGTGTAACACGGAGTATGGATCAACCGAGAGGAAAGAAGCAGGTGCCAATTGGAATGTAGCCTTCTTTTATTCAACAAACTAAAAGGGTAAGAATACTCCTATCTGAGAGGAGAAGGAAACGGTGTCGTTCTTTGCATGAAAAACTAAATTCTCTTACCTTTTAATTAAACCTAAAAAGTCAAACTAAAAACCGAAAACCAACAAAAAAAAATAATTGAACAGTACAAAATTATAAATGAAATGCGTTCATTAATTATAAATTGATACTGCTATTATTATTTTATTATTATTATTATGAAATATAAATTATTATTTATAAAATAAATTTTGTTACTTATGCAACCATTGGACAATATTTAAACCCTTAAACTCTTAGATTTACTTTGGAGAAGTATCTTTATAAGCGTTTTTAAAGAAAAAATAATTAAAAAATGAAATTAATTTCTTCTAAATTAAAATTAAGTTATGTAAGAATTGATATGTAGAATTTTTTGTGTATCTTCTTTAATTTTTTTTTTATTTTTAATTTATACGGTAATTTTAAAAAGAAAATTTAAAATATTTAAATTTAAAAAGTTAAAAATGTATGAAATAAAATAAAAAAATAAATTAAGAAAATTTTTAAGAATTATTTATTTTTTAAATATTTTTATAGTTTATTGTTATTATTTTAAAAATTACATAATCAAATAATTTTATTAAATTTAAAGTTTATTACAAAAAGAAAAAAAATGAGTGAAAGAAAATATTTAAAAATATAAAATGTATCAAAACTTCTTATGTTTTAAATGTAAAAAAATATAAAATTAAATGTTATAAATACAATATTAAATATAATTAGATAAAATAACAAACACATAAATACTAACATGTTTATTTCAATTATTTGTCAAATTTAATTAATTTTTATTTTAATTATTTGTCAAATTTAATTGATAAGACAAAGAGTAAAACATAAATGTTTTATTTCTATCCTATTTTATACCTCTATTCTTATCTTCCATTTAGTTTATTAATTTGACTTGTATTTAGATCAGAAAAGAAAAGGTATGTTATTCCTTTTATTAGTGTTTAATATCTTCAACCATATATAAAATTGAAATTAAAATATTTATATTATAACAAAAAATTATATTACTAATAACAGGAACAGAAATATAAAAATTAAATTACTTTTTTCACAATTCAGATAAGATTATGTTTACAATAATAGTTAGACAAACGTTAACTAGCTGGCGAGTGTCCTTATAATATTGTTAATATAAGAGTTCAAAATAACAGAATCATAAATGCATTTTTTACTGCGATTTCCAATACATTCTAAAAGTGATTTCCAATAACAGAATATCTTGAACTCTTTAACCAATACACTTCATACACTAATTAAGAAAACCCTAACAAATACAGTACTAGTTATGAACTACGGCTGGACCTAACAAAGCTCCAATGAATTATTAAAAGAGGATGTTATAAAAGTTTAACTCGATCTCTTCATATTCTGTATTCATTTCTCTCTTTAAAAACAAAATCATTTTATTTCTATTTCACGACTCTTGAGTTGCCTTAAATGTGACGCCCAGATATTGTTTGGGAGAGAGCACAGACGAACATTCCCTTTCCAGGGCGTAAGGTAAGTCCCCTAGTACTGTCGAAGAACATTTTTTTCAATCGTGTATGTCCATTTGTAGATTGATGATAAAGTAGAGAATAAATAGTTCTAAACTTTGTCTGTGATTTTGTCACGAACATTCTAAGAAATTACAGATAAATAGAGTTGTAGTTGCAACCACAGTAATGTTGCGGTTGTGGCGAGTCAAAAAACCTTGTACATTATAGTTGCGGAATGTCATTTAAAACCTGAGAGATAAATAATGGGGCTTGGTCTGAGTTCAGGTTTATATGTTTTTGAAACTGTATCAATATAGGCTTTCATGCAAAAATGCTTAATTAAGGATTTTTTTACAAGGATGGACTTTGGTGTCTTATTCACACTATTACATTTGGTTGGGGAATAACTTTCAAAACTTATCCAGTGACTATAAAAAAAAGATGTTAAATGAATGTTTACACATTTCTTTGTTTTGACTTCAAACTTTTGATAATAGTGTTAGTATTACATATATTTAGTACATTTTAGATACACACTAAAAGTTTTTAAGAGTTTATTAAAACTATAGTATAAAAGTTCTCAGTGATCATATATGCTTTATTCTAAGTTAATTACCATTTACTTCTGGCAACATTTTCCTTGACAGAAAATGACAGAGAACCATAATAGAAAGATGAAGCAGAATGAGCCAGAAAAAAGCTATGAACTTGGATATACAAGTGGCTATGTAAACGGCTATATTATTGGTTATGAACAAGGGTATAAGTATGGTAGTAAGAGTGATTTTGTTGATCAACTTGGGAGTGACCAGGGACACGATCACATCAGTGACACTGAGTACAGCCACACTGAAGATGACTATGAATCTCATTATGGTGGCTCCAATGGCTACAGTGGTGAAGATAGCTATGACCATGACTTTGAATCTGATTTTGGTGGTAGCAATGGCTACGATGAAGATGACTATGAACATGACTTTGAATCTGATTTTGGTGGCACCGATGGCTACAGTGAAGATGACTTTGAATCTGATTATTGTAGCTCTAATATCAGTGAATGGAGTGGTTTCACCATGAAGAACAGTGAATGTTTTGATTTTCTTGAGAAAGACCATGGCCGTGATCGAAACATTGACAGTGACTACTGCTACAATGATGATCTACTTGAGTATCATAGTGGTTGTTGGTCTTTCCATGACCCCTGCAGTGACAATGAATATGGCTATGATGACTACTGGTATGATTATGAATCTGATTATGGCTATTTTGAAGAGACCTGGTGTTGTCTGGAATGACAATCATATTAAGATATTTCATCGTTTTGAAGTTAACTAAGGTGAGTATTCTTTTGACTTTAATATAAACAGTTGCGTGGTTTTTGTTTATATGTCTTTGTAAATTGTGATTATTTCTCAATGGAACGTTTAGTTTTTGTCTAACTTTCAAAGTCAGCTTGGAAGTTAAATTTGGTTTCATCGCATGTTTAGTAGTTTCTGAAGGTATATTAGTGAGTTTAATTTTTATCCGGAAATAGAAACAAGTCTTAATTTGTTTTTCTCAAGTAGTTTTTTAATCTAAACATGCAATAAATGGTGGTTATTTTCTTTTTACTTTGGATATAATGTGCTATATATCTTTGATCATCAAAACTTGCACCAACCTTTGATTAGCCTGTGTATCTTCTATTTCAAACTCAGTTCATGTTTGATAAATTCATTTGGTCTTGTTTGTCTGTTATGTTTTCCTTTTGTGCTCTTTGCAGGTGTGTGTGGTTGTGGAACCATTGCAGTGAGGGCTTTTTGTAGTACACCTTAAATTAGAGATACATAGTACTTATGTGTGCACGCTAATTAATTAGTTATTGATGCTAATGTTTTGAGTTTTAGACAAGTATTTTACATGTTATTTTAAGGCACATATGTGGAGTTGTGAACCTTTTGAAAATAGTTAAAATAGGCTTACGTTATTCAGGTGGAATCGAACCATGTTTGTCGTTTTGTTTTATTTTATGTGTTTATGTTTAATGATTAAATAACTGAACTCGCCCAGAATTTAAAAACTCAATTGAATTTTTGCTCATCAAAAGATCCTATTTATTAGTTCTACAACAACTTTTTTTGACAAAAGGGTTTTAATCTAATGAATAAACATTTATATTATCTTTAACCCAGAAAGTAATCACATGGTTTTTTAGCAATTGTAATATGAATGATTTGTAATAAATTAGAGGAAAGAGTAAAAGGAAGTAGCTGAAATTATTTGGAGTAAAAGTGATGGAAACATTTTTTGAAATGGTAAAAATAAATTTACTTTTAGTTTATTTTAAAATGTTTTATTTATTTATTTATATCTTTATCGTTTTTTATTTTTCTTGCTCAAATCCATTTTGTTTTTCACCTATTTTCATTTATCTTTTTTATGCCTATTTATTTTGTTTTAACAAACGCATTAATCCTGTTGAATGATTTCTAATTTTGTAAAAGGAGTTTGACGAAGAGTATGAAGTAAAAGAAAAGCAAAACAAATAGGTGAAATTTTAATATAAAATATCAATATATATAAGATGGATTGTAAAGTGAGAATTTTTTTCTGATACAGATATCAAAATAATTTAAAGACAGAGTATGATGATGAAAAAGAGTAAACTAAAGGGTCAAATAGAGATGGGCCAGTACAAAAGATAAAAGGAAAAATAAAAGCATAAAGGGATAAGGGTTCTTACAGTAGAAACGGAACATGATGGAACATGGCGATAAGGAAGAAAATAAAGATTATAGTACGACAAAGGTGGATCATAATTGAGACTAGTTTTCTTGGCCTGTTTGGTGTAGAGAAAGGAGATGTAGGATATAGAAATACGTGAAAAATAAAATAAAAATAGTGATTTTGGATAAAATTCCCCCATTTTTAAGCCACAATTTTGGTACCTAGTTCCACAATATAGGCGTTTAGTTTTTCAATATTTTAAAATTAGTGATTTTAGGTATTTCTTTTGCAGACATTGACAATTAATGACAGCTTTGATATATGTGAATTGTTTGTACAAACAACGTCTATAAATTTGCTTGTTTTATTTTTTCAATCACAAAATCTTATTTTCTTTTCTTTTTTATCATTAAGCCCTGATATCATTCACTTCCTACCATGTAAGTTCCACTATTTTCCATTGTGTTAACTCAGTCCACAACTCTGAAACAATGGCATGTCCATGGTGGGATGATTACAAGCATGTGAGTGGCCCGAGCCATGAGAAAGAACCTCGAGGATCACAAGGGTAAGAACCACGAAGACAACAAAAGGGAGCACAACACAAGGTAGGAAGCCATAATGGGAAGTTGAAGGAGCAAAAACAGCCAGAAAAAAGCTATGAACATGGCTATGTAAAGGGTTATGAACATGGCTATGTAAAGGGCTTTCAACTTGGCTATATAAGGGTGGTTGTGAAAACACTAAGGGCACTAAATTTGGTAAATTTAAGGTCACTGTGGTGAAGACAAGGCCAGTGAGAGTGAATCTGATTATGGTAGTTAAAATGCTGAAGATGGCTATGAATATGACTCTGAATATGATTATGGTACTGATTTTATGTTAAAATGAGGATCTTTTCACTTTCATAATGTGGATTTTTGTTGTTATTTATATGAGATTATCTCAGTTGAAGTGGTCTATTTTTTTTTCTACTTTGGACAGAAATGTGCATGCTATACCACTAAAACTTACTCTGGCCTTAGATTTAGCTCTGCATCTTCTATTTCAAATTCAAGAGTTAACATTTGTTATAGTCATTACTCGTTTGACTATCATATTTCTTTTTATGCTTTTGCAGGTGTAAGATTGTGGAACTAGTAGTGAAGGTTTTCTCTGAATCACGCCAGATTTAATGAGTGACATGTGTATGATTACTAGTTACTAATGTTCGTATGGAGTTATGAACCATTTGTAGTTATTGTATGGGTATGTTATGATTGTTCAAGTTTGTTTGTTTCAAATTTTCAGCTCGTCTATGTTTTATGTTTACTGCATAAATCAATGAACTTGCAGAGAATGTCGAAACTGTTTGATAAAAAAAAGCTAAGAACCGACACAATGGAGACATATTAGATAGGCTTGATTGAATGTCTTTGATTTTCGAATAGCAAAAGATGAGTGCAGATGTAAGACCAAGAAAGAGGGGTTAGGAAACTCACACTGTTCTTACAATTTCTAGAAATCATCTTTCAACGTTTCCACCCTCTTTCAGCATATAACAATTGAAGATGACCTTTTATATGGTGCATACGTATTCCACAAAATCTAAGTTTTAAGTTCAAGCTTCAACTTCCTTTCAGGTAATAGAAAACAAAAAATTCAGGCTAATGTCCCATTGTATGAGCTCAGATGATTTATCCCTAAAGCTTAATCAGGACCAGTTATATGTATGATTGGCTGAGTTCATGAAGCTAAATCCTACGAATTTAGCTTTACCTGCAATCACTACAACTTCCAAAAAGTCGTCAAAGCTAAATCCAAGAAACTGAGTATGCTTTCTTCAAGCTTGTAGATCAATACAGTGTAGGTTCATGTTACACACAAGAGACACAAGAATGGCCATTAGGTATGTATATACCCGTATCTTATAGTTTAAATACTTATTTTACTCATAAAAAATCTTAAAAAATGAACGATTTTAATTTTAGTGCATGTAGAATATTCTTTTCATTCTTTAATTCCGAACCTTACACTTAATTAATTAATTAATATATATATATATAATGAACTTATTATTATTATTATTATTATTAATTTCTGTATTGACTTTCCATCCATTCTCTTAAAAATTATACTTAATTTTTATTATTTCATTAGAAAAATGATGATGTGACTACTTACTTTCTATATTGACAATATTTTATAATATAATAATAATAATAATAAATTTAAATTAATTAATAATAATTTAATAATTAATTAAATAATTAATGACAAAGTAAGTAATTTAATAATTAATTAAATACTTGATGACAAAGTAATTATATAAATAATATTGACTGAATATATCATTACTTATTTTATTATAGTTTATGTTGGAGAAACAACTTCACCGCACTATAATAATTAAATAATAAAACATATAAATAACACTATCAAATAAAAATATTTAAAAAATATATAATTAACTATTCATACATCTTATTTATTTTCACACGTTATTATTTGAATTAATATTTTTTTCCAACAACTTCGAACCATCAAATTATTAACATTCCAAAAATTATTATGCTTTTATATAATATATACACACACCTCTATATATATATATATATATATATATATATATATATATATATATCAAATTCTAAATAAATTAATTCCTTTCTTATAAGAATTTACCTATATCACTTCACAAAAAATTTAATTTAAAATAATATTCATAAATGTTATCATAACCAACTCATTTTTGCAAATGCTTTCATATAAAAACACGAATATATCACAGTGAAATTACACAACGATGATCCAATTAGTCTCATTACTAAAATTCATCTTATTTAATATCTTTTCCTATTCATTCGAGAAGTTATATACATACCACTTATTGACATATCTTCATCTAACACATCTTCATGTGTTTAAAGAAAAAAAAGCAAAAATCTTAAAAATAAATAAAATTCATATAAAAGTGTCTCTTTGAAGGTAGATAATGTATCATTTTTCTTCTTAATAAATATATGATTTTTTATATTCAAGATTTTAAGTAAAACTCGCTTTAAGTTCTTAAACTATTTTTTTCTTAAATGAAGTAATAAATGGAAAAAAGACTTAAAAACATCAACTAATTCATGACCACAAATCTTAAATGGTTATTTCTCCATGGAAACTAATTTTCATCTTACATTATTTTTAAAAATTTCTCTCACACAATATATTATGTTTATAAATTTTTCTTTTGTTCTCTCTCTTTTTATTCATATTTTTTTATATTTAAACTAAAATTATGCTATAAAACACGTTTTTGTATTTTATTTTTAATAGTTCGAATGGAAAAAAAATTTAAACCAAAGTCGTGAAAGCACAACTTTTCCGTGTCGAAGTCGTGCTTAGTTACCCAAGTATTCAGTAAAACTTTTAGAGTTGTAAAACCTGAAGATACATGCATTAAGTAATGTGAGTTTTCAACTAAAAAACATCAGCACTAGCCACTACCAAGTTACAACTTTGGTCATCTCCATCTTTACGTGAGCCTTTAAAATGCTGACGAAAGATTGAACACTGAACAGTTTATAAAAAGCATGCACTTCCATGAATCTTTATGGATTTCAGATTCAGCACACCAAAGAACCCACCAATACAAAGCATTCTTGGTGGACCAGTGACGGCATGGGACCTCTTAACCAAGAAAACACACAAAACCTGAACATCATCTCTCTTTAAGCTCTTCTACGCAATACTCTTAATCCTTGCTAACTCTTCCCTCACACCATGGCGGAGTGTGTGACGGACATGGCTGAGGCTGCTTTGTGCCGCAACAGTACTGCGGCGGCTCATTTGAAAGTGATTTCCATCTTCACAATCTTTGTGACTAGCGTGATGGGTGTGTCAATGCCGGTGATGCTAGCACGATACTTTCAAGGAAAGTCTGTGTATGATATAGCCATCTTGGTGATCAAATGTTTTGCTGCCGGCGTTATTCTTGCCACCTCATTGGTCCATGTGTTGCCAGATGCATTTGCCGCACTCTCCGATTGTCAGGTGGCATCGCAACATCCTTGGAAGGATTTTCCCTTTGCTGGCCTGGTAACTTTACACATCTAACTTCACTTAGAGAGAAGAATATTAGTATAAGTTATTTCTTTTATGCACTGGTTTGAATCTTTGTTACTGGTGCGTTGAAAGGTAACCCTCGGTGGGGTTCTGCTGGCTCTGCTGGTGGACACTGTTGCGAGCTCACACGTGGAGCACGCGCACTACACGCCGGTGGAAACGGAGGAGAAGGAGGGTGGGGGCGGCGCATTGAGTATTGAGCTGGTGAGTGGTGGGGGCGAAGTGGAGAGGGTTGAAGAGTTGATGAGGTTGAAGCAGAGGCTGGTGTCGCAGGTGTTGGAGATAGGTATAATCTTTCACTCTGTCATCATCGGAGTCACCATGGGAATGTCACAGAATGTTTGCACCATTCGCCCACTCGTTGCTGCTTTGGCATTTCATCAGATTTTCGAGGGCTTGGGTCTTGGTGGTTGCATTGCTCAGGTAAATCAATTCTTTTAAGAACTTTATTGTTTACAACTTTTTATATTTAGATGATAACGTGAATTCGTTTTTTTACTGAATTATTGTCTATGGAAGGACTAATGTGCAGCTCGAAAAGTTGCTAAAACCAGTTAACCTGAGTAAAATGAAATTATATTAGATAATTGTAACTTACATTGAATTAGATAATTCTTTTATTCAGACTTAATTTGTTTACTTTTTTTTCTATATAGATGTTAAGAGTAGCTTAGAAGTATCAGTTTGTAAAAAATTAGCTCCATCAATAGAGAATTTCAAAGCATCCTTTGATGAATCAATTACAGAACAGTATTCTATGTACTTTCTTTTCCTATTTTTGAACTGTATGATATGTGATCACATCAAGTTGGTGTGAGTTGCATCACCCATCACCAAGATTCTGATAAAATATTTAATGATGAATTTAGTCAAAGTTGGCACATATGCTTGGTGATGAGAAATGATGTTGATTGGTATATATTATGTTTATGATTGTGTGGGGATGAGAACTGCAGGCAGGGTTTAGCTTTGGAACAACTGCATACATGTGCTTCATGTTCTCAGTGACAACACCAATGGGGATAGTTTTGGGGATGGTGTTATTCTCAGTGACTGGTTATGATGATAGTAACCCTAAAGCCTTGATCATGGAAGGGTTACTAGGTTCAGTTTCTTCAGGAATACTAATTTACATGGCTCTGGTTGACCTCATATCAGCTGATTTCTTTCATAACAAGCTTATGAACTCCAATTTGTGGCTCAAAAAACTCTCTTTTCTTGCATTAACTCTTGGCTCTGCTTCAATGTCTGTTCTAGCACTTTGGGCATGAAATATTTTGCCCTGTGTCAAATAATATTGTGCAAGGGTAAATACAAATATTAGCAAAAGGGATTGATTTTCTGGTGGTGATTATAATTTATTTCTTTTCAAGCTTCTTTTTCTTTTGTAATTGGTGCATTAGTTTTAAAATTCAATAAAATTTATTTAAGATTTAAGTGCAGATTTTACCATTTAATTATTATGTTTTCATAAATTTTTACTTACATACTTCAATTACATGTTGTACGTGTCCATTAAATTTCTAATAAAATTATATGTTTGTGAAAAAAACGTAATATATGAATTCTCCTTAAGTTTGAAAGACTAACCAAATTAATTATTTTATTAAGCATAAAGATTAAAATAATTTTTATCCGAAATGAAACTAAAAATCATGACATTTCCAGGGACATATATTAATCCTATTGTTATTAATTAATTAGAAAAACATCAAATAGCTTTAGAATTTAAACATAACTAGTGATTTATTTATTAAGTTGTCTTTATTTTACATTTATTATTTTGTCAAATGCATCTCATATACTATTATTAATACAAAATCTTATTTTAAAAGTTTACACTGTTTTTTAGTAGCTTGGTTAATGTCATATAAGTTATAAGATCTCTGAAAAAAATTTATTATATTTTATAATAGAGCTCTTATTTCTTCTTTTATTACAACATCTTGTAATAATAGATCTTATATTTAACATCTTTTTTAAAGATTTACTACTATAAAAATGATTTTCCTAACTTACCATCATTGCATTATCTCTGCCTATGAGAATTTGAGAAAGGAAGAAGCAAAATAATATTAAAGGATTAAAAATTATTTTAGTTTTTTTAGAATTAGTAAGTTTTAATTTTTTTTTTATAAAAATCGCTTTCATTCTAAAATTTCTTGTTTTATAAATAATTTATTTTTATTTTGTTATTTGTATAATATTTTTAAATTTTATTCCTCCAAAATTTAAAAATAATGATTTTTAATTTTTAACATTAATTTTTAGATATCTATTAATATTTAATTTTGAAATTTAAAAAAATTAAGAGTGCCACATAATATAGTACCATAGAAATTACAAATATATGTCATTTAATATGGTCGTTTAATTGTTATATGCATAATGAGATAATAAGTATCATATCACAATATAAGTATTAACCCAATGAGATTAGAAATGGGTTGAAATCCTCAATTCACCCTCTTCTAAAAAAAGGACTGATCCAACCCTTTTTTTATCATTGCTAGATCCAAACACAGCCAAAATTATGTTTGATTATTGTCAGTAATTATCCCTAATTGGTCTTCAATAACTTTCTTAATTTGATGTTATCTTCTTATATATAGATTCACCTATATTTAAAAAAATAGATTAGATTGAAAATAATTTACATCATGTAACATTGTGTTTTACTTTAGAGTGAACTTTATACTTAAAAGCTTAATTGGAACTACAGGTAGTATAGCTTTATTTTTCAATCAAAACAAATAAAAAGTTAATGTTATAAAAATAAAATATATGGACAAACTTAATAAATTTTAAAGTTTCTCTTTAAATTCAAATTTAATTTAATTTAAAATTTAATAATATCAAATATTACAAATAAGAATGACAGTTCCACTTTCTTATTTTCAAATAAAAATTAATTTTTATTTCCGTTTTCATTTTTAATTTGTATAAATTTTTTGTTTTATCACTATTTTTCTTAGATATGAGTATATCTCCTTTAAGTATAAATTTTTTATTTTATTTTCTTTTAGGTAAGATATATTTCTATTAAATAAAGAATATATTGTTTTAAATATTAATTAAATAATTTTTTATAAAAAATAAAAATTATAAAAAATTTAATATAAAAATGATGTAAATATTTTTTTTAATGGTAAATATTAATAAATAAATTATAATTACATAAATATTTTGTAAATTGAAAAAATATATAAATTTTTTAAATTATTTTATTTAATTTTCTATATGTTTTAATAATTTAAAAGAATGATAAATATAAAAAAAATGAGACATGATATTAAGATAGTATAAGAATGAAAAAAAATCCAATTTAAAAAATTAAATGTTACTTATATTTATACTTAACCAATGTTCAAAACTAGAAAATGATCCAATAAATCCACATGAACAATTTCATTTCCTATCCTTACCAACATTAGCATAGTACTATGTTTGAAAAGCAAAATTTGCAGAAATCAAATTTGATGAACTAAAGATGAATCTTGATAGAGTATGTAGATATGATAAGGCGGATTTGGTATGGGAAGTGACATGATTATATTTTGATGAGTTTGATTGGTATTTTTAATCTGGCAATATATTCTAATTCATTTCATCTTATTTAATAAATTGTGAATTACTTACCTTTTCTTAATTAAAAATTAAAATGAAAATAATTAAGAAATGATTTTTATATATTATATTATATGAAAATATCTATATATAATTATTATTATTTAAATCATTAATGTTTATAAATTAAATTTTAATTACTAATTATTATGAAATAATCTAATATGCAAAAATAATTATTTTAATTTACTTAATTAAAAATATTAATTAATTAATTAAAGACCTAAAAATATTTATATCATAAATATATCTTTAATATAAATTTATATATATATATATATATATAATTTAATACCTAAATCCATCAAACACAACATCCTTTAATCACTTATTAGGTGGTAATTTTACTCTTCCTTAATTGCTTAATGAGAAAATAAATTGGTAAAGGTAGAAAGTGATCCCACTAACTCAGCTAAAATTCACTTGAAATTTACTTTGGCATTGTTTGGCAATGCAATTCTGAAGTGTCATTCCATTGTACTCACCTTTTTCTTTCTGCACTTTTATTCTTTGAAACTTTCTTGAAAGAATGAAGACAGATTCCTGATTCCACTATGTGCCTTTTTCATTTAGTTTGGAAACCTTTGATATAGACTCATGATCATCTATATTTTACATAAAATGTGTTCTGTTCTTTACTTTCATTTCCCTATATCTTCCATAAAAGTAGGTTGAAGAAACAGTAGCTAAAAAATGTTATATAAAAGCACAAGTTGGTGACATAATTAAGTGGTTTAATGTTTGTATATCTTTTAATTCAAGTCGCAACACCATTGTAAATACTTTAGAACATAAAAGTTGATATTTTTATAATTTCACTGAAATTATGTAGTGAATCTTCAATTTTTAAGATGTCCAAAATTTGCCTCCTATACTTGCTAAGCTAAATTAAATTCAGTTAGCAAATTTAGTCACGAAAAAAACCATTTTCTTAGATTTTTATTTTAATGAAATAATTTAAATTCCTTAGCCTATATCAAAATTTCTATTCACTAAGTACAATTGGATTTGTTTAAACACTTTGTTAAACTAATTGAAATTTATTCAATGAATTTGCTTTGCTCAAAACTTGTGTTCCTCATTGGTCTAATTGCTCCCTTAAATCAAAATAAACAATGAATCAAAATGGTTTTAACCACATTTTTTTCTCATATTTATTTGCTTACAACTATTTCTACTACATTAAGGTAAAACAAAGTCTAAGAATGGATGATACTGAATTGTGGTCACTAAATAAGTAAAGTAGGCAATAACAAAAGTATACTAAGGTTGCCCTTCTTGAATTTTAGTTTTATTGCACCATTTTTCAAAAGATTATTAGTTTATTATATTTTTCTTTGTTTTTCTATAACTTTATATCTAAAAAATAGTTACAGCTCAGATTCTTCTCCATCTCTCCTTTCACAATTTTGGAGATGAACCTATTGATATATTTATGAACATGAATATTTTCTCGATCACTATTCAAATAACAACTTCTAATACAAATATATGAATACGAGGAGAATTTATAGTTATTAATACATTTATTTAAGGTTACTTAACTAAATTTGTTTATTTAAATCTTTGCTACCAAACTAACCTATTTTTATCTTCCATATATATATATATATATATATATATATATATATATATATATATATATAACATTAAAAATAAATAATTTTATATAAAAATTATTCCTAAAATTAGTAAATGATGAAAAATTTACCAAAATAACATTACAATTTATGTAAAAATTATAAATTAGGAAACTCTCGTTTTGTTAAATTTTAAAATTAATTTATTTGAAATCACTTTTAAATTAAAACTAAATAAATAAAGTTATTTGCGTTTTTAATTATTTTAAATCTCAAATGTGTTGGTCCCGTAGCTCAGTTGGTTAGAGTGTTGGTCTTATGAGCCGAAGGTCGCGAGTTCGAGCCTCGTCGGGACCAAGGTTAATTAAATTTATATTAGTCAATAATTAATTTCCATTTTTATTTTGCCTTTAAAATTAAAAAAAAATGAACTCTAGCTCATTACTTTTTTTTTCTAATTATTTTGCATGTGTATTTGCAGGAAAAACATGGTAGTTTATTTTTTTAAGTTTCATATATTAAGAAAGTAAATAATTTTTGCACCAGAACTAAGTACAGATTATCGTAGTATGGTGAAAACTATATAAAATTAAAAAGTGAAAGATAATATTATTTTATCTGACATTAGTTTGTAATATTAAAATAAAAATTTGTTTTGTGTTTCCCATGGTTGTTGTGGAATCCCACTAAAGCTGGCTGGTTTGTCAGATAATTTGGGCTGAGACAGCAAAATTAGTCATCCAAGAAATTATAGAATGACGAAATTTCCAATGAAAAAATAAATGCAATTTTCATAATAAAATGGTTACACATATCCGTGACTGTGCCTAGGTGCAAACCCTAACAGGCTAACATAAAACTCTATCACTCATTGCAACAAAGACAAAAAGTTAAATTGCACTCTATTTTTATGATTAAAAATTTAATATTTATATATATAATATTTTAATAATCTTTATCCTTATGAGTTTACATTATAAAGATTAAAAATAACGTGTAAAGGAATTTAAAGAAACTAAAATGAATAGTTTTTTACTATGAAGATTAAATGAATAATTAATAATAAAATGATAAGTCTACCATTACCAAACAATAAATATACATATGTATTACATTAATGGGACTATATATTCTACAATATATTAAAATAAAAAAAATTTAATTACATCATCAAACTTTATTTCGATACTCTTATCTATAATTTTTTTTAGATATATGTTTTAACTATACTTGTAGATGAATATGCTTTTATTTGTATATAATAATAATTTTCTTGTAATTATATTAAACAGAAAATCCAAAATAAAATTTTAAAATAAATCATTCTCATATAAAAATAAAATAAATAAAAATATGTATACATTTCTTTATTCTTTGTATTCTGAAAATTAATTCAAATTATTAGATATAGGGCTTCATTTTTTCAGCCTCGCTGTTTTTTAATTTTTAATTTTTTCTTTTAAAATAAAATTTTAAAATGGATATTAAATAATATTTTTCTAAGAACATTTCAATTGTGTAAATTATACATAAGATCTTAAATTTTTTATCCTAAATTTTTTGAGTTTTATGAATTTTTCGTATTGAAGTATATTGATATCTTAGAATAAGAATAAGATTAAAAATCTTAAATAAAACCTTAAATTCTAGAATAAAAGTATATCACTTTATATTAAATATAACTTTTGTGTTAAAATATTTTTTTGTTGTTAAAATTTTTATTAGTTTATATATAAATAATATATTAATAAATAAATTTTTATAAAACTTTTATATTAAAAAAACATGTATAAAATATCAAAAGTAATATAACATATCTGAACTCACAAAAATAAAGTCTCATTTAATAGTTTACCATAGATGTTCTGAATATCAAATAAATATAAAAAGTAATAATTATGATAATAATAACAATAATAATGCTAACACACATAAAAAATATATACACAATGTAACTACCATGATAAAAAATTGTTTCAAAAAAGTAATATTATAAACTATTAATATTTAATAATAGCATTAAAAAAGAAATATTCATCAATAAATATGAAGGCAATAATTAACATTAGGTTTAGTAGATACTCAGCCAACCACACCAAATTAATCAATCCCCCATGCCATGCCTCATCCATTCACCAAATTTCTAATAGCCCCACATGCCCATACATAACCACCTTTCAACTTAACTTGTACATATAATTCAACAAACCAAAGTTTTATTCTCCAGGTAATCTATAACACTGGATAATTTTCTCATCAATACAATTTTTTTTATGATTTTATCTAATCATATATACTTTTCCTTTTATTTTATTTTAAGTTTAAACTCTGACTAAATTACTCACTCCATAATTTTTCAATACACATAATAAATATTTTTAATAAAAGAAAAGTTTTCAAAAGATTAAATTAATCATTAAATAAAAACCTGTATATATTAGATAAATAATTGAATGAAAATTCTAATTGGAGGTTGATATTGTAAAACATAAATTAATCCACTTTATTATATATATTTTTTTCTTGGAAGAACATGAGTAATGTACTCAATGGGATCTTTCTTTATCCGCAAATCAAACTGAAAATGTGAAAGAAGAAGAATATATAAATGTGGAAAAGCTGAAGAATGGAGTATGGTCTTTAATTATGTTTCATATTTTTCAAAGGTAGAAGAGGGTGTTTTAGTTTCCTATCTGGTAAGAAAGAGATGATAACAAATGCTCACAACCACCTTACACAGTACTAACTGGTCGTGATGCTACATTCTCTGTAGACAACAACTACCTCCTCCATCTCATGCCCATATACTTATCTTACACTATTAATTTCCAATCTAACTTTTTAACCAAACTCTCTCTCCACACATCGTCATTCATGCTATTTCACTGTTCTTTCTTTCTCTCTCTCTCTCTCTCTCACACACACACACCTAAATCTCTTACCAAACATGACCTCTCAGCAACAACACTACCACTTTCTGCAATTGCACTCTCACAACAAGCTCAATGTTTCAACCTTTTTCCACTCCTGTGGCCAAAACTTGTTCTTGTTGCTGCTTCTTTTTGCTATTATCATCTTTGTTCCTTCACTCTTCTTGTGCATCCACTTCTGTCGCCGTTGTTTTTCACATCAAGGAAGGTCCACAGCAACCACAGTGGTCTCTCCCCTTCCTGATCTTGAATGGGTTGGAACTGAGCTAACAAGCAACATCATGGTACCATCTTCAACTAGCATGGTGAAGGAGGAATGTTGCATATGTTTGGGTCTTTTCCAAGGTAATGAAAAGTTGAAGGTGCTGATTGAATGTCAACATGTGTTTCATTCTCAGTGCTTAGACTTATGGCTCACTGCACACCCTAGTTGCCCTCTCTGCAGGGCTTCACTCCATGTCAGAGAAAATCCAAAGAAATAATAATACTCTGTCTCATTTCTTTGCTACTTTCATGTTTCTTTAATGTTGAACCATACATTTTCTTTCAGAATCTTAGTTTTTCATCTTTGGTCTGGTTTCTATTACCGTAGTATATAGTTAATATTTCTCAGACAAAAAGTATCACAAAAATTAAGTGGATCGATATTATTATTATTATTATTGTTAATTTATATATATATATATATATAATGCAGAGATTAATTAAGATTACTCATATAGAGTGTTTGTAACCATCAGAGAATTGTTAGTTTTGCTGATGTTTCTAGTTTAGTAGAAGAAGAAAGAGAGAAGTGTAAATATGATAACGAATGACATGAATGTGACAGTGAGGTAGTTCAAGTGTTGAACCTCTTTAAATAAGTTTTTCATAAGAATTTTTATATAAACAAATTAACTTTTTAAATTAAAAATAAAAATTGAAAAAACTATACAAATTTTCTGCCTAAAATAATTTGAACTTAATTATAAAGAAATTGGTTTTTTATATATGTAAGAGTTCTTGTGGAGAAGACTGTTGAAACCTAACCTTTTTTTTATCATTAAAGAAACTCAATATCGAATGTGAGGTAAGGAGTAGGGACAGGATTTAATTTCTATAATAATTGCTGACTATATTTTCTCACGTTGCATTTATATATTTCTCATAGGACTTGCTAAGAAGTACATCAGCAAATAGTTTTATTTTTTTTGCTGAAATTCCCATTATATAAAAAAATTATAATAAAATAATTTAATTAAATTTTAAATTCTTTATAAATCTAGGTATTTTTATTTTAGTTCTTATAAAAATATTATTTTATTGAGTATCTAATATATATTTTAATTAAGTTTTTGTTTTCTAATTTTAAATTGAAATGATTTAACGGTTAATTTATACATGTTTTTCCACAAAATAATAAAAAATAAATTAATTAAATTTTAAATTATTGTAAATTTGAATATTTTCAATAGAATCTTTATTAACAAATTTTATTTTATTGTCTGTTCAAAATTTATATATATATATATATATATATATATATATATATATATATATAACTCCACGTGAAATGACATTATTTCATTCTTTTAAATACTAAAACAACAAATATGTGGAGTTACATAAACAATGAATGCAAGGTAATAATCATATTATTTAGTTGAAGACAAAAATCAAATTATAAAATTCAATTTAAAAATATAAAAGTTTCAAATACTCAAATTTATATAAGATCTAAAATTTAGTTAAACCATTTAATTTTCCATATCAAATATACAAACAATAATATAATATAAGATAACGATAATGTTAATCTAGTTGAAAATAAAATAATTCAATTAAAAAATATAAAGATTTTTCGCATTTAATAGAAGAAACTTTTTTAATAAATATTCAATTAAAAATATTTAAATTAATAAATAATTTAAGACTTAATTGGAAATAATAAAATATATAAAGCTGCTAAAACATGTTTGGAAAAAAGAATGAGAGAGAAAAGAATAAATAATAAAAAAAGAAATAAAATAAAAGAACGCTGATGAAACTTTCTCAGTTTTCAATCTTTTGTACTAAATAAATTAAGTTAAATTAGTTTTTCTATTTTTACTCTCTCCTTTCTAACCTAACAAATCATAAATAAGAATTGAGAATGAGGTGACTTGTATAATCTATATTCACTCTATGTACAACTTTATACATTTAAAATATATATACATCTCGAATAACTATAAAATTAGGATGTATTCATATAATTTATAATCCCCATGAGCGATCATATAATGTGAATTATGATATCTTGAACCAACAATATAATGCATGTAAAATCATATTTATATCAATTAAGGTAATCTAATACTTATTTTCTATCTACAATAATTTCTTTGTTAGCGTATGACATATTTTTGTGTCAAAGAAACATTGGACATTTTTAATGATGAAAAAATAAATTCTCTGTTAGCACATGACATATTTTCTATCATCTAAAATACAATTGTATAAAAGTCAATCCAAAAATAAAAATTCCAAAAGTTTTTATATTTTTTTAAATTAGGAAAATACAGGGAGGTGCAGAAAAAAAATTGCCCATTCAACGACTTTCGGTCCTATACTACATTTGCTTTTCAACCAAGGCCCAGACATGAGACATTTAGCAAATAATTATTTAATATTTTGGGATGATTTTATCAAATAATTAATTTAGAAAAATAATACGTTTTCAGTCTATATTTTTGCTTAAACTTTATTTCAATTCCTGTACTTTTAAGTGGATAAATTAAGTCTTCCAAATTTTTAGAAGTATATATATATATATATTTAATTGCTCTTCATGATTAGTACTTGCAATTCTTTCTATGCCAAAGTTAAATAATGACTAAATCAACATGTCTCTCAATGTTAGAAGACTAAATTAAATTAATCAATTTAAAAATATAAAACTTCAAAAATCAATTTTTTAAGGGTTGAAATAGTTACTTCCATAAATATAGGATGAAGAAAAAAAAATCTCACCGTCCTTTGTTTTGATTTGTATATAGAATATTGATAATAACATAAAGTAATATAATTATATTTTAATTGGTAAAATAGCGTATAGTAAAAAACAATTTTACAAAACAACCAACTGATATAATTGTACTTACTGTAGCAATATATGGTCCTAATTCTCAATTAATAATGGTGTTTGCTCCAGTTGGTCTAGATGCTATTATGCTTTGGATCACAAATTTGAGGAACAATAACAGGTAACAATAAATCCTTTGTATTGATTCTTTATTTAAGGAACTAATGTTATCATGTTTAGTCATTCCTCATGCATTAATCAGCAATCAATTATATGTTTATTCTTTTTAATAATATATTATTTATACTTTAACTTATTATTTCTCTTATATTATAATTATATTTAATATAGACAAATACTTTTTTTATTTCTAAATAAGAATCATTTAATATTTTAGTACATGTAGTAATAAAAACATTAACTTTTTACATATTATAATAAATTTTAATTTTTTTTTAATAATACTTTTAAAAAATTAAATACAATTTATTAATTAAAAAAAAAAGATAAAAGGATAAAAAATAATTAATTGATAGAAACACCTAACTATTTAAAGTTCATAAAAAGAGTAATTTAATTGTTCTTAATATTTTTAAACTTAAGAGTATAATTGGTAAAAAGTAATTAATGTAACATTAAACTTTATAAACATCAGATAAAAAGAAACAAAACTTCAATATGCTTATTCATATACAAATTATATAACTCATGTAAGATCTGAGGCCTTATTTTAATTACCATCAATATACTTCACAGTGTAGAGTTGTTAAAATAGATCTATTTCGACAAATCGATACGTCTGACCTATGATTTAGGTGAGGTTAGACTTAAAAAATAGTAACCTAAATAACAATACACCTTTCTTAGCTTAATTCATTTGGCTTAATGCCTATATGGGTTAATGGCCAGGCTGGCCCGTTTATTTTTAATTTTTAATTTTTAGTTTTTAATTTTTATATTATCATATCAGAGAAAGAAATCTTAATGTCTCAAAGTCTCTCTTTTATTCTCCATTTCTTTTCCTCCTCTCTTACAAGTTTCTCCCTCTCCTATATGTACCTCATGCCTTATATCACCTTCACCACGACAGTTTCACGCCTTCGCCACAGCTTCTCTATTTTACATTAGTTTAGGTTCTTCTTTATTTTTTGTTTATATATATATTCTCATTTGTTACATTTTTAATCAAAATTTTATATTTGTTTATGTTTTTCTCATATCATTATGGGAGTTTGTCTTATTTTCTTAATATTTAGTGAATTATATAAAGTAAAGTTGTTGTAAAGTATTAAATAGATTTTTGTGTTATTTTATCTACTGCACTGCAGAGTTTTTACTCCCTATGACAACATGAGAAGTTACTCTTCCAATTAATGATTCATTTCCAACAACAAGAGAAATAATTAATTTTGAATAAAAATATGAAATGACTAAGAAAAAATGTTGTGAAGTATTACAAATGTTTGACTATATTAGAAGTGTCTAATTTGCACTCTAAGTTTGTTTTATAAATTGTTCAAATATGAACAGTTTTACATAAACTTTCATATAAATTTGTTATATATTTATATATTATTTATTGTTAATAAAAAATATTATATTATGAATATGTTATAATGTTTTTTAATTTTTAATTAAGATAAAAATGACCTGTTGACTTAACATAGGATCGGACCAAACCAAATTTTTTGAACCATTTTAAAATATAGATAAGATTCAACTGTCAGATCTTTTTACTTTGGGTCATAGGAATTGTCCCAATTAGACTAAATTGTCTGTCTGATAACTCTACTATAATACAATAATTTTATAAAGTTCATATCTTTAAGTTTTTTGTAAGGATCAGAAAATAAAAAGATAAAGGACTTTCCCTCTCCTCATCACTCTCGCTCCCTCTTCCTTCTCTTTAGGATTTCTCCACCTCCGGCCACCCTCTTGAAGAACTGAGATCACCATTGCCTTCTTCTCGACGAGTAGAAGAGTTTGGACCGATTGGAATCTCTGATTAGATACGTTTTACGTTTTTAGGGTTTTTGTAGGTCATTTGGGGATTTTTGGAGCTTTTATAGCTAGGGACAAAATTATAATCTCTCATTCGACGTTCGTGCTTTCCTCTAGTCTAAGAGTACTTTTCTGGATTCAATTTGCAATTAGGTGCATTGTAAGTGCTAAAAAAGCAACTCAAAGTGTATTCTGTTGACTGGGTGAGGAAGAGCAACTATTGGGCTTCGGATTAGCTCAATTCCAGGTAAGGGGAACATCACTTGAACTTGTTTGTATTTTTATAGGTTTGATTGAGAGGTTATGAGTGAAGAACTTTTTCTGAACTTGAACTGGTTTTGGTTGAACGATCGTTTTGTGTATATGCTGTATGAGAATCAATTGATGAATTATGATGTTGTGTTGTATTGGAATGATGTTAAGATGCTATGAGATTATGTGAATGATTGGGCAGTAAAGCCTAATGATGAGTGAGTAAAGGTTGTAAGACCCACAAATGGAAAATGGTGATATATGAGAATATGAGAAATCATTATTTCATGCATGTTGTGTGTAGATTAATGTGTATGGGATTAAGGATAGGTGTAAATGGAGCATCCAAACTTTTAAGATGGTGTGAGTCACATAGACAAAGCCATCTGTGGTGAGAAGTTGATGGAGGCACTACACAGGGTTGTTGATAATAGGCTTCGACTGAAGTGCAAGGTTTATTTCATGAGATCATTCTAGGCCTGGGGCCTTTTTCTCTCATCAGGTGGTTGTCCCACTGGTCTGAATCTCATACTGTCTCCTGGGAGTCGTCTGTTTTATGTGTGATTGTGATTGGGTATGTCTAGCCTAAGGCAAGTTGATGATTATTTCTATTGTAAATGATTAAATGTTGATAATATATTTTTGTCAAGATGTAACTCACTTTTGCTTGTATATGTTATTTGTTGGATTCTGGTATGATCGTGGGTTATCACGGGAGCAGATGACAGGTTAGGTGGATAACCTAAGTGAGCTGCTGCCACGTAGTTAGGGCCACTTTTGTATAGTGTAGGTCTTAATTAATATATTTGTTGGGATCTGTATTTAGATAAACTTAGTCTATTTTAGTAGATAATTAGATGATTATACGCAGATTTTGTTTTTTGTACATATATATATATATATATATATACACACGAATGCATGATCCAAAAGTTTAATATTTTGGGACATTACACTTGTGATCTTTACGTTAATAAGTTAGTTAAGATAGGAAAATTTTAACAAGTAAGAAAATTTTAACATGTATATCTTTTAAGCAAAACAAAAACTTAAAAGAGTCATTTTATAATATCAGTTTCCTTCATTTTTGACGTTTGAATAAAAAATAAGTTTACTATTAAATTTTATTTCTTGAATGTTTGGATACATTTGTTTATAAAAAATTAGTTTAGAAAATTAAGAACAAAAAATGAAATGAGGTTTGCATAAATTAAAATTAGTTTATAAACAAGTTACAATATAAAAATTTCAAAAACATATAAGATAACTTGTACAAATTGGTCTATACATAAACCATTTTTACTTTTTCAGAAAGTTTGTTTCATTTTTTTCAAAAGTATTTATAGAAAAAAAAAATTCAAAGAGACCTATGAAAATTTTGTGAATAGTCAAGTATTTGACAATGGAACTAAAAGTAATTAACATAAGATATTTTTACACTCCCTTTTGTAATTGTTAGCATTATCTCTCTTTTTTTTAAATAACATTATCTCTCTTTAAACACTTAATTTTCTTTTTACCTATACAACTTCCTTGGTTCTCTTTCTAACTAATTCCAAGTGGATAGTTATTGTATAACAAAAAGCCCATTAGACATTCAGCACTGAAAAATGTTAGGCCCAGTCCAAAGTTGCTTATGGCTATACTTGCATCTAGCATTTTAAAAAAAAAAAATCTAAAATGTAGGTTGTGTCCATAAAAATGTCTTTGATTTTACTTCTCTCTTTAGCTAACAATTGATGTGTTACAGTTTTATTTTATCGTTCTTTCCCAAAGTTTGCAGACAAAGCTCTCACAAGAGAAACTCTGAAAGATGTAAATTATTTGTATAAAGGCTTAAGTATTGTCATGCACATTTACCTAATTTGTGAAAAAACACAGCCAAAAAAATATATTGTGTGCATATGACTTTTTTTAATATAAAAAACATAAATAATAAATTGTCTGTGAGATGTGACAGTTGTGAGTTTACTTTTTGATTTCACAAATTCCATATACAAATGTACCTTAGATCATGCACTTAGCACTTAATTTTACACTATTATTCAACTATAAATTACAGTTAATAAAAAACTAATAAATTATCATATACCTTTATCATAAATATTTTTGGTAGAAAAAAAATTATACATATATTAGTTAGAAAAAATATTATATCGCTTTCTTTAAAATTCATTTTCAATTTATAATATGTTAATTTAAGATTCATATATATATATAGATGTTGCTTTTATTTTATTTTATTAAAAAAATTATTCTAACATGCTCACTTATTGTATTATATTTGATGAGGGATTAATAATAGAAAAAACAGAAGTCAGTATATTATATTGTATTAGTATAATATTATATAAAATATTTTTGGTAGAGTGAGCATACCATATCTACCACCATTAAATGCACCAAGCAATTGCATTGCAGGAAAAAATAAACCACAACCCAGAGACATATTATATATCACACTCACATATTCAAGAATCCAACCCCATCCCATCATCAAAATTTAGTCAACCATTCTTACATCACTAATGAGTAATTGCTAGGAAAACTAAAACAGATTTATGCTGTGTTCCTTTCCAGGCCAAGAAAAGGAAAGAAAGAGGAGATGCGACGAAAGTTAAAAAAATGAAAAAAATTAAAATTAAAATTAAAATCACAAAAAACGAGATGAAAAAGCGATAAAAAACTTTCCTCACAAAATACATGAGATCTGCGAAGAAAACTCTTGCATAAAAAAAAATTAATTTATAATATTATTTTAAATTAATTTTTAAATATTATTATTAATTATTATTATAATATATATATAATTAAAATAAATATATTAATATTTTGTAATTAATTATATATGTATAACATATAATCATTTTATTAATATTATATAATAATATAAAATTATTTTAAATTAAAATTTATTTATAAAATAATAATAACTATTAAATAAATAATAATATAAATAAATTTATATAATAATATTATTAAATAAAATATTTAATATTTATTAAAAAATATATTTTTATATATTAAAAATTTATATTAATTTAAATCTTTAAATTTAATTTATATTTTAAAAATATTTTTTATAAATTATTTCAAATATATTAATTTTAATTAAAATTATTTTATTACATCAATCAAATCATTCACAAACTTTCATAAACTTTTTCTTCACTTTCTATTATCTTTCTCTTAAAACAATTCAAATCTCTTCTTTTCCACTCCCTCATTTCTTTCCTCTCAAAGGAACAGAGCCTTAAAGGATATTTTCATATCATGTGACATTATTCTAGATAATTTTATGTCAACCACATAAAAATAGACCAGTATACTTTTTTGAGATTTACATAAAATTTAATCAATAATAAAAACATATAAATGTTTAAATTTGATTTTCATTTCTATCAAATAAGTAAGTTTTGACTTTTGTCATTTTTTATTTTATTAAAATATAAAATTTATTTTTTTGTTCTGTGTTCATGTAATAATTATTATGTTGAGTTAACATACCTAAAAAAGTCTATATGTAATGGAAAAATATGGTAAATTTGGTGCATGAGTTAAATCATAAAATGACCCTTTAACTTAAATTTTAAGAAAATAAATCTATAAATATATTTTATATATTGTCCATCTTATTTATTTTTGTTTGAATTTTTTTTCATATATTAATTAATTTTAATTTAATTTGAATAAAGTATAACATAAGTAATTATTACTAGGATTGATAATACCTCTAAAAATTAGATTCTCAACATGAATATATATGAATGTTATATATCAATCTAAAATCAATGTCAGAAACAAAAAATAACAATTTCAGATTTTTGTAAGAATGAAAATTAAAGAAAAATATTTTACCAAAACTAACATTAATTAAATTTACTTATTTAACAAATATTAGAAATAAATGAAATGTTAGAGATATAAAAAGGCAAATTAAAACTCAATTATTTTGTAAAATTAAAAATATATTAAAACCTATATTTGAATATGAAAAAGATGTTGCTATCAAAGGTGAAAAGTATGGGCACAAGAAGCCAACTGTGAATCTATATATCCTACATAGCCATGTTCTGTTTTCTGTATGCAGTATTGACCAAACATTTTTCTCAGGGTCAGGCCAAGGTGTGCATTAAATATTGTGAAGCAGACATCATTTTTAATGGGTTCACTTCAACAGTTTCTTTGACCCACTCCACCCTTGCACCCTTGGGTTCATGCACAAATATTGAATGGAATAAAACATTGACAACAAATCATCAAAGGTTCCACAGTGCACATTGTTGTCTGTATAGAAATGAGTAAGAGAATGAAATTTTTACTTACAACTATATTTTATATTCTTCATCAATCTCTGATTAGAACACAATGACATACAACTCTTAGAAAGTTAAAATCAAATTCAAATTAGCTGAACTAATTTGTTTAAATTGTTGAATAAAATGATAGGACCCACTGTATTGGTTTCCTGCAACCCAGCCACATTTTTTGGACTAGAGGATCGTGACAGAAAAGAACACAACTTTAGTCTTGAGGACAATCAATTGCTGATAAAAGGTATATAGATCATGAAGTGTGACTGACCAATGCAGCACAGTTAAGTGCTTAATTAATAAGTACTGTCTTTTGTCTTTTTCCTTTGGTTTAAGCACCTACCCTAGTGTTAACACTTGTTACTTTCCTACTCTACTATGTTCAAAAGAAGCAATAGAGTGTGGTTGCTACTTCCTAGCTGCATTGCTCTTAAATACAATCCAGCATAAAGTGATGCTCATAGATTGTCATGGATTTGGTCTAAGCAAAAAGATTTCTTAAGCAGTGAAAGTTAACTGACCTATGATGTAAGCATGCAGGTAGTACTAGCCCCACTCAATTTATCCATAAAACATAAATTTGAGAGCTCTAAATAACTTAGTTCACTAATTATCCACAAGTGTTCATTATACAAGTTATCAATATGATTTAAGAAACAATAAGATCAAATTAATTTATACAAATGCTTGTATCATATTGAACAAATGTAAATAAAAGTACAAATGTTGTTACATGCTTCTACACTCAGATAGCCCACTGTCAATCAGAAGCAACAAGAAGTAGTTTTTGCATCTAAATAAAGCTATGTTTGACTGAATATTCTGAGGCTCCAAATTTACATTTTCAGAAGAAACCCAATCCTAATCTATGCTTTAAGAGTACATTGGGATGTGTGTTACAACAATTTGGATAATAACCTAAACATGCACTAAGCCTTGTTATGATTTTGATTTTTTTTAGTAAATGTGATTTGAGGACAGTGTTCCAAACATGCTCTTAATGGCATTCAACCTATTTAATAGTATAACATAGTGAATTGCAGGAAAAAGAAGACAAAAACATGAAAAAGAAACTTTTGACAGCTTCAAGGCCTAGAATAATTTGTGAGATGGATGAAACAGAGAAACCTGTACAGTACTATAGTTGATGATGCTCATTTCATGGTAAATCGTGTAGAATATACATCCCAAGCATGTGATTAATTAATTTACATTAATTAGTCGATGGGAAAACCTTGCCGAGCATTCTCTCCAAAGAGCACCCAAAAAACGAGGAAGAAGTTTCTGATACAGAAACACTTGTTCTTGCTCCTCCATTGCCATTGCCATTCCCGTGCTCTCTCTCTCTAGTCTCATCAGAAGTAGCATCAACCACGATTTCAAAATCAGAACCACCATATTCATCACTATGATCTCTAGAAGAGACAACCTGAGAAGAATCACTCTCAACAACATTTACTACAATGGGGGCTCTACAAATAGGACAATTAGAGTGTGAACTCAACCACATGTCAATGCACTCCACATGAAAACCATGGCCACACTTTGGCAAACACCTTCCCACTTCACCACCCTCAAAGGCACTCAAACAGATCACACATTCAAGTTCTTCATCTTCCTTGGCCTTATTGTCATGCTCATAGATGAAGAGAGGAATTGCTCTAACGGTGGAAGAATCAAGACCTTTCGTTGAGAGGGGTGAGGAGTCTTCTATGTTGAAGCTGTGGAAGTGGTGGAACCTTGCCGGGCCAAGGACGTCGGATACTGTCACCGTCGTTCGTCGGCGGCGGCGGCGACGGCGGGCGTGTGCCTGAGCCTGTGCCTGAGCAAGGAACCATTTGGCATAGAGGTGGAGAAGGAGGACAAAGAGGATGACAAGGAGAAGGGAAATGATGGCTGCAAGCATGATGTTACTGTTGTCTGAGAAGATGTTCTGAAACATTTGGGTCAACGTGTTGGGTGAGTCAGGTTGGGTTGGCATTGTGAAGAGTGGCCAAAAGGGTGTTTGGTTTCGGCTCAAAGGTTTGGACTTGAAGGGTTTTATCAGTAGGGTGGGTGGCTTAGATTCTTGGTGTGTGTGAATGTTTGTTTTTTGTGGGTGGATATGCAAGCATTTATTTTAGCTGTGAAAAGATTATATCAGATACTGAATATTTTGGAGATAATTTTGAGTAAGATAAAATCTTATAAACCAATCACGTAGTTGATATAAAACTCGACCATGTTAAGCAATATCTCAAATTTAACCAAACGAAAAAAAAGTAAGCGTGAGATGATAGATTTAACTAAAGAACACCATTCAGAACCAATTTTACAAACTCTATTTACAGAATAAATTTCATGCTAACTTAATATAAGACACTTGAAGATACAAAATGTACATAATAGAGTAGATAGGGTCGTTGTTGGTGTGTGGTTGCTGTGTTTTGTTAGTGTCATGTGAAAGTGATTACGTGAGAGTGAAGTTAGTTTTGTATTAGGGAATAAATTAAGGGTGTTGCCTCTTGCATATGATACACTTGCGTGTGGTGGTTAGCAACAAATTTGTGTGTTCTCATGCATTATTTTGTATATATTCAACTACACTATTAGTGGAAGTGAAAGGGGTGTGGTTGAAGTCAAAGAAGAATCCCTATATCCGAGGACGAGAGAGTGATGTGATGAGAAAAAGATGCAGAAATGAAGGACTCGTGAAGGCGACGGCAGCAGAAAGAGGGTAGTTGAATTTTATTATATTCATGTGGAGCAGTGTACTCTTCTTAATAATTTATACTGCATAGCTTTTTCTAGACGATGGTTTCGGTGGCGTCACTTTTTAGCCCTTAAACGAGTTAACCTTGTATAAAGTCATCGATTGGTGATAAAAATTTGTTAGTATTTTAATAAGTTTTTGGTGGAATAGACAATTTCACTAATGTGGCGAATTTAGGGGATCCCAAGGCAGAGCCAGGGCATGTAATTCCGAGTCAAGATTCTTGAGATTTTTGCAAAAGGTTGCACCAAAGCCAAAGTACACCAAGGAAAGGTAAACTTGCCTCAAACCATTTTTTGCTTAGAAACAAAATTTGTTGACACAACTGAGTTTTTTTAATAATAGCAATCAGAAATACTATTTTACTTGAAATGGGTCGACATCAACACCTCTTGATTAGGAAAAGAAAACCATTTATTACTTGGTGTGATTGTTATGACTAAATAGTGTAAATTATTTGGAATATATGAATCATGTATATAAAAAAAAAAGTTGATGAAAACATTAGGGGATATTTTTTTGAGTAGAATTGGGGTTGGGGTGGCCATTATTGTTTAAAAAGGGAGAAAGGATGTTGAAGGACCCACGTGAATGGAAGTGAGAGGTATTTTTCTTTACACTTTATTTTGGCACACCTTGACCACCCTACAACCAAAGCTAAATGCCAAAAGCAACAACAGTAGTTATCTTTGCATAGATTCCACCATTTTATGCTGCATGCTTCCGACCACCATTTTAGACATGCCATGCTGTGTGTGTGAATGTTCATATTCATTCACATTGGCTCGTGAACTCTGACGTACCCCAAACTGCCACCATGTAATTATTGTATCATGTAAAGAGGGACCTATGGCCTCTTCCCATACACTTCAAATTATTGCAGCTTTTCCCTTTTAACTTCTTTTTTTGTTATTTCATGATCAATCTACTCATTCTATTATTGCCTTCTTAATCTGATCTTTGTATATATAATTTTTTTAGTCTGATTCTTACTTATAAGAGACTAAATTAAAAATGTGATACACAAAAAAAAAATTATGATTTTTAACGTAATTGTTAAAAGAATTATATTTTGAATACATATATTATTTAGGTTGGGAATTCTGTAGATAAAAAAAAGCATGGTAGGAGTTGTTTGTTGTGTGGTGAAAAAGGGTGTGTTAGGTCTGAGGTTGTCTTCTGACAGTGGGGATGGGAATGAGTTCAAGAATTCATTGTTTGATGGGAGCAGACAAACATACAATGAAGATGTAGATAGATGCTTTGCTTCACTCTTCTCTTCCAATCATGTCTCTGTCTCTTCTCTGGACCTTCTTACATTACAGATGTGGCAAAGGAGAGAAGATAAATATGATGGGTGAAATTAAAAATAGAGAAAAATTAATAAGAAATAAAGTCAAATTAAAGAAAAATAAATAAAGATAAAGTAATAAGTGAAAATAAATAAGAAATGAGATAATATAACATTTGTCAGATTTCCCCATACTCATCATGATGAAAAGAGTGGAAAAGATGATCTTGGTTATTTTGAAAAAGAAAATAATGGAAATAAGATGAAGTCCACTAGTATTTTTTGTCATTTTATTTTTAAATTGACTGGAAAAGATGATCTTGGTTACTTTTGCTTTTACATCTCTCTCCTTTATTTAAACTATAATTAAATATATAATTTTCTAATTTTTTTCATTTATTCTACTTTCTTTTCTTTTTCAACTCTTTTTTTCACCTTAACATGTACAAGTGAGTGCCAACTCCGTGAAACAATAATAGATGTGAAAACATTCTCCAAAGAAAGAAAGGGATTTTACCATAGCGGTGCATTTATAAATATTTAATTAATTAAGCCTTTTTGTCTTTGAATAGAAAAAAAGAGAGGGTATATAGCAGTATTAAAAACAAAAAATATTAAACTCTAGAAAAAAAAATGATGGATGCCAAAGATCACACATTATTTATGATAAAGTTACAATTTGCTAATAGACTTGAAAGTGGCACTTGATGACAATGCTAAAAATAACAAAGCTAAAGGATAAGATAGAGAAGTTTCAACAGAATCACTTTTATCAGAACAAAAATTTTAAAAATTAAAATAAAATTCTATATAAACGGAAACTAATACATTAAAAATTCTCTCATACAAGTTTTTAAAATTCTTAATTTGCATATAAACTACTTTTAACTTAAAAAACAAATTCATTTCATTTTCTCTCTTAAAGTTGTATATAAAGAAATTTATCTAAACATGTACTATAATATTAAAACTAGAATATAGAGTTTTTTTGTCCTCGTAGTGTGATATTTACAAAAATAAAATTATGACATGACATTCATAATATTATAGCATTTGTATTAAATACATATAGTATTTACGTAAAATGTGTCATTTACAGTTAAAATGAAACAATATTAAATTTGAAAAGCATAACTTGCCTTCATTACGGTAATTCTAGAACGTAGTTAATGGTGACAGAATTTTATCTTCAATTTTTAATTAGTCTCCTGATTAGCAAATACTTGTTTTAATATTTGTTCTAAGATTAGGAGGAGCTGTATAGTAATAAAAAAATATTCAACACAATCTCAATACTTAAAACATAATCATAATAATTATAAATAAGTAAATAAGAATATTAAATTAAATATTAAAATTTTATTATAAAAAAAAATTAATATCTTAACCCATATAATTATAGAATTGTTGAATAATTATTAAACATTATCTGAAAACAAAATACAAATCAAATAAATAATTTTAAAATTTCACTAATTTAATTAAATATTATTTAATTTAAAAAAAATAAGCAATAATATAATAAAAAATAAAAACAATTAAATAAATAAATATTAAAAGAAATAAAATTATAAATAAAATCAATTAAGTTTAATTACAGACAATTTTTAATACTGTAATTTAGAAATCGTGATATCTTTTGAATAGAATATAGTCCTTTATGGGAAATATTACATTTTGCCAATAAATTGAAATCAGAAGAATGGATAATTGGTTGGTAAGACAACTTTTCTTCAATTCATTTCAGTCCATTAGTTTATATCTTTTTTCTTGGACACCCGTCACTCCCATTTGTATCTCAATAATGGTATGAAGAGGAACCTGGAAATCACAAATCTCATCATCATTCACCCAAACTCATGATTTCTCCAACTCACAAAGATGTTTATTCATTGTTCTTTAAATATTTGCAACCATGTCAATTAGACCAAAGCATCATTCAGCTCCATGTTTCATATGCAACCATCTAGTAAATATATATGATAGAAGTTCAGCTAACCTCAATATGAGGAATTTCATTCAAAGGCTTGTCAGCAAAATATGCATACAGTGCCCTCAAAACTGCCTGCAATGACAAAAGTATTGGAAAACCTCACTGATTAGAACAAGTGAACCATACAAACACGGATATAGTTTAATGTATTGGGTACAACCTGGTGAGATATCACAACAACAGGTGCTCGTTGTCGCTCAAGCTCTATAATTACAGGCTCTAACCTGTATTATTAGTAAAACTGGAGTTGTTTGTATCAAGCAAGTTGGAGCAAGGAGCTAAATAATAATGTTCATAACATAAAATGTACCTTTGAATAACATCCAAGTAAGACTCGCCACGAGGGTATCGATACCGAAGCTTGTCCATCTTGCGGGACCTGCAAATGCAAAGGAGGGTGGGATAATAACCATGACTAGATTATCTTCTAACCTCAAAACAAAAAGAAGTTTCACATTCTGCTTATTTGAAATCTGATATATTTAGCTGCATTCACTTGCAAATAAGAAAGAAAGTGCAAGTTTGCAACGTACTCGTATTCCTCTGGCATGTTTTTCTTGATTTCAGCGTATGTCATACCATCACACACTCCTGCATTTATCTCATCAAGTGCACGCCATTGTATCTAACATGTAGATAGTAGGTCATAATGCGTAAATTTGAGAACCTATTTCATGTTAAGTAAATAACATTGCAGTACACTACAATAAGCTTAAGATAGACACTTACCTTGGGAAACCCAACAATTGGACTGGCTGTCAAAATTGTTCGTTGTAGTGTACTAGTCCATATCTATACAACCAGTTACAAATATCACGAATCATCCATCACTTTAACACTAGCTTATATTATATTTATACATGCTGTTTAGCAGATTCCAATAAATGATATATAATCATTGGCAATAGATTACAGTTCAACATAAATGCTATATGCAGATTGAGCAGACAAGGAAGTGTAGAAGGATAATAGCTTCAAGCATAAACTTTTTTTGAGCATTGAATTTCAAGAAAAATGACAGATGGAATTACAGTTGATAAAGCTTACAGAAGCAGCCCGTTCTGATTTGAGACGCTTTCCAACAAATTTCGCAAGTTTCTTTGAATAAAGTTCCCCAGCTTCACTGTTATAACAAATTGCGTAGAGTTCTAGGAATTCAGCTAAATTTTAAAAATGATTGTAAAAAGTGCCAGACATCACGTAGAAAAGAGAGTACTGAAACAACATTCAAACATTAGAACTATTTCACCATTTCAAACTTGTATAGACCTCCTTGAATTTATTACCTAAAACAACCCTTTGTCTTCCCTAAGAAACTGATTGTGCCATTACACTGGAAATTAACAAGCCTTATTTCTATAAAAGAAAAGGGGTGAGGGGGAGATTGAAGGAAAAGAAGACAGGGAACCTTAAAGGTTCAAATAATAAAACCCCACTTTCCACAATGCATTTGTTAATAAATCAAAACAGTGGTCAGATTGTTCATATACTGATTTATATTCATCTCTCTTCCTTTTCTACATCTAATATCATCCTCAATTTTAAATCTACATCGAATAGAATAGAAACTTAAGAGAAAAAAAAAAGAAGAAAATACCTTATTGCCGTATCTCCTCCAATTCTCCCTCTCACATTATCCTGACTTTCCCCATGTCGAGTAAGTAATATTGGGCGTGGAGTAAGATGTGTATTTACCTGCAGCACATAAATTGAGGTTCACAGAAATGTATGAAAATGAAATAGAAGTAAATTTCTGGTTATTAATAAGAAAGTTACCCGTAATAAAAAGTCTATGCATAACTTTGTAGATATTAGTTTTATAAAATATATAATTTTTTCGACTGTCATTAATCTTCTATAAAAACATTTTCATTTTATAACCATGATACCAAGAAAAGCATGTCCATTTAAGTCAAATTTAGACTGAGCAGTGCAATATCCCCAGTAACATTTTCCAGGGATATTGACATGCATTCATGATTGAATAAAAAACTAGTAGATTAGCTTAGTTCCAGCATCCATGGGTTTTGCGTGTTTCATGTTCCATAAGTTGACACGAATCATCTTGGACATTATATTAGCTACCTATCAATTATTGTAAACCTTCCTTACGTAAACATACAATACAATGGTTCAACTCGATAATATTTTACGTTAATCTGGTCAAGAATTCCTAACCCTGACCTATTAAATTTAATATTTCACTTTCCCACATCATGTCGTCAGCATTATTCCTAGAACAAAATTTAAGAAACATGATCTGCTAATAATTAATAGCTATCCATCTCGTCCACAGTCTACTGGAGCCACTTTGTTCTTTCAGATTGAGTAGAATAGTCCTCAGGATTTGAGTTCAGTTAATAGAACCTTGCATTTGAGGAATTATAAGGAAAGTATCATAAAAATGTTCTCTTGATTTTTAGAAGATTATGTCCTTGCATCTGACCTATAAACCAGAAAGTCAAACCCTAGCCACTAAAAAAGGCATTGTACCCTAAAAGAACCCTGGCTTTCCACAAGGCCAATGGCCAATTATGACAGCTCAATTATGCATTTAATCACATACGACCAACCCAATTATTTTACATCACATAATGTAGGTTAATTTTAAGGAACTTTGTACCTTGAAAGGATAAAAGTTCAGAGTGATAGGCCATTCACATTTTGTCAATATTGGGTCAGGTAAGTATATTAATCCACTTAATTGTTTTGTTTGTGTGTGTGTATGCCAATCTTCGACTGTAATTTTGGTATTTAACTACATTTAAAAAAGCTTACCAAGAAAAAGACAATTCGTCCAGGAAGGTAACCACTGATATTGTTCACCTGGACCAAAAGACAGAAGATATTAACAATTAACAAATCAAAGTTACACTTGAAACTAAATGGGTAGAGCAAACTCAAGGACATGCATGGTACTCTACATTCAGTCTCAGCTAGTGTTTACAAAAGTAAGAACCAATGAATTCTAACACAAGCAAAACGTTCTGAATTCAGTGCTTAACCACTCAGTCAATGATCAGGAGTTTGCCACCCATCAATATGATTTAGAGCACTATGATTCTTTCTAGCTTGTCTGTCTTCTACTGTACTAGTTCAGATGTTTTCAAGTGACCTATTGTATAGCAATATTCCTTTCAAATACTAATTCTTCACAGCAAAAACACATCTTCAATTTTGTTCTTTAAGTCAATCATGGAATAAATAAATGAGATAAAGAAAAATAAGAAATACTATAATTATTTAAAAGTTATGAGTGAAACTAAACCATTTCAATTTCCAAGACACTACAATTAAGATGTCACTGCAACTACAATTTACATCTAGTTTCTGTTTGAGTCGGGTAAAAATTACTAACGTGACCTAAGCCACTAACTGACCAGAGCTGGTTTCCAAACCAGCTATCTCCAATCGGACAAGGAACATCTAGAAGGAAAGAGAAAGAACACTTTCAATATGGTGCTGAACTACACATTTTTTAACATTTTTGCATCTTCTACAATTATCAACACATATGCTAATCCCATCACAGATTTCTTGTTTAAATTTACTTCATTCTATCACCTTTCAACAATCAAATAAAAGCTACAATACGAACAATAAACTTTCAAATGTAGTCTCTGACTCTAACCAACTCAACAAACAACTACGTAAAAGGATTATCTTCAATGAAACAATGAGCTTACTTGTATTTGTCCACCATGTCCACTGACCATATCAATCATTTTTATGTAAGATCCTTCATTTACAGTTTCATAAACCTGGTCCATGGAATCAACATTATTTAAGGAGAAATCTCAGCTTGAACACTCATTAAAAGCACCTGGTATGGTATACACATACCTTTTCATAATTGGCTAGACGAGTTTTAAAGTCTTGCAATCCAGCCTCAAAATCTGGCCTGCAAAAGAAAGTTAATTGCATATGTATCCATATAGCCATCTAAATATCACTGGTTTTAAATGAAACATTACTCTTCTGCATAATCAGGACTCTGCTGAATTTTCATACGAACATTCCTTTCAATTATATTTACGTCATTGCATATCGTTTCAAGGAAGATTATCTACGATGAAAACACAACTATGAATCAGAAGAGTTCAAAATTATATTCATATGGTATTCTTATTTCAGTTCCATCTTTGACTACCTTGCATCTTCCTTGAGCCAATTTCATCAGCATATTTCTTCGTTCCTTGCTACTGTTTGTGGCATCAAATATTCCAACCTAAATCAAAATTAAAACTTAGCAAAATAACATGAAAGGACACATTAAAGTAACAAAAATATACAACAAGAATGAACTTACCTGGCCACCTTCTTGCATCCAAGAGAACATATCTTCAAATGCCAGTGCTGCTACCTAATGGCACGTGATATATTAAAACTATGTAAACAGAGAAAGGGTCAACGTGGTGTCAACTTTATGAGAAACTGCATTATAAATAAAATATTTGAAGTAACATTATATTGAAGGTTAACACGGTCTAAACATGTTGCCTGTTAACATGAATTTTTCTTTTGTTTCATTTATTCTAGTTTAGTTGGGCGGTGTTACTTTATATTAACAGACTTTCTCAAAATAAACCAGACAATGGTCTTAGCATTTTTTGCTGAGTAACACTGTTTTAATTTAACAAGGGAACACATACCAATAGGAATTTTCTGTTTGGACTCCCCGTCTACTTTTATGGGGTCAGAATGGTGTTGACAGTCTATAATTGACATTATCCAATTCATTTTGCATTATAATATCAACCCTTGTCCGTAGAAAAAAGGATTAAACTAAGTCAAGAATATTCGAACATGATAAATATTATTTTTATTCAATAAACAGCGGCATGGATGATTCAGGAAAAAAAAAGTTAGTTTGGTTTCCTTGAAAGGCCCAGCGACAAAATAATAAACAATATAGTCTCATGGAAAGATTCAACAAAATATAGTAGCAAAACCATCACAGAATTCTTAATAAATAGTAATAATAAACAATTAAGGCCTAGATGCAAGCTATAGTTTTACCAGGTCAGTTATCACAGAGTAGTAGCTAATCTACTACAATTAAATAATTATTAAAAATAGATAAAAACTACCTCATTGCGTGCCTCCATGCCTTCAGGATTATCAGCTCGAAAGAAATCAGCAGACTGCAACGAAGAATGGCATGATCAAGATTTCCCAAGAAAACCTGAGGCTAGTGGTACAACATCTTGATTTCAAGAACATAACATTTAGAAAGGGAATCATGTTAGGAGTCCCACATTAACCCTTTCCACCTAATAGATTAGTCTTTTGGGTTGGACTCTCCTCTTATCAAGTCCTAACAAGTTGCAAAACTGTTAAAATAATTAAGTCATCATAGAAAATAGTATTTGCCAAGTAGTGCATATTCCATTTACTTTTTTTCTGTTACATTATATAATTTAGTCAATAAAATAGTATCCTATCAAATCATCTCTCCATTGCCTCATTATGTGGAAACATTCAAACTTTTATGACTGATACAAGACATTATATTCGATCATTGATGACGATAGGATTTTAAAATTCATTCTTGGTGTGTTAGCTCAATGTAGCAGATTCTTTAATTGTTTAGAGTTCAATACTTTCAACCTTCAATCTTATGTATAAATTTCACTATGTAAACATTCAAGTTCAGCACAAGGAAACTGTAACAATATACTTGGTCCACATTTCAATCCCACAGGGATTTCGTTCAAAAGGGCGTGTTAGAAAAACATTTTTCTTGTCTACAATAGCTTAATAACTGAGCTTTTAGGTCAAGTGACTTAGTCTCGTTGAGAAGTGAGTCCTCGTGAATACCTGTTTTAAGGATGAATAAGTTGAACTGCTTACTTACTAGTTCAAGCTAATCTCTATTATCTACCGATGAAAAGTCAAACAGTCATCTTAAAAAAGAAATAGTTAACACCTTACACCTGAACAGAATCTGCATTAGCATCTGACAAACACAGAATCTAATCTACACACGAACTTTGCTCTCAATTGTTGTTGAATTTACAAAATATGACATTGGGGTGGGGGGTTTAGAAAGTGCTAGATTTTGGTTCCATAAAAAGGGAACGGAACTGAGGATAACATAATAAAACAGATCCTTACTTCCATTTTGTTCTGTCTGAATGTGAAATGCTACCTAAGCACAATCCTTTGGCATCGTACTCATAATTATTTCCCTGAGGTACAAAAATCACGAAAACCAGCACCCAACTAAAATCATCATGAAGTCCGCTGAGCATCAACAACTGTGGACTTCTCTGTAATGTGAATTCCCTAGCTATTCAAACCAGATTTCCTTCCAGACCCACTTTGTCAAACCAGTAATGCTGCAAAGTACCCATTTAGGCACAAAATGTCATATCCCCACACAATATTCCATTGGTGGTGGAGCTGGATCAACTATTCAATTGAATGATATTGAGCATGTTTCCCATTTCTTCTATAGAAACAAGTGGGCTATTTGTTTCCGAATCATGTTCATGTTTCATATTAGCATTTCCCCCTAGATTTAAGGCTCACAAATACAAATCAATATCTACCAGAGGGACAGCAATGAAAGAGATAATAAATACTGAAGTTGCAGGTGTGTCAAACCAAAACTCTGATTGGGGTTATCTAATAATTCAGAGGGGTATGTATCGGGCATTGCTCTTGTTAAAAAGACACAATCCCAGACCACCAAAGTTGTAGTATATTATCCACTTAACTACCTTATTTTCACTTTCTAAACTTGAAGCCTATTCCAAGGTATGGAACTTGAGTCTCACACAAGAGATTCTAGTGCCTTGAGCTCTCCAACTACAATGACTAGCTTTTATGGTGCAATTCTACCAAGGTTCTTATCAAATGGTATCAGAACAGATCTTTCTACCACACTTTTTTCACCCTATACTTTCTGCATTACCATTAACCAGATATATTCTCATGACAATCAGCATTTTGCATCAGTATACAGTACTACATACAATGAGGGATACAAATAAAAGCAAAAAATAAAGCAACAACTATATAAGTGAGAAGACATTTTGATAACTTTTGTGCTATTAAATATATGTAGTTATGCAGAAAATAATTAAATGAGAAGGCATAAATTATTTCACAGATAAACATTACCTGATTAGCTCCATGCTTAAGGCGACGATACTGTGACATCAAAAAATAAGTGTGTTAATCTTCAAAGTTCATACATGACAATTAATGTATTTCCAGTTTATAACTAGGTCAAAGTATATTGATTAAATAGATGAATGGTGTTAAGAATGCAAACAACCTTCCCAACATTGAAGTGTTTGGTATTATGACCTAACCAACGAAGATATCTTGTAAGTTTAGCTGCAGTGAAAGTTTTACCTCGGGCAGGCAGACCCACCTACATAAAAGTAATTTCCAAATTCAAGATTTTTGGCATACATTCTAAAGTAACTTACAACTAGAACTCCACATTGAAGCAATAAAAAACAGTGACCAAGAATTATTAAAACTATAATATTAATGAGTAATTAGTGCAGCAGAGTAACGAGCAAGTCAACTACACAATTCAAAACAAATTTTGATATAGAACAAAGAAATATTATTCATGTTGCTCCTGAGTCCTGAACATTTACAAGTCAAAGGCTTAAATAGAATGCATAATAAAAATGAAAATAGGGAAAATAACTTAGAAAAGGAAACTAAACAAGATAGAAACTAATTATAGGAAACTAATTATCTCATAACAAAATAGAAACCAGGAACAAATCATCTCATGACAAAAGATAAACTAATCACCAAGATTTGCATCAGTAACTAAATACTCATAATGCCAGAATAATACCAGGATAATTGCCAGATGTCTATCTTCCTTGGGACCCATCATCTGATCGGCAACAGCTGCAGCAGCCACAGCTCCAGCAGCAGCTGGCATAGAATTCTATCAATAAAAAGGAAAAGGAGCAAAAGCGATTATTTGTGAACAACCTCACAACATGATAAGTTAGTTGACATGCAACAAATTTGAACAATAAACAAGAAATGGAAATCATTTATACAAACCTTAGTATCAGCAGAGAAAATATTTGAACTATAAGATTTTACAAGTCTAGGAGATCCAACACCTCTATCAACAAAAAGTCCCCTCTGACTCTCTTGCCTTTGTAGAGGCGAAAATGTTCCAACTGACTTGGATTCAACCATTCCAGAACTTTGAAACATCTTAGATGGATCAGGCACAATAACCTCCATCTCCTGATTGGAACATCAGGATAACCTATTAGATGTAATAAATTATGTGTTGCAGGAGCAAGAGTGAATTTAATGATTATAATTATAGAAATACAAAATTGATACGGTATAATCAAAAATATCTAAATTATATATGTATTATTAGGAACATTTTTATTTATTCTCATATTATATCTTTGTTATTAGAGGATATCAAATTTCATCTATTTATTGTATTGATTCCTTTTTCTCAATTTAAATAAAGTGCATGTGCTGTCTCAGAAACATATAGTTTCAACTTAATGTTTCTCTCTTCCCTAGAGTTTAACACTAACTTATCAACTTACTTCCTTATGTATTTCCTCTAAGATTTGAAGTGTCATTCTTCATTTTAAGCATCCCATACACTGTTGTTTGTTACTTATAAGGATAAGGACAAGGATATAAAGATATATCAAAGAGAGAGAGAGTCAAATTAACACTTTGTAGAGTCAATCATCTGCCTGCTAGTCACAAATGTCGACAAACAGAAGACATTTCAATCTTAAAAGAATTAATCTTATGCAAATACAGTTATATATCCACTATAAATACAGAAAAATAAAGGTTCATGAGAAAGCACCAAATTTGCACATTGTTATAATATAAATCATCTCTCTGATAATCAAAATTAAGGAGGAACAGAAGGCATGTTCAATCTTGAACCAATTAAATTCTTATGTACATCCAATTACAGATACCTTACAAACAAATATGAAGATTCATGGTGAAAAAATGAACAGGATGAAAATAAGCACTTAAAATTTATTAAAGGGATTACAACTTTAAGTTTTTAATTAGTCAATTATCCTCACAGCAATAAGCTGTAAAAACTAATAGTCCATTTATAAAGTATAAATAACTATAGAAATGCGGTTTTGAAAGTAAAACCTTGATGGGACATGAGTTGCTGCCAGACCCACTAACTAGTGACCTTGGATTCTCTGTCAAGTTAGCTGCATATACATGGGCTGTATTTGCAGAAGTTTCTGGAGTTGGGACAACATAATGCTCAAGATCAAGTTCCAAACCCACCGAAGAACCATTCTGGACCAAAAAATAAAGTAAGCCTAAATCACTTGAGGCTTGACAATAAACATTGCACATAGAATCCCCCAAATTAGAAAATACTACAAACAAAGTTGTAATTAAAGAAAACTCCTGATTACATTACATCACATATTGAACAATCAAAGGAAAAATAAACTAGAATATCAAACTGACCAAGATTTTGCACAAGATGAAAAATAGTCTAGAAAAAGGTGAGGTCTTAAGCGCAACACATCCCACATGTGCATACCCTCTCAAACCTCAGAACAAGATTAACATTCTGTGAAACAGGATTACAAAGTAAAATGAAGGTGCCAAGAAGGGTTTTAATTTCATCTTACCTCACCACCTGTCTGAGGTGCTGAATTTATGCTGACATCAGGAATCCATCTCACAGATGAAGGACGGAAATTATCCTGATAAGCCCTCCAACTAGCAGCAAGGTCAAATGGAGAAACCCTGTCTGCTTTAACAAACACTTGATACTCAAGAACCTCACCACTATCAAGCCTAAACAATGCAAGCCTGGCACCCTCTTGCAATGCTCCCCCAAGAAGCAGGCGGATTGGACCCTCCTCAACAAAATAAGGTGCATTGCTGTCCTTAGGCTTCAAGAGGAATTTGAAATCCAAGGTTTCTGAAACCCACATATAATTCAAAAATCTAAACACGCCTTCAATTTTAGCAATGACACAATCATGCACAACAGAATTTCCACAACCTAACTCCATTCATTCCACAAAATTGCCAGGACACCTCAATACTGGATTCCTTCTTACGGTAAAGACAACAAAGCCATTGCTAAGAGTCACATTTTCCTTCCTTTTTTTCCCTATAACCTCTGAATCTTAAGACATTATGTACTATTTTATTAAGCATACTTTTGTTAAGTCAATGAGATAAGAAAAAGAGACAAAGGGTTAATTGCATTTTTAAATTTTACTCCAAATAATATACTCACTTTTTTTAGTCCTTTTAATCTTTTATTTTTGAATAATTCTCTTAATATTCATTTTTTTTCATCAGTCTTTGTTACTTCCAAGTAATATATGTAGGACTACTCTTACAAAATTAGATCAATGAAAAATATCAATTGTCTTTCCACTTTCTTCCCTTCAAGGTATTTCCTTAGTAATAGTAGCAATGGCTTAACAATTTTGGTGTTTTCATTGTTATTGACTTGCCTCCCAAAAACCTTAACCAAGGATATTGGTGATCCTCTCAAAGACATCCATGAGATGCTTAATTCCTTAAAAGCTCATTTGGAGGCTCAAGATGGCCGTTCCTAGCTTCTACAACTAACCTTAGACAACCATCATGAAATTCTCCAAGCTTCCATTACCTCCCTCACCAACCAGGTTTCCATCCTCTACTACCATGCTACGTACCATCGTCATTACAACCTCTTAGGTTTTCTCCCAAACACTGGCCTATCCTTACCTCTCACCAGCAACCCCACTTCCGGGCCATATCGCCTCATGATTACTCAACTCCTACCACCTCCACATCCTTCCTACAACGATACCTCTACTATTGCCCTGTTTCACCACTCACCCCATGCATCCTTTGCACCCTTCCATCCTCCACCAACAGCTCGTCACCTCACTATGCCATTCAACCCTCTTCACACACTCACCCTTTCCCCTTCATTCCAACCCCCAAAACCGCAACTAATGGCTTTTGATGGCTCGGAACCTCTTGACTCATTATTTCAAGCTGAATAGTTCTTTTCCCTTTACCTTCATCTTGAACAACGCCGGCTTCCCTCTACATGAAAGGCAATGCTCTCAACAGGCTTAAATGGAAGTATCACAATTCCCAATTTACAACTTGGGATACTTTCACTAAACCTCTGGAAAATCTTTACGGCCACTCCTCCTACGAAAACCACCAAGCTGAACTCTTCAAACTCTGTCAATATGATTCGGTAACTAACTACCGAGCAGATTTTGAGAAAATTTGTAACAGTGGGATTGCCCCATGAGGTTATATTAAATTGGCTTTTATCAACTTCTACAAATCTACTTAAAAGTATCATATAACGTAATTTCTGATTGGTTTATAGTATAAAATTGATTTCACTGAATCACCATCAAACTAAACAAAGAAAAAACTGGAACAGAAACAAAAGACAATGTAAAAGGTATTACCGTGATTAGGAGGGACAACAAAGCTAAGTTCCCACATTGACACCGATTCCCGCTCCATGAAAAGCTAACACCAAAACCGAAAAAGGAATGAGAAACAAGAAAAAAGAAGACATACCCAGAAGAAGATGACGGGAAATGAGAAAAGGGCAGTGACAAAAATTACAGCTTTGGAAGGATCCCAAGAGCCGATGAGAGGAAGAGAGCCATAAACGTGAGGAACAAGGTCCCCAGTGAGCTTGCGATTCTCCATCTTGAGAGAGACGTAGAGTTGGCCACCCGCTTGGTCGAGCCTGTCACTCTCTTCCTTGCCCCCTTCCTCCTCGTCCTTCGATGCGCCCGTTCCCATATCTCTGCGCGAATTCTCCTATGAGGATCCTGCAAAAGCAAAAAGAGTGTGTTCGAAACTTGTTGGTGTGTGTGTGGATGTGAATGGATTAATGGATAGGAAGAAGAAAAGGGATGGGTGTGTATTGTGTTGGGTTTGGTGTGATATGGATAAAAGATGGTTTGGGAATAGGAATATGAGAATGCAAGAGAGAGAATGTCGTATGTTGCTCTTGGACCCGTTATACCTCTCCCTTTCTGGTGCTTCTTCTGTGTGCCACTTTTTTGGCTCTATATGCATCATCATATCACATTTACACGTGTTACTTTCTGAATGAATGAATCTTGAATTGCATCTTTGTTTGTACTCTCTTTTCACATATATGTTTACTATTTGTTCGCACCAAAACAAGTAAGTACCTTGGAACTCATTCTCTCAGAAAAATGGTATTTTCTGATTCTGATTCTGATTCTCAATCATTCTTTCATCATCAAACAATCAATAGTATATATTTTCATCCATGAACAGTGTGATAAACCGTCATGAAATTATCTTAGTTTAATCAACATTATCAATGATGAACTAACGATTCATGTGGATAAATGCATCCCAAACTCTTATATATTGTGGATACTCAACTCTTATATTTAGAGACAAAGAAAGAGAGATATAAATATAACTAGAATGTGATGCAATGAGAAGAAATTATGGACGTTAATAAGGTGTTTAAAATTATTTGATATCTACTACCCCAAGCAATTTAAAGTTAATAATGATAAGTTTTGTTATCCACTTTTAAAACTAAAAAGAAATCACTTATCTTCTTCAATAAGATTTTTTCCCTTGATGTGGGTGGTTGACTTTTCTACTTTTTTTTGGTAATAATTTCTTAATGTATCTTTAGAATGTTGATGAATCATGTCCAGTCTTCCATAAAAAGATTAATATGCAAAAGGAAGATTTAGCAATCAATTGTTTTTAACAAGCTTCTTTACTTTTAGTTTAACTTTTGAAATGTTAGTTTAATTACTTTATAAAGAAATCATATTTTTTAAAAAGGGTATTTTAGTATTTATTTAAAAAAAGTGTTTTTTTGGTATTTAAAAAAGTATATTGACTTTATAAAGAAATCATATTTTTTAAAAAGGGTATTTTAGTATTTATTTAAAAAAGTGTTTTTTTGGTATTTAAAAAAGTATATTGACTTTTGGAAGAATATACCAATAATAAAGTATTTATTTGCATCTGCATCAACCGATAAAGATTGGAATATTTTTTTTAAAGTTGTTATAATTTAATTAATTTAAGTATTTTTATTTTTAAAATGTTTTAATATAATTTTTTTCGGAATATAATAAATTTTTAATTTATTTTGTTTTGTATAATCTACCATTTTCAATATTTATTCAGATTCTTATATTTTATTTTTTTAGTCTCTAAAAATGAAGTCAAATTATATTTTATTGGATTGATTTATTTTAATCTTGTATGTTTTTATCTAGCATAGAAAGATATTTTTTAATGAATATTTTTAAAATAAAATTGTAAAATATAATTGAAGATGAAATTTTTTTTGTCGATAATATGATTATTTACATTGAAAAATAAATAACAACAAATTTTAGTTATGATTTAATTATTGATATGTTTAAAAATTTGAAGAAATGAATGGAAATCTTTTAAAAAGAGTAGTTTTTATTATAGCAATTTTGTTATATTAGTGACAATGATAATATATAAATTTTGAACATATTATTTTGGTCTCTCCAAATTTTTTTTGTCAAGATTCACCGTTAGTATTGTTGATTATATAATGTATATAAGGTTAGTTGAAATTATATATGCTTCGAAAAAATATATAATTATTGTTGTAATGCATATCATGTTCTATGTATGATTAGAGTTCTTTATAAGTGGTTATTGGAGTCTATCAAGGGTGATGATTTTTCATGAATTACTTATATACATATATATGGTTGTTGTATATATATGTATGTAAGATTTTTAGTCCTTCATATGTAATGTTGAGATCTCTTTAGGAATGCTTTAAGGATGTCTGGAGTGATATCATGCCTTGGTAAAACATAATATAACACTTGTTTAACAAATATATCTCAATTTCACTGTCATCTAATAATGTTGATAGAACTTTAGTGAGTGAGAAGTTAATGAAACTGGTTGAGTAAATGTATATCTAGCTCTTGATAACATATGTATGTTTCCAGGGAACATTTGACTGGGTTCTGATATAAGTTAAGTATTAGCTTCCAATAGAACGTGTTTATTATGGTTAGAGTTTTCTAAAAAATATCTCATATTTAATCATGACATGTTATGATGATTTGATAAATAATAATTATTTATTTAATTATTTTTATTAACAAATCCTTATTATTGTGTGTGAATAATACACTTATTATTATATTTTATGTAAGACAACATACTCTTCTACAAATAATATTAAAAGCTATTAAACTTATAATAAAGTTTAGAGTATGATTTTATATATATTCTTGTTCCACTTATATAATAGATTTTTTATACTAATTTGGGGTATTACATGTCAATCCATATTTTTAAATATCTTTTATATTTTTCCTTTTTAGTAGAAAATACTTTAATATTATAATAATTTTGTTTTTTAATCAATATTATCAAACAAAACTATATTATAATTGTTTTATTATACACGAAAAACATGTGCTTCCGAGTGTATGCATATTTACATTTTTATCACATTAAAATAATATAATATTCAATATATATATATATATATAAATTTAAGATGATATTAAAAAATATTAAAATAAAATAATTTAAAAAGTATATATAATTTTATAAAATCAGGATTTAAAAAATTATATTATAATTATTTTTAAAAGATAAAATATTTATTTATTTTGAAATAGAGAAAAATGATTTAATTACTTGTTTTATTAAATAAATAAATAAATAATTTTTTATTTATTAAAATTTAAAATTATCCAATTAAAAGATGACAAGAAGTTATTAAATATCTTTCATATAATAATATAGGTTTATATAAATCAACGGGAATATAATAGTTTTTAATTGTAATATTATGTAATTTATTAGGAAACTAAAATTATAAATTTTTATTTTTTATTTGATAAATTTTTAGTATTGAACATTTTTTTTAAATAATCTTTAAACTTTTTTATAAATATTTAACACCTTTATAATAAAAATTGATAAAGTAATCTAATTTATGCACTTATTTGCTTCTGTCATACTCTAATATCTTTATATAAATTTTTATGCTTTATTAGTAATTGATTAGGGAGTATAATTAAGTTAAAATATAATAATTTTTAAAGTTAATTATTAATTCTCTTACTAATCTATTGAAGTGTAATAAATCATTTATAATTCATTAATGATAGATTTTTCAACTTAGTTGTTGACATAAGATTTATGGAAGTAACATATATGAATGAACGATATAATCAAATATAATACTATTTATTACAATTTAGTAAATAGTATAATGATGGTGGATTGCTTAATAGTTTTTTGATAAAAAAATAGGAAAAGTGGAGTGTATTAAGAATAAATGGAAGTGTAAAAAGTAACTGGGCTTCTGGATAAGCCCAACAACTGTTAAAGATCAGGTTCACTGGGCTTTATCATCAAAGCGGCGGAATAAGGGATCGCATTTTCCAGAGGGTAAAAGGACAGGCGACGTGATTGCTACCAAAATCAAAATCACTGCAACTCCACCTCGTTCCTCTTCTTCGTTTTCGTATTTGATCTTCAATTCGATTCTGCGTGCTTCACACCATGGCCACAGCTTCAGGTACTCCTCTCCTCCATTCAATGATTCTCATTTTCTAGGGTTTCTGATGTCCGTCAATTCCGAGATTTTCATTTTCTAGGGTTTCTGTATCAGTTCCATCTTAAATCATTCGCTTTTATTTGTTTTTCCTAAACATGCTTATTTTTTTCACTCGTCAGCGCTCCTTGGTTTTGTAATTTTCCTTTCTTTTGGGATTGGCTGTTGTTTCGTTCATTTATGCTCAGGTCCCAATCAGATCACAATTCAAATCTATTAATCAATACGCATCATGTTTTGAATTAATAGATGATAAAAACTAGACTGTATCATTGGCAAGGTTTAGAGAGCATGAGGGATTTTTTTTTCTCAGATTAGGTTTAGTTTTGTTGGGAAGTATCAAAATTGGATATGGATGTGTAGAAAATTGAAGTATTGTTGGTTCATAGCTCTTGGGTTAATTGGTTTGCAACTGTTTGGACCATTTTTCAATTTTCTCTTTTTAATTGAATTTTTAACATGACTATGTTTGTCTCAATTTGCCTCGTATACCTCAATGTTTTTTAAACTTGTTTGTCATGGATTGCAGTGGCATTTAAGTCCAGGGAGGACCATCGAAAACAGATTGAGTTGGAGGAGGCACGGAAAGCGGGGCTTGCGCCTGCTGAACTTGATGAGGATGGGAAGGAAATCAACCCTCATATTCCCCAGTATATGTCATCTGCACCTTGGTATCTTAATGCTGAGAGACCTGTAAGTGTTCCTCTCCCCCTCCACTATTTAGAGTCGATAGAAAATTGTGGTGTTTGAGATATATAAACTAACATATCCTCCTGTGTTATGCTTGTAGAGTTTGAAACATCAAAGGAAATGGAAGTCTGATCCCAATTACACCAAATCGTGGTATGATAGAGGTGCTAAAATCTATCAGGCAGACAAGTATAGAAAAGGTGCATGCGAAAAGTGAGTGGCCTTGCTTTGTTGTCAAATAAGATCGAATTTAAGAAGTTTGATGTACACATGTTTTTTTAGGTTTTTGAAATCATTGAATATTTTAATTATTGTTTTGTCCTGTTACTACTAAATATTACTTTATAACTTATGACTATGTTATTTGATTACCTTTAGTTATTTAGACATTTCTTAAACATTATTTTTGAAGTCTGTAAATTATTTCAATTTTGTGATTTTCGAGTTTGACAATCAGGCTTGTGTCTCTGAATTTATTTATATCTTCATTTTCTCTTACAATGTTCATTGACTACTTCAATCTTTGTTACAGTTGTGGAGCTATGACACATGATTTGAAGTCATGCATGGAAAGACCACGAAAAGTGGGAGCAAAATGGACAAACACTCACATTGCCCCTGATGAAAAGATAGAAACTTTTGAGCTTGACTATGATGGCAAACGGGACAGATGGAATGGTTATGATGCATCAACTTATGCTCGAGTCATTGAGAGGTATGAAGCTAGAGATGAAGCACGAAAGAAGTACTTGAAAGAACAGCAACTTAAGAAGTTGGAGAAGAGCAACCAAAATGGTGAGGATGCAGCAAGTGATGAAGATGAAGAGGAAGATGATCTTAGGGTAGATGAGGCAAAGGTTGATGAGAGCAAACAGATGGACTTTGCAAAGGTTGAGAAGCGTGTGCGTACAACAGGTGGTGGGAGTACAGGAACTGTGAGGTAATTTTTATATTGCCATCACTTTAATATGCGGCTGACTTAGCTGGTCATATACTTAAGGTTATCTATTTCATTATTTATTTTAGATGAATTGTAGCTGAAATAATTTTTTCCCTCAGGAATCTACGTATTCGAGAGGATACTGCAAAATATCTTCTTAATCTTGATGTCAATTCTGCACACTATGATCCCAAGACCAGATCCATGCGTGAGGATCCGCTTCCAGATGCAGATCCAAATGAAAAGTTTTATGGGGTAACTTGTCTCTAGAATGAAAATTTATATAAAACATTATTAGTTGTTTCTATTGCTACATGTATCTTGTTATTGGATTGAATCTGCTTTTGTATTGTAGGGTGATAACCAATATAGAAATAGTGGGCAAGCTTTGGAATTTAAGGAGTTGAACATCCATGCTTGGGAAGCATTTGACAAGGGACAAGATGTTCACATGCAAGCAGCTCCATCACAAGCTGAATTACTCTTTAAGAGTTTCAAAGTTCGGAGGGAGGAGTTGAAGCATCAAACAAAGGAAACCATTATTGAGAAGTACGGCAATGCTGCTGATGAGGACAAACTTCCAAGAGAACTTCTGTTGGGCCAAAGTGAGAGCCAAGTTGAGTATGATCGTGCTGGTAGAATAATAAAAGGCCAGGTGAGAGATAGATTCTAAATCTGTATAGGGCAGCATCTGTAATTTGGTTATAAATCTTGTACATTCTTTGTGGTGTGGTGGGACATTTTCATGAGCTGTTAATATTTTGGGGGTTTACTATGACTTTTAGTTTCAACTTTAAGGATTCTGCTTTATGGTTAATTATCTGATGTTTCCAACAGGAAGCAGCACTCCCCAAGAGCAAGTATGAAGAAGATATTTACATTAACAACCACACGACTGTGTGGGGCTCATGGTGGAAGGATCACCAGTGGGGCTATAAGTGCTGCAAGCAGACAATACGAAATAGCTATTGCACTGGTGCTGCTGGTATTGAGGCAGCTGAAGCTGCAAGTGATCTTATGAAAGCTAATATTGCCAGGAAGGAGGCTGCTACAGGTTTGTTCGCTCACATACACCACATCTATGATGTGTCTACCTCTACTTGTTTCCTTTTCTATTTTTGTTGTTACTTTTTGTTCGTTTGACAATTTTGTTTGATTGTATTTAACATGCCTTTATTAATCTCTATTTTTTTTCATGAACCTATAGAGGATCCTGCACCTGTGGAGGAGAAAAAGCTCGCTACATGGGGTACTGATGTTCCAGATGATCTAGTTCTAGATGAGAAATTGCTTGCTGAAGCACTGAAGAAGGTAAATCTCATTCTGTCGTGTTTTGTGTGTGCTAATAGTTGTTAGTGTCCTGCGTCTTAATTATACCTACTGGAATTAATTATATTTTTGTGCCAATAACTCTGACGACCTTAATTACCCAGGGCAGGACACGTTTGATTAAAACTAAATTTTGCATATAATTTATATATATGTTGTTTCACAGGAGGATCTAAGGAAAAGGGAAGAGAAAGATGAGAGGAAGCGCAAGTATAATGTTAGATGGAACGATGAGGTTACTGAAGAGGATATGGAGGCATACAGGATGAAGAAAGTACATCATGATGATCCCATGAAAGATTTCCTGCATTAAGCTTGGAATGGATAAAAAAGTCTGCATCTCTTTAGTTGAACGTCAGGAGCCTTTCTGTTGTTTTTTACTGCCACCTGAATTGGGCAGAACTTATTATCAGTTTGGCATCCTTGATCCTTTGACCAGTACCGAGAAAGAGGAGAGTTGGGGGCAACTATTGTATAGTTTTTGGTGCATCGGTTAATTACTTCCGTCTGTTTACCTTGAAAATGCTGGCTTTAATGCCTGTGTAACATTTTATCAACCTTTAAAGGTTCGTTTCCTTTTGAGTGGTGATGTGTAAAAGGAACAGTAACTTTAACTGGGTTGATTGAACATTGTTAAATTGCTGTGGATAACCTGTATTATAAATAGTAATGGGTGTTTAAAAGTTATGTTTTTAAAAATGAAATACTGGTATGGAGTGTTTAATAACAAGATTGTTGATGGGATATTATTTATCACGTACTTCAAAAAAAATCTTAACTGTTACAAAATATTATTTAACTACTACGCATGATATTAAGAAGTGTTAGATTAAAGAAGGTATGGTTTGCTTTATGAAATACAAAGCTCTTACACAGGTTTAGCTCGATATATAATTGCATAATGAGGGAAGCATAATCCTAGTTATCTAAAATAGCAATGCATTGAAATACGGAAGCGTACACATGCTTGTCAGTTTCATCGATGAAGTGTGAGCATCACCCGTTTATGTGAAGGCAATTGAGGAATTCACGGTTGTGACCATTTTAACTAGTTTGATTATTTCGGGGTAAAGATTGTGCGATACTAGCATTGCCAATCTTCAATTCTTGAAATGCTTGTATGGTCTCGGTGGTTCATTACATCAACAATGAAAAAAGTTCTTATTTTAGACAAAATCTTGGATAGTTTTGTGATCTTTCTACCTGGAATACTCTGAAGGCAAACCTAGCTCCTTGTACCAAGAGGTTTTCTTCTTGCCAGGCTTCATTAGATTCCAATTCCTTGGTTACCCGTTTCATGAGTGCGATTGCTAGGCTCAATGAACTCGACTTCATCTGCGTGCACCCAGATATACTAGGTTAATCAAGTACTAACTACCACGGTTCATGAATAATTAAATAAATAATTACTTCTTACCACTTAGTTAACTAACCAATATGTCTTATTTCTTCAAGTGCTTACTTTGTTTAGAGCAAAACTTCTCATACTTTCGGAGTGTGTTTGATTTGTAGTGTTTTTTTAGATAAAGGGGTGTTGTCCTCTTAGTAGAAGGTTATCAATTGAGTTTATTACTCATGCAAATATATATCATATATATGATAGATTGTGATTAAAAAATGTTTACAATGTTCGTAAATTATTTATTATTATATGAACGGATAAGATTTACATCACTATCTAATCATAAATAGTCATATATGGTAAGTTTGTCAAGTTTCATATACCAATCTTTTTCGTTAAAAATTGCATAGAAATTAAAGTATGTTTTATGAACAATTGGACAAATAAGGCATGTATTGCCTACCTGCCCAATGAGGCTAGTTTCCAGCATCCACTCCTAAGGAATATGGAAATTCCTATATCTTTTACTTGCACTCTCCCTTGTCCTCTCTGCCCTGTTCACACTTCTTTCCATCCTGCACATTGAAAGTGGAACATGGGATGAACATATAAAGCACTGTACAAACACACTTAGCCACTGAACATTCTACTATTGTACATGCTCGCCTATCCTCGAGTTCTTGCATCTTTTTCAAGGTCTGATTCAGTGGCAGTTTTGTGTTGTCCTCAAATGTTGAGACTTCTGATTCAAGGTTCTTCAGATCTCTGTAGTTGAAAGAAGCTTCCCTTAGTGCATCTGCCTTTTGTTCTGGCCAATGTGGAAAATGCTTTAGCACTGAACGTTCATCCACCAGTAATGATAGCTCCTCCTCATCTAGCCATTTCACAAATTCCTCCACTTCTGAAATATCTGCACATGTTGCACACTCTACCTCTTTTATCAAGAAACTTATAAACTCCCCTTGTCTTTTAACATCTGATTTTATCTGGTATCAAGGAAAGCGCGCAAATATAACATGAGAGAAAGATGTCACATGACATGGACACATAAATTAGAAAAACTTTAAATCATGGTGCATGACATGACTACAATACCATGTATAAAATTAATACAAATTTAACATAACACTATTCTTTTATCAAAAGAGAGAATTAATGCTTTACCTCCCTTGCTACCATAGATTTCAAACTGAGTTTGAAGCATCTCAGACAGAAAATCAAGCATAACCTAACTCATTTATTCTCCACGTTGACTTTACTCAACTATGTACACCCCTAGGCTTCAGTTACTAACTCAAGCTTGGTTCAATAAGAAACTCACGTTATTTGATCAAAACTAAGTTTAATTCTCAATAATTACTCATAGTCAATATTAAGCTTTATGTTAATTTAATTAGGCCCAAATATAAATCTCTGTTTCATATACTTTCTACTGAAAGCATAATTTAGTTAAACCAAAGTTGTTGAAAAGGTTTAAATATTAATACTTTCACGACCATGAGTTAATAAATTAAATATGCAAAAAAAGAGCTAATAAATTAGTTCTAAGAATGAGTGAAATAATAAATAAGCAAATTCGTCTCGTTTATAAAATGACTGAAAAAAATTACTCACGATTTATTAATAGAGTTGCAAAGGAATTGACTTCACTGACTTCAAATGCTAAATCCAAAACAAGTCATGCTTTTATTTATATATATATATATATATATATATATATAGCTCTCAAAATAGGTATGGACTGACCCGTATAACTTATGATTTAGGTCAGGCTAGACTTAAAAAATTGTGACCTAGATAACAATATACATTTTTTAGCCTAATCCATTTGACCCGATGCCCATATGGGCTAAGACCAACTGGTCCGTTTATTTTTTATATTATATTTTTGTTTTTAATTGTTATGTTGTCATACCAAATAAAGAAATCCTAGTGTCTCAGAGTCTTTGTTCTCTTCTTCATCTCTTCTCTTCCTTTCTCACTTGAGGGAAATGATCCATTAGAGTAACTCTTTCATTTCCTCTATTGCATTATTTTTAATTTTACACAAACTTTCATACAAATATATTGTCTATTTATATGTTATTTACTGTTGATAAAAATATTATATTATGGATATTTTAGGTGCTTGATTATTTTGGAAGTACTTAGTATGTGTTCTAAGTTTGTTTTACAAGTTGTTCAAATGTAAACAGTTTTATAGAGACATTTATGTAAATATATTATATATATATATATTTATATTGTTGATAAAAAATTATATTGTAGATATATTTAATATTTTTTAAATTTTTCATTAGGCTAAAAATGGTCCGTTGGCCTAACATAAGGTCAGTCTAGGCTAAAAATTATGGTCCGTTTTAAAATATAAGTCAGACTAGACTATTAGATTTTCTAAACTCAAACCGTAGGGTCAGGTTACCTGTTTTGACAGCTATATATATATATTTATATATTATCTTAATGTTTGTCCCATTTCATTAGATTTTAACCTCCAATTAATTGGTATTAGATTAAATTATCTATTAGATTAAATTCTCTATTAGTATACAAGTTCTATTTTAATCATATCAAAAGACTTTTATTTTTTCTTCGACATTACATTGAAAAAATGTTTTTTTAGAGTGACACTCAAATTCAATTGGTAGAAACAATGAGAGTGTTTCATTTCTAATACTTCCTGCGTCTATCTTTATAAATAAGATATTTTTCTAAAAAAAATTACGGTATTTTTCTTGCCATTAAATGTTGAAATAAATGACATTAAATTTCTCTGTTTTAATCTGATTTGATAATATAAATACTCATAAATATCAAAGATTATTCAACTGAAGGGTCTTTTAAATAAAAGCTAAGAGTAGGTAACTTAGCTTAACTTTTCTTTCGACTTTTCATTGTATCAATGAAGAAACAAGTGAGGATAGTAAATATAATAATAATAAATTGATATTTTATCATTGTCTTCCAATCATAAATCATCATTAGTATAACTTTTTAAGCAATAATAGTAAAAATCAACCACCCTTATAATTATAATAATTAGATGACAGTATGAAACTATTGCACAGTTTTAGCATATTTTCTAATAAATTCTCTTCTTTATTGTGTATGAACATAATGCGCAGTTGAAACAGTAAAACTGTTAGAATATATACATCATTTACTTGTTTAAGTACTGAAATGGGATTGCTTGCTGCAGTTTGAACATGCTATTATGTCCATTATGCATCCATATCATATTTACACCTCTAAGTCCAATCAATATAGTTAATATTTTTGTCTAAAATTATGAATGTGACATTGATTATTGATCAATAGATGTGGTAAAAAGTGTGCAGAGTTCCAGGTTTATCAAAATCAAACTAGTCCAAGGAAATTTCAAGCAGATCACACTCTTTTTAACACATTTTTCGACTACACTTGTTTTTTTTTTAGCAAATTTGTCACTGTATTCTATTTCCTTGTGGAAAATGGTTTTCTTGAATTGCTTTGTTTGGTACAGAACTATTGAGACCTAGAGATCAATGATTAAAAACTTTGGCTTAGATCTTGACCACTGGCTCAAAATTATAGGAAAAGAAGTGTACCATATGCATGACCTATCATGGTAGTATCCCTTAGGCCAAAGGTGATATGATAGCTAAACAAAAGCACATTAATATCCAATTGATTTCTGGGATGTATATCTGTCCATATATTGTGGTAGAAGTATGAATAATCTTCACTGAGGGAAAACACTTTAATGCATGGCACTGGCTTATGATGGAAAAGGTAGCAGAAAATACAGCTTGACTTCTTAAAATGGCGGCAAATGTGGCCACTATGAACACTGGCCAAAACACAGCTTCTGCACAAAAAAATAAAAATAAAAATAAAAGACATGGCAGTGGCACAGTTACACCAGAGAAACCAAAAGTAACATTGAGCGTATGCAGTACATAAATTCTTAACCGGTATGGCTTTGTTGAAACTTCTTTGAAGTTCTTCATGATGCCTAGAGAGGAATGCAGCCTCACCCATATATGTTAGAATGAGACAGGGATATACAAGCCATGTGAAAGCTATCTGGGATTAAGTACTACTGTTAGCATCATTCATTTTGGTTAATTTGGTATGGTAGATCAATAATGTAACGGCATCAAGTAAGTTAAACTATGTCAATCTATCTTTGTAGGAAGAGCAGAAAAATAACCTAAGTTAGCAAACATCGTCTCCACACCTGAGAGTATTCAGAGAAAAAATATAGTAACGTTCCTTTAAAAGGATATTATTTAAGTTTTAACTACATCATGTCAGTTTCCATGAGCCTATTGCATTGTGAGTTTTCCACTGATGTTTTTTTTTTCTTTTACCACTTTCACTAATGCTGTGTTTACAGTTTGCATGTTGTTAGGGTACACGGAATAACTTTGACTATTTAATTGTAGTTATCTATATTTATTGTATAGATTTGCTATTCAGACAAATTTAAAACAGGTTGCCGATGGGTTCGTATGAATCCATGATGTGTCAAAGCAATATTGTAATGATGTGTCCTCCGCACGGGTATAAGCTCAATCGCCACTGTTTGTCTTCGGGAAATCGTTGTTATCAATTCAGCAATTACATTAACAGTTTATGTACTTAATATAACAACCTATCTTTAATAATTAGTTGATTATGTTTATTTCAATTGGTTATCTGCATTTTCTGGTGATAAGTGACGGCCACCCACGTACAGTATGCAAATCTGTTCACGGTTATCTTAATGTATTCGTTGTTCTCCTGCAGCTGATTGCAACAACTTTTCAATGTAAGGCTCTAAAAATTTACAATTTGTTTTTTTTGTTCTCCCTTGACTATTTATCTAAACAATACCTAATTTTACCATCCACCCAAAAAATATCCTTTTATATTTCTCTTCTATTTTTTTTTTTTACTTTACCAAGTTTTTTCTTCATCCACACATCGCCTTAAAAAACTAGGATACAGCCAATTGGTCATCGTCTTTACTCCAGTGTCAATTGTCAAGTAATTGGCAATCAATAACGCACCAACTCTTCGTATTATGTCAAACACTGCTTCTCAAAGGTATCTCCTGAAGGATTCGTCATAGGTAATGACGGGACTTCAGATTTAAAATGCTGCAGCAACTAAGCAATAGCATGGTCATCCAAAAAAGATGCTGAAACTAAAATGGATTGATTTAAAACATTTAAGATTTATGTAACGAATAATAAAAAAAATTATGGACTAATTTATATCTTTGAAAGAATGAAACCTACAGTAAGGGATCATTTGAAATATCATATGAAAGTCTATATACTAAGAGCAAGAGTTTTAAGTCCTAATCAATAAACATTTATGACTTCACAACTATGAAAACAAATAATAATTAGAGAAAATAAACTATACAGGTCGCAACCAAGCCAATGCCTCAAAAAGATACAATCCGAAAATGATCAAACCATCCGAAATGAAAAAAGTAGCTCAGGAAAGTTTCATTGAAGAAAGCCGCAATCATTGGAAAGTAGTATCAGGCTAGGCTTGAAGGATGATGCTTGGTGCCACCACATGAAATTCTTTAACCCTAACAAAGTAGTTACCTTGAATGCAAAAAATGAGATATTCTAAACTATCTAGCTTCACCAGTGAAAAAATTTGCAAAACTCTCCTCTGTTGTGGATCCGGAGATTAGTAGCCGCCGCCCATTGGAGGCATACCAAAAGGAGGCATTGGTGGCATCCCCATTCCGCCCATAGGTGGTGGGGAAGGGGTATAGCCTCCACCCATTCCAGGCATTGGAGGTGGGGAAGGGGCATAACCTCCACTCATTCCTGGCATTGGAGGTGCCGGCAAAGCAAGTGGCAGCAACTGGGCATACATATTCTGGACATCATTGAAAACACTGTTAATTTAATAATCAAATAAACAATATGATTGTCTATAGAAGGAGGTCCGAACAAGGCTTACCTGCTGAGCAATCACATCCTTCTCCTCCTTTTCCTTAGCTTTCTCCTCATTTTGTGCTTCAAGTTTCTCCTTGATAAGCTCATCCACCTTGCTTGTATACTCTCTAATAAACTTCAAACAAAAAAATTTAAAAATGTTAACTCTGTTGATGAATATCATTATACCAGAGCCACAAACAAAAACATACCTGTAAGAGATATGGGAAAGCAAAATCAATCATGTTGTTCATCCAAGCTAGCTCAAGAGCAACATCTGGCCGGATAATATCATAACAGACAAAGAGGCATGACGCAAAACACTCTTTCTTTCCCTGAAATTCAATATACTCCCTTTGTTAAGAACTGGTGCAGGAAATAAACAAGGGAGCAGCAAAATTGTTTCTAACTGAAACAGGGGTCAAACTGAACTATGCCACCAAAAGGGGCTTAGTTTTGTATCTAGTCTTGTATTACCAGAGTTGGATATTTTTAAGGAAAAGAAGAACAGATAAATACCTGCTCGATAAAGTAGATAAGCAAATCTTCTGAGAGTTCACGATCACCAGATTGAGAGCATGTTTCCATACAGTCCTTGTAAAGATTGTCTTTCTTTGACAAAGCAATGGATTGCTTCCATCTCCCTGCTTTCTTGTAAATGTATGCAGCAACACGCCTCATCTCAAGAAGTTCATGCTTCTCAATCTGCACATATGCTCATTGTTGATCTCAATCAATAATAATTCGAAAATTTTGAATTTACCAATAACATTATGATCTTAATTTTTGCTAATTGTCAAAATAAGACAAAAAAATAGAGATTCACCTTCTGTGCAAGACCTATCTGATCAAAGTTGTCATGCAGATCTATTGATTCTCGAAGTCTGTCATAGTCCTCTTCCTCAACATAAATTTCATTCAGAGCTTCATTGACAGCAGAAACATTGTTGCTTTGAACTGCAACCATGTACGGCTTAACTAATCTAAGGTGGCCAGCCTAAAATTAAAAAACCCAAGCAACAAGCAATATTATTACAGAATAACATTTGAAAGCAGTAAGTTATCTCACTAAATAAAATTGAAACTGTAAATAAGGTATAAAAATTGCAGACCTTCCGCATTATATCTACGACTCGAGTATGGTCGACACGAAGAGCAATCACATTTAACATATCATTTATTATATCTGGATGCTCTTGTAAATAGAAGTGAACAGCCTTATAATAGAGCTCTACACTTGCAACTTTAACTATAACATCTTTGAATTGCATGTGGTCCCATGCTTCTGGAGAGTGATTCATGACAGTGGTTGCAGCATTATCAAACTCATCATATTGGATGAATAGGTAAGTGAGTTCTTTCCAGTGCTGCTGTTCATCACATGCTCGAATAAGCTTTGGAATGTTAAGCCGAGTTGAGAACAACTTAATGTGTTCCATCAGCTTTTCAGGACGATATCTTGCATATAGAACTCCCAACTCAGTAAAGATACCCATATGAGCACGCTCCAAACCTAACCCACTTTCCATTAGAGATATGAGTTCATTGAAGCATCCTCTGTTCTGATAAAACTCGCTAACCTCCTCCAAATCATCCACCTTCATATATAGCAGATAGTAAGTAGTCAGACAGCAGCAAAAGGTTAGACAAAGAAATCAATTGTTTTTCTGTCACATGTTTTTAGTACTTTGCTAGTAGCCATATCCTTTATCTTGCCTTTTAAAGGATTTCCAATGAGGAGGGGGAGGGGAAGGGGGGGGGGGGTGATCTATGCAGTATTTTGGAGTGAGGAGGGGACAATCATTCCATGTACGTAGAAATTCCAAATGTTAAAATATAAACGAGAAAATGATGTCACCTGAATGATGACATTGAGACCACAAATCTGAGCTAAGCGGAATTCCTCAGCATCAACACAGGCGAAACAGACTTCCTTCCATGTTTTTGAACTGTTTGCTTTCCTGGCAGCATCAACAGCTCCTTGGAACTGTTGAAGCTTCACCAATGTGACTGCCAACTTAGCCCAGTTAGAAATAAAAGCAAATATAATTTTTGCAGCCTCATACAATGTCTCATCATACAAGCGGTCTCCAACATTTGGTAAATTGGCAACATTTGGCATCAGTATAAACTCTTCAATTTCTCCAAGCCGGTCAATCTTAGCATAAGCATAAATGAGCTCACTGTCCACCTTGGGCTCTTTGGTCTTCTGCCTAACCATGAGAAGATACTTCACCAGGTCATGGTATACATCTGCATCTTCAGCAGCCTTAATAACCTCTAAGAAATGAGTTGAATCATCTGCCCGAATGAATGACTCAATTGCATCACTCACTAAGCCTTCTCTAAGTTGTGCTTTAGCCACCTGGCTCCAAACAGCATCTTCTTCAACTCGAAAAGCAAACTCCACAGCACGATCAATAGTCTGGAGGTTATCCAGCAGGACATTAACAGCCTGAACATTCAAATTAAATTTCTTGAAAATGGCAAATGCCTCTTCATATAGTTGTGCTTCCACAGCTACCTCCCCTACTGCAGGTCCATCAAAGTTGTCCAACCTATTAATGTAATCCATAACTCTTGAAGGATCTGCCTTGATTGCAGTAAGGATCAACAAATTTTGCAGATTAAAATTTCCACTAAAAGCAGAATTTTGTAGCACAATCTTTTCAAGAAGCTCAATCAACTCATGAGGAAGATCGGCAGTCATAAAAGCTTTCACAGCAGCTGAAACTTGCTCTGGACTCTTGCTTTCAGGCAAAGCAGTAGACACCACTTGATCAATCAACTGTCTTCTAAACTCATTCTCAGGATTAAGAACTTTCTCCCAGAGGTCAGAGTCCATCCTTTCCACAACATATCTGATACAAACATCAGCAAATAACATGAGCGTCTCAGACTAGCATTATCAAATGCAATGAAAACTTCCTGATAAAGCTCAGAGTAACGCACCTAGCTTGTAGTTTGAACAAGGAGTTTTTATTAGTAACATTAACAAGCTCATCATCACATTGCCCTCTTCGGTAAGCAACAACAGCAAGCGTAGGATCCCGCTTCTCACAATATTTACCGACAACACGAGAATCATAGTATGGGTTGGTTGTGAGAAAATGTTCGGGATTATTGTTGCTGTCAATAATGATTTTACCCAGAGCATTATGTACATGCACATCCTGGCTTCCTTCACTTACAAGATGCTCCAAGAATTGAGTAAGCAAGCGGAGACGATTCCTATGCATAAGAATTTAAATTAGAAATCAACATTACATTGATACCGGGGATGAAAGGTAGAAAGAAAACTAGCACACCTCTTCTCACATTCTTCAACTAAAGGCTCAACTGGCAGAAGAGAACGAACTGAAAGTATAAGACCTTTAATAAAATCTTCAGGGCATTCATCATCTAACAACTGTCCTACAACTAGAGGAGCATTTCCAGGATTGACCTAAGATCAAGTATAAAGTTTAGGTCACAGTTCTAAAATTTTCAAAGAAAGATTTGAAGCACACCTATATGCTACAAGGATAACCAAACTCAAATAGAAACCCTGAAAAGAAAGTTACCTTTTGAACATAACCTTCAATATATCGAAGCATGTTATTAGTATAAAGATAATGGGTAAGATCTGGAACAAATCCAAAACGATCACAGACATTAATCAATGGTCGTGCATCAGGAAGCTTGGTCTCCATAAGAAAATTCTTTGTCTTCTCAGCATCATAAAAGTTTGATTCCCTAGTTACACGCTCTACCTCCTTAATTTGTCCAGTTTTAGCAGCAGCCTCAATGTACTTGAAGTGAATATCAGGATCCTCACTTAAGAAGACAACAAAAAAGAAATAAAATTACAAGTTAAAAAAAAGCTAGAACAGTGAAGCTGGCCAAATAGTGAACTGAAGTAATGTTCCATCCCCAATAAGAAAGAAATACCTAGAGCTCAAGTATGAACCCAAGAAAAAGTATAGTCCCTCATAGGATTTGAACTGCTCAAATAGTTTAATGCATGCTTCAACACCCAGCTGCTCAGAATATTCCTTAGCAGTCTGCAAATCACATACTAGTAAGATTCTCTGATAAATGAATTATGGAAATCAAGAAGAAAAAAAAGAACAGAAGTCTTGCAGTAACACTATCCCAAAACAGTACCTGAACAATTATTTGAAGATTGCCCCTAAGATTGACAAGTAAAAGATCTTTCATACACTCTAGTGCCCATTCTCGAGAGAGGGTACCAAAAAACTCAACTAAAGCCTGAAATACATATTATAGTAAGAAATAAAAATATCAAACAATTTTAAGATAGATTGGGTCATTTGAGCAATTGCAATCAAAACCTGAGGCTCAATGGCATGTGTATTCACAATGACACGTTTGATGTCTGGCAACTCAGAATAATGCTGCATAATACACAGACAAGGTTTCAAGATACATTCTAATGAGAGAACATTATACTGCCATCAGAACTTATGAAACGACAAACCTGAAGAGCCCGAATGAAAAGGCCTGCCTTTTCACATAATTGTCCAATACGTGGGCGATCATAATGACTGAACATGCCATTGGCCAATATAGCATCGGCAACATTAGGAAAGGTTACCAGATTAATTTCCATAACCTAAGTATAATACATAGAAAATTATGATTTTATTTTAAAAAAATCCATATATATCACCATCCAGTTCAGGTACAGAGTTAATGACACATAAAATAAAAGAACCTTTGTTTGAAGATATCCATGTTCAGGAAGGTTTGGCTTCAGCACATCCAACAAAAAGGCCGTTGCCTCACGGATCAAATTCCTCTAAAAAGTAACAGAATAAATATATAAATAAGAGTTCCAATCCACATATAACCAAAAAAAGCATAAACTCGGTTCCTACATTAAAGTTTAAACAAATAGTTGAAGTTAGAGAAAAATATATTAGCCTAGGCAAGAAAGTTATCAAAAAGCCTTGAAAAAACCAACTTTAAGAAAGATTTTTTTAACATAACTATTATTATTTTTCATTTAAAATTTTAAATTTTCAAAAAAGGTACAGAAAGAATGCAGTGAGATAAAAGGAAAACAAGATTGTACATGATACTGTCTTCTAAAATTACAACTGAATAATAAATGATTAGAGAACCCAAAGAACCAAAGATCATGAAGATCAAAAGGGTAAACTGCAAGTAAACCTGAAGAAATAGATCAGTTATTGTGTTGTAGTCAATGGGGCATCCTCCTTCCATTTGAGACATCATCAGAGCAAAATTTACAGCACCCTGCATCAAAAAAGTTTTGAATTATTCTATAAACATAAACCAAAAAAAATGGATGCTAAAAAAATAAACAATTTAGATTTGAGTGTAGATTAGCAATGTGTAAATATTCTTAAAATGAAAGCAACACAAGCATGAGAAAACCATTTGCATTTGCATGCATTAACTGCCATTCATTAGGTGATGCTATTCTAAGCAAGCTATGCTCAGACTTCAGAACAAAAATAAGTGCACAATGAAGGTCAAGCAAATCATAGAAAAAATTGAATCTGACGGTTTGTTCAGACAAAACCCTCTCACCTGGGGATCTGTTCGTAAAATTGTTTGAAGAAGGAACATATAATCAGGTGTGTATCCAACCTTCATCAGAGAAACAGAGAGGAATGTCATTACAAAGATAGTAGTGGTAAAAAAAAACAAACAAATGACACTAGCATTTAATAACAACACCAATAATTTTATGATTCTATTAAACTAATAAAAAAATTACCTGCTTAGAATATATCAGGATCTTGTCAAATTCCCTCCTCTCTGCAAAAGCTGCAACAACTTTCGGTGTTGCTCTAGCTTTGATATAAATTTTCAATGCAAGGTCATTATCCACTGTCTGCATATGTGCAAGCCACGTAAAAATTATGAAAACAAAGGAAAGAAGTGCAAAACACAAATGAGGGAACAGATCACGTGTTCCCTTAAAAGGAATTGACACTTGGATTTTCCTTTCCGAAACTATCAATAAAATAAAATTAATAAATAAGTCCAAAAGAAAAACATATAACAATTTAAATTTCAGTCAGGACCTTCACAAGGTCACCAAGCTCCTCACTGCATTCAAGTTTATCCTCTGCCAGCCAATTTTCCAATAGATTCTTTTTGTTCTGATTTACAACAAGTCGTGACAGTTCCAGTGACTCAAAAGAATTGAGTTTTCCCATGGTTAACAGAGTTCCAAAGTATTGCAACAGCGGTGGCGTTTGCCCAGCTTGCACAGGTACACTCTGAAAGCAAATTTACGAAGGCAGTTCAAAAACTTAAGATAAAGAGCATATCGATGTGATTATGCACACCCTAAATTCAGTAACTAAACAAAACCAAGAAATATTAATGGAATAGCATTTTGATGCATAAAACACCTGAAATTTAGCAACAGTATCAGGAGTTCGGAGTACTCCCTGTGGTGATTGTGCAGCAAGCTCTGCAGCTTCCTTATACTTGGTCTGAGCAAATAATTCTTGAAAACGCTTAACAACCTGAGAGAAAAAAGACAAGCATAACAATAACTAAAGGTAAAAATAAATAACCTTTAAAATTGAAAAGAAAACTCATGTTTCTGTCCCTCTGATCATATCAACTAGGAAGACAAAAACTATAGCTGGGGCAAACTTTATCCCAATATAATTCCAGTTACAGATCTTTGAATTAGAAGTGGATAAAAAATTACGCTTGCCATGTACATATTTCACATCAACCTTATACTTCTCAACACATACTTCTAATCAAGATTCCCTCGGGCCTCAAGTAATTACAGCTTACAAACTGTTACCTGTTCATTCAGGTATTCTGTCAAAAAATAGAAACATACATACAAGCAGATGCTACAAAAGAATAACATTTTTCATCATTTTCTCACGCTCTTAGGCTAATTGACTTGTTGATAACTGCTCTACTCTAGATGACACATCTGAAATGGTTTTAAGACAACTACAATATATTGACACAAAAGGCATACAAGGATAAATCTTCTGGTCAAGTATCCATCAGTCAAGCCAATTTAAAAATAAATACAGAGTTCATGAACTTCAAAACTAGAGATAAAAGTATAAATTATCATATGCAGTTCATGTTACCAATTCTTCTGCACCAGGGAGGTTTCCTCTTTTAGCAAGACTAACTGCAAGTTCCAAATTATTTAACTGCCAAGAAATCCAAGCAAAAATTTAGAAGTAGGTAGCAAACACAGTGTCTGCATAGCCAAAAATGTGATATAAAGCATTAAATACCTGGCCACTAACAAAAGGTACAATGGTTGCTTCATTCACAGTAGCAAGCAACACCTGGCCACGTCTGTTTATAGCATAAAAGCCCCCTGCTGATGAGGCTTCTGCCGTCAAAAATATTGGATCGGGGCTGATTCGATTTCTATAAACTGCAGTAGCAGTCTCTAGATCATAGACAAATAAAAGCCCAAGTTTTGTGATAACATAAATCAAACCATACTTGTTTGAAATCTGCAAAATGAAACAAGTCAGATATTCAACATAATGTTTATTGGGAAATAGAGGATCATACAATCTACAGTTATACCTGCATTGATACGGGAAAGTCATCAGCAAAGTCTGGAGGGAAGAAGAGATCTGCTTGTTTTTTTGAAAATGATGGCTTGCCTGATAACCAATGCCATGATATACCAGAAGGTAGCATGTAAGGCATAAGTAAGAGGCAAGAACATATACTACAAATAGCAGACACTCTATTGAAACTCCATAATTACATCCTCTGTTGTTTATCTCATATTTAACTCATTGATCACTTTATATCCTAATAATCTCCTCTTTCATTAACAAGTTAAATTGATATTGAAAAACACATTTTCTTTTAAGATTTTTTTAAGAAACTGTTTGTACTTGTGTGTGGGGATGTGTCTAGTGCCTGATAAAGGCTTGACATGCTTATACCTGGCTGGGCACCAAGTTCAATGACATGCATCTTTGATGCAACCTGTCCAGCATTGATGCTCTTGGATGCAAAACAAATAAGAGTTGAATCCTTATCATTTCCAGCAACCTACATGTTTCAAAATAAAAATATTAGACAGTATTCAACCTACAGCTGAAATCCATATTAATTAATCACAAAGAAGACATAATTACTCTAAATGTGGCAAATGAGGCAGCATGTGCTTCAAGAGCCTGGCTCCGCTGTTGATCCACAGAGAAGAGTTGCATATTTCCTTTTACAAGTTGTGGTCTCTGTAACCAACAAAACAAAATACTATTACTCCAGCAAATAATAATTTCAGAAGATTTGATCATTTACAATAAAATATATGAAGAGATGGTAATTCAGTAAGTTTAACATCCCCTGTCTGAAATTAAAAAAAAAAACAGAAAAAAAATTAATTATACAATACAAGTTCAAAACAAATTAATTTGTGTAAAAAATATTGTTATTAATAAAGCAAGAAAAAAAGTTGAAGGAGGATAACATTTGACAAAAGTATTGAAAAGCAAGAGTAACCCTAACCTAAGTCATAAACCTTTGTATTTACAACACAGCAAGGAAAACCTTCTAAAATGTATGTAATGTACATACTAAATAGAAGTAAAAATAATACAAAAAATGAAAAATATTCAGGAAAATATAAATTTTAACCACCAATTGAATAATTAAAATCAAGGACTTGTTTATTTCATCAGGAAAACTTTGAAATTTATTTATATTAATCCAGAAAAAAGACTATGGAGGTAAAACTAAATGACTAAATCATTAACTATCTACACTGGGAAGCATTATTAGGTTCTGTCTCTAGACAGCTCCTTGGTGTAATTGTAAATCATATTTATATAGACCCAGATTTATAGTCATTATTTCTCACAATAATACAAAAGAAGTAAATTTGGATCATAAATAGATGTTAAGATTAAAAGGTATTTAGGAAGTGTTTGGGATAGTTGAGAAAATCGAATTATTATATGTATAATATACTATTGTGATAATCACAATCAGTTTTTGTTTGTGTAAATTTGCTGAAAATAGTTTTAAAATAATTAAAATTGTCGGAAAGCAACAAAAATCTGTTTTTACATAAAAAAAAAATGTATAAAGCTTACAAGGAAAAGAGCTGATTTTTTCAGAATTAAGAAATTTCAACTATTATCCCAAAAATCAAACTGAAATTGCAATTTTTTTATCCCATAATCAGCTGACCAAGTAATCTGTCCCAAACATACACAAACAATGATGACGTGATTAATTAAAATGGTTTCTTAAAAAAAGTCACATGGCTTCAAGATATAATCATAACTATTTTCATGAATGATTGTCTCATCTGGATTTCTTCCTCTCTTCTCACCCTATGATACTATTACTTCTCTCACATAATGCATTCCATACAACTCCCTCCCCAAACACACACACACATATATATATATAATGGATGTACTTAAAGAGAGACATAGACATTTTTATGTGCAAAGACGACTAAATTTGGACCATATGGAACCATACATGAATAGTCAAAATTAAAGTCAGATAACCAATTAAAAAAGTCATGACTTACTAAAAACTCACATCATATACTTGTTTTAATCCTGATCATCCATATAAGATCTAAGGGCTAGTATGTATCCATCTCACCCACATAAAAAAGGTTATACGGTGCACACATGTATTAGTTAGAAAGGCCTTTTTGTATGAGACATATAAAATCGTAAAATCTTATCATGAACAATCAAGATTAAAACCCAGAAAGTCATGTAATTGTTATAAATAGTCCCAAAACTTTATGTGCAAACGAGACTGTAAAAAACTTTTAATTTGGACATTTCATGTATGTTGTCTACAACCCAAAACTCATAAAAATAACTTCCTCACTATGTACATAATATATATGAGAAATTTCCTAACATATTTGAACAAATTCTTAGTTTACAGAAAATAACTTATAATGAGAATTGGCACAATATGTTAGAGTATTAGAGCCTTGTAGCAAACACAAACAGATACATATTTTAATAAAAAGCAACAAACAAAACTTGTTTATGTAGCCGTTGATCAAAAGATATCTTTCGTCATTTTACAAATACACATATTTATATGTTTGTGTATGTGCAGATGCGTGCACACATGTATTAGAATTTTGCTAACATATTTCAACAAATCTTTCAAATCTAAAATAGTTCACATCAAGCATGGGTACAAGGCCACACAATTTACAGTATGCTACAGTATTATAATCCACGAAACATTCTTAATACACAGAGACAAACCATCACTTAATATGTAGTATTTCTCCCAAAAAGAAAAAGCACAGTAAACTAAGTAACCTAACCTTTAACTTCACATGAGAAATTAGGTGACAAAGAACAGAATTCCAGAAAAGAAAAGACAAAAAATTTTAAATAGCAACTTTTTTATGAGTGAAAAGAGTATAAATGAATTTTTAAATATAATATATTTCTAAAAGATTTAAATAGATAGATTGGATGGTTTATTAGATGGGATATGAATGGATTGGATTTTGCAATTTTCATACATTTTCAAACAATCCAAAATGGATTAATGAACTTTTAACTCATCCATTATAATCCAAAGAAAAGATATCAAAATTTACCAAACTGCAGGTTTTGTATTTCTCATTACAATCTTGTAATTTGTAAAACTTCTACACAGGTGACTGTATAACTATAGCACCTCATTGACTATGATAGATACTATTGCAATGTCTTCCTCAAATACTCATAATTGATAAATATTGCAACTTATTAGTGACAACAAGCTAACACACAAAGGCAGAATAAGACAAGGAAAATTTGGACATGGTTTATACTTTACAACAGGAAAAAAAAAATGCATACCTCAGCAGAACCAGGGGCTATTCCAATCAAAACCAACCACTTTTCGGAAGGATCACAACGGTAATTGATAATCTGATTATTTGCCAAATTAGCTGTCCGATCAAACACCTTCACTGGCTCACCCTCACCTAGACAAGAGAAGCCATAAACCATTAATCTCACAACTCAAAAAGGTTAATCAATAGAACAAAAAGATAGCATAAGATAACTGTCAAACTTATACAGAAAATAATAAAATAGCATAGTACATGGTTACATTACCTTCAATTGACCAGTGATACACAGATGACTGAGTCACTACGCCTAGTGTCTTTGGAGTTATCCACTTCCAAAACACAACCTGGAGAAAATAGAGAAAAATAAAGAACATCACAATTAATTAATAACAAAAAACAAACGTGGGGCATCAAAATGGTTAGCAAATGTTACAAATTCTCACCTGTTGGCTCATTTGATACGATTTCATCTTCGCTTTCGTTTCAATGTTAAACACTTGCAAATGATCCTGACTAGTGCCTGGAACTTGAGCTGCACGGAGAAGCACAGCCACATTTTGTGATCCAATTGGAATCCTCGCACTATCACATAAAGCAATCAGAACGCGAATGGTTACCTTTAAGAGCGAGAATTCTGGCGTTAGGGTTCATGAGAGCGGAATCCGCTGTGATAGGGCGTCGGAGCGGTTGCATGGGCATGGTCATGTCGATCATGACAACACTGTTCTGCGGAGCGGTTTCCCTGACGCAAATGTACTTGTCCGACTCCATGGTGACATGCGTGAAGGTGATGAACTGCGGGTTGATGCCCACGCTTCCCAACTGCAAAAACCACGGAGAGTCAGAAAACGAAAAGAAAACACACAATGCAGCAAGGCATTGCGGACGAAAACGACAGAAGAGTGGAGGAACGGACCGTTAAGGCTTCGCGCATGGCGATGGGGGCGTTCGCGGCCATGGCGGGCGTGGATCCAAGGAAATTCGAAAGCGAGAGATGGTGTGTTGGTGGTGCACTGCGAGATCTGAAGCAGTGGAGAGAGAGAGAAGAATAAGGAGAGTGTGTGGAAGGAACAGAAAGGAACACACCACAACGAAGGAGGTGGAAGTGGAAATGGAAGAATGGAAGGATCCTTTCTAAAAATGTTTTTGCTGTTTTTGATTTTAGGAAGATGGAGGAAGAGGTGGGCCTTGGGCCTGGTAGGCCCAGACCATCCTTTTTTCACATTGGTAAATTAATTAATACCCAGTGATGATTTGAAATTTTGTTAAGGAATGCTTCCATGGATCATTTGGTATTGTGTTAGTATGCTGTGGTTTGTATGAGATTAAAAAGCCTTAGCCTTGATGTAAGGTCCAGTTAAAAATAAGGAATTTATTATTTTCTCCTAAAAATTTCTTTATCTTGTTGGGTTTTCTTTTTCTCTATCTAAATTATTCTGAGTTATGTTGTTTCTTACACACGCAAAGATGTGGCCTAGATGATAGATGATGCATAATGTCAAATAAGTCTCAACAATGTTTCCTTGGTTGCATCATCATGCATGTCTTGTGCTCAATTACCAATAATTCCTTTTCTCTCCTCTTCTTCTTACAAACATTCTCAACATACTTTTCTTATAACTAATCAACTCAAAACATAAATATATGTTTAAATACTTCAAGAACAAACAATGTGATTTCAATAATTTATGGTACAACTTGTAAATCTTCATTTTCATTATCATTCTTTTTTTCTTATCAACATTTTCCCACCCACACCCACACTCCCTTTGCTGCTTGCACTCTACCAACCAACTCCTCCCACCCAAAGTCCTTGTTCCCAATTTTACCCTTTCATTTTCAAAACCTAAACATTCCAAACTTCTCCCTAAGTCAATTCCCCATTCAACCCTCAAAATCTCAAAACTTTCCCAAATCGTTGCTTCTCTAACGTCCACACAACTGTCAACAGCCACTCCCGGTTCCGCATCCAAAGCCAATTTCCTCACCACCACCCACCCTTGAGTTTCCCAATTTACCCCTACACTCACTGCCAATTTTTCAATTCTATCCCTTGCCCAATTTTCACTTCCACTTCTCATTTCTTCTTCTTCTTCTTCCTCCTCATCGAACTCGCCGAAATCCGACTCAACTCGGTCGAGAACGCACCGAGGCGATGATTCCACGATCTCACCACACGGTAACAGAAACGGATGCTGAAGCAGCTGAGCGCAGCTCCACCGCCGCCATGGCTCCCACCTCAAACACTTTTCCAGAAAATCCAGGCCGAGCTCCGATAACCGGCCCGGAAACTCCGGCACTTCGCCTGAGAATCCAATCCGACTCAGCGCGTCGACAGCGTTCCCCTCCCACGGCGGTTTTCCGGTGATCATCTCGATCACCGTGCATCCTATGGACCAAACGTCCGACGCCGGACCCTGACACTCCCGGCGTATCACCTCTGGCGCCATCCACAATGGACTCCCACGCGGTGAAGCCGCCGGGATACCATCACCGGAGAACTCCATCGCCGAGCCGAAGTCGGCGAGCTTGCAGCTGGAACCGTTGGCTCCGTCTCCCACAAGGACGTTCTTCCCCTTCACGTCGCAGTGAACGACGCCGTTAGCGTGCACGTGCTTCAGAGCACTCACCAAGCACCACGTGTATTGTCTCACTAAGCACTCGTCCACGTCAGCGTCCAGGTCAGCGAGAGTGCCACTTGGCATGTACTCCATGTGAAGGTTCCGCTTTTCGCACGTGGTGTCTTCACCGAGAAAGGTGACAACGTGCGGCGAGGACATTCGTCGGAGCATCCGAATCTCGTTCTCCAACGCTTCGAGCTGACCCGGCAGACCCGTTTTAACATCCACAGACTTCACCGCAAAAATTTGCGTTTGAGCGTCAAGCTTGCGAAGCGCGACGCTGACGGTGCCAAACGCGCCCTTACCTATGCACTTGCCTCTTACCCAAGTAGAAACCATTTTAGAGTGTGTTTTTGAGTGTGCAATTGTGAGTATATATAGTGGAGTGGGTGTTTGCTGTTTGGTCTTGCACTAAAACATCTTTTTTTTTTGTGGATAATTAACAAAAGTGGTCGCAAGAAGTGACGTAAATGGTGATAGAGAGGGAAGGAAGAGTTTTTGTTTTGTGGGTGTTTTAATCGTTATCCATTTTATTGTTCGAGTTTGAAGAACTTTTCCCATTTTATTTCTTGTGGTTTAATTACGTTGTTATTATTGGTATATATACAAAATTAAGTTTGTTAGATGCTTATCCAATAGTACTCGTTTTGGCTAGTTGATTGGGAATTAAATAGAGACAAAACCATTGTATTTGAATTGAACTAAATTAGCTTAGGAATAAGATTGAGACATTCATTGTATTTTAACCATATTGGATTCACTAGATTTGGAACATAATTAGGTGAATTATCACTTCTGTATGAAAAATTATTTAGACAAAGTTTAATCATAGTTTAAATTCTTAGAAACTAATTTGAGTTTATCAAGATAGAAGAAGACATTATCATGACTTTTAAAAAATATAACTCTGTTTGAGTGATAAGATGTCATCAACATCATCTCAATGTATGTGTTCTATTGATAAGAAAACTTGGAGATATAATATATATTATATATGTGAGATTCTTTTCTTAATGAGGGATTTCATTTTGAAGTCAGAAATTTCCACATATATCTCAATTAATAAAAAAAGGTGAAAAGGGTCTTGTTCAAACTGTTCTAGATGATAACTTATACATAAAAAAAAAACAGAGAAATTTTAGCCGTTTGACTTAAATACGTTTGTTTCTCAGTTTATTTTAATTTCTTTCATTAAAACATTTAACTTTTTAGTTTCTATATATATTTATTTCAGTCTCCATCATCAACAATACGTCACTACAAGTATCATTGAAGAAGTAATTGTTGAAATCAACAGTATTAAATATGATAAAAGTATAGGAACTACAATCCAAATAAATGAAATTACAACTGTGAAAAGTAAAATTAGAGAGATTGAAAATGATATGGTATTAATTTGTGTTCCTTTAGGTAAAGAATGTTATGAATTAGAAGATGTGGCTATAGTGAGGAATGTGGTCTTTGGTGGTTGAGGTGAATATTATTTTTGGCTAAGGTAATGGAAGAGAAGACAGTAAAAGAGAAGTGGGGAAGTGAGGCTGGTAGAGAAGATGCCCATAATATGCTTGTTGCTCTTAGCCACACAATGTTCAAAAACATTTTTATTTTGTTTCTTTTTATGAGAAATTTGGTGCATGTGGATACTTTAGTTTTTGGGTGAGGTCCCAAAATCTAGTCGTATCTTTTTTAAGATCTGAACCAGGATGCATTATATAGGATCTCTTCTCTGTTTCTCCTGGACAATACTATTGGAACACTACTTTTGCTTCTTACAAAAATTTCCATCTTTTTTTAATCTTTTTATTACATGTTTATGCATATAACCAAACATGCTAGTAGATGGCATCATGGAGCACTCACCATTCATGTTAACAAATTATAATAAAAGTATCAATTGAGGGAGATAAGCATGCCCTTTTATGAATTTTTCCCTTTTTTATTTGCATTAATTGGTTTGGTGCATGCAAACTCAAGTTGAGTGGCTTAAAACTATGGTAATTGCGCCACTTGTCATGGTGTGGGTGCTTGCAAATGACAATGAAAATGAATTGACCCAAAAGATTATAAAACAATGAACAACAACGTTACGCAGGAGGAAAGGGAAACGAAGGGGAAAGGGTCATCTACACAACATCACTTTTGACACAAAACTTGATATCCAGAAGGAAAACCAAACTCTGAAAAGGAATTTCATTTGATTCCATTCAAACTCCATCTTTCACTTTCTTTTCACAAATATTTGGCATCAACCATTTTATTTTCTACTAATTTAATTATTATTTAATAACGTCCTCTGTATCAAATTAATATATTATATTTTAACAATTAAATTAAAAAACTATTCCTTTTCACAATATTCTTCTTATCTCTTATTAACTTAATAAGTAGAATGATATGATATTGACTTGCATATTTTGGACGCAATAAACTGTGAGAAACAAAATAAGGTTGTGGATTAAGAATTATAAAGGATTAAAATCATAGTTTAAAAAAATAAGGGGTGAATTGCATTGATTTGACATAAATAATTTTGGAAAACAGAGTTGCATGTTGAAAAGTAAAGAACCACGATGTTGAACATGATTTCGTTGTAAAGACCGAACTAATAAAAGAAAGAAGGTTCTTAAGGTAATTTACAATTAACTACTTCTAATAAGAATTAATGTCATATCCAATCGTGTAGCTTAAAATTAAATCACAAAAATTAATGATAATTGCAATTTATGTTGCATATGCAACACAACATTATTTAAGAAAAGAAATATTTAAATAACTTATTATTTTAAATATTCATTTTAAAAAATAGTAGTGTGACAATTAAATGACAGAAATTAACGTAGATAAATTATTTTAAACAATTACTCTAATAATATTGTTATTTGATTGAGTTATATTCATATATATTTATAATATAATTGGAATATTTTATTATTAATTATTATTAATAGAGAAGTTAATAAATACTCAATAATAACTTAAATATTTTATATTATATTTTAATATAATATTTAAACAAAAATTATTAAAAAATTAAATATAATCACCTCATTTAGTAAAAAAATAATATTAGATAATTTTAGGAAAACTTAAATAAAATCATATAAAAATTTATCTAAAAGCATTCAATTTGTATTAACAATATTTAGTTCCAATCATCAAATCTTCGTAAATTTTATTTAAGGTCACAATAAATAATAAGCATCCAAATAAATGTAACTAATATAAGGAAGCATTGCAAGTTCATAAAAACATGTTATAACTCAAAAATAACAAAAGTTAAAAAGCGATAAGAAGAAACACAATAAAATATATGATGATACTACAAAAATCATATCAAATAGAGGCCAAGATCCTACGAGTCAAGATTAAAAAATTGGTTGATAAAAAATCACAGGAAAAAATGTAATACACACAATAACTTGATAACAAACTCAGAATACACAATAACTTGATAACAAACTCATAATCATCCTCTTAATACTAAGTATTAAACAAAGCCAAAAATAATTATCGTTGTCACCAAATCAATGAGAATTAACCATTGAATCTTAAGTATATTCTCAAACTATGAAACATCAAACTCACACTTAACCATTTTGAGCATACTTTCAATATGACCCACAAGATGAAAAATGTCATTATTCTTTCACTAATGACATTACAAGTGTACATTTTTCATTGGGATGAACATCTCCAACCTTAGAAGGGTACAACAACTCTAGTGATCAAAATGAAGACATTGAGACATAAAAAATTCAAAATAAATTATATTTAAATAGCAATACAATCATGTGTTGAATATTTCCTACAATACTTAAAGGACTTTTCCTACAATGACATTTATCATTATAAACAAACTCCATTGATTTTTTATGAACTCTTTTTTGAGAGTTTAAAACTTGTTTTGCGATAAAATTGACCCCATGAACCAACATCAACTACATTAGAAAACATTAATTAAGAAACAAAAAATCTCTTTGTAAGTTTATGGACAAATTTGTCATCACATCCTTTAAGATTTTGAATCTCAATCCTAAGGTTGTTACAAAATTGTATATTGGTCTCCTCTTGAACAACTCATACATTAATTACAGGTGATTGTCAAGATGGTTCAAATCCAAAATATTCGAATTACAACAACACATTAGATTGTAAAAATGGTTATGAGTCCATTGAAATTTTTAAACTCAAGAGTTTGTAATTATAAATTATAATTCTTTTATGAAAACATAATTAAAATTTGAGAAAAATGAAAACTTGATTTTGAGAAAACTATTGGAATAGGTTGGGTTGGAACAAATTTAAGGATTTTTATATGAATTCAACTATTACAATTCTTGTGAACCTATAATTTTAACCTAACACAATAAACCTTGTAAACATGTATAATAACATCTTTTTATTATAAGCTTGTCTTGTTTAAATTGGGGAGTAAGTTTAAGTCACTCCTTGACATTAATTATCTAAAAGATATGAAGAAGTTAAAAGAATGAGCTATTGAATACATACAATTTGAGAAAAATAACAAGTTGCAAAAGTAAACAAAGAAGATTGACATTAAAACTACCATAATTTATTAGAGGTCAATTTTAGTTGAAGTTCATATGTAAATTAACATGTTTTCTTTCCCTCTTACCTAACACTTAGCCTAAATTTGTAAAATATTGTACATGTTTATATGTCTATTATAAAAAAACTTAATCTATTAAATTTGTAGTTATTTTTTTTGTTAATATTGATGATTCTCTTTTAAAAAAAAAGAAAAAAAATTAATGTAAGAAGAAGTGAAATATGAAAGATTTTTAAAAAAGTTATTCATCTTCACTGTCTCAAAAATCTTAAAGCCGAATTATATAGATTTAAGAATTTTTTTTGAATTAAATTCACGTGTTTTATGTCTCAAATGGCTTAAGCCACCCTGCAACAATTTTTGGACCAAATTTAGAAAGGCTTAAGAGAATTTGGTTTGTTCAAGGTGAAGAGTTTAATTTTCTTAAGCAAAAATTTAGAGACTTAAGTGAATTAGGGGCAGTCAACTTGTTTATTTAGGAAATCAAAATATATAAAAGGTGAAAGAGAAAACTCTTTTAAGTTCTCTAGTTTCTAACCTTACTCAACATCTCTCTCCCTGCATTGTTGGAGTTGAAGGTCATGAAGGAGATTTTGACAATTTGGGAAGTCATCAACATTCACAATCAATTCTTCATCATCTTCTTATCTTTGTGATTTGAAACTCGTGCAAATAACTGGCCAACTCTTTTCTTTTTTAGATTGGATGTAAGATTTTATACCTTGTGTGTGTGATAGAGAGTTTTTGGAAAAAATATTGGAAAAAATTAAAATTTTATCATCAAAAAATTAATAGTGAGTGAATTTCATCATCAACAAATTAGTAGTGAGTGAATTTTATCCTTTATAATATAGTAAAAGACTTACTAATATATATGATTTTTTCAATGACATGAACAATGATATATTGTGAATATATATACACATTTTAATACTTTATTTACTTTGCTAAGTCAATTGAAAATCAATTAATTTACAACCAAGTTGTTGTGTAGACAACTTCATGTATTTACTTTAAAAGTTGGTATTGGTATGCATCCCAACATAATCCAAGTTAACCAAAATTGAAGTTTCAAGCAACTACTTCAAAAACAAAAACATGAACTTTACACATTTCTGAATAACAATTGAGAAGTAGTAATTCAAGAATTATTTAATTAAATACGAATTTTACATGAACAATATCTCTATATAAGAAAAATAAAGAATATTTCAAACCAAATGTCACATTCAAAGGTTAAATGTTGTATCTTTTTAGTGACTCATCAACCAATAGGATATTTTATAATAATTACCGAGAAACAAAATGTTGATATAACCCAATTGTCTTGTTGTTTGAAGATCTGCAAAATAATTTTGTTAATAAGATTTAATATTATATAAAGTATATGAATATTAATAAATATTCCTTGGTTAGTATCAACTAAATATTTTAAACTTAAGCATCACTTAAAGTTATATAAATAAATTAATCAATTAAAATTTTTATTCAAAATTATTTCCCACTTCTTAAAAATATCAATTTAAACAATTTTTTTACATATTTATATTACTTTTTATTTGAAATTCGAGTTTAGAAGACTTATCTACCTATCTACGTTTAATATACTTGAAATATAATTTAAATATCTTATAGATAAAGTATTATTAATTGACCAATCAATAATTACTTTATATCTTATTATTATTAGGTTATATTAATATTACAAAATTTAATATGATTATATTATTTAATAAAAAATAGTAATATATAAATTTACATAAAAGTGAAGATAAACTCACTCTTTAACACTTATTTATTATTTTTATTCATGAATAATGAAATTTCATTAGAAAAAAATACTACTTGAGGTTGTAATATATACTAAAATTAAAATAAATATTTAATTTAATATTTGACTGAATTAAGGTATGTATTCGTCTCTTTTAACTCAACATGATAGAATAAAGAAAATGATGAAAAAACAACTTAACAAGTAAAATTACTAAAAGTATACTAAAAAAAATTCTTCTAAAATATATGAACAACAATAATGACAGAAAATTATAAGAAAAATTACAAAAAAAATATAAAATATTTTTAATAAGGGAAAATCTTCTCAATGGAAGAAGTAAAAATCCACAAAGACAAGTCAGTCAATCAAGTTTTATTAAGATTAAATAAGGATACAAGAAAATTTAATCAAACACACAAACAAACACTTATACTTACTCAATGCTTTAAAGTAATAAAACTTTTAAATTAAAAAAAACAAAAAAAAATCTGAAAAATAAAATAATTATTTAAAATTAATATCTTTAATTATAAATTTTTAATTCACAATCTCAATAGACAAAATGAAGAAACTTGTGTCAAAAACTTACTGTTAAATTTCTGACCAAATCAAATGGTGAAAAAAGCGAAAATCGCAATTTAACATAATCAAAGGGTGAACAAAGCAAAATCGCAATTTTATAAAAAAAAGTCTCTATACATATGAATTAGTTCTTTTATACTCTTTCTCTTTTTTTTTCATTATGAAAATTAACTTTATCTTAACATAAAAAACTCTCTATCACTTATCTTAATTGAAACAAAATAAGCGTAACTAGTTTGGATCTACTTAAAGACACAATTGAGAGGCCAACCTATGAATCATGAGATTTCCATACTACGATGAGTAATTGCTGGTCTGGACTATAAATTAAATGAAGGTGAGGAGGCATGCTTGGATTTAGAAGTAATATAGTACAAGACTACATGCACACTAAAATCATCACAAATGTTGGTTGTGATAGGATAGTTGTGTTGGTTGCATCTACATTATTCCTCTCTTTATAAATATAATTTGCTGAAGGATCACCTCATCACCACACAAATTTTGGTGCACCAAATAGCTTCAACTTTAAACAAACAACTTGCATTGCACACACAACAAAGTGTTTGCAGAGTGATCCATAACGCGTGTCAACTTCTTCAAACCCTAACTTTTTGGCCCCATCCTTCTCTAGTCAACCTCAAATCAAACCATACCAACTATCATATTCTCATCATCACTTCATCATTCTCCACTATTTTTTTGAACTTAATATCACTCATTCAAAGTTATGAACTAATTTCTTATAAAATACTGAGCTTTTATCTAAATATTCGACTTCATTCAATATATATAGCTTCTTAAAATCACCACTAATCATGTACTTAAAAACATGATTATAATCTTTCCACCATATCACCGATTATACAAAAGGTGGTGGGTCATTTTATATATCAATATATTTATGTTTAACATATTTTTTATTAAATAAAAAATTATTATGATGTTAAAATTACTAGTCACGTGTTAAAAATAAGGATCCACATTCAATTTATTTTATTTTTAACATATTTTTTCCATACTTTACATGATAAAAATAATTGAGATTTACTTGTTATAAAATAATTTTTTTTTAAAACAATATGTGCGATAAAATAAAACTCACATTTGTGCAACATTTCTTAAGCATAAAATACGAAATCAAATAGACATAACTCACATATTCCCTTTTAACATATTTTATCCACTCCTAACACATTTTTAAAAATGAATTTTACTTGTTATACGTAATGAAAATAAAAATGTTAAAGGCTCCAAATCTTTTGAAAAAGTAATTAGAAAATTGAATATTTTTATATTATAAAATAAAAATTATTATTATATGTTCTATTCTTAATCAAGATTATTTTTGTCCATGCAAGGAATAATCTTGCACCTAAAAATTGGCTATAAACATAGGTGGTAATAATGATTACCACTAATAAGGTAAATCTTAACATAAATTGATCATTTAATAAATAAAGTGTAATTAACCTAAATCCATCAAAATAATAAATTTGATAAAACTATAAATACCTATCAACTCATAGGTATAAGGATATTTTTTATCATCTTAACTTCACACTTATATTTCCAATATCTAAAAGCTAACTTCAATGTCAAAATATCTTTGTCGATATACCAACGCCATCTTAAATATCTAAACGGTGAAATTTGAACAAAAATCATCTCAAATATCTGAGTTAGAGAAAATAATATTTCGACATATGAGAAGAAAAGAAAAAGATCATCTAATATCATTATATATTATCATGAGGGTTGTCTTTTGTTAGAAACTAGTGAGATATGCATATTGTGTATTCAACCATTAATGAGTTTTTGTATGGTGGAAAGAGGTTGTTTCTTATTCAACCATTAATGAGTGATTGTCGTAAAAAAAAAAGTGAGACAGTGAGTGCTTGCTGAGCAACTCATACGCAAGATTCTTCTATGCCTACGTCTTTATTCGGTGTAGTTAATGGACGTTTTCTATGCTTCTAAATGCCACCAAACTCGGTCAATTCCTTTACAAAAACGGTGATCATTATAAATGGTTCTAAACAATCGCGTTCCCACTACTTCGCATCACTTTCTAGAACAAGTCTTTTCTCATAATTTTTTTGCATGTTTCGTGACCTTATCCTAAAGGACCCAAACAAAACAATAACTTTATACATATCACATATTGTTTCGTATTTTCAACGCTTTACGAAGTCAACTCCTACGTGGGAGACGGAAAGTATGATAAAAGTCAGAAGATGGGATGACAAGCCATTTGTGATGTAAATTTCACATTCCCACAATCTCAATCTCGTGATAAAAAACATGAGAAGACTTTGGCACTTTCAAAACCAAAAATACAAGATACTTGTCGTGCAGCATTTTAGCTTTAGAATGATTTTACGATACTAAATTATGCACCAAGTTATTGAATGTTAAATAAACTGAAAAGTTTTGTTTTATTTAATCCTATTCTAAACAGTGTAAATGATAAAATTTATATATAGTTCATCATTGTCTTTTTATAAATCCTGATATATATAGATTTAAGCTCTTCCAAAGTGTTTATTTCCAATTCATACACCAAGGAAGTGGCCTTTTAACTAACAGAAACTTATCAGGATATAGGATTTTGGAAAAGATATGTCTGAATAACTCAACTCTGTTATTTAATTACCTTTAGAAGTAAATTAAAGCAGTAGGCATGAATCTTAACTACAATTAACAAATCTGCTAAAGTGGATCATACTATACTGTTTACAATACTATATATGCTTATAAGAAATGGGAAATAATGTGATTTAAAATCACATTATAGAAGTGCAAAATCATCAACTCTTACTAGTTAGTGTAAACAAATAGGATCACTTGGTTTTCCTCCTAATTGCTCTTTGCATTATTGTTTGCAACTATGCACTCTATAATGTACGAAGAAAGAACTTCAAGTAAAAACATGAATATAAACAAAAATTAACACTTGATATAACATATGATATATATATATGTGTGTATATATATAAGATAATTTGCACAAGGATCGGATACAAATTCAACCCTTTTATACACCCAAAAGATATTGCAGGAACATCATTCTACCAAAAAATTCCTTAAAGTTAGTGCTAATATCTTCAACGAACTCTGCCATTCGTCGGATATATACAGATTAAAAATTAAGTAGTCTTAATTTCTGGTTACCAACTTCTACCCTTTAACCATAATAATCACATTCATCATCATCTTCTGACTGCTGAAGGCTAAGAATGTAGAGCTAACTAAGGTGGAGTCTTCGTAGCCTCCCAACCTTTCCTCTTGTAGCAATGAGACTTCAAACATAGTTTTGCAACTTGATAATCATAACACTTATATCATCCACAGAGCCTCGCGACACAGATAAATCCACGAGCTTCTTACAAGCCAGCAAAGGTTGTTGTCTATTGTTCCCTGCACAAAAAGGATGAGCAATATCCACTGCTTCCTGATTGCTAACCTGATCAAACAGCATTCAGAATAGAAGCTTAATCAGTTAATAGCTGAGTAATGTACAATATCATGCAATGCATGATGCAAAAGTTATCAAAACGAAATCACTCCTCCATCAACATTTTTTTGTCATTAATTAATTGCCTAATATATAAAGTCCAATATATGTATGTGTGTATACCTTTTCCCATAAGCCATCTGAAGCTAAGATCAACAAGTCATGCAGAGGTTCAATTTTAAGAACTTTGGTCTCAGGTTCTGCTATCACCCATTGTTTCAGGTTCCTATCTCCAATTCCTCTAGAAACAGCCAATGACCCTTGGATCCTCCACACACCACGGCACACATCAACATAGCCACCCTACGTAAATTAACAAATTAATGTCAAATAAAGAACTTCGACGAGGTTAAATTGTATACCAGAATATACTAGACCATCACATGTTCATAGTTTGGACCAATCAATACATGTTAAATAGTTAAAACTTTCAATTTATAAGAAAGAATTCAATAACTACTTGTCAAGAGAAGATTGGAACACGCTTGGAAGACAAATTGTAATAAGGATCACATGGTTAATTAATCAATTACCTGAGTTTCAATTCTGTCCCTTTCATCTTCCCTTGAAGGCCTGTGATCAGAAGTGAGGGCTTCTGCCACACCCCCTCTGCTAATCACAGCACGACAATCCCCAACATTAGACACAACAAGGTTACCATTCCTTATCAATGCTGTCACACAGCAAGAGCCGCCATGAAGATCCTCCTTCAAGAATTCGGAATCTGTATTGAGGTAACCATGCTTCACTGCCTCCTCAATGTCACTTTCATCTCTCCTAACCACTTCATCCAACACATTCTTCTCCAAGTTATGTGCAGCAAATTCCGAAGCCTTTGTGCCCCCATGCCCATCAAATATGCCGAAGAAAGCCTAAAAATAAACAACAACAAAATTCCTTGTTAAAACTCGTTGCTTGCACTTGCATCAATTCAACCCACTAAGCATATATATATGAAACAAAATTCACTTCAACAAGTTTTTAAACTATTTCAAAAATTTAAGTAGATTTTCAAACTAAACTATAAGCAAATTTTCTGAAAGAACTTAATTATTATTAAATGTGATGGTTATTTATACCTATAACATGATTATAAAAAAGCTAATGAAAATAATTGATGCTGAAAATTAGTTTGTAGTTGTTTAAAGTTATCATAAAATAACAATTTGTAACAATTTTAAGACCCCTACCATTTAATTAAAAAAATAACATGTTTTATGTTTGAATTTTTTTTAATAAAATCTTTTAGTTGAGAAAAATGTAAAAGAGATAGAAATTATATAAAACAAAATTATTTTTTGACTAATTTTAAAAAAGAATTACAGATAGTTTCTCAAAAATTTTAATTTTAAATTGTACAAAAGTTAATTTTAACTTATAAAAAATATTATTTTATTTTTTATTCTTGTTTTCTAGAAATTCTTATGAACTAATTCGTTAACATACTAATTTGACCAACTAATTATAGTAATTCTAAGAGTTTTGTCAAGAAAGCATTTTACATTAAATTTAGTGAGAAAAGAACAATTTTTTCGTCACTAAATTTTGTCTCTAATTTATTGATTTTCTGAAGTGATTCTAATGTCAATGTCAAGCAAACCCAACACCAAAATCTTGAAAGAAATTGAAGAAAACTTGATTCTAAGTTACCTGTTTGGGTTCACCGCGAAGATCAACGGCAGCGGAGTAACGGTCCTCCATGTGTTGCCTCCTTCCTCGTTTGCAGAACACAGAAAACTCACTTCCGTCGACCTCGACGACCGCGTCCCTCGCCGGAGACGGTGGCGGCGCCGTGGAGAGCGCGAAAGCGAGGGAAGCAACCGGAATGTCGAGTTTTGCGGGTCTCCTTCGCTTCAAAAGAGGAGAGGAAGGTGGAGAGGAGCAAGAGGGCGTCGTAGAGGGAATGGGAAGAGAAAGCATGAGAGGTTCTGAAGAAGAGTTATTGTTATTGGTGTTGTTGTTGTTGAAGAGAGAGAACACAGGGGAGGTGGGAACTGCCACGGAACAAGACATGTTGCAATAACAACGTTGGAACTCTGGAGTTTCTTGGTCTTGTTCTTGTTCCTGTTCTTCACGAAAACTGCGTTTGTGTTTGTATTTTGAGTTTGAGTTTTGTTTGGATTATGATGAGAGGGAGAGAGAAAGGAGGGAGGGTATTTAAAGGAGAGAATGTGTGTGCCTTGGAGATGGGTCAAAGGGTGACTCTTTCGATCATTCAATTTTTTTGTTTCTATATATTACTAATATTCTTCTCATGTAATTTATATCTTTTAAATGGTCATTTTTAGGATTAAATTTATTTTTAGTTGACTAAGAAAATATATTTTTAGTAGTCAATGTATTTGATTTTAACATTTTAATGGAAAAAAATTCTTTTTTAATGTTTTAAACTATTTTTTATTTTGTTACCAAGTGAGATTTGTTCATATTTTATGATGGTTAAATGCCAGTTTTAGATCGAATATATGGAGTAGTGTTTCTTTACCAAGAATAAGTTAGTTTTTAATTGAAATTTCTAATGTTTTTATATTTCTAGAATGGATCCTATTTACTTTAAAATAAATACTAAAATTACAATAACGAATTCAAACTTTTGAAGAATAAAAAGTAAAAGAATCTACAAACAAAAATCAAAATCTACTAATTTTTAAGATAAAAGATCATAATTTAAGATTTTAGAGGAAAAAACCCATTTATTATTACAACTTCTTTTAAGAAATAATAGCTTGTTTGTAATTTTTCAGGTGTATGCTTTTTGATGATTGTAAAAAAAATACAATTCATATAGTATTTTATTGTCTAATTTTCCAAAAATAATAATTGCCAGATAGTTTATAAAAAAACACTTTTTTTAATCTTAAACAAACTGTATTAAATCAAAAGTCATTTTATAACAGCTAATAATAGTAATCTTTTTAAACGTTATCTTAATTAATTAATGAATGAAAATGCATGAGAAAAATAGTAGTGGTTGTTAAGAATGGTCAAATGTTAATGTTAAAACGTTCTTTGATGTATGACAGTTTGACCACATCTTTTTGGAGGCACCCATGGTTTAACCACGTTCCATTTTGTATGGCCGGTTTTCTAGATTTTTTGATTCATCACAACACTGCCATCCTATGATGGACCCCTTCTTATTTATGTTCTGCTGTCAAAGTCGGCGATTAATTCTATCACACTAATTATCTTCTAAACAAAAATATATTACATATCAATATATTTACTTTAGCTAAACTTTCCCAACTAAAAAGAACTAATTTTTTTTAAAAGTAATTATCTATTTCCATAAAATAGCAAACTTTTTCCTATTTCAACATTCACTGTCACTGTATAAATTTTAAAAGAAAAAGCATGAATCATTATAAGAAAACACCCAAAAAAGCATTCATGGTAAATTAAGATGGCAAGAATGCGTCAAAAATTCAAGACAGTTAATAAATAAGAAGAACTCTCTGAAATGTTAAGCATGAGCTACTAAAAGTAGTAGTGAATTTTAAAAAATGGTTTGCATGATTGCACATAAACCGGCATCAAAATCTGTGAACAATTAAACGTTGACTGAAACAAGTGACAATTTGTGTTTAGAAGGATAAGAATAAAAAATTATATAATTGTGTTGAATGTGTATTAAATATAGGAACAGTTATTTTTTTTTCTATATTGGAGATTTGACTTAAGCACTGCCTTGTTGGCTAATTACATTTTCTTCTGGTGTGGCAACCGTTGTTTGGGGTTGGTGCCTGTTGCCAAGGTCAATTCCTTCTCATTCTGCCGGCCATTGATGTGGACATTTTCCAACGTAAAAATTTTCAATTCTGTTTTTGGCTATGAAACATTCTTAAGCTAGTTATTGATTCCCCAACGTTAACGTCACAAATCAAAACCCTAGCTAGCTAACTCCTTCGTCACTTCTATCACTACCTTTGCTTAATTTGTTTGTTTCTTTGACTGGGTTATTATTGTTTATGAAAAAGTCATTGATATGTATGTGTTATTATAATTCATTTAATGTATATAGATAATCTTTGCTCTTCGTATTTTATACCTATGTGGAATGAGCTTGCTTAAGCATGTGTGGAGTAAGCAACAACAACGCAGCCGCTTTTAATCTTATTCCAAAGCCGTTTAGTAACTTTCACTATAGTCCACGTCATTTTCATTAAGAAATTAATTATCATTGCTGTCTTATTACACTTTTACACATTTAATTAACTAAAAATTGTTTTATTTATATTTTGTAAAATTTGTTTCAATGTAGAACTTTTCAATCTGAGTTCAACCTGGAATATCCAACATATTTAAATGTGTTTTTTTTTCTCTTATATCTACTGTGTTCCGGTTGAATTATATTAAAAACGATTTTGGGTGCTGTTCCAATTACATGTTATTGTATGTGAAAACTATGAAAGAGCATTTAATCTAAATAAAGAAGTGTATTTTAAAAAATTATTAGTACATTTATTATACTTCCCTTAAAACTCGGAACAAGTAACAATAACATCACGCATATTTCATAGCAACTGAAAAATATTCGTAATTAAGTTGGAGTAATAGATAACAAAAAATAAAATTAACCTTGAATGCACTAGAAAAAAAAGAAATTTATTTTAAAGCCAATTTTGTATTGTTTCCAATTATAATATTAATTATAGCTTTAAATATTCAAACAATTGTTCATATCAACAATCTTGTTTTATTATCTACAGAAATAGGTATAAGACTACCATGAAGAACTGTTTTGACTATCAATTCACTATTTTAACGTTTAGGGTGACCATTTAATGAATATTTATGATAAGAAGGATGCACAACATCAATAAAATAGAATTACCAAAGAAATTTTTCACCTTCAAAGGATTTGGCTTGCTAAAATATATTATTTGCAATATAATGTTGTCCTTAAGTAGTGGATCATAATGAGTGACTATCAATTTTTCTTTGAAACAATATATAATTAATTCCATGGTGACACCAAGAAATCTATGGAAACAAAGTTGTTTGAACAAGATGTAGAGGAATATAATTGTTTTTATGGGGGTTTAAATTTTTTGAAAAGATGGTGGTTACTAATGGTACAATGATCGGTATTGGTAGCAACTAAATCACATAAAAGTAAACACATGCACAAACAACAATTGTCATCTTATTATTGTCACAAGAGGAATCAATAATGAGGAGATGCAAATGAGAGTAGAGAAAATGGTTGACAACTCATTTGTCCCATTCAAAAGTATCCAAAGAAAAAGGAGAGGAAATCAAAAAAATCAAAATTGCATATAATTAACAAAAATAGAAACAAATACAAGGGAAATAAATGATACTAGCTAAGAGGATATATAATACTTGACCCACACATATAACTTTCCAAGTGGGAGGAAAGAACATCATTATAAAAAATCGATTAAATATAAACTAATTTAAAGATAAAAAAATAATTAATTATTATAGTAGTTAAATTAAAAATTATTGGTATCTAAAATAGTTTTTATTGTAATAGAAACTATATTTTTTTTGTGACTATTGATCTTAAAAAAATATGAAATTGGTTTCTATAAATGATGACTAAATTGGTTTCTAAATTACAATCTAAATTTGATTATAACACTAACTATCAAGAGTTTAACCACTTGCTAAATTAGACTCTAGTCTCTAATTCAATTAGTGACTAATTTTATCATTTTATAAGTCACTAATCTGGTTGGTAAAAATAATTTTTTTGTAGTGCATTTAAATAGGGTTAAATCAAGTGGATTTTTTAGCTTATCATATATTATTTCTATAAACTGCAATGATGCAATGATTGTGTTAATTTTACATGAGGAGAAAAGAATTGTTAGTTGTTTTGAGTGATTATAATTAATATACCTATTAATTAATTAATGCATATATAATTTTGGTAAGAATTGAGAAAGTTTATTTTGGAACATGTATTGGTATGTGTATGTATTCACAGTAGTTATATTTGTAATTTGAAGTGTTACATTCTATCTATCTATCTATCTATCTATATATATATATATATATGTATGTGTGCACATGTGTCCTCATTTTAAATTATTAAAACATCATTAACTTATTAGGTAATATAAAAAACTTATCTTCATTGTTCTCTTTGATTTTTTGTTCATCTCATTTGAAGAATATTTTTTTGTTACACAAATTTTCATTCTCTATTAATTGTTTGACTTAAGGATATCCATTAAGTTAACTCATATCTCTAAGATATTTTTTCTCTCGATATTTAAAATATAATTGATGTTATTGTTATCAAAGTTCACTTATGTGTAAATATTTTTTTATAATTATTTAACATTTATGAAATTTTTATTTGATATTCTATTTTAATATTTATGAAATGATAATTTCTTTTTTAAAATTGAAAATTAAAAAATAAAATGTGTCTTTTTTAATATTGAATTTTTGCTAATATCATATTTTGTATATGATCTTTATTTTTGTAAAAAATTATTTAATTAATATTTTTAACAGTGAAAAAAAAGAAGTTACAGATATATCTACTATCGAAAGAAGACAGAAATGAAAAATAAAGAATATTTACTTAAAGAATAAAGATTAAAAGATTGTGATATGTATAGTTAAACTTGCACCTGCCTCGTTCCGTCCTAATCCTTGAGCTTGTAGCACACGACTAAGGCTAAAGCAAAATAATACTTAAATCAGAAAGCTAAAAGCACAATGATAACATACCATCCAATAGAATCAAAATTGGAGACCAAAGTTATTGTGCATATATCCTAAGTACAAGGGAGGATGGGACGATAGATTAACTATGCAGAAAATTTTTGGAAGTACTCTCAACTATACATAACAATAAGCAAAGAAGAGAAGAAAGGCACTTGGCTTAGAATAATCAAATACTAAGCAACTAAAGAAGTAGAACACTACTCTGAATACTGTAACCTTGCATACATAATGCAGAAGACAATTGAGAGTGTTTGGAATTAAGTCACTTAAAGAAATTCTATATTTATGTAGTAGATAAGGAAAAAGGCACAATTGATGCATAATGTAATGTGAAAATCCAAATTTTGTAGTATTATTATCTTGATCAATGATACAAATGTGGGCAAAGTAAGGTAGGTGATATTTACACATTATTAATGTTTTATGTTTTCTTAAGACCAAAGGTATTAACATCTCTTCAATTTTGTGTATTTGTTCATGTTTTATTTGGTTCTCTTTAGAATTGTCTACAAGGTTATTAAATATTTACATTCTTTATGGTATAAATACAACATAGCCTCCTAGTTATATTTTATTTGGGCCTCTTCCAAGATATAAGAAAGATTATTAAATATTTATATTTTTTATGATATAAGTATAATATAATCTTTTATTGTATAAAATTCTACTTCTAATTCCATGCTAATGGGAACACTTCTAATGTTGATTTTACTAAATTCTAGTTGTATGCTAAATATAAAATTATTATTATAAAAAACTAATAATATAAAGTAATAGGAAACCATTTACAATTAACTATCAGTAAAAAATATAATAATACAATATTTCGCACTTATTTTAGTAAAAAAAATAATATTATAAAATTCACATATATAAATAAAAAAACAAACATAAACAAAATAATTATTTTATATTTGTCATTATCAAACATAAATATTAATTACTGTAAAAAGTTTTTATAACAAATCTGTCAAAATTATAAAAAAAAAATATTACATAAACTTTCTTGTTGTCAACTAAAATAAAAAAAGCTAGAGATGGAAAAATGGTCATTCTAGTCTTGCTACAACGAAAGAACCATGCATTTGTATCACATATGTCAAAATACAAAGATAATTCAAGCGTCTTGTAATTTAAGGATTATAGACAAAACGTGATTGGACCATGCAAAATCTAGCCTTTATTCTTAATTATCTTAATTAGTTTCATGGTAACTCATAAAACAAAGTAGTATGAAATAACTTACACAAATATCATGTTTACTCCTTTTGCATGATAAATGTCTACTTATGAACAATGTAAGTTCTTTTGTGGTTCTAACTTCATGCTTTTTATACCATAATTGTAACTCAGAGTGGATAACCAACACCATATTATTATATTACAAGTTCAAATGTAATAGATTTCATTTTCAAATCATTAATAACAAACCAAGTATCGTATAAAAATATATACACAACTGAAATCCAGGTTATTGTATCTATAGGGACTGACAAATATTTAACTAGTTAATTAATTCCTTTATCAAAACTTGTAGAGGATTTACATAGAACATTCTTGTACACTAATTGAACACAAGTTACAAAAATAAAAGTGATTAAGACAAAGCATATTGATTTTAAGATTAAGAATTGGGATTGGATTATACTTGAACATTAATATGCAATCTCTTATTCATACATATAATCGTATACTCAGTTTTCCATGTTCCATAAAATTAAAAAGTTAATTTTGGTTACCCAAGAATCTAACATCAATCAATCAATTCATTGATTTACCTTAGTTGATTCTTATATTAAATACAAAATATTCATAATCAAGAGCATCCACTTTGTTCTCGACAGTTGCTACCTTTGAATGGTTTAGCTTAGTTTAGGAGAAGAAAGTATTTCCAATACCAGTTTAATCTAAAATTTATAAATATAGATTTCTCTACTTTCAAACATTAAGTATAAAAATAAATCAAAGGATTAGAAAACAAAGTATATAATTACATATATAATCTTTATATATATATATATATCAAAAGATTATAGAGAAGTCAAATGTCATCCAATCCCAACAAAAAGAGGATTAGCTACTCATGGTAAGTAAAAGAATCTCCAATTTTAATAAAAAAGGAAAAAATATAAATGATTTATCTTCGGCTTCAACTCCCCTTTTACCAGTCCTTTGTGTCTAACTATCTTCTTATTCTATTTTTCTTCTATTTATAGTTTAAGAATTCAAGTACAATTTAGGTGCATCCGCTCAACTTCACCTCAATTCGCTAAACAGATAGGCTTTTGAAGGCTTTTAAAGTGTTGAACAACCAATACATATGCCCAAAAAAATTGAATTTCATTATGGCATTCTTCTCTAGGGCACATTTTCTCAACGCTTTTGAGTGTATTTATTGCAATGCTCTTTGGCTCCAATTTGTTGGGCACCAACTTCCTACACTCAGCAAATGTCTTCTATGTTGCCCTCCTTTCCTCAACATATTGATGAAGTTGAAGACTTGAGCTTTTATGTAATCCGCTAAGAATTGATTCCTGACAACAACATTCTGGTCACACGAAGTATTGATTAAAATATAACAAAGTTAACTAAACTAATGCAGTACAGTCAACCCATGTCGAATCTCACAAAGACATAATTACAAGAGTGTAACCATTGTTAAACATCACTCTTCTCATCAAGCACTAAAGAAGGGGATTTTGTTGGATTGATAATATTGACAATACAAATTAATAATTGTAAATAAATAATTAATGAAAACCAAAATTAAAATACATAGTAAAAATTATAAATAAAATAATTAATGGAAACTAAAATTTAAAACACAAAGTAAAAAGTTATAATAATAAAATAATTAATGGAAACTAAAATTAAAAACACAAAGTAAAAGTTATAAATAAATAGATAAGTGTGAAGGTATAGTGAACGTGAATGTGAGAAAATAAAAAATTTAAATTAATAACAAGAATTAAACAAATGAAGGTTAAAAATGTGAAATAATAAAATTAAATAAGTGAAAGAAAACAACACTAGAACATTAAATATGTGAAAAAAAGAAAGGCTATTGTCCAATAAATAAAATCAACAAGCAAAATCAACAAGCAGTAAGAAAACTTAAATAAATTATTGATGGAAAAGAAATAAGTAGAGAAAAAAAAAGACAAAAAAATAAAGAACAATATGAATTTAAAGGAAAAGAAACAAACTTATTGAAGCTTGCAGGGGAAGAACCCTAGCATTATAATTGGAACAAAATAAAATTATATCAAGGGATAAAATAAACCAAATAAAGGTGCAGAAGAAAAACCTAATGCCTTAGAGAAATAAAAGAAAAAAAAACTCTATTCCATTATAAATTGTGTAATATTTTATCCTCATTCTCTTGGCTCTCATCCCAGAGTCCCTTTATATAAGCATTGAGTGAGAGACCTTACAAAATAAATATAGAAAATAGTCCCAAATAAAATTCCAAAATTCCTAAAAGATAATTAAAATCTCTTCTTAAAATCAAATAATTCCTAAAGAATAAATAAAATCTCACTTAAATTCTAATATTTTCTATAAGATAATTAAATAAAATTCCACAGAGAAATACTTTATTTCCTTTTTTTCAATATTTCAACAAAATTGAAAAGAAAGTGATTACACACAGATTGATGATTGGACAAATAAGAGAATGTGTATATTAGTGATTTCCCTTTTCACAGCTCTCATGTTTCCTTCTGTAAGTTATAGGAAAGTTTCCATCTTCTAAAATAAGAAGAGAGATTTATACAATATGTATGAATGAATGATTATTTTTTACTTTTTTATTTTTTTTCCTATTTACTTATTTTTTTAGTGCTAAAAACATGGGAAATATGTAACAAATTTGAAAAACTTAGTTTTATGCATGGTTTTTATGAAAATGTGCTAAATGCATGAAATAAGAAGAAAGGAATGACTTGGATAATGTTGTAAGAACAAGAAGTTAAGAGTAAAATGACACTCATCAATCCCTCTTACTTAATGATTTTTTAATATCTTAAGCTCCTTCATTTACACCTACACAGATAATTCTATTAATTACACATAACTTCTCTAATACACTTAATTTCCAACACACTTAGGATTCTTCTTACAATAAGAATATATACTTTGAAAAGCATTAAATGCCTAATTCACTATAAACATGAATGAGGACAATTGGTCTAGTTCCATCTCAACACACTTTTAGTAAACTTGTTGGTGTGTGTGTGTAAAAAATCAATTACTTACCAAAAAATACCAAGGAAGAATTAGGTAAGTTAGAAAGTAAGAGAATATTTGATAACCAACCAAAATTAGCTTCAGTCATTATATATTGAACAGAAGCAAAAGCTTATTAATATGAAATGAATACAAATAATGGTGAAAATTAACATTATCAATTATTTTTGTAGGTATATATTCTTCTTTGTCAAAGTAAAATTTCTTTTTAAAATATTTTGATTTTCATTAGTAAACTTAATAACTTTCATTTAGCATTGAAAGAAATTGTATTTTTAATAAAATAATTTTATATCAATGATTGTATTTATCTTTCAATTAAAAAGTTATTTTTTAACTTGAAACAAGAAAGACACAAAAATTAAGATAAAGGTATGTATATTAATATTCTCTTATACATGATATGACAATTTTTTTCTTACATTAAAATTTGTAATGTCACAATTTATTTTTGATGACTAGGAGGAGGAGGGTTTGAGTGTGTATGTGGATCTTCATAATCTATGTCTCTGAATAACTTATTGAAAGAGTGCGGGGGAGGAGTTGGATGCGTGGTGGGACCTTTATAATCTATATCTTCCACTGGCTCCTTGAGTGGGGGTGGAGGAGGATGTGGGTGTGTGTGTGGACCTTTATAGTCTATGTCTTCCAGTAGCTCGTTGAGAATGGGTGGAGGAGGGTTTGGGTGTGTATGTGGATCTTCATAATCTATGTCTCTGAATAACTTATTGAAAGAGTGCGGGGGAGGACTTGGGTGTGTGGTGGGACCTTTATAATCTATATCTTCCACTGGCTCCTTGAGTGGGGGTGGAGGAGGATGTGGGTGTGTTTGTGGACCTTTATAGTCTATGTCTTCCATTAGCTCGTTGAGAACGGGTGGAGGAGGGTTTGGGTGTGTGGTGGGACCTTTATAATCTATATCTTCCACTGGCTCCTTGAGTGGGGGTGGAGGAGGATGTGGGTGTGTGTGTGGACCTTTATAGTCTATGTCTTTCATTAGCTCGTTGAGAACGGGTGGAGGAGGGTTTGGGTGTGTGGTGGAACCTTTATAATCTATATCTTCCACTGGCTCCTTGAGTGGGGGTGGAGGAGGATGTGGGTGTGTTTGTGGACCTTTATAGTCTATGTCTTCCATTAGCTCGTTGAGAACGGGTGGAGGAGGGTTTGGGTGTGTGGTGGGACCTTTATAATCTATATCTTCCACTGGCTCCTTGAGTGGGGGTGGAGGAGGATGTGGGTGTGTGTGTGGACCTTTATAGTCTATGTCTTCCATTAGCTCGTTGAGAACGGGTGGAGGAGGGTTTGGGTGTGTGGTGGGACCTTTATAATCTATATCTTCCACTGGCTCCTTGAGTGGGGGTGGAGGAGGATGTGGTGTGTGTGTGGACCTTTATAGTCTATGTCTTCCATTAGCTCGTTGAGAACGGGTGGAGGAGGGTTTGGGTGTGTGGTGGGACCTTTATAATCTATATCTTCCACTGGCTCCTTGAGTGGGGGTGGAGGAGGATGTGGGTGTGTGTGTGGACCTTTATAGTCTATGTCTTCCATTAGCTCGTTGAGAACGGGTGGAGGAGGGTTTGGGTGTGTGGTGGGACCTTTATAATCTATATCTTCCACTGGCTCCTTGAGTGAGGGTGGAGGAGGATGTGGGTGTGTATGTGGACCTTTATAATCTATGTCTTCTTGTACCTCATTGAGAACAGGTGGAGGAGGGTTTGGGTGTGTATGTGGACCTTCATAATCTATATCTCCAAGTAACTTATTGAAAGAGTGTGGGGGAGGACTTGGGTGTGTAGTGGGACCTTTATAGTCTATATCTTCCACTAGCTCCTTAAGTGGGGGTGGAGGAGGATGTGGATGTGTACGTGGACCTTTGTAATCTATGTCTTCTTGTAGCTCATTAAGAATAGGTGGAGGAAAGTTTGGATGCGTATGTGGATCTTCATAATCTATATCTCCTAATAACTCATCAAGAGAGGGTGGAGGAGGATTTGGATGTGTGGTAGGACCTTTATAATCCAAATCTTCTAACAATCTTTCAAAATTTCCTGCAAAATCCAAATTTAAAAAAAAAGTTATTTTCTAATTAACTAAATTGATAGTTTAAAATTATATAATTTAAATTAAAAAATTTAAATCATTTTCAAATTGTGTTCATAGAATATACTAAATACTTATAATTATAAAATAATAAAAAGAATAACTATAATATTATGAATCTTCATTTATGAGAGTTTCTATTGTTTATTATAAAAGAAATTTAATATAGAATAGAATATGATTTGCATTATATATATATATATATATATATATATATATATATATATATATATATATGAGAGAATGTGATGGCCAAAAGAAGGTAACACATGCATAAAATACTTGGAGAAGTCATTTCTAAATATTGTTGTATTGCTACTCTTAAGTTGTGTTCTTAAACAAGTTTCTTTCATTCAAAACCAATTAACAAAATTCAAAAGCTAAATTGTAAAAAATAATATATAAAAGTATTCATCATGTAGAGATTTCTTACTAAAATAATGATCAAAAGCTTTTATGATAATTTCTAACATGTAATTAAATGTTCTCATCAATCAAAGAGTTAGAAATTTCCTGTTAAAACTATTTATGAAAATTCAGAAGAGTTCATGTTCGAAAAAATGTATTATTGAATTTATTAAAATTTTCACAATAATTGATTAATAATTTAAATAATGTATATGCTATTTTTTTATTTGAAAATTTTAATCCTTGCACACTATATTTATTTTAAAAAAAAAATTACTTTTGTTCTTTTTTATTTTAAATCATTCTAATTAACATATTATATCGAATTAAATTTTAGAAACATGAGACACTACATGCTAATTCATTTTTATTATAATGTGGTTGGTGTGAAGTAATTACAGACTTTACAATAATTAATTAATATCCTTCAAAAATCTGATTAATAATTTTTAATGGATTTTTTTTTTCAATCACTTGTTCTCATCCACTAACAAACTTCTGATTTTTATACCTTCCTTCCTTTACATTTTAATTAAGCATCAATATATTAATTACTAAAACTTTCCAGTATATATATATATATATATATATATATATATATATATAAAGTTAAATGTTTAGAATAATTTTAAAAATTATAATTAAAAGTTTTTTTCTTTTGTGAAAACCCTGTTTTTAATTTTGTATACCATCTAATTAGTTTAAACATAACAAACTACGGGACAATATAATGAAAATATCAAATCTATTTTTTTTTTGGAAAATATATTCGAAGAGAATAAAAAAGTTAGAAGATTACTTTTGAGAAATAGGATAATATATATATATATATATAATTTAGAAAATTTTATTAAAAAATCTGGATTGGTTATTTTAATGAAATCATATTTCAATCATTTTATTATTTTAGTTTAGAGTAATTCAACTTGATATTTTACTTTAGAAGATTGATTTTTACTCTTTGAATCAACTTGATTTTTTTTACATGGAATCATGAAATTTAAATATAATTAGTCTTCAGTGAATTTATATTTTAAAAATATTTTTTATTGAAAACATTATTTTTCTTTTTCTTCAAAACAAATCTAGGAAGGGAAAGAGTTTGTTGTAAAAACAGATTGGACTAAGCTTCTATCCAGCCCAATCCCCAGCAGCACGGGCCGAATAACCCAAGCTTATGGAGAAATTTTTATTTTAAGAAACAATACTTTAATAATATATTTAAGGACTATATTTTATTATTATGATAAAATATTCAAAGATAAAAAAAATATAAAAGCATTTCATAAATTATTTAAAAGGAAAAATATAATAATAGAGACAAAACATAGATAATATATTTTTCTCAGAGATCAAATATAAAATATGTAAATATTTCAAGAACCAAAAAGAAGAAATCTTTTATTTAAGAGTAAATACTTCATAATTTTTTAAATAAAAATACATTTATGCCAATATTTAATTAAATTTTTTTAGTTTAGAAATCTAAATAAAAAATTTGAAATATTTGAAAGAACTATTGATTAATTTAACCAATTTCAAAACTTAAAAGAAACACTATAATGCATAAACATACTAATTTAAAATCAGTCATTTAGCATCTTCATTTTTTTTCTTTTTTAGTCAATACCTTCAATTATTGATATTTATTTTATTTTTTACATGTTTACTAAGAAATATTTAGAGAAAAATTAGTTTTCTGAAAATTTGAAATTAGAAAAAGTGCATTTTTAATATTTGGTTATTTTTAAAAAATAACATTCTCAGCTGTCAATGTTATCAAAAGCTAGTTTTTAGCTAAGTTTACTGAGAATTTAATCTTTTCAAGTTCATAACAAGAAATTCTATATAAAAATATTTTATTACTTAGGAATATTTTTTTACCATCTATACATATTTTACTTTTTCCTAATAAACTTTTAGATTTTATAATTTCTGAATTATAATTCATGCATGTAAATTATTCTTTTGTATCAAACATTTTCCAAAAAATTACTCCCATGAGTGAGAAATATAACTTACTCTCTTATTTACATCAATATAAAACTATTTTAAACTTATATTTTTGTCATTTATAATGGATATATTAAAACTATTAAATGTTTATGAGTACTTAAGAAGGAAAAAACAAAAATTCTTTTTTTGAAAAACATTGCCACATAAAAAGTGCAAAAGGTATTTAATGCGTACTTTTCAAAGTAATTTATAATATACATAATTAATTGAATTTAATACTTTCACGTCATATATCCATGAAAAAAAAATGAAAAAATAAAATAAAATAAATATTAGATTAGAGTATTTTTAGTGAAAGTTATTTATAAGAAATTAATTTTGTGATAAGAAAATTTTAAAAATTTATGTATGTGTTACTTTTTGAATTAAAGGTGCTTAAAATTTATTAATATTTTTTAAAATATTTTTCTTTTTTAATTAATATATATTTAATATTTATTTTTATATAAAAAATTTACACACAGTAAAATTTTATCTTTATTAAAAAATTTATTTTATTTTATAATACATTTTAATTTTAATTAGATATAATTATAATTTCAATAAAATTATAATTAATATATTTAAAGATACTTTTATAAATTAATATTATAACTAACATTATTTACAATAATTAAAGAAAAATAATATAAGTCATAAATTTATTAAAATATGTATTTAAAAAAATTACTGTTTTTTATTTATATTTTTTCTTTATGTTGAAGTAAAAAAATTTATACAAATCCTAACTATATAGTTAAATTATTTTTATTATTCAGCTAGTACCAATTAAAATTTCTTAAAAATTATCATTTCTTTTAATTTTGAGATTTTTTATTTTTATATTTTTATTAGGTAACTATTCTTATTTATTTATTTATATATTATTTATAATAATTATTTTTTAAAATATAATATAAGTTATTAAAAATAAAAAGATTAATAAATAATTTTTATTAAAATATTATAAAAATATAATATATATATATATATATATATATTATTTATGAGTGATATAATATAAGAGAACTCATTTAAAATTGACTGGAGTTACTTATAAGCAATTCTTGTATCTTATTGGACATTTAAATTCACATAGAATTAAAGAAAAATCTTATAAGCATAGACCCTAAGATAAATAAATCATCTCCTCTCTTTTTTTAATTTCAGTAAATTTTAATATTTATTTAATTTTAAAGATGTTTGTTTCGTTAAAAATAATAAAGTATTATCTAAAAAATTTATTTTTTTATCAGTATATTATTTAAATATTTAATTGCTTGGTATCTTGCAAATATTTTAATGAAAAATCTGCATGTAAACCTTGAACCATTTAGAGTTTTGTTGCTACACATATATTTTTAATTATTTTCAAATGTAACACATATTTTAGCTTTTGTAAAAAAAAATAAAAAAGATTAAAAATAATATCTAAATAAATTACCAGAAAATTTGAGATGTGGTTGAATTGGGTGCATGACTGTGTCTTCCTCTTCTGACAATTGATGATGTTCTTGTGTTGTGTCTTCATAGTATTTTGGATCTATAAAAATATTAAAATTCACAAAATTAATAATCTCACAGGTTATTTCATAGTTAGTTCTTTTAGATTACAAATAAAAAAACATTGAGAGAAAGAAGAGGTTGAAAGAGTATGAATGTATACCAGTGGGAATGCCACGAGCAAAGGAAAGAACAGCAAAAGCAAAAATGAAACAGAGGAATAAGAAAGATGAAGCAGACATGTCTAATTTTTGTGAGAAATTGTTGATTCAGTTGATTGTGAATGGTGTGTTGATGATGTATAAATAAGTTCCTTTGACCTTATGTGTAAGTATTTAATTAATGTATTATTCACTATTAATGCTCTGCATAAAGAAATGTTAATATTTAACCAAATATCACTTTAGAACCTGATATGCAATAAACTTAGCTTTTACTCAGAATATTTTTTTAATTAATAAGATTGCAATTAAGAATATTTCTATTGTAACAATTAATTTCACAGTTATAAATTTAAATTTGGTATCTTAAAAAATCTTTAATAATATCATAATAAAAATAAAACTTAAATCTTTAGATTATAAAATAAAATTTATTTATTTATATTAAATATAATTATAATATAAATAAGATACTATTAAATAGAATTTTATAATTAGAAAAATATAAATTTTAAAGTAATTAACGTTTTATATTATAACTTCTATCATAGAGAATGTTCTGAATTACAAAAGAATAAACTAATTTATTAATTAAAACTAACTAATAAAGTAATTGATAAATATAAAATGGTATAATTATATAAATTTTATTTTATAAATAAAAATTTTAATTCTTATATATTATTATGTGATTATAATTTAAAATTTACAATAATATTAATTTTTAATATTCAATTTAAATTACATATATTTTTATTTGAAAAAAATATTTATTTAAAGTAGTTGATATTATGAGTATTAATTAATCTTAATTTTTATATATTTTTAAAAATTTAAATATTTTTAGTTTAAAGTATATAGAAAATTAAAAATAAACATAATAAATACCACAGATATGATTAATAATTAAAATAAATATTTAATATATTAAGTGTTCACAATTTTTTTCGGTATTCTATTAGAAATATTTATTAAAACATATTAAGATAGTATATATATATATATATATATATATATATATATATATATATTAAAGTTTAGTTAATTAAATAAGTTATAAAATAATTGAAGTGATTTCTAGTTTATAGATAAAATAATTAAATTCTAAATTATTTATAAAGTTACTTTTGACCACACTTTAAATGCTTTGAGTTGGAAAAAGATAAAAGAGACAAATGATCATAAGAATCTATTTAAAAAAACTCTCATATTTGAAAATAATTTGAAAAGCAACAAAAAAAATTACTTTAATTTAAAATAATGAATTACTCAGTTGAATTCCAAAGTAATCAATTACTCCTTTAAAATCATGTGTTTGGATACCATTTTCCCATTGGAAACTGTGGATATATATATATATATATATATATATATATATATATATATATATATATATATATATATATATATATGCATAGAATCCACTTATTTCAAAAAACTGAAATAATTTAATTAATCTACTTATTTAAAAAACTGAAATATTTTACTTTTAATTTTAATATTTTTTTAATTTAAAAAAGTTCAAATTTAGTCTTTTTTTAACTTTTTATTTAATTTTAAAAAAATCAAATTAATGTGTTTGGATTGTCATATTTCTCATTCAAAACTATGGTGTAGATATAAATTATTGTTAAATTATATATATATATATATATATATATGTGTATATATGAGTAGAGATTTATTTAATATAAAAGAAATGGAAATGATTTACTCTTAATTTTAGTTTTTTATTTAATTTTAAAAAATTAAATTTATTAAATAATAAGTATATTTATTTTTTAATATTTTTTAGAAAATTTCTTTATTAACACTGTGTGCCTGCGTATTATTATAAATATATAATAAAATTATTTTATATATGAGTATAAGTAAACTTTTTGTTACTCTAAACAATTATAAATATATATCAAAATTATTTTTATTATGTATTTATAATAAAAAAAAAGCAAATACACATACCTTAGTTATATAAAATATATTAACATTTATATATTCTATTTTAAAATTTATATATTCTATTTTGAAATTAGTTGCGACAGACAATGACAATGATAACAATAAAACAACGACAAAATTATTTATAAAAAAAATTATAATCAAATTATGAAAATTAAATATAAAAAATAATAATAGAAAAATATTACCATTTAAAGATAAAAATTATTAAAAGTAAAAAATTAAAAAAAGAATATTACTCTTAACTATTTGATTTAGTTTTAATTTTCTACTTGTAAACTTTTTTCATAATATCATCTACGTATTGTTCCGTGTGAATGAGAAGAAAAGAATGATATGTTTTTAAAATAAGAAAAAAATTTAACCAAAAAATATAAGAAGTTAAAAATATATATATATATAAGAAATAATCTTAAAATAAAAAAATATAGAGAATCTACCATTTAATTTCGATGATGATTTTCTAGAACATAAGAAGTTAAAAAAGAAAAAAAAAAAAGTTAAATTTTTTATCTAATTAAATTTATTGTTTATTATTATTTAAAAATATTTTTTAAAATAAAATAAAAATATTAAAATGTGTATCTAAAAAAGAAATCTCCTTTATACATTATTAGTGTAAACACAAGCGCTGCTCCACCTGTGTGTCCACATTTTATTTTAATGTTTTATTTTAGTGTATTAATTATTTTATATAAAAATAATTATAAATTAATGTATGATTAAAACATAAATATTAAAAATAAAGATAACAATTTTATAAATTAAAAAAAATCATGCCAAAAATAATATAGAAATGGTGAAAATTATACAATTTATAAATTTAATATGTTATATAAAATTTGTATGTTGCATTATTTATATGGGTGGTTTTGAATTATTTATATTTTTTATTTTATTATATTATTTATTAAAAATTTTAAAAAATTATTTTAAAAGATAAAGTTGGAAAGTAAGTTGAATTTTTTTTTACCTGTTTTTGTAATTTTTTAGTTAATTTAATTTAAAAATAAATAATTTTTTATTATATTTATGATTTTTAAATTTGAACTTGAATATCAAAAGAAGAAGAAATTATTTAATTATTTTAAAATAAAAAAAGTTAATTAATTATTTCTTTTATTTAATAAATAATTTTGTAATTAAATTAATTATTTAAAAATAATATTTGAAAAATTAAAATTAGAATATTGAAATGTATATAACAAATATAGTTATAAAAGGGAGAATCCTTTCTTTATATTGTTATAGATTATAGATGTAATTAATATTTATTTTAATAGGAAAATAGTGATATTAAAAATTTCATACTAATAAATAATACTTTAAACAAAAAGTTATTTATATAAAAAATTATTAGTATATATATATTTTAATTTTAATTAAATATAGTTACAATATAATTATTTTAAAATTTGATATAATTTTATGAGTTTATTAAAACTATTAACATTTTAATATATTGTTTTTTTAATTAATTTTTTTGATAATATAAATTTGAATTATTTAAAATATTAATTAAATTTAATATTACTAAAACATAATTAAAATATAAATAAATATTACAAAAGCTAATAATTTTAGTAAACTTATAAAATTATATAAGTTTTTATACTTAATTATTATAAATAATATCAATTATATATAAAAATATATTTAATTATAATATTATTATAATTAAATTTTAAAATAGTTGTAATATAACTATATCAAATATATAAATATTTTATAAAATAAATTAAGATTTGAAAGTAAGTTTTCTTTAGAGTACCATCTATTAACAAGAAGATTTTTATATTATTATTTTTTATTTTAAAATAAATTTTAAATTTATATTAATTAAAAGAGATAATTTATTAAAAAAATATTAATTATCTCTTAAAAAGGAATTAAATGTATATGTTACTTTATTAGTCTGAAAATGATTAAAATTAAAAATAAGTGATTCTTCAAGTGGATGTCTACTTCTGTCAATATATTATTCTTATTTCTTCTATTAATAATATATTACTAGTCTTGTTAATATAGTTTCATTTTCTTAAACTACTATGATCAATAGTGTATTTAAGTATTTGATAACGGTATTTTGTAGCATACTAAAATTAATATTTTAATAAAATAATTTTTTTAATTTCTATTAATTAATTTCATCCATTAATTTTATATGTTTTATTTAAATTATTTTTAACTTAAAATCGTTTAAAACTTTTTATATTTCAATGTTTCATCATTAAATATTATCCATTATATTTTTTAAATATTATTACCTAATAAATTATACTTAAATAAATGTTATAATAATATTTTCTACGTTACATACTTCTTTCAAATGTAAGTTAGGTTGTGAATATCAAATTATCCAACTACAATGCTTATTCACAGATATTTTTAAGTGTTATTAACATAATTTTTTTAATCATTTAATAAATAATTAAATTGTAATTAATAATATTTTTAATTTATAAAAATATATACTTTGTAAGCATTTTACAAACATTTTAAATATTCATTTTTACATTTATAAATTATAATCTAATATAATATTTTCCTTTTTCCATTAATTAAATTTTTACACCAATCTTTATTAATAATAACAATTTATGTTAAAATTAAATTAAAGCACATTAATTAATTTCCATATATCAAATTGTTTTATTTTAATATTTAAATTAATTTAAATTTAAATATTTATTTCAAAATCAAAAGGAAAAATAAGAGTTGAACTTTTTTATTATAATTATATAAATAATTCTTATTTTCAGTGTTTTTTCTTTAAAAAGAACGAAAACTAGACAGTTACCACTCCTACTGAGCCATAAAGGTGTTCAGGGAGTACATAACCCAACATCTCTTGGTCTATTTTGAAAAAGGAATAAAAACTCTTATTTACGAAAAAAAATCTAGATTCAAAATTATTTAAAGATGCATAATTTTTTATTTTATTTTATTTTCATGTGATTGTTGCATTGCATGCCACATTAATTCTCTTACGAAATGTATTTATTATTTTTAGTTGAATAATAAATTTTTAATTTAATAATTAATATCAGAGTTAATGTACCACCAATAAATACAACAATTTATTTCGTAAATAGAAGTTATACATAATTTTATGTTCGTGGTAATAGTTGTCAAAATGAAAAAAATAAAATAATATATATATATATATATATATATATATAAATATATAAATATATAAATTTGTTCGAAAGTTAGAAATTATGTTTTATGAAAATAATACAGTATTTCTTAAGAATCATGCTTTCTTATAATATCATAAATATGTTTTACACATTTAAAATATTTTTAAAATGTAATATAATTTCATATTTGATTTCTAGAAATATGTGAAAAAAAAAACTAACAGATAATGTTCGAAGATATAATCTTATTTAGTAGTATAATTTATTATGTCGTAGATATTTATTATATTTATGTATATAATTCCTTGAGTTAAAAGGATAATTGATAATATCCATTTAAATATAATAAATATTTATGTTTTATTATAATGTAACAAATACTTAGAATAAATGTATTATAATAGTAAATAAAATATAATAATTTAAATTTGGACATTCTATGAAAATGAAATTACTTATTTCAATATTTACTAATTAACTTTTTTAGAGTTTTTAAATTTACTTAACTAATTTATAAATTAATTTTATTATGGGATTCACAAATTGATATCCGAAAACAATTATACATAATTTATTATTAATTATTAATTATTAAATTTTAATTTTTAAATTATTATTCTAGTTATTTTTAATATTATAAAATAATTACTCCATAATCAATTATTTTCAATTTTAGTTCATAGTCATTCTTATTAAATTGTAATAAAAAATTTCTAATAATTTATCATACCATTTAATTAACTTAGCTTTCTATTTTATCACAAAAATCAACTACAAACTGCCACATTTTTCTATTCAGTACAATCTTCCTTTCCACTTTTTTTCTAATATTTCTTTTTTCACTTTCTCCAATCCAAACAGAACAAAAATAGTGGTTAGATTCTCATTCTTTCCATATAAACTTTTAAGTGATAAACTTACTTAAAACCGAATTTTGAAACAACTTCAAAATATTCACAAACACAATGTTTCAGCCTAAAGGAATTTCCATATCTCTAAGATATACTTGCACTATCGGTCAAAAAACATTTCGCATTATTGTTCAGTCACAACTGCAAAAACTGTATGATAAATTGTTAATTTTACAATTAAAACTCACATATCTGTTTTAGCAGGTATGTATTATGAAGAATCTGAACTTTTAAAAATTTATAATCCAATATAACTATAGAAATTGTGTAATATAGAAATACGAAGATCTCTATCCCCTCATGTGCTGACTGAGACTAATAATGGTCCTCTTTAAAGAGAAATTTAAAAATGATGATGATGATGATGATTTATAATCTATTTCATTTAATTTTTGTAATTTCTAAGAAATATGGTCTAATACATTCATCATTAAAGGGTGATTTCTAACTAGTTAACCTTCAAATACATAAAAATTAATCGCAATGCAGAATGTACTATTATTCATATAACATCAGCATGGAAAATTCACTTGATGAACTGACAGAAATTGCAAGAAACAAGGAATATGTAAGCAAATCCAGCATCTACAAATATAGAGACTTGACAATCAGAGAGAGATTCACTTAAGAGTAGTCTAGTACATGTTCATGCAATTATGCAAACCAGAAAAAGCATACATCAAACACAATATCCCTTCTACTATTTATTTAGGGTGAAAAAATCAAGACAAGGTAACTCCTAAACCCTCCACCCCCCAATGAAAGACCATGATTCAATTCACTAGACAGCTTGTCATTAAAAACAAGAAAGAAAAAATGTACAAAACCAGGTAGATTCAGAAGCATAAAGGATGGTTTACAATCACTAAGATATCTCAGATCAAGTGTTGGATTATATACTTTGCTTCATCACAATCTGCCAAGGCTATAATATTTTAAAAAACACTTCTATACCCCATCTCATATAATACCACAATAGCATTCAAGACACCATCACCAGCAAAGCGCATCTTCTTCTCATAAATAAAAACTCAATGCCTGCCAAGAGTTTCAAAACACTAACCTCAATTACTAAATTATATTGATCCCAAATCCTCAATTCCAAATTTTCTAAAGAAATTCCAAACTCATTGAACAAATATACACCAAACTTGAAGTCATTTTAGCTATTATAAACAACAACACACCCAAATTCAAAACAAAAAGAATACAAAGCCATACACATTTTACAAGCAAAAACAATTGAAAAGCTCCGAAAGAACACAAACACGACAACTCGATCCCTTAGAGTTCATTAACGGTTGCGATCATACCCGCAACTCATTACAGGTCTTTTAGACTAGTCACAGTTAAAACTAACGAACACCCATTTCATCAATCTGCAAAAAAAAAATGCAAACCCAGAAATCGAAATTGAAATCTAACTGCTCCAGAGATCCCCAAAACAACAGAAGAAAAAAAAAGATTTTCCGGGGAGACATGAAAGGGAAACACAGAAGCTAGGGCTTTTCGCCTAAAATTGAATTAAGACCAAACGCAATACACAAAAGATACAAAAAAAGTACAAAACGATTTCAACACAGGCAGAGGGTTGAAGCCTAAAGCCCTAATTCGAGTTGCAGTGGTTATAGGGACGAGTTATAGTTTATATAGAGAACAGAAATATTTGGGTTTAACCAGACCAACGCAATTTGGGCTTTGACTCTTAAATTAGGCTGCTTCTTTCTGCACCATGATTTTCATTTCTCTATTTTGACTTTTTTAATTATGTAATCTGGTTATAATTTTCGGATTACATAGAGTTTGGTAAAAAAAATACTTTTTCGATTATAAAATTTAGAAGTTATTTATATTAATTTTTTTATTTTTTAAATTTTAGAATCCAAAATTTAAGCTTCTGAAAAATCATTTTTTTAATTGTAAAGTTTAAAAGTTAAATTCCAATTAAATTTTTAAATTATACAGTCTTAAAATCATTTATATAAAAAAAATTTACTTTTTAAATTATATAATACAGAAATTATATTTTTTTTAAATTTATCTTTTAAAATACATAATTTAAAAATTTATTTTGAATCCAGAATTAATTTCTGAATTCTACAATATAGAAAATAATTTTTCAAAAAAGTTTAACTTCCAAATTTTATAATTTAAAAAATAATTATTTTTTTTATATAAATAATTTTTAAATTCTAAATCCATTAATATTTTTTATAGAAATAATTTTAAAACTTTTAAAAAATTTTTAGGAATGTAGAAAATAATATGGTGGTACAGAAAAATCACCATTAAATTACTAATTCGGTCCAAATTAAGGATTATATATCTATATATATATATATACATATATAATAAATCTTTTATTTATTTTATGAATATATTTTAAGTATCAATTTTATGCTTGAAAGATAAAATTTAATAAGTATAACCGTCGTGAACCCTTTTAGGCTAAATATTAATGACTCATTAAAGTGTTTGCTTTATTTAATGCTCTGTGTATATATAGAGACAGAGAGTTTTGACATATTTTAATGTTTCGATAACTTTAAAATTGGTATGTATTATTAGTGTAAAAAATTGTGCCGTTAATCAATTAAAAATTATTATTAATATTTTCGTTAAAATGTTTTGAAAAAAATATCATATATCATAATTTATAATTAAATAACAGAATACACATGCTAGTTCAGTTGATTCAGCATATGTGAGTTTGTATGAAGTCTGTAAATATGTTAAATTCCCATGAATAAAAAATAACAATATATAAAATATAAAATGTATTCAAGATGAAAGTTAGTGGTTTGTTTTTGTAACTATAAAAAGTAAAAGGCAACTATTTCACTTCCAACATAATTTATTTTATACAGTAAGTTGTACCCTAAAAATTAAGTATTTCACTCTTAACATAATTTATTTTCTACTAAAAATAATATTAAAATTATTTAAATATTAGGAAATAAAAGTTACAATTTCTTGTGTGAACTTGGGCTCATGTCTAACAAATGTAGGACTGCTTCTTCCTGTACCTCCATATATTTCTCTTTGCATTCCTAAACGTATAGTGGAATGACGAAAATACCTTCCAACCCTAAATCACATGCACCCCTCTTCCTTCTCTTTTTCCTTCCGCTTTCATTCTTCCTTCCAGCACCACATTGTCTTCCAGCACTGCATTCTCTTCCAGTGCTCCATCTCCATCTCCTTCTTCTTGCATTGAGTCCTTCTTGTCGGCCTTGTTATTGTATTTGGTGGTGAGAAAGGAGTGCACACGACGCCGACACAGGTGAGTTGGTTCATTTCGTGGTTTTCGCGTTTTTTTGGTTTTAGAGAATGACTTCCAGCTTGTACAGATCGGAAGTCATTTCCAAATGTGGAGTAGAAATTGGCTTCCGGTCTATACAAGTAGGAAGCCAAAAAATTTTGAAGTGCTTCCGGCTTGTACAGACCGGAAGCCAAAAAATTAGTTGACTTCCGGATTGTAGAAACCGAAAGTCAAAAAATGACTTTCGAATTGTAGAAACCAGAAGTCAAAAAGTGACTTCCGGATTCTACAAACCGGAAGTCAAAAAGTGACTTTCAGATTCTACAAACCAGAAGTCAAAAATAAGGACAATGTGGAATTTTAATATTTTTGGAAGTGCAGGAAGAATCGCCCCACATGTAGCTTTTCTGTTTTCAGTCCACAGTTTTTTGTTAAGAAAGTAACCTTTTTTGTCTTTTTCTTTTATTCTATAGAATCTATTTGTTGGGTTTGCTGATCTATTGGACTAGGCTTTGTAATCTGTTGAATTCTTCTGGGCTAACATGTTTGTCTTTTGGGTATTTCTTTCTGCATTCCTATATTTTCCTTTTGCACCTTCTAAATTATGAAAATCTCCACTTTATCGTTTTAACTCTTTGGATTTTGTATTTTGCAAGTTTATTTCGACTTCATATTATATAATTCGGAAAAATAATTTTGAAGTAAATTTGACTTGCAGATTAAATTATTTGAAATAAATTTTGACTTTTAGATTATTCAATCTTTTTTAAAAAAAAAAACACATTTTAAAATAATAATTTATTGGCTTTTGAACCGAACAAATGATGAAAAAAATAAAGATTTGGAAAATTCCGTTATATTCAAACCCAAAAAAACAAAAAAAAATATTAGTGGTATTTTATGTGGAATATCCAATATCCTTTTTCCTAACTTGGTTTGCAAAATTCTAAACGTCTCCCTAGCTATAACAAGCATGGGAGAGAAACACTGAGAGAACCAAAAGAGTAGTCAAATGATGGAAATTTGGAAATTGAAGTGAATTGTCTCAGCCAAGAAATGAAAATATCTAAAGAAAAGTTTTGGGTTTTGGGGATTGCCTCAGCCAAAAACGTTTTGACCTTATCCACCAATTAATGTGTACCATATCTTGCTGCAAATTCATTAATAATGTCCTCTTATTTCTCCAGGAATTTCTATCTTCTGGAATTCATGCACAAACTCCCATATGTTGAATTATTGTTTCAACATCTTTTCAAACCTTCTTATCTCAATACTTTTTTAGGTTGTAGTAAAGCTATGAAATACTCATTGGTTTTTCTGTATCTTATAAATATAAATAAATAAATCTAATCCACTCATTTGTAAATAAAAAGTACAATTATATAGTGTCTTATATGGAAAACATGATGTGGAGTATGATTGAGATTCAACTTATTGTGAATTAATTAAGTAATTGCTTAGTTTTCACTAATAAAGTGACCAAGTTATTAATACAATACTTTGCAAACCTTTTCACCTGCCCAGGAAACATAACCAATATAATCCACACAATTGTCAATTATTTAACCCTTAAGAGTTAATTAATGAAATAAGAGCAAGTTGAAGTTGATGAACTACAACCACACACTATTGGGTTATCCAATTCATCATTGTATAGTAACCATAAGCATGAATAAGGTTATATTCTATTGTTCAAAGTCATTGTCGAAAGAAAGGGAAAACTCAATCTAATCTAATCAATCTTCTTACAATGTTTTTGTGTCAATGTGAGTGGTTTTGCACACGCAACTGCATCGTGTCGCCGCACGTTAGTAGAATTATTCACCCATTTTTTTTGAGAGAGATTGTTTTGGAGTTTGTCAAACCAATCCACTTTTCTTATTTCTTTCTTTTATTAAAAATGGATTTGTTGAAACACATCCCTTCTGGTGTTCACACTCAAAAAGATGACAAAATTGAAACAATGGATCTAACAAAAGAGGGGAAAAGAAAAGAAAATGTGGATTTCGTTTTCAATGACTTGATTTTTTGAATATGGAAATTGATATAATTGTCGTGAAAGAATGCTACTTCTTACGCCACATATGTGGTAGGTTTTATATAATCTAACCTTTTATTGCAAATCCCAAATTATTCATCCACTGCCCAAAAGCATTACCAAACAAGTTCACTTATTTAATTGCGTCAAGATCAAAATCCGTCACAAAAACTCGTACATTTTCCTTTTGGAATTAAGAGGAGATTCAAGTAAAGTATTGCTTATTATTATTCAAGCAATGTACTTGAGATAGTTGTTTTTATTTGAAAATGAAAAAACGAATCTTGATTATGTAACTATATGATCAGGGTGATAAACTATTTTAAAATGATATATTCGTTTAATTTTTAATGAGAGTAAGAATATAAATATAGTTTTCAAAACTTTTATGAAAATAAAGACAAACATTTATATATAACAAGATTTCATAAAAAAATATACTTGATCATATGACTATTTAAGTTAACTTACTTTTTTTTTATAGGAGATAAATAAGATTATCTTTAAGTTAATAGTAACACCATTTTAAAAGTATATGTTATTTATTCTATTTTTAAAAATATTATATAGTATATATATATATATGTGTGTGTGTGTTTGAGAGAGAGAGAGTGTGTGTGTGAGAGAGAGAGAGAGTGTGTGTATTTGAAGTCTGACGTTAAATATGAACAAACAAATTGAACAATTTATAAGTATAAAATAATTTTAAGAACTTACTATTCAAATATATTTTTGTTAAATACAGTAATTTAATTCATCACTTATATACTTGATGTTTTAACTTACTCCAATTTCTTAGGAATAACTTACTCCATGTTTAATTTTCATTAAGTTTTGGATCAATTTTTCTATGGCATGCTTTTATGGGTTATTATGCATCAATAAACATACAATTTATAGCAAATTTTATGTTTCTGTAATTTTAATATAATATTCTTCTTGTTAGTTTCAATAAAAGAGTTCTATTGGTTAAAATGATAAATTGAAATTGGGTCAATTTCTTAAAACCTCAGCAAGTGGGTCCCAGTAGAGTTGGGTGGTAGCCATGGAGCTTTCATATTAGGGATTCCATGAGAAATAAAATCATAATCGAATTACATCGATGATAAAACGAAGCTTTTAAGCCATACATGGCCATAAAAAATGGGGAGAGTGTCCTCTTATGATAAACATTTTAAAGTAAAGAAAAGAAAAAGTTCATGTGCTCCATTATTAGGGGTTTGGCATAGGATCTTTGATTCCAGTGAGAAAGTTACAACTTGATGGTGTTCATACAAATCACTTTCTTCTTTACTATTTGTTTATAGTAACAAGTTTCATTGGTGAAAATCCTATTAGGCACATATAGAACAGAATAGAACATGCCATGATTGACAAGTTCTTCTTAGCATAACCATAAATTCCACTCGCATCGTTTTCAATTAAGCTTTGCAACTTGGGGTTCCTCCCCATTTTCACATCAATTTCCAACAATCAAATCCCATTTTTCATAGCTTTATTCTGAGAATGATGCCACACTCAATTTCACTTGATGCTTTAGAAATTGCACCTTTAATTTGCCAACATTCACATATGCAATACACATAACCATAGGTGAACATTGTAAGAAAACCAAATTCACCATTTAATTTCCTTTTTTTAATGTGTTTTACACTGCACCCTCTTTCATGACTCTAATTCAATCTTTTTTCTACAAAAAGTATATGTTTTTAAAGCTGGATTACAATGGCAAAAGGTTGCAAAGATAAGAAGGATAAGTTAAAATAATTGAGGCATAAGCATGTGTGCATGTGGGTTATTGGGATATGGTTGTTTATTTATCTTGCCATGCCTTGGTTTATCTGGCTAAATCAATTATGTAAATGCATATGCAGTGTTCTTCATTATTTGCTACTTTTCATTCCTTTCAGACACACATGTTGTTTGAAGATTAGCAGAAAGAAAGGAACAAAATATGCCCCCCACACAAACCATGTCATGTCATATAAGCTGTATAATGGCTCCAAGGGATCTCATTTAACTTACCATCTAATAAATCTTCCCCTCCAAATTTTACATAAATTTAACTTTTTTTTATCGATTTAATTCTTTGTCAAATGAATGACTATTTTGACTTATTTTAATTAAATAAATCAATATTAAAATAAAATATCAATTTTTAAAATTTAAATTATATTAATAAACTTAATTTTAATTTTAGATAAATTAATTATAATACATACATGTATTAATAAAATTGTTTTTAAAATTTTTAAATATAATTATCCATATTTTTATATAAAGAAAATAATTTTTGTAAACACTTTTTATGTTATTTTTAATTATATTTTTCCCTTTCTTTAATTGAAATAGTTATTATTTAATAAGATAAATAAACTTAAAAATCTTTCATTGTAAAAGAAATAGTTTAATTAATTACTCGATTCAATAATAATTATATAACTTCTCAACTTTTAGTCCTACAAAATTATTATACTTTTATAAATTTATAATATTTTAATACAATGCAGACAGACATTTTGACCAATTCTCTGTAAAGTAAATTGATTCACAAATTTACCAGTTAAGTCAACTTACACTCACTTAAGCAGCAAATTTAAATGGATGAAAAAAAAGAATTTTAAATCATAAATTTTATTACTTTATCTAATTCAACACATACTCCTTTAAATCTCAAATTATATAGATCGAAAAAAAAATTATTACTTGACTTGATTCATTTTACTAATTTTTTTTACCCACCCTTCAATCAAATTCATCAATTTGACAACTCAAAATGTTTTGTCCCATCTCCTATCTAAATGTGCCACATGTTCTTCTTCAGGACAACAAATTGAGTAGAACAGCTACATATAGGATTTTTTCTCATTATTGTAGGACAGATAAAGATAAGATTAAAAAAAAGCAATAAATAGTATTCATGTATTTTATTATTCAATAACAAAATTATCATTATTCCTGACAGTCAAGTTCACCTCTTCCTGAGATGTGAGTTTTATTAGGAACTAAATTTTGGTTGATAAAAATATTTTTTAATAAAACAAGTGATAAATTGAATATCATTAAAATACAATAACATTATGGAATTGTTTATAGAAAGTTATCCAAAAACATGATTACATTAACTAAACTGTAAGTATTAGTTTAGTCATAACAAATATGTGATAGTCTGAAGTTATTTTTTACCTCGTATCAGAACAGCTTGTAAGCTTTGAATGCTTTTTATTTATTTATTTATTTATTTATTTATTTTATTAATCAAATAACTTATTGTATAGTATAAAAAAGCAAAATATTTTAGAAGTTTCCACATATAACACACTTTAATTCATTAAATTTTAAAAAGTATTGTATCTCTTTTTCAAAGTTACCATTATTTTTTTTCAGATTCTTTTAATTTTCTTTGTTAATAACATGATGCGACTACGATCTATTATACCCAGATGCGAAGGAATTTTAAATAGACAAACACATTTTAGGAGAGGAATTACAATAATAACTTTTGAGTAAATTTAGAGATTAAAATTATACTTAATTAAATTTTAATTAACTCTCAAATTGAAGTATTTTTAATTAATTTTTTATTAAAATTAGTTTTATTAAATATTTAAAATTTAAAATTTATTTAAGTATCTTGTTCTTTGAATTTTATCATCAACAAAATGGTGTGAATTTTATTTCGTTTTCTGATACCTCCAACTGATCATTAACGTGTTCATTTTTTTCAATGAGTTGATCAACTGGGTTTTTTCCATTCTAAGAACATGTTAATAAGTAGGAAAAGATTGAAGAGAAGAAAATTTTGGAGGAATTAGAGAGGAGAAGATGAAAACAATAAACACATCGGTCCAATGCCAAAAGTTAATGCATGTGCAAAAATGAATAATTTAAAAAAAAATAGTTTTTGAAAAAGATTATACTTAAAAAGAAAGAAATAATAAAGAGTGAAACTGAGTTAAGCGAGTAAGACAAAGGGTGGTGGGTATGTGGCAGAGGGAGGAAGCATTATTGATGACGTGGGTGGAATCAATTCAAAGCAAAAGTACTTGTTTTTGTCATTTCTGTGAAAAATCGTGTAAGACCAGACTTCATCACTTCAACTATGTCAAATCAAAAAAAAAAAAAAAAGAAGGAGAAAACAGTGTATATCCATTACAAAGGATTAGGATCAAATGTTTTCCCCTTCTCACCCCTTTACTCAATCTCTTCTACTTTTACATAACTCAACAAAATCATTCAAGGGCTTCAATAACTCACTAAAATCAACTCTCAAACAATGACTAAAATGCAAATCACATGATTTTCCATCTCTTTTTCGTATAAAACATAGTAAAAAGAGAGAAGTTAAAAAGATCTTCTTTTAAACTCTTTTTAAGATCAATTAAGGTTAATAAAAATATATGTTTAGTTGATAGAATACAGTTATGAGATGTATCAATATGATAATTAAAATAAGTCAAACATATTCTTTACCAATAGTATTTTAAATTTATTTTTCTTTTTATGGAATTTTGATTGAAGAAAGTTTTATTGAGGTCAGAATTGATATATTAGTATAGTAGAAGCTTAATTTGAGAGAGAAACTTAGTTTGAGAGACATGTTATCATAAAACAAAGAGAATTAATTCTAACGTTTACTTCAATTTGGATATTTAAAAAAGATGTGAGTTAATTCTAATGTTTAGTTCAATTTGGATATTAATAAAAAAAAATTAGCTTATAATGTTAAATTTTAAAAATGGTAATGTAAATAAAAATAAGTTTTTAACTTAATTTGTTTAGTTTGATGTTAATAGACTACGATTAAATTGTTATTCTTTATGTTAAATTTTTTTAATTTTTAATTTATTTTAATTAATATATTATATTATACATATGGAAACCATTATTATAATTGTTTAGGTATAATGTAACATCTCACTTTTGGTTATATTACTATTGAAATATTAAAGATAACTAACAAATAGATAATATTTACATAAGTATTTGGTGTCTTAATAAAATAAACTTTCAATATATATATATATATATAATATCTTCTGTTTTAGCTCATTCCTGCCGAGCTTTATCACCTGATGTATCCTCTGCTCACGTGTAAAACACGATCATCACAGAAGAAACAAAACAAAAAAAACAACACAATCACAGAAAGGGTAAGCTAGTGATTTTAGAACTTGAATACATGTATATATCAACACCATATACATATATTTTCTCAATCTATATAATCAAATCACATTTCATCCATACATTCTCATAAATACATACTAAATTAATTCATTCATCCAATATCTATCAAAAATCAAGTGTCTAACTCTCAGCCCATCGGCTACTTTTCATGTCATAAATCACAAACATCAAATCACAGACACTTGACTCTACTTCCGGAAGACACATGCGTTGAATTTAGACTTAGAGATCTCCTGTCACAATGTCTTCACTAAGTTGTCTCACACAACAAAGCTACATAGAAGTACTCATCCATCTCATATGACAGGGTAAATCCCCATGACCTACCAAACACAATTCTTTTTCACACCATGTATGGGTCATAGGAACCTCCTTCTACTCTCACCACCTGATATTTTCCTCTATGTGAGTCCAACATCAGTAGAGTCAGGATATCTCTCGAATCCTCAATTCAATACATCACACAGACATCAACATAATATTTCCTCCCTGGAAATAACTATGTTTCCAACTCCTTATAATCATAACACCACACAACATTATTCATATACATTTTATATTAATCCAAATCATGATATAAGCTAACAATTCATACCATATTATACTCACTCAATCATAGTGAAATTAAATATTGCAAACATTTAAAATTTCACCATACTAAGTTATACTCATCAATTCAAGATCAAATATAACTCATTTCAAAGATAAGAAGATAATCTATAACTCTTATGAAGACTTCAAGTACTAAATAAAACATATACTTAGCTTAAAAGTTTCCAAAACCACTACAACTTCACAAAAATTGACAGTTTGACCTTTTCTCACTAAAACAAGCATAACTTGAGTTTTAGATCTCCTTTTTAATTGATTCCAAATCCATTGGAAATCTAACATCCAAGGCTACAACTTTTATGAAGACCATCAAACCTAATTCTAAGAACATTGTCTCGCCCAGCGAGATCTAAGAAACCACTGGAGATTTAAATAAAAGGGTCGTCCAGCGAGTATTATGGTCGCCCAGCGTAAAAAGCTCTCAGGTTTTCAATTATATGAATTTCACCCAGCGAGAGATTGACTCGCCTAGCGACTCTGCATAATTCAGAAAATCTGCAATGTACTACAGGCATCCTAACTTGGTTCAAATTGAGTTATACTACCTGTTCTATGCTAAAAGGAATATTTTGTTTCAAAATAACACTTGCTTGAATCAAGTTGACCCCAAATGTAACATTCTAACATATATTAGATAAGCATACAACCTATTCCATTCCATCTACACAATTCCAATCACATATCAAACATTTTAAATATGACAAACACAATCCTACACAAAAATCAGATAGTGTGACCACGTCACCTTCACATCCAAATCTTCTACCCTAAGGTACTATCAAAACACAACTAGCTTCCCTTACCTGATTAGGTTTGCCTCTCAAGCTTAAGCTCCCAAAATATTCTATGCTCACAGGAAAACTAAACATGTACATAAAAGACTCTAATCAACGATCTAAACATACTTTCATACTTACTGACTAACAGAGATTCATCTTTGCCCTAGAAAATCACACATGCAACTACTGTTATCCAACCATGTAACCAAAAATCAATTCTAACTCAAGAAAATAGGGCAAAGAGAAACTTACTCTAAAACAAATTCTGATCGGTCAGAATTGTTCTATTCCCCACCAGGATCTCTAAGGTGGACTCTGATCTACAAGAAAATGAGTAAATCTTTCAGAATCTTAGAGAGAAGTCAGAGAAGAGTATTTTAGAGAGATTGTAGCTTTTGTGAAATGAAATTTAAATAACTAAACTTTTCTATTTATAGACTTTTCAACTTAAATAATAAAATATTCATATTTCATTTCAGTTAAATCACTCCTACTCTTAAATACATTTTCTTGATCCTTACATATAACCTCTTTAATTTATAATTATTAAGTATTAAAATTTAAATTTTTAAGCAATAATAATATCATAATCTTTTGATTGATATGTTATAATTTTTAAATTTTTAATTAAATTAAAAACACTTTATTAATTCGTAAATTTAATATAAAATGATACTAGATAAAAAAATTATAACTTTTGAAGATATAAATTAAGTTAAACACTCAAATTGTTTTGACTCATAAAATCAAATCATATACTAGCTTTCTTGACAGACCTGTTAATTCATCTTATAAATTATGAATTATTAAGTATCTTTAATATAACAGTATAAATGTTGTACAAGCTAAAAAAACTATTTTATTTTTCTAATATATATATATATATATATATAATTAAGAGGGTATTATTTTATATTTTATATAATACTTTTTTTGTTTCCATCTAGTTTCCATGTAGATCTTTTAGAAGCCAAAATAATAAGGAGTCACTTTTCAGAAAGAAAGGAGTACTAAAAACTTATTGTTGGCATGATTTTTAAAGTTAATAAATATATCATAAAAGATAATTTAACGAATTTCTTTGCCGACGCACACTCTTGACTTTCTTTTTTTTATATATAGAATCGAAGTATATAATGGTATTACTGTAGGAGATACGTATCCATACGATCATAAATTCAAAAGAATAACCACAATATAAGTATATAATGAGATTGATCTACGAGCTAAGTATACGATTCTAATATTTCATTGGCACAATTTAAATTTAACGTACTAATTTTGTAATTTACTATTAATATATATTGTTAAAAAATAATAAATAAAAAAAGGAAAAATAATCACAGTGAGGAAAATGCATGTTTCCCATGAGGTGTGCTGTTTCTCTCAGCTCCTCGTGTTGGAGGTTTGGCCAACAATGCCGTCATTGGTATCTTTTGCTTCTGCTTCTGCTTCTGTACTTACATAATTAATTTTAATTATGTACTATATAAAATTAAATTAAATTAATATACTAATTAACTATCATTATTAAAAAGTAGTTGTTAACTATGCATTCATGATGAGTTAGTAATATATATTGTAGTAGCTTCTTTTATTGACCATATCGCTATTATGTAGTACTTTATATTTAGGCGAAGATTACACGATTCGTTAAAATAATTAATGCGTCTTAATTAACAAACATTGCCTTGTCTCATTAGCTTCAATAATTAGTAGGACCATCGCAAATTAAATAATTTATGGGTCCTACAACAAATATATGTTATCCATTTATCGTTAGAATCTAATCGTATATTCAATAATTAAATCAAATAGTTTACAAATAACAATACATTATAGTAAGTACATCGATTTCCATATCTTTTATAAGTGTTATATTAGGGTTTTAGTTTCTTTGTTTTTGAATTTCAGATTGAAGAAAATGTTTAGTATTGTTATCCATTTATGTGTATGCATATTTTTATAAAAATTATTCTGATATTATGTACCTTGATAAAAAAATTCGAGCAATAAGAAAAACAACAAACAACATATCAAACATGCTAAAAGGTTTAGCAAGGTTCTTCGAAAACATGTGGTTAATATATCATCAAGAAAATAAGGGTCAAGTGATGAGTAATCAATCACAAACATAGATAAAATAGTTTTAATGTGGTTGATTAGAAAAATAATTAAGAAATAGTGAAGAAGAAGACAAAACACTTTTAAAATGCGCAGAAACAAACATATTTACTATCATTGATTTAGTTAAAGAAACATAGTGATGTTAGTTACAAAATTAAAAGATGATAATATTTTTATTAAAAAGTGAAGGTGAATGAAAATTGTAGAGTTATATGGATTAGAAAATAAGGAAAAAAACAAAAAAGAAAGCACGACCTAACGGAGATACCAAAAGTCCTAAAGTACAATGTGACTAAGAGCAAAAAAGAACTCTTTGTAACCTCTAAAAGTCAGTAAGATTTGGATGCAAAATATCGACATTGTTTTCTGAAGCGATTGTTTCCACTCTATGTAGATGACTTCTATGGACAATGACATGGGGCTTACTTTTTTTTTTCTTAAAATAAATACTCATTTTTTATCTTCTTAAATGTATTTGGTTTATATAGGTATATATAATATGAGTATTTAAACTAAAAAAGATGCAATTTATGTGTTATTTTTTATTTTTTTAGATGAATTTCTCTATAAAAACTTTTATGAAAAAAATGAATTTCTAAATTAATTAGAAATGATTTTGCATAATTTTTCTAAATTTCTATTATTAACGTGTAGATAAGTTCATTTTAATTTATGTAAAATTTAATTTCATTCTTTTGTAAATTTTTGTCTTTTATAAGCTTTTGAGGAGAGGTTTTTTATCATTAACTTTTTTCCTTATGTGATCACTTATTACTGTTATTTTAGTTCTTTAACTTAATTACTTAATTAGTTTCAAGTAACCAGAATATTGATAGGTGTTAATTATAGAACAAACAAACTTTAACTTCAATGATACGATTGGATATTTTATATTATAATTATAATTCTTAAAATAATTTAAATTACAAAAAATAACCTAAGAATTTAAAACATGAGAAATTTGAATTCATTTATTTGAATAAAATATAAATAAACATAGGAAACATAAATAAAAAAAAAATTCAAACTTTTATAAACATCATAGTTTGTGGAGATGGAGGTTTAAAAGAGAATGTTATTAATGTGGTAGGAAACTCGTCAAATAGAATGTTAATGAATGAAGATCATATAATATAAATAATCCAAAGAATACAAAAAAACAAATCATACTTACCAAGTGTTCTGATTAAGATTCCAAATTTTTTTATAGACTTTAAGCTAGAGCAGCCAAGGAAACAAAATAGCAAGTTATATGTGAATGAATCATGCCCCCTAAATTAATCAAGAGTCATCATAAACATGTACCACGTATATCTACGGTAACCATAAGTGTATATACGTACAATGAACCCTAATAGAGGTCTAAAAGCCACTACATCTAAAATAAAAGGAATTTGGTTTTAAAGTTATTTTTTTCCATTTTATTATTATTACAGATGCATCATGCATGTAAATGTATCTTTATCTTCCTTTCTTTTGGTTTTTAGTGTGACACATTTTTGTTTTCTTTTGATAACGATAGAAAGAAAAAGATACATTACTAGTTTACAAGTTCTGCATTTAAAAATCAAACACTTGAAATTTGAATCCGTGATTAAGAGTGATATGGTTATTAAGATAATCAGGTTAAATTTTTTTTTTAAAAAAATATATAAAAAAATATAATTCTATTTTCAACATAAAATTTTAAAATTCAATATTTATAATTTTTTTTATTTATATATAATTTAACTTTATCATTTTTATTTGATGATTTTATTTTCACTCTCATACTTCACTTTTTAACATTTAACTTATTTAATCATTTATTTATAATTAAGTTACTAAATTATTTATTTATAAAAATTGTATTGTATTTTTAGAGTAAATTTGATAAATGATATTTTATCTATAGAACAAATTTTAGACTAATTTTATTTTTATAATATATAAACTAGTGTAAACAATTTTTATGATGTGTTCAGATTTTTTTTTTAAATTTGTCTCTTTATTATTATCAGTCTATTAAATTTGTTTATTTTTTTATCTTTTTTCTTTCTCTCTTTCTTTTTTACAATATCATTTTTATTTATTATTAATAATTATTTATATTAATTTATAAAATATAGGAATCAAATATAAACTAAATTCATATTTAATTTTAAAAAAATTAAAAATTAAATTATTTTAATTTATCTAAAAAGTAACATTTTAATTTATAAAAAGAATTAGAACTTTCACTACCAAGGAGTTAATATTTTATTTCTTATAAAAACATTATTATAAATAAGCTTTTAATTCATTTTCAAATCTGAATTACACAAATTTATTAGTAAATATCTTAAATCATTAGAAAAAATAATTTATTATAATCATCCATCTATAAAATGATCATTAAACCAACTTGTTACTATTCTAGAATCCACCCCTACTTGAATGTAAAAGGAATATTTTTGTGACAGTCTACCTACTTCCACTACTCATCAAGTAGAAATAATTAATTAACAGAAGATGATTAAGTGAAATCCATTCAGTTAAGCATTAAATCCCTGATTGAATTACATTTAAGTTTACATAATGACGATTAAGACTTAAGACAAAAGAAAAAACGTCGGCATATGCGTATGCAAAAACTATTAAATAATAAATATTCTGACAATAGAAAAGTAAGTGAGAAACAAGTTGGGAAGATGGATAAGAAATATTTGCTAAACTTAATTATAATACATAAATAATAAAGATGTATAATAATCAAATTATAATTATTAGTTTATTAACTCATTTTATAAGATGAAGTGAAATTTTATTTAAGAAATATATTATATATTTTATATTGATTAAAAATATATTTTAATTATAATATATAAATAAATCCAAATTTTACATTGTCAAAATAAAGGTTAAATATGTTTTTAATCCCTGAACTATTTGTTAAAATTGTATTTTAGTCCTGAAACAGACATTGGACTTATTTCGTCCTCATGTTTTACAAACATGTAAATGATCTTTGATGATATGTAAGAATTCATTTTTATTTCTTTATTTTATTTTTTCATAGTTTTCTACTTCATTATTATTTGTCTTTTAATTTTTTTTTTCTTTTTCTCATCTTTCTCTCCTTAAAAATGTTTTTATTTGTTCATTTTTAAGAACGAAACACAATTTTGACAAATAATTCACAGACTAAAAATATATTTAACCATCAAAATAATTTTGTAAGATCGAGTCAAACTTATAGTTAATTTCATATAAGATGATTAGAGTCTAGTAGTCTATTTTAATTATTTGTTAGTTTATCATTTTATTCACTATTATATCCTTATATGTTTTCAATTTTAATATTTCGAAACGAGAAAATAGGTTAGAAACCTTATATCATATAACAGTAAAATCAAATTATAATTATAATTATAACATATAAGTATATATGAACTTTAACTTACCTTATATATTAACTTAAAAATGAATGCTAAGAATAAAAAATAATTATTTCAAATTTCAAAAGAATAAAAACCAAATTAATATTTTTAATAAAAGTTAAAATCAAAATTGATTCAAATAAAAACAAGTTTACTTCGAACTTTGTTTCTTTTGTTTCGTTCTTTAGACGTTTTTCATGATAAATTATTGGTAAAATTAGTATAATGATGGTGATTGTAATAGTTTTCACGAGATCTAGCTTTAAATATTGAAGTTATCATTGTAAAAAAAAATATTTTATTGTTTTGATTATAAATAATCGTTGGAGATTTAATTTTTATATTATTTCCAATTTACATAACTATGACATACATACAATAATATTTAATACAAGATTTATAAAACTAAAAGTGTTCTAAAAAGGATATACATATAATATTATATATATATATATATATATATATATATCACTAAAAAATTGTTTTTATTACTTACATTATTGATTTATAAAAAAATAAAATTAGTCACTAATTAAATTATAGATCAATTTAAAATTTAATTTAATAAGTAATTAAAATTTTATAAATAATATTAAAAGTAAATTTAGATTTTAATTTAAAAATTAATTTAATAACTATTATATAAAAATTAATTTCATAATTTTTAAAAATAATAATAAAAAATATAATTTTTATTATAATAAAAATTATTTTAAATATTTATAATTTTAATTTATAAAATAATTTTTAATTTAATTATTGTAATAATTAATTTATATTTAGTGAATTTATATATTGATATAAAAGAAAATATATATATATATATATAAACTCTACTAACTTTTTTCCCTTGTTGAATCCCTGAATTTGTTGCCTCATTTACACATATACCAAGTAGGACATATATTTTAAATAATAATAGGAGAAAAGTAAGCTACCAAATACAGTATAATTATACATAAATTAATCTCATAAATTAGGCATGAAATATATATAAAATAGGAACATCATTTAATAATTTTTTGTTACTCAAATTACGATCTTGATCTACTAGTGAATTACATTTATAGATTAAGATAAGGTAAAAACATAATAAGTAAAATTAATTAATTAAGTTTTGCATACATAAGAATGGACGTAAACATTTTGTAAAATAATATTTATGCGTATTGTTGAATTATTGAGGTTGAACTTTGGACGAAAGTGATGTTTTGGTTTGTTTATTAAATTGAAGTGATTCCTTTGAAAGAATAGAAGATGGAGTTGGGTGAGGTTCTTATCCACTTACACACGTGGAAACGCGGCAAATACACATTGAATAGACAAAAAGTTTATTGAGTGTGATGTTTTCGAAACAAGACAAAACAGAATAATTGTACTATTTATATAATATCCATCCATAAAATTTAATATCACAACATATGAAATTAAAGATACCATTCAAACACCCAAAATAATAATGTTTTGTGATATGCCAAATAAACACAAGTATGTCTTTCTGGTTTTTAATGATTTTTTTTATCTTATTAAAATAAAGTTAAATATTTTTTACTAATTTTAAAATTGATTTCTGTTTAAATTAGTATTTAAAAATAGCTTTATATATAATATTAATTAAATCTACAAATTTAGTCTTCATAATATTCTATTAGTCTTACATTAATGATGTTTACATCTAATCATTTTAGTAAGATATTACTAATATAAACATATGATATTACTAAAATCAGAATGCTAACCTAGTTGATTTAAAAGTAGTTATAAATATTAAATTTACATTTTTATTAATTTTATAAGTAAAGAAGGTGAAGAGTATTTTTTTATTCTCAATACATAAGTGACATTTTCGAAAGGAAACATTGTTTTGTGAAATATATTATATGTTTTCTATTTAAAAGTTTTTCTTTCACTTTTTAACTATTAAATTTTTTATTAATATTTTAAGTAATTCTTTTAAATAATAAATATTTTATCTTTACTCTTTCTTTTTTATTTTTCTCTGTATTTTTTTTATCAAGAGATTCTTCTTTTTATATCTTAATAAATAAAAAGATATCAATAAGTGTTGTTTGTAGTTTTTTTTTCTTTACATCAATAAAAATATTAATTTTTATATTTTTAATAAATTTTTAATTTTTTAATAATACCATCAAAATAATTAAGATTAACGAAAAAGTAAATAAAATAATAAAAAAATTAATTGATAAAAATAAAAAATTACTTAAAGTCTTTAAAATAATAATTTAATTATTATTTATATTTTTAAAAATAAAAATATAATTAATAAAAAATAGTTAATACTATAACATTAAAATATACAAACAATATATAAAAAGAAATATTCTTTTTAAAATAATACTTATTCAAAAACAAGAAAAAGTATAAAAAAATTGTGTGTCTCCTATAAACATTAAATCATATTAAAACACATTTCTATTATTTATAAAAAAAAAATAAGCATTGAAAACACATTCTACAATGCTCAGTTATAAATTTACAAATTTTATAGTCGAATAAAGATAAAATTGAAATGCTATAAAAGGTCAACCATTATAAATAGGTTGTAATATGTCAACTTTGTCAATTTTTTTATAATCACCTGCTCATTCAAAATATATAATTTTAGTGTGTAAGTTAATTAGGTCTTGGAATTAATGTAACCTAAGTATTTATTAGCAAGTAATCAAAGTATTTGGATTTTAATTAAATAATCAGTAATATCTTTTTTATAATGTGCGAAGTATATTAAGTTTAATAAAGGAAAAAGATATTTAGATAATATACAATGTGGATGATAAAGAGATGAAAAAGAATTATGGTGATGATGAGTGAAATTATCATTACCTGTAATAATGCCAATTTCAAATACATGAGCACATTAGAATCGGATTCAATAACTCAGTTTTCAATAGAAACTATTCTATTATGGCTAAAGTAGCATCGGATTCATTACCAATAATTTTGAATTAAAATCTTCTGGCTCCTTTGTGTATCCAGTTTTTGTCTTTATTGTTAGGTCATCACCCCTCATTTAAATACTCATCATTAATTTATTAATTAAGTTTAATTTAAACTTATATGATATCATTCTCACATTTATTCCATTTCTACACTCACATTTTTATAGCAAGTGTACATTACCACTGAATAATAAAACATTATTCTTACATTATGACATGTTTATGCAGGTTCGTAATTCAATTGAGACTAAATGCAAAGAAAAGAAATTTAATTGAGTATGATTTAGAGAGGAGAAGTTCATTGTGAACTTAAAATAGTAGCAAACAAAAAATTTGGATTGATCCAATGAGAAATTTTTTAATATGGAATTCTCACACTGTTTATCAAAATTCTTAAATTTCATAAAAGGTAATCGAGTTATTACTAGAGTAACACTACAAAAGTTGTTTTTTATTCACTCTTTCTTTATCTTTATCTAATTCCTTTCCCTTTCACTCTTATATTATTAGTGTTATATATATATATATATGTTATGCATGCATACATTTTTATGTAAATCCTAATAAGTTAAGATTCTAATATATGTAAAATATCAAAAGAAATTATAAATAATGTAGTATATAACATGCTTTTGTATTAAATATCATCATAACAATATCATAATATATAATATAAAATTAAATTAAGTTTAAATAATCATATAATATAATATATTGATATGCGTATATATATATATCATATTTTTTATTTATAAAACAAATATAATCAATCATATACATTTTTAATCTAGAAAACAATAATAATAAATTGTACTTTATTCATATTTTAAGAATATTAGAATCTCTAACTATATTTTTTATAACATCAAATAATTTGTTATATTTAACATCTTTTAAATTTTTAAATGAGTGTATCTTACAAAATATTAATATTTGATTCACTATAAACAATATTTAAATTTATCTCAACTTAATTATATTGGAGATGATTCATTTCATCTTTTCTACAAAGCTTAATATATGAAACTCTTACAACTTCTTACCACCTAATATATTAATTTGTGTGATTTAGATTATCAATTAAGTCATATCTTTTTTTTAATGAGTTTTTATACTTAATACTATCATTATAATATGTCACAATATCATCTTAAGTGTCCACATACAATACAACCACAATATATCATAATATTAGTGCAGTTATCCATACAAATACAACATCCTATATGTCATATCATCTCATTGTATTTCATATATAACATACATAAATTATATATCATATCCTCACATATATTCATTTCATTTAGTTCATGCATATATACACAATCTACTACATATATAAAATCATACATCATTATAGTATCTTTGTAAAACACTCATGGTATGTTGCTTGAGTGAGATACTCTCACTTGAGCAACATGCCTTCACTAAATAGAGGAATACTCATCGTTCAAGTTGTGAAAAACTACTTCAGCTATCATTCACAACGCTTAAACAAACCAATGTCACTTAAGTGATTTTGGCTTCGAATGAGAGACAATTGATACAAACTCTTTCTCACTTGTGTGTCCACTCACCATCTAAGCACTAAAGTTAGAGAAGAGAGAATCAACATTAACTCTCCATTGTTTAAGTGTCACTTGATCAATTGAGCAGTATGACCTAATGCACATCTCATCAAGTTCCAGAACAACACCTAAAAATTTAACTCTTCATTGTTTGAGTGAGCACTTGTCACTTGAGTGGTGGGAGTTTTAAAAGAGAAAGAATTTTCTTGATATCTCTCTTACTCAATTCACAAGCAATAATTTGGGCAAGGAACATTTTCACTTGAGCATTCATAACAATGTTCCAACAATAATAATTGATGCAAGCAATAATTCTTTATCACTTCAAGTTGCTTGAGTGTTAGTTCGACAATTAAAAGAAATATATAGAAACTCAATATATCAACATATTGTAATTGAGAGAAAATCATCACCCAATACAATTCTAAAAATTCTAACATATTTAAAACAACCAAATATATTATTAAACACCCAACAATATCTATGGATTAAATCAAACTAAGTTTAACTACTCCAAACACTCAATTCAATTATATATATATATATATATTTCAATTTATCATAACTCCATCCATTTTTAAAATAAAAATTCATCTTGAACATATTTAATCTAAATTGTATATGAATAAATATAATTAATTAACTTTCCTTATTTTAAGAAGACGTGTCTTAAAAGGAAAACAATTTTAGTGTATTACAAAATTTAATCAAAAGTTTAAACTCTACGGAATCAACATCTCTCATTAACTAGGTTACCATTATATTTTTATTTTTTTATTGATTGCAATATATGAAGTATAAAACTCTTACAAAATAATGAAATAAAAAAGAAAAAAATTCACTATAGAAAAATAAGATCTTATCTTAATTAAGATTTTAATAAATTTATATTCATATGCTAAGCATTATTTTCTCGAAAATGTAATTTAATTGTATAAAAGAAGAATAATTTGATTAAAAGTAACTTTAGAGAAGTTTAAATGAAATGAAAAGTAAATTAGTTTTGAATTTATTTATAGACTTTTTTAAATATTTTTTTTTTCATTTTAAAATGTACTTTTAATATAAACAAATCCGGCTGCGTAATAAAAATAACTATTATTGTAATAATAATAATAATAATATATACAATAATAACTAATATAATTAAATTTATTTTGTTGCCATGCTACTTGTCATATTATGCTGATTAGGTTACAAAATTATAAAAATAATTAACTTCGGTAATTAAATACCAATTTTGATGTGATGGACATTTTATCATTAGTCAACATAAATTTAAATATTAAGTAGAGTCTAGTTTTGAACTACTGTAAAAAAATTATATTACCAATCAAATTTATAGTGATAATATAATTTATAGTGATTGATAACATGTAAAATTATAGCTGATTGATAACATGTCAAATTTTTACATTAGTACATATGATTGCTAGATATATAATATAATTTACACTATTTACTCATATTTTTATTATATATACATAGTGAGATTAATGTTGATACTTACCTCAACTACAATTACATATATATAGTAACTATTTAAAAAATCATCAATTTAAATCACATATAAACATAACCTCCTGCTCACTTGTTAAATATGATTATCTCAGTTGCAATATAAAACAAATACAAAAAGAGTGATATAGTATTATTTGTATTTAATATTACAAATTTAAAATTTTAATTAATAAAGGTAAGTTCAACTCATATAACCAAAATCATAAATTAAGCTATTAGATTATTCAATATTATTATAAATTTAAAGAATTTTAACTTTATGACGACGACTTCCAAAATATAGATATCGAATATATTTTGTCAAAAACTTACATTTGACCTAAGATCTGAATCTAACAACTCATTATCATACTTAAGATAAAAAAAACTATTATTTTTTTTAACCCAGAAACTAAAATCGCAAAATAACACAGGTGAAAACCAAAATAAATAATTTCTGGGAATGGTTTTTAAAGAATTCGTACCAAAATTTAATATTCTCAAAAATTAATATTTTTAGAAAACTTAAAAATAAGTTTTTTTTTTCAGTCTAAAATAAACTGGATCAAATATAGCTCCTCTGAACTATTCTAAATAATGATTACCATAAATTCTTAAACTTATGAAGTTATGATGACGTGAAATGGAAGTTGGATCGGTTGAATTTAATATAACCTTACGCGTAAGTTAATTATTTCAACGAGTAATGCATCATTTTGACTTTTTAAAATTGGAAAATATTATATATGTATATAATAATTCATACAGTAATTTCTATAATAAATTCTTTAACTTTTTCATATTATTTTATTATATAGAGATACATTAATTATAAAAAAACATAATGTTATATAAAGTGTTGGATATGAATAATGTCTTTTTATTTTATTATTCATAGTTAATTTGCGTTCTCTCGAAATATTTTAAAGTTAACCCGGTTCCATTTTTTACCTTATATGAATGAATATCATAATTTCACTATAATACTTTAGAATTTAATCTTCCGGAATGGAATTTTAAATATTCATATATTTTTTATCTTTTTTTTTTAATTTCAGAAAATGAAGAAAATAAAGTTAAAATTTGGTTCTAGAAAGTCAAATTTCTGACTTGTTTTCTAATTATTGTCTAAAATCTGAAATTGGTTTCTTAGTAATTTAAATTCTGAACTAGTATATAAAAAAGTGTATTACCCATATAAATAATAGGTAGTATGCTAGCATTAAAAAAAAAAAAAACTTAACCATGCTAATTGCATGAAAGAAAAATCCATTCCTCAAGTCATAAGTCATATTTTAGATGAAAACTTCTTCCCCAAATCGTTGCACAAAAACGAAGAAAATTTTGCTCTTTAGTTATTCATTTTAAGTAAATTGCACTGTTAGATACAATTTTTCATATAAAGTCCCCCACAAAAAATAAAATCAATTCTCACTCTTCTTTTTGTACATTGTTCATCCAATTTTTTTAGTACATCAATTTTCAACTCAATGGTATTTTACGCAACCATTTCTGACCAATGCATTTACAAATCCACACGTTAGGAGAATGTTAATGTGTATTAACAAGTTGCTTAATAAAGAACTATTTACATTTTTTTATCTCATAATCAATAAAAATATTATGAAAAAATAATAAATAAAAATATTGAGTAAATTTAAACATCTATCGTGTATAATTGCTTAAATAAATTTATTTTAATTTTGCAGTCTTGTGTAGATTTAAGATTCTACATAGAAAAACGATTTTAATATAAAATTTCTACAATAAATATGGACTTACGATTGAATTAATCAACCTCGTTTGTTTGTGAATGATGCGTCTTTTGTTTTAATGATTTTTTTTTATTAAATAACTAACATAAGTATGTTGGATATATTCTTCTAACAAATTATTATTTATAGAAAAACAATCTCATTTTAAATAATCCAAAATCACGTGTAACATATTAAAATATCTTTTTGAAAAACAACACTTATATAATATAGGTAATAAACTCTATCCTCCAGGTAATAAAATGTTTATTATTAACAAAAAACTTGCGTATGTTTTTACTCCACTGAATTTATATATTTTTAAATATTAGTTTCTGTAAAAGGTTGATTTTAGGGAAATAAAAGTTTTTTCTGGTCAATCTGACAGTTCCATAATTACTCTTTTATTAATTAATAAAATAAATACTGGTTACATTAGAAATTAAAATATTAGTGACAAAATAAACCAATTAAATCCGATTCCGATATCAGGTAATCTATAAGAATCTTAACACTTGGCTTAACTAGAATAATTGAAGCATATATAAGAATAATACTTTCCACTTTCCAACAATTTATTATCTGAAAAACAGAACACAAGCTGACGTAACACTTAATTGATTCTCATAAACTCTCGAAGAATTTAACTAAAGAAAAAAATTATTAAATTTAAGGATAAAGTGATAAACATCTCTCTCTTCTATTTGAGACGAGACAAAACGGGAAGCAGCGAATCGCTCATCCCAAAAGAGAAAAAGGAATAAAATAATAAATAAAATAAAATAAAAATGATGTAATATAATAATGATAATTAAATAACGTGACAAAAATATCCCATAGCAAACCACGTCACACCACGTGGCGATACGCAAGAGGAAAGAGGCGGTGGTCCCTGTGTGAGTGACCGAGACACCCAGTAGCCGGTTAACATTTCCCACGCCATCGGTGAAAGCGACATCAGACCGAACGACGCCGTTTGGGGTCCAACCTTTGCATATAAATACGTGTACGTTGTTATGTGGAGCACTTAACTCTTTCAACTAGGAACCATTCTACGTGTTGTCCATTCCCTCTCTTACTCCTTCATCTTCGTTTCTTTCTCTCTTAATCTTCTCTTTTTCTCATTGCACTCTCTCTCTCTTCTTCTTTTTCCCTCTCTTCGTCATAGTTCACATATCATATCATCACATCATATCACAACAATTATATCATATCACAATGTGTGGCATACTTGCTGTGCTTGGTTGCTCTGATTCATCACAAGCCAAGAGGGTCCGCGTCCTTGAGCTTTCTCGCAGGCAATGATTCTCTCTTTGTCTTCTTCTTATTCACACAAAAATTTAAACAAACAAAATTCATCTTGAGTTGCTTTCTTTTACACATACCCTTTGCTTAACTTTGATGTTTCTATTCAAAGTTTCTTGTTTTGTGCATGGTTTCCCTGCCCAAAACAATAATTCAGCATGATGATAACAGTAATTTCAGCAACTAATATACTGAAATATAATCAACTAGCTGTAAAAATGACTATGACACTTAGGAAGAACCAAAAATTGTTGTTTAAATTATTGTTATACTTTGTACACTGACAGGAGAGCAGAAGAACCATAAAAAATGTGGTGCTTATAATTTGCTTCATTGTTTTAACTTTCATGGTGGTCCCTTCTAGGGAAAAAATTGGTGGACACAATCTTTAGTTAATAACTAGAGACAAGTGTTTTTAAATAAGTTATACGATGTGATAAAAATAATAAATATTGATAAAGTAGACTCGTTATTTTCTACTGTCAAGTTCATTCAATATTTTAAAGGTAACGATTTAAACTTATGTAAGAGTTGAAATCATAGTTATTGCTTAATAGTGGGGGCAGGATGATGCCAACCTTTTAGATGTAACAAGTATTTAAGGATAAACATGTTTGGACTTTGACAAGCTAAGTGGATTCTAGAATAAACAAGTATTCTTGTTAGATCACTAACTTATTTAGATAAACAAGTGGCAGGTGGGGTCCACCTTGCTGTGAAATTATTGGTAACTTTGTGGTGGAAAAGTACAACAAAAGAACGAGAGTTGGAAAGTAATGGAAAGGAGTAAATTTGTTTGAAAGTGCTAAAAGAAATTTTCAAGTAGTTAATTATTTACCATTTGATGATGTCACAGATTGAAGCACCGTGGTCCTGACTGGAGTGGGCTCCACCAATATGGAGATTGTTTTTTGGCTCATCAACGGTTAGCCATAGTCGATCCAGCTTCTGGTGATCAACCTCTCTTCAATGAAGACAAAACTATTGCTGTTACGGTAAGCCTTTATTCAATGATATAGCCTTACACTGTTATGCTATGAAAAATTATACACAAAACTGGAACGTATCCCATGGTAACATATACCTTTTGTTACATTTATATAGTAATCTCACGAATTTAACTGTGATTTATGACTAACGTTAAATATTATCCACTGAAAACCAGGTGAATGGAGAGATCTACAATCATGAAGAACTCAGGAAACAATTGCCTAATCACACGTTCCGTACAGGAAGTGACTGTGATGTTATTGCTCACCTGGTTAGTCATCTTTATGTATAATTTTTGCAACAATTCTAACCAGATCATGTATGTATCAAAACCAAGGGAAACTTTAGAAACTTTTGTTTTATTCATTAATTCTTATTCTAAGACTTCTTAAAATTTTCATTTCTGTGGTTACCCATAATTGGACTTCTTGTTCTTATCACCTGTACGTTGTTGGTGTTGTTTTAGTACGAGGAGCACGGAGAAAACTTTGTGGACATGCTTGATGGTATATTTTCATTTGTTCTGTTGGATACCCGTGACAACAGTTTTATAGTGGCACGAGATGCAATTGGAGTCACTTCCTTATACATTGGTTGGGGTCTAGATGGTAATGTTAAAATATGTGCCCTGCTTCTGAATTGAATTTATGTGTTCTATTTGAACTCAAACAACAGATTTGAATCGAATAAATAATGACTAGTTTGCATGCTTCTGTTCAGGCTCTGTCTGGATTTCATCAGAATTGAAGGGGCTAAATGATGATTGTGAACATTTCGAGTCTTTTCCACCTGGTCACTTGTACTCTAGCAAAGAGGGAGACTTTCGTAGATGGTACAATCCTCCATGGTTCTCTGAGGCTATACCTTCAGCCCCTTATGACCCTCTAGCTTTGAGGCATGCCTTTGAGAAGGTGAGATTCACAGAAGACTCAACACATCATTGCAATTGAAAGTTTATCCAAAAACCGCCTTTTTGGGGAGCTTGGAAAAACTTTTGTAGAAGCTATAAAAGTAGCTTGTAACCTTCGTATAAACTCTTTTCAGTCTATTTCAATAAGCTTATCAAATATGCTTTCAGGAGATAAACTTTTATTAAACAAGTTATTGATTAAGTTGGTTATACAAACACACCCTTTTCACAGAAACATTGAATGTTATTTGCAGGCTGTGATCAAAAGGTTGATGACTGATGTGCCTTTTGGTGTTTTACTCTCTGGAGGTTTGGACTCTTCATTAGTTGCAGCTGTCACGGCTCGCTACCTGGAAGGCACAAATGCTGCCAAGCAATGGGGAACAAAATTACACTCTTTCTGTGTAGGACTTGAGGTGCGTGTGTACCTATTCTTGCAAGTGTAGTATATTTGTTCAATAAAAGAAGGAAACCATGTAGTTTGTCTTAATCTTTAATTATCTTATACTGAGTAGGGTGCACCAGACCTGAAGGCTGCAAAAGAAGTAGCAGATTACATAGGAACTGTCCATCATGAATTTCACTATACTGTTCAGGTATATCTACACGAGATATTCGATTACTGCTCAAAATTTGGGGTAATTTTGAGTTAGAAAATCATAATTAATAAATGTTTTATATATGGTATATGCAGGATGGCATAGATGCCATTGAAGATGTGATCTACCACATTGAGACATACGATGTGACGACAATTAGAGCAAGCATTCCCATGTTTCTTATGTCTCGTAAGATTAAGTCACTAGGAGTCAAGTGGGTTATCTCTGGAGAAGGATCTGATGAGATCTTCGGAGGGTATCTATATTTCCACAAGGCACCCAACAAAGAAGAGTTTCACCAAGAAACATGCCGCAAGGTCACAGAGTTATCATACTTATTGCCAGATCAATTTAAGTGGCTGGACTGCTGAAATAAAAGGGTTAATAGATGATATTTTTTCTCTTTAATGCAGATTAAAGCACTCCACAAATATGATTGCTTGCGAGCCAATAAATCGACCTTTGCCTGGGGTCTAGAAGCCAGAGTACCATTTTTGGACAAAGAGTTTATCAGAGTTGCAATGAACATTGATCCTGAGTATAAAATGGTAAGTGTACAGAAAGTTGCAACACACCATCCCTAATGTTAGATTTGGTTAAGTGGTTTAATACTTACTCTGTTCAGATAAAAAAAGAAGAAGGGAGAATTGAGAAATGGGTACTTAGGAGGGCATTTGATGATGAAGAGCATCCTTATCTGCCAAAGGTACTCTGATTTGTAGCAATGTTTTACAACTTCGCAAAATTAATAATTGTTAAACTAACATATTAGAGTTTAATTTTATGCAGCATATTTTATATAGGCAGAAAGAACAATTCAGTGATGGAGTTGGCTATGGTTGGATTGATGGCCTTAAAGCTCATGCTGAGAAACATGTAAAACTTGAATGAAAACTTTTCTGCCTTGTTGTCATATAACATTTCGTATTGCTAATTAATTATTGGTTCTTGAAAATTTCCTGTAGGTGACTGATAGAATGATGCTCAATGCTGCTAACATTTTCCCCTTCAACACTCCAACCACCAAAGAAGCATACTACTATAGAATGATATTTGAGAGGTTCTTCCCTCAGGTAAATTTAATCAACCATACCTAGATATTGAAAAATTCATGTTGATTTAACAAGGGCTGATCAAAATCTGTGTGTTCATTAATTTGATTTTGTAGAACTCAGCTAGGCTCACTGTTCCTGGAGGACCAAGTGTTGCATGTAGCACAGCAAAAGCTGTAGAGTGGGATGCTGCCTGGTCTAACAACCTTGATCCATCTGGTAGAGCAGCACTTGGAGTGCATGCATCAGCTTATAGCAACCAGGTCAAAGCTGTAGAACCAGAAAAGATCATACCCAAGATGGAAGTTTCTCCCTTAGGAGTTGCCATCTAGAGCAAGCCTGAGCCATAGCAAAGGACTAGTTGCCCTAGAACCAACATGTATTAGAATACTACTCATCATAAATGGAAATTTTGCCTGCTGTGTATTTTATCCAGGCAATGTTATAATATATATAAGGCTAAGTGTTGTTTGTATCCACTTCTTGTCTTTATTTTCAATTTATGTCACCTGACCCTATCATGATGTACTTGGTTCCCAAGAAGATGTTGTTTAGTTGGGTCTTTTTCATCAGTTAAATTTGAAGCAATATTTCAACACCATGAGTGACCAAAATTTAATCATAAAATTTTGGCATTAGCCAATTGCTGCCTAACCAGCAAGCAAAGATAGATATTCCTATGACACCATAGAATAATAGGTAGCGATATTTCAACAGAAAAAAAAATCAAGGTAAATGATCTGATCAAATATAAGATTGTAAAATTTCAATACTTTTAACAGAGAAGAGAGAGAGAGAACAGATTGAGTGGGAAAAGTTTGGAGAATAGTTTCGATAAAATGGAGAGAATATATTCATATTGTTTTTATATTGAAGGATATCTTTAAAAGAAAATGAAAAAAGGTGAAAAATATTTGAAATTTGACTTAAAGATGATTTATTTTTGAAATTTTTAGTTTTTGAAATCTACTAAAAAACCTTTTTCCTAATTTTTCTTGTGTGCCAACTTAAGATTAGAGAATAATAATTGCAAGCATATTTTGAAGTAATGATCACATAATACTCTTTGAACAAAGATTTTAATGTTACGTTTGGATAGTATGAAAGTGAGAAAAAAAGTGAAAACTGGTATTCTTTAAATTAAATGAAAGAAATGAGAGAAAGAAAAAGTAAATAGTTTATAAGTTTATGTGTAAGAAGAAAGGAAAATAAAAGTAAAAATTGTTATAAATTGATTATATGCTCATATTATTTTTACTTTCATTTTCAAAACGTAACCAAGTATGATAAATTTATAATTCATTATGCGTAATTGATAATGAATAATATATTGATATTCAATGGTCATAATAGATTGTACACGTCTTTGATTTGCCAAAAAATGCATTATGAATAGTTGATTATATAACCTTAAAAATCACGAACAAGAAGTATTTTTAAAAAATAGAGTAGTGAATTATATGACTTTTGCAGCATTTATCACAATCACAGAGTGAGAAGTTAAATCAACGAGACACAGATTAAAATGCACAGAAACCATCCTCTCATATCCATCTTTGTTAAGAGTACATAATCACATACAAACAAAAGTTAAGTGCTTCATATTGAATTCCTTGATTTGTTGATATTCAATATTAATTTCTCTAAAAAAAATATCATCTCTAACTAGTATTAATTATAGAAAAAATTACTTATTTTTAAACATATTCATAGAATAATTTATTTATGACAAGAGATTTGTATGATGTACCTTAATGAAGTATTTGGATCAAGATGTTTGGTTTTCTTTTATATGATGGTATTCATGTAGGAGTTCTATTTTGGGGACCTCAAATTCTACTTAAAAGTAAATTTAACTTAGTAACATGTTTAGTTTGTTTTTAAAAGTAGGATTCCACATTAAAATTTTAATTGATAACTTCGTTAAAAAAAGATCTAAGTTGCTTCTGTAAACTCATTTGCAATCTTAATTTTAACTCTATTTAAGTTTGTAAACCTTAATTCAAACATACACCAGATAGTGGTACAGAACATCAAACATAAAAGTACAGATCCATGAAATCAATTTCCAGAACAAATGCAGAAGTGTACTTAACTTTTTCTTTTACTTTGCAAATGTATACTAAAATATAATGCTTACACTAATAGAAGAGGAGTCATTTGGTAATATCAAGGGATTGACCAATTGAGGTTTCATAATTGATAGGTTACATTTGATACACTAAACTGTTCTTACTTTGATCTAGACATGATCCCCTTCTTCCTAAAATTAAGAATAAATAAAAAAATCTTTCATTTCATTAGAGCTTATCTTTACACATGAAAGAGTTGCTGCTATAATGTAACTAACCCTCTTAATAAATGCATTATCACCTACTAATACTCATAGCAACAGTGAAGTGGAAGAAGTGTGTTAATTAGTTAGTAGCAAAGGACAAAACTTAGTAGAACAAAGCAGTGTAGAAAAGTTCATTCCAAGTATCTGGCAATCCAGGAAGACACCAGTGGCTACAATCAGCTGAATAATCAGGTTTAGCTCTCTGTTGAGGGTTCAAATCACCACTGTAAATGGAGGGATGTGCATCCTTCCTAAATGCTGATAGCATTGTAATGTCAAGAAGATAAGCAGGGTTGCTCATTTCTCTAATTACCATGTCCACAACCCTCATCTGTTCAGGGTATACACCAGGGTATGCTGTGCCAGTGCTGATAATTGGGGTAGTTTCACCATAGCAGTTCTTTGTAGTTAATCCTGCTGTCACTCCAGAATTCCATTCATTTGGGCTGCATAGCAACCACAGTATTTTATAGTGAAATTTGTACAAAAAAGACAGACTTGGTTAACCAAATCACTAATGAAGATTTTACAGTATGTTAGATGTGCCATTATTTGTGAAACACAAATCACTTTTTTTTTTCTCTGTACCACAAATTAATGCCACTTGTATGGATGCATATCCATGTTATAATGGAAGCCTTGTGTTTATAAGTTTTGGAGACTCTTTTTGTTCAAGGATTGGCTAAGTATAATTCATTAACTATCATTTAGTTCTGTTAATTTTTTAGCTACAAAATTATTCATTTTACTTAGTAGATAATATGACCAATTCACTTAATGTAACTTATCATACATGATGGTTTGTGATTGAATGCATGTTAAAAAACTTTATAATGTTAGTGAACATACTATTATCTCATATATAATCATTAAATATTGTAATTAATACAATTATTAGTAATTATTAAAATATTATAACAATAACTTGTACATAAAATTAAGAATTAAAAATGATTATGTGGACTATAAATTAAGTTAAAAGAAATATAAATGAAAAAAAAATTGTTATAAAGTTTAGAATCTGACAAGTTAAATTAACAATAAAAAATAGTTATCAAAACTTAAAAGTATGACCTTGTTTTAGAACCTTAAATGCTTAGGGCATTCGGAAATTGAGTAAAGGCTTTCATAGGAAAAAGGATAATAATGGCCATATCAGTCAATAGTGATTTTATTTTTTTGGGTCCCAAAAAGTGGTGTGATTGTTAAGCCCCAAAAGCACAAAATCTGTATTGGGCTCCAGATCTAGACCAATGGACTAAATCTGGCCCTGCCAAGTTAAAGTCTCTATATTCTTACTTTTTACATCACTTTTTCTTTTCTCCTTTGTTTTTTAACTATTGTTTTAAAATCTTTGAAAAAGGATTTACAAATAACTTCTGGAATAAAATACATTTGAAATTAAAATTTTAAAAATGACAAGTTCATATCACATCATCATTAAGCTCAAAAAATAAAACGTATGAAAGGAGCCCACACATAAGTAGTAGTTTTATTTTCTGTATAAAATGTTGGCGATTAAAACAGTATATGCATGAATTTGATTTCACCGACACATTCAAAAAGAAAAAAATGGAAATTTTGTCAGACATGCATCACCATGATTATGCTTGTAGGGAACAACTTTTCTTCAAATTGAATCGGAATATCGGAATGTTTAAGGCCAATAAAAGTGCCAACTACACCTCATGTGAGCATAGAAACTAAAGTTGAACAATATTAATCAAAATATCAATGATCAGAATCAAACAACAAAAGGCTTTCTTTTGTATACTTAGACATTCTTTTTATGCATGCTGCTCTTCTAAAGGCAATAACTCATTCAGAGGGAATAAGCAATTTACGTTGTTGTAGTGGTCTAAATTTCAGGTACATGTATACCAGAGGATGAAAAAATTAGTGGTCCAAATTTCATGTACGTGTATAACAAATGGTTAATGTATTAAACACATTAATAGTTGATTTTCTCATCACCAACTAAGATTACTCATTTTATCTTCACCTGTTTAGAGAGATCAAATTCATAACCAACAGTACTAAATGCATTATTCAAAACATTGGAGAAATTATTGGCTAGTCACACAATAAGGGGCACCACCAGCCAAAGGCAAAAGTGTCTGCCAGACTGATAGAGATAGGACAAAGATCTAACACTAGCATGTGAATTTCAGCTCTAAGATAGGTAACTCTGAAGGGTCAAAAGAGGGGGCTCCTAGTCCTTGCCCTTAACTCATCAGATTTATACGTGTTGGATATGCTATATTCTAATTGAACAAACACAATCATGAAGCCTAGACACACCACACTATGTTATAGTACAATAATGTAAGAGAGAGAAAGACAGAGTCGGAGTCCATACTTGGTATGTGAAGGAGAAATTCCCAGGAAGAACACTTTGGTTCTGCTTCTATCAATATTGCTGTCCACCCAATTAGCCCATGTTCTCATACCCCTTTCCAAAGCTGCTAAACGATCCATATCTGGGTAATATTTGTTTCCTAATTCAATATAATCCCACCTGCAATTGGTATCCCAAACACCAAATTACTTCAAAGTTCACTACAAAATCTAGAAAGAGAAAAAAGTGTACATTCAATCAATCAGAAATCATACTCTGCATCACATAAACTTAAGGTGATGATAGTAAAAGTTAACAAATTATTATGTATCTAAATTTATTATTAGAAGACTATTATATACATTATTTACTTGTAAAAGAGAAGAGATATTTGCCTACCCTTGAAGAGACCCTTGATGCTCCCACCAATGTCCAGTGTTGAAAGAAAGCACATCAGCACTTCTCCATAAGTCACCATTCCCATCAACCTCCTCCAGCCTCAAAATTCTCTTCCCTTGGACCACATCAATCTCTACCAAATAAGGAGCCCTGTAAAATGCAATGGTAACACCGTAGTCCTGCACATACCATATCAAACCCCAGTCATGACTCGGGACCATCTTTTGCAGCTGTAAATGCTGCTTTTACAGAAGTCTACTTTATACAAAGAAAAAAGCAAACACAATTTGGTGTTCCAGTTTGCATCAACTAGTCCAAATATAATGGCTTAATAGTACATCTGGGACCCCCTCACAGCAACTTTTACGACAGATACTTTGTCCTGTTGAAAATATCCTGAACCTACTCCCTCTACACAAACTGTTCTTATGGAGGAGAACCACTGTGCTTACTTTCCTTCTTTCCTAAACCAAAAATTTAAAAACTTTGACCAGGAAATAATAGGGGTAATTAACTTACAACATCATGGCATGGCCTAAATTTAAAATCTCAATTAGTGGAAAATAAAAATAGTGAGAAAATGTCCAGTGGGTAGACAACCATTATGATTGCTGGGAAGAAATTAAAGCATTCACACTCACCAAAAATCTGAAGGTTGAGAGTGGTTCCCCTCTGACCAACTGTGTTTGTGTCTGAGGAACTGCAGTATATATCATGCAGATCAATGACTGCCATTGATTGCGCCCCAGTGAGTCACCCACAAACATCACAGTTTTGCCTTTCATTTGCAGCAGAAACTCCTCCCCATCGAACCTACCAAGAACATGCTACAAAACCATTTAGACACATACATAGTCTTTTTTTATTCGCTTCCATTTTGTTGTAAAACAATTCCACACTACTCCCAGAATATTCAAAATAAATATTTCAAAAAACTAAAAACAAAAATAATTAGAAAACATTTTCTCATTTCTGACATCACCCTTAATCAGATATTTGAATAATTTTTTTTTCTTTTTTTCACAAAGATGTTTCTTGGAAGAAATTTCTGTTCTAAATATTAAAACAATGTTGTTAACTTATACTTAAAAAAACTACAAGCACTTTTGAAACAAAAAAATCAAACACATCCGAAGACCCAAGACCCCATTATCTGAAACTTGCAAAAAAATAAAAAATATCAACTTTGAACTTGGAATACCTTGGGAGGTCACAGTTGAGGGGTCTCCATCTGTATCTGAGGTATTCAGAATCTGGGCGGCCAAACATTTTGCAGTTGAACTGTGGATCTATGATAGGACAGTTAGAGGATTGGTAAAGAGGGTATGAGTCATCTTGGACCCAGGTGCCCGCAAAGAGTGCACAGTTAGTTTGGTTGGCATGGATCATGGGTCTCTGCTGGCGGAGAGTTTTGTGGTGGTGTCTCAAGCCTAGAAGGAGGGCACAAGAGGCTGAGTGGTGGTGAAGGGAAAGAAGCAAGAGAAGAGCAAACAAGTGTAGTAAGGCAGCAGAGGGAGATTGAAAATGGAGAAGTGCCATTGGAGAATCTGTGGAGAGAGAGAGAGAGAGAAAAGGCAGAAGACAAAAAGGACAGAGAAAGGGGAGAGGGAAGAAGGATGTTTGGACTGTTTTGAAAAAATGTGAATATATAAAAGAATTGAGCTTTTCTTGTTGTCTGTGAATAAAAATCTCACAAAATAATGGTGCAAGTTTTGTTTGGTTGTGTGTATGGGAAGAAGGTAGATCAAAGTCTTCAGAGGGAAAAGATTGGGCTGTTTTGTCAGTTTAAACATAAGTAACGTTGCTTGATGACAGAAGAATTAACTGTTGATATTTTAGTATATTTATAACTCATTGTACATGTCTAAACTTTTCTCTTTTTATATCAACAAACACTAAAATTTATTACTTTAAGTTCTAAATTCAGCTGCTCACTTTAAACGAATTTAATAAAAATAAGTGACTAAAATTTGTTGCATTCATTAAAATTTTATTTTCATATATCATCTCTTGAAGAGAATCTTGTTAAGAACAATAAGATACAAGGAATCATGTTAAGGGAGACTAATCTCATTCACATAAGCAATTAAGTGGAATAGTTGAATAAGAAAATTGTTCTGTGAGATCTTAAAACAAACATTTAATTGGCACCAATTGATCATTATCTGGATCTTACATTAGGATGGCTGAATTTGGACATCAGGTATGAAACCAACATTGTGCCAAGCATGGGAGAAGGAGAGAAAGGGCTTGGGTGTTTTGCATCTGTCTACACATGGCATCAACACTTTACAGTAGTTTCTGATTTTACTTTTATTTTTTCAAAAAGGCACTAACTTTTTGTGTGAGATGTTCAATGAGGAAAATTAAATTTCTGGTTCTACTCTTCTTCTGTATAGTTACTAAAAATATTTACTATCAATTTTGTTATAAGAAAGAAATTTTAACTATACAACTCACAAACTTATATATTTTTAATTTAAATTTAATTATTTTATATAATAATATTTATTGTTTTAATTGTTGAAATAATATACTTTTTATTTTTAAAGTTGAATTGTTTGAAGGGATGACTAAAGTGTTTTTTAAGAACTTTAGAATGACGTATAAGACCTCTTTAGTAGAAAAGTTGCTTCAAATAACCAAAAATATTCCAAAACTATTTGTAGAAAGAGTTTTTTTTAAAGACTATAAGAGATAGAGTAAGAGAGATAACAAATAATAAAGAAATTGGATTTGTATTCATAAATAATTTTAAAATTTACTAAATACATCTTTTAACTAAATAATTTTAAAATTGAAATTTTTATCAACAAAACTGGTATTTTAATATAAATATAAATTAAAAAATTATTCAAACAAAAATATTTTTTCATTTTAAAAACTGAGTTCTATGTTAAAATAATATTCTTATTAATATTGCTTTATAAACGAATTCATTGAAAGGGCTCTCATTATTTTTCTCATTGAAGTTTATTTACTATTAAATTTTTAGATACAAATTTTTAGTTCATATAATTATTTTCTATTAGATAAAAAATTATATTAAAATTTATCATTAACTTGATTTATAATGAAACCATTAAAATATAAATAATTTCATTTTAATATAAATTTTAACCAAATATTATATTTAAAATTAATTAACACTCATCCAAACTCACTCCTAAATATTTTAAAGAAAAAAAAAATATAGTCTTATATTGAACTAAATATCCAAGTCCAAAATTTAAATAACATATTGAGTTTTTTATGGAAACATCTAAATACGAGGAAATTTAAATGTGAAAATTTTATTATACTATAGGAGAGTTTGACCAAAGAGGAAACCAATGCGATAAGTTGGAAATTTTAAATATTCTATCATTCTCTTAATCTTTATTGTCATTCTTGTGATCTTATTGTCATTCTTCTGGCCTTGTTCTCATCTCTATCAGTTTCAACATCGTCTTCACTCGAGAGATTACCAAAGCGACGTAGTAGAGAAATCCTAAATTCATTATCATCCTTCGCCCTCATCCCACCCAAGAGGTCTTCCCCATCCTTGTCTCACCCAAGAGAGATCATTAAAGTGATAGAACATAGAAATCCTAGATCGATCGTCGTCCGAACAACCCCGTTGTCATTCTTAAAGCCTTTGTTTTGGCCCACCTTAGTCCTACAGTCGGGTCGTTGTTGTTGTCTCTTTGCTTCTATGGTGTGTTTTGTAGCGTATTTGAATATATGTTCCAAACTCCAAACTTGTAATTTGTATACATGCAATGAAGTTATTTCATAATGTATACGTAAGTAATCATTGAACAATAACATATATCACATAATGAATGACATACTTGTAATATAAATACACATCCTACAATATGCAATTGCAATGAATTCTTTTCTTCCGAAAAATTGATAGAAGCCCAACATAACTATTAACCAAGTTGTCATACACAACACCTCCTCAATTATATTACTCGATAACTTTAACATCATCTAATATATAATGACACACTACGATTTGTATACGAAAAATAGAACTTTGTCATGACAAGAAGTATATATAATTTACAAACATCCTCAATATCATGCTCACAATCAAGTTCCTAAAAGATGATTTCTAAAAAAGCACAATTATGACCAACAATCTTATCATATAACATTCAACATCTTATTCAAAATCAAATTTTTCATCTACTACATGAAGATTCAAAGTCAAACACACATCTAACAAAGTAAAATTTATTGTCTTATTTCGTATTCTAAACTCACCCTATTTATCATCCCACCTATTACACAACTTTAACAAGAATAAATTTCATATTTTAATTTTTTTTCTTTTATGTTCGTTAACCACTTAAAAAATGTTATATAATATAAAAACACACTAGTTCAATTTAAATCTTTAACCAACAATTAGAATAATTTAACCAAATATTTGAATTTGGTTAATCACTTATTTTTTTTACAAGTATACACACTGCTACAGGAACCGGAATCCACGTCGATTCTGGGGATAATTTCACGACGGTCCCAAAACCGACGTTGAATAAGGAGACGTTAAAAGTAATATTTTCAACGTCGGTTCAATTTGAACTGACGTTAAAAATCACATAGCTTACAACGTCGGTTATAGACATAACCGACGTTGTAAGTGGACCAAACTTTCAACGTCGGTTGTGCGTACAACCGACGTTGAAAGTGTCTTCTAAAACTGCAATTCAGTTTCTAATTTTCTCATTTTCCCTAAATTTTAGTACCTGCATATCAAATAAACCAGCAAACCAGCCACAATTTCATATATAATACATTTCAAATAGCTAAATTTCAAAGATAGACTCTCTAGGCAAATGTTTGGTGAAGATATCAGCTAATTGATGTTTTGTATCTATGTATTCTATAATGCAATCCTTAGCTATCTCTAATGAAATGATGTATAATTTCTATATGCTTTGTCTTAGAAGAACAATTTAAAAAAAAAAAGATTGCTGTAAAAATAGCATTATTGGATGGATCTAATCGATCTTGAAAAAATCATAAAAAATAGTTAGACATTGAATTTTCTCGTTAATTTTTGTTGTGTTATGTTCTTTTGATGTGTACTTGAATAAAGAGGCCTCACATCCCCCAAAATAATCGTAGTTTTGAAAATACAAAATTTAGGTGTAGAAAAACTTCAAACGATCATAACTTTTGCTACGGACCTCGGATGGAGATGCGTAAAAAATGAAAGTTTTTGGAAAAGACGCAACGAAGCTGTCCCAAAGGGGATTTGGGCAAAAAAAATTTCAAAAATCCTCCATTTACTATAACTTTTTTATTATTTTACTATTTTTTACCTATTTTCCTAAATTTTGGCCATTTATGTGACTAACTTGCACTTGTCAGAAAATTTTGAAAAAATTTGTGGAGTTGTGTTGTACCAAACAGAGAATTATCAGGCCATTACATCTTAGAAATTTCATAGCTGCAGGTTCTTTTGTCCTAATTGCATCATTTTGCATACAACATATCATACGATTTTTGTCCTAATTCCTCTGTTATTTGACTAAATCCAAATTTTTATACAAAATCAAATACATAAACAACATCAAATAAAGTCCCATGGACACAACCAGACCATCATCAAAACAATCATCTACAGGCATTTCAATAACCTAATCATACAAACACTATAACATTATTTAATTAGTACAGTTTACTCTATCAGAGAGACAAACTCATTCTAACGAAATTTCAGCAGAGTTTCCTCTGTTATTTGACTAAATCCAAATTTTTGAACAACAAATCAACATCAAATAAAGCCCCATGGGCACAACCAGATTATCAGAACAATCTTGTACAGGCATTTCAATAAACTAATCATACAAACATTATATTCTACAAAACAAAAAATAAAAAAAACAATAAAATTAAAAAAAAGGGACTAACCTGGCACGACAACGACGGCGGCGGCGGGGAAGCTGACAGCAAGGGGAGGGGAGGGGACTGCGGCAGCGACCAAGAGATCGACCTGCAAGAAACGAGAACCTCGCCGGCGACGAAGGGAGCTCCAACAAGCTTCGCGGCGACGACGGGAACGGCCAAACGGAGGAGAATCACGGACGACGGTCGGGGGTTGACGCCGGTGACGAAGGGGACCTGATCGTCGCTGTCGCAGAGGAAAGGGAGCGTCGCGGCGGAGGGGACGATGACGAGCAGCAGCGGCGCGAAGAGGAAAAGTGACGAGGGAAGAACGCGGGATAGGTTTTAATAATAACCTTTCTACGTCGGTTACTGGTGTGAATCGACGTAAAATGTTTTAATTTTTACATTCTACGTCGGTTGTTGTCTCAACCGACGTAGTATTTTTGTCATTCTACGTCAGTTCTGCAACTAACCGACGTAGAATGTAAAATTTAAAACATTCTACGTCGGTTCGCACCAATAACCGACGTAGAATGTTCACTTCACACGTTCAACGTCGTTTAAATTTAAACCGACGTATAATGGCGATATTAATTCATACTTCTGTAGTAGTGACAATTATATATACAATTATTATTTTTATGTGATAGCATAACTATAGAAATTTTACAAGACCTATTAAAAGTTAGTAATTTTTGGATGTGTTATAAATACTATATTGTTTTCGAAATTAGTTTAACAAATAATAAAATTAATTTATAACTAAAACTATATTAGTGACGGAGATGAAACAGATTGGGAAAACCTAAATTTCTATTTTTGACAAGAATAGGAAACAAAAACAAAGGCAAACCTCTGCCATCATGCCTACTCAATTAAGACCTTTTAACATAACACTAATTTAATCAAATATTAAAATTTAGCTAAAAGACATTATGGGGAGTTCTGTCCCAATAATACTTGAGATTACGCAACTATATACACATTTAAGGCAAACTTATTCACAATCACTATATAATACCAAATAAAAGTTATATAAATTGCATGTCAAAATCCAAAGTCTCAAACCCATAAATGTGTTCAATGTTTGCATCGATTCTTTGTACCTTTCCTGTTAAAAATGTACTTAAAAAAGACTAATTACAAAAGCTTATATAATTTTCTAGTTTCAAAAGTTTATCTAGCATAGTAAAAATAAAAGTAGAAACTATAAAAAAAATCTTCATATACATATTTTTAAAATAAAAAATATTAAGTCGAATAAAATAAAAATTTCAACAAGTGAGCATCTTCCAAACATTTTTCTAAAGTAGAATCTCGTAAACCGATAGTTGCATGCGCATGTGCCTCCCATAATTATTTCCACTCTTCTCCTTACATACGCATGGTTTTTATTTGATTTTTTTTTATTATTTTTGGACATCATACACCTTCTTTTAAACTATATATTTTATATTCTTAATTGCTTTGCAATTTCCATAAATATGTCACGCCTAATAAAAATACAATGATAGTCTAAATACTTCTTTAAAATTTCATCAAATCACGAACTATTATATAATTAAGAATAAATTTTTATAATAATTATTTTAAGTCCCAAAGAACATTAATTTTTTTAGTTGACATCATAATTTGTTTACAATAATAATATATTTATATTAAATTCTTGAAATAATGATTATAAAAGTTAAAAAATCCAAGTATAAAACAATCAATAATTGAATGGGTTTAAAAAAGAAAAGAGAAAGAAAACATTTACAAAGTGTGCATTGCATTAAATTCCAATGCATCACAGAATCTTAGATGAGCATCAGCAGAGTGTGACTTCCAAGCAAATTCTTGGATGTTTAAAGTTGTAGGTGGCTGATAGGGTGAGATTTGTGGATGCTTCCCTTCCCAATCAGAACTTGGTAGCATTGTGTTGGTAATGTAGTTTAATATCCCAAGTGTAAGAATCCTAATCTGTGTATACTTTACCCCATGAGAGAGCATATATACATAGCCCTAAAGGCTTGGTTTACTCCTTTGTAGGAAAGAACCTTTTGCCCCTTCCATGAAAGAACCCAGTTTTCATAAAAGCATATGTTCCTTGCTTTTCTTAGCTCAGTTTCACAGAAACAACTCTTCATGAAAATTTAAGGGATACCCTAAATCATCATTGTCCTTCTCAGTTCAATATGTTAATCAACAACAACTAATTAATATATTTTAAGTTGTTTCTACAAAAATGTACAATGTTTATCTTCTGAAAAGACTAGTTATTAACACAGGAAAGATTGTTCAAATTATATATATATATACACATTATTTTATGAAAATAATTTATAGTATATAATTAAATTAATTTGGTTTAAGCAACTGTAAAATTAGTTAAAAATAACATATAATTAAAAAAGTTAAAACATACCCCATAATATAAGTATCTTTTTTATTCTTTTTATATTTATGTTTCTATATCTCTCTAGATATTTTTTAAGATTTTTTTTTATATTTATGTTCTTATATCTCATTCTAGATATTTTTTTATTTTAAATATGAGAGTTGATATACTGACACCATCATGTGGCATACATCGTGTTGACATTTCAATGTGTCTAAAAATGTGGTTTCTCTTAGAAGTTGTCATGCTCTAGGGATGACAATTAGATTCGCACCCGTAGGAACCGAACTGCCCTTGTCCCGAGTTTGACAGGGAAAAACCGAGTTGACCGGGTTCGGGGTCGGGTTCGGGTTTTCCCCGTTTAAATCAATCGGGTTCGGGGTCGGGGATGGGTAATGTAATCCCCGCCCCGCCCCCGTACCCATCCCCGCCCCGTCTTTAAATTTAAACATAAACCCTAAAACTATTCATATTCTTTCTTAGTGTTTCTTTTTATTTTTCATACATAAAGGGTTACAGTATCTTGTCTGAAACCCTATTCTCTATTCCACACTTTTTTCTTTTCTTCTACCTTTCACTCATTCCTTCAACTTTCTCAATCTCTTCAACCAGTTTCAATATACTCTTCTCTTTCTCTCATCCTCTACACATTTACTTTTCTTAGTCCCTTCAACTAATTTGGTGAACGCATAACACAAGGTTAGTTCTTTGTTTCTTTATCAATTTTCTAAATATTGTGCATTGATAATAACATCTATTATTATTTTATTCTCTGAAATTTTTTGTGAGGACTTTATTTGAGGGATTTGCTGAGCAATATTTTGTAATCTCATTGTGGCTAATCTATTACATCTATGGTTAGATAACATTTTGCACAATTTCTCACATACTTTCTACATTTGTTTTGTATACTGGTTTGAGTATTCATACTTCTATTTTTATTTTTCATTTTCTAGTATTATTTTATTTCTATTTTGTTTTTTAACATCTTATTTACCATTGATATTTAAATTTTAAAAGTGTATTCATTGTAAATTATGTAACCCTATTACCTTTGTTTGTAATCTCTTTGTGATTAATCTATTACATTTATGATTAGATACATAATCTTTTGTACAATTTTGCACAGATTTGTTATGTTTGTATACTGGTGTTTCTATTTCTATTTTATTTTCATTTTCTAGCATATTTTTATTTCTATTTTCATGTTCTTAACTTTGATTTTCCTCAAAATTAAATTTTAAAAGTGTCTTCTCTGTTAACTGTATAATTGTTGTGATTTTTTTATTAATTTTGGAGTCTATCTTTATCATTCTTTTTTACAATTTGTAGTCTCTTTGTGAGTAATCTATTACATTTATGATTAGATACATAATTTTTTGTACAATTTTGCACAAATTTGTTATGTTTGTATACTAGTATTTTTATTTCTATTTTATTTTCATTTTCTAGCATATTTGTATTTGTATTTCTATTTTAATTGTTTTCATTTTCATGTTTTTAACTTTGATTTACCTCAAAATTAAATTTTAAAAGTGTCTTATTTGTTAACTATATAATTGTTGTGATTTTTTTTTATTAATTTTGGAGTCTATCTTCATCAGTCTTTGTTACAATTTTTAGTCTCTTTGTGAGTAATCTATTACATTTATTATTAGATACATAATTTTTTGTACAATTTTGCACAAATTTGTTATGTTTGTATACTGGTGTTTTTATTTCTATTTTATTTTCATTTTCTAGCATATTTTTATTTCTATTTCAATTGTTTTCATTTTCATGTTCTTAACTTTGATTTTCCTCAAAATTAAATTTTAAAAGTGTCTTATTTGTTAACTGTATAATTGTTGTGATTTTTCTATTAATTTTGTAGTCTATCTTTATCAGTTTTTTTATAATTTGTAATATCTTTGTGAGTAATCTGTTACATTTATGATTAAATACATAAACTTTTGTACAATTTTGCATATATTTGTTATGTTTGTATACGAGTGTTTTTATTTCTATTTTATTTTCATTTTCTAGCATATTTTTATTCTAATTGTTTTCATTTTCATGTTCTTAACTTTGATTTTCCTCAAAATTAAATTTTAAAAGTGTCTTATTGTTAATTGTATAATTGTTGTGCTTTTTCTATTAATTTTGTAGTCTATCTTTATCAGTTTTTATAATTTGTAATCTTTTTGTGACTAATCTATTACATTTATGATTAGATACATAACTTTTTTGTACAATTTTACAAATATTTGTTATGTTTGTATACTGGTTTTGAGTGTACCTATTTTTATTTCTATTTAATTTTTATTTTCTAACATGATTTTATTTCTATTTTAATTGTTTTTATTTTCATCTTCTTAACTTTCATTCTTTTCAAAATTAAATTTTAAAAGTGTCTTCTTTGTAAACTGTATAATTAATTACTGTGATTTTTTATTAAAATTAAAATTTTAAAAATTATTGTTGATAAATGTGATAAATAAATCATTTTACTTTTGTAATTATAGAAATTTTATTTGTTATTATGGAAAATATTGGAATATCACAAGCACATCAACCAATGTTAGAAGAAAATGTAGACCCCTCAATCAATGGTCCTACTACTACATCAAATGAAGTTCTCCCAACAACAGAAGATAATGAGCATGAAGAAACTGCACAATCAGGATCAAGTAGGCTTAAAAGTAAGATTTGGCTTCATTTCAAAAAGATTAAAATAAATGGAGAGGATAAGGCTCAATGCAATTATTGTAAAAAGTTTTTGGATGAAAAATAAAAAAATAGAATAAATAATTTGTAAATAATTTATACTAAGATAATAAACTAAAATATACTTCATCAAGAAAATAATTTACAATTTGTAACATTATAATATATAATATATAAAAGAAAAAATATTTAATATTAAAATAGGTTTAATAGACATTTTGGTCCCAATATTTTATGAGAATTTGCAATGTTTTCCCATGTTTATTTTTTTTTCTTAATTAAGTTCCAAATTTTATTTTCTTTCTTAATTGAGTCCCAAATTTTATTTTTTTTCTCAATTGGGTCCCAAATTTTATTAAATATGTTAATATGATCCTTTTTGTAAAAAATTCACAGACTGTAGTGTTCATATTAATGTTTATATTTGTACCCTTTTTGTCATTATTCACGTGTCACGATTTAACTTGAATGTGTTATGTAACAGAAAAAATCATATTAAAGATTTTAATAAAATTTAGGACTTAATTAAGAAGAAAATTAAATGTGAGAAAACATTACAAATTCTCACAAAATATTGGGACCAAAATACCTATTAAACATATTAAAATACTTAATTTTTATAAATTTATCTTTAATGTGATAGAAATGGGAAACGGGAACGGGAATGATTAATTGCGTCGGACACGGAAAGGCCGCCGCTACCCGCCCCGTTGCCATGCCTACACTGCTCTCTCACACTAAATTGAAATTCCATTTCACACCTTGCTTCTCTTCTTCCTAATTGAATTTTGGATTCACTTTTGGCTTGTCCCTCTCCTCTTTGTACCATTCAATTTTGAATTCCAATTCGTATTCGCTTCTCCCTATCTTGTCTGTGTCATTGAATTGAAATTCAAATTAGCATTCGCCTCCCTCTCTTCTCCGTGCCCTGGGTTTCTCTTCTCTCTCTCTTCTCCCTCCCTCTATTCTTCCCGCACTGGTTTTGTGTTGTCCTTGGCATGGTGGTTATCGTGTGTCTCCTTCCTTGTCGTTTGTGTTGTCCCAGAGTCGGGGTTTGTCTTCTCCCCTGCCGTTGGGAGCGTTTGTGTTGTCCCTACCATCTGAAGCGTTTCTGTTTTCCCTGCTCTGCCAATCGTTGTCGGTGGTGTGCTTTCTCCTAATTCCGATGTAGCCTTTGGTTGGGTGGTTGGTGTGGTTGGAGTGGTGGTCAGGTCAGTCATGGTCCATACAAAAATTGTGCTAGCAACTTCGATTTCTAAGTTTAGCACAATTAGAGAAGAAAAATTAGAAATGAGAGTGGGTTTTGGGTTTAATTGGTATGAAAATGTTGGATATTTTGTGAAAATGATTTTGAGAAAGGTTTCCAATTGGTTGTTGGAAAGAGGAAGCCTTGTGGAAAATGAGATGTAATTATTGTATCCAGAACTTCAACATAGGTTATAAATTAAAAATTAAGGGATCTCACAATTATGATTACAAGATGTAGTTGTATGTCCAACATATTGGTTTTGTTTATATGATTGGTGATATGATTCTTTGAACATGAAGTCTTGGTAAGATATGGTTGCGACAATTGATGGTTGTAGAATTTGTATGCCTTGTCTGACTAGTGAATAATTGAAATTGAAATATATGTGAGTGTGTCTTTATGGTTTAAGTTATTTTATTGTTTCATCATTTGGTTTTTATCACAAATCGGAGTTTTATAATTTTATGACTTCCTATTACATGTGATTTTATCTTTGCTATTTTACGGGTGATGAAGATATTGAGAAAGAGCAAGTCAGTTGTGAGAATGCATGTAATCATCCACATACAAATGTGGATGAATAGACATTGGGTGATAGCAATCATCGGGTAAGAAATCAAACTTGTACACTCTGTTGTAGAAGATGCACTCTCTGGACAACATATGAGCGGAAGAGAATATGTAGAAAACAGTAGGCGAAAATTGAGATAGTTAGTTTATTGGTTTTGGGATGTTTTACTGATGTGGATATATTTATTTTTTGGAATTTGGCATGGTTTATAGTTGGATGGCAATTAAAAACTTATTGGTTCCATGTGTGAATTTAGAAACATAAGTGTTTCTCTTTGTTGTGTCTTGTCTGGTTTTTTTTTCTCCCATATCTTAGTCTGTTGTATGTTTGAGTTGTTACCTCTAAACATTTGGTTCATTGTTGTAATTATTTTAACTTGAATATTGAATGACTATTATGAGGGATGTAATGAAAGCAGGATAGGTTATTCGTAAATAATGTGTTGGTTTTAATGACAAGTTATCAAATGTGTAGTATCAGGAGTAATGAACGATGTTATAAAGTTTAATTGTATACCAGTAGCATTGTTGAAGTTGTTTTTGTGCAAATTGCTTCATTATTAATGTTGAGTCTGGAGTTAGATGGCTTGGGGGAAGATATCTGTTGTACTCATTTAATCATATTTGTGAAGTGAAGTAGCCAACTTTTTTGGACAATCATTTGAAGGCACCCATCAAATTGTGATTACAAATTATCTACTGATTCAATGAGTGAAGCACATGAAATGTATTCGTAATAATATTTATAACTATTCCTAAAGTCACTTTGTAAAATTTAATCAAATCATTAACTCATTTCACCATACCGCTGTTATTAGGCAACAATGTCATGGCTCCCACCAAATTGCGATAACAGGTGGTTTTGGACAATGATTTCAGGACACCTTACAAACTCTGATTGAAAATACAATATTCATTAAATGATAATTCGCTCATAAATGTGTCAAGCACATAAAAAATATGTTTGTAATCACATTTATAACTATTTATAAAGTCATCGTGTAAAATTTAATCAAATCCCGAACCCAATTAACCACATAGATAAACTGATTTAACCATTATTATTGGTCAATGATGTGAACCTAAATTGTGAATGCAAGTACATTATTAATTGAAAAGAGAATTCACCAACAAAAGTCTCACCCACATTAAAAATAGATTCACAATGACATTCACAAGTATTCCTCATGTCGTTACCTAAATGTAACCACATTTTTTACACATTTAACCATATGTGTGAAGTGAATTAGTCATTGTTTTTGTGCAATGATGTCAACTGTGATTGCAAATAGCCTATTCACGTTCCGCGTTGGTTCTGTCTTCATGCCCTCACCTTTCTCTATTCATTTTCCAAGCCAAAGCTATAACAACTTCCTTCATCATGGATATAACAACTTTTGGATCCATCATGGATTGTAATATGTAGCAACGGGGAGGACTAGAAAAATGCTCTGAAAGTAGCTAGAGAAGCAATGGAGACGATTGAAGAGGAGATTAAAGGAAAGAAGTTTTTTGGAGGGGACAACATTGGGTGCCTTGAGATTGCCCTTTGATGGATCTCTTACGGACTTTCTGCTCTTCTCTCAAAGCCATAGTTGTACCCTCCTACTTTTGCACTCTTCCTTTGCTATGGAACCTTCTTGTTGTTGCTCTTCTTCAATCACACTTATCTTTTCTACTGCACCAGTAACATCTTCCTTCCTTCTTCTAATTTCTCTCTCCACTTCTTACATTTTTACCCTAAAAAGCATTTAATGAGTCATTAAATGACTCATCCACTAACCTATAAAAAATATATTTTTGAAGTGAACTTATGGTGTGACAATAGTGTATATAAAACATTTTTCTTTAAATATTTTATAAATCCTTATCGTTTGGTTTAAGCCATATTAAAAGTTAAAAAAATCAAGGAAAAGAGTTCATAGATAACTCTAAAGCAACAATAGCAAAATAGTAAAACAAATAGAAAAAAATTATTTTGACAAACCACTTTATACCATACTACCAGTTGACAACTGCAAAAAATAATAAATATTAATTAAAATTAAATATTAAACAAAATAGTATTAAAAACAGTTGAGTGGTTGACAACAATGAACAAATAGTGTTAAGTATCAATGCTCAAACAGATAATGTCCAATATGTAACTATTTTCAACGTTCATACATAGTAACCTCACTCAAATTTACCATTTCTATTTTACAAACTCAGATGCGGCAAAAATACAGTGATGCAAGGTTGTAACAACCAGACATGCTGAGCAAAAGAGCAATTGTACAAGCAAAATTACAGTTGTGCAAGGTTGTAACAGAAGTAGAGGTTTGTACAAGGTTACTTCTACTCTGTACAAAAATCTACTACTTGCGACATTATGTGGACACAGGGAGCATTTATCATGCAAGAGCCTTGATGCATGCTAAATCCCTTCACATGATTTTCTCACTTTCCTTCGTTTGTAGACTAACTTATATAGCCCATCATTCCTGTCAACTTGTGTATCTAAAGGGAACACAGTACTGGTTGTTCCATTCTGACACTGTTGATCCCTAGGACTCGGTTGCTCCTCCTACGAACCAATGACATTAACAGTCCTAACAGAAGCAGAAAACGAACTTAAAAAACATGAGGTAACAAAGGAAAAGAAAATACCATTCCAAATGGGTCAATAGCTCCTATAACATGGTGCTCATTATTGCCTGCACAAGTACTAGAAAAATATCATATATGTTAGGTATAACTATGATTATACCCCAAATAGATCACACAATTAATACAAGATAAATTATACAACAGGCAAAGCAAATCCTATAAAGGAACAACCTTGAGAGAAGTTCTTAATTTCAATAATATTATAAAAAGATACTAATGGGTGAAAGTATAAAGGTTAGACACCTGGTGTAAAAAATTCTTGTCCCATACCCATATATACCATATAAAAATATACACGAACATATAAAAAGTATTTAATGTCGTTATAATTTTGTTCCCTCATGATTAGGATCAAACAAAGAGAAGTATGACTTACTCTTTGTCAATATGTTCTACTTGGTGTACTTCACATACTGGACTAGACTTACTATTGTTAACACAACAACGTTCGGACTCTGAAAAAGGAAACATCAATGCTTAGCACTTTTCGTGTGATTCAAACTGGTTTACTTGTCTACTTTACAAAAACAGGAAATATAAAGGATTACATATTACCTATTAACATAACTGAATCTGAAGATGCAATATTCATCAACTTTTGGCACATAATGGTACCCTCAAAATCTAGGAAAGTATAGTCCAAAAATTGAGATCTCTCATAATTAGTCATCTTTTCAAAGCCAAAAGAGCCGGTCCATGTCTCTAGCACACTAGGAACAGCCGGCAAAACCAGCCTCTCCACACCTAATTGCATGAGCTTCTGAAGAATGTAAAGTACAAGTTAATGAACCTGTGAGTAGGAGTATATGTCAAGTATAAAATCATGATATTATAATTATCGCCATTATTTTATGTAGTCTCACCACTTACAAACTCAACTTTAGAACTAAATAAACACCAATTCAAAAATCATAATTAATCACTATAACCAGATCATAAGCCATGTATCTAGGGGTGTGCAAACTAACCTATTCGAACTGAACTGTTTTTAAACTAAATTGAACCAAAGAGGCTATAAAAAAATTAACTAGACCGTTTTCTAAAACCACTCCAATTCTACTGAACTAGGTTCCTTTTAAAACAGGTTTGGTACTCTTATAATCTTAACACAATACCGTTCTCCCAAATTCTGTTTCTTCACTTTTCAATGGTGAACTCTTTCAAACGCAGGTCTCACTGATTCCAAATCTGACACTGTTCTTACTATTGTTTCTGCTAAAAACTATGGTGTTATGTTATGTGTAGATCTGCAGAGACTAGGAAGTATTTCATTACCCATTAGCTTAAACACTTCTCATAAGCAAAACAAATCTTGTGACAAGTCCACTCTTTCAAACTACATACTTGGCATTGAAGATAGTGCGCAAAAAGTAGAAAATATGTGAAGACATTTTTTTTACTGTGCAAAAAGTAGAAAACATATAAAAAACATAACATTACTTATAGATATCTCATACCGATTTGAGATATGATCAAATTACAATGTATCAGTAGATACAAATCTCATCTTACAAGACAAATTCTTGTGAAGTTGAATTAGATTTGAAGTTCACATTTTAAGATAGTATCAAAGTCTATCCTAACAAGATTAGTTAGACTAATCGTATAATTTACAATTAAATCATTATTGAATTAGTGACAGATATCTAATCACACGATAGAAGAGTTCAATCTTTAACAAGAGGTTGACTTAAGTACGTTTTCTAATATGGTACCAAATATCATTGTTGAATCACCTCCAAATATCTAGTTCCACTTTCAAGATATCTAGTCCTCAACATAAAAAGATGTGTTAGACATCTTATATTGACTAGGAATATGACCAAATGGATGCAAACCTTATTTAACAAACTAATATTGTGAGGTTGAGTTAAGTTTAAAGTTCATTATCCAACAATTACTTATATTTTAATTACATTCTTGTTTATTTGCATTTTTCATACATGGGTATAGAATTTAATGTTACTCCCTTTTTTCGGTTCTTGTATTGAGGTGGGATTGAATTCTATTTGCATTTTCCTAGCATGAAATTTTCAACTTTAAAATATTCTTTAAACTGGTTGACTTTTTAATTAAATTACAGCAGTAGTGTGCTCAAGGGGTGTGAAAAAAGGGTTTTTGAAAAAAAAAAATTATTTGACAATATTTCGAAAATTTATTTGGTGATCTTCTACATTGCTGAACATCTAGGCTGAATGAAAAATCAGATGTATATAGCTTTGGCATAGTTAATTCTGCTGGAGCTACATACTGGGATGAAGGCAGTGGACAATGAGTCTAACTTTAATCAATTGGTACGTTATTACATGCTCTTAAATCTGTTTTTTTCCCCATATAGATTAACCTTATTATTTATGAAATCCATTTGGATTGTACATTAAGGGGACAAAAATATAAATGTGGATATACTCATGTTTACAGTGAACAGTTTTTTCATTTGGAAAGGCCATTGAGAGAATAATGTTAATATTAATATATATATATATATAATTAGCTTATTCATATCTATTTGTGGACACACTTTTGCATGAGTTTTCAGATAATGTCTCAGGCAGATAACAACACTGTAATGGAGGCTGCCGATGCAGAGGTGTCTAAAACATGCATTCATCTAGCTCATGTTAAAAAGACCTTTTAGCTTGCTTTTCTTTGCACGAAAAAGAACCCTTCTGAGATTTAACACAATTAAATTTAAGTATATAAATTTGGGTATGATCACCTTCACTTTGTTGATACCTCAAGGAAATCATAACTTGAGTAAAGGAGACAGTGAATGCTTGAATTGGAAAGTATGAACACTTATCTCTAACTAGGACGATTGAAGTTGTTCTAGCACCTAGATAAGTTCCTTCCGAACAGAAGAGACTCTCTGGTCAACTATTATCTGGTATTGATCCATTTAGCATCAAAAGTACTAGAATTTGATGCAAGATGAAAAAAGAAATAAGGCGGGTGAAGATGAAATAGCTGCAACAAACAACTTGGGAGCACTTAAGACAACAAATGAAATAAGGTGGGTGCCATTCAGGCAACCCGAAAAAAGAATTAAACTAAGACGGGTAAGGCTAAGGATTGAATGCGGGAGCAGACCTCCACACCCGAGAAGCTCCAATATCAACGTAAAAATAAAAATACTTGAAAAATTTGAAGAAAAATTCTGATTTTTACTCTACAATAAAATACAGGAGGGTATATATAGGAACTCTACCACCTTGAAAAAATCATAATAATTACTGATAACTTTTCATATCCTACTACGATATCTAATTGTAGTAATTATAATAATTAACATTTTTTTCTCCTAATTGAATAAGTTGATAATATTTTCCAGTAACTCAATACATTATTTAGTTTCACATTAAAATTGTAGATATTAATATATGATAGTTATTTTGTATTACAGTTTATATTGATTAACATACTGAAGGTAGGTATCTACTTAATATTACGATATTTTACTTTAATTTAAATTAGAATGAAAAAATATATTTTAAAATATAGTTTAATATGAATATTAGAATACATAACATAAAAACTATAATAATTGAAATATTATAATTAATACACGACTCACATGTACATAAAATTCTACCATATATTTATGATATAAGAAGTTAGTTTAACAAATTTCAGTTACTAAATATAAATTAGTTTTTCAGCTTCTACTTAATTTTTCAGATTTTGATTATGTTTTAGTTAGTGTCGTGAAACATAGCTTAAATGTGTTGCATATTATTAAAGTGGAAAATATAAATGAAAAAAGACACTATATCAAAATTTTCTCTTTTTTAAAAGGGACCACAGAAAACCAATGAGAAACAAATTTATTAATCCATTTCCATATCAGGATAAAGTTTGATAAAATGTTAAATTAAATCAAATGTAGCTTTGGTATAAGCTAAATTCATCAACCAGGGATACATTTGATTGTGAAACCAGATAGTATAAATAGTAATTACTCACCACATTATAGTATATTTTTAATGGTCTTCAAAGATTCACCTAATTTTAACGTAATGATTTACTTAATGACAAAAGGGAATGATTTGTAATAAATGTTTCAGAAGAATTAGTGCTACTCGCTTTTCCAATATGAAATATACTTAATTTCCTTTAATTCTCTTTAATATTGTAAAAACTAACCCATACGAGATTGGTTTCAAGTAAATGACTATTCTAATAGAGGATGACAAAGTAAATAGGTGTTTAATAGTTAGGGAAGTAGTGCAGTTAAGATTTGGTTTCACAGTGCAGTTATACTATACCACTTATGCACGGCAAAAAGAGCTTCGATAATTAAGGTAAAAGACAAAAAAAAAAAGGTAAATATGTGTTTTGTGGATTACCATTTCGAGCTCATTTATTAAAATGCGACACATTCCATGTCGACGATATTGTAATCTGGTACCAACAAGAGGTATTTCAGCTACCTTCTTCCCATGGACCCTAAAATATTGACATAAACAAATTAAATATGACCATAAACAGACAAGACATGAAAAACAACTCAAACAGATCATGCACTTATGCAATCAAACAAAGCATAATACTTGATACTCACCTGACAGTTGCCACGCTAACCAGTTCTTCATTTTTCTCAAGTAGCACAGTATAGAAACCCTGAAAATTTATTCGGTTAAGCTCTGACCTGCCAAGGTTCAAATTATAGATGTCAGGCACAGACCAAGAGATGTAACAATAATGTAGCACATTTTTTTTTTGAGGCAGATATATCATTATCATGTACAGAGTAAATAGAGTAGACGTAAACACATCCAATAGTAAATGTTATCATGTATTCAACACAAATTCAACAAGCAACATAGAACATAATGACCATGTCTTTAAAGATAACAATTTCTAACCATCTGCTGAATATAGCATCTTCCAAGAGATCTCTGCAAGTCAAGGATTCCTTTAGGGGCTCAAAACATTCATGCATCAACGAAAGAGCAAGATTGAGTTTGCAGTAACTTTCTGCCAATAAGTCACTTTCAATATTACCGAGGGAACAACTGTCAGGGTTGATAAGTTTCACCAATGTCCAAGTTAGATTGTTAGCCACTGGAACTGGCTCTCCTAATAATTTATGAAGCCCCTCGTATATCTGCAAAAAATTGACACCAAATTTAAAGACTATCAATGGAGACACGCAACGAACAAAAAGCTTGAATGTAAACAACAGATAGGAAGAAGCAATTTTTCATCCACATTATACCTAATTTTTTCTAAAATGGGGAGAAATAAAGAAGGTGGATTTAATCTACCTTTTCACAGTCTTTTCCACAGAACCAGTTTCCATTATATCTTGATGTATCTGCAGCTCCATTTTTCAGACACCTAACATGATCTACACAAGTTTGACCAAAGATAAGAACACATTTACATATGCAGACAAATACACATTCTGGCATGAATATAAAATGAAAGTAAAATTAGGGAATAGGTGACATACATTTATGTTCACACTGTATGCAAGAAAGGAAGTGTTCAACCTCATCTCCATCAATTTTCCTTTCACCACAAATCCCGCAACGACATGATGGACAAAACCAGTCACCTTCAGGGATATCCTGTACAGAAAAAGCACCAAATTCATGTCCTATAGTAAGTAAAAACAAGATAGCACCAAATATATCATGATTCAGAAGGAAAATGATTAATCTACCTCCAAACCAAGACACGACTTATGGAATGAGGATGGACATTTATCACATAAAATAAGCTCACCACCATAGTGGCAAACTGAACAAATGTAGTCATTCTCAGGTAGAGACAGATCACGTAATGATTTCCCACTAGCTTCCCTTGTCTTGTGACCTTGCATCATTTGCATCTGGCAGTCCAAGAGTGACTTACCATCATCCAAGAAGATACTAGCAGAGGGTCTGCAGGTACTACTGCCACTAGCATGTTTTTCAAATCCAGCAAAACTGTACATTGTGAAGCAACAGTTACACTTGATTCCATCACGAGTCATTTTCCCCTCAGCCAAAGTTCGGACTGCACGGTGCCTGCCTTTTGTCTGATAATAAACCTTAGACCTTGGTAAGATAATGTTGTTGTCTATCAAACAAGACGGAATATTTAGAGGCTTATGATGTAAATGACCAGGGCTAGACAAGTTTTGCACCCTCTTATTTGATCTTAGCACCTGTAGAGGCAATCCATTGATTTGGCTCTTGGATATATTGGCCTTCAAATCCCTCTTGTTTTTCTTCTTTTGATTTGTAGTAGATTTACTACTAGATGCATCTTTATCCATCGCCTGCCATTCAACGTCCCAATTAGGAATACTTTCTTCAATACAAAATTTACATGCTGCATGGAGTGTTGGGAATTTCCGATTTTGTGGAGACATGTATATTATTCCTCTTTTCTTATTAAATGGAGGTGGATAGTCAAAAATCCATCCCTCTGCTAACAGATGGTTCTTTGCCTTTAGTATCCATCTTTTTTTATCGGCCCGGCTCTTATTGGATATATTATACAAGCGATAATACTGCACGACAGCCCAAGGACAATATTCTGGTACAGCTTCAACTTCATCTTCAACTGGAGGAGATGACACAGATAGAGGAAAGATATCTGGATTCTGAATATTTTCAGCCGGAGGAAAGAAATCTAGACTCTGAACATTTTCAGCTGGATTAGGAGCCACATATGAAAGATGACAATCAACAGTAGGATGCATTATGTTCTGGTCATTTTGGAGATGCAAGGAGTTCTTGTCGGGGTCCTGTTTCATAGCTTTACAAACTTCAATGAGTGAAAGGTAATACTTTCGGCTCTGCGTATTGGGGGCAATATACCTGTAACGTTTAACATTTAATCTATTTGACCACTCAATTTTCCATCCAAGACATGCAAGATGCTTTTGTAATTTTTCCATCCAAAATGCCCTGACTTCACGTTTGGAAGCAAGCGGATATTCCCTAATAGCATCAGGGCATAATTCAACGTCAGACAACTTCACAGGTTTCCAAAAACTGGACCTTAAAGGACTTGAGGATCTATCTTCTTTACTTTCTTCAAACAGACTACCACCACAGTGGCTGATTTCATTTTGAAACTCAGATAAGGTCTCTTTAATAGGAGGAACAGGTTCTTTCTGCTCAACAATTTCCTTATCATGCCAGATCATGCTCAAGTCAACATTAGCCATAGCTTCAACAAATTTCTGCTCTGATGTTTCATTTAATAAACTCCCAGGAAGGTTTAGGACAGAGATAATTTCCTTTACCGTTAGAGATAAGTAGTGATTAACTACCTCCTTTATCAACTCTGTCCATAAGTACTTCAAATTACATGTCCAGTCTCCAATCGTTTCAAATTCCTTTTTCATGCGTATATCATACCAAATCTGCTTGGCCGAAACTGTGACAAACAATTTCATCTTTTGCTCCTCAATCAAATCAAGAAACACCCAGTTCCCTCGTCGGGTCCACTCCTCGGTAATTTCATCCCAGTCCTGAGTAATTCGTAACTGATGAATTCCAACCCGCATTTCATCACCCAAATCAGGGAAAAACACACTCCTCTTGTCCATTCCATCACGATGGTCAAATATAACACCTTCCCACCAAGCTTCCTCATAGTTCACATCAACACATAAACCAAATACAAGGCCCCCCCTATCAAACTCAACCAAAGGAGGCAATGGCCTGATGGACCCGCGTGCATAGCAGTTTGCAGATTCAATATCACCGTCCAAAGCTTTTGAAACAATCACTACCTCCTCAAGATAATACACCCCCGTGTCATCCAAAATATTGTTATATCTGACACGCCGTTGCAAATCCTCACACTGGATAACTGTCCCAGGGTGCCACGATCCTTGAAACCCAATATCCATACTCCTCACCTGCAAAATTCCAAATCAATTTTAAAAAATAGAAAATAAAAATCCCAGATGAAAATAGTCTCACACTCGAGTTTACTATCACCAAAACTCAACATTTTCAAAAAATAAATCCCGGATGAAAAAAAATGTCACGCTTTTATCCAGTAATTATTCTTACACTAAATCTTGATCAAAATTCCCACTTTTACGGGTATATTGTCATTTGTTCTTCTGGATACCCATGACAACAGTATTATAGTGGCACAGGATGCAATTGGGTTCACTTCCTTGTACATTAGTTGGGTTCTAGAAGGTAATATATATATGTGCCCTGCTTTTGAATTGAACTCAAACAACAATTTCAATTGAAATAGATTGTGACAAGTACGGATGCAAACATAAAAGTAAGAAATTTAAAGGTACGTACTAAACAAATCTCAAATAGATATAATATAAATAGATTATCTGTTTAATCATCTAAAAAGGGTTAATAATGGCCATATTGGTCAATTATTATCGTTAAGCCCCAAAAGCACAAACTCACTATTGGGCTCCAGATCTAAACCAATAGACTAAATCTGGCCTTGCCAAGTTATAATATAATAAAGTCTCTGTATTCTTATTTTTACAGCACTTTTTTTTAATGGCAATATGACAATCACCTTTTTTTTTAACTATTGTTTTGAAATCTTTGAAAGAGAATTTAAAATTATTTTTTGGAATAAATTTTTTGATAAAAACTAATACATTTAAAATTAAAATTTTAAAAATGACAAGTACATATCATATCATCATATGACATTTAAACAAGTGCTGAATGAGAAGCTCAAAAAACAAAACATACGAAAGGGGCCCACGCATAAATAGTAGTTTTATTTTATGTATGAAACGTATTTAGTAGGCGATCAAAATAGTTTATGCATGAAATTGATTTCACCGAAACGAAAAGAAAAAATGGAAATTTTGTCACACATGCATCACCATGATTATTCATGCAGGGAACAACTTTTATTCAAATTGAATCGGAATATCTGAATGTTTAAGGCCAATAAAAGTGCCAACTACACTTCACATGAGCATGGAAGCTAAAGTAAAGTTGAACATTACTAATCAAAATATCAATTATCAGAATCAAACAACAAAAGGCTTTCTTTTGTATACTTGGGGAAATTCTCGGCTAGTCACAAAAATAATGGGCACCACCAGCCAAAGGAAAAAAAGTGTCTGCTAGACTGATAGAGATAGGACAAATAACTAACACAAGCTTGTGAATTTCAGCTCTAAGATAGGTAACTCTAATGGGTCAAACGAGGGAGTTTCTAGTCCCTGCCCTTGGCTCATCAGATAGAGGCAGATTTATACGTGTTGGATAGGCTATTTCAAATGAACAAACAGAACCATGAAGCCTAGACATACCACATTATGTTGTAGTACAATAATATAAGAGAGAAAGACAGAGTCAGAGTCCAAACTTGGTATGTGAAGGAGAAATTCCCATGAAGAACACTTTGGTTCTGCTTCTATCTATATTGTTGTCCACCAAATTAGCCCATGTTCTCATATCCCTTTCCAAAGCTGCTAAACGATCCATGTCTGGGTAGTATTTGCTTCCTAATTCAATATAATCCCACCTGCACTTAGTATCCCAAACACCTATCACTATCGCTCTCACGCTCAATTCCCCACCCACTACCTTTTCCAAATTCCCTCACTCATTTTCCTATTCCCCATGCATCCAACGCCCAAAATCGCTCCCCCCGAAAACAACCACAATATGAAATATTAAACCACGTTTTTCCCGTAAACCTCACACGAGTCGGGAATGAATGAATAAGCGTGGTGTTTGTTGGTGTCTGCGAAGTAAGCAGGAGAAGATTGAACTAAAAACATGGCAAAATTATAGCATACCATCATCCTATTTACTTTATAGTGCCTACTACCATCATTCTTGGTTCCATCACACCTCTCTTCCAAAGCCTTCTTCTACCTTACTCTCACTCCATCTCACTCACTCACTATCTATAAATGTAGCACCCACCTTCCTTTCCCTCACCTTTCTCTCATTATCACCACTAGCCATTACCTTTCAACACAATCTCTTCAGTAGCATTCGCATTTTCATGTTCCCATAGGTTAAAAGCTCGAAGTTTGATTGGATATTTAAGTTTTGTCCAAAAAATTGAAACTTCGAATGCAGGGCGTGAAAAAAGGAATTGAATAAGAAAAACGATAACAAAAGCGTCCAAACAACTAAGTATCCGATCATGAAAAGAAACCAAAGACAAGAATGACCAAAAACGTAAATCGAAACCAAAAATAGAAATACACGCAAACAGAGAAAGCCAATAAAAACAAACACGACAAAAAACGGGTGCAACAATTCATAATTGTATTTTTTTTTCTCAAAGAAACCTAGAAATCTCAATAACAAAAACAATTTACCTCCACTTTTGCATCCACTTCAAGCTTTCTTGAAATCTGTCCTTTGCGCTTTCTGCTCCTATCATTACCAAGACCCTTCGTTGCCATTGGAGCATGAGTTCAGCCACGATTTGCGAAGTTTGAGTTTTTATGCTCTCACGTTCAGCTACCATACACGGAGTGAACAAAAACAAGAAGATGAAAAAGGGTTTTGAAATGCGAGCGAAACAGAACATGCAAAATTTAAACCTACAGCGTTTAAGGAAAACCCACGCGACATTCATACTTGGGGACCAAGTAATACATACTGAAACACCACACAACTATTTATAAATATATATATATATATATATATATATATATATATATATATATATATATATATGAATAATAATGTTAAATATGTTGTTATTAATACTTTTTAATAAAATTATTAGAAACTTGGAAAAAATTATTTTTGAAATTATAGGTTGTAATATACTGATTAATACAAATTAAAATAGAATCCCTCTAGAGTAATTTTTTTTTACTACTAATAAGTGGAGAATCGTGAAATATTATTGGAAAAGTATATCTTGAAAACTTCCTTTTTCACTTATATCTACTTTACAACTATTTTTAACAATAAAATATTATATCAGAACAACAATAATAAATATAAATATAATATTATAATAAAATAATAATTTATAGAATTATATGTTGATTGTAAAAAAATAAGAAAAATATCAAAATATCAATATTAGAATAAATGAGAAAATAAGTCAAGCCGTGCCCTTTTTGTTTAGCTTGATCCATTAAAAATAAGGAGGATAAGTTCATTTTTTTATTATATATATATAAATTATTTAATTATAATCAATAATTAAAATTTCATTTATAATTCTCAATAACTTTAATTATATTAGTATTACATATTTATATCTTCTAAATCATCTAATACAAGTTATAATCTTTAAATTAATTATTTTAATTTTAATTATAAAAAAACGAGCATCAAACTATTTACTATCCCTATTATGACTTAGATATTCTAAAAATAACTGAATTAACCTTTTCTATTTAAAACTGTTATCACGTTTTTTAAAATATTGATTATCATATGCACTTTCAAATTCTCTTCATCATTTAAACTTTTTAAAAATTATTTAATTTTCACACTTGTTTGATAGTAAAAGTTTTTTTTTGCGTATAATAATTTCAATTTCTTTAATTATCACGTTAAATTATAACTCTTATTTGTATCTAATTTTGAAAATCATTTAATTATTTTATTGAATCTCCGTGTGATAATATACTTTTTCTTTATATAATGATTTTGAAATTTTATTATTATGATATTAAATTTTAGATTTATTTAATAATTAAATATAATATTTTATAAACTATCAATTATCACGTAATACATCTCTGAATATAAAAAATACTCAATAAAACTATCATATCTTTATAATAACTAAAAATATCAACTACCTCAATCTTTTCACAAAGAATTATTTAATCTTGAAAAGAAATTATTTTCTTAAAATTAGTAGTTTTAATTTATTTGATTTTAGGTAAAAAATAACTATTTAAAAGTTTATTAATTTTACATGATTAATTACAAGTAAATATTTTAAGATATTAACACCTTTCCTATTTATATATTAACTTCTAAATCTAGATTTAGTTTCAAATGTCATATTTTGTTCAAAAAATACATATGTTTCTTAGTTTTGTCACAATTATGATAATATATTTTGAGGATTGCTGATCAAATAATATATTTTGATATTTTGAGGATTGTTGATCAAATGTGAGAAAAACTATTTTGGTAAAGATGTATTACACATTTTTTTATTTAGATTATGAAGTGGATTTGTAGGAATAAGACAAAAGAAAAAGAGTTGAAATTAATATTGTTTGAATTAAGAAAAAATAAAGTGGAAAGTTAGAAAAAATAAGGAAAAATTTATAAATAATTTAATTGATCTACCAAAAAATTATAAAATAATATATTTATGAAATAATTATAATTATTTTATAAATTAATTTTAATTAAAAAAAATTTATTATTTTTATTAACTATATATCTACACACAAGAATTTTAGATACCGCAAATAAAATAACAATGTAATGGAAAAATATCTCATATATTTTCTTATAACTCTAAAATCATAGAAGATATATAATATATATCTTTAATATTTTATTATATATTTTAAATTTTATAATTACCATATTTTTCAAATTTAATCAATTTTTTTTTATCAAAATCAAATTTAAATTAAAATTTTAAATATAATAAAAATTTAAATTTAAAAATCACAAACATAATAATTTTTTAAAATTCTACTAATTACTATAATTAATAAGTAAATACATATACAACAAAACAGATTACTCTTTTACTAACTTTTATTTTTTTTATTAAAAAAAGTGTGCATGTACTAGTATGTATAAATATGATTCTCTGCTGCTTTTCAAGTTCTTTGTCTTTGTTTACTTAAGGTTCTTTCCAACTTTTGTTGAATTTCTTCATAGATAACTTTCTATCAACATAAACAAACAGCATATTCACTTACTTTCCAATCTAAAAAAATTAGTTAAAATAAACAAAACTAACTCTTATTAAAATAATTAAAATTAGTTAGATAGATAATCTATGTTAAAGTTATTTATAAATATCATAATATTTTTTTTCTATTTGTGGAGTTAAAAGGTGATGGTGTACTAGTAATACTTATTTTGTTTTTTCTACCCATTTCCATGTAGCCTTATAATATTAAATTAAAGTGTCATAATTAATATATATATATATATATATTTTTTTTTTATTTTTTGTGTGTTACATAATTATAATTAGATATTGGGACAAAAATCTAATAACCACCGGTATTAGTTATAATCTATATAAGTGTGAGTTTATATTTTTTTTGCAAATTTCTCTTTTATCCTGCACAACTCACAAGTTACACGATTTTTATTCGCGAACTATGCGTAACCTGTAACACCAAGTTATATTCAACTAAAAGTGTGACACTTATGGCTTTTATAAGTTATCATAAAGTCTAATTCAATCTAAAATCTAATATTTTTTTGTTTCTATAATGGTTATCACTAAACTCAATTTTTTTTTCTTTTATTGATTATACATTCTTTTTAATTGGTTGAGTAAATTATTGTTATACAAATAAATATTAAAAAATATCAATGTATTTTTGTGAGTGTGAACTTTGTAGGATGAATATAATTTATGAAAATTAAAAAACTTTTAAAATACAAATTAAACAGATAAATTTCTTAAAGTAAGAGTTTATACATCTATAAGCTTAAATGACAAACTAAAATGACAAACTAAATGACAAACTTGTTTGTATATCCAATTCTAGTACTAACTTAAAATTTATCTATAAGAAAAAAAACAAACACCATTTATGAAAAGAAGAAGAGAAGTATTTATGAAAAGTAAGAATGAAGAACAAAAATGGAGGTGACTAAATGAATAAATATGAGTTGGATGAGGAAGATAATAGCATGCACGGTTTGATAAAGAAAAGAGACAAAAGTATTAGGTTTTTTAGTGCATTTATACTTTGATTTAAAAGCAATATCCTATGAGAGATGAAGAGAGGGAAGGAAAAGTACCTTGCTATTATCCTTTTCTTCTTCTATGCCTCTCTGCTCTGTTTCTCTTTGCTTTGACTCTCCCTTTCTCTTTCTTCCCTTTTTTACTGCACCTGTCTCCTTTCTCCTTTCTGTTACAGTCACTCCCCTTTTTATTCGTTGTCTAGGTTAAAAAGTTTTTCTTTTATGAGCTGAATTTATAAAAAAACTCGGACTAATCCTAAAAGATGACGATTATTATGCTGTAATAATTATTGAAAGATAGATTTCTGGTAGACTAAATTTCAATTATATTACAAAATTATATTTGATCTTAAAAGATTTAAACTAAAAAAGTAACATAATAGATATTTCTTTTTCCTTTTGGAATGAAAATTTAGTGATTTGAAGTTTAGTTTACAATAAAATAAAAAATTGATTTCTAAGACGTTAAATTAATTAAGATACATTTTATTCTTTTCTCGAATTCTACTATAATGGTTAAATGAAATCATTATTTGAGATTTATGGAAAGATAAAATTACATGAGAGAAAATTGCTCTTGTTTTTCCTAATTCTCGAAACTTGTTATGATGTTCCCAATTCTAATTATCGAATTCATTAATTTATTAGTACATTTTGTTTTGGGTATATATATATATATATATATATATATATATATATTTTTTTTTTTTTTACTACTTTTTTACTTTTACACCAATAAATTGTAAATAAATACATGTAAAACTAAAATATTATTTCACCTCAAAATCGTAGACAATATTTTTATGAATTTTTTATTTATGTATTGTTTGTTTGATTTTTATGTAAGATTTCAATTAATCTCAAATTCTTAAAATATATTATTATTTGATATTTATAAAAAAGAACTTATATAGGAGAAAATTTCTCTTACTTCATGTTGAAAGACCTTATTCCTAATGTAACACTTATATCTTCTCTATTTATAAAATAGACCGTTCTCAAGTTTATATTAAAATAACACTAATTTTTTTTAATTTTAAAATATGTTATGTTTTTTTTATTAAAATAACACGTATTTCGTTTTTTATTTTGTATTAAAGAGACCCTTATTCACTTTATTTTAGTTTGAAATAACATATTATTAAACTTAAATAGAAATTAAAATTAAAGTTTTAAAATATAAATATTTATAAGAAACTGTATGATTAATTATTACATATTAATAATATAAAAAAATTATATTGTCATTAAATTATGAATAATCTTATAAAGCACTTAAAAATACTTTTAAGTAAACATTGTTTTAATACAAAAATAAATAAATAGTTAGAAAAACATATGAACCTTTTTAATTTATTAGTATATTTAAATATAACTTTCCAAAAGTATAAATATAAATAAAATAAAAAGTTTAAATATTTATTTTTCAAAAAAAGTCATAATTGGAGAATGGTTAAATAATAGAAAGAAAAGTATATGTTCAAAACTTTCTTTTTCAGTTACATCTTACAACTATTTTTAATAATAAAATATTATATTAAAATAATAATGATCATAATAATAATATAAACTAATAATTTTAAAGTTGTATTTTAATTATAAAGAAAAGTATTAAAGTATCATGACCCATATAGAATACAGAAACAAGTTAAGTAGTCTCGTTTTATTTTGGTTTGGTCCATTAGAAATTAGTATGGTGAGCAAAATTGCTATAATTATGTTAATTTTTTATTATTACATATATATAATATTTAATTATGTGAGTATATTTTTAACATGTTAAATTATTTAATTATAATTAATAATTAAAATTAATTTATGATTCTTAATCATTTTAATTATATTGTTATTATTATATTTATATTTTTTAAATGATACTATTTAAAAATATATTTCTTTAAAAATTAATTATTTTAATTCTAATTAAAAAAATGAGCATCGAACTACTCCCTGTTGACTAAGATATTTTTTTAATTTTATAACAAAGATATTGTTTTATTTAAATTTAATTAAATGTACAATTTATAATATTTTGTTTTTTTTTAAAAATAAGAAATATAAGATTATATCAAAATGTGTTGAGAGAACAATAGGCACTCAAACTATCATATTATAACAATATCATATTGTTTATAGTAATCCTTCTTATCAGTTTCAAATTAGATAATTACGAAATTTTATTTCCACTAACAATTAGGATCTACCACACAAAAGTCTATCTTATATGATTTTCAAAATAATTACACATACCACCAATTTCTCCTTCTAGCTCATGGTTTCCTGTCGGTTCCCAAATCTGATAGATTATCTGCTCCCATGTCATACACGATCATAGCAGTATTCAACAAATACAATATGCACATAAAGCAAGGGTAAGCAACTAGACAATAAAATTTTATTAGAGTTTGGCATTACACATGAATAACATGTAAACTTCAAATCAACCTAAGGCCATAACCCACCAAAAGGTTTAGCCAACTACACTCACAAATACATACAGATCATTGATGACTTTCGAAAGACTGTATGGAGTTCGGAGTACTTAAGTATATATATACAATCTTGGCCCTTGACCCATTCATAATCATCCTCATCTCATAATCACACCACCAGGGTAGCTACTATTAAGTCTTTCCCCGATTGGGTCACCCGCCTCCATCAACTTCCTACAACAGATATTCTCTTCTATATGAATAGAAATATCTTGGAAGTCTAGATGTCCCATTACTACATTACCTAAACTCCATACACATTAATAATATATCATTCATTCAAAAGACTACCACCTTTTATAAACAATCACATTTCATACATCTTGGGTCTTACTGCTTACAATTACTTATCTTTCTCAAGCCTTATTGCCCAATCACATTTCACACAAGCCCATATTCTTGCAACAAAACCATAAGGGGATACAAATTCACAAAATATGTCATGTTCTCATTTTTCATAAGTAGTAATTAATTGCCATGAAGCTGTAATCGATTACCAAAGTCAAAAACAAAATATGTAAACCCATAATTATGCAGCAACCCAAAACAACAACTACATACTTCTCTAGTCCCACAAAACACTCAACAAACTATCATTCATGCCAATTCACTGCACATACATTCTAATTCACAATTCAACAACCATCTTTTACATTACTACAAACTATACATGTTGTATTCAATATAGTTCACAATTATCACAATTCATTAGGTCAATTAATCATGCAATTCAATAAGTCATCCAACAAGTCATAGACTTCAATAGTATAACTCAGTACATAATTCCTCCATTTCCTACTTCAAGTTCTATTTCTACCTAAACCTTTAAACATTTGAAGTTGAAGCTTCCTTTACCTAGAATAAACTCAATTTGGTATTCTTCACTCAAGATTTCTTTTAGCTACTGCATGACAAGGTTAAAGTTCCATTTTTCTACTGATAAGAGTACCTAATTAACAATTAAACATGCAAAAAATGGTCTTAGCCTAGTGAAGAACGATATTGAAAACTAATAAAATATGATTGAACTCTTAATTTTAAGATCGCCTTAAAACTCGCAAAACACCAAATTATTTACAAAAACCTAAGAGAAGGAAAACTTACCTAATCAAAAATTTTAATCGATCTATCTTCGTCTACTCGTTGAGAGCAACAGAGTGACGATCTTCAATCTTCCAAAATATGAATGCACAAAGAAAAAAGTTAGAGAGAAAAAAGTTAGAGAGAAGAAGAAAGAAGGATTTTTAGGGTAAGAATAAGAGAGAGAAAGGCAGAGCGAGAAAAATGAAGTGTTCAATTTAGTTTTCTTCCTTTTATACAGCTTAAACCTATTACTAGTTATACATCATCTTTACCTCCTATAATAGCAAAAAAATTAATAATATTATTAGGTTTATAAATAAATATAATATTAATTACTTAGTTACATATTACTATATTATTAATATTTAAATAGTTTAATTTTTTAATATCTAAACAATTTTAATTTTCTTTAAGCTTTTGTTTATTTCAACTAATATATTGATGTTGCGGATTGAATTAACTATCCACGGAGAAATGCAGTAAAAGTTGGAAGGTGCCTTAATAAAAGAAAAAGAAAGATGAAGAAAGACTGATAATAAATATTTTATATTTTATCCTACATTTTACACTATAAAAAAGCAGCCAATATATATATATATATAATATAATCCTAATCCACTATTATGTTTACATGTATAATGTAAATGTAATCAATTAAGTTATATCACACATCAATTAGGTTTATGTATCAAGATATAATAAAATAAATTATGATTATACCATATAATATAATGTAACAAAATAATAATAATAATTGCTTTTACTGAAAAAAAAGTAGTTATTTTAAGATGAAAATAATAGTGTATTTAAGAATTTGAGATTGATTTTTAAAATAATAAAATTTAAAATATTAATAATAACTTTTTTCATTTACTAGAAATTTGAGATATCAAATATATAAATATAAAATAAATAAATAAATAAGTAAATACTATTTAAGATATTCATAATATATTTATAAGATTTTGAATTCTTTATAATTAGAATTTTGATTAATAAAAAATATAATAAAATATTTATAAATATTAACTTATAATGTTATTTATGATTATAATAGAATATTTGTTATATTTTCAATATTCTCAGTAATTACTAATTATAATAATGAAAATAAAATAATAGTAAAAATAAAATTAATAAACATAATAATAAAATTTTAATTAATATTTAATCAAAATTAATTTATAAAAACCATATATAATTTAACTATGAATATATTATTTTATAAAAGAAATTTAAATTTATTACATCAATTAAATTATTTACAATTTTTTATTTTTTTTCTTTTAATCCAAAACAATTTTTACTCTTTTTATCTTTTAATCCAAAAATTTCACTTTTTTCTCTTTTTTTTATTGAACTCTCTCAACATTATTTTCTTAATTTCTTTCCATTTTCTATTCTCTTCTTCTTAATTCAAACAATTTCAATTTCTCGTTATCTTTCTTTTAATCTAAAAAATTTCATCCTTCACTTTTTTTCATCTTTCTTTTTCTTTACACTCCATTAAATCAACTTCTCAGATAGAGAACTATAATCATTTTCTACCTTCAAAACATAGTATAATAACTTTTCTCACACTTACGAAAAATAATGTAAATGTTAAAATATGTTATGTAGTTGTATTTTAATTGCAATACAAGACAGGGATAAATTTTAGGAGAGATTTTATTATTATTTACTCTCAATTATTAATATATTTCCATTGTTATTAATGTATTAAGTATTAAATAATAATTATGCTATACCTAGAAATTTATATTTTCAAATTGTTGGAAGCATCATTCCATTCAAACATGTAATTTAAGTCTTAAAAAAAATAACTATTATCATGCTATAATCATTATTTAAAGATAGATTTCTCGTAGACTAAAATTTATAATTATATTTGATCTTAAAAGATTTAAACTAACATAGTAACGTAATAGAGATTTTTTTCTTCTGGAATGAAAATTTAGAGTTTTGAAGTTTATTTGTACAATAAAATATACATTTGATTTCAAAGACCTTAAATTAATAAATCAAAGTTAAAGATATATTCTATTATTTTCTCCAATTATACTATAATGGTTAATAATATTATTATTTGAGATTTATGGAAATGAAATCATATGAGAGAAAATTGCTCTAGCTAAATTTGCCATAATTTCCTTGATTATTCTTGATTTCTGGATAGGTCAAAGTATGTTTTGAACTTTTATAAAATTAATAATGTTAATCGGTTTTGAGAAAATATTATTGTTATTTTTTATATATATTTACACTTTCTTCCTCTAACAAAATGGTAATACATTACTTATATTTAATATTTATGAAGAATATTATTTTTATGTGAAAGATCAAATTATTTTATATTAAAAAAATATATTTAATAGTGTTAATACTGACATAATTTAACAATCAGTGTCCTATACCAATCCATCTTCTTCTCCCGGTAATAAAATTAAGAGATATTATTATTTGAAATATGTAAAAATAAGAACTTAATTTCCATTAAAATGATTATAACATAAAATCTTAATTTATTTTTGCAGATTTTATCATATTACTCCATTAGAATGATTATAACATAAAATTTTGATTATATATAATTTTGAATACTTTATATCCATTTTTTTAAATACAACTTTCTTATAAAATCATATTTAATAATATAATATTTATACTTTAACTTATTAATTATTTTATATTATAATATATTTAATATAAACAAATAATTATATCATCTTGGAATTGTCATATAAACACATTCCAATGCAATATTATTATAAGACTTAAATTTTAAATTTGTGAATAATAAAATAAAATATTATTTATTTATATTAGATATAATTATTATGAGAGACAATTGATAAGGTAACATCTCCATTATGATATAATATCTTAATTAATTTTTTTGTGAGTTTTATACTTTATTTTTAAGACCTCATATTTGTTTAATAAAAAATCTTATAAGAACTTATTTAATACATCAATATATAAATTTTTTTATATTATAATTATATTTATGTAAATAATTAATATTACCCAGATCTTAAATTTATGATTGGATATTCTTACTCTTCTTTTAACCAGATATTCCCAAACATTTATGTCTTTCTTAAGTATATAAAAGAAACATTTTATTTAAATTTTAAATTAAAATTACACTCACTTTTAAATTTTTGAAACATATTAAAATATGTGATTTTTTATTAAAATTACTTTTATTTGTATCTTCGCTAGTTATAAAATAGATTTTTTTTGTGTGTTTGTATTAAAATGACACTCACTGTTTTAGTTTTGAAAATATATTAAGATATGTGATGTTTTTTTATTTATTTAAATGACTCTTATTTTTGTTGTGTTTGTAATGAGGTGACACTCACCTCTTTATTTATTTTGAAATAACATATTTATTAAATTTAAATAGAAATTAAAATTAAAGATTTCAAATATAAAACTTTATTAAAAATGAATGGTTTAATTATTACATATTAATAATATTTAAAAAGTTATATTTCCACTAAATTATAAATTATCTTACAAAGTATATAAAAATATTTTTAAGAAAACATTGCTTTAATACAAAAATAAATAAATAGTTACAAAAATATGACTTTTTCTTTAAATTTATCCTTATATTTAAATATAACTTACTGAAAGTATAAATATAAATAAAATAAAAAGTTTGAATATTTATTTTAAAGTAACAAGAAGAACTATAAATTTCATTTAAAAGACCTCAAGAGAATGGATGTATTTTTTCCATAATTTAAACTCATTCATTCTTTTATTTATAAAAAATCAATTTATATTTTTAACTTTTATAGTTATTTAATTAAAGTTTAATCAACATATTATTTTTAAATAAAAAGGATGAATGTTATTTTATTAAAAAAGATAAGAAAAATAAATGTCACTTTATTTAAAACACAATAAAAGTGATGTTGTGTTTTTTCTACGAGTAAATAAAATGAGAGACAAAAGGTGTCCCAACTCTTTTTACTAGAAAACTAGGGCGTATAACAGTTAAAGAAAATATAATTGTGATCATTTTATTAGGAACTTGAGATATAAGTGTCTATTTTAATATTAAAAGAGTGTGAATATCATTTAAAATGATTTTAAAGAAATGAATGTAATTTTCTCATTATATTTTATATTTGAGAGTTATTAATCTCAAATTGAAATAAACAAACTATTTTTAATAATTGGAACTTGTTCTGATTGGTTGGTCTTTGACAGACATCTATAAAAGTTGGTGATTAACAGAATCTATAATTTTGAACATAGCATGAAAAAAGGTGGTGAAGAATGAAGATGATGCAGAAACAGAAGAGTGAAGTGAAACTTATGAGTCAAAGCAATGAAGCTTGGGAGTAATGGTTGTGGTGAAATCTTGGAAGGCCAACTTTGTGGCCTAAGGCTTTGATATCTTCTTGCACCTGTGCTCTGAACTGGGTGTAAGTGAAGGGCTTGTACTTGGAGCTTTCAATCACAACGTCTTCACCAGGGAACACAAAGTAACACAGTGAAATCCTCTCTTTGTGTTTGTTCATGCTCACTCTGTGTGTCACACTCTTGTATCTGTCGTTGCTAATGGCCTAAACCAAACCAAAACAACCATTATGAGACTAATTAAGTCCATAATACTTATGTCAGTAGTTAAAACTATAGAAGCATACAAATAAAAAAGAACATGGACCTGCATCATGTCTCCGAGGTTGACAATCAAAGTGTTGGGAATGGGTTTTACATGGAGCCATTGATGATGTTTGAGCAGCTGAAGTCCACCAACTTCATCACCTTGGTTCAATATGGACAGCACTGAGCTATCTGTGTGCGCCTCCATGCCCCAACCAGCATTTGTATCAGGGCAATTAGGGTATCGATACACACGCACCATTCCACTTTTTTCTGCTAAGTATTCCTTTGACCTTTTTATATTCAGCTCAAGGTTCTTTGCCATAGCTTCAAATAAACTTCTGCCAATTCTCGACAAATGCCTTTCATACTCCATTAGCAGAACTCTAGCAAACCAAACACATACATATACATACATAAACATGCATCTTGTTAGTTAGTTATTAAAACATCATTCACTTAGAAATGACCCATATAAGATTTTAATCATATACCTAGAGATGACAAAACACACTTGACTGAATAGATTGATCTGAAATGTAGCCTAAATTATTGAAAGTAATTTATTTTAAAAAAATTATAAATATAAAATGGAATTAAATCATCAAAATGGACTTGTTCATCAATAAGTTCAAAAAATCCACCAAAGAGATTAGATTAATAAGAAATTCTTATCCTAAATCGAATCAAACTATATATATTTGAATATGGGACGGCTATGTTTGATGATGTTGAAATAGTTAAGTTTTTGACATGTTGCCTATATGTTGGATGATCAAGTAATTAATTCTAAGAATTATGAGAAGAAACATATAATATAATAAGATTCAACCTTATCCTATCTTTTTCATATACCTAATAAAAGAAAGTAAAGCACCCAATCAATTGGTCTCTCTCCTCTAATTGCTCTTGTCTCTCATAATTTATCACTTTTGGACCAATTAGATTAGGCAATCACTTGTACATTATTTCAAAAAGTATTCTTCAATTACCTACTTCTCTGTACACAAGCGGCAGCTACCATATGTTTTGGGTTGTTTTTAATTAAAAATAAAATTTTACTATGGTAATATGTTTGTTTTTTAACGTAAAATTTTAGTTACATAAATGACTGAAAAAAGGCTTCATAATTATAATTAGAAAAGAACATAAGGAACTAGTACTAGGCTCAATTGCAAAAATGGTAGTAATACATGTCTCTTCAATTTGTTCATGTTTTTTCTAATTATGGTGGTCTTCAGCGTCTAATTAAGGAAATTATACGTTAAACACGACCATCAAATCTGATAATCGTCCTCCACGAAATTACACAATCCAATTGGTCGAAGCACCCGTTCATGCAGTCCGTCAAGTGTGGGGATGGCAATTAGACCCGCACCCGTGGGGACCGAACCGCCCCCGCCCCGAGTTTGACGGGGAAAAACCGAGTTGACCGAGTTCGGGGTCGGGTTCGGATTTTCCCCGTTTAAATCAATCGGGTTCGGGGTCGGGGATGGGTAATGCAATCCCCGTCCCGCCCCCGTATCCATCCCCGCCCCATCTTTAAATTTAAAGATAAACCCTAAAACTATTCATATTCTTTCTTAGTGTTTCTTTTTATTTTTTATACATAAAGGGTTACAGTGTCTTCTCTGAAACCCTATTTTCTATTCCACACTTTTCTCTTTTCTTCTACCTTTCACTCATTCTTTCAACTTTCTCAATCTTTTCAACCAGTTTCAATATACTCTTCTCTTTCTCTCATCCTCTACACATTTACTTTTCTTAGTCCCTTCAACCAATTTCGTGAACACATAACATAAGGTTAGTTCTTTGTTTCTTTATCAATTTTCTAAATATTGTGCATTGATAATAACATCTATTATTATTTTATTCTCTGAAATTTTTTGTGAGGACTTCATTTGAGGGACTTGATGAGCAATATTTTGTAATCTCATTGTGGCTAATCTATTACATCTATGGTTAGATACATAACATTTTGCACAATTTCTCACATATTTTCTACATTTGTTTTGTATACTGATTTGAGTATTCATACTTCTATTTTTATTTTTCATTTTCTAGTATTATTTTATTTCTATTTTGTTTTTTAACATCTTATTTACCATTTGATATTTAAATTTTAAAAGTGTATTCATTGTAAACTATGTAACCCTATTAACTTTGTTTGTAATCTCTTTGTGATTAATCTATTACATTTATGATTAGATACATAACCTTTTGTACAATTTTGCACAGATTTGTTATGTTTGTATACCTGGTGTTTCTATTTCTATTTTATTTTCATTTTCTAGCATATTTTTATTTCTATTTTCATGTTCTTAACTTTGATTTTCCTCAAAATTAAATTTTAAAAGTGTCTTCTTTGTTAACTGTATAATTGTTGTGATTTTTTATTAATTTTGTAGTCTATCTTTATCAATTTTTTTATAATTTGTAATCTCTTTGTGAGTAATCTGCTACATTTATGATTAGATACATAAACTTTTGTATAATTTTTGCACAGATTTATTATGTTTGTATACTATTGTTTTTATTTCTATTTTATTTTCATTTTCTAGCATATTTCTATTTCTATTTTAATTGTTTTCATTTTCATATTCTTAACTTTGATTTTCCTCAAAATTAAATTTTAAAAGTGTCTTATTTGTTAATTGTATAATTGTTGTGATTTTTTCTATTAATTTTGTAGTCTATCTTTATCAGTTTTTATAATTTGTAATCTTTTTGTGACTAATCTATTACATTTATGATTAGATACATAACTTTTTTGTACAATTTTACACATATTTGTTATGTTTGTATACTGGTTTTGAGTGTACCTATTTTTATTTCTATTTAATTTTTATTTTTTAACATAATTTTATTTCTATTTTAATTGTTTTTATTTTTATCTTCTTAACTTTCATTCTCTTCAAAATTAAATTTTAAAAGTGTCTTCTATATAAACTGTATAATTAATTACTGTGATTTTTTATAAAATTAAAATTTAAAAAATTATTGTTGAGAAATGTGATAAATAAATCATTTTACTTTTGTAATTGCAGAAATTTTATTTGTTGTTATGGAAAATATTGGAATATCACAAGCACATTAACTTGTTAGAAGAAAATGTAGACCCTTCAATCAGTGATCCTACTACTACACCAAATGAAGTTTCCCCAGCAACAGAAGATAATGAGCATGAAGAAACTGCACAATCAAGATCAAATAGGCTTAAAAGTAAATAATGGAGAGGACAAGACTCAATACAATTATTGTAAAATACTTTTGGGTGAAAAATAAAAAAATGGAACAAATAATTTGTAAATAATTTATACTAAAATATACTTCATTAACAAAATAATTTAAAATTTGTAACATTATAATATATAAAAGAAAAAAATATTTAATATTAAAATACTTAATTTCTATAAATTTATCTTTAACAGTCTATTTATGTGATACGCTATATATATATATTATAGTTATGCTTAAATTTTTAGATTTATTTAAAATATTTTAAAATTATATTTTAAGAAAATAAAATGGAACGGGATGGGGCGGGACGGGGAAACCCGACCCCGATGGAGATGAGTGTGAGGACTAAATTGTTATCCCCGACGAAGATCGGAGGCGGGGACGAAGATGGTTAAGTGAATCAGGAACGGAGGCGGGAGATGAAACCCACCCCGCCCGCCCCATTGCCATGCCTAATCAAGTGTCATAATCTCGAAAAGGTGACGGGTACCCCACAACCAAAACCATGATCCCCATATGTTTTCAACACTGAATTATATTTTTAATTAATAATATTTCCCTATTATGACAATACATTTAGAATATTTAATATAATTTTTTTTAACCTCAGATTATATCTGGTTTGTGATTAAACGATATTATAATCAAAGTATATATACCTTCTTTTAATCTAATAATGATAATAGTCAAATAACAAAAGAGAACATTATATTTATAAGACTCACATGCATACATACATATACATAACACACAACACACAACACAGAAACTCCCAAAAGATAGACCCGAGGGCCTGCCACAAAGAAACAAAAACCAATAAACTATAAGGGAAACAAAAGGCATAGAAAAACATCGAAGAAGACAAACGTTAATAATGCAAGTTGTTGGCGATATTGTTCTTACCTTACGGACTCGAGCGTGGGAAGTTGAGGGTTGAAGTGGGAGAGTTGACTCAACGGCACATCAAACCCTTCAACCCAATTCATGTTTTGGGGGCCTCTCGTTAGGGCTGTTCCCGATGGCGTTAGGGCAGGGGTGCCCCAAAAGTATGTCACAGGGCTGCCACTGCATGCAACTTCTTTGGCCTCAAAGGTCAGAGAGAACAGTTCCTTCGCTACCTCTTGAAGCTCCTTCAAAAGGGTCAACGGAACACCATGGTTGACCAAACGGAACAAACCCCAGTTCTTGCAAGCTTCTTCCAACTTGTCATGTTGTAAGCACTCGAGATCTATGATGGGCACAGGATCCGGGTCCTGAAACTCTTCATCCGGGTTGAGGTTAGGTGGTGGTGGTGGATGTTGCTGCTGGTCAAGGTGGCGGAGAACGGGAGGGTAGGACTCTAAGTTGTTCATGTTGCTGTTGTTGTTTTCGTTGGAAAGCTTGGATATATATATAAATCTATCATAAGTGGTGTGGTGTTCTTTAATAGTAAGGTTGAGAAATGAAAATAGGTTGTGAATGCATGCTGTGATTCAAACAGTGGACGAATGAGATTGGTGACTATATATATATAGAACTCGCAAAACGGTTCGGTTTAGCTTGTTACAGTTTTTCAGACTCGACTCAGTTCAGTACTATATATGTTGTTGGATCATTTAAAATTTTAAAAAATAATTTATAATTTAAGATAAATAAAAAACATTATTTTAATTTTTTTAAAAAATATAATTACTTTTTAATAAAACAAACTGACCAAAAATTATTAAGTATAGGTACAAAAGTTTACGGTCTAATAGAGTTTACTTTTCGAACTATTCGAGTCAATCTATTCAACTAAAGACTCCTTTTTTTCCTCACCTTTACCTATGTATGCACTCGAATAGAGGGCCATGATAGAGAAATGATAGTAGTGCCTCATTGTTTTATATATTGTATTCGTATAAAAAAGTGATAGAGTGCCAATGAAATATATTCAGGTTTCGAACATAAAATTCCTTTATAGTAAATAATTCACAAAAACCAATAATTTTATCGTATACATTGGTAAGTGGAAAAGTTGTGCAGAGGATGATTGTATTAATTTGAAGGGAACAAAAGTGATACCTGGAAATTAGAAATGATGAAGAGTGTTTTGTTTGGAGTAGAAAAACTTATGTGATTCTAGAGGATTCTGCAAGGGTTGGTTGGGGGACCAAAACTACATGCAAATTGACAAGTGTCCATGAGACCCCTCTGTGCAAAGGTCCAAACAAAAGGGGAGTTGTCCAGTGTTTGGACCACTGTACGCAGCATGGATTGGTCCCCCTGCTCTTCCTACCTTATTCCAAAGGGATGGTAAAGAAATGACCAGATCAGATGCTATCATGTGTATGTATCCACCACCGACCCATGTGTTTGGATATCACTCTAACATTCACCTTCTTAGTTAAGATGCATCACTTTTCAAAATAATTTCAGTAAATTGCTTATGGAATGAAAGTATGTAAGGAGTTTTTTGAATGTTGGAATTTCCCTTTAGCAATCCATATGTTGACAAGTAACATGTCACTAGTTTAAGATAAAGTGAGAATAGATTTCTGAAGTAATGTCTTATATTTGTATCTATTTTTAATCAACTATGCACAGTGCATCAGAATTAACTTCTATATACCAACTGTCTATCCAATTCAAAGATGTAACATGCAGTTGGTAGTGGGGCCATTTATATGTAACATCTAGATTGGTCTCCTGACCCTTCTTCTCTTCCAAGGTGTTCAAAATTCAAAAGGGATGGTGAAGAAATAAACAAATCAGATGCTATATATCATATCAATGCCACCTCATGTCATGTGTTTGGACATGCTTGCACCTTCCTAGTTAAGGCCTAGATGGATCTTTACGAGAAAAAGTAAAGTTACTGTCAAAAAGTTACCTCTTGAAAATTTTACACAATAAGTAGGGGTGGCAGTGTACTGCATGGCATTAATGTTTTTGTCTGTTTAATTCAGAGTTTTTCTGTTTTTGACTTTTATCTCTGTAAAAAGTACAGATGCTTTTTCTTTTTATGCCAGATACAATGTTAAAAGTTAATGAAACTAAAACCGTGGGGGAAATCTTGCGGATTTGTTAGGGCTTTGGTCCCAATCTAACTGATATCAGAGACTCAATTGTGATGTTTCATGCACTTTTGGGTCTGATTACTTATGTACATGAGACGGGTTTTGTTTTACTGTGTAAATAATATATTGAGTGAGTATTATTAATATATTTATGATGGTTTTTAATATTGTTCTAAAATATGAATTTGGCCTCAGTTCTTCTGTTTAGATTTTATATCTAATAATTTATGTGAGACTTGATTTTTTACTAAACGATGTTCTTTGGTCTTTGACTCCTGAGTGGTTGCACTGCTGGTGCACTTTTGGTCTGATCCTTACTGGTATATATGGGGTCTGGTTGGTGTTTCATTGATTCATTGTTCCTGTGGAACGAGTTGGCTATGTTTTATTGCTTCTACTGTTGGTTTTGGGTAAGGGAACAATGAAAAGGTGTTCTGTTACCATTGAAAATGACAAATGATACCACCCAACGCGTGGATCAATTAATGAAAGTTATTTAATTTTAGTTTAGTTATTAGTTTTAACTTCAAGTTTTCTGTTACATATTCAATTAAAGAACTTAGTCATTAAAATGGCTTTATATTAGAATATGATTATCTTCCTTAAAGAACATATAATCCATAAAAAAATAAAAAGTAGGTAGCATTAATGCACCTTTGTTCTAGCTGCATATAGACTGAGGAAGTTGGACATGATGGAAATTGAAAATTGGAAAAATAAGAAATTGTGCATTGTAGAAATGGCTTCTCATGTATTGGTCATAACATAAGTGGCTGTAAATGCTTATTATTATTACCAATGATGAAATGAGTGATCATCTATCTATTTCAACTTTTGGGAGCTGACTATTTTCTCAAGTGGCAAGAAAGGAATCAGGTGAACAAATCTCTTTGGGAAAGAATAATTTTCTGTATCAGAACTTTGTACTTAATTTATTCTGGTTTTACATAAGAATTTGATTGATTAAATGTATGAGTATAATTCACAATCTATTATATTATAATTCAATCACAAAATCATATGATTTTTATGATATTAATAATAGAAGGCAATGAACATTCCTACCTACTGCATTATATAAAAAGAGAATTTTAATAGATAAAATTGTCTTCTGTGACAAAAATACATGCTATAACAAAAGGTGAAGAAACCATTTAAGCAAGGGAAGACTTGCCAGCTATTTATGAGTGATTCTGTAATAAAGCGAATTAAAAGTTAGTTTCCACCCGTTGTTATGTAGCCATGAGGATGACACTAACTAATCACTTGTTGAATATATTCTTTCTACTTTATGTTATTGCAGAAAATTGAAAAAATTGAAACCACCTTAAAATTGAGACAAGATAAAGTAAATGCAACCTTATTTCTAATCAGACAATATCAGGATAACTATATTCACTGTTTCATGGCCAGAAAGGATGGTACTATGATCCTATGGATGTAAAAGGCATAACATGTGTTGGAAAGATGTACCAGAAATTTTGGAATATGTTCTACCAGGTGTGCCTTTGCCTTGGCTGTCACATATAAACATGACCTATCATGTCATATATCATATTCATATTTATACACATTGATTTAGGTTTCGCATTATGAAAAACATACCACTCAAATCACATGCCACTGCTTGCTATTCAACTTGTGCTTTTTGTGTTTTTTCTGTTGTTGAAAGGGAGAAAAATAGAGAGAAGAAATGTGGGAAACTCTTTATATAATATGATGAAAATTGTGTTGTAAATGTGTATGTGGTTTTTCCTTCCATTTTTTTTTCTTTTTCAACATGTTGCGATATAGATGGAACTAAGTATGAACATTTGACAAAAATGTATCACTTCATGTATGCCAGATTCAAGATAATTAGGAAAAGAAGTATATATTAGACTTATAACTTATTTATTAGAATTATTAATAAACTTATTTAGACAAATTGGACAATAAATCCACTTGTCTTTTAAATATCTTATAATAAGAATAAGCTTTAAATAAATCCTATAATAAATAGGATTTTTACATATATTAAATTAAATCTTAGAATAAAGTCTAAAATAAATAAACAACTAGAGTAATTTTGGATATTTTTTAATAAAATCGTATTCACTAAAAAAATTTGTTCAAAGTATAAACTTTTAATTTTCTCTTTTACATTTTAAGATACCATAGAAAGAGTAAAAACATGGCTGAAAAGTGATAGTAACTTGGTGGAGAGAGAAACAAGTATAGAGAAGAACTGAAAAAAATATATATAATTTTTTTTTTCTAAGTATGATAAGAAAATTATAAAATTTTCATCTAGACTTTAAACCACACATAGAAAAAGAAGAATAATTATAAATTTATAGGATATATGATATAATAAGAGAAAAAAATAAAAAAAAATATTGAATAAATATATATCAAATGAATATGTATGTATATCACTATCTTTTAATAATCAATACACCAAAGCATATAAGGACAACCAAAGATCTAAATGTAAATCCTAGAAAATAGGAAATATTCTTTCTAGAGAAAAAAAGTATTTAGTGAACAATCACATGTATAAATGCTAAGTAGGAAGGATATAGGAAAAGTGGAGGGATGGAGAAGCAAAACGGAGTACAATGGACATAAAACTAAAGATTCATGGAGTGGAATGACAATAAAAACAACAATAAAATATAAGATTGAAGAGAAATATAACGAGAAGGAGAAAATTATCTATAATAAGAATCAATAATAAACACAAGAAAATAAGAAGAAATAATAAAAAAAGTTTTTTAAGAAAGATTTACAAAAAATATAATTAAAGAGACAAAGGAAGAAATAAAAAAACAATAAAACAAGTCTCTTAAGAACATTATAAAATATTTTAAAGGAATAAAAAGATATTCTATAAACTCTAAAAGTACTAGCTTAGACATCCAAGGTAGATGAATGCACATGAAGTGTATCTACCTTCAACATGTAACTTTTAAGAACATGTATTAATAGTTGTAATTACTTGCACATGTCACTTCAAATTCATGTGAAAGTTGTAATTATTTCACATGTCTTTCCTCTTTCCAAGGATATCTTGGTATGCCTCTCCACCTTTCAAAGGTAATACATGTGCTAAATCACTATTAGAAAGTTAACTTTCTTTTAATCATAAAATTAAATGATACATTAACTTAAGCATTATAGTTAGACTTATGTTTACACTAGATATAATCATTATTTTTGTGTTGACAATTAAAGTTTTTTTTCTTGGGTTCACATTCCTTAAACCTCATTCCTAAAGCTTTGGTGGAAACTCATCCTATAAAAAGGAAATCAAGTCTTTCTTGCATACTTAGATTTGAATGAATGAAATACAACTTGTTGGTAAGTTTTTTTAATGTCTTAATAACATGAGACTCTTGTCTTTAGTTCTTATCTTGAAGAGCTTCTTCAAGTAACTAATCTCCATTGCACTCAATAACAACACATACAAAAAATGTTTGAATTTATTTTTTCTTTTTCAATTTCTTACAATCTAATTAATTTAACTGTTGTTATTTTTTAAAATATTTTAGTATGATATTTTTAGGAATATAATAAAATTTTAATTGTTATGTTTTGTATAACCTATATCCCTTAGTATTTACTCAGAATTTTATATTTTACTTTTTAATCTTTTACAAGGAAATATTTTACTGTATTAATCACTTAATTTGTCTTTATTTTAGTTCTTTCTATTTCACTTTTCAATGATAGAAAGTATATTGGATTTCAAGAGTCTTAGTCAAAATCTGTAGAAAGTATATTGGATTTAAAGAGTCTTAAACACCTATTATACTTGAGAAAGCTAACACTATTATAGGAATAGGAGAATTTAAATCACCACAACAACTTTATTAAATATAAACTTATTTAGAAATAAAAATATTATTTATTATAGTAACTAAATTAAAAACTATTTTATAAACAAAAAATTATTAATATTTAAAATAGTTTTTATTATAATAGAAATTATATTTTTTTATATCTATTAATCTTAAAAAATTATGAAATTGGTTTATATATAATATTAATTAAATTAGTTTTTATATCAAAATCTAAATTAGTTTTTAATATTTGTTATCAAAATTTTAGTACCTTACTACATTAGATTTTAAATTAATCTTTAAATTATATTCTAAATTACTTAGTTTTTAATTTCATTAGTGAACTATTTCATTGTTTTATAAGTAAATAATATAATTACCAACTTTTTTTTATAACAAATACAACCTATTAAATCTTGGTCCTTGGAATGAAATAAATATTTGATAATTGGAATACTGTATATATTATTGAGTTCCGATGAATAAAAATTGTGGTAAGTTAACCTAATTTGTTAGAAGTAGATAATGTGGAGATGCATGTTCTTTGATGAATTTGTTCTACATGTTATGATATTGTATCTGAATTATTGTGTAAGCAGTGTAAGGTTGTGAGAGCCACATGGAAAACACGGGAAGTTCACGTTTTGCAAAGAATTAATTGGATTACAAGACCAAATATGACAAACCATGTTATGCATAGTTGATAACTACCACTCAACAATTTCTGATTCATTACCAACTAATTTTCTCCCTTTCGTTAAATTCCTTTCAATAATTCTTCTACCTGTTTAGATTGGTGTAGTTTTTGGACTTTTGCCAATAAATATGAATGCGCAACTTTGAGTTTAGTGTTTCTATTTAACATTTCATAACTCGGAAACACAGAAAACACAAATTCCAAACCACTCCCAATGTTGATAGATTATAATTAGATTGATTTTCTTAAAAACATATCGTTTCTATATGAATTTACACTACTACAGTATTAGGAATTAACGTCGTCATTTTACGTCGGTTAATCTACAAACGACGTAGAAGAGTGTTAAAGGGTCTTTAACGTCGGTTATTGGGCAGAACCGACGTAGAATGTGAGCGACTCAACATTCCACGTCGGTTGCTACCATAACCGACGTAGAATGTTAGATCTACAACATCGGTTCTGATAGCAACCGACGTGGAATGTTGAGTCGCTCACATTCTACGTCAGTTCTGCCCAATAACCGACGTAAAAGGCCCTTTATAACACGTTCCCGCGCCCTCTTCTTCCTCACTTTTCGTTCTTCGTTTTCGAGTTTCGCTGCCGCCGCACTGATTTTTCTGGTTTTCCTGCGTCGCGAACGCCTCTTCCTTCCAGACGCCGCCGCTCGCTGCCGCTGCTGCCGCCGCCAACCTCCCTCTGCGTTGCGAATCCGTTTGGCACTCGAATCCGGCACTGTGAACCGCGCCGCTGCCTTCGCCGCGTGGTTGCCTTCACCGTGTCGTTGCCGCCGCCGCGCCGCTGCCGCCTACCCCTGCCATTGCCGCTGCCGCCGCGAACCGCGCCTGCAGGTTTCATTTGTCTGCCGCCGAACCCTGCCGTCGTCGGCTGCCGATGCCGCCGCTGCCTGCCTCGCCGCATGCGCTGCCGCCGCCGCCTCTGCCGTGCCTGTCACTGCCGCCATCGTTGCCGCCGTTACCGCCACCGTTGCCACCGTTACCGCCGCCAGGTTAGTGAGTTTTTTATTGTTTTTATTGTTTTTTGTTTTGTAGATAGTGTTTGTATGATTAGGTTATTGAAATGCCTGTAGATGATTGTTCTGATGATCTGGCTGTGCCCATGGGGCTTTATTTGATGTTGTTTATGTATTTGATGTTGTGTAAAAATTTGGATTTAGTCAAATAACAGAGGAAACTCTGTCGAAATTTCGTTAAAATGAGTTTGTCTCTAGTAAACTGTACTAAATAATGTTATAGTGTTTGTATGATTAGGTTATTAAATGTCTGTAGATGATTGTTCTGATGATTTGCCTGTGCCCATGGGGCTTTATTTGATGTTGTTTATGTATTTGATTTTGTATAAAAATTTGGATTTAGTGAAATAATAGAGGAAACTCTGCTGAAATTTCGTTAGAATGAGTTTGTCTCTCTTATAGAGCAAACTCTATTAAATGATAATTTTGATTATAGTAATCAATGATATTAAATTCATTGATGACGGATAAGTTTTTTATTAACTCTTAATTGTAGTCTAAAATCCGAAAATGAATCGAAGTTGGATGAATGCAAGTCGTATATCAGAAGAGTATGAGAATGGAGTTGAACAATTTTTGAGTTTTGCTGAACGAAATGGTCTAAAGATGAATGGAAAATTTTATTGTCCCTGTGTTAAGTGTGTTAATGGAAGAGTTCAAACCGTAGATATAATACGAGAACATTTAATATGTGAGGGTATCATGAAAAATTATACTACATGGATATGTCATGGTGAACTTATTGATATTCCAGTAGTATCACAAACTGTGGAGGAGGAGGATGTCTGTATGGAAGATCGAATAGAGGATATGCTTCGTGATGTGGGTCGGAGAGCTTTCTTCAAGCACATGCACTGTATATGATAAATTGAAGACCGATTCGGAGACGACTTTGTATCCTGGGTGTACAACTTTCACACGATTGTCTTCTGTATTAAGATTGGTGAATTTGAAGGCAAAGTTTGGTTGGAGTGATAAAAGTTTCAATGAATTGTTAGAACTTTTGAAAGAGATGCTTCCAGATGAAAACACATTGCCTAACCGTATGTATGAAGCAAAGAAGATACTTTGTCCAATGGGTTTAGAATATAAAAAGATACACGTTTGTCCTAATGACTGTATTTTATACGTAAAAGAGTTTGAATCTCTTCACAAGTGTCCAAAATGTGGTGTATCACGTTACAAAGTCAATGATGGTGATGGTGATGGTGAAGATAGTCATAAAAGGGTTCTCCCGCAAAGGTTATATGGTATCTTCCAATAATTCCAAGGTTTAAGCGATTGTTTGCTAATGAAGAAGATTCAAAAATCTCACATGGCATTCGAGTTGCAAAGAAACGAGATGGACAACTTCGACATCCCACTGATTCTCCACAATGGAAGAAAATTGATCGTCTATTTCCAAGTTTTGGTAGTGATGCAAGAAACCTTAGACTTAGACTAGCTACAGATGGAATGAATCCTTTTGGTAACTTAAGCACTAACCACGCTTCATGGCCAGCTTTATTGGTGATCTACAATCTTCCACATTAGTTGTGCATGAAGCGGAAATATGTTATGCTATCTATGATGATTGCAGGTCCAAGACAGCCAGGAAATGACATAGATGTTTATTTAAGTCCTTTGATAGATGACTTAAGATTGTTGTGGGAGGAAGGAGTAGAGGTGTTTGATGCAAATCGACAAGAGAATTTCAAGTTACATGCAATGATATTTTGTACCATAAATGACTTTCCAAAGATATGGTAACTTGAGTGGATACAGATGTCAAGGGTCATCATGCGTGTCCTATTTGTCAAGAAGATACAAGTTATCTGCAATTGAAACATGGGAAGAAGACAATTTATAATAAACACAGAAAATTCCTTCCAGTTAACCACCCATACCGAAGATTGAAGAAAGCTTTTAACGGTTATCAGGAGGATGAAATTGCTAAGTTACCGTTAACAGGTGAGGAAATTTATGATCGAGTGAAAAACATAAATGTTGAATTTGGAAAGACCCAAAAGAAATCTACTGATAGAAGCAAGTGGAAGAAGAGATCAATTTTTTTTGAACTTCCATATTGGTGTCATCTAGATGTACGTCATTGTATTGATGTGATGCATGTTGAGAAGAATGTACGTGATAGTCTAATTGGCACACTTTTGAACATCAAAGGTAAGACAAAGGATGGAGTGAATATTCGTCAAGATCTTTGTGAATTGGGAATACGTCCGGAATTGCATCCAAGATCTGAAGGCAAGAGAACATATATTCCACCAGCATGTCACACTTTATCCAAAAAAGAGAAGACTAGTCTTTGTCGGTGCCTTCAGAGTATTAAAGTTCCACAAGGATACTCTTCAAATATTAAGAGTCTTGTGTCAATGAAAGATCTTAAACTAGTTGGGTTAAAGTCACATGACTGTCACGTTTTGATGCAACAACTCTTACCTGTAGCTATACGTGGCATACTCCCGAAGAATGTGAGAAATACAATTATGCGTCTATGTTTTTTCTTCAACTCTATATGTGCCAAGGTAATTGATGAAAAATCATTAGATCAATTGGAAAATGAGGCAGCAATTATACTATGTCAATTGGAGATGTATTTTCCTCCATCATTTTTTGATATTATGGTTCACTTAATTGTTCATCTTGTAAGAGATACGGTTATGTGGCCCGGTTTATTTCATGTGGATGTACCCAATTGAGCGATACATGAAGATCTTCAAAGGGTATACTAAGAATCCATACAGACCCGAAGCTTCTATAGTTGAAAGGTATATTGCAGAAGAAGCTACAGAGTTTTGTTCAGAATACTTGGCAAAAGCACAAGCCGTGGGTGTTCCTACAAGTCGACATGATGATAGGATAAATGGAAAGGGTACTCGTGGCCCTTGGTTCAGTTCAGGAAGGGGCTTCTACCATCCACAGTGTGCCTTTGCCACCTGATTATTTGAGAGTGGTGGTAGAAGAGATTCGAGATGCTGATGCTCGAGTCCCTGTGCCTACTGATGAGGTACAGGTGGTGGGACAGGCCCTTCACACATTCATTGCTTGGCCCCAACATTTAGTGAGACAAGTTTCTAAAAAGGTATGTAATTTTTTATGTTAATGACTTCTGAAAATGTTATTTCTGTATTAAGTAGTATTGTTTTAAACATGTAGGATGTTCGAAAGCCTAAAAGTCGTGCTGCTTCTGAACATACTAAAGGAAAATAAACAGCTCTCCCAAAAAATCCAATTGTTGAGTTGATTCATGCCTCTGCAGAATATTATGCCAACTCTTTTGAGATTCGTTGGGATGCTAGGAGATTTGGGATAGATAATGCAAGCTTCTCTCTCTACATTTCATATTCTGACATCTCAGAGGTCACATTGGGTAATAGGGATCTCAACATCTCTATTTTACAACTTTGGACAATGTAAGTACATATTTATTATTATAATTTCAATTTCATTATTTAATATATAACATGTTATTATTTTTCATTTTTTAGGATGATGGATGAATTGGCTGAGGAGCAGGGAGCTTCAGATGTCTATGGATTTTTTGAGCCTCAGTCAATCCAAGCAGCTGGAAATAGAAGAGAGGAAGTCCAAAGATATATCCAAAATTGGATCCTCACCTCTAAAAGGCAGATATATCTTGGAGCATATTTATTCCAGTAAGTCAATATAAGTTTATTATTGTTTTTATTGTGATTGAATTATATTCTAAACATTTTATTTTTCAAGGCATCATTGGCAACTCTTCCTCATTAGTCGTCCGGAGAAGATCAGTATACTCGGTTTTGTTCTTTGAATAAAAACCGATACTCGATTTAAAGAACATTTTGAATAGGTAAGTATTTTAAAGTTTGTGTTTTCAAATATAAGTAATGTTCATATATTGACTAATAACTTCTCAACAGTGCTATTAAGGTGTGCAGTACCATTGATGGAATGCACATCAGCAAAGCCACTAACCCACACTCGGGAAATCCTACATGTAAGGTTACTTTTAATTCTCTAATGAATATTGAATATGTATTTTTCACAACTAATGACTTGTTCAATTCATTATAGGTTAATAGACAAACGGGTAGCTACGAATGTGGTTACTACGTAATGTATTGGATGTGGCTTATAGTTTTTGGGAATATCAGAGATACTTGGAGACAGGTTAGTCCTCCAAAACCCTATTCCTCCAAAACTGTATTGGTAAAGTTTCCTAACATACTTTCATTTTGGTAAAGTTTCCTACTTGTCATACCTAATATACTTTCATTTTGTTCCAGGTATTCAATGATACCCAACCCTTGCCCACAGAGTCTATCGACCAAGTCCGAGAAAAGTGGGCACGTAAGTTTTTAGAAATTAGAAATAGGGAACAATAGGAGTACTTTTATTGTAATTTTATTTATACAATTGTAAATAGAACAAATTTAAATAATTATTCAATATATATAATTCATTTGAAATTTAGCTATTTGAAATTTATGAAATTGTTTGCTGGTTTGCTGGTTTGTTTGATATGTAGGTACTAAAATTTAGGGAAAATGAGAAAATTAGAAACTGCATTGCAGTTGTAGAGGAAACTTTCAACGTCGGTTCAATTTGATACAAACTTTAATATTAGCTACTTACTTTATTTCTTAATTATCGATTTAGTTTAAATTTAAAGTTTTATCAATTGAAAGGCACAACAATTTAGATTGATTTTTTTTTCAATCTTACTTTTGCTTTTTAAAAGGAATTATTCAACAAATGATAATTCTTTCGGATATATTTAAACACAATAAAATGGTTTAAAAATTAAAATGTCTCATCCATCCATGATTCAATAGATTTTGATTCTCAAAATCAAATCCAAATTATATTTAATCTTTTTTTTTTAACTTTGACTTGTTTTGCTTTTGTTTTATTTAGATTCTTTTTCAGTTGTAATTGAAATGGATAGGTTTAGAACACATCTAACAAAAACTTTGTAAATTGGTTAAAAATCACACATAAAAAGAACAGTTTCTGATTTCGTTGCTAAAAGCTTGTAAAAGAAAGTTTCGTTCTCTAAAATAGCAAAAATAATAAGGGTTCACAAAAAAGATAATCCAAATATGTTAAATTATATCACTGAAGGACAAAGCAGGAGGAACTTGAAAAGAATGAGCAACTAAATGTAATATTATGAACCATAAGAGATGTTAATGATTTACGTAAAAATGATCAGATATTAATATATAATAGATCAACGAATTATTAAAAATAAATATTATAATAAATACAATTAGATATTATAGATATTATTATTTATTTTGTTTTTTTAGAAACACTTTTTAATATTTTTGTTATTATATATAACTTTTTTTCTTAAATAATATATTTGATTCAATAAATTATTATATTTCTTTATTTTCTTAATACTGATTAATAATAATTTAATAATAGAAAGAAATAAAAGGAATTGTTTTAACAAATAAATCCACGGAATAAAAAATATACAATGATGACTCTAAATAAGTAAAAAATAATTGTTCATTGAAATTCATAGTAATACTAAAGTTATCAAGGTGGTTGTTAAATTTAATTTTAGAAATACTGTATTTGATTTTATCTTTATGATTCTTTTAATTTAAACTACATTGTTTTAGATTTCCTTATGACTTGGATTTTTTTTTAGTTTTGACAGTATCTTATTGATATGATAACTTTACTTTTTTTATGTATTTTTGTTTTTATTATTTATATTAACATAAACAATTATATATTTTATAAAATTTTCTAAAACATATCTTATTGAATTATATATTTTTCTAAAACATATATTATTAAATTATTCTTATTAAACTATATATTTTTCTAAATTATATGTAGTTATATGAGCGGAAAAGTTGTACACTTGTATATTTTTTTAAATAAGGAAATATTTTATTTATTTAAAGATAAAACTGTCTAATTAAAAAATATAAAAAATAGTTACAAAAAATGTATCTTTAAATAATAGTGAAAACATAGATATTATGTACGAATGCATATTTGTATTTTTTTTGTACTATCTTGTTTATTTTAATCAATTAAAATTTATTATTTGTATTAATTTTAATTTTACACATTTATTTAAATAAAAATGTACGCATCCTTATTTTTTATATTTAAGGAGTAATCTATATTTTCAATGAAAACAATATTGTAAAAGCTATATAAATTGCAGATATGAGAAAAAAGAGCATTGGTGTGTATGATTAAGTGAACAAGTACTTCGTCTCTACTATTTTTTCTTTATTATTTTATAAGTAACAGAATAATATTTTAAAGTTTAAAATTTTAAAAAAATACAAATAACATAAACATCACAAATGAAATGAAATGATGCCATTATTTATTTTTATAGACAGATAAACAACTTCAACTATATGTTACAACACTAAAAAGTTATACAATAATATTTAATAATATTTAAAATTATTTTTAAGGTTATTATTATTTCATGGATAGTTCACAATTGAATCTCCAATGTCATTATACAAAAGTAAAATAATCCCACTTATACATAAAAATTTAATAAAAATTAGTTGGTCAACTTGTTAATTTTTAAAATTTTTATATTTTATTTTAATAAACAATTTTGCCCTTTACACACCCCCAATGGGTGCAAAAAGCAATCCCTTTACCGCGGTTAGGCTTGCTTGGGCTTTTCTGGGCTCTAGATTATTCTGGAAAGTTTTGTTCGTTTATCTCCTTTTATGCTCCATTCTCCTCTGTAGAGAACGCTACTTGTTCTGTGTTCAAGCAAAGCGACACCGTTTTACGCTCACTTTCTCTCGACCAGAAACCCCAATCGTGTGTTCTGCTGCTTTCTCGTCGATTGTAAGTTGCTAATTCTGATTCTCATATTGTATTCTATTGATTTTTCACTGTTTATGCTGCGATTTTGGCTCTCTTCCTCCCCCACCCCAATTTTTATACCTAATAATAATATTCTTCATTTGTAGTTGTAGTTTACTGTGCGAAGGTTCTGTTGTTGTTTGAATTGATGCTTATTATCGTTCTTGTTGTTTGGGTTGATGCTCACTGCACCCAGTGTCCAAGGAATAAACGAAAGCAATTAAACTTCTAAAGGCCAAATAGATCTAGGGCTCTCACTCTTATATCCATTACCTTGATAATACTTGAACTGGGTAGGAAAAAGGGATTGAGGTCTAGGTTTACGATTTTTTGGATGCCTGTGCTTGTTTCTATTAATGTTCCCTGCTATTTGTCCATCAGTGTTTGTCTCTATCTGTTGTTAATTTTAGTGTTATAACTTGTTTTGCTAGAATTGGCAGGCATTTCCTCTTCTTCATACTACGAAATATTAGTTATTATGCCTACAATCCCAATATTTTGTTGTGAACTTTTTGTGTTATAACTTGTTTTGCTAGAAGTGGCACTGTACTCAGGAACTAGAATTTGTTATAGCGATTATATAAAAAATTCAGATAGCATAGCTCTGAGTACAGTATGAAAATGCCGGAATAGTGTTGAAAAGGAAATACAATATCAGAGAAGAGAAGGTATCCTTCTCTGCCACCCCAAAAACTACCCAGATGATTGCCACCTCGCCTATTCTTCTCTCCTTTCTTTCCTTCCTATTCTTTTCGTCTTTGCCACTTGAGCAAGATTGTTATAACCAAAATCCCTCTCCTGTCGCCCACTCATATTTCCCACATGGAGTAGCATACGAGTGCCTAAGCACACTGATTTACTTCATATTTTGTTTAACTTTCAAACGTAGATTGTAGGCAGTACTTATTGGTTATATACATGTGTTCAGTGTCTAGCAGGTTGTTAAAAACATGGCCAAGCATCATCCTGATTTGATTATGTGTCGAAAGCAGCCAGGGATTGCCATTGGACGACTGTGTGAGAAATGTGATGGGAAGTGTGTGATCTGTGATTCTTACGTGCGTCCTTGTACACTTGTCCGAGTTTGTGACGAATGCAACTACGGGTCGTTTCAGGGTCGATGTGTCATATGCGGAGGAGTAGGAATATCTGATGCCTACTACTGCAAGGAATGCACGCAACAGGAGAAAGACAGAGATGGTTGCCCCAAAATTGTTAATTTAGGGAGTGCCAAAACTGATTTATTTTATGAACGCAAAAAGTATGGTTTTAAGAAAAGATGACAAGGATAGATTGCTGAGACGCTTGTATCTCTTAAAACTTTTTGTCCGTGTTTTGTTCGGATATAAGAACCTTAGGATGAGACCTTGAGCTTGTAAACTTTTATATGTTAAAATGCTTGTTTAGATTGGTGTTGATCATAGAATTAGCATTATGGAACCATCAAATGGCCCTGTTGCTGCTGCAGGATGAATGATTCTGTTGAATCCTGGCGTGTGAGTTATTTATTTGTTCCTGCATTGATGAATTGATTTGTGTCAGAAGTATGGTTATCTCATGATGGAGGATGGTTCTGCTCTGGAGTTTCTTTTCCTTGCAGGCTATTGTTGTGTTTTTCTTTAGTTTTGCCACGTGGCTGGTGTCCTTTTGGGTTATTAATTGAAATTCAATATTTATTCAAGTAGTTTATTAAGTCCGAAGAGAATAGTTAATCGGTGAAAATTGAGATGAGGTAAAAACGTGTGGTAATTTTGTGGTTATCATAGTTTATATATAATAATTAGGATCTTGATTGTTAATAGTTTCGTATGGGTTTTACAAATAAAAAAAAGTTTTATCGTAGGAATTGAAAAATGAAATGGAAGATTAAATGTTTTATGTTTTTGGTTAAAATTTCGAAAAGGATTTAAATATTCTTTATTTATTAAAAGTTCTTCAATTTTTAAATGTTATTTTTTATCTAAATTTCATGTAATATGTCATTTTAAATAAAATAAGAAAAATAAATGTTATTTTGTTTAACATATTAAAAAAATGAATGTCAAGGTGAATATTTATTTAAAAATTAAAATAAACATAAATGTTTTATTAGAAACAAAGTGAAGTGAGGAGGTACATAAAATGACATTGGAGAGAGTTAGTATTGAATTATAAAAATAACTAAATAGATCATAGTCAAGTAGATTTTTTTTATGTATATTTTTGGGACCTTTTTCAATTCGACGTCGTTATCGATTTTGTAAGCAAAGCAATGATATAAAAGGTTATATGATTTAAAAACCCAACTTTTTGTTATCTGAGTTAACGATAAGAAAATAATTTCGAAAGAGGAATGCACCTTACGTGTGTTGGTGTAGCCGTTGACCTTACGTGAACGTCGTATTATATTCCCACATTTCGTAATTGATGAATCTAACACAATTCACAACTCAACTTGCATTTTTAAGAGTCAACTTCCTCCTCCAATAACCTTCAAACACGTGTCCCAAACACTTTAATCATAGTCCTCTCTCTTCTATAAATACATAAACAAAACCTTGGACTAGTCTACCCTTAGTTGACCTACTAGAGAGCTAGACAAAAAATGGCATTTGGAACTCGAATTGCTGTGTTCTTCTTCTTCTTCTTAACTTTCTTGATTCTATGTTCTGCCGCTTCAAGAAACCCTATTTTGTTCTCAAGTGAGTTTCCCTCTTTCATCTTATTTCTTGGTATCTCCCTTTAATTTGTTTGGTAACTGGAAATTATCTAAGACAGAAAGTGTCAACATTAGTATATTGTTCACGATCATTTTATTTTGGTTGTTTATTTAGTTTGAAGAACTAAACGTTGTTGGAACACATGTCTAGCTTTTGAAATGATAGACATAAGCAAAGAACATAAACCACTTCTCTTGTTATGGTTGCCCCTATTCTTCCTCTTCAACGGTTTTAGTTAGTTTTTTTTCTCCATTCCCTAATAATCAATTCATACAATACAAATAGAGATAGATTCTATGCATGAAAAAGTTATCACATTGATTCATGTTTACGTTGGAAATTGATTTGTACCGATTACTTGGATAAAAGTTTAGATACAAATGGATGAGAGTTTGCATTTTTTTAATAAACTTCTGAAATATGAATTTTTTATGCTTAGAACACAACTCAAGCTTTACACGTGTATTACTCATGAATTCTACGAACCACAACCTAGAATTCATGTTACCAATCCAACCGAAGTGTAAAATTTAATCTCTATTTTGTGTTATTGGTGATATATTATTGAATAGATTAAGTAAATTATATAAATTAATCTAAAATAATAATAATAATAATAATAATATATTTTTTTAGGAGGGTGCGAATGGGCCAAACAATTAATGGCTTATATTAGTAAAATTTAAGATGAAATTTGTTTTGCATAAACTGTTAGTGCATATTTTTATCCTAGCAATTAGTAATAAGAAACCAGCTTATATGTGATCTTTAAAATAATAGTTATAGGCTGTAAAAAATTGTTATAAAATTATACCTTACATGATAATTTAAAATCTTTAATCAGTTAAATTTTAATATATGCAGCCTCATTTTAATTTACAATCATAGTCTTGGTTAATTTTAATGTTGTTTTCTGAGGAAGATAAACACATTGTAAATACAGTTCATATCTCTTTTGCATATGTTTTTAAGTAAAATACTGTTTTACTTGGGATTATTAGATGATGATGATGAAGCTTGGAGCATAGTTAGGAGGTCATTGAAGACAATAAACCTTGAAGACTATGCTGAAGAAACTGCAAATCCTGGCCACGATCCATGGAAGGGTTCTTGTTTGGGTGATCATGCAGGGCCAAAAGGAAGAACTGCGTGCAATTAATTTATACATTTTTATTGCCAGTGTAATACTCTATATTATTTCAGTTAATGTAGTAAATGAAATATTTGTTTTTTCTTCATAAATGCAGTCAATGAATTTATCCCTTTATATTATAAAGGAAGAGTAAAATTACTCTAGAAACAGGAACACAAATAAAGCTCTTCTATTTCGCACCATTTTCGCAACCAGTTTAAGTATGCCATTAATTTATATAATTTCTTCTTTATCTTCACTTATATAATACACTTGACTTTCTCATTAATTTATTCACCATTTTAAAAAATATGTCAGAATTTAACTTCTATTGTGTGCATAAGAATTTTGATGTAGATAATCCTTATTATCCTTGATGAGAAATCATGTGAAGACATTTGTCAGTAACATGAGGTGGCAATGCAAGTAAATCCAAACATCAACTGAAAACAAAACCAACATGGCCACATGTATGGAAATTTCTTAGACTTGTTTCATTTTCTGCCCCAAATCTAAATTTTGTGATGCTCATCTACTAAGCTTATATATGTAGACATTCTCACACACACAAAATCCAGTGAAACCCATTTGAGGTTGAGACCAAACAAAATACAATCTAGGAACATTCATTCATGGCTTGGTTAAGAAACCTCTCCACCAAGTTTTCCACCATGATGAAAGCATCATCATCATCATCAACTCAAAGACCCAAAAACACATGCCCATTTTCCTTCACTTTCCTCTCGCACTTCAGCACCAACCCGGTTGAGGAAAAGCCTTGTGTTAAGCCCGGTGTTGAGTATTCGGGTCTGGAACCAACAAGGGCCCATGAGAAACCACGCGTGGTGGTGCTGGGCTCAGGGTGGGCTGGGTGCAGGCTCCTGAAGGGCTTGGACCCGAGTGTGTATGACATAGTTTGTGTTTCACCTCGCAACCACATGGTGTTCACACCACTATTGGCCTCTACTTGTGTTGGAACTCTTGAGTTTAGATCTGTTGCTGAACCCATTGGAAGGATCCAACCAGCTGTTTCAAGAGAGCCTGGTTCTTATTTCTTCCTAGCCAATTGTACTCAAATTGATGCACATAACCATATGGTGTGTATGTTTGTGTTAACTAATTTTTTGTTCTTGTTTTGAGTGTTTTCTAGCATTGAAGTTTTATCCAGTTTCTAAGTTATGTATAATCTGTTAAGTCCTTCTAGAAAGAGAAAAATAGGGGGGAAAAATTAAATGAACTACTTTTCAAGTTAAAATTAATTTATACTTTAGCTAATTTGTAAAGACTCTCTCATATAGCTTCTTTAAATTCTTAATTTTATCTTGGGTATAAGATAAAAGTTTTCTCATATAATTTATGTTAATTTTTATTTATAGAGAAACTCATTTCATTTTTTTATTTCTCTCTCAAAAAAGTACTTCTAGCTAAACTTGTGGAAACAAGCCTTTATGCTTAATTATTTTCTTAGTATTTGAAGTAAATTTGTTTTTGACCATCTGAATAGAAAAAAATAATTTTAGAAAAGTATCTATTTTTGAAGAAGAGGGTGTTAACAAAAGTGGTGACAAATAATAATGTGACACTCTTGCATTTGTCACATGTACATTACATGATCAATTTCATTAATGTCATCTACTTTTAGGAATTACAAATGGATTATTTTGAAGATGTGATTACTAAAATGATTATTCTTTTCAATGTGAAAGAGTAAAAATAAATTTATTTCAAATTTTAAAGACTAGAAACATGACTAAGCATATGATTTAATTATAATTATTGTTGGGTTCATGATCTTAAAAATTGTGATTGGTTGGACTTGAAAGATTGGTAACATATAACAGTGTGGCTTAGTTATGGAGAATTTGGTGCTTGGTTTTGAAGGTGCACTGTGAGACTGTAACTGAAGGAGTAGAGACAATAGCTCCCTGGAAATTCACAATCTCATATGATAAGCTAGTGATTGCATTAGGATCACAGCCTTCCACTTTTGGAATTCAAGGAGTCAAACAACATGCCTTTTTTCTGAGAGAAGTTCACCATGCGCAGGAAATTCGTAGGAAGCTCCTCCTCAACTTGATGCTCTCTGATGTTCCAGGTTTGATAAACAATAGTTTTACTATGTCAGGAAAATTTTGAGTCATCGTAATTTTTTTATTATTGTTATTTTCTTGCCTTGTCAACGTAAAAGGCTTACATTGTCAATTAATCGGAAATTATGATTAATATTTATGGTATTACTTTTTAGATCATTATTGTAAAAATCAATAAACCCGACATACATGGCAGTATGACAGTATATGATTGAATAACAGTGTAAAAATAATTTTCATACATATTTCTCTAGTTGTGCATTACTTCTGTGGTTTGTTTGTAAGCAGGGATTTCAGAAGAGGAGAAACAAAGGCTTTTGCACTGTGTGGTTGTGGGGGGTGGTCCTACGGGGGTTGAATTCAGTGGTGAGCTTAGTGATTTTATAATGAGAGATGTTCGTCAAAGATATGCCCATGTGAAGGATTACATTCGTGTCACTTTAATTGAGGTATGCTAAGCACCATCAGATATGTGATATGTGAACTTATGGAACCAAAAATTGTCTAATGAGGTAGTTTATGCTGTTAACCCATTCATGCATGCCTTGTTAGGCAAATGAGATATTGTCTTCCTTCGATGACCGGCTTAGGCGATATGCCACCAAGCAATTGACAAAGGTGAATTACATTTTGATGAAAAATCATTTCATTTTGAGCGTTTTTTAAATCTTCATTTTACTAGATGATATTCCTGATCATTATTGTCCTGTCTGACACTGGTTGATATGCTAGCAAATTGTGATAATTTTCTGTTTTAGTTTCATTATATTTTGCCAATGTTGTAGTCTCTCTCAGTCAGGAGTTCGTCTTGTTCGTGGCATTGTAAAAGATGTTAAAGCTCAGAAGATTGTCCTTAGTGATGGTTCTGAGGTTCCATATGGGTTGTTGGTATGGTCCACTGGTGTTGGTCCGTTGCCTATAATTCAATCTTTGGATCTCCCAAAAGCTCCAGGTGGAAGGTTAGTCCTGTTACTCAATATTGTTGCATTCATTCCCTGTGACAACCTAGGCAAAGTTACAAATTAGAAGCTGATTTGAGGACATATAGTTTTTTAAGCTATATTTAAGGAAAACTTCTGAATGATTTTGTTTCACAGGATTGGTGTTGATGAGTGGCTTCGAGTTCCTTCGGTACAAGATGTGTTCTCAATAGGTGACTGCAGTGGATTTGTTGAAAGTACTGGAAGACAAACACTTCCTGCATTAGCCCAAGTAAGTGATATTGGGTTAATTGGCTTCTCCTGTACACACTTCTTCATTCCTTAAATTCTTTCAATTTGTAGTTTTTGTTTTAGGCTAATGTCTAATATGATACACTTCATAGGGACTTTGTTTCTTTTATTCTCATTTGTAATGGTTGTTCATCATTGAAGTAGTGTTGCTTGTTTCATCTTTGACAAAAAGCATCTTGTTGACCATTTGATACATTGCCATCTGAATTTGAATTCCCTAGGTGGCAGAGAGGCAAGGTAAATATTTAGCAGCTCTGTTAAACAAAATTGGTAAAGCAGGTGCAGGCCATGCAAACAGTGTAAAAGAAATAGAATTTGGGGATCCATTTGTTTACAAGCACCTTGGAAGCATGGCAACTATTGGTAGATACAAGGCCCTTGTTGACCTTAGACAGGGCAAGGTAATGCTTATCATTTCCTGTCATACTGTTTTTGGTGCTTCAAAAACTTAGGGTGTGTGTGTGTCTCACTTACCAAGGCTCTTGCAGGAGGCAAAAGGGTTGGCTCTGGCAGGATTTCTTAGTTTTTTTATTTGGCGCTCCGCTTATATTACCCGTGTTATCAGCTGGAGGAACAGATTCTATGTATTTGTCAACTGGATTACAACTGTTGTATTTGGCCGTGATATAAGCAGACTATGAAAATCTTGAGGTAATCACTTTGACCATGATTAAAAGTTGTTCTCCAAGGTTTTATGTAAGTAAGTAGGAACTGGCTTGAAGGACAAGGCAACGAAACTAACATCTTGAAACCAATGCAGCTTATTTTGTCCGCACATTTTTTTCTTCTCTTGTCGCTTCCCATCAATCAGAAATGTAGCCATCCTAAGTCCCTTTTGTACATATTGAAAACCAAGAAATCAATTTTCATGTTCATGTACTGCTCATGAAATGTGTGGTCACATTAATATCAGTTCAGTTACCTGAATGTTCTGATCTCTTTTCTATCAGTGGATTATTGAAATGGAAAAATTAATTTGTCACGAGTCATTCTTGCAATTGGTACTAGTACCTACAAGTGAGAATGCCTTATTGAGTTCTTGGTTCAAGTATTGGAATAACACTTGAAGTACAGACCAAACTTTTCACTTACAACTGTACGGACTAGTCAGTGATGTATATGACTTAATAAACATGACAACATCATTTTAAGCATTCAGTGGAAGGACTGTTCGGATACAAGTTAAATTTACTTTTTAAGAGTTTTTGTATTATAAATATAGAACCTTTTTCCGTAGAAAAGTTTACAAAAGTTCCTTTAATTTTGTATCCAAATAGACTCTTAAACTTTTCAACATTGAAAAGAGTCAAACAGAGACTAACTACAAATATATTTATTCACATCGTATAACAAATCTTACCGTCGGTTAGGACATTCACCAAACATTATTTAGATACTATACAAGTAATCATGCTATATCAGCTCATCTCTCTGCATATTCGTTGCTTTTCTTCACAAATCAAAATAGCTTGAAGAAGGATAACTTTGAAGCTCTCTGACTTCCTAGCCAGTGTTGCATATGGACCCCAATGGCATTCAAATACATGCTACTCCTCCCATGCAAACCCACTACCTTACCCTCAGTTATGGTTGAACTGAAATATGTCCCTACTTCAGTCCCAAAAGGACCGTACCGTCCTCTTGTAGTATGGAATGAGAGTGACTTCATGATTGTAGGTTGTTCATTAGCAGTGATTGGACCATAATAGCCAGATATGCGAGTCACAACCTCATTTGGGTACTCCAGTTTGATCTAAAACCACAATAAGCACGAGTTAGACTAATGTAAAGTCTAATTGATTTTGGTGTTGGCCAGCATGCATGATCCAACAAAACGAATGATAAGTATGAAACAGAAGGAATGTGGTTAAAATATGAGTTTAATATCTAGCACTCTCATGTAAAACTATTTATACAGAAATCATGATAGATATGATTTATAAGATTGTTATTGAAAAGTTAACGAAATTACGGAACAAAGTAATTTACGATTGGGTAACAGTGTAATTATTTTTCACTATATTCATACACTATTTATTCTTGAACGAAGTGGGAAAGTAAGCATCAATTCATAATCATACCCGATGAATGGTATTTCCTCCGTTACCACCATGCTTTACAGACCACACAGATTGCTTATATCTATCATACTCAATTTGAACTGAGCAAATTCCTTCGGGTGCTTTTGTCAAATAAATTTGCTTAATCCCAGAAAAGACTCCATCATCCCAAGGTCTACCTCCATCCCCACCCCATGGACCTGGTCCACATGGAGCTGGTTCTTTAATCACACAGCGAGAAACCTGTGATGTGAAATAGAGAACAAATGTGAATAGAATATCTCTTCACTTCAATATACAGGAACAAAATATTCACTTGGTCCCTATAGTTGTTTTCATTTTAAAGTTTAGTACCTGTACAAAAAATTTGCAATATTAGTCCTATGCATAAAAATTAAGTTTGGTCCATGCCACTAACATAGAGACTATTTTCAGTGCCGCAAAAAATTGTCAGTGCTAAATCTTAAAATGGGGACAAGTATAGGAACCAGTGAACAGCAGAACCTTAAATACAAATGGTGTTCAACGAATACCTGTTCAAATGGTGCTGATTTGGCAACAACTGGCAATTGAGGTGTGTCTATTTCAGTAATAGTTGGTTCTCTTGAGATGATTTCCATGGAAGGAGGTGTTGCCACTGGCGCTATTACTTTTCCTTCTATCGCATGCACGCCTAGAGAATCTAGAAATAAGCCACTTCTACCATGAAAACCAACAACCTTACCTTCTCTCAGCTTTGTTGTGAAATAAGTTCCGTGTTCATCTCCAAATGGACCATAGGACTTTTTGGTGGTGTGAAAAGTCAGTGACCTTATAACTGCAGGCCCCATGTACATCAGGGATCCATAGTAGCCAGATACATGGGTTAGGACTTCATAAGGAAAATCAAAGACTATCTGCAACATGGCACAACAAATGGTAAAAAAATAAAATAAAAATATCAATTTCATTGCCAAGTTTATTTGGTAAAAGTGGACTACAAAGGTTTTTTTTAGTTTTGTTTACCTTTTCATGTTTGAATCCTCCTGTCCCTCCATGTTTGTATCCCCATACAGCTTCTCCATCAAGATCATACAAAACTCTAATCCATACAATTCCAACATTTCGGGACAAGTCCATTTGCCTAACTCCTGTGTAGGGTCCATCATCAAATACATATCCACCAGTACCACCCCATGGCCCGTATGTCACTACTCCTTCAACCATTGATGATGCCCTCTCCACAAAGACTACCTGAAGTGAATATAGATTCTTAGTTTCATTAGATGCAAATGATGGCTATGTTTGAATCAATGGAAGGTGTAAACTAGAGTGGAATGATACTAGGTTTTCACTGTTTGCATTGTTTACAATAGTAATGAAGCAAAAATTGATTATCTAATACTCCTATTTTCTCACCCTCCAACTACGAATGTATGGGATGGATTTATGAATCATTCTGTTTTTCTCTGTTCTATAACAAAAATCTCAAACAATGAAAGAACAAAATTCAGATGCAGTTCTTTAGTATTTTTGGTATAGTCTCCAATCAAAATTAGAGTTTCATCTGGACAATGTGTATAATAAAGGTTTGTATTAAAAGTCAACAAATAATACCAGGGTAGAACTATAATTTTGATTGGAGAATGGTACCACATTCTATTCTCATGAGTGCTGATAACACACTCTGTACTGTTGGTTCAACTTTACTGAAAACTATGGAATCATGAATGAGATTCATCGTCAATAGCTAAAGTTGAGAATAAAATTAAGCAACATTTCAAAGAGAGAATACTCATGAAGACTTCTTATCTTTATTACCTTCTCTTTTGGTTCAATATTGTCTGGTTCTTTGAAGCTAGAAATCTTCACGGTTGGAGTTTTTCCAGAATCATCTTTCTGTTTTAAGGCAAGAACAATATCATAGCCTTGGCCAACACTTCCCTGTATTACACTATAACTACCGTTCTCAGCAGTGTTAGTCATGTAGCTATGTGAATGAGACAAAGCTTTGGAAGGGCTTGGTTGTAGAGAGGACTTGAGATTGACTCCAATGGCATCGACGTGCCAACCATACCTGCCATGGAACCCAACAATCTTGCCACCAGTCATTGGCAACGAAAAATATGTCCCTTGTTCAGTTCCAAATGGTCCGTAGAGTTTCTTGTTACTCTCAAAACTCAGTGATCGAAGGAAGATTGGTCCCCGTTGACTCGAGCTACCAAAGTATCCATCAATTGATGTTAGGAACTCATCTGGGTAATCAAGCTTGATCTGGAACACAATCACAATATTTAATCGATATGATGAATGAGTTTCCTACCTAGCAATCAAAGAAGCACAAACACTTCATGATTGTAAGCACAATGTTTTGTAAATGTTACACTTACATATACACTTTGAATGCTCTTAACCTGTTTTACAATTTTTTACTTCTATCTTATAAAACACTTATACTAATACATGGATCAAAATTCAATTAATTAGAAAAACTGTAATATAGTATTTCGTTTACAATAACTTCTATTTGTTTGGAAAACATAAACGACTCTTTCTTTTGATTTAAGATTTATGTCTTAAGATAATTTGATAATTTGTATTATAAGCATAAAATTTGTTCTATCCCATGTCCATGTTACATTAATTCTATGTCAAGATTTTTATGGTTTTAGAAAAATAGTTTGCCACTGCGATTTCAGCTGCAATGTCAAGGTTTTCGGACTCTCTGACTTCAATTACAGTCGCATCAGTAGTATTTGTTCATAACATCATGGATTGCAATGAAATGGTAATTGTAACATCAGTTAAAAACCTTATTTTCTAGGTTAAAATTAGCACACTTTTTATGTTACAATTTCAAACCTTAATTTGTAGGCTACAAGTAGCATACTTGTAATTTCAACATGAACAACTGAGATCATGGAAAATTTACCTTGTCAATTTTATAGCCTCCACTTCCTCCATACTTGAGTGACCAGATAGATCTCCCATTCTTGTCATATTCAATCTGGATGGAGTCAATTCCTTCCCCATGACTTATCACCAATTGCCTAACTGTTGAATACACACCATCATCCCATCGGTATCCTCCGCTGCCTCCCCATGGTCCAACTGATACAGGTTTCTCCTCAAAACTCTACACTCAAAACATCATTTAATTCTAAGGTGTTAGAAAAGTAAGCCAAAAAGAAGTTGAAGAACACAAAATGAGTTGATTCATTAATAACAAACACTGCTTAAAGCATGCAATACCATCTTCTTGTGCTTTTGAGAAGAGAGAAAATAGAGAAGTTGGATTGAGAAACCTGAAGTTCAAGTGTTATGGTGGTTAAGCTAGGGAAGGCTCATTTGGAATATATGCAAGCAAAAGGGTGTATTTAGAGAGTGCTTAGGAGAAGTTCATGGAAAGAAAAAGGTGCATTTATGCTTGACAGGTGAGTATGTTGAAGCAGCTAATTGGAATCCACCATGGAGGGGAAGAGTTGAAAGGCAAGGGAATATGGTTCTCCATAGAAACGAGTTTCATGTTTCCAGACATTGACAGTTTCATGTCATTCATTTGTGACAGTCACATTCACATAACAGTGTTTTCCCACAATCTTATTCTCCATTTTCACAACAAAATTCTATGTGGGATTCATGGAACTTTCTTGGTTAGATCAAAGTTCATGTTTGGAATATTTATAGGCAAGCAGGTGCGGTCCATCTATGATGGAATGTTTGCTGCCTACCTAATTTCCTACGACTATTGCATTGCATATTCTACTCTGTTCATGCTTAGTCTTGTAAGAATACGCTTCTTCAAATTCACAGTGATCATGTTGATGAAAAACTAAATGATTCTCTTAGAAAGAAAAAGAACTGAGATGTTTCATAGTTTAATTATAGAGATTATTTCTGGTTTTCATGTTTCTTTTTCTAGTTGAACAAAACATTAGCAACCAAAACTCATCTTAGAAGTATTTAATTATGTAACTAAATAAAAATTGTAATAAAGATATTTTGTCAATTTATTTAGATTTAATATATTATGACTATGTTTGATAAAACTAACTGAAAACTCACAGCTAAAAGTTTGTAACTTGTTAAGGTAATTTATTAAATTATAAGCGTTTAGTAAAATTATTAAAAACTAAAAATTGGTTGTTGTAGATGAAAATTGTTAAGTTAATTTATTAAATTATAAGTGTTTCATGAAATTATTAGTTACATCAATAAATATAATGATGGAATTACACATATTAATACGATACCTTTTATAAATTTTATTTTTTAATGTTAAAATATATTTAGGATCTATAATTTTAATTTTAATTAATTTTAAACTCTTATGTGTTATTTATAGATAAATTATTTTAATTATATTTGTTTTTACTTTCAATTTATTGATATTTTGCATAATGCATACTTATTAATAATCTACTAAATATTACAATATTTCTATTCATATTTAAAACAAAGTAAAAGTAGACGTGTTTTAAACAAACATAACATATTTAAAATAATGTAAAAATAGTTAAAATACACCATTTAATATGAAAAATATTTTATAAATAAGAAAATAAGAAAAATTTACCGTATATTAATATATCAAAGTATAATTCTCAAATAGTAAAATTATATTGTAAATAATATAATAGTTAAAATAAAGTATATAAATTATATAATCTAAATAATAATAAATTTATTTTCTATCATGATCAATGTTTTATTTATAAGAGGTTAAAAACACCTTATGTAAAAATTAAAAATAATACAGCTGTGCTTTATGAGTGGATAAAATGTAAAATAAAATAATATCTTATATAATAAATAAAAAGTAAACTTAATAAAAAGCAAAAAAAAATTATCTATTAACTTATTATTTGATAATTTTATCTATTAAAAAATGGCCACTAATTTAAAAAATTATAGTACTTAGACAGGAGTTTTTATTTAAATTTTTTAAAAAATTATGAATAAAATTCATATACTGAATAGAGAAGAAGATTATATTATAGGTTTACTTTTCAATTATCTTGAATTGTTATTAATTAAAAAATAAGAAAGAGAATTGTATTATAAATATCATTGAGCATATTCTAAGTAAGATACAATTATTCTAGGAGAGAAAATTAATCTAAGTTATTTTAATATAAGATTCAGACTATAATAGCATATATATTAATAACAATTCAAATATAATATAAAATAAACATGCATCGATAACTGAATTTATAATATCCTATAGAACCTCTATCTTTAGGTATGTGTATGTATATTTACGTGTAACTAGTTTATTTATGTCACTCCAAGTCACAACTTACATAACTTTATACTCAGATGATCACAATCACAAACATACAATATAGAAAGAAAGGTAAGTTAAAGTTATAAAATTTCAAAGATAACATTTAATATATAAATAACACCAAAATCCCTTGGACTTAAAATTTAGAATCTAACCAAGAAAACACATCCAAATTAAAAATTTACTTAAAGAAAACAAGTTCATACATTTTTTTTTTCTAAAAGCTTATATATCTATCTCTAAAATGAGAAAGATAAAGGTTTGAAGAAGAATATAAAAAACATTTACTTTTACAATTTTAATAAATGAAGAAAAAGGTAAAAGAAGGAAGTAACTTTAAAGATATACATTTCTTATTTTTAGAAAAAGGGAAAGAAGGAGATTTATTTATTGGAAAAAAACATACATACAATCGTATGACCTTTGCAGTACACCTTTAATTTTTTTTTTTAAATTTTTTTTATTCCTCCAACATGTTGATTTCTGTTTAAAAATTAGGTGTTGAACCACGGTTTAAAAAAATAGGATCCGTTTATCATAGTTATTATTTATTTACTTTCATACTTTTATTACATTCTTTACTTAAAAAATTTATACCCTTTTTCTTTATTTTTTATCTCTTACATTAGTTTTAACTCAAGTCCAAATTAAAATTCAAATTTAACTATATTGACTTGTATTATTTTTATCTCGCCTTTAAACTCAATGTAATATATTAAATAAAAATAAAATACAATTTAAATTTTTAATAAATACAAAATATTTTAATATAATGTTAAAGAAATATTATGCATGGAAATTGATAATTATGTATATTTTTTTATAGAATTTTATAAGTGCTAATATTAATAAATAAGAAAAAGAAACCATATGAGAGGATGAAGCCAATACTTATAAATACAAATAAAATACAAAATATTAAAGAGAAATAAAATTCAAGTAGGTGTAATTTCTTTCTAAACAAATCCATATAGAATTTATTCGAGAGAATATGAGAGAAGTCAATGTCAATCTTAGTCATCTTATCAATACAAGACTTATCTAAATATGTGTGAAATATATAAATGCATTTTTTAGCATCTCACCAAATATTTTATTTATCTATTTTTTATATTTCATGGCACCATGTTGTGATTAGAAAAAACTTTTGATAATAAAGTTGAATATGTTTCAATCCAGAAGTTGATCTAGCCTTTGAAAACTCCAAAGCCAAAACAACAACCATAACTTTGATATATATATTTTTATTAATATAACAACAACAATAAGTGTTAAATATGTTTTTAGTCCTTGAATTATTTGTTAAAATTGTGTTTTGTACATGAAACAAACTTTAGATTTATTTCGTCATTATGTTTTATAAACTCATGTAAATGATCTTTGATGATGTGTCAGAATTCCTTTTTATCTCTTTATTTTTCTTCTTCATAGTTTTCTATTTTATTATCATCCGTCTCTTAAGCTTTTTTTCTCTTTTTTTTCTTCCATTTCCTCTCATTTTTCTTTCTTTACAGATGTTTTTATTTGTCATCGAGAATCATTTATACATGTTTATAAAGTATAAAAACAAAATAGGTTCGAAGTTTGCCCCAGAAACAAAACACAATTTGGACAAATAGTTCAGAAACTAAAAACATATTTAACTCTAATAATAATAATAATAATAATAATAAAGTTTTACATCTTAACCTTAACTTCTTATAGAGTTTAAAAGTGATGATGTTTTATCAATCAACATGACATGAGTGTCACGATACTACAATTAAGCTAAAAGGAGGACATTTTGACAGAAAATGAACAAAAATTAAATAAAACTTGATTGGAACAAGATAACATATATACAAAAGTGGGTTGATTAGTCAAAACAAGAATAAAAACTAATTGTTAAGTAAAATGACAATAACTAAACTTCATATTTTTTAATTGGTTTATTAATGATTTAGATGAATGTTATGAGTTAAATACTTAAAAAATCTATAATAAAATATATTTGTATCTTCTCCTTTTTTAATTATGAACGAGTAGGTACCTTTGTTATTATTGTATGTTATTCAATATATTGATTAAATTTTAAGTAACATATGTTTTATATTATTATATTTTAGTTTAAAAGATGAAAAAAAATATTAAATAAAAGAAAAAATAGAAATTAAAAGTCGCATAAAATGATTCAAATAAAATCTTACAAATGGGTTTGGTTTGATTTGAATTTTTTCTTTTTTTTCAAATTGAATAATATATTTTATGTTTGATTTAAATGTATTTTTAATAAAAAATAAATCAAATCACACGACAAATATGTTACATTTGACGTAGGAGATAATTTTCAATAGACGTGAATGACTCTCATGACATTTTTTTAAATGGATATTTATGTTGAAGTATTTCAAAATAACAAATTACTTTATGTTATTTCTCATAGTGTATTTTCATTTTTTTTTTCAGGAAGAGTACAATTAGCTTATAGAGTAACTAATGCAATATTGAAAAGAAGGAAGCTATCATGTTTGTCATTATCAATTGATTCCTTAAAAGTAAAAGTAGATATCATATTGTTTTTTCAAACAAATTTAACAAACTTGGTTAGTTAGAAAATGGTCGAATATAAATTTTATTTAACCAATCAAAATTTAATTTTGAATAAACTTCGTTTATTTTAATTCTTTTGTTAATTTTTTTATTCTATATGTTAATATCTTACTGTTTTAGCAGTTCTTTTAGTTGAGAAATATTATTCTCTTAACTGGTTATTTTTCTATTTGTGTTTTAAGTTATTTGTAAATGATATTTCATTGATCTTTACAAGTCTTTGTCAATTATCTTTTATTTATTGCTTGAGACATATAATTAACAAGTGCAAAGTAAGGGAAACAACTTTTAAGTATAAATGAATTTAATACGAATTAAGGAATGTTTTTGACATTACAAGGATTGAATTAAAAAATGTTATTGACATTAAAACTATTGAAACTGTGCTTTTGAATTTTTGAATTGAATTGCTCATGATTGTGTTTTTCATTGGTTTTAAACATGATAGTAGTTATAGTAGACAAATTTGCATTAAATGAATTTAAAGGTACATCTTATAGTATTAACTATATTACTTCTTTTATCTAAAGGAGATATTATTGTTTAACTGATAATGTAAATTAAATAGATTTACATCACAGTCATAAAACAAATGTAGACAAATTTGAGTTAAAATGATTTTTGAATGGATTACTTTAACAAATGTTGTGGAAAGATATGATATAAGTATTAAATAGAGTAAGAGATACTCTCTACTTTTCTTGGGAGGCTACTCTCATTGCCTTATGAAGATTAGAAAAATAAAATAAAATAAAATTGTACCTTTTAAGAAGAACAGAGAAAACAAAGGCAATGCACGTGTGAATATATTTTGAAATTTGCAACTTGCCACAACACTTTGCCATATTTAGTTTATTTGGGTTTGACTGATCCTAAAAGTTCGGAAAACACTACAAATGTTGTCCTCTTCTAATAGGACATTGTTGTCTCTCTCAATGGTTATTCCTTTCAAATTACTAAAAATTACTTCTTTCTTCATCTTTTTATAATGTAGTTCAAGTTTCCTTTTAACAAGTCGAGAAATTTAATAAATTAAGAATGCTCTTTATATATTTCAATATATATATATATAATTAAAATTGAGAGTTAAACTGTGGATAGTACTAAAATACTATTTTAAATCTGATGTTTATTCCAATTCTAATTGGAACTTAGATTGTTTTAAATTATATTTTGAGTCAACAGTTTTTATTTGTTTAAAATTCTAAAGCTAGAAAAGTAATTTCCAATAACGTGTGTTAAATTTCTGTTACTAATATATATATATATATATATATAACTAAAATAATTATGTGAACATGAAGTAAAAAAATAATATGAGATGTATTTCTAAATTTTAAAGAATTAAAAATAAAATATGAAAATATATTTAAAAGAATAATAATCATATTAAAATTGCTATATTTAAAATATAATAAAATAAAAAATTAAATGTTAAATAGATATTATTAAATACCAAGCATAATTAAAATAGAATTATGTGTTAAAATTTTATAAATAAGAGGAATGTGATTTCTATCTTCTTTTGCATTTTCAACTCTTTCATCTTCAACTCTGTGTATGGTGTTCAGCTTAGTCTAATCCGATGTGGTTTGGTTTTTTCATTTTTATTGTTTGAATATAGTGTCTAGTGTGGTCTTATTTGTTGTTCGGATGCAGTGTGAATAGTTTGTGTATTGTTCTTCTGATGCTGTGCAATATCTCCTGTGGTCTCTTTTGCTTGTCAGAAAGCAATTATAATCACTAGTCACACTTAATTTATACTTTCCCTGTATCCTTTTTTTTATCTCTTTCATTCCTGTGCCTCATCTGTGATCAAAATGTTCACTCCAAACAAATAATAAAGATATTCCAACTAATATATAGTAAAATATATAAGTTTATGATTTTTTCAACCTTTGTTATCTTAATCATAATCTTAATTTAACCACAATTGAATATAACTATATTATATATTTTTATTAATACAAAATTAAATATATTTTATATCTTGAAAATATGATTAAGTTTTATATTCCTGTTAGTTAGCATTAATATAATTATTATAATTATTTTAGGAAGTATTATTATAATTAATATAATATAAAGTATTTTAGAAAAGTCAACTATAAAAGTGGAACTAGTCAAAGTCTTGACCTTTGCTAGTTCTTCTTCATCTTCTTCACCTTCTTATCCCTCAAATTCTGTGTATCATTTCCATTCATTCCATTCTCACACGCACAACCCAACCATGACACAATGTCCATCCACTATTCCCCGCCCTCGCCGCCCACCCTCCAGTCCATCCGCCGCTCTCTCTCCGATATCTCCTCCTCACCGCCCGACCACCGCCCCTTCGACACCCCCCGCCGCTTCGCCGCCTTCGCTCACCGCCTCTCCCACCTCCTCCTCCTTCCACTTCCTCACTCTACCCCCGTCCACACCGCTCTCAAGGGACTCGCGGCCGAGCTCTCCAAGGCCGCCGAAATCCTCTCCGTCTACAACAACGGCAGCAAGATTCTCGTCCTCGTCGACTGCAAATCCCTTTGCTCCTCCCTCCAAGAACGCACTGTAGCCATTGCCGCCTGGCTTGCACTTCTCGCTTCCGCCCTTCCAGCAGCCGGAGCCGACGGCGCCGACGACGACCTCCGCAAGAAGGTCTCCGACCTCGCCAGAGACATGAAGCTCGCACAGTTCAGAGTACCTTCTCTTTCTCTTCGTCTTTTTTTAAAACTCAAATATTTAATTCACTTCCGAATTTAGAACTTGAACTTATTTAATTTAATTTTCAATTTACACCATAATTACTATATTCATACAGTTATTATCAGCTATACAGCGTGAACCAAAAATTAGATGCAATATTCCAAGTCACTAAAACAAGTGATTTTAGTGTCATTTTATTTTAATAGAAAAATTATATACAGACTCTAAAATTAGGATCCACTCAAAGAATACTTATATTTTATTATATCATATTTAAAATTTAAAATATAAGTGTTGTATACTAATAAAACTGAGATTTCCATGTATCACCTTTTTAATATTCATGTTTTGTCAATGTAAAAGATATATTATATTATTAAACAATTAAAATCGTTTTTCATATGATTTATGAAGGAGTTATGTAAGTTTATGAATGAATGACGATATATGGATGAATGATAGTATTCAAAATAATGCATAGATCACCACAATCAGTATAGTATGAATACGGATACTAGATAACTACCTCTTTTTACCACTGTCATAGATTCAATATTTAAGTCTCTCTGTACAGAAAAACATGGATGTCTACACCTCGGGGATTGGTGTCTGCTTCTTGGGCACACCTTTAAGTTTGATTTCTATCTAAGTTTTGTTGTTAATCTTGATGGGTGGTAATTTAAGTAAAGGGTTAAATTTAACTTGTGCTTAGAATTTTAAAGATTAATGTTGTGTATTGTTCGGATTTGTACTGTGTTTTAGTGGCTAATATGGTGTTTGATGATAGGTCTCGGAGAACGAAGAGAGGGTTTGGTGCACGCTGGAAAAGGAAGGAGATGGGAGAGACAGCAGCAAAGCGGTGCAGAGTGGTATTGTCATGGATTTGGCTCGTGCTTTGGGGTTTGACCCTGGTGATCGTGCTGAGTTTTGTAACCAGGTGAAGCTCTTCAAAGGTGATCCTTTTAGATCCCATTCTGTGCCTGAGAGAAGAGTATTGGTGTCCTTGGAGAGAATTCTAAGTAACTGGTCTGTGGAGCCGGTCACTGTGACCCCCAATTGGGACTTTGAAGTTGCTGAAGAAGCTGCTGCTCCTGTTTTTCCATTTAAGAGTTTTCTCTGCCCCTTGACCAAGGAAGTCATGAGGGACCCTGTGGTCGTTCTGGAGTCTTCTCAGGCCTATGAGAGGGCGGCTATTGAGTACTGGTTTGAACGGTGCATACAAGATGGCCGTGATCCAACTTGTCCTGTTACTGGCACGGTTCTTAAGTCCTTGGAGCTGAAGCCTAATATCGGGTTGGCTGGGGCAATTGAAGAGTGGGTTGGCAGGGTTGTCGATTATCAAATCAAATCTGCAGTGCAGTATCTGAGCGAGGAACCCTTGTCTGTTGACCATGTTGAGCGTGCTCTGGATCATGTTTATAAGGTTTCTGAAGAGCACCCAACTAGAAGATACATAATCAGAAACGCTGGTGTTGTGCTGTTGATAGTAACTCTGCTCAGTAATAACTCCAAAACTATTGGATCACGTTTGAGAAGCAAAGCTCTAACGACTTTACTTGGCATGGCCAAGGATGAAGAAAGCAGGGTCAGTTTTAGTGATCTTTCTATGCTTATTTTTTAACCTTTTGTGTCTTCAATTTTCTCAACAAATTAACAAAATAAGATTATGCTAGTGTCACCAACCAATATGTCAAAGTGCCATGTCGAGTTATGGAAAAGGAAAACAGGACTATGTTCAAATCATATAAAAAAATTTGCTTGCGGCATTTTTTCCCTTTACAGGATACTGATAAAGTTAAAATTATGCTTTGTATTAAACAATTTGGAAGAGTATTTTTCCTTGTAGTCACTGTGTCCAGAACTGTTCTAAACCAGGCATCTATAATTTATCGTCAATTAGGAGCATGAATAGTCACGTAGTAAATTAAAAACAAAATTATTCATTTGGTTCCTTCAGTTTAGACTTAATGCAATGTTGGCCTTTTAACTTAATTTTTAAGCTAATTATGTTTTTCTATTTTTTAGATTAGGCTAGTTCTTTTTTTTGGTTTCTGTCTAAAACTTTCAAATTATTATTTTATCTTCAAATATTTTGGGGTTCACATGATTTGAGATATGAGACAACACTAGAAGTTAAAGGAGTCCAATATAGTGAAAAATAGATAAAATTTGAAGGAATTTTTTCGGTAAAATTTGATATTATGGTTGACAAGTTCTGAGCAAAAGATGGTTTAGAACTATAGGCTGTATAATGTCAAGATGGGGAATTTACGTTCTTAAAACTTTTTGATTGATTAATAAAATTCCAGATTTTTTTTTTAAATAAAGAGATTAGAACACAAAAATTAATGTCATACAAGAAACATAAACATAAAAGTGGAAAGAAAGAATGACACCAAGATTTCTATACTTGTCTGATTCAATCCAAATCGAGATTCAATTTTGATCACCATAATATTACTGAAATTATTTCACTATCCTGAAATCCATATTACAACCATACTTCACATGCACAACATGCACTCTTAACTTTCTTGAAAACCTATACCTATAAACAAAACTACAAAACCATGTAGAAACCTATTACATGAAACACTAAACTTAGGTGTACAAAAACCTTTTGTGATGGATATTCCAAATGGATATTCCAAAAAGGACAAGAGCAAGAAATTATGAAAGAATTTCACCAAATTCCTTTAAGTAGAAACTCCTTTGAAAGATTTTAGAAGAAAAACATTTTTTTCTGTTCTTGGGGAGTTCTTGAAAGCTGAAAGGAATGCTTGTAATTGTTTAAGACTTGTTAGCTTTGAAATATACAAAAAAGTTTTTATATAAACTGATATTGTTTGAGACTTATTAGCTTTGAAATATATAAAAAAAGTTTTATATAAATTGATATAGAACTTATCTAACTGATTATATTTAAGAATAATCAATTATATTGTTCGTAATTGAATTTAGAAAGTTAATAAGAACAATTTAATGGATTATTTCTATACATAATCGATTTGGAAAACTTGTAATTGTTCCAAGTTCTAAATATTCCATTATTATTTAAGATAATTAATTACTTATGAAAATACTACAATGTGCAAACAAACTATCGATTTTAATTTTAACAAAATAAATTAATACGTTCTAAATCACTTTTCAAAATATTTAAAAAAATATGTAGGTTTTTCTCAAAGGCATAGAATGAATATGAATTATATAAACTGATGTAAACTGAGACTAATGCATGAATCACAAAGATTCACACATGAAAGCAAAAACAACACTGATTTCAGTAGAAGAAAAGTGGCAAGAAGATCAAATTTACTTAATTTTAAAAGTAGAGTCTAATTGACTTTAAAACAATTTGAGAGACTAACATTGCACAAGTTTAAACTCGAGCAACTAAAAGTACAATTTAGCCCAAATTAAATCTAACTAGTTTTGTCAGTACTATATGATGGATGACTGCGAGCGGAAGTGAGAAGAAAACATCAACAGATAGTTGCTCTTGTGGCTTCAATTTCAAATGTTCTTCGAATTGTATCTCTTGCAAAATTGCATTTTTTTTCTCCTTTTTCTGTTTCTAGTGGAAAACTGAGTACTGATTTTGCATTATCAATGTCAAACAAATTATCCAAAAACAAAACAAGCTTTAAGGAATTATTTACATTGACGTTGATGCCAACCTTGGCTTTGGGCTATATGATTTTCCGTTGGTTTCTTGGAACATATGCCTTTTCTGGGACATATGTATTACTGTCCCTGATGCAATTTCTTACTTGCTGCTAGAAAATAATGCTCGAACGGGGTATCACTAGATTGGCAGTACATAGTCTTATTGGGAGCTCTGCGAAGGAGAGAGAATATGCTACCAAGTTATTACTAGAATTCTGCAATGATGAAGATTGTTGTGCAAGAATTGCATCAGAAAAAGGTGCTTTAGTTCTCCTCTCGAGCATAGCAGGAAATATGGAGTATCCGTCTTTGTCAAAATTAGCTGAGGAAGTCTTGAGGATGATGGAAAGGGTAGAGGATAATGTTCAATGTTTGGCAGCAGCTGGAAGATTTGGACCATTGATTTCACGGTTACATGATGGTATGTATCACTTTTGCTTCTCCCAGATGGAGTATATGGTAATGATTATTTGTTAAAATTATATCAGTTGAAGGATTTTTTTTCTGGACATTTATCCTTTTCTATTGGTTAATATAGAGCCACAAAATAAACTGTTGGTGATGTTTGATCGTGGTTTTTGGTAAACATTTAAGATTAAATATATCAAATTATAATTTGGCCCAATTCGGGAGCAGGTTCTGTTGGTGTAAAGATAGAGATGGCTGCTCTGGTGGGAAGGATGACCTTGACAAATAGCTGTAAAGAACAAATTGCAAGGCAAGGTGCCAGAGTATTTGTCGAACTTCTCTCTTATCAAGAAGGAAGGGGACCAAGTCTGCAAGCATTGTACAATTTGTCAGGATTGGAAGGCAATGCAACCATCCTTATTGAGTCTTCGGCCCTTCCATCTCTTATAGAAGTTTTATTTGATAGGCGGGACCCATCTCATGAGCTGAAGTCATTAGCTGCTTCAACAATTGCGAATATTGTATCTAAGCCAGGGCACTGGGAATTAGCATCTGCTGACAAGAATGGAAACCAAATGCATTCAGAAATGATTGTTTTAAGACTTTTGGGGCTTTTAAACTGTGTGCCCTCTCAGTGTCAAGTGATAGTTCTTCGCATTCTTTGTGGTATTACATTATCTCCTCAAGCATCAGGTAATTTCCATCAACTAGCATTAAATTAACAGGATGATTGTGCTCTCTGGCATTTCTTCATGAATGCATTAAACTTTTTCTTGATTTCACAACCTCAACCTTTTATCTGTTTTATGTGGTATCATTAGGTTTTAATTTCCTCATTAAAATTGAGATATACAAAAAAAGTTTAATGATCTGGCCTTGTAATTAAGTGAGAACTGCACCATTTAATATTTACACTAAATTTTTTGCCGATAAAAAAAAACCTCTAAATTTTTGTTTTTTACGGTTCTAAAATCAATGAATATTCAAGCTGTTTTGTGACACTTTCCTAGAAGTTAGTGTTCGGAGATTATATCATTGGATAAAACCCAGTTACCTTTTTGAAAAAGTGCACTTATCTTTGGTGTGTGTGCATATGCTGTTGTTCAATTAAATGACTTCCGCTCCATTTCTATTTTTTATTACGTTTTATTCCTCTCAATTTGTTAATGTTGAGAATAACTGTTTTAATCATCAGGTCTTTGTGGCAGAAAAAAATTGCAATTACAAGTAACTTTTAATTGCATTACAGCAAGCTTCAAAGTTACACAAATCCAAAGATCTAAAGTTTATGTTCTAATCCAGAGTTTGTGTGCGTGGCTGTGTTCAAATATATTTAGGTGCATTTTATTCTTTTGATTTATTAAAGTCAAAACTCAAAATAACTGTAGTAACTATTAGATTTTTATCCTAGAAAATTTTGCAAAACTTGCATATTTCTTGAAGCAATAGTTTCAACTTTCAACAAACTCAAATATTTGAAGATATACAGGGTCCACAGTTCTAGTTTCTTGTAATTATTGAAGTTTTTATTTCTGTTATTTTCTTTTTCTAGATGATGATTTAATATTTTTTCTCCGTGATTTTCTTTTTCTTATATAAAATAGTTTTAGATGAGATTGGTTTAATAAAATGGTATATGAGATAGCCTCCTGCTTTTGTGGTGGGGGATCGCTTGTATTGTTGTAGCTATGTGCAATAGAAGGATCCATCTTCACACTGACACAATGGTGAATGACATTTTACATTTGTTTATCTTATTTAGAGTTAGTGGCAAGTCATATCACGTCTAAGGGTGGTTTTGGAACGATCATGCCATTTCTGGAGCATCCAGAAGTTGAACACAGAGTGTTTGCTTTTAAGCTTACAAGACTTCTATCTGAATGGTTTAGTCAGTACATTGCAAATGAGTTGAGACTTTCAAACAAACTTACTATACTCAAAGAAAAACTGTTAAATAACCAATCTACAAGTGATGAGAGATCAGATGCAGCACAGATACTTGCCAATATTTCCCTCTCAGAAGGAGAAATGCAGACACTTTTAGGAGGTAATTTTGTGGAATGGACTGCTGTGACTCTCAAGAACCAGCTGCGTGTTTCCAATGCAAGGTCTTCTCATACTGCAGCAGGCTTGCAGGAAGGTCTTATAGGTCTCTTGCTTCACTTCACAAGGAACCTTGATCAAGAAACTCTTAATATAATTAGAGAAAATCACCTCATGGCCATTTTCTGTGAGCAGCTGGATTATAGTTCAAAACCAAAGGTAAAACGACTAGCTGCCATTGGATTGAAAAACTTGTCTGAATTTGGAAGATCAGATACTGCTAGGGACTCTAAACTACAATCTTCCAGTGGATTCTGTTCCTCCCTTATGCTTGTGTGTGGGAGAGCCTCTAGTCAACCTTCCACATGCCCCATTCACAACCGTCCGTGCAATGAAGATAGTCAGTTGTGCCTGCTCAAGAGCAACTGTATCAAACCCCTGGTTGATATCCTCAATGACAGTGACACTGATGTTCAGCTAGCTGCAGTGGATGCACTTTCTACTCTAGTACTAGATCACACATCTCGCAGTTTCAAAAGAGTTGTTGAGGAGCTTGAGCATTTGGGTGCAGTTGATGCTCTTACCACTCTTTTTACAGAAGTTAGATCTGAGGAGCTTCGGGAGAAGACAATTTGGATGATAGAAAAGATATTGAGAGTGGAAAATATCAGCAATCGGTATGCACTCAATCATTCTCTTGTGAGAGCTTTGGTTGAAGCCTTTAAGCATGGCAATACCAACACAAGGAAACATGCTCAAGATGCTCTTACCCTCCTAAAGCAGTTATCAGGAGTCAGTGGAAAGACGTCAAGTCAAACTCGAGCTAGGAGATAGCAAAAGTTGCATTTATTCAGTTGTTCAAATGTTGTATAATCAAACAATAATCTTTGCCCATTGTTTGTATACAAGTCATGACGAATTAAAGAACAAGAATGATTGTACATATCAACCATGTAATGATGACATTATAGGACTACAACAGACCTATGTGTAAACATTCATTTTGCAAGAGTTACGGTACAACGAAGAAATTCAACAAATATTTTCTTGTCTGTGACCACGTGAACTGTGAATCTTGGAGTGATTCGGTGCATTTTTTATTGACTTGGAATTATTTGTAATCAACGATTCGATTTGTTTAGTCACGTCAAGCGTGAAGGATGCCTTGTTCATTCGTACATCACTGATGTGTAATTGAAGCAGTGATTCATCAAGGAGCAGAAGCAGATTTTTGCGTAAGCTGTGCATCGTTGTTTCGCAAGGATCTTTCCGTTTTATTATCGATATAAACCATGGTATTGGTTGGTGACTTAGCAAAGCATGAATTGAAATTCAGCTGATAATTAGCAATTTCAAATCTGAGAATCATTGAAATCAAGGGATTCTGTAGTTTGTGGTTTCCTCGATTCAGATTTTAATCGGTGCTGTTTGAATTTTAAGCACGAGATGGAAATTTCATTTGTCATTGAATTTTCATTCAAGCATAATTCCTTGAGACGAGACCTTGCAATTCTTTGGGTGATTAACGTTCATAACAGCAATTGTTATAATTGAAATTGAATTCGGAATCAGCTGAAGCAACACGAGATATGTTGAATTTTTTTAAGCTTTGCATCATTAATTTGAATTTGATTCAAGCATGAGCTGACTGGCTTTTGATTGAAGCAATTTATCAAACAGTTTCAGTGTTCTCAATTTAATTGGAACGTGCACAAGTTATTTAGTGCAAACAATTGAATTATTCAGAGCAAAAGAGAGAGTTGGAGTTAAATTTGGCAATGCAAATTCTGTAAAAATTGAATTGATTATTTATAGTCTTTTAATGATTTTTTTTCTTTATTTTAATTCTTAGTTTTTTTCTGTCACTATTCTATGCCGTTTAACCTATTTCTTATTTTTCCTTCCTTTAGTTTGTCATAAAAAATTATTAGTTTTGTTTGAGTTTTAATTTTTTTTATCTTTTAAGTTGAACTTATATTTATGATATATTTCACTTTAAATAAAAATTCTTAGTGAGTTGATTACGAGTTTTTCTTAAAAATTATGACAAAAATTAAGTAAAAAAATATTCATTATATCCTTTCAAGAATAATATATAAGTGAATTGTATATAAACATTTAAATTGTGGTGAAGTTTAACTTTTTTTTTAATTATACTAATAATTTCTTTGCTTTAGTTTCTTGTTCTTTTAACCTTTTATACATGTATGCATGAGTTTAACTAAAAGACGAAATTTTTGTGAAACTTTTTTCAGGAATATAAAAGAAAGATAAATTTTTAATTACAGGATTGTGAACACAAAATATACCAAGTTGAAGGATCAAAACTAAATTAGATGCTTCAAATGTAAAAAGTTGTGTACATATTTCTCATCAATATATTATGGGAAAGCCAATAAATCAACAAGTGAGACATCAATACTTATTACAAATACTTAAGAGGAAGAGAAAACATTAAGAAAAATAAAGAAAATAAAAAAAAGATAGAAAGAAAAAAAATAAAAAAAGAGAGAGAAATGATAGAAAAAATTGGGAAAGAGAAAGCAAAAGTTAATGAAAATTATGACTAATTTTGTTCCTATTTTAACTTTTTTGTTTATTTTTAAAGATTCTCATTTAAATGAAGTAGATAATGAACTCTCAAATTAACCATGCAACATATATAGGTAAATATATTGGCTTACATTATCTTTAAACCTTTTGATTTAATTTATGTACATCATGAGCAAATATAAAGTATTTAGGAATTGCATGTTGTGTTTGGTATGCATAACATTGTTATATGCGGTAAGTGTTCTGTTGTCAAATTTTTAGTTGTTTTGTGTCATTTATTACATTGACTCAATTTTCATTTTCCATTCAGATTTGATATGAAGAGTGAGTACAACTTCTAATTTAATTTGTTCATATTTTTTTTTCTTTACAAACAAAAAGAAATAGTAATGAAAATAACTATATTAAATTTTTAATTGTTTCTTTAGATAATTAGGACAATTAATTATTTAAATATTATTTTTCCTATGTTAATTATTTGTATGGAAGATGACTAGAAATTTAGTTCATACTTAAATATTTTCTTTGTGATAGTTTTTTAAAGAGTTATAGGATGTAGACATGACATGATTATTTCTAAATCTTCTATTTTTTTAATTTCAACATTATACACTATGAGGTGAGGATCACATTAAGGACATGATTCATGATGTTAAACAACAAAGTTTTTATGAAACACATATGTATAATTTATCGAAAGATAACTTTAATAAATTTGTGTATCTAGATTATACAAGTTTGATGTGTTTATCATTTATATCGTTCTTATAACATTAGTTATAAATTATTTAATATTATAATATAAATTTTATCAATGAGGTTTATATTAGTTAGTTAAGTGATAAATTAACATGATTTAAATATAGTGTGAATATTGAAAATTAGAATTATTATATAAATGAGATATTAAAACTTTAATAATAATCCAAATAATATAGACGAATGATTAAATAGTAAGAAACTAAAAAATTTATATACATCAAGATGTATTCATCGTCAAATATTATTCTCAAATAAGATTATTTAATATTTATCTTTTAAAAAAATTTAAATATTTTTTATTTGTATATAAATATATATTGTATGATATTTTTATCGTAATAAGGGTTAAATATGTTTTAGTCTCTGAACTATTTGTTAAAATTGTGTTTTGTCGAGGCAAACTTTAGACATATTTTGTTCTTATACTTTATAAATAGGTGTAAATGTTCCTCAATGAAAAATAAAAACATATTTAAAGAGAAAAAAATGAGAGGATAGTAAAGTAGGAAACTATAAAGAAGAAAAATAAAGAGATAAAAAAGAATTTTAACACATCATCAAACATCGTTTACACGAGTTTATAAAGCATAAGAACGAAATAAGTCCAAAGTTTCTTTCAAAGACGAAATATAATTTTGACAAATAATTCAAGAACTAAAAACATATTTAACTCTCTAATAATAATGAATTTGAGGTTATAAATAAGATTATGATTAATATTGTAAAACTTTAGTAAAAAAAAGTGAATATATATATATATATATTGATAATATTAGATTTATTTTAATTTTTGTGTTATTTATCTAACATATATATAGTTTTTCTTATAAAGATTATGCTTTGATACGTGAACAAATAATAGTAATGTATATTGAGAGCAACTAGAGAAACCAACTTAAGTATGAATATTTTGTGACTTTAAAGTTTTACTGCCATGTTTTTCTTTTAAATATGGTATATAATTTTTTTGCAAAACCAATATTTAGATATTTTATATTTATTTTGATACAAGTATATATTTGTTGTATAATTCCTATTTTACTCTAAGACATATCTTTAATGGATGATATCGGGGACAAGTTATTTTTTAGATAATGATTTATTATCATATGTTTTATTTCATTTATTTGATCGATATCTCATTTATATGCATCAACAAGGAGTCTCAATCGTTATCATTGAATTAATCAGGGAAACTGCGTATTTGAATTTTAGGTTTATTTCTCTCTTAAATCACGACCAAAATACGTTTTTAATAAAAAAAAATAGTAATTAGTGATGTAGTGTGTACTTTGAAACAAGTTTTTAAAAGAAAATAATTATTTATATTCAAATTTTCTTTAAAAAATGGTAAAAATAATTGATGATTTTTTATAATAAATTAAATTAAACAACACATGGCATTTTGTGTGTGAAAAACTGTTTAAATCTTTAAGATTCTTCTATTTAAAGGAAATAGTTTTACATTTTTACAGCAAGATCAATAATAACATCATCTTATTATTTTTTCGTTAATCTTTTATAAAAAAAAAAACAGTGTACATAAAACAAAGCAAACAACATTGAGGACCCCTTGAAAGCAACTGCAATTGGAGACATAAACCTAATAAATCCTGTGAACAATAATTACAAACAAATGATAAGAAAATATTAAGAAAATTATAACATTTAGAATATGATGCTCTACTACCACTTATCAACACATAAATAATTTCTCCTTGTTTCAGCATCTTGTTCAAAAGAAAAGAGAAGTGTTATATGTTAGTACTTAAGAAATATTAAAAAAAGTGTCGTCCATGATAATTTTATCCAATGGAAGAAAAGTGTTTAAAATAAAATAAAAAATGTATAATTTGTGAAAAGAAGAAATGGGAAAACATTAAAAGGAAAAGACATAAATAGAGCAGCCATAGTCAGAAAGTGAAAAGCAAAAAGATGTTTGGTGTGTTAATTCCCCCACAAAGTTTGGCATTAGGGCTAATTCAGTGCTTCACTTTGTGCATGCAAACACAGTAATAAAAAGAAAGAAAACACGGACACTGCTCTTGCAGAGGGTAGCAGCCGTAGGACATCTTACAAAAGAAACTCCCATTGCTTTCACCTGCACCGATTCATTAAAGTAAGAGGACAAGTTTAGGGTAGCTGTCAGATTACCAAACACTTTATTTTCCAAAACATTTCTTTTTTAACAATTCATCTTCACCACCATTTAAATGTAAATTTCTGGTCAAAATATTAATTTCAATACAAAAGGGAAAAATAATTTAGGTAAAGAATTACTCCACTAAAAAATTATTATATTAAAAGTTTAGAATTTAAGATTTAAAGTTTAGAGTTTAATTTTGATGGATCTAAATCTTAAATAATTAAAAAGTCGTCTTAGATTTTCTAGTTTTGAATGTTATTAAGTGAAAACATTTTTATTCGGTAAAAATATCTAATAATATTTGAAGTTTAATTTGAAAAACATTATTTATATGTCTTTATCTTTTTTTAATAAGTGTACTTAACGATAATTAATTATAATAATATAAAATTATATATAAGATTTATGTTTTATATTTGTTTTAATAATAATTAATACAAAATTATATATAAGGATCGTGTTTCATGTTTGTTAGAAGTGAGAGTCTTAATATATAAATTGTCTTAAAGTAAAAGTTGTTATGAACAAAACCTTTAAATTATAATATTAGATTGAGTTAAATATGTATGTAGTCTTTTAAATTATTTATTAAAATTGTATCTTTTTTCGGAACAAATTTTAAATTTATTTTCTGTTTATAGTTTATAAACGGGTGCAAATGATCCTTAATAATATCTCAAAATTTGTTTCTATTTATTTATTTTCCTTTTTCATAGTTTTATATTCTAGTATTATCCTCCTAAACTTGTTTTATTATTTTTCATTTTTCTTTCTTTAAAAATATTATTTGTCATGACAAATAGTTCATGAAAAAAAAAAGATATTTAACCTGATTAGATTTAGTGAATTATGTTCTGTTGTATATATAGATTGACGTTTATTAACACTGTAATCGAATTATGTTATTTTTGTGTGTAATTTTTTTTTATTTTTTATATTTACCTTGTGTCTCTTCAATACATCATACTATGTTATATTCTATTTCTTTTTTATTTTGTTTGTGTTTTATAGATCAATCTATAAGAAAGATTAATATAATTTTTATAGAAGTGTATTTATATTATTATTATTATTAGTAGTAGTAGTAGTAGGAAAGTTTTGATATAATATACATTAATCTAAAGGTGATTGATGAAATTATATTTCTCTTAAAGTTTGGAGGGTATCACTTTCAAGCACATCCTCTAGGAGATAAAAGTTGAAAAATTTAGGAATCATAATTGGTGGGTGAAGCAAATAACTTTTTATTAAACATCTTGATTTTTATGAAGAAAAAAGTTGAGCAACTAATTATGAAGTTGGGCAAAGGAACTTAAAAAAATCTACCATTTCTTATGGTCTCTATTATCGTTCTTGTTTTATCTCATTGGTGGTTTTCTCTTAACTCATTTGAAAATTACCTTTTTACTAAAAGTGAAAACTCTCAACAAATTTGTATTTGATTTTTAAGAAAATGGATAAAAATATAGTCTTATTTTTCGATGAGATTATGGTTGTAATTGTTACATATTTGACGGGGAAACGTGAGACACGCATGAGGCATACATTTTTCATTTATGAAAACCTAAATGTATGCATAATTTAAGGTTTTCCGAAACCAAGTTTCACTCCTGAAGTACACATGCATTAAGTACGTTTGAAGCTGTTCAGTTCAACAAACACCATTTATTTTATATGACCAAGTGTCCTCCAATTTCCTACTACATACGTCGTGTTTGTTATGTGTAAATAGACATATGCATGCATGGACTTCTTACATTTCTTCTCTCCAAACACATTCCTAGCATTTTGCAATAATCGTAAAGACTGTTCAAAACCAACCTTCACCACTGCCAAAGTTTGGTAACTATCTATAATTTTAATCAAATTAAACATGTAGCTTCAAGGTGTTAAAAAAATGTTCTTAGAATGGGCATAATGGGTTGGGTCCATAAATTTATATTATAAAAATATTGCATATCTATAACTTATATTCTAAAAAATCTTTAATTTTTATATATCACGTTCACTTTGTAAAATTTTTTAATTTCATCCCAAAAATACATTAAGACTTTTTAATATTTATTTATATAATAATAATTTATTTAATTATTAAACAATGTACATTTAATAAATATAAAATAAATATATTTTTAATTTAACTGAGCTAGATAATAACCAATAAAAATAAAAAAATACTAGATTTTAAATTTAATTAGACTTAAGTAATAAATATTGAATTTTAAATTGAATTTAACTTGTGTTCTGGTTACAAATAATTTGTGGAAATTATCAATAAAAAATCATTTAATTTAAGTTATAAGTAAATAAAACATTAATTATTAGAAAATAGTTTAAAATTTGATTTATATATTTTTATTTAAATTTATGAAATTAAAATTAATTTTAAAAGAGATTATTTTTTAAGGGTTACATTTTGTATATAACTTATTTTAATTTGTTGTTCAGAAAGACGAAATTTATTTGTTTAATATTTTATCATAAAATCTTATTTAAATTGTAAATTGTTTTTTATTTGAGTTTATGTATTTTGAGTTTAAAAGAGGTGCTACCTAACGATATTAATGGTGGTCATATAATCATGTTTTTCATGTAACAATAAGTAATGAACTGTATAATTTAATTAACATATTGTTTATGCAAACAATATTCTTAATAAAATAATAAACGTGCAACATAATTGATTTTGGCATATACTATATACTCGAATATCTCTGCTAAGATTATATTTAACGCGTCATTTCAACTTATTAATTTTTTACTTCTTTCATTATCAGCTAACCTGATGTTTTGACAAACAAACATTTTTTTACTAATATCTCATGCTTTGTTTAAACACCTTTTTAAGTATTTTTTTAAAAGGTTAGTTTTTAACTTTTCATGTTACATTATTTGTTGAATTTTTCTTTTTCCATTCGTAATTTTTTTTTTTTGTAAAAGATAAACATGTTTATAGTAAGAGGTAAGAGAATTTTATAAGAGACATATAAAATCATAAAAAAAAATAATAGGAGAAAGTTTTATAATCCAAATTTAAGGTCGAAGTTAAATTTTTCTTCAAAATACTCACATGTTCAATTCTTGATCTTGTTTGAAACTATTTTCTTGGTTTGAAATATTGATTGATTCTTTTAAGGAGAGACTAATTGAGGTGTTTGTTATTGTGTTTCAACCATCACTTTTATTCTCACGTGCGAATAAAAAAAGAGAAAAAAAAAGTAAAAAAGCAGATAAAATATAGAAAAAGAAGACAAAATAAAAAGGGAAAGGGAAAAGAACAGAAGAGACGTGTTAAAGGTCACATAAGTAGAGATTTCAATGGTTACTATTAAATTATCGTATTTTTCACAATACACTTTTCTATCTCCTAATATGTGTTCTAGGTATTTGAATATTTATTTAAAATTTTAATTATATAAAAAAACAATACTTGTCCCGTGTAATGCGCATTGTACATAAACAGAAAGCTAATACCAAATTATAAAAAAAGCTTAAGTTAGGTAATGTTTAGATTAACATAAAAGAATTATATTATATAATGAATAATTTAATAATAGTAATCTATATATAAACTCATATACGAACATTATTTATTTAAGAAACATTTTATATAAAATGTGTTTGGGAAAAAGGTGTTTTTGTTGTATTAAATTGCGTTTGGCACTTTTTTTGTCTACCAATTTCGTAAAATGTTCACACTAATATCTAACTATACACGCAATAAAGTGGCTTAGAATATTCGTGATTGGTGCTTGTTGAAGTAGTAAACCTAGGAAGCGTGATGTTCTTATAAAATAGTTATATAAATAAATGAATAGAGGTTTCATATTCTCAATTGAGGATGATGTTATTAGTGGTTAACTACACATACTAAGTCCATCAACTGTTAGTTTTAACGTTCCAACTTAATATTAATCTTCCAAAATAATATAATTGTGTTAATTATATCATCTTTCATAGACATCAAGTTCAATAATTCATGGTTTTAAATAAAAAAAATAAAATTAACTATAAAAGAAATATCATACTATAATCTTAATTCATCTATTTTTATATAATCTCTTCATGAAAAAGATGACGGGTCAATCAAGAATCTTAAAGCTAAAATAGAACCCTTAAATTTCTAGAGAGATAAAATTTAGAACAATTATTTTAATTCTGTTTATAAATATTTTTCAAAAGATAATTTCCTTCTCTCGTTTACTCTAAAATTATATTGCTTAACTTAAATATAATACAAAGTAAAAATGAATGGTATTTAGTTTTAGAAAAAGAATAAATGTTTTTTTTACTAAAATCAAAATCAAAACTTGTTTATCCTAATTTATAAAACATATTTAAACTTAAACAAATGTTAGAATTGACTAAAAACTTTTAATAATAGACATTAAATGCGGTGGATTAAGGTAGGTTTGATTTCTAATTCCAGGTGACTTATTGAAGAGAGCAAATAGCCATTTAACTTATATATTCCTCCCCCATTTCAAATTCAACAAATACTCATTTAACTTATATAGTTGTTCCGCTTTAAGGAAATTTTTTTAATTTTGTTGATTATTTTAGAATTTCAATAATTTTACTTTTTTCATATACTTTATTAATTATATTATTATTTATATTGATATTAAATAGTAAAAAATTAAATATCAAAAACTAATAATTATTTTTCTTCATTAGTTTTTTTTATCAAAGTTTTTATTTACAATTTGATAGAAATTGAAATTTTGAAAGAAAAATTTAAGTATAATTCTTTACAATTTAGTAAAAGATAAAAATTTTGATTAAAATTTTAAAATAAAATTTAAATATAATTATTTATATTTTGATGAAAATTAAAAATTTTGATTCAAATATTTATTTAAAATAATTAATAATTTTAATTTTAAATTATTTTAAAACATTCTTAAATAAATTTAATTTTTTTTTAATCTTAATTAATTTACAGTTTTATTAAAAAATTAATTTATTTACAAAGATTTTTTATTAAATTTCAGTTAATTTATTTAATAAAAATTAATAAAAATAAAATTATAAAAAATTAATCAAATTAATTACTTTTTCTTCCTCTTTTGAGAATGTGTCAATTTAAAAGGGAAATATTATTTATGAAAATTTCATTTTTATGCGAGTTCAGTTCACAAAACAATTAATATTGATACGTGTTTCTTACATTTTAGAAAACTTCTCCAAAAGCAATTGATTAATCTTCATGAAACTAGTTACGCACCTAGATTCATTAATTGTTGCAATTGAGTAGGGTTTGTATCAACTTCACACATACTTGTTTGAAGTCACAACAGAGTGTTTATTTCTGAAAACACGCCAAACACTAGTGGGAAAAATAAACTGAACTCATGGATTGTGATGTTTCAAATTTCAATTTTTTATTAAACGTGTAATGTTATCAAGTTGGAGAAATAATCTTAGAGCATCGTATTATGCTTAATTCATAATTTTGTTATTTGGTTTAGCTATTTCTGAAATTAATTAGCTAAGCATGTGTGATTATTGTATGAATTAGTTTTTTATATTCCGTATAAAATATCATCTCAAAATGAATTGCAACACAAACTCTATTTTTATTTCGTTTTCTTCTTGAATCTTGTGATGAATCTATATCTCACATAAACTATTTATTAACATTTGTTACAAAAAACTATTTTATTTGGATAGGAAATTGGCTCTTAATTTTTTATGTCATTAAAGCAAATTAAGAAAATCCAGCTTATAGTTTTAACCTTGTTTCATTTACTATAATTCTTTGTTTGAAATATAGAAGGAGTGAAAAGAGAAAGAAAGAGAACGAAAATAGAAAGCCTAATTACTCGGATTGAGAAAAATAATTAAAAACTATAATTAATTTGATTTATTTAATGAAATGTTTTTTAGATTAATATATTTAGAAAACAATTTAATGTAAAGGATATTCTCATAAATATAAATTAGAATTTAAATAATTTAAAATCAAAATAAAAAAAATCTTATAAATTTCATAAATAAAAAATTATATTTTATATTAAAATAAATTACTTTATAAATTATTAAAATTTAAATCAATTCATTTATTTATTTATTATTGAATATTTTTATTTAAACTATTTATCTAGAAAGCGTAATTATTAATAAAATATTAACATATATATACTTAACTATGATTTTACTTTTAATCAATTATATAAGTAACTTTTATTACGCATCATCGTATTTTATGTATGGAAAGTTTAAAGCAATTTTTTTTTATCGTTTTTTGTCTTTGTTTAATTTAATTTTTTACGTGCTTTATTTATTTATTTATTTATTCAAAGTATATTAATGTTTTTTCGTCTTTAGAAACCGACATACTCTAAGCAGTTGGAATTTTAAATAAGAAAATTGAAAAGAAATCATCCAAATTCCAAGTGATATTAATATCTACAAGTGATTGAGCATTAATTGTTTATCTAAATGATTTAAAATACGAAAAAATCATTATAAAACAAAATAATTATTACATAAAAATATAAAACCATATTAAACGATTTTAAACCTAAAACCTCAATATTTTTAGTTAATATTTTTAATCATATTAGTAATACGAAGTATCCATATTTTGTTTTACTATTAACTTTGAGAAAACATGTCTAACCGTTTTAATGGATATCTCTCTCAATTACTTTTAGTTAGTTAAATAACTAAATTGTACATTTTATCACTCAATAATCATTATTTTGTAAATTTTATCATTTTAAGTTTTTTCACACATTTACTATTAATTTTTCAAATTTTATCATTCAAGTTCTTTTCTCTCGCATGTTTTACTGTCATGTTTTTCAATTTTTACAAATTCTATTATTATATCGGTAACTAACGCGTTATTTTGAAAAAAAAAAGTGATAAAAATGACCCTTTTATTAACACATCAGTATTTTGTTATAAATTTAATAAAGTCGTAAAATATGTAAAATTTAAAAATATAATAAAAAAATAGGTCTAAAAATAAATGTTAAAATTTATGAAATAATGACAGTTTCGTGATAAAAATGTGTCATTTAATCTAATTAAGATAAGGATAAGGAATGATGTTGATAAAAAGAAAATTCTTTCTTTGGTAATAAAAGATAACATCCAATGCTTTCTAGAATTTTTTTTTTCTCTCTTTAATTTGATATATTTCAAATCACCACGGTTAAACAAGGGCTAATATATATCCCAAACTTTTTAAGTATCCAAATCAATTTTTCTTTGCTTTTCATATTTCTATACTTAGCAAATTTACATCCTTGTTGGTTTGTACTAATATAGGTATTGAGGTTAGATAAATGTACACTAAGTTAAAATTTAATAACTAACTCGACTAATAACATCACTTTTCTAATCTCAACCTTTAAATAAAAAACATTACCAATAAGAAAAATTACAACTTCTCAAATATTTCTCATTATTAATTTTAAAAATATTTCCACAAACTGCTAAAAAAAGGATTATTATATTTAATAATTCTTATTTATCAAGAATTTTATTATGCATTTTAGAAACTTTTCTCGTACACACTCTAGAAACCTTCCATGAATATTTTATAATATTAAAATATTTAAAAATAATGAGATCCTCAACACACTTATTTATCACTTCTTTAGATTTATTAGATGTAAAATTAATATATCAAACAATTAATGTTTCGACATATAAAAAAAAAAGACATTTACCAAACTTATGGACATTTCATATGTGTCATATGAGCCACACAATGTGAGATGTGGATAGAACATTTTAATACAAATCTTGTATCCAAAACCAAAACTGTTAACCAATTTTATAATTAAAACCAAGGACTTTAAAGATTCAATGCTTATTAAGCAATTTCTAACCAACCAAAAATATAGAAGGATGTATTGTTTCTAAAATATAGCTTGCCTAAACAATTTGAATATGTTATTGGTTATACTGTTTTTAAAGTCTCATACTTTTTTTAAATAACCTCGTCTTGTTTATCATAGATAATAATATTATTAAGTTACACAAAAGAGAAAAAATCTTTTACAAAATTTAGGTAAAAGTTTTCCCATCATTATCTTTTTATTTTTTTTGTCATTTTTAATAATATCATATTTTTTAAAAGGTTAAATATGTTTTTAGTTATCGAACTATTTGTTAAAATTGTGTTTTGTCCTTGAAGCAAATTTTGAACTTATTTCGTTCTTATACTTTGTAAACATGTGAAAATGATCCTCAATAACAAATAAAAACGTCCTTAAGAAAAAAAAATTAGAAAAAATAAAAGGAAAAATAATGAAAGAAAGTTAAGAAACGGATGGTACTGAAGTAGAAAATTATGAAGAAGAAAAATAAAGAAATAAAAATAAATTCTGACACATCATAAAAAATCGTTTACACTAGTTTATAAAGTATAAAAATAAAATAAGTCAAAAGTTTGATTGAGGAATGAAACACAATTTTAACAAATAATTTAAAGAATAAAAACATACTTAACTTTTTTTAATACATGGTTAGTGAATTACCATAAATGCCAAAAGTTGATAATAATACCTAACGGGGGAATAGCCTTTTAAAAAAAATAAAAGATCACAAGTATAAATTATAAATTATTATTAACATAATTTTCAAAACGTCCATATATAATAACCTTTGGATATATATGCTTTTCTCCAAGAGAAGAATAGTATAATAACTAAAAAAAGGTGCTTAGGAATTCAAATTGATACGCTTATATATGGATTGATTTAATTGTGAGAAGATAATTCAGTTTTGAGTAATTTCAAACATCTTTAAAAAGAGATTATTCTGAATGAATGATGAAAGTACTTCTTAAAATTGTAGTCACATAAAAGAAAGTTTTTCCAATGTATATTTTATTAAGAATAACATCAATGTTAGTATTTCCTAGAATCGTGTTCGCCTAATTTGGTATATTTGAAGTCATCACGACTTAAAAGAAAAGATTTAGCCATAATAAACCTTTTCTCCTCATTTTACATGTTTCTATACTCACTATAATAAAATCCTTGCTGGTTAGTCCCACTCGCCTGATATAACAAGACACTGAGGTGACGTCTATCAGAAACTCTGACGGAAAATTTTCATTCTCATACATATACACAGTCACCCAATGAATACAAATAAAGGGTATAAAACTAAATGGATTAATAAATTTAATCTTCTGTTATCATTAATATTATTACTATGATTTATTACAGTTACAACATATATATATACCACACATTATCCCTCTCCAAAACAACATTGTAATTGTAACAGAGAAAGAAACATTGAGAAAAAAATGGTTGAAGCTCAATCACTGCAACATTTTGGTAATGGGTCAAGAGAAGAAGATCGAAGTTATTTTGATCCAAGTGCTCCACCACCCTTTAAGATTGCAGATATCAGAGCAGCAATTCCGAAGCATTGCTGGGAGAAGAGCACGCTGAGATCTCTGAGTTATGTTTTCAGGGATGTCTTAGTGGTCACAGCATTGGTAGCTGCAGCAATTGGCTTGAATAGCTGGTTCTTCTGGCCACTCTATTGGCCTGCGCAAGGCACAATGTTTTGGGCTCTGTTTGTTCTTGGACATGATTGGTAACTAATTAAAAATGCTCATGCTATATCGTTATGCCTTTTTCTCAGCTATGCTTTGGCATTTCACTTGGTTTTGCATGATTATCATCCATATGTTCCATCTTGGTGAGTTCTAATTTGTTGAGGCGTTGAACAGTGGACATGGAAGTTTTTCAAACAGTTCCAAGTTGAATAGCTTTGTGGGCCACATCTTGCACTCCTCAATCCTTGTACCATACAATGGATGGTCGGTTCCTTTTAGCAACTTTTCTTGTTCACTTTGTCCTTAAGTTTCTTTTGTTTGCTAAATCTTTAGTCTGATTTGACAACCTAACCATTTCACAACTCATGGATTCTGCAGGAGAATCAGCCACAGGACTCACCACCAAAACCATGGCCATGTTGAGAAGGACGAATCCTGGGTTCCGGTATGAGTTCCCTTCATTTCTACTTTTTCTTTTCTTTTCTCAGTTTACATCCGTGGTTAGATTGGTTGGTCCAATAGAAGAGGAAGAGAAAAATGCAGGGATGTGAACTTCATGAAGTGGTTCATGATTGTGTCTTTGACTTTACCTCAGTTAACGGAGAAGCTTTACAAGAATCTAGACAACATGACAAGAATGCTGAGATACACTTTTCCTTTTCCAATCTTTGCGTATCCCGTTTATTTGGTGAGACCCTCTTTTTCCAGAATGACAACATTATTTTATTCCTTTATTCCTAATATCTAATATACTAATCTTACCTTAAACTTTGAACCGATCTCTGAATTCTTCATTTCTTTAGTGAATTTTTTAGTCATTGAATATTCAATTCTCACTCTCATTCTGATATGAACCATATTTCAGTGGAGAAGAAGCCCAGGGAAAGAAGGTTCTCATTTCCACCCTTACAGCAACTTGTTCTCCCCTGGTGAGAGAAAAGATGTGGTAACTTCAACCCTGTGTTGGGGCATCATGCTTTCTGTGCTTCTCTATCTTTCCCTGATAATAGGTCCAATTTTCATTCTCAAGCTCTATGGGGTACCCTATTTGGTAATCTCACTGACACACTCTTCACAATTAATTGGTTAATTCGTGTCCAATCATTCACTTATTTCAACATGTACAGATCTTTGTCATGTGGCTGGATTCCGTCACATACTTGCATCATCATGGTTACAAGCAGAAACTACCATGGTACCGTGGCCAGGTATCATACTTAAAATTCTGATTTGTTTTATTAATATTTCAATAGAATTACAAAAATAATTAGCTTTCTGAGCAAGTCAAATTCATCACCATACTGTCCTCCCAAGTCCACATTTCCACTATTTTCACCCACTTTAGCCCAATTTGTCACATGCTCATTAACAGAGGACCCTTTTTGGAGCAGATATATCATCTAATACATACTATTTATCTGCAATTTTGCCATACTTCAAAAGAATATAGAAATGAACTTACTCTGTCTATGTAATTTCACAGGAATGGAGTTATCTAAGGGGTGGTCTTACAACCGTAGATCGTGACTATGGTTGGATTAACAGCATTCACCATGACATTGGCACCCATGTTATCCATCACCTTTTCCCTCAAATTCCACATTACCATTTGGTGGAAGCGGTATTCTCTTTTTTTTCTCCATAGATTATTTATTATATAGATCAGAATAACTACATATCTGTAGTATCGGAGTCAATCTCCGTATACGTATAATAATCTCAAAATGCATACATTTTCTTCTATGGTCCTGATATGCTCTTTTCTTCTTTCGCTTTTGTTTTGCCACAAAAGACTAAAGCAGCAAAATCAGTGTTTGGAAAGTATTATCGTGAGCCTCAGAAATCTGGGCCATTGCCATTTCATCTATTGAAGTACTTGCTACACAGCATAAGTCAGGATCACTTCGTTAGCGACTCTGGGGACATTGTGTACTATCAGACTGATCTCAAGCTCCACAAAGATTCTAGGACCAAGTCCAACTAAGTTTTGGTGCTACCAAATTGACCTATTTCTCTCTAAAATATTTCCTATGTAACTAAGAACATATATGTTACCTACTCACATCAATTATTAGGTAACATGTATAAGCTTTCATAAACTATATATGCTAGAAATGCACTTACTTTGCAAAGCATGCTATGTTAGAAATGAATCTATTTCTCAATATCCAGGTCAATTAAATTACTTTAATAAACTTTTATGTGCTATATATGTCAGAGTTACACTCCTAAAAGATCCCCTAATGATGGTTCAGCCAACTATAATTTGCACCCACTTAAAACCAATTAATGATTTGGTTCTGAGTATTTAATGGATTTTAAAGAGAAAAGTACAGAATAATAATTGCAGATTGAATAATTAGTAGTTAAAATTATTGTAATATATGGTAACATTATTTTTTCAACCGTTTCAACTAACTACTATTAGTGAGAATTTTACTCTTTAAAGCATATCTTGCACTCTAGAAAAGTCCAAGACTTTGAACAATTAAACTGTAAATGAATTCTTTTTCCCAATTGGATGATGTTCAGAGTTTTAAAAGCAAAATAACAAAAGAAAGCCATTCATAACCCAACCTTTTTTGACGTTGTCGTTCTAACAGTACAAAGACAGGTTGTGAGATGACGTTATAACTAACATAGTACTTCATGTCTGCATCCAGCACTGCCACAAATCACGTTACAGCAATGCCACTTTTATTTCAACCACACAAAGTGCTTGAAGGTTGGGATAGCAAGTGTATGTTTTGTTATGTTTTATTCAGGAAGAGAATCCAAATGAATGAAGGAGAAAAAAGAGAATAAGTAGAGGGAGATAATTTTTAGATTGCTTTTGATAAGAAAAAAAGTTAACTTTTCCTCCTTCATTGTATAGAAAATAAAAAAGAAGATAATGTAAACATTATAAATATCAATAATAAAAAATTTAAATATACAAAAAAGAAACATCTTTCATCATTTTATTACTCAACAGATTTTCATCTTCTTTCCACCCCTCTTTTAAAATTATACTAAAAGGTGAAACCAATGCTTTTTTCCATATCTCCTTCCATCTTTTTTCATTTCATGGTTAAGAAAAAGCATGAAAAGGGTTTACCTTTCATGGTCACAATGTAAAAGGACTTTGATGAACCCATGTGTAATGCTACTGGTGGAGAAGAACAGTTACTCTTAACAAAACAAATTTCATTAATTGATGTGCATTCTTTTCTATATTTAGCTTTTCTTGTCGTATGTTGATGTCTTATCACTTCTAAAAAAACAGAACAAATACTTATTGAAATTCCAAAAATAAAATATCCAACCTAGTTTAGTTCTTAAATAAACCTTAAAGTAAATTAAAATGTCTTATATTCATAATACTTTGAGAAAGTCTTGTGTTTATCTGAAGGACCAATTAGTTAACTCTTTTAGAGATAAAAATATTTCAAGATTGAGTTTGGCACCATGGTTCTAGTTTGTCCTAAGGCTGATTTTGTTAATTACTTTTATGAAAAGTCTAGTTGTCAGTGCCTAATTAATGACACATTCTTGCAAATTTGGATGAAACAAAGATCAAAGGTTCAGAACTAAATAAGGATATATGCTTGGAGGGATTCAACATGCTGTCAGTGTCTCTATGTTTATTTTTTATACAAAAAAAAAAGAAAAATAAATGTTGATATTTGAATCAGTTGAGTTCCTGATAAAATTGTGTGAACACTTACCTATTCTCTCAGAAAATCTTGGTACCCCACTACTTTCCCTTTGTAGTTCTGTAAAGTTCATGCTACTATAACACAAAGGGAAGAAGAAAAACCACTAAAATAAGCACTTGAGCTAAAATATAATTTCATTAATATATATTTTTTGCAAATACTTATATTAACAACATAGGGTATATAATGTCCAAATCTAACAATTGACTTGGTTCCTCTACCAAGAGCTACTACTAGTTAGAATTAAGTTCAATGACAAGGTAACATGCATGGATATAAAGATGAGAGGCCAGTGGAGCAGTGATTGTGGGGAAGTACATGGGCTATTTTTCACCAAATGCTCTATGATGTCGTGAACAACATGATGTCATGAACAGCATGCTGCTGTTGGTTAAGTGAGTCCCTGTTAAGTATAGGAATGATACTGTTTACTTTCATAAGGAACAAAACGTATACCTAATTGTACTCAAAGAACTTACGAATTGTTGTTTACACTAAATTCATTAGATTGACCTAATAATGAAAAGCTTGAATAGTATTCATGAAATTTAAAATTCAAATCATAGCATATCATAATTTTATCAGTGCTACCCATACCATCTTTCAAATTCTATTATATTTGTAATTCGTATATGGAATAGAAATGTTTCATATGCATGCATGTTTGATTGTGTTGAACATTCAAAATATCAAACTATTTATTACATAAGTTTCATGTTATGTTTGACACACTACATTCAAAAAATAAATGATTGACAGACTCATTCTCTACGGCACACAACCTACATAAATTGTTCAAGATTGTCAAGATTATCTTTAGTTGCCACGCTATTCAATTCTAAGTTCCATGTGATTTTCTTACCTTCTTTATCCCACCTCCAGAAGAATTGTCTTTATATATTTATGATTTCCTTCAGTGCTTTGGTGCTTTAAAGAAGGATAAGAAGAACAAAGGGAGAGATGTAATTATGGATTTAATCAGACTTACTCTTCTTGCAAAGGACAAATACCTTCCTTTCCATCTCACTAGCCCTTTTCTAATCTTAAGAATTACACCATTCCACATCTCCATTTTTCTTGGATCACTCCCTATTGGTATGCCTAAACATGTGAATGGTATAGACATTTTTTGTGCAGTTTAATATTGTAGCAAACCTGTTTAGTTGACAGTTGTCCACTCCTACTCCTCCTAGACTACTTTTAAAGAAATTCACTTTTAGTCCCACAGTTGCCTTGAAACACCTAAGATACTCTTTAATGTAATGATGTTATGACAAGTATTTTCACACAAAAACAAAGTATCATTGGCATATTGTAGAAGGTTTATCTCTATTTGTCTCCTACCAACCTTAACCCCATTCAACAACTTTAATATCAATGTTTCCTTTTAAATTATTACATATCTCCCATTGGTTCATGCTTACGATGATTTTCTGAATAAGAGAGTGGGTATAAAGCTTCCTCACAATATGAATCTCAAGTACAAAAATCATGAAGTAAGAATAGTATGCCATACATAGTATAAAATAAAAAAGGTTAAAAAAATCTATCAAATTATCAATGGCAACATGAACCAATCTGGAGTATGAGTTAAGCATCTCCAAGGCTACAGGATATGGTCCAGAAGAAGAAACTGTGAACTACATACAAAATATCAAGGGATAAATTTGATGATGGTGTTGCTCCCCTCATTTTTTTTCCTTATATTATAACCGAATAAGTTATCTGATGCAGGGTTACCAAGACCGGCAAAAGTATCGTAAGGAAAAAAAATAAATGTTGTTGGTGTAAAAATACGTGTACCTCTTAGGATAGGTTTTAAAGTTGTAAAAAGATGAAATCACATGTATAAATAATTCTTTTTTGGTATACGGGTTGAGACACCCCTAATATCTCATTTAGCTATTTATATTCTTCTTTGCAGACAAAAAAAATCAAGTTTTATATTATAACAACTTAGGGATATTAAACTCTTAACCAAATGAGTTCTTAATTTTACAGTATGGTCTATGATTGCAATTGTTGCATATCGATACCCTTTGTAGTGTCCAAAAAATGCAACAAAATCACAGTTGCATTTTAAACTTGTGAAGTAATTTATTTTCATACATGTAAAAGCAAAGTTTTTAAAATGTCCACAACCATGGTTTCACTCATAACATCAAGATTTCCAGAGTGTCTACAATCTCAATTTAGGAGCAAATAACCAAATTTATTTCTCATTTTTCACAAAACTAAAAAAAATGTGTCCTAATCACTATCAAACAGAAGGTTAGAAATGCCTTCAAGTTGTAAAGCCCCTCTTTTGTATAATTTTTTTTCTTTTTCTAGAATATTTTTCTCTCGTTTCTTTTCTATTTCTTTAATATTCTAGAGATTATTATTTTTTTTTTCTCAATGAGAAAGTACAAGATAGACAAAGTCAACGTGAAGTTTCAATTTTGATTAATTAAAATTAGTATAAATTTTTTTCATTTCTCATATTTCAAGTTTTCTTTTTTCAATTCTGTTCTATTAGTATATATGATGTTTTGTATTTACACATGTGAGATCAAAACTTAATAAATTAATCTTTATTAGTATTCGTAGAGTAATATGTTTGGTTTATGCATAAGTTTCTTTAAGAAAAAATTAGTATTTCTTTAACATTGTTTAACTTTTGGATAATTTCCTAGATGAGCACAAGAATTAAAGTAAGGAGATCTAATTTCTTTGTGTCTAGTCAATTGAATTGATTTAGATATGTTGATATGTTTTGAAGTTAATAATTAGAATAGATATTGATTAAATTATAGTTTGAATGAAGTTACTAGATTTTTAGTATTGACATGATTAAGTGGAATTCAAATGATTAAGGATGTTATGATCAATTATTTGGATATGTATATATGAATCTAAAATTATATATTTAATTGATTGATTAAATTGTTTTAGTTAGGTTACTATAGATATCATTGACCTTGGTTGTACTAATGAATATTGTGTAAAGAAACCTATGATACAATAGAGATAACATAATTTTATTAAACGTATAAATTATGTAGATTAAGACTTCAAGTTTCAAGTGGTAAAAATATTTTATTTTATATTTAAAATACTCACTTTTTTTTTAATTTTGGAGGCCTTAAACTTATCTTAATCCATAAAACCAAAGTTTGTAGAACTAATTAAAGGACTTAGAATGAATCAAATATTAATTTCTAGCATAACATAATTAATAAAGATATTTTTAAATATATCAATGGATATTTTTTTTAATATCTTTTTGATGTTGACATATTAATGAATTTAATCTAAAACAAAACTTCCAAAAAACTAAAATCTAAAAAATAACATATCACAACAACCTTAAATATTTCTTTCTCCCTTCAAACTCCACATATAAGTAAGGAAATCACATCTAACTCAATCAAACCTTACATGCAAAGCAAAAGAATGAGAAAAAAATTAAGATCTCAAAGAAAATCGAAACTTACTTCAATTATAGTTTTCTTATTAATCTAGACTTCATATAGTTTAGCTCATGTATTACAAGACAGAAAGGAAAACTTTAAAAACTTCTAAAATGAAAGTAAAGAGAATTTAAAAAAAAATTTAAAGAGATAATGATTTTAAAATGATAAAATAGAACTTTTAATTTTTATATTATAACATCAAAACTTACCTTAATACGTTATTATTATTTTTTATTAATCTTAAAACTTTCTAGTCTAGAATAGGTCATTGCATCTTTTTTCTTCTCCTTTCTTATATGTAGATTCCTAGACTTAAAATTAATGTTATATAAAAATTAGGTTATGTGTTCTAATTTAACTCATGTATACCGAATATACTTTTGTTTTGTAATCACCTTTAATGTTACTCTTTACTTACAACTTTATTCTTTAATAAAAGGAATATATTTTTATAATTACGTTTCTGTAATTTTTAATTAAATAATTTTATTTTTTAATAAATAAGAGTAATTTTTATTTGATAAAATAAGTAAATGTACAATACTTTCTCAAATATAACTATTTAATTTTTCCACTTAAAATAATTAACACATAAATTTTTAGTTTTTGACTAATTCTTTTAATTTTTTTAAAACTGTATTATTCATATTAAAAAATATGGATATATATGCGCTGTGTGTATCCCCTTTATTATATATAAAATAGATTTTTAAGATGAATGGTGTACTTCACTAGTATAATACTTCCATATTTTATCTTTAACCAATATAAGACTTAGATTTAAAAAAAAACGTTATGAAGTTTGATAAGTAAATAGTATGATTCTTGATCATTTTAAATAGATTTTGGATATTTTTGATGATTCTGGGGACTTTATTTGTAATAATAGAAGTTGATTTAATAACATTTCTTATTCTTTATCAACAATATTCCTACCTCTTTATTTCAGAAATTTGGTCTTATTTTGTCAAGAAATTCCACCATGTACTAGTACTTTTGGGAATTTCAAATTATTGTTAATCACATTTTGTTTAGTTGGGTTGCACTTGGACATTAAAGAATGTAAATAGAAACTTATCTTTTTGTAGTTGGGCCTCTTTAGTTTTTAGACATTAGAGTTTTGGATTGAATGTGGATGGGTTAGCTCTAGTTTGAATCAAACTATATCTTACAAAAAAACACAACAATAAGAGTAAAATTATAAAAAGGTTTAGAGTTAGGAAAAGTTGAAAATAATGTAAAATAAAATAATACAAAATAAGATATATAAATTACAATAATATAAATTAAGATAAACCAATTAGTTTATCTTCTTCAATTATTCAGTAATATTACTTTAAGTTTTATTGATTTTTCTACTAATTTTAGTTATATGTAACATGCAACTCATACAAGGAATTGTATTCTTTCCCATGGGATTTATACATGGTTGTTGAACTCATGCAAAAACAAATCAAATAGTAATATCATCAATTTATCATTACTTGTGTAGATATCACAACAACAAGCACAAGTTGTTGACTTGGTAAGAAAGAGATATATACAAACTTGAATAATATGAATAACATTATAGATTCTAACTTTTAATCTCAATTTGTGGACAATGTACCTATAATCAAGCAATTTATATGTGATTACATTTAATGCTATTTTGTGCTTTATATAAGTAATAAATGGAGGAAGTATTTTTTCTAAATGTATACAAAATATATGACTACTTTTTAATGTATTAATTTTTATTTTTTTTAAATTAATTTATTGTGAAGCCTATTATTAAAAAATCACTTTTTTTTCACAAAATAAATGTATTTATTGAGATATTAACAATATATCTCATACTCATTTGTTGAAAAAATAATTTATCAGAATGAAACAATGTCATTATATATAAATAATCTATACTTAAATGATTTAATTCTATGGACATATTAAGATAAAATAAAATTTATAATATCATTAATTAAAATTAACTGATTTTATTGGTCTTAATAAATATTTGGAAGTAATATTTTATAATTTTTTCACACTTCATTACACTATTATATAAATTTTTTCTACCTTAAGTTGTTCAATCAAGTTTTTTCTGGCCTAAAAATTTATTAAAGTTTTTCCAATACGCCCCATAAATTATTACACTCTCTTATGTTTTATTATTCATTTTAATCTTCAGTTGAGATATTTTTATGCCAATTGTTAAATAAAAAATAAATATACTAAATTTTATGTTAAATAAAAATTTATTACATACACATAAATGGAATTAATTGTTAGCGATGAATTTTTTAATAACTTTCCTCCACAATGCAAATGAGTTATCCATATATTACATATTTGATTGCAAGACGCCACAAAATGACAATTGGAGAAACCTTTTCATGTTTTAGTTATATATTGAGAACTTTTGACTAATGCATCAGAAGATTTCAAACACTTTTTAAAAAATTGCACCCAGTTGGCAAAAAACCAAGATCATATTAATTTGGATTCATTTTGTGTACAAAAAGGAGAAAAATTATGAAAATAACTATGTAAAATAAAACAAGAAAAATTGAAAAAACAAGTGTGTTAAAAAATGTTGTTAAAGAGTATTATTTATATTAATAAGTGGTTAATCGGAATGGTAGTAAACTCGGTTTCGATTATTTTAAGGTCTTCAATTTAAGTTTAATAAGTAAATAAAAACATAATTAAGAAGGGAAAATCATTTTAAAATGTTTTTTCACGAGAATTACAGAAATTATACGTAAAAAAAGGTAATATATTATTATTAAATAAAAGATGGCATGGTATCATAAGAAAGCTTATTTTTTTTCGGTAATCCATAAATAGTAATTGAATTCCAATGCTACAAAATTTTCATTTGAATAGTAATCTGTACATGAAGTCACGAGAGATTATCTCTGTGGTTAGTGAGAATGATGTGAAAATTAACAGATAAGTAATTATAATAAGCAGGATATTTTTTGATAAATCTAGAATTCACATTTGAAGATTATGTGATGGAAAAGAAATTAACAATAATTTGAATTATTGTACATTATAAATGTCATAAACAGTTTTTTAAGAAAGATGTTCTAAATGTACATTTTGTAAAAAATGAAGAATCAAAATGAATCTTAAAAATAATGTTCTGAATGAGTAAAGGGTTGAATGAACCGAAAACAAATGCAGAACTAGAATAGTTGAACAAGTAACCATATAGTATATCATACGTGATGTAATGTAAAAGTTGCAGCAGATTTTATTAGGTTTGGATGATAGGAAAAGGAAGATGAGTGCAGAAAGACATTGGGATTAACAAAAAAACTTGTGAAGATACACATTCTTTTACCATGGGAATTGCATCACAATGATCACCACAAAAAGAAAAAATTGTGGGATGATTAGCCGAAAAATGCTAGTGACTACCAAATGCTATATCCTACAAGCTACATTTTACATGTAATTACAAAATACGTAGTGAGCAAAAATTCAGTTCAAGTTAATTCTAGCAGGAAGGCATACTCCAGGAGATTGTTCTTCCAAAAAAATTCTTCCACAGTTAACCAGTTTCATCACATATTCTGGTGCAAAGTGATACTTCTGTTTAGCTTCAGCAAAGCTCCTGCCAAGAACATGTTCAACCCAATCTTCCAATGCTTTTTTCTTGTCAGATAACCAAGCAGCTGCAAGAATCTGTGTCATGACCTCATACTCTATTTCCAGCATAAACTCTGATCCAAACATCTTTTGAAATTGTATGTCAATGCTTTTTATTACTTGCTCAGCAAGAGAATCAAAATCGAATGGCCTAAAAACAACTTTTTCATCAACTTGATCGCACAAGTCTTTTAACCATGCTCCAGATTTTTCAACTACGGATTCACTTTCATAATCATTGTAATTGTTGTCCTCTTCAACCTCCTCCAGAGGCATGTTAAGATCCAGATAGGACCTTGATGCCTCCATGACCTGCTTCAATGTCTTGCATGATGCTTTCTCTTCAGCATCACCACTTTCTACTAGCTTTCTTTTATTCGGGAATGTTGTTTTGGACGTCCCTTTTCTTTGAACAACCTTAACATTAGTGCAACCACTCCTTTTGGCATCCTGGGAAGAATGTCCCACTGATAATTGCATTTGACATCTTTTAGCTTCTAGTATTCTTTCCTCTTGGAACATTTTAGGATCCTCCTCCAAATTCAAAGGGCCACTGCCTTTAAACACACTAGTGGTTACAATAAATATTGCATTGTTGATGCTGATTTCCCTTCCATGCGAGTACGAGAATTTACCTGTTCTTATTGCTTGGAACAAACTATTCTGCACCAGAAAATCTGCTTGATCTACATTATCAAGAAAGACAACTGAATGTGGCTTTTTACTCAGCTCCCAAGCAATATAGTCCACAACTGTCTTCCTCATAAGCACATCATGACAATATGAATCCTGGAATTCAAAAATCAAGTTTGATGGGTAACACTTGTCTTGGGAGCTCAAATCCACAGTGATTAGGCTTTGTTTGTTTCCAAATAAAATCTCAGCAAGCGCTGATGCAAGTTTTCTTTTCCCAAGTCTATCAGGTCCAAGGAACGCAAGCCAGATGTCTGCTCTAACATGTGAGTCACTACTACGCTTTCCAGCACCAGATCTACAACGCGACACAGTTTGATTGATAGAATATATGGCCTCATCCTGCCATCCAACCTTTTCAGTGAGAAGATGGTATAGTGACTTGAAATCTACTGTTTCAAAATTCCCTTCTAGATTTGGACCCGAACATGAAGAAGATCTAACAATTTGGCGTGAAGTGCACTCGTTCATAGGATTAAAATCACTTGAAAGGGAATCCGGCAAGTTGTGAAAATGCTTCTTCTGATCACTTAGTTTTGGGGTGTCTGGCTCATGAGTGGCTGATTTGTATATTGTTCCCAATCCCAAATCAGTGGTCACAGGAGTAAAGGATGAAGAAGATTTGTGATCAAGTAGGCTCGAATTGGCCTTAGGGGACGGACAAACCCAAGTATTATGCATATCACTCTTAGAAACTTTTGTTATGTGATCTGCTTCATCAGTGATGCTAACAGTGTCAAAAGGTACTGAAACTGGTAATATCTGTTTAAATGGAAATGCACTTTGCGACTCAATAGACATGCAAGAAATTTTAGAATATTGGATTTCACTATGGGATGGACCTTTGCTACTACTTCCTGGACCAAATTGAAACCCCTCAAGGGAAGGAACTTGGAACCTTGTTTTAGAAATATCAAATTCAGGTAATGATCGGTTTTGATGAAGACGTTGACAAATATCACTCCATTTCCTTTGCAATCCGAAGATCTTCCCATTCAAACTTGTGCTTTCTTCATTAGTCTGCACTGGATGATGAAGTTCGTTCTTAAATAAATACAGCCACAAATTGAATCAATGAAGCTTGAAACATGATGCAAAACAAGATAATTGACAACGGTGTATCCAAGAATTTTAATAGAAAGAGAAGTAAATAAACACGAAGGACTATGAATAATCACTGCTTGACAATGTTATATAGAGAGCCCCCAATTTAGTCCTCAACACAGCAAGTGCTTCGAAAATATTTTCAACAAATTAGATTCTTAGAGAATCTTTTTGTTACCACTTTAGTCCTTATAATCACCAAATTATTCTTTTTTATGTCAGTTTAGATCTTTGAGAGAACAATTTGTCCACACTACTGGGAAATATTTAGGATTTGGGAGTGCTAAAGCTACAGCCCCACTCTTACACCTAAGTCCACTGCTTCCTGATTGCATGTGAACAAAAATTTAAAAATATATGAATGTTACAGCATGTTTTCTTGTCTTGATCCACTTCCAGAGACTTGAGTGGCAAAGGCCATAGGCTCCACAGAAAGAAAAAATGAATTCGTAACCAAAATAGATTACAGGAAAACCACTATCTTATAGTTCGCTACACCTAGTTCAGTACCTTGTTGTCTTTATGGGAAAAAATGTGGTCTTTTTTCACCATTGTAGGGATGTAGCATTTATTATTATTGCGTACCTCTAAATTATTTTAGTGGGTCAGTTCAGTACAGCAATTCCCCCCAAGATGTTGCAAGTATGTATGTGAGCATGTGAATGTCTCTGCATGCATTGAAGAAGGGAAAACAAGATTAGGTGATCATAACACACACCTTTGCCACATCCAATCCTCTATTTGTCTCCACATTAGCCTTTTGTAACCAAGGCAAGCTTGTCGAGCAACCAGATGCTGAAGTAGCAGGGCCTACCTTCAAAATATCAGCAACTTCTTTTTCACACTTTTCATTGCATGAGTCACACCGTGTTAGAGATGAGGCATTCGTACAGCTAACGGGATTTTTCAACTCAGAAGGTGTAGAAAAGAACCCACCAAATGGCACAAAGGACCCCATCAAGCTGCAAGTTTACCATCAAGTATGTGAACTTCTATATCCAATAGGCACAGAACTGTCAGAAGCTACATTGCACATGACGAGATAGACTTGTAAAGCATCATCACACCCACCAATAAATTTCTTTCAGAAAAAAAAAAAAACTTATGTGAGTCAGGTCACAAAAGCTCACCAGAATCAGAACAAGTCTCAAGGTTCAGAAAAAAGACTTACTAAGTATTTAATATTATCTACCAAGAAGATCGTAAGAAGATTCAAACTCATAACCTTGTAGAACGTAAGTATCCTACCTACTAACTAGACCAAAATTGACTCTAATATGGATATGTTTGGACGAAATTCAACATGAAAACTTATAGGAGAGAGAATGCAGTTTTAACATTCTGACATATCCGGTTTACAGTGAAAAAGAGTGAGGATAAATCCTTTTGAAGTGTAGAAAGCAACAACCTATATATCCATCACAAGAGGCTATGAAGTTTGATGGGCTCTATAAAAAGCCCTCTTTAAGGTATCATTTAGAGAGTCTAAATGTGTTCATAACCCAAAGGAGTGGAGGGGCCCGTGGGCCAGGATGCAGAAAAACTGAAAAAGAAGAAGCATTTATTACAGCTTTCAGCCAAAAAGCCTGCGAGTAGAAATAACATTTATTACAGCGCAAGCCTATATATATAAATCTCTGCAGATTCTCTACATGCCAAGATCTAGATCCTGCTAACGAAGACTGAATGCGACCATTCCAGATTGTATGAACGTAATTGGCCAAAACCCCACAAATTAGAGGAAATAGCTTTCAGTTTCAGATTCACTCGTTCCCAATAAGTAGTAGCAGTACTACAACACACCAAATATCTACTGCGACTGAAGAAATAATTTCTCCATGAAAACAAAACAAATTGAATCATGAACTTCACCACCGTAAAAATTATGAAATCTTTCTCCTAAATTTAAAAACTCAATTATATGTATTAGTGAGATAGATTAAAATTTAATTATAATTATAATAACTTTAAAAAAAAACACAACCCCTTCCTTTGTGATTCCACTGTAACCAAACAAAACAACTTAAAAAGTGACAGATTAAGGAAGACAAAGAAAGGGAAGAAAGAGACTAAAAGAAGAACACCAATGGGATCATAAAATTAAGTCAAGAAGGGAGTGAAAGATTTCAACACATAACAGACTAAGTCAGAATCCTTCAGTTTACACCTGATCATTTGTTTGTCACTTTTTCCTCAGAAAAAAAAAACATGTTAAACACACCACTACCTTTTCATATAATATATTAATATTATATTTTATTATTGTTATTTACTAACCCCAACCAAAAATAAACTAAATAAATAGTACAGAAAGGTTACAATTTTGAAGTGAAGAGTACAAGAAAGGGAAAGAAGGAAGGAAAAAGAAGCAATAATAAAGAAAGGAGAAAGTGAGAAACAAACCCACCTGGACTTGGGGTAGAGTCCTTCCATGAAAGGGGTGGCAGAGGTCATGGTCAGGAGATGCAGATCCCAATCCTTGTCCACTGTAGGGAACAACCTCAGGAACTTAGAATAGGCCTCCGAGGTTCCCGCCACGCCCACCAACCACACCTTCCCAAGATGAACCCCCAACAACCTCGTCAACTGCGAGACCACAAACGCAACACTCTCCTCATTCCCCCCGACAAAAACCTCAATCTCCCCGAAACACACAACAACACCAGCACCAGAAGACTGCTCCACCAAACGACCCACATCCTCGAAAATCTTCCCTCCGCTCCCACCTTCCCTCAAAAACTCCCCAATCTCCTTCTCCACCGAAACCACACTCAACCCATTCAGCTCACAGGGCAAGACCCCACCTTTACGAGTTTCCACGCATTCGATGAAGCTCTTGAGAGAGATTTTCGCGTACACCCCCATCAAAAGAGGGTTCCTTTTGCTCTTCCTCATCACCACCTCCACGATTCTGCGGCAATTCTCGTCCAGCCGAGAACCGGGCTGGAGCGAACCAGTCTTCTGAACCGGTTCGAGATTGCAGAGGAAAACCGGAGGGGTTAACCGCGAGAAGATTCTTGAAGGTGGAGGTGGTTGAAGAAGCGCGAGCTTGATGTCGTAGCTTCTGAAACCGGCTTCGCCGAAGACGCGACTCACGATAGGGTCGTCGAGAATAGAGAGAATGAAGTGTTTGAGTTCGACTTTCAGCAACGACGTCGTTTGATGCTGCTGCTGCTGCATCATCTGCATAAGGTGGAAGCTATCCGGGTGGCGCCGCTGGTTCGCCTGGGAGCGCTTTATGGCGGCCATGAGGGAGTTCGAGACAGGGGGACCCTCCTCGCCGACGCCTCCCTCCGCCCCGCCGGAGGCGGCTGTTTTTGTTGTGGGGAGGCGATCGAGGGAGACGCCGACGGAGAGCTCGAGGGCGCGGAACTGGAGACGGGGGGAGTAGGAACAGCTCCGGCAGCGAGCGCAGGCGTCGCGGAGCGCTGCGGAAGGGAGGGAAAGCAGGGCGGAGACAGCGTGGAGGGAGGTGGTCTGGGCGTGGCTGCGGCGGCGGGCAACCGTGACGGCGTCGTCTAGCGCACGCGCCGCCTCGTCGGTGAGACACTGCCTCGCGGTGCTTACCGGCGTCGGCATCGCCGGCGAGCATAAATGCAAAAAATGTTTTTTTTTATTATTATTATAATTACAATAACAAGAATAATAAGAATATGGTGTTAAGAAAAAAAAATTATGGTATGGAGTTGAAGGGAGGAAGTAGTTATTGGGAGAAGGGAAAGTTGAAAGAAGAGAAGAGAGAAGAAGGGAGAGAGGTAGTGAAGTGAGTGAGGTTTGGAAGTGTTGGGGTTGAAGTAGTTCATCATGAAGAGAAGAGGATGCTGCTGATTTGTGGGGAGATCACCATTTTCTTTTTATCATATTTTTATTTTTAATCTCTGTTTCAACAACAGTTATATATATTCTCACACATGTTAAATAAATATTACTTTTTCTTATTAATCTCTCAAATTTTTACACAATTGCTTTTTGCTTCCAAAGCATATCATCTCATAATCTCTCTCATTCACATCAAATCTAATCATCCTTCTCTTTTATCAACATTTTAAGCTTATGATCACAATTAAATCACACCAATTTTCAACATGATTTAAATAATTACTTCAAGGTTTTCTTATATTATTGTCTAAAAAATGTAAATTGATTGTTATGTTGCAAAATATAATTAACTTAACATGCAAGCATATTCATATCTAGATAATAATATAAAAGTATATTTCTTTTACTAATACACGCATTGTGTTCTAAAGTAATTATTTCAAACCTAATAAATCTGTTACAGATAATGTATTTTTGAATTGTACGGATGTAAGCTGGACATAATTCGTACATAGTTCAGTTTTTCCCATATTAAAATCAACAAATTAGATGAGTTTTATTTTTCAAATATTATTACTTTTAGCTTTTACAGAAGATATAAATATTTTAATTTTTTCTATTTAGTAAAATAATGTGATTTCAATCTATATTAGAGGCTAAAAGTATATGCAATAATGAAAAATGAAAATGACAATACTAGAATACGTGAGCAGAATGTATGATTTGGATGAATTAATGTGAGTTATGTTGTAGAATTTGTATAAAAATTGTTTATTTTGATAATGTTATGAAAAATATAGATGTATAGATATAGAAGTGGTTAATAAGTTGGAGAATAGCTTGGTTGAGAAAAAAAATGATGAGTGGGGTCAATGTGTTTGGCCATGGATGAAACACATGGTGGGCATAGATTCTCTTCTCTTCTCTGGGGGAGAAAGGAAGAGAGTAAAGATTTGAAGTGTGTGTATATATGGATCTATCTATTTTTATTTCTAATTGTGTATTATTAATTAATTTAGTTATATTCTGTTTGAAAAGCTTTGTGAGTGCTTGTCTTTCACAGTGAGAGAGATGCTGTGCCCACTGAAGCATATGGGATGGGGGTAAGAGAGGGTCAATGTCAAGCTTTTGGGTCTAACAGGGACCTTTTCTTCTTCTTTTCTTCTTCTTTTCTTTTCTTTTTCTCTATCTTTTTGCTTTTTGGGATTTACTTACACAAAAGGGAAACAACACACTCTTTACCTAATCTAAATTATTTACTCTAATCTTCACCATCCTTAACTTAAGCACCATCTCATCCCTCCCTAGGCCTAATCCCATCTTCTAATTTTTATGTACCATTTTCAAACTAAGTAAAAACAAAACTACACTTACTTGCAGTTTTCCTTCTTAATTAGGTCAATTGGGTCCTCCTAAATTTGACACCTTAATCATCAATAATTTAATTGTGTCACTCAAATCCTTTATGCTGCATTACCAAATTAAACTGTTCAAATGTGAAAGATTAATATCATCAACATACTTAATTAAAACACAGGACATGCTAAGAATTATTATATTAAACAAATTATTTCAGATCATGTTTCATGAAAGTAAAATCTCTCCAAATATGCTATTTTAATTGTCTTTTAGTTTTATTATTTAATTAATTTGACCTTATTATTACTAAAAAAATTAAAGAGGTTTTCAATTAAAAAACGTAATAATATGATTATTTTTTAAAATATCAATAATTTTAATTTATATAATATAATTTATAACTAATAAATAATAATACTGGTCGATTTTATCAAATTAAAGGGTTTTTTAATTTTTTTTAATTTGAAAAACTTAGTTGAACTTGAAATGATTATATTATTGCATTTTAAAATTGAAAATTTTGATTGCATTTTTTATCAGTAAAATTAATAATTAAATTAAATAAATAAAAGAATTAAAAAAGCAATTAAGCCTAAAAATAATAGATATTGGGAGAGCTTTATTTTCCTAGTACAGGTTCACCTGACCAAAGATAGCCAAACGAACATATCAAAATAGACAAAATAAAGTTTCAGGATTGGAAAGGTTTGAAAAAGATAGGTACGATAAACAAAAAATAAAAATAAACAATGTAAGATAAAGAGGGTAAGTTATATTGGCATTTTGTAGGGTTAAATTGTGCTATTTATTTTATTGATGGAAACACACAAAAAATATCACAGAAAAAGAAAAAAAAGACATTAGGTTTCGTTTGTATTATTATTAGTGTGCACAAAAAAAGTATTACAGAAAAGTTTGTACTAAAAAATATTTAGTATCAATACTTTTCAAGTAAAATTTAGTGATTATCTTTTTATATTCAGAGTGACTAATTTTATTAAACTTAAAAATAATCGAACTAACAGTGTAATGTTGTTAAATAATAGTTTATTCATATCATGTGAAACTTAGAACTATTTTAATTTTGTAATTAATATTTCAATTCCATATTAATCATTCCATTTATATATTTTATATAAAGATGAAAAGTTAAATATATTCTAATTATTATTTTAATATTTCTTATATATTAAGAAAACTTAAATAAATTCCGAATCGTTCAATTTCTACGTGATTAAAGCAGTAAGATTTATTTGGAAGAATTATTTCTCAAGAGTAAAATTTCTGTATTTGTTTATATTATATTATATATATATATATATATATATATGTATGAGTATGTGTATTTATATTAAGTTGAAGTTTGTAAATTTAATTAGATATATAAAATGAATTTATCTTATGTATGTTATCCGATGTTATAATGACAAATTAAGTAAATTAGGTTAGTTTTCTTAAGCAAGAATTCCAAATCTCATAAGTTAAAGAAATCTTAATTTACTTCTATATATAAATCTTGATTTAAAAATTAAATATATCCTTTCGACTAAGATCATATATGTAAATTCATAGACTAATTCATGCACACAACAAGAAAGTAGGAAAATTAGATACAAAGAGGGAAAAAACTTATTCAAAATCAAATACTCATTGAAACAAATTATCTTATACTCTAACACCATTTAATTTGTACGTTCTAAACAAAGAAAGTATAAGAAACTATTTAAGAAATCTAAAGAGAAATTATTTGTTTCATAGTTGAGAGATGAAATATTTTAGCTAAATTTATTCTATACGATATATAATTTTTGTAAATTTTAATAATAGAATGTTAATTATCCATTTTATCTATAAATTTATGTCCTTACATTCTTTATTTTTTAAAAAGAAAAACAAAGATAAATTTAAAAAATGAAGAGAAAATATAATAAAAAATTATAAAATAAAGCAAAACACAACTTCTATTATGGGGTTCTAAAGTTCATTTATTCAAGATAAAAATAAATTAAAATTTACAGCAAGTAACATAAAATAATCAAGTAAAATTTTACACATACAACTCGTATGGTCAAATGTTATGATTTAATGAGAAGATTGGAAATAAAGCTGTTAATTAGGAAGTTGTTGAAATCACATGATATATTAATAAGTATAACTTACGTAATACACCATCATAATTTTTTATGTTCAATATATAAATTTACTTGTGAGTTGTTTAGTGGCAAATAATATAAAATTTAGTGATTTTATTTTGTTTCAAAAGTATGATTATGGCACAAATGTCATAATCAACTCTAAGCAGCTGAGGTAAAGATTAATAAATGAAAAAAAAGGTGGCAACAGCGACCAAACACTGTTAAGATTGATGCCAAGGATCAAATATATGATTAAGCAAAATGAGTGAACCTTAGAAGCACTAATTCATGCGTACCTTATCAAGAACAGTTGGATTTATGCAGACATTTGTCAACTAAGAACAAGATTTTATTATTCACTTTTCAGATAAAAAAGGGGTGGCTCCCCTCTCAATTTCAATCCTTATATTTGGACTTCACTCACAACTTGCATAGTTTCTAAAACCCTATCAATGAGTATCGCATCACAATGTAATCTCATGATAGTTAATAAATGCATTTTTAAATGGATCTCTATCTGATGCAGTCTTCCAAATTTACAACGACAAAAAGATAAGCACAACAAAAAAATATAAGTAATTTATAAACTATTTTTTAGCAACTTGCAAGCCAAAATAACAGTTTAAACATTCATTCTCTCTTTACTTTTACTGTTGTCCTGTTAAAAAGTTTCAATAAAAAATTACACAATTTTAAAATTGATCAATAAACTGTTGGTTGATAAACTATTATCCAGCATTGGAGCTGTATAATTCATGGTTCTTAAAGTCGGACGAGACTAGTCAATTCAACTACGAAGTATTGAAAATTGGTATGAATTTATTTTGAACAATACTCCTTATTATAAGAAAGATTTAATTTATTTGATAAATTTATTTTATCTTCAATACAGTATTACTCTTAAAAAATATTGTTATTGATATTAGTTTAATCTCGATTTAATTATGATATAATCTTTAAATTTTAAACACAATTGGTTCTATTTTAAAAATCTTGATATAATTAATGTTTGGAGGTAGAAATCATAAATATGTTTATTGATGAACTATTCGAGTGATTCTTAGTCTTATTTTCACTCCAACAAAATGTGATCATTTAAATGAAAGTGTAGTGCTGAGTAATCATTATTTTCACTACCTCGATTCACTCAAGCAACGTGTTGTCATGTAAGTGAAACAAGGATTTTCGCTCAAGCGAAAATGAACCTAGAGTTTGGGATTACTTTCAACTCCATTTTTACTTAATCGGCTGGTTTCTCGCTAAAACAAATGGAACAAAAAAGGAAAATGTTCGTTGGCCCATTGTTACTCAACCAAGAGGATTTCGCTCAAAACGAAAATGGTGTAAAGGTGAATGTGTTGTTGATGGATTAAAAAGTTGTTGTTGGTAGTTGTTGGTAATGTTGTGAGTAGAATACATACTTATATACATGTTTCGTTATTTCAATGATGTATATAAGGTGAGTTAAAAATATATATGCTTTGGATAGATATATATATTTGTTGTGGTGATGCATGACATGTTGTATGCATGACTGGAGCCTATTAAGAATGGTGAAATCTGTATGGATTACTTATATACATATATATGATTATTATATATATATATATATATATAAAGTTTAGAACCCTTAATAAGTGGTGTCTAGAGCTCTTTATAGATGCTTTGAGAATACTTTGTTTGATATATGGTATGACTTAATAGTAATAAAATATAACGCCTCCTTAATAGAGATATCTTTTCACTTCTATCTAGTCATCTAAACAAGACTTCAAGTGGTAAGAAGTTGAGAAACCTTGCACTAAACTAGTTAAGTATATGTACATCTAACTTTTAATAATAAATGTTTAGCTTATCGAGAGTTTCCACCAAATTTTCTACTCTAAGTAGTAGTTTTACCTATTTATAGGCTCTCATTCATGCAAATAACATCTAAACTAGCCCATACTATCATCTATGAACTAGTACCAATACAAATTTTTACACATCTATGTCAACTCCTAGTTCAACATACTATCATTAACCATTTTATGTAAAAGTGTTAAACTCCCCTTACTTAGATAGAAGGATAACATCTCCAAACTTACTTCTCACACTACTAAATTCTAGATAAGTTTCATGATATTTGAGATCCTAATCAAGTAGATGGAATCTACTTTTCATAAATTTCTCATAGTTCTAACATGGTAAAATTTATTTTATCAAAAATTCTTATAACTTAGAGAGAATCTGAACATTGAAAAAGAGAATTTTAGAAAAATAAATTTTAAAATAAATTAAAAATAAACATCTAACTTTTATGTAAATATTATCAATAATTTATTATTAAAATATTAGTGGATTTTTCCTTTAAACAAATTTAGCATTTATCACAATCCAATGTAATAAGACTTTCATTTGAGTTTTCTTTTTCTCTCCATTTTATCTTTGCATATAGTAGTATTAATTTAAGATATTTAAAGTTGTGAACTTGTATGATGACAGGGCGAAAGAGAAAATTATTTAACCCATGTATTTTTCACTAGCCAATTGTATCTTTATCTTTATTTGGAAAAGTAATAAATGGTGAAAAACAAAGCAAGTGAGACGATAGCCACATCATTAACAATCTACGTTGAAACCTAAAAGCATTAAACCAACCTACATAAACCTACTTTTTTGTGTTCTTTTAATTCATCTATTTATTTTTGTTTTCTAACAAAAAGAAAAAAGCACACAGTTAATTAATTCAAATTTAATGATAACTATTAAAGCAAATGTATTTAATGAATTCGGGCAAAGTAATAAGATGGAGTCTCAATTCTGGTGACCTAATTCATTTGATCGTGGAGACAAATGCATGTTGAATTAAATCGGACACTAAACAATATTAATAATTAATAATTAGTAGTTAAGCAATACCGTCCGTTACATAATCTAACCTATTTAGAGCTTGAATTGATTCTACTATGAAGTTAGAATATTAAAAATTAATGAATTTATCATATTAAAATTAATTCATTTAATTTTAATATTTATAGTTGTTTAAGCTAGTATAAATTTAGTTAATATTAATTTATTTTATTTTAAATATTTATTTAAATTGATGTTGATTAATTTCATGTTAATTCTCTATTTATTTAAGTTAGAGTAAACTGGGTGGATATTAACGTGATTTATTTTTAATATTTATTTAACTTAATTTAATTTTAAATGAATTTCTTTTTAATATTTATTTTAAGTTAGTATAAATTAGATTGATATTAATTTTAATATTTATTTAAATTATTATCATCTTAACTTACATTGATATAATTTTTTATTATTTACTTAAGCCACTATATATGTAAGATGAAAATTTCTTTTAGTCTAATCTCTTTCAATAATAAAATCATACATCGATGCTTCACACTTGATTATCATAATTGTATTATATTAACTTTAACCACAGTTATAATAAAGATAATTAAAATTTAAAGGAAATTAATGTTTTAGTTCAAGATTTTACATAGCCGTTATCATTTGTAAAGTAAAAAAGAAAAAACTTATTACGCATAAGCATTATAATAAATACAATGTAAAACAGGCTTAATAGATAATAAAAGTGAAGGATAAAACGAAGGCGTAAAAGATTCTCTTACAAGAATGACAAGGGCGAAAGCTTTTGATTTGCTTTTGAATTAAAGTAAGATTTGTCATAAAATATGATAAAGTGAAATTGATATTACCTGATAGATTTTTGTGCAGATGTTAATTGTGCATTACATAAGCAGGAAGAAAGAAAGGTGGGTCCTGAAGTCTACAACAGCTCAAGGTTGATGTCTGATACGAACGTATTCTTGTGTTTTGCTTGTTTCATGGCTTCTATGTGACGACAATCAGAGAAATTGCAAGGAAAAACTTGAAAAGTAATGGATAGGTAAAGGAAGGACCATGATCTTGTGGCCAGAAAAGGTAATGCATTTTGGGATCTACTCTCTGTCTGGTTACGTCTTCTGCCCAACCAAATATTAAAATCCAACCTACTCACTCTATGCTTTCACCAATCTATTACATTTACACATCTCTACTTCCATCCAACAATCACAATGGATTCTTATAATCAAATACAAACTCTTCAACATTTAACCAAATCAACCCATTCCATACTTCCAACTATTTCAATTTCATGTATATTTAAGAGTTCATTTTCTACTTCATATTGTTTTTCTTTTCTGTTGTAGTTTTCATAGAAATCATTTTTAGAAGTGTTAATATTATCATTAACATTTAATTATATTGTATGTGATTACACGATGATGAATGTTGGAATTTAGATGATCTCACTAAGCCTTAAACAACAAACCTCGTATAGAGAGAGACATTGAACCTCGTACATTATTTATCTGGGGTCATGCAATGACTTTCCAAGCTGCAAAGTGTTGGCTGTTAAAGCTAAACTGAACCATGCTCTCTCTGTGGGGACGATTCCCTGTGTCAACTAGTGCAGTATCATAAACCTAATAATCTCACAACTTCACTCTATTCATATATAAAGACCATGTTACTTTTACTTTCTCATTAACTAGGGATAAAATAACCAATCAAAATGATATCATTATTTGTATTCTTTTTTAGATGCATTCATCTATCTATTTGGGTATATAATGTTAATTTTAACAACTTTCTATTTATCTATTTGTTTATTTCTCTTTCTTCCGTTCACTTGAATTTTTTTTGTTGATCATTGTTTTGCCTTTTGTTTTATTCTATTGCAATCTTTATTCGATCAACCATAACATAATGATTAATCCAATTCTTTTTTTTGCTTTGATTAAATATTGTATATGTATATTGTTGTTATTGGTGATGTTGTTGGGGACCAAAATCACAATCTTTGCTTTCCTCAATCTGATCCTTGTCAATGTAGGCGAAAAGAAGTGATGAATGCGTAATCTAATACAAAAAGTTTTAGACATTAATAATTAAGAGAGTTTTTTTAAAGGCAATAATTTAGAGAGGCTAAAAATGAGAGCACAATACTTTGGGGTACTTTCGAAACAACTATACTTCATATGATACTTAGGATACTTCATATGAGAGAGTACAATAATAAAACTAGTAATTAATTAGTATAGTTTTTCTTGACAGTCACATGAAGAGAGAGTGTAATAGGATAGGAAACGTAAGGATGTAGGAGGAGTATGAAGAAGGATGTTATATATGGAGTGTTTGTGTTTGTGTTTGTAGGATGGGAAAATAAAATGATTATGGAAACAAACCCCACCTTTTTAATGACGTTGAATAATTTCATAATGGGGACCCCTTTACTTCTCTACCTTATTCCACCATGTGGTCACGGGAGCAGCATCTTGTCACTTCATGCTTCATCCTTTGCATTTATTATTCATTCTTTTCTTCTCTTCTTCTTCTTCTTTTCTCCATTGCCAACCCCTATCCGACACCTCTCCTCCAACCATCATCACTCTCTTCCCTCCCTCCCTCCCACCAATGCCATTTCCAACATTCTAATCCCAATCTTCCTTCCTCTTTAAGCCTTCATTCAATCACTCAAATTAGCTCTAATTCTTTACCTCTACACCAATTCTTTACGTATATAAACATAATGTCTCATTGCCCTCTTTTCTAACAATATTACATTTATTCTTTCACTTTATTAAAGGAAATGCACTGGCTTTAACAAGCCATAAATGGGTTTTATTTATATCAACTTTTAATTCTATAAATTAAATACATACCGAGGTAAATACTAATTAAACTTGAGTGAAATCTAAAAAATAAATTAAAAATGATAAAGAGTGAATTATGTAACTTGTATGTGGGTGGGAAAGAAATTGTCAAGAGTGATAAATATCTTATCACAATTATTCTGTTACTGTTACTGCGGTTAATTTGGATGTTAACACGAAGGATCTATGGCCACAGCCAGAGGTTATTTTACAACTTAGTACCTAGGACTTCGACCTGCAGACCCACATGACAGACATACGCAGAGAAAAAAGTTGTTGATGTGACAGGTCCCAAGTATTTTTAACTTATTATTATTATTATTATTATTTTAGTAACATAACATGCACACCAAAAAATTCTTTACAATTTTACACATAGTAAATTGTTTTCCCTGGCACGAGAGCGATATTTTGCGAATCTAATGCGACAGATGTTAAAATTATATTTTGTTTTATTTATTTAAAATATATCCTCTTTTTATTATGAGATTTATGGTTCCTGTGGTATGGAAGAAGAACATTGGATTGGAGGGAAGTATCTATGTGAAAGAAAAAGGAAAAAGAAAAGTGTTGAATAAAAGAGAAGTACAATAAAAACGTGTTCAATAAATATATATAACTCATTACAAATTAATTACATTTATAAATTTTATGTAAGTTCTTAAGGATGAGTGAAAAGCCAGAGAAGATGAGAGTTCCATTTTGTTTAGACCTATTGTGTCACACAGGAACGAGTCTGGTTAATTGGGAATATAGTCATGTATATATAATAATTATGTTTATAAATTTTGTGTAAGTTTTAATGTGAATAGAAAGATAATGATGTAATAAATATTGTATTATTACGTAAATCGACAAGCAATTATATTTCAAATAATGTTCGTAAAGATTGTAATAAAAAGCATCAAACATTTCATCGACAAACAAATCTTCATGATCAGTTATAGTGGGAGACACTATTATAAATTACAGTGTTGTGATTATATTATTAAATAATTATAATATTCCAATACAAATATCATTAAATAATTTTAATATTCTAAAGTTTTAGGTAGAATTTTTGAATGAATTTATTGATAATTAATTATGTTATGGATAAAAGTAAAATAAAAATAAGTAATATAATAATAGTAATAATAATTTGGATAAGAGCTTTAAAAAAAGAAAGTGGAAATAATAAGTCACAAGGAATGTAGTTGGAGTTATGAGCTTCAGCCTTTTAAGTTACTTAAAAAAATCACCTTTGAGACAAATTCTTTCTCTTTTTCCTTTCTCTACGTTTCAATCTCTTTTCTTAAAGTGTCAAAGTTTTTGGGAATTCATCTTAGAAATATCAAAAGCGTAATAACAATTTGGAGTTGGGAAAGTTTTAGGTAAGATCCATATTCTCCATTCTCCTTATGCATTCGACATGCATGTTGATGATTTTGGAGTGACTTTGAGCTTCAATTTATGAATATAAGGTTTTGGATTATTAAGTTTGGAACATTTTTAGTTGAATCACTATTGTTGGCACTTCTTCTCATTACCCTCTAAAAGACCCCATTAATTTTTTACAAAAAATCTTGGTAAAGAGAACCAATTTTTCTTGTGTTAAATTTTATCGTTTTTTAAGGAGGTTGGGGTTTTTTTTACCGGTTAAAAATAAATAAATGAAGTAAGTAGAAAAGAATATTTAAATGATTACCTATAGAGGAATTGACCAACTTGAAATTTAGTATATTTTAAGTATTGGAGTTATTAATAAAAGGAGATATTCATGTTTTACTATGTTCTGCATCACTTAATAATACCCACCATTGGTTAGGCATGCCATATAAAAATATAGTATTAATAATTTATGTTATAATATTATTTTATATTTAGATTTTAAAAAAGTAAAAACGAAAACATAATTTCAATGATTTAAGATACAAATGATTGTATATTTGCATCTTTTACATGATATAATATAAAAAAAATTATTCTCTTAAATTATTTTTTATTTAAATTTTTAATTTCAAAAAAATGGATTAGGGGATATCTCACCCCACTTCATTCCACTTATAACCTGCTAGGTTAACGAGTTAGACGCGATGGGTCAAAACGAACTAAAAATAACAATTCACCTTAATAAGTATACCTTATTTTACAAACCTTAATCTATGGAAGACATGTTCAATATATGTCTTTTGGAAGTCATCTAAATTATAAGTTAAGTTGGACTTCTTTAACTTCTTAATGATGTTGATTAAAATTGAGAATGATAGTTGTGTAACAATGAATAAAAGTAAGGTTAATTGCAAGGCCCTAGAAAATTAAAACTATCATTTATCATATTACACATATAATATCATATATAACATACTAAATATATTACACATATTACATTTATATAATTATATCACCTGAAATTTTTAGTTCTCAAAAGAGTTATAAAAAAAAGAAAACTCTAATTTAAACTTTTCTAGAAACATACTCACTTTCGATACCACCTACAAAAGAATCAAGTCTCGTACAAAGTATGGTCATAGCAGAAACACCCACACACTATTAAGGGTGAGCTAATGGAAAATAAAATATTAATCGTATACATATCACCATTATTTGTACATCATCAACCATAATAATGCATGTGATCAATGACAACAACATAAACAACACTCACATTAAGTCAGACAACAACTCATACCTAAATATGAGACGTCTTTAGGAATACTTAAACCATGATAAACATGTTCTAGCAAAGGATAAACACCTAACCCATTTCAGAATCAAACCAAAGGTTCCCTAAGGCTAGGGTCACACAAAGCACTTATTATCAAGAATTAGATGTACACATACTCACAAAGCTTGGTGTAAGACTTCTTTAACTTCTCACCATCTAAAATTTAATCTACATGACTACACAACAGTGAAGTCATGATACCTTGTTAAGTGAGTGTCATGTTTAGCACTGTCAAACAATATCATATACCACCCCTGCTATCCTCATATCACTCATAAAGGGTTCCAAGCACCACCTATCAAGGACTCTAAACTTTGCATACATATATACCACAACCTTATATATATATATATATATATATATATATATATATATATATATATGTATATGTATATATATATATAAGCAATTCATCAAGATTCACCATTATTAATAAGCTCCAAAACATATATATTTCCAACTTACCTTATATACATCATATAAACAAAATCCATGTATATAAGCATGCCTAACAATCATACAACATAATACAAACTACCACCCACATATATAATTGTTTTACATCACCATATGATATCATCAACACAATATATCACAATACCCAATTTCACTTAAGTGACAAATGTTCACTTGAGCAAAAATCAACTCTAGAGACCTCAAGTTCTAGGTTCTTTTTCACCCGAGTAAGAAACTTGTTGCTTAAGTGAAAATAAGGCTAAGAGAAACTCTAATTCTAGCTTTTCCTTTTTGTTTAAGTGATCATTATTGTTTAACCAAAATTCATAGTTTCACTTGAGTGACAACATATCGTTTGAGTGAATCTAAGCAGTTGAAATAATGATTATCTAGTGACTCACGTTCACTTGAGTGAATACATATTGCTTGAGCAAAAACAAGGTTAAGAGCTATTTCTCTAACTTATCGAAATCCATACGATAATTTATACAACCTTAGACTCATCAACAATGTATGTAGGAAACCTATATCAACAATTATCTTTGTATATATTCAACAACAACCTCAATATCCATCTTCTACAAGATCCACAAAACTTCTATAATCTCCAAACAATTAAACAATTCTCATCCAATTTGAAAGACAATTTATTAGCTCCATTTACTTCAATTGATACACTACAACTGCTAACTGTTGCTATCCAGGTAAGTTTCCAACTATAATTTACACGGATTAAACCTCCTTTTAAAATTCTTACACCAAAAAAGGAGAAGGAGAAACTCAAAACATCAAAAGTAATAAAAACCACTTACCAAGATCAAATTTTGATTGGTTCAAAGATGTCTATTTCTCTCTAACTCCAGAAGATCTAACCTATTAAAAATTTAATTGTCAAAAACTTAAATATATTAGAGAGAATGGAAAGAAAAAAAGAGTTTTTTAAATTTAAAATTAAAAAAATGTGTAACTTCTTATTTATAAACGTTATAATTAATTCATTCTGAAATTTATTATTAAAGTAATATCATATCTTACACTAAATTTATTTATTTTTAATTCTCTTAATATTAAATATGAACAATAGTAACTTATCCTTCTTAATTTTCTTCTATTATAAGATGATATATATTTATTTATTGTATATGTGTTTTTATTATTTAATATATAGTTATATATAAAGAGATTTTTTATTCATTTTTCATATTTTTGTTAAATATATTTTTAAAAAAATTATGAATTGTAATAATATATACTTTATAATAGTATGTAATTGATATTTTGTTCATATTTTATATTCTTATTTTATATTTAGTTATATTTTAAAAGTAAAAATAAATCTACAATCTCATTCTCATTTTGATTTATATATTTAATATTTCTATTTTATTTTAGTCATATTTAAAATTACAATAACCATTTAAAAATAATAACCATTTATCTACTTTATAATAAACTTTAAAAATAATAATGATTTTCAATCTTGAAGGGATTATATAATTGAAGAAAAATATCTATAGCGGCCAAAATTAAGATTATAAATGATTTTATAGAAGCTAAAACAATAATTTAATTTTTTGTGTAATGGAATATAAATAATTTTTTTTGTAGAAATTAAAATTAAAATTCATTCTATAAATAACATAATTAATTTGTCAAAATATTATGACAGTTAGACTGTCACTAATAGTTTGCATGTTCTAGTGAATACTTTAAATCTGTTTAGAATCTTCAATTTTGACGGAATAAACCAGCCAAATAATATGTTTTGATTCAAATTATTCGCTGATAATTTCTTTTCCTGTTTCATAATAATTATCTCTTTAGTTTTTTTTAAAATAATAATGATATTTATTAATAAGACTGGAAACATATATATATTATCATTTATATATATGTTATTTTGAATTTTATTATATGTATTTAAAATATCTTCAAATTTATGAAAAAATATTTTACTAAAAAATACATAGCACTATGTTTATAAAGCAGAGAACAAATTATTTACGTTTATCACTGTTGCATTTTATTTATTTTATATTTCATTTTCCAATTAAACTCAAGTAATTTTCTTATTTTTCTAAAGCAGAGAACAAATAAGAACTTTTTCTAACTAATGAGAAAAATAATCACGATATTCTTATTTCTTGCATACAATTTTTATAACTTTTTTTCTTTTAGCTCTGCCTATATTGATCATGTTTGTTGTTTCATTTTATTTTTCTTTTCATCCCTTAATTAGGATAAACATTATACATAAATTATACACAAGTAGAATCTCTGGTAAAAGAAATTATAGTTATAAAGTGTAGATTAGGTTAACAGTGCACCACCCATCACTGCTTTTATTTTCTTAAAGCATTATAAATACAATGCTGCATGTAATTAATGTTTTTTGTTTTCATTTTAGAAAGCATATACAAAAAGTAACCCTATTGACAAGGATTATAAAAAATACAGTAAAAGTTTCCTCTGAATATATCTGATATAATTATATACTTAAAATACATATATATGAACATAAAATTATTGATTAAATTAAAATAAATTTATGTGAGATGATCTTGAGGTTGTAAAACTTCAATAAATTGAAAAAAAGGGCAATCGTATTTCCTTTCAATCTCTTTTACCTTGATGTGGTTGTTTGTTGTGGCAGAAGTATGTGATGAGAAAGGTAGAAAGAGATATGTTTGTTGGACAAAATGACCTGTGGCCACTTTATATCTTACAGGGACACTTTGGTTTGCTTTTAGGGGAAACAAATTAAATTTTCGATCCAGTTGTTAATTACATGAAACCAACCCTAGAGATATATCTTAGTTCCTGCACATGCACGTCTTTGTTTTTTTTCCATCACACAAATCAAACACCACCAACGACTCATTATTCACTCACCTAATACTATATATCTTGTGGTCCTGCAATCTCTTTCTACGTTTAACATCTTCATTTTCTCAAACATACGTACACAGAATTTTCCATGCCAACTGTTATATATATATATATATGCATGCATGCATGTCCCTGTCATTCAGCTTTTGTAGTAATCTCTTTCTTGAGAGCCATTGATGGGGAAAGGTTGTTAATTAAGGTACTGGAGAAAGTAGAAAACCTGTGCTGCTATGTGTTAATTCTTCTCATAAATGACATTAATAATCTGTTGGTATGTTGGTTTTATCACTTTTATATATGTGTGTGTACCATTATTGGTTTTTAGGTTTCGCTAATGACATGCTTTTACTTAGTTCTAATAGTACGTGTTTTAAAGGAGGAAAAGTAGCATGCTGTTAAGGAAAGTCCATTAACATTATTTAATTTCAATAATCTCAATTATTATTTTTTAAATATCTTTAGTTGCAAGTTTATGTCATGAACATAAATAAGCCATTGAGAATAAACATCATTAAGTGGAAGATGTTTTAGGAACGATATATCAATAAATAAGATGAAATTAATCATGGATTTGTTTATTTACCTTACATGATTTTTTTTTAATTTAAGTAAAAAAAATGCTTTTAAAAGAATAATTAGTTAAAAGGGTCATGTTATAAACAAATTGTTAATAAAGTATGACTTTTTGCAGATTAGAGTTTTTAGAGTCACGTTAGCTTTTTTTTACTTTAATAAAAAACTAGTTTAGTGACACGACGTGGCATCAATAAAATGAATTTTAAAAAAATTATGTGACACGAAATACCCTATAGAGTTTTTTTTATTTTGGCTTTTAACTACTTTGGTAAAGTGCTTCAAAACATGAACTATATTTAGACCTCTAATCAAGAAAAAAAGGAAGAAACTTCAAAATAAACCAATAAATAATCAAGAAAGTGTCTTTTATGCTTCAATTTTTATTTCTATGTATAAAAATCTTAACTGAAGCACTATGAGATTTAATTTTGTGAGAATGGAATAAAAGAGGGTGATGTAATATCTAAGCACACTAGTTGGTATGTCCCAACTTAGGGATAATATATTACGAACACTCAATTTTATATTTGAATTACTAAAAAATAGTAATAATTATAATAATAATAATAATAATAATAATGTAAAATCATATAATTAAAAAATAGTAATTTTTTATTTTTTTATTTTATAAACTGTAACAGTCAACGTCGACTATAGTTTTCAGTATATCACCTTAGTTTTTTTTATTAACTAACTTTATATGATATATTGTAATGTCAATAACGTGTTTTGCCAACACTGCAACACTAAAGTCTTCATAGTAAAATTAGAGTTTTCCAATGTTGATGAAGTTAGTAAACTGTTTGAAATGAATCTTACCTTGCTAATTGGTTTGTAAAATATTTAGTCAATCAATCAATTTTTTTAGAACGTGGTCCAAAACCAACTGTTTTGTACTCCTTCTCGTTTTCTCAATCAAAGATTCTTTGAACAATGAATAAGTTTGATTTTAAAAATTGAAAAATAAATAATTAAATAATGAGATTTAAGGAAATGAAATGGTATCTCAAATCTAAAGTGATTTCTGTGAAAAATTTATATGTCAATATGAGAAATGATTTTATTATTAATATATATTAAAAATTAAAAATTAATCATTCATAATTAAAATATATGTGTCAGTTATTGATATAATTAATTATTTTATTATTAATATATATTATTATTAGATAAAAAATTAATTTTAAAGTGTATATTAAAGTATGTCATATTAAAATTAAAAATATTTACTCAAAATTAAAATGTATCAATAATAAAAATATGAGAAATGTTTTATATTTTTAATTTTTAAATCTTTTATTGAAAGGAATAGAGAGATTAGTGAGAAACTTTTTTTAAAAATAGTAACAACAAATGGAAGAGTATCAGTAGTGAAAGTATATGAGATATTTTTGTGTTTGAAATAAAGTAAAATAAGAAAATCAAATATTAGAAAGATATAATTAAATGTAGATGAGTAAAATAGAAAATAAAAAATTAAAAAATACGAATTTGTCTATTTTAATTATATGTCACAATTTTATTGGTAAAACAGATAAACATATGATTTCTATCTAATACATGTTTTAGTTGATGGATATATAAAAGAAGACTATGAAACAAATGATTCCTATATTTTAATAAAAAATAAGTAATTATTATAATTATATTTATTGTTGGTAAGATATCTTTGTTATTGTATATGATAGTAAAAATTAACAAATAAAATTAGATTTATATATATTTTATATAATTGTATTCTAAAAATTAATTGTCATGTATATTATATACTCGTAATACTTGTAACATGATAATGATAGCATAAAATATATATATATATATATATATACCGCCTAGTAGGATAATAATAGTGAAATCGAAAACTTACATGTTTGTCATCTTTTTACATTGAGTTAAAAACAAAATTCAATTCAACTCTATTTAAATTAAAAACTACAATAATTTTCTTAAATGTCACTTGATTTCAACTTATTTTGACTCTTGACGTCATATTTTAGATTTTAAATAAATCTCTAAGTTATTAAAATAAAACATTACAAATAAACATTAAGAATAAAATTACCTTAATTGTTATGTAAACACTTGCCTAATTTCTTAACTCCAAACTTATAAACTTTGACTTATTTTAAATACTATATGTGCACTAACACTCATGAAAAAAAAATATAATAATTTTTCCGAATAACATGTGAATTCATGAGCGTTTTGAAAAAGAAAAGAATAAAAGTTTTAAAATTATAAATATACATATATTTGTTCAATTTTTTAAAGAATAAAAAAATTAAAATAGTATATAACTATAAGATTTCATTGGTTTCTAAAGATGTATTAAAAGAAATTCAAAAAAATTGTTTGAAAAATAAAATTGTTTATTTTAAGAGAAAAATAATAAATAATAAAAAAGTTTATAAAAATTTATGGATAATTTGATTAATATAATAAATAAAAAATATTTTAAATTAAAATTTTTATAGTATAATTATTTATTTATTATTATTATTATTAATTTTTATTTTATTAAGAATGTTATTATATAAATTTATTTATGTTATTATTTTATGTATTTAATATTTATTATTATTATATAAACTTATTTTTATTATTAAATTTTTTATTTAAAATATTGTTTTATACATTTTTATAATTTTTTATATGTTATAAGATAACATATAATTATGTTATAATATAATTTATTTTTTATTTTAATTATTTATATTATAATACAAATTTATAATTAATTATATTAAAAAATTAATTAAATTAAAATATAGTATAATTATACATTTTACATATAAAAATTCTCGATTTATGTGTTTTTATTTAAAAGAAAGATTTGGAAGAAGTTTTTTATATTTATTTTTATTTCTTCCAACTTTTGATGCTCTTGGTATTTTTTCGCTTTTCTTGAGTTGGAAAGGATGAAACCAATTTTAAGTCGAATATGTAAAAATAATATTAAATCACTAATATTATAAAATGATAGCATAACCTCAAATGTTTACCATTAAGGTTGGGTTTGTATTTGTGAATGTATTGGAGTGAATTTGCACAAAAACAGATTTACGAATATATTTTCTTATAATTTCTCTTAAAAAATAAATTGATATGAATTAAATTATTTACAAATTTTTATAATTCTTTTATTCTATTTATTTTTGTCTTGTCGTAAAGAAAATTAGCTGAAGGTTTTGTGTAACATGTTTAAAACGCAGAGAGAGAGAGAGAGAGAGAGAGAGAGTAGTTGTGGAGATAATCTGAGGAGAAAATATTGCATGAAATAGAGTATGAAGAGAGTGAGTTGACAGAAAAAAGAAGAAGTGTGGTGTGGGGCATTAATGAACTGCAAATCTTGATTTGGGGAAAAGGTTGGTAAGTTGTTGATCTGTGATCTGCTGAGGGTTTTAAATCAATCAAAATTGTGGGTGTTTGTCCATAATAAGATCGGAATAGCCTGCATAATATATCTCATCTTTTTCCTCTATGCCCTCCGTCACTTCACACTGTCTTTTCCAATCACACTCAAAACTCCACTCATTGCTCCCTGCACTCACATCCATTACTCATACATCAACCTTACCTACCACTCAGATTCCTTTCAACGTGCCCTTGCCTCTCTCTCTCTCTCTCTCTCTTCATACTTCCTCCTTTATCTTTCCATTTAACCTAAATTACTATCTTCACACTCTTCACTATTTTTTTCTATCTTTTTTCACTTCACTTCAACATCATTTTTCTCATTCAAAACCTATTTAATACTTTCACATCTCATATAATGGAAAACTCCCACTTGATTTGATTGATTCAATTGTTCCAACACATCTACTATCATTTCCAAAACCAATATCATTATTTTTTATAATAATTTTTTTAAATCATACAAACAAGTATATACGTTCTTTTTAGAGTATAAACTAGTTCTAACAAAAACCTTTAGTTTGGTAGGATCTACTCATTTATTGCACATGAACAAAAGGACACTTACAAAGTGAATTCACTATTTATGTTTCGATTTATTAAGAGTGAATTAAATGTGAAAATGGAAAGTGGGGTGGCAGGGAAAGTGTAACAACAAGACATAAGTTTAGATATTTTACTGTTTAAGTAAAAAAAAATTCAAAATTCAAAATTAATTATTTAAATTTTATTTTATAAAAATTATTATCTTTTAAAAAAATTATTTATTTATTTATTATTTTTAAGATTCAAATCTATTATAGTAAAATTAATACATAGAAGATATTCATTCAATCAAAATTTCATTTAAAATAATTTTTTCTTTTTTTTTAAGTTATTTACAAGATGAGCAATTTAGATCTCTAAATTATGTGCTTTCATGCTTAGTATAATAGACAAAAAAAATGAATCTTTATTATTCTAGGATTATAGTAGTATCTTTAATTTAGTGATCAAAAATTTTTGTAAGCATATTAGTTTTCTATGTGAATCAAAGAAATAGAGTTTTGCTAGGGTAGTTAGATTTTCAGATAAATAAAATTAGTCATAATTTTGATAGTACATGAAAATAAATAATCTAAATGTGAAAGTAACATAATCACAATATATTGAGTTTGATGTAGGTTTGTGTGTTGTTGAGTATGTTAAACTTAATATTAGATGTTTTATAAAATAATAAAAGTTTGGAAAATATAATGGAAATTGGTTCATGTTGTGATGCAATTAAATGTTTCTTCTAGAAATATTTTAGCTATTTATGGGTAGTATGATTGAGTGGCATGGCTAACTTTGATTATGTTAATATAAATTTGTAAGTAATGTTTTACGTGGTTGATATTTTCCAATTTGAGAAAGTAAGTGTAAGAACTTTATTTTAGTAGTTATCTAAATAATACTTGAAGATGAACAATTTAACTTGGTTTAAGAAATTAAGAATGGTTAAGATTAGATGATAAACTTTGAAGTTCTTTATACTGTTGGACTTGCTTAATTGAACAACTGATTTTTGTCAAATTCACTTAGCAATTTGTGGGCACCAAGCAAATAAGTATATTTTGGAAATAGATTTAATGGTATCCATGAAAGTTGTAACCTTGTATGTTAGCTTACCAATGACATTTGAATCAATTAAAAATGAGATCTAAAACTCTAATTATATCTATTTCAATAAAGAAATGTCAAACTGTTAATTTTAGTTGAAGTTGTTGTGGTTTTTGAACTTTTAAGATAAGTAAATATTTTTTTAAAAACTTGATGTCTTCATTATAGTTGTATCTTATTCTCTTAACTTTCTTATGAGTTATATTTGAGCATGATTGAATGAGTGAAACTTTGTATGAGTTGTTATCTTTAATAGGTATTACACCAAGATTTAAATTATATATATGTATGAATGAAATGTGAGGTCATAAATATAACATGATACGTAAACCTTTATTTGAATTCATGTATTAGGTATTGGAACCAATGATAGAGATCATTGACCTCGTTGATGGTTTAAGTCATATAGATTAAGACATTAGGTGGTGAGAAGTTGAACGAGAGTTTCTTGTGCATTTGGCACGCCATGAGTTCTAGATTTTGGATGTCTTAAACTTATCCTATACCCATAGAGCTAAAGTATATAATGCTTATATGGGAAATGAATTGGTCTTTAATAGGACATTATTAATACATGTCTTTTAGAATATATCAATATATAGTTTTTGGTGAATATCCTTTATTATATAGATCCATGTGTGGTATGTGAGGATATATGTATCTTCTTTTATAAATGATTGGTGAAATAGAATTATATTGATTTTGATGTTGTGATGAATTTTAATTCAGTTATTTTACTATGATAATTTTTTATTAATTTAAATAGCTTACCATGTTTTTGTTGTCTATGTTGTAAATTGTTATAACTATATTATGTGCACGAGCCAATGTAGGTGCAAGTTTGGAAACTCCACCTAGAAGATTATAGTATGATAGTTTATTTTATTTTAGAAGATAGATGTATGTAGATATATGATTTTTATAATATATTTGATGTACAAAAAGAAAAGAAAGATAGATAAAAACGACAATTTTACACCTTCGTTCTTGTACTTTATACACTTTGATTATATTTGTTAGAAATATTAAACATAAATAAATTCATAAAATTGAAAAAGTACAAAAATGGTGATATTCATATACACTAAATCCATTTTCACTTTACATATATATCTTGAAGGACCATAATCCATTATAATGATAACTTATATAATTGATTATGTTAATATACATAATTGATTATGTCCAACAAGATAACTGATGAATTATATATGTTGACATAAATTTGAATGGTTAAATTGTTTTTGAGATAATTATTATTTATTATTTTTCTTTGATGGATAAATAAGTATTTTTTTCTCATAATTTTAATAATTTTATATTTAAAAATTAATAATTGTTAATCCAAATTTCTCATAATAATTATTTATAAAAGTGATTATTAATATCCAAAATTATATATACTGTGATAATAACCTAGAAATTAAAAATAAAAAAGCAAAGAATTGATTAAATTGTAAATAAATAAATATTAAATAAGATAAATAATCTTTATTATTCTTTTAATTATAAAAAACTCATTTATCTTGATTAATTATAATAAAACTGATTTAAATAATTTTTTAACATAGAAAGTAGAAACATATACTGATAAATTTTTCAAGGTGATATATATATATATATATATATATATATATATTATTTTTCGATTATTTTATATAATATTTGTTTTTACTTCTTTACTTTTATGTTTTACACGTAATAAAAGAAATATTAATTTAAATTGATGGATGCACGCAACTATTCAAATTCATTTACGACAATCATTTAAGTTGTTTTTTCAACTGTAAATTTAGTTATTTTTTTAAAAAAATCAATTTTGATTTTCTTTTGAGATATAGATGTTCCAATAGTTTTGAAAGGATTGATAGTTGTCACATTTTTAATAAAACACTTTCCTTCTCTTTAAATAACAAAAAATAATATATATATATATATATATATAAATTGTAATTTTATCTTATATATTAATTTTATTTATAGATTGAAAAAAATAATTTATAATATTTGTATTTAGTTTACCAAAAATATAATGAAGTTAACAGTCACTTTTAACAAAAATCACTTACGTAAAAATCCTTCACTTGAAGGAGAAATGTAAATATATACACAATTTATAATTAACAAAGTTTTAAATTTTTTCTTTTCCATTTTACTTCACATTTGACTAAAGAGAAATTAAACTTACACCAAAAATCATAAATCTCAAACCACGTCCACAGTTAATCAATTAAAATACTATGTCGTTAAAGAAGGCATTCCATTAAATAAACAATCTCATTAAACATGTCGAATGCAACAAAAACAATTTTTAATCTATGTCCAAAATCAACAATTTATAAAGTTGTTTTAAAGGTAAAAACCAAACCTACTTAGATGTAAATAAATTTCTAAATTTAGAATTCATCAGGTAATTATATGATTCAAAATTGAATCAAAACTATACTTTTACTTTTATTCATCAAATCAATAATTAAATCTCCCAAGAACAATGTACTAAGTTATTTCTTATAACCTTCACATAAAGATACAATTCAAATTGTACGATCATCTAAACCTAAAATTTAAAAATTAAAACAAATTAGTTTGTTTAACTTGATTTTTGTTAAACTCAAAAGGACTGGAATTTAAAAAAGGGAAGAAGTCAAGAACACAAGAAAACTTCTTATCATCTTAAAAAATCAATAATTAGCCATAAAAAAACACGTAAACAAGCTCAAACTCAAAATATTATCTTTATCCCAATAACCCTCAAGCAAAAAAATATACGAAGTTGGTGCTCTAAACTTTTTCTTTACTAAAATATAGACTTAATTTACCATGAAAGAGAAGATAGTGTAATTGTAAGTTTTAAAGAGAAGACAAATTTGAAGAAAAGAAGAAGGGAGGAGTTGGCTAATTTATAAAAGATAAGAAGTTGTTTTAAATTTCTACTTACACTTTCCCTACTAAGATCATTCCCCCCTTCCCTCCATTTCTTTTCTACAAATTCTCTAAGTAAAAAACCCAAATATGTTTACTATTCATACCTCTCCAAATTACTATTCTCACCTCCTTTCCATTACACTCTGCTCCAGTTAAAAAACTAACCCTTAAATGTCTCATACACACTTAAATTAAGTAAATCTTAAGTATACTTTAACTTTAATTACCATTTTTTAATTTATTTCACCCACTTATATTAAAGCAGAAAAGCAAGTTCTTATAATTTTTACAATAATAGAATTATGATATTATAGTTATTAATATTATTTAGTTATTATAACAATTTTACTAATATCGTTTTTTGAACACATTTTAACCATTAAACTTTAAACCAATGTTTTGATCTCTGATTAAACTAGATAAAGTTTATTCAAGAATTGTTAAAATAAAAAAGTATATAAATAATTTGTTTGAATTATAAAAACAAGATAAAGTTCATATTGAAATAGTATTTGTATTAAGAAGGAGTTGTGATATAAAAGAATAGTGTAAATGATGTAAACTTTATGATAAAAAGAGAGAAGGTGCAAGACTTTATCTTATTTTATTGATGCATGGTATCTTGAAACTTTTAAGTGATGAATAAGATAGGATGATATCTTGAAACTTTTGAGTGATGAAGAAGAATGGTAATAAATATGAAGGATAGTGATTTGATTCCATAAGTGAGAGCATATATATATATATATATATAAATAAAGAAAATGTTGACTAATAGATGGAAGTGGGGGTTATTCTCTCTCCTACAATACAGCAAAGTTTGATGGGGAAGTGGACCTATGAAAATTGGAATTGGCAAAGGGCAATCTTTGTATCACCATCAACCAAGATTAGGCCTCAGGAGGGGCCACCGCACCATAACATCTTCCTACACACCTCTAAACTTCTCACAGCTACTTCTATTTTTCTCTCATCAAATTACAAAGACCAGTAAAAATATTCACTTTATTCTGAGTTTTCTGTCTAAAATTATATTAAAAACCACAAATTTATTCTTTTTTTTCTCCTAAAGTCATGAGATTTTTCATATATTTTAAGAATAAAATAATTAATTTAAAAATTAAATATATTTTTAATTTTTCATCTATTTATTAAAATTATATTTTTTTTAAAAGTAAATTTTAAATTTATTTTTAGTCTTATATTTTATAAATTGGTATAAATGATTCCAGTTGTTAAATAAAAATATTTTTAAAAAAAATAAAAAAAGACCAAATTTAAAAAAACGATTTTGAAATAAAAATTTACAAAAATAAAAAAATTATCTTAAATCATAATTTTGATAAATAATTTAAAAATTAAAAAAATATTTAACTCTTAATTTAATTTTTCTAAAAAAATATTATTTGAAGACCTAAATTCTAAATAAGTATAATACATCAATAAAAAGCACTCAAACAATTTATATTTGTTTAAATCTGGTTTGGATTTTTCAACGGAAATCATGAGTTAAGAAATTACGGCATTATATTTAATTAAAAAATTTAAAATAATAAATTTGTGAATTTTTTTTATATGTTGCTGTCTTTGAAATTTGATTCCATGTAAAAGTGTCTCTTTCATATTTCATATTTCATATTTCATATTTGTATTGCTAAGAAAGTTGGGAAGAATATGATAAATTGTTGGCGCATGTTAATTAGGTGAAGCAAGATGAGAAGAGAAGGGAAATATAGTGGTGTGTGTGTGTGAGTGCATGACACCTTCCAGTGAATGGGATTTGAAAGGTGAGTGAGTGAGTGAGTGAGTGAGTGCGCGTGGTTATGATTGGGGGGCCAGGACACAGAAGAAAAAGAGAGTGGTGGAGGCATTCATGAATGGTGAATGAAGATATTTCTCATGCCACACACTGCTCAATCTCACACACCTTCACTCGCTTTCTGCAAAAAGTCCCCTTTACTATATTTGGAATCTTTTTCTAATCTTTTATTCATTACACTTTCTTTTTTCCTTATATACATTCCACTTTCACACAAAATCCAAACAACCTCTATATATATATATATATATATATATATATATATATATATAAATTTGTGTCATGAATAAGGTTTTTTACATTCAAGTTTTGTCATCAAAATAATAAAAATAACTTCCGCCAAATGATCAATGCGATTGATTCATCATCAACAAAATTACACTTTTAAGTAAAGTGTTTTTCCACATATTAATTTTTAAATCCTAACAAAAGAATAATCATGTTTGTTAAAAATAAACAAGTTATCTTTTTTGGTAAACAAGACGTTCGAAGGAGAGAAGTAAATTAAACTAATTTATCAATTTATAATAATTATCTTAGAATTTACTCTCTGTATCTATTTGCAAATTATTGCTTCAAAATTATTCTTATGGTATCTACCAAAGAATAGACATTATTACTTATATTCTCAAATTATATTAGAAATATGAATTCGATGTCATTAATTTCATGCATTTATTGCTACTTGTTAGATTAAAAACATGTCAGTCAATGGACATTTTAGGATAGAAAATAATTATGAAAAGGTCTTATAATGAGATATATGTATCTTCTGTAAAAATTATTTTATGAAAAGGGTTGGTATATCAATAATAATTTTTATTAATTGATGGTATAATTTTGAAATAATAATTACACAGTGATAACAAAAAAAAAAGAAAGAAAATGCATGCAAAAGATGTAAATGGTTAAAAGAAGTTGGTTTTGCAACTGCAACTACTTTTTCCAGTTATTGGTCCTGCAAAAAAGCAGTTGGTGTCTATTTTTAGGCCAGACCAGAAGACAAGCAACGTGAGACAGTGCTGCTTCCCAACTTTCCTTGCCTTTTCTCAAACACTTCTCTTTTCTAACCTTCTTCATCCTCCAAAGTCAGAAAATTAATCATAAAAGCCTCAAACAAAACCTCACATGCACAAAGATCATGCAAAAGTGAGACCAAATATTACCCTTTTCTATTTTTACATTTTTTCTATTCATGTCAGATCTTTCATTCACACTCCATCTTCATTCTTTCTTACCCGATCACATGCCTCGACTATCACACTCACATGTTTCGTTATGTGTCACTCCATTGTTTTCTTTTCTACACTAATTTCACTGATTAAATGCATTCTATTTCGTTAAATATTTTTTTTATCTTTTATTAATGTTGAATTCTATAGATTTTGATAAAAACTATTTTTTTATATTTGCAATTTAGATATATTACGATAATAATGTAAGGCACAAATTATAGTGGGTGGGTTATCTAATTAAGTAATGTAAAAATTAGTTCAGATTTTTAATTATGAAATTAAGATGTATTCAATATAAAAAATATTTTAATATTTTTTTGCGTACTATTTTACTTTTATTTATTTATTTATTTAAAATGTTAGATGGTGTTATACTAGGAAAATGAAAAATTTTCTATCTTATGTGAATTAGGCATGATTTATTAAAGAGATAGGAGTACCATTTTTTATTAACTATTTATTAATTTCCTAGTAGTAACATTTTTAAATGAGAATTACTTCTTAGAGTAGTTATAACTTGAGAATAGTAGATTATATAATAAATAATTTTTAGTTAAAGTTATTTAAACAAGTAATTATTAAATAATTATAAATAATTTCTTAAAAAATGATAAAATATCTTTCACATCATCTGTTTTAATATTAAATAATATTATATGTAAAAAAAGAAATGTGGAAAGTCAAGTCTTTAAAATTTCAAAACTATAAATTGAAAATAAAAAATATAGCACATTATTCAAAATTGTTAAAAGATAATAATTAAAATTTGAAAAAGAAAATTAGTTCAGCAAAGCAAAGAAATCACTTATACAGAGATAGATAATTAATATCTTAGGAAGAAATAACCACACTCATGGTTACTTATTGAAATGTGTTAAATTCTTATAGGGATAAAACAAAGTAAAATCTGTTTTTCTTAATAAATAAACACTTATATGTCTACCACATTGTACAAATATTTTATTTGTATATGTCCTTGGAAGGTAGAATGGTGGTGCTAAAGAATATTTTGCTAATATACCACCTTGTTTTTGTGCTAATTTAAATGCGTGTGCAATTATTAAAAATTGATAATTAAGTTAAGTTTAATTTATGCTTAAAATTTAATAGAATTAACTATGTATTTAAAGTATATGTATGGGGGTTAATTTTAGATTTTAGACGATGATAGTTATATTTAGGTTGTGGAATGAGAATAGTAGTTCTGAAAGTTGTAAATCAGTAAACAAATTTTGGGCCTTTGAGGTTTGGACTCAAACATATAAACTCCAAAACAAAATTGTATATTATAAATAATTATTAAAACTTATATAGATAAATATTTATCTCATGTTATGATCTTCATTTATAAAATCCCGAGAAAAAAATACTAAACTTGAGTGGGATATGCTCAAAGCAAGATCATATTTTAAAAACAGTATGTAGAATGCATACATAGATTAAGCTGTAGTTGAATATTAGATATTTTTTTTAAATTGAAAATTTACATATTCAATTGATTTAGTTGCTTTTGTTCAACAAGGAGGCCCAAAGGCCCAAATCGATTTAATTCTACCACTTTGTGTCAGAAAATGAAAGGGTATAAAACTTTCACCAAAAGATTAGAAAAAATATGAAAGGGTTATGAATTTCGTCACTAAATTTGGTCAAAGCAAGTAATGAATAGGTGATAGGAGTTAGTGGTTCTATTAACTCATGTCAACCTTCCACATAAAATTAATGCTTATAGAAAAATAAATTGTAATAGAATAAATTTTAGCCACTACATACTTTATATAATATTATTTATTGCTTTGAGTGAGTGATGTTTGAAATGCAAGGATAAGAAGGAATCCACCAATATTTTTTTAAAAATGTACATAATTTACAAGTATTTGATATGACATAAAATATTTAAGTGCATTTTGATTTGGTTCCCTTAAATATATTTTGATTGTGATTAGGATTTGACATGATTAACTATGAAGCTTCATAGTATCTGGTAAGGATAACTTTTTATTTTATCTTATCTCTATTGATATCTCTTGTGTCTGTTTATTACAATGTACTAATATTACTTTACTTTTTTTTTTTTAAAAAATTGTTCCTTTAAGGGAATTCATATTATTGAATTATGATATATATAAATATTATGAACTATTAATTACTTTGATTTTCTATATGTTCTATAATTTTTTTTATCTCTTTTTTCTAGTTAGAAGTTTTATTACGAATCATTCCTTAGATAAAACATTATTTAGAAGCTACAAAGCAAAATATATGCAATATCACATTTCAAAATGATGCAATCTTTTTCAAAAAAAGTAAATTAAAAATAATTAACAAACTTGATTGGTGGCATTTTGGTTGAGAAAGCTTTTAACAGTTACATGTTTTACACTTTGACAATTATATTATAAAAATATGAATGAATAATTAATGAGGTAAATAAAATTAATATTTAGTTATATATTTGAATGGAAGTTGTTTTTATAGAGAATAGTAAGCATGGTGATATATTAAAAATGAATGAATGTAATTAAAGTCCAATGACTAAAGGATAAACCCATGATTATTAGTCTTTATTCTGTATGGCACTACCAACTTTGGAAAGTTTGGTGATAAGATAGGGTTTTTTGTTTGATGTGTCTACTTTCTTAATGTGAAACTGAGAAAAATATAGTAAATTGGAACAAAAATAAGTCATAGTCATCTTGTTTATTCACACATATCTATCTAATATTTGTGGTCAGTGACTAAGCCATGATTCTACACTGTATTGCCAATAACAGTAGTTTCTTTTTGTTGTTCATCATATCAATTTAAGTAATAGCATTAAAATTACTTGTAATTATACTATTTTTAAAATTATCATTATAATTAATGAATGAGAAAATAAATGGTATAATAGAATTTTAATTTTTAAAAATAAAATCTTCTGGGCAACCGAACTTTTACATCTATTTTTTCATGTCACATAAAAAGATATAAATTTACGTTAAGAAATATAAAAAATGAAAATTTATGTAAAAATATAAATTTATATGGAACTAGAAGAACCTCAACACAGACTACTTTTATTTAAAATTATAAAAAAAACATTTTTAATAAAAAAAAAGAGACAATTTTTATAAACTAAAATAACGAAAAACATTTTGATAAACAACAATTAATAGTTTCAATAGTAAAAGTAAATTTATAAAAGGATAAAAAAATTGTAAAATAATGTCTTATAAAGAGAAAGTATAGGTTAAAACAATTTTTAGAAAACCAAACCGAACCATGATAATAACTTTAGAAAACAATTTGATTTGAAACATAATATTTTATAAACTATTCAGCTTAAACTTAACCATTTTTATAAAGTGATTGTATTCATACTTTATAATATAGTTTGGTTATTCTTTTCACCATACCCTTTTTAATCTCTCTTTCACTGTTCTAGCTACTATTGTGTTTACTTCACTTTTTATAGATTGTCTTATATTGGATGTTTAGCTAACTACATAATCAAGTAACTTAATGCAAAATTATTAGATAAGAATTAACTTTATATTGTGGGCATACCATTATGGATGGTAATAAGTGGGATTAAATTTAACTATATAAGTTTCAGTCTTAAATTTACACTTAATGCTCTTATATTTTATTTTGTAGAGTATGTTCGTCTAATTATTTATTAAATAACATTTTTATAATAGAAAAATTGCAGTAAAAAATACATGATATATAGGGAATTTAATATCAAAATAATATACATTTTCTTCTTTTAATATGAATTAATAATAAAAAATTATGATTATATAAATTTAAAAAAAAATATTAAATAAATTAAATATATTTTATTAATTAAAACGACGTTCAAATTAAAAGGCAAACAAAGAATACATAAAAAGGAAAAGGAAAAAAATTAATTCATACTTCATATTTATATTTGATTAGTTTGGATATTTTTTATAACATTGTGATGAATTTAAATAATATCTACATTTACGAGTTTATAGAACATTCTTATCTTAATTAAAAAAATAATCATGTACAAGAAAGTGTTTTGTGTAACCATCTTAACATAAACAATCAATTAAACATAGTCAACAAAAAATGTTGATCTTTCGTAGAGCAACACTAGGACACACTCAAGAACATGTTTCCCTAAAGGCCAAAACTGAATAAAAATATTGAAGAACATGACTCACTCTATAGTTGATAACTACTTCACTTTTTGCATAAGCAAAGCAAAATTCTTGGCAAGTTAGGTTCCACTCTTATCTTTTATTGTTTGAATTTTTTAAATTTTGGTACCAACTTTTCCAAAGCTGGGAAGTGATGATAGCCATATGTCAAATTTCTTACTTGCTTCCTTATCATTTTCTTTTGGCATTAAGTATTTGTTATTGTAGTGATAGACTTAACACCAACTAGGTTGCCTTGCCTGTGCAAATTCCTTTTCTTCCTTTCATGGATCATTTCCAAAACATTACATTGTTTTCCAAATTTCCATTATTTATCTTTTCAATCAAATGTGCCATGCATGTTTTCTCCATTATAAGTACTTTAAGGTGTGTGTGTGTGTCTGATGACCTAAAAAACATAGTAAATAAAAATACTATAAAGGTTGGTTTTATATATATTTATACTTTGGATCCATCAATGTGGGAAGAAGAGAAATGAGAAGGAGTTATTTAAGAAGAATACGAGGATGTTTGGGTAAACTTTTTAATATCATAAATATTTTTAGAAGAAAAAAGAAAAAAGAAAAAATAGTTTTTTCATAGAAGTTATTAACTTTTTTAAACATATTTTTAATTCGTAGATAAACTAAATATAATGATTATATAAAAGGTATTTCATCTTTATTTTCTTGTTATAGAACTATACATTTTCACTAGTTTATTTAGATGAAAATAAAAAAATGAAAAAAAGTTAGTGGATTCAAGTAAAAAAAACTTTTTCATCCTTCCATTGAGGTAAATTTGAGAAGAAGAAAAAAATTATTGTGCTTACGATAAAATTTTGTTATCGTTATGTAATTAAGATAGCTATCTTGAATTAAAGTATTTCTGAAACTTATTCTTTGATGAGACTGTTTGTAAGAATTCTCTTCAATAAGAGAGTGTTTTAAAAAATAAAAATATCTATTTTAATCTTTCTTTCATCTTATTTTTAAAGATATTTAAAGATGATCTCATAACACAGTATAAATTATTTATCAAAAGATTAAAATATAATCTTTATTACACAACTTTTTATTCTATATGAAGATGAATAAAAGAATATATAAAATTAGAAAAACTTGTATAAATGTTATTTTGTAAATTTTTGAATAACTTTTCGCTGGCAAACATTCTTTATCATTTAAATGTAATTAGTTACAGGCATTGCCCTTGTGTATAAAAAATGAGAAGAATATATAAATAGTCAATTAGTCATGGGTGAATTAATAATAAAAGAAATAAATATAGAGTGAGAAATTTATTTTTAATAAAATGAGAAATTGTAGTTCTTGATTTCACATTAACAGTTAAAATTTAAATAATTACATAAGTTATCCAGTTATATGTGTGAATTTTAATTATATTTTTCATTTATTTGACAATCAACAAATAAAATTATTTAATTTTCTTTTCTAAAGAGAATTAATATATTTCACTTATGAGGAGTAGAGTCTCTGTTACCAATTTATCACCACACAGAATCTATGAACTCTCCAGACAAAAAGTTAAGATCTAACTTCTCTGTTCATAAATATTGCTTTATCTCTAAGACGGAAATTAATTCAACTTACATTAGTATAGTTAAAATTTTATTGAAGAGATGATTTTCTGACATTGGTTTATAAAAAATTTCAACTAGAACCTGTGTATAATTCAATTTGTTGCTAATAAAATAGAATTAATTCACAGAAAAATTTAAATTTTTAAAAAAATAAATTTATGATTTTTTATATATTATTTAAGTTATTTAGTCTAATTCAATATAAAATTCAAACTTAAATTTACATTTATATTTTTCACGTAATTTAATAAGTATTTTTATCTTTTAAAAAAAGTATTATAGCCTCTAATTTACTTTCTTTCAAATAGTTTATATATTAACAATTTTCTTATACCTGGTAACAAGGGTTATGGGCGTTATTTGAATGAAATTAAGGCATCAGTTCGTGTTTTATATAGATTGCTCATATATGTTATGGTGTCGAAAATGTATTATAAATTATATGTTAAGTCTTTTGGAAATTCAAAATACATTTTTAAATTTTAAATTTTAAATTATAAATTATACAATTTATAATAAATTTTCATATTACACAACATAAAATAGATTTTTAAATTATATAATTAAATATATTTTCGACTCATGGACAATTTAAAAATTTTTCACATGTAGAAGAAAGTACGAGAGTGATAAAAACAATTTCCATATTGAAGAAGGCAAAGCCCAAGACAGAGAAATAAAAAAGTGAAGCTTATTTTGCTATTACTACCCCGATCATTGCTATACAAACTCCCCAAAGTTGGCGGTGTTATTTATTTTGACGAAAATGTCACACAACATAAAAACATGTTTCTGTTTTCTATTAATAGGTTTTCAATTTTTAATGTAATGGTCTTTAATTTTTTCTTCATATTTTATTTATTTTTTTATAAGGATAATAATGAAAAAGGATAAATAATTTAGGGAGAAAAAATAATGGTGCTATTTCACACTTTTGTCCAAATCAAGATAAACCTAATTTATTGTAGAATAGAAGATGGCCTTGGACATAGTGTAGTCATTTGGGCCTAGGAATTTAAAATCGGACCTTTGTCTCATTAGAATGCAGAAACAAGCTAGTCCTTTACTTTATTAGAAACAGTATTTTTAATATAATAACAGTAATTTTTTAACGAATATATATTCTAACCTCTTGGACTTTTAGTCTTTTGTTTTATTTTAAAATTAAATATACCAATATAAATTTGCTTTTAAGTAATCTACTTATTATAATTTATTTCAACACGTTCTTTCAATCTGTTAATAGTTTAATAACTTTTAAAATTTAGAGTTTGATTTATGTTCTTTTATCTTATATCTTCATCTTTTTATTTTTTTACTATTTATTTTAATTTTATAAAATCTTAAATTAATGAATAAATGTTCTATAACTTCAATACTGTACTACTTCTTTTTCAAAAATCCATTTTACTAATGTGTACCTAATATAATAACAAAAGTCATTAACAAAAGATTACTATAAATAAGTAAATTATTCGAAAGAATGAGATTTAAGCAATGTGAGAATTATCATATTTACACAAAAATTGCAACTATTAATAAGCTAATAATTATGTGATTTTTGAATTAAATTTGGAAAAAATCTAAAGAAGTAGCATTCTTCTATCTCTTCATTAGTTAGTGTATTAGAATTTATTAGGAAATCTTAGTGTTTATTAGAGCTGTCAAAATAGGTCTGACCGATGGCTGATCCGTATAGCCTATGATTCAAGTCAGGCTAGGCTTAAAAAATTGTGACCTATATAACAATAGGCTTTTTTTAGCCTGACCCATTTGGTCTGATGTCCATATGGGCCAATACCAGGCTAGCCCGTAGGCTAATGGGCTGGTCCGTTTATTTTTTATATTAAATTTTTGTTCTTAATTGGTATGTTGTCATACCAAAGAAAGAAACCTAGTGTCTCAAAGTCTCTGTTTTCTTTTTTATTTCTTCTCTTCCTTTCTCACAAGCTCTTTCGTCTCCTCTACTGCACTACTCCTCTAACATCTCACAAGTCTCTGTTATGTTGTTTAGTAGGTGCTTGACTCTTTTGGAAGTACTTAGTATGTGATCTAAATTTTTTTTACAAGTTGTTCAAATGTAAACAGTTTTACACACACATTCATGTAAATATATTATATATTTATATTTATATTATTGATAAAAAATTATATTGTAGATATATTGTAATATTTTTTTAAATTTTTAATTAGGCTAAAAATGGCCCGTTGGTCCGTTGGCCTAGCATAGGATCAGGCCAGGCTAAAAATTGTGGTCCGTTTTAAAATATAGGTCAGACTAGGCTATCAGATTTTCTGAACTTGGCCCGTAGGGCCAGGCCAGGCTGGGCCGGATCACCCGTTTTGACAGCTCTAGTGTTTACAAATTTCACCTTTAGAAAAGGAAGGTCTAATATTTCTAAAATTAAAATCGTAATTACTCATAACTTTTTAATAATTTTTATTTAATCTTTATGTCTATAATCCTAATTACTTTTTCATTCTTGGTTCTTTGAAAATATTGCATTCCACAGTGTTAATATTGAAGACATTATTTCCAATTAGTAAATTTATGAGGAGTTGTATGGTTGTGATTAAATTAGAAGTTGATCTTGTTAATTAGCTTCTCTCAATGATAGAAGTATCTTAATGGTCTCCTTGTTCTTGAATAAGCAAGCTTCTTGAAAAAGTCAATTCAGAATGCAGAGTTAGTTGTTTAATTTTTATTTATTATTTATTTTGAGATAGTGAAAATTTTCATATATTTAGGAGGAAATTTGAATGTTGCACAGGGTTGTTAAGCAGTGATGTGGGATATAAATACTCACCTTTTCACCCAATAGCAAGTGTTGAAATTAAGAGGTATAAAAATCTTCAACTACAATCTTTAATATTTTATATTTTATGTATGAAGAATTAAAGAATTTTATTTATATTTATTTTATCATAGTTATTAGGTCTTACTCCTAGTTTTCTTCTTCTTCTGATAATTAAAATTAAATTGTGATTATGATAATTTTTTTCGTAAAATAATAATATGAATGTTGTCTAGTTGATAATTTAAATTCATCTATTATTTATATTTATTAATAAACACAATCTTTTCAATAAAACTAGTAAGAAAGAAATATTTCGTATTTTTTATTATTTTAGTTTAGTATTTAGTATAAAGCGATTTAATCCCATTATATTATTGATATTAAATATCTAATTTAAGAAAGGTTAAATCTGACATATTATAGTAAAATAACTAATTTTAATTTTAATAAGTATTTTTGAGTTTTTTTTTATTCTGCCACAAGTTTCTTTTGTTTTATTGGGTTCAATAAATGTTGCTGAACATCTAATATAACCACTGTTATCAACTGTTGTTTAAAACAAAAATGTTTTTAATTATGACCTCAACAACCATTAATGGTTATTAAAGGAAATCTTTAATCGTCCGTTAATCTTTTCTTAAGCAGTGTTAATAGAATGAATTTATCTTTATCTTTTGTAAGGATTTTTAAAGATGAAAAGCAGTTGAAATTAGAAAGATAGACTCTTTATCTTTTTTTTTCTTGTCCCAATAATTTTAAGAATAATTTTGAAAAAAAAATAATCACTAATTAAATTAATCAATGTTCTTAATTCTTACGAGTTAGTTAAAAAAATAACTAAGATAAAATACTTTAATTTTAATTTCAGAATAACGGAAATGATACTAAAAAAGCTATATCTATATTTTGTCGTAAGGAAAAAGGTATAATATAATGGAACAAATATAGTAATACAAATAAATATATTTAATATTTTCAAAATATTTCAATATTTTTCATACAAAGAAAGTAAGAAGATTAACCGAGAAATATTGTAACAAATCATACAAATTTAAAGTGCAAATATAATTTCTCATATGTATGTTTATTAGATTAAGTTTTATAAAGAACAACAAATTTAGTAAATGAAAAATGTTATAACAATAATGTTAATACATTCTTTATTCAACTTTGTTATTTTATTTCTCTGTCTTTTGTATGAATGTATTTCTTTATTTTTTTTACATCATATCTATTTTTTTTATCTTTCTTTCATTGTTGATTAAAATATTCATTCTTTAATTCTATTTTGACTCTAAGCATTGTCTAACAATAAAGATAACTAATTATATTAAGAAAAATTATATTTACTTTTTATTTTAATTGTATATGTTGGATTAATAATATTAATAATATTAGATTTCTCTTAAACGAGAGAGGATCACTATTCTAAAAAATTTCCAATGAATCCAATAAATTATAAATATTCATATAAAATATATTAACACCACCTTTACAGATGGTAAATTTGTAAGTTTTTTTTATGTACTATTTATCTCTATCCATTATAAAACTCTCAATTATTATATTTGAATTTCTAATATTATCAAATAAAATCAGTCTTTGACTAATAAGTTGGAGAAACTAGTAAAAAACATTTAATCTACTTTAAAAATACGTTAGAATGATTAATTTGCTATTATTAAACTGATGAACATCATAATTTAATAGAGAAAGCTATATATAGGATGTAGGTAGTTTACTTGGGAACATATAGAAGAAAGGCAAGTAGAGAAAAGGTTAGTTAACTTGTGTAAATAGGTTTGGTGTGGCCTCTAACTTTGATACTACTATTGTTCATTATTCTCTTTTGAATATGAAAGGAATCATAGCATGTAAATTAGGTCAACTTGATAATTAACTCACAATAATTAATGCTGCATACCAATCTAAGTTAAACAAACCAAACAGTTTATATACCTACAACTTGGATCCTTAATTAGTAGTGTGTGTGGAGACAAATCCCTAATCATCAACCTTTCTTTTTCTATTGTTTTTCTTGAACTGGATCTTTCCATATACACATGTTTAATTTTGAACTGAAGGAAGGTGCAGAAAATTAATTAATATTCTCACACATTTGATGACAACTCACTTTTGTGTGCTAGCTGTTTTGTTGCAGAGAATAACAGGTTAAGCACAGTTAATTTTTTAACCTGCCAAACCAAATTGCAATATATACAGCATATGCATATGTAAAGTCAAGAGTCTCTATGCTTTCAAATTAAATAATATCTGAAGAGGTTCACATGTCACATACTAAACAACTAACTCATATGTGATCTTATGTCAACGTTTTCATGATTGTTCTATCCTCCAAAACATTGTTTTTAAGAAGGGTAGGTATTTATATGATGTTTTTTACTCCTTAAAAATGCTTTTTCTTAAAACAAACAACATTTGAAATGCGTACGTGGTTATAAAATTTCAAATGGCATAGAATGTTCCAATGGGTTAAGAAAGATGACATCTGTGTACAGTGTAAACTATGGTGTCACAAGATGTTTCTGCATTAAAAGGTTTGTTTAGTTTCTGAAGGGTGATGATGGATTGAGGTTGACTTTGATTAACTGATTAATATCTTCAAAAATCAACTTATAAATATAGATCGAATTGGGTGATTAAATTTAATTATGTTTTATTTAAACTAATTCAAGTATATTATGAATGCTATTTTAAAAAAATGCTTTAATGTATAATATTATTACTTTAATTATTCTTTAACTTTTTTAATATAAAACAATATCATTTGTGTAAAATTGCTTTGATCAAAATTTTTACACAGAAGTGGAGTAAATTCGAATGATGAAATAACATTTTCTCAACCTAAAATTTGTAATCAAAAGTAAAAAATTTATTAAATATAAATTAATTTAAAAATAAAAAATAATTAATTATTATATGAACTAAATTATAACTATTATATAAATTAAAAAATATTGATATTTAAAATAGTTTTCATTATTAATAAAATAAATAAAAAATATATTTTTATAATTATTTATTTTAAAAATCATAAATTAATTTTTATATAATAATAATTAAATTGATTTTTAATCGGAATCTAAATTAATTTTTAATATTAATTACTAATATTTTAGTTATTTATTAAATTTTATTTTAAATTAATTTCTGATTCAGTAATTGGAAAAGATAATAACACAATTTTGAAAAACAATTTTTTTTAGTAAATAGTGATTTGGAATAGACTTTTTTTAAGGATTAATCCATATGTTTAAGAATATTTAAGCATTATTAGTTGTTCTTCAAGCTTCATATACAAAAAATAATTTATTAAAAGAAATATAGTTGAATTATACCAGAATTAGAGTAAAGTTTAGTTCATTTTTGGTTTTACCTTTCTTTCCCCAAACTTACCAGACAATAGAGATTAAAGAAGCAGGGAAATAAATAGTTTTGGTTAAATAATAAAGGCAGCTTCATACGTTAGATAGATACTACTAAATTGTTAGATACACATTTATTAGTTTTATCTATAAAATAAATTTGAAAATGGTATTAATAATTGAAACCTAATCACCCCAAACTATTTCTACAACAGTACTCAAAATTAGAAATCATCAATTGTAGAGTCACCACATTCTTTCAATGTAGTAAAACCTTTTCAAAACATTCGTATTTCTAAAAAATTCAATGATTATTATACTCTATATTTTTAATAAATATCTTAATTTTGTTATTTTTATTAACTATATTCATATTAATTTTAATAGTGTTACATTACATATCAATATATTTACAAATATCCTACTACACCAATTACATATCATCAATTATGCTAATTCAAGAATAATAAAATCAATTTTAATATCGAAATAATATATTTCTTAAATGTTGAATATAAAATATACTAACTTTTAGAAATATTATACGCTATATTATTTAAATTTATTTTGAGGTATTCTTTTATAGTTTTTTTTTATAAATGACATTTATTTAAAAAAAATATGAACAATATACAAAGGTAATATAGTATTTTTAAGTAAAATTTTATTTCTCTTTTTTATTTTCTTTTCAATAAAATAACTTATTAATTATACTTTTATTTTATTTTTTTAACAAAACTATTTTTGTAATTACACATTGTATCTTTCTCTAATAGAAATTAAGTAGTTCATATAACTATCAAATCATAATTGATTTCCACTAGAATGATTTTGATAAGAAAATTATTGTATATTACACCAATTATCCTACAGTAAATATTAGCCAAAGTTATAATAAACTTAAAACGCTTGAATTATTACATTGTTAAATAGAAAGAATTTTAGTGTGATGAATAGTTGTAAATGTTGAATTCAACTATTCATATTTATAATCAAAATTTCAAGAAAACAATTTATAAAAAAATTATTAGGATATATTGTTACTCTTAAATATAAATAGTTATATCTTAATTAATTAATAATTATCATTTTTTACTTAATCCGTCTAACATTTATTTTCACTATTTTTTTTATTTTCGTTAAACCAAACAACTTTTTGGAGTATATGTTATTAATTGAATTAGTTTTCATATAGTTTAAGGTATTTTAAGAGAATAATAAATGCAAATTTGACAGGAGACATAGGTTATTTAAATTTAAAAATAGTTATTAACATAAACTCTATTCAATTTTAAATCACTCGTACTTTTAGGACTTAGACCAAAGTAATATTTCTATTTATAAATAATTTATATAAACAATTTCCAATATTTTAAAAAATCAATTTAACATGTTTGAACATTTTTAGTATAACAGTTTTATAAGATTTTTTTATGAAGTCTAATTTCATTTTAACGGAGTATTATCAGTATTTTTTATATGACTTTCTTGCAAATTTTATTTAAATCGTAATTTAAAAATATTTTATTTACATTTCAATTTTTTATAATTTAAAAGATAATTTAATTACATAATAAAATATTTTTAATTTATTAACACCTAAGATTTTATATACAAGATTTGGATAATAAATTTAAAACTTTTATCCTATTACATTGACTTATTCAATGAATGTTTTCTTTGACAGAATTGAAGTCTTAAATCCAATATCTTAAATATGAAGTTGCATTGGAAATGTTCTAAAAAAACATTAAATAAGTTATTATACAACTAAAACACATTGGTTTGAATCTATTATTTGCCACTTATGTAAATATTTTGTTAATGAATGTTTTCTCCATTTATTTTTTCAAGTGTTATTCATGGTGGAGAAACTAAAAAAATGCAATAAAATTTCTTAACCTCAATAATATATTTATAAGGATTTTCATTTCATCCTTTCTATTTTTATATACAATAAACGTGTGTATATATAAAATAAATAAAGATTAAATAAAATATCAAAATACAAATGACTAATATTATCTTAAACCTAAACAATAACAATTAAATAAAAATCTTTCACAAATACATGACTTAAAAAACAGAATAATTCATAAATAGGAGAACAAAAAGAAGAAAAAAATAAAGATGAAAATCCAATCCCTTAATTTGGGTTATTGTGCTCAAAAGGACAATTGCAAGTAAGGCCAACATTTATTACCATTACGACATCACGAGTTCTCCAATATTTGAGGGACCACACTGTCCTCAACCGCCACGCATTCAATCGTTGCTGTAAACACAAAACTAATAGAAACTATTATAAATTTTAAAAAATACAAATTGAAAATAAATTTATGAAAGAAATCTACACAATTCTTTTTAATATACGATGGTTTAATTTTAGCATAAAAATATAAATTTAAAAAATATATGGAAGGACCTTATATTCAGTCAAAGAAACGTATATTATTATTATTATTATCATTATCTCACAATAATTTGAAAAGTTATTTAATTGTTATTAAATTTGTTAGAAATTTAAGTTGTTTCCAATCAAATTTACCTCGTTCTTTTTAATCAATTATTTTCTTTCTAAATAATTAAAATGTGATTAAATAATAATATTTCCTCATCTCACAAGATAGAAATAAAGAATTTTATTAATTTATTAACAAAAAAAAACAACCTTATTAATTTACAATTATAGTATTTTTTAACAAATAAATGTAGTTAATGTTTACTGTTTGCATTTATTTTCTCACACATTTTCTCTGCTCTGCTTCAATTCTCTCGCGAATGGCATCACCTTCAAACTCGTCACAATATTTTCCCTATCAAATGAAGAAGAAGAAACTCATACCTTCCCAATGACACCACCCTTCACTCTCTCCCTTTCCCTCTTCGCCGTTTTCTCTATAACCGCCGTGCACGGCCTCGGCTCCGCCGCCACCACCGCCGTCACTTACGGCACCGCCACCGTGTGCGGGATCGTCGCGGGGGAGATCCACCACCGCATCCAGTGCTCCCGGGATGGCAGGCGCGTCCCTCTCACTCTCCCCAACGTCTCCTTCGAGGCCATCTCCGGTGGCAGGAGCTTCTTCTGCGGCCTGCGGTCTGGCGGCAGGAGCCTCCACTGCTGGGACACCGCCGGCGCAGATGGTGCGTTCTGCCCGAAGAGGGTCTTCCACAGCGACGTGGTGCAGTTGGCTGACGTGGCAGTTGGTGACTCTCAGGTGTGCGCGAGGGAGGTGCAATCCGGTGTGGTGAGGTGCTGGAGAGGAAACGGGAGGATCGAGTTTGTTTCTCCCTCGGAGAGGTTAAGGTTTCGGAGTGTCACATGTGGTCGTGGTTTTTCATGTGGGATATTGAGAGAGAGTAGGAGGGTTGTGTGCTGGGGTGGTGGTGGTGGTGGTGGTGGTGATGAAGGTGCATATATCAGTGGAGAGATTCAAAGAAAGTTTGAGAATTTTTCTATGTCGAGTTTGGTTGCTGGGGTGTCTCATGCATGTGGTTTGACTCTTCATGGGGCTTTGGTTTGTGGAGGGAACAATGGTTCAGGTCAACTTGGAAACAGTATCTTTTTAAGTTCTTTGGATTTTTCTGGTCTTGCTTTGGGAGAGGGTTTTACATGTGGTATTAGGCGGAGGAATGGGGTTGTTGTGTGTTGGGGTAGTGGTTTTGATAGTGATGTGGTGAAGGGTGTTTCTTTTGAGTCTCTTGTTGCTGGTTTGGATTATGTTTGTGGGTTGACAACTAGGAATTTGTCTGTGGTTTGTTGGGGTGGTAAGGGTAGGTTTGATGTGCCTAATGAGATTTCATTGGGAGTGATTCTCCCTGGTCCTTGTATTGAGGGTGGCTGTGGTAGCTCTTGTGCTACATATCCTGATTCTGATGCTCTTTGTCAGGGGTCTGGAAGTATTTGTTATGCTTGCCAAACTGAGGTTCCACTAGCTGTGCCATTGTTTCCACCACCATCATCACAAGAGTCTTCTTCGCATGAAAGAAGAAACTTAAAGGAGTTTTTGGTGTTTTTGGTTGTTGGATCAGTTGGGGCTTTTGCGGGTCTGTGCACTATTGTTTATTGCCTTTGGTTTGGTGCAAGGAGGGTTTTGGTGAGGAGAGAAGTAGGTAATAGTTCTGTGAAGCCTACAAGCTCAGAGAGTGATGCCTATGTGGATATAATCCCAATGCCTAATGTTGGTTCCAATGGGACAACCTTCAGAACTTTTTCTAGCAAAAGTCATGGGTCAAGAAGGTTGAGGAGGCATAGGAGTGGTTCATCATCGAAGCATGTGGACAGAACTGAGAGTTTCTCATTTCGTGAACTGGCAACAGCAACTGACAATTTCTCATTGTGTAATAAGATAGGTGCTGGTAGCTTCGGCAGTGTTTACAAAGGCATGCTAGGAGATGGTCGTGAAGTGGCCATTAAAAGAGGAGATACTAGTACTGTGAAGAAGAAATTTCAGGAGAAAGAAATTGCTTTTGATTCTGAATTGGCCATGCTGTCCCGGCTTCACCACAAGCATTTGGTGAGGCTAATTGGGTTCTGTGAGGAGAATGATGAGAGGCTTTTGGTCTATGAGTACATGAGCAATGGCTCACTTTATGACCATTTGCATGACAAAAACAATGTTGAGAAGAGTAGCAGCATTTTGAATTCTTGGAAGATGAGGATCAAGGTTGCATTGGGTGCTGCTAGGGGAATTGAGTACATCCACAACTATGCTGTGCCACCCATTATTCACAGGGATATCAAGTCATCAAATATACTTTTGGACTCAAACTGGAATGCCAGAGTATCTGACTTTGGATTGTCACTAATTTGGCCCGAGACTGAGCAAGAATTAATGTCCACCAAGGCAGTTGGAACTGTTGGTTACATAGACCCTGAGTACTATGTGTTGAATGTGCTAACCACAAAGAGTGATGTGTATGGTTTAGGAGTGGTGATGCTGGAGCTTCTCACAGGAAAGAGAGCTGTGTTCAAAACTGAAGATGGTTCAAGCCCTATAGGGGTAGTGGAACACACAGGGCCAAAGATAGCCTCAGGAGAGCTTTGGAATGTGTTGGATTATAGAGTTGGACAGCCAGAAGTGAACGAAGTTGAGTCCCTTGAAATCATGGCTTACACTGCTATGCACTGTGTGAACATGGAGGGAAAAGAGAGGCCAGAAATGACTGACATAGTTGCTAACTTGGAGAGGGCATTGGCTTTCATTGAAGGCAGCCCTACTAGCATCTCTCTAGCTTCATTCTCTGCCCCTCTTGAGTGAAATTTCATCCTCTAATTCATTCATGAAATTCTTTTATTTATTTTCTCTACCTTCTGTAAAATTATTCTTTGGATTGTGCACCTATGAACTTTAGGTGAAAACATAAAAAGAGTTTCTCACATGAGATATCGAGAAGAGAAAAGAAAAGCATCAGATGGTCAATTTTGATCCTCAACAATTTTGCTCCACTCTCTATGGTTGCATCACATCACAATTAACTGTTGTATTTGTCTATAACTTTTAACGATATAAGATGTAACAAAAGAGCCACCTCAATTGCAATCACAGATTAAAACCTTGTAATATAATTAGTTAACCAACAGCAAAGTGAGTAGTTAGCAATTGATTACATGATTTTGCTAACTGTGTAGTCTTGAGTCTTGTGTAAGAAATAATGAGGTAGGAGAGTTGTTGAACTTATTGAGTGAGGCCAGCTTATTTGTTTCTTCTTAAACCGCCCAAAAGCACTAGCCATTCAGAGTGCAACAATTTTGAATAGATTTAATTAATAAATGGTTCCTCATCATCTTTTGCTTAATTTAATTGCTGGCCATGGAGGCATGGGGCATGCAGAATTAATTAGTGTTAAGTAAGTCAAATGGTGCCAAATTTGAGATCAAAACCACGTTGGTGGCACATTGATTTTTAAACCAATTTTCAACGGAACCAGCGGTCTTCATGCTTACACGCAACAACGTTTCTCAGGCATTCTTTTGCTTGATCATTTATGCTCTTCTTAAAGGTAAATAAGTTTCTTTCAAGTGTTTGCAGAAAAAGAAATCTTCTGGATAAGTTTTTTTGCACAACTTCTAGATAACTTATAACTTTGGAGAAATTAATATAACTTTTCTGAAATTTGGTTTTAATTTATACACATAAAATAATTGTAGCTTTTAATAGAATTTATTTTTATTTTATTTTCTTGAACTATAAATATTTATAAAAAGATTTATCTAATATGTGACTTGGTGGAGTGTTAGCAAAGGTTTGCTGGGCTCACAAGTAACTCCTGTTTCACTTTTTTAAGATTCTTGCCAAATTAGAAGTATGATTTTTGGGCAGAATTCTGAGAAGAAAATGCTAGTGTCAATCATGCAGTTTTTTTAAAAAAATTCATCTCATTTAGGCCATTCTGGTTGTGTGTTAAATTCATCTCATTTAGGCCATTCTGGTTGTGTGTTGTTATGCTTTTTGACTCTCGTGGGTTATTGCTGAGAAGATTAAGCCTTTTGACTTGAGAAGATGACACCAACAAGAAACTCTGATGCGTATTGATTTTGTTGCCTACATATGCTTATGCAAGGTCTGATACGTTTTCCTTATTTGAATTTTGTCTAACCATGCTACAGTACAGAATCAATTTTAGCTTCAATTCATTATTTTTCAGCCTCTGCAATGTGTTCAAGTTGGTTATTATTGTGATCTAATAATATCCATTTAAATTTTCTCTGCAGTTGAGTTTAATCCACATCATGGAGTCACCACTCATCTATTTGTGCTTTTGGATGAATAACCTGAACTCATGATGTGTATTATCCAAAGCTGGTGCCTAGGAACTTTCCCAATTAACTAGGAAATTCAGGTCAAGATCGATCTTGACCACCACCAATAATTTATTTGATACAGAATTTTCATCTCAGATTCAGATAGCTGTCAAGCGTGTGACACGAGTTGACTGGTTTTGATTGATTAATTATCAGTACTATGATTACTTGATTCAAAAAAATTATTATTATATTTATTGTCACACTAGCATATTAACAATGCCACGATACTTGTACAATATCTGTACATAGTTAGACATTTCGTGCTCATATATAATATTAAATTGTTAAATTTATGTTGATAGTTGCAGATGGAGTGACGTTATACAAGATGATGGTGGGTTTATATGGAAAAACAGAAAGGTAGTGGACTCAAACTGTTTGTGGCATTACTTCTCCTTGCTTGGTCTCCTAAACTTCCCCATTATAGTTGCATTTGCATCATCAACTTAATGGCCCAAACGTTTTGGTTTTAAGCTCTTTTCTTTTCTTGATGCATTACTTGTTAGATTAGAGTTGTTGTTACAGCTCAATATATCATGTTTTTTTGCATTTCCATTATTTTGGTTACTTAAACCGTGTTTATAGTGGCATCCATTCACTAAGCTATAGTTTTGTGATGGAATGTGCTTCCATCTCAAAAACTTTAGTGGCTTCTAAAAAATTCTACACGGAACTTCACCAGAGTCACCTTGTTCCAAGAATTTTTTAAGTTCACAGAAATTCAAACGAAAAGATTGTTGCTTTTTAAACAACAAACCACACGAAAATATCTCATTCAAAATTTACTTATCAATGTCAAATAGTGGCACATAACATAACCGTCACCCTGAAAATGTTATAACAAGATAGCGGAATGCAGGGTGGGTAACTGCTATTTTAAAGATTATAATACGAATTAATAATTTAATTAAATTAAAAATTATGTAATTTCTTTTTAATTAGAAAGATTATTATCATCATTTAATGTGTATTGTAGTTTCAGTTTTAATAAAATTTGACTTCAATAATCATAATAATCTGAAATTATTATAATTTAATAGTTGAATTAACAAAATTTATTTTTTTATATAAAATTATTAAAATATAGTATTTAGTGAAAATTATACCGATCTCTACTCATAAATATTATTAATAAAATATCAGTGATGCATTTACTCCACGTTGTCATACATCTCTGAAAAACACCAAGAAAAGTGTTTTCTATTCATGAAAAGTGGTTGTTTAGTTAGTCACCTTACTGTGTCTGTTGTTGAAATAATCTCCTGAACCTATGACTTTCCATTATGACCAAAAGTTAGTAGTCACATCACGAACCTACCAAACATTCACTCAGAATCAATCCCAGCTGAAATCTTACTAAATTTACAACACTGCATATTGGCTCAGACTGATTCATATTATTTTGGTTGTGTTTAAGAAATCTATGCAAAATAAGAGGGGGGAGGGTGGAAGAGAAACAAAACAAAGTGAAACAAAAGAATGAAATGGTGACCTATTACTAAAGCTAAATCTTGTAAATTATAAACTACAAGGTACTATATTTTTACAATAATTAAAAATGTGCAATTTCTTTTTATGTCAGGAACCGTGATTCCATGTTGTTGGATATGGCACATCCATTTTCGTGGTGTAAACCATAGATGAGATAACTCTAGATAGGCTTGAGAGTGCAGGGAGGTGTTTGTGCAGGGGATGTAGTTGATTTAGTGAGAAACATCCTCTGCTTCTCATCAGCATAGCAAAGCAGAGACTCTACACAAACTTCCAGGGAAGTTGGAGGTGGAGTAGGCTTGAAATCTTGAAGTTTTGAGTACTGAGAAATAAGGTGGAACATGTATTCATAAATTCGATCCATGGTCAAGCTTTCCATAAAATCCTGTCCTCTCTTCCCTATAGCCTCTGCCTATAACAATCCAAAAGCAAACCATATGAATAATCAAATTCACTTGGGTACAATTTCTCACACAAACATTTTACAAGTTCAATAATTAAGGTACAAGTAAAATCACGGGTAATTATTGTACCAAAATACTATTGACATGATTTGAATCCTTTCATGTTGGTTAGTAGCATGACAATATCAAGTTAAAAGAGAAAAAGACACCAAATAATTATGGCTGGGCCTTTTATTATTTGTGTAGGGTCCTAATTTATTTTTGTGTCTCTCATGACATGATAAAATCATGTTCTTTACTAGCATGAGCCAATCCTCTTTCCTAATAATCAAGGTCTTGTAATTTTCAGATGAAAAGAATCGCTATCACATTCATTTTGAGCAGTTAAATTGAGCATTCATTCCAATTTCCAACCATTTGAATTTGAAAATTCAACCACACAAAACGGACAATCATAAGTTATCTCAACATATAATCCTAAGCATGTGTGTCCTTTTTTTTTTTATCTCAACCTCCATGTGCTAATGTCTCTAACAAATTTGTTGGACATAAATTTTTTTTAAGATTTTTAATTGTAGCTTCTTTTATAAGTTCCAAAGAGTCTTGAGGGTAGATTTTCATAATACAAAGGCTGAAAATTTTGCAGGGAACACAAATATATAGCACACTACATTGGTCTTCATGGGTCAAAACTTAAATAGCAGAAATATTCAACAATGATAAAGAAATACCTCCACTACGTGTTGATTCCCCCATTCTACAGCATACTTTATAGATGGACATAGCTTTAGGGGATCAACAGGCCAATAGTTGTGCTCTGGAATAAGGCCACGGCTGAAAAAATCTTCATACTGGGGTGCTATAAGTAATGCAACAGAATCACACGAGAGAATATATTTCAAACTCACAGACCATGCATACCCTTCAGCATAGATCTTATACCTGTAGGAAGAAGGCATATAAGAGGATGACGAAAAGGAAAAAAGTTGGCAGCATAATATGAAAAAATCCAGGGAAATATGTTACTTTTTAAAATGGAACTCAAATATAATTAAAGGACATTAAGATTTTGTGCAACTTTATTTTTTAATTTTGCTTTTTCAAATGAAGAAACCACTACAAGGTCTTCTACAATCTGCACCATTAATCCATTTGTATTTAGTATGCATTGTGACCCATGTAATACTCACCGGTGATTACACTGATCTGAAAGTTTTGACTGCTGAAAGCCACCTCTAGCTGCTTCATCCCAATTCTGTAATGCAGATCAACATAAACATCGGATAAAATAAAAATGGTAAGCATTGCAAATTGAAATTACCAAACACAATTAAGGTCCAAATTATGCAAAACAATTTAATCCAACCTGACGCATAATTTGTGCTCCCCACTTCCTAGAATGATTACAGTTTAGTAATTCAGCACGAATAGGAGATGAAACATCTGGGTTTCCTTTCCAGTATGCCCGTGGTATTTTATTTATCCAACTAACTTTTTGAGAACCTCGCTTGATATCTGGGAACTCTTCATTCCAGGGTCGTATGTTTATCTCTGACCTGAGCAACAAATGTTCAACAGATTCACGGTTCAAGTCAAAACAAACACACCAAATTATCAAGCTATCTGCACTTCTCACTAGACAATAACACATTAACAAAGTTAATTTACGTAAATCCTATGGTATGTTCTTTTTCTTTTAGATATTATCTTCACTTTCTCAGTTGACACTTTCCCTCACTCAACAAAAGTGATCTTGTTGCATTTCGCAAGTGTTCGAACATTTGGCAAAAGAAAAGAGATTATATTTTTAAAGACAACCTCTCCACTACTTTCTGAAGTAAGAAAAAACAAAACTTCTATCCTTAATATACACAAATAAGATATATTAACTAATAAATCTTTCTAAATTAAAATCACAATATGCATTGAAGTTATGGGAGATTATCGTAATACTCATATTATAGTAATAGACAACAACAAGATTACACAGAAAAAAAAAACAAGAGGAACATAATTTATTCACATTAATCCTAGTCCCGTCCCAATTTCTTGAAACAAAACATTTCTTTCCAGAATTTGTCTGCAAACACACACAAATAACAATGCACATGTCATTAAATTTTAAGAACCAAAAAGTGCAATGCACATTCAACTAAAAGATTTTTTTTTTATTTGGTGAATCGAGGTATCCCAAGTCAGATACTGATAGCTCAAGATACTCTGATCCATTTAAGAATTTTCTATTTTTCAATAGATATTATTTCATTCCACAGAAACTTGGTAGAAAGTTAAGAGATATAATTATTTATCAACCATCCCATATATTCGTGAAGGTAAAGGTGAATAGAATATCTTTAAAAATTCCCCTAACACAATAAACAAGTGGATGAAAAATCAACGGCGTTGAATTGAATGACCCACACAAAGCAACAAGAAAAAGGTGGCATTTTGGCACAACGCCGTTGAAAATCTTACCAACCCCAGAAAGACCAATCAGGAAAAGGGATGTCAAAGTGTTCCTTTGTGGTGCAATACCGAAAGAGAGGCACAGGCATTCCTTGGTATTCAATCCTGTTAACAGTTGGCTTATCCATGCAATCGAACATCATATCCACATCAGGCACCATCCCAGGGTACCTCCTGAGAAGCTGCAACAATCCCCACAGAGTGAACATCGCCCTACTCTGCACACACGCATAGTACCAATCCACAAACATCTTCCCGTCAACGATCACCACTCTGAACGCCGCGAGCCGCTGCGCCGCCGCCACGTGCCCCTTCGTGATCCGGCTCTCCATCCACGGTTCCAGGTCCCTCCGGATCGCCACGAAAAAGTCTGGACACTCTCCCCCGCCACCGGGGAATTTCCGCCGTTCTTCGCCGCCGTCTCCGGCGGCATAACGGCACGTCAAGTAGGAGCACTGTAGGATTTTGTACGCGCGCTGCTGGCGAGTCTCCTCGTCGAAGGGCTTGTGAGGGAAAACGTGCCACGGCGTCGGTTCTAGGTTGTGACCAACCACCGTTCCAGTCCGTGAAACGACATCGTCCACCTGTTCCACGAAATTACCCAGAGAAGGCAAAGTTACTGAAAGCGCGAAAAAAAGTTAAAAAGCGAATGAGGAAAGGGAAATGGGAAGTGGACAGGGAATAAAAAAACATGGGGTGGATGAAATTAAGGACCTTGTAGAGGAGAAGCGCGGTGAGGGAGAAAAGAGAGAGAGCAAGAACACAGGGAATTAAGTAGGTGGGGGAACGAGGGGTGTGCTTGGAAGGGAGTACCATGTTATAAGAAGAAAAGAATTGAGAAAGGCTAAGAAGAAGCTGAATAAGACATAAGAAGTAGAAGTAGAAGAAGAAAGAGAGTTGTTCTGGTGCATTGTTTGTTGGGGCTGTTGAGTGGTGCATGCAATTAGTTGTGGAAAAGGCGGGGTCCTATTTTGAGACGCTCTTTTAGTCTTTTTAGTTAGTTTTTGTTTCTCTTTTTTCTCGTGGTGGTGAAGGGTCCCTGTGCCCTACCATAAGCCATGACATGGCGACGGCATCTGCATGAAATGTCACAGACGTCAGGTGTGGAGGACACGTGGGCGAAGTAAAAGGGTTTGGAACGTTGAGACTTTACGTGATGACGAGATATTTTGGCTTTGTTTTGTTTTCTGACTTTTGTCTGGTGATGCATGATTGCATGACAGAGAAAAGTTGGAGACACTCTCATTTTAGAAATTTAACGAACACATGGTGGACAAGGTATGCCGCACCGAAACTCAAGTGGTCACTGTTTGGAGTTATGACATTTGGACGCTTCTTCAGACTTTGGTAGACAAGGTATGCCGCACTAAACTCAAATCATCATGCTTCAACTTATGACATTTGGACGTTTCTTCAAACTTTACTTCCTTCCTTGGAAGTATCTTGGAATGAATTCAGATACAAAAGATACCATGTATTTTAAAAATTCATGTGAGTAGTATTATATAAAAATATATTAACTTTTTTCAGTCTTAAAGAGTTTATTTTCATTAATTCAATATATCTTAAATAGATAATAAACTATGCATGAATATATTTTAATTTTTTATTCTAATTTTTATAGTTTAGAATGAAAGTGAATAAAAAAAATATACACCCTAAAATATCAACCACTTAATTCTTTTAAATTATTTAAATATATTTTTAAAATGTAATTTTTTTTTTAAATTATCTTTTGTTACGTTCAACTTTGTATTGCTCAAAGCTTGAAAATGAATGTATAGTTATCTATAAATAAAATAAAATTGGTTTCTCATATGTAAAAATAGCGAGTAAAATCAAAGCAAGTGTCTCAAAGTGCGAAATAAAAATCTTCATGAGAAAACTAATGTGTGCAATGTGTATAAATTCAGATAATTTTTAGAAAAGACAATTGTAAGTGTTAAACTCAAGATTAGTGTTAATCATAAATTCAAAATTAAAAAGTAAACTTGATAATTTTACTAGTAGATTGCTGTGTAATGTACACTAATCAGGGCTCAGATATAAAACTAGATAGTAATGAGTAAAAAATGTTTCTTATCGTTGTATTATCGTAAAATTATATGTACATATACTTTTGTAAGCAAGGTACTTAAATATGTTCTAATTAAAATTCTACTTTTATCATTTTCATCAATAACTATTGGCTACAAAGATTGGTTGGACTCAATATACGTATATGCTAAGTCTAACACTTTTTGTTTTGGCCAACAAGAAATTTTAATGTTAGGTAAAAAAATAATGATGATGTTGAGTTTTAATTTTTTTTCTATTACTTAAATAATTTCAAATATAAGATAATTATAGAGATCATATTAGTATACAATGAGAAAGACGCTATTCAATATAAATAATAATTAAAAAAAAGTAAAAATTATTATAATTTTTTAATGTTTATCTAATTATACATTTTTTAATTATGGTTGTGAATTTATTTATCATTTTAATTAAAATTAATTTTGGAAAGCATAATTAATTTCATCTATAAGATGAGAAGTCTTATTTAATATTTTTCAATATTATCTTATTAGTCTTTATTAATTTTAGAGACACATTTACATCTAATAAGTTTTATATAATTATCTAATGAAAACAAATATGTTTTCTTAGAACTTATAGCTTGTGAAAATGTTTTAGGATTATTTTTGACATAATGTTATAATTTGATTCTTATAAATACACTTCATAATCTCTACTAATTGTTGGTCTTTTGATTCTAGTAGATATTTTTAATGTTGTTTTATTACCTTAATGAAAAACTTGTTGTTCAAAAGATTTTTAATAAATTATTGAACACTTACTTATTGTTTCTCTTGAACAACATGATCTATATTATCATTTTAAGCAACTTATGGAATTCAAGTTATTGGTTGTTTAACTCGTTTTAAATTGGATAAACATAATTGACTATCAATCTATTATTTAATTGAGATGTTTAAACTTCATAATAATCCTTTACAAAATCAATATCTTGAATTAAATCATTCCCATAATTTAAGTTATTTTTAAGAAATTTTGCATTTCTTAATTTCATAGTTCTAGTACTATGATATGGACAATAGAATTTATATTATTTAAATTTTTTAGTATATTTAATGAAATAGACATTAATAGTCATTGGATCTAATTATTTAAATTAAATATAAAAAATAGAAAAAGATTAAATGAATGAAAAATTTGTAATAAATTTCATTGATGAGATTAAAAAGACTTAATTAATTAGATAATATAATAAATTACAAAAATATTTTTGATTTAATTTTAATAAAAATATGTATGCATTAAAATTTAAAAATAGTTAACTATAAAATAATTAATTCATGAAAGCTACTGAAAATAATATTTGAATTACTTTTGTTGATAACATTCCATGAAATTACATGAATTTTAAAACTAATTAAAATTTTAATAAAAATTTTATTCCTATATAATTTTACTTTATTTTATCAATATTTATTTTACAAGAAAACAAAAAAAATATCATCAATATCAAATTGATATTTAATTAAATTTAACTTTGTTGTAATTTAAATAAAAAAATCAAAGTGATTAAACATAATAAGATCAGTTCAAAAAGTACTAACTAAAAATATTATACTGCGTGACATTTTTTATTATATTTAATTTTTATATTAGTTTTATGATATTTTTATTGAAATTCAAAGTAGAGACAGACTGATTTTCTTTAAAAAAAATATTAAATCGATAATAAATTTTGTTAGACAATTTAACTACCAATAATATATAAAAATATGTTTAGTATTTAAATTTAAAAAATTTACCTTTAAAATATATTTATAAAGCACAGAATTTTGACCTCGAACAATTTTGTTCATGATTGGACTGAAAACATGTATAATTAATTATGTCTTCAAATATGAAATTATATCTAGTTATATACATGTAAGTATCTCCTACTAGAATTAGGTAATATTGTAAAAATTAAATTTTTTTTTTATGAAATTAATTAAATAATTTTAGAATTTTTAATATAATTAATATTTTTTTTTATTTTAATATTTATTATAAAGTTGATTTTAATATATAATATTCATTTTATAATAAAAAAATAAATAATTTTAGAATATGATGTTTTATTTAAATAAATACTAAAAAACTAAATTATATTATTTAAAAAATAAAAAATATTTGATTATGTATTTAATAAAAAAAATGAAATGTTATTAAATTAATAAATGTATAATAAATAATTATTTTACATACTTTTTTTATTTTATTTTTTATTTTTTTTTAGTCAAGTGTAATATGTAATTGGTGTCACATATATTTATCATATTCATAGGTACGAGAATGTGTGATTGTGATAGGAATATATTGAATTTATGAATAATTATTTTTTATATTAAATTAATGTGTTTTGTATCTTTTTATATATATATATATAATTAAGTATAATTAATTATTTGTTGTGTCTAAAATATTTAGTGTGAGATATTTTTCATTTCTTGTTTTTCTTTGTTTTATATTTTTTTGTAGTACATGTAATTTTTAATTTGATATTGACAATTTTTAGTAATAAAATTTAGTTTTATGTAATTATTCTATTAGAATATTTAGAATATGTAATTAAGATAGAACTAAAATTAAAACTTTATTTTTATTTATTTATTTTAAATTAAAAATTTAATTAGTTTATTTTTCATTAGATAATTTTATGGGTACATTATATAATTTTGTATGCATTATTAGTAGATGTAAATCTTGCATTTTATCTATATTAATATTATAAAATTTAATTATTAAGTCATTTCAAATATAATAAAATATGTTATTTTTATTTTCGTAATATATAATATATAACGTGGAATAAAAGGTGTTAGAAACCAACCTAACTATGCCCTCTTTGTGGGAACCAGAGTCCAAGATGACTAATAGCCTCTCTACCAATCCTCTCTCAAGTTCAAAACTTAAAAAAAGACATCCAACTGGGAATCTTTAACATCAGATGGAGCATCAGGGACGTTTTATCACAAAGAATAACATTGTAATATTGTAAGAAAACACAAAATTGTTCATGTTCCTTTCGAAATGTTGCTGGTAACCATGCATTTAATTAGACATCTTAGACCATCTGATTTTGACATCATGGTGGAGAAGGTTCACAAAATCCATATAGCATTAGACCAGGTTTTGGCTTATAAATGTGTTCCACCACCTGTTGTTCATGAATCATATATAAGATTAATGTAGAACAACAACACAATAATTAACAAAAACAAAAAGGAGTCATCACATAGAAATATAAATCAAATTACTCAATCACCTTCAAAGATTACACTAACATTAAGTTTTAATAAAATGTTTTAAAATGAAATATATTTACTAAACAGATATTTATATAAAAAAATTATGAAAATATTTTGGTTACTTGTAATTACATTTTTCTTACGAGGTAGGATATCTTCTCCACTCTTTTAGTGATGTTGAGATGTTGTCTTATTAGTTATGTCAGCGAAAATTTGAAAAGATATCAAAGATAATTGTAAAAAACAATCTAACACTTAAGTTAGGTTTGAGTTATCAAAATAAATATTATTGTTAAAAAAATCTTTTTACTTATAAATTATCAATGTATTTATAGATTTTCTAGATTTTCTAGATTTTCTGTTTGGATGAGGCTCATAGTCCATGTTTCCTTATTAATCAATTAAATTATGATATATCTTATTAGTGGTAACTTTCACTAATCTATGTATTTAGATATGGATTGAGATCACCTTATATCTAATGTCATAAAAAGGATTTAATTTTCTTTTATGTCTTTTTCATTCTATTTTTTTTTTCTTCTCTACCATGAATTTTCTATGTGATATTTTATTTTTCTCTTTCTCCCTCTTTCCATTTTTCTATATCTTTTTTCTCTTTACTAATATTGTTATGAAAATGATAATATTAGTATTTTAAAATTGTTAAAGACTATTTTATTTAAGATTTAATGATTAAACATTTAAAATTAACCAATGTTCATTTTCATAAATTTTAATATTAAAATTCATTTTTAATACTACTTTTCCTAAAAAAATATAATTATAATATCCAAATTAAAAATTTGAATTGACTTATTTAAAAAATAAAAAATAAATCAAACAATTCAAATTTTAAATATTTTAAATTCTTTAAATTTCTCATCCGATCACAACCTATAATTTATTCAGATTGAACATGTTTTTATGTTTCTGTAAAGTTTCAATCTCTTGAATAGACGTACACGATATCGTGTGCTTGTTTGGATAAGAAGTGTTAATGAAATGTATAAATTGTTTCAACATAATATATTTAAAATGATTAATAAACATTACTATTAAGAAAGAAAAAAAAAAAAGAGGTAGCAAAGAAAATTTGATATCAGGAGGTATTAATATAATTTACACTATTTATTAAGAAGTACACAATGGAGAAACTGTGGAAAAGAGAGAAATTGCTTTTCTTTACATCTTAGATGAAGAAAAAATGGAAAACATGAACCATTAATTAACTCTTTGAATTGACTGAAAACTTAAAACAAGTTCATAATCCATTGAACTGCAATGAGATAAGTGAAGGTTCTGCAGAACAAGAAGTTGATCATAAACTAACCAACTAACCAAACTGCCACTGATGGCTGAAATATTGATCCAATAAAGGTTTTGTTGGATGACATCGTTTGCTCCTTCATGGTCTTTGCTTGGATGGAGAAATGGAAGAAGATGGAATGACAAGAGGCTAGTAGCAGCTAAAGAACAAGAAGAAGAAGGTGCAGAAACATGGGAATCAGCTCATGCATGATTCTTCTTCCACTCCTCAACCTGATTCAAAAGTTAGATGATAACCGAAGAACAATAATAATGAAATATATAATTATTTGAACTTCTCTTCTTGTGAGCAACATGAAAGCATGGAATGATACTTGGTTATAAAAAACATCTCTCTGAACATCATGGAGTGATTCGAATGAATTCATTGTACTTGCAAAATGTAATCTCTAAGGTTGTTATGCTCAGATTTTATGTGTGTGAACAACCACATGTCTCGTTTTTTTTCCCTTTTCATTATTTTATAACTGTATAATAAAAGTCAAACAAAAGAACAACAACACTTTCATTATGAGAATGAGGGCAAGTTATTTTGGTTTCTTTTACTTTGATTTTTTTTTTATTTTCTCGGGAAAACTTGCACAAACGTGGTATATTCTATTCTGGTTTTCCTTGTCAAGCAACAGCTCGTAATTATTATGTTATTGGCTTCATTTTCATTATTATTTATTTTCTGACTTAAATTGCTCAAGTGCTTGACTTTATATTTTAAACAATAAGTTTGAAATCCAGTCGTTAATACGTTATATTTTGATGGTTGAGTTCATATGAATATAGTAATTATTGTAATTAAAAAAATATTGTGTAAGATCTGGAAGAAAAGAAAATGGATAATGCAGCGTGTTCATATGAATAAGTGTATATTGTTTATAATGTTTTACTAGATTTAATTTTAGTAAATAATATTCCTTATTTTTTAGGACAAGAGTTTGTGAGTGCAAGATATGATTCATGATGAATAAAATCCTGTTTTATAGTGCTTGTTATTGGTTAAACAGATGTGTTTATATTGTTTTGTAATATATATAACTTTAATTTGTTCTTACTTGCTTGGTTATAGATTTTAATGCCAAACATCTCTTAGTTCTTCCATTGTGTTGTCAATTAAAAACATTCTTTAAATTCTTTTATATAATTATTATCATATTTATAATTTCAAATTTTTTTCATATTTATAAATAAAATTGCCGAATCTCACAGTTAAAAAATATAATATAAATTTATTATCATTTACAATAAATTAAATCTTAAAATAACTTTCAAGATACATTTACGCAGGTTTATTATTTATTAATTAACTTTCAATATATAATATTATGCAAATAAAAAAATAGAAATGTAAAAAATATAATAAAATAAACATGAAATAAAAATACAAAAACAAAACTAATAGCAAAGCAGATACATTTTAATATTTATTAATTTATTATATTAAAAAAAATCATTTCAATTAATCCTTTTTATTTAATTCATTTTTTTATGTTATTATAATATATTTCAATAATAAAATAATTTTTTAAATTAATATTATAAATTTTAATTGTAAGTAATTAATTTTTATTTTTATAAGTTGGGAGTTAATTATTTTTAATTTTAATTAAAAAAATATTAATAAAAAAATATTAAAATTTAAAGTGTTAAAACTATTTAAAATAATATATATATATATATATATATATTAATTTTATGTTAACTTAATTAGATTTATTAGAGATAGATAAAGAGATCAAAAGGTGAAAAATAAATTATTTCTATCTATATTTAAGAGAGATTAATAAATTTCCCATTTCATTGCTTGAGTTTCAAGAATTTAAGATTTAAGAATCTAAAGTGATGAGCACAATAAACTCCTTAATCAACGCGCTATCATGCTTTTCCAAATTAAAGTAATGGATGTTATCGTAAAAGTAATGCTAAGTTTATAACTCATCCCATGTTCTTCTATGACTATAGAAAAGTTTCACATTTGTGAGTCAGTTCTTTGAGAGGAACTTGTATATTTGTTACAGAAAAAAGTAAATTGAAGTTTTCCTATAAACTAAAATCAATTGAGAATAAATTTGTGGAAAATTTTCACCTTAATTGCTTTATATGAAGAAATTCGTAAATTGATTTCAAGATAGAATAATTGAAGTGGCTGGAGAAGAGAAGAAAAACACTTGAAATGAAACCAGTCTTTCTGGGATGTGAGCATTTTCACTAATGAACAGAACTACACAATACAATCCATTGTACTGATGAAAAAATGGGGAGAAAAGAAGAAGAAGAAGCTCAAACTTCAACCAGGTAGCAAAATGACACCATGTGGCAGCCATTGATGAGCTTGTGTTTGATAAGACCTTATGATTTCATCATGATTTGAAGCTTCATGGTTGGTTTCCTCTTCACGAGAATGAGGACATGCTTCTTCCACCATTCTTCAACCTGGTTCAAAAGTTAGATGATAACCTAAAAAGAATAATAATGAAAAATATACCTATTTGAACTTCTCTTCTTGCGAGCAACATGAGAGCATAGTATGCTACTTGGTTGTAGAAGAAATTTCTCTGAACATTATGGAATGATTCAATTGAGTTCATCTTAGATTTTGTCTGACCAAGGAAAAATTTTGTTGCTTATAAAGAGTGAAAGTGAGGTGGCACCTCATTTTTTTTATTTAATTAATAATATAACTATTAAATAATGATCACGTTTTTCAATGTATTCTTTATCCCTGTAATATTCGTGGAGTAAAGTCGTTTGCTTTTGGTGTTCATACATTTCGACAAAAAAAGAGTTTTTTTTTTTCAACTACTTTGAAACCCGTGCGTACACACGAGTCCTTTGTTTGTTTTTATTATTTCATGAAATTAAAAAAATTGGGTAATATTCATTATATTAATAATTTGATTAAAAAATAATTGTAAACATTATTTTTATATTATGTAAAATAAATGTTAGGAAAAGATTTTAATAGATTAAGTTATAATTATGGTTATTTAAGTTTTGTTTAAATAATTTGTGTTAGATAATTAAATTATAATTTTATTTTGAATTAATATATAAATATTACACTATATGTTAAAATAGGTCTACTTAGATTAATATATCAATCTTGTTATCTTAAAAAATATTATATATTACAGACGATATTTTAAACATATTATATTTAATTTTATTGAATATGAAATATAGTTTTAATTATTTTTAATTACACGTAGTGACATATACTTTTTTTTATATTATAAGGTATTGCTACAAAGTCTACCCGCGAGTGACAAAATTGTTATTTTGCACGACATAGTAGTTTTCTATTGGAGTTTTTATACTTACGTATGCTTAAACTTAAATTAAAAATTATATATTATAACATACATAATATAATTATAAATCCACAACTAAAAATAAAGAAAATATATTTTAAATTAAATAATTTCTGAGTATATTTTAAATTTCACAATTCAAAAATACATTTCAAATTATACTTCAATGATAAATATTGAAAAAAAATTAAAAATAAATAATTTTAGATTGTAGAATTCATAACAGAAGATCTAAATTTAACTGTTAAATCATATCATGCATAAATTTTTTGAAAGCTCTGCAACTTAATTTAAAATCCAGAATTACAATTTAAATTTATGTAACTTAAAATTCTTAGTGTAATTCTTAATCCACCTTCTGAATTGAACAATCGTAGTTTAGCTTCTATAATTTAGAAATATGTTAAAATTACACATGATATGAATATGGAAAAACATTGGAAATTAATAATTTTTTATTATAAAATCTAGAATATATTAACCAAATTCAAGCATTGAATTGTGTAATGCATAAACTTTATGGTGATCTAAAATATTTTATATTACTTATAGTTCATAAAGGTGTAGTAACAAAGTAGTTGGGGCTATAGGAAGAAAAACATAAATACATATTTTTACTAACTTATAGGTGTAATTTGATATATGATGCCTTAATTAATTGCTTCATCAGGTAGATGATTTTTTTACTTCTTTAGTGAAAGGTAATTTATTAGTTATCTTTGTTCGAAAAGTACTCTTGCATGGAAGTAAATATGTAGTTGGGTATTTGATGAAAAACACAAATAAACTTTCAAGATATAAGTAGAAAAATTGTTCTAAAGCTGGTCTGGTGCTTTAGTGGATTCTTTGACAATTTTGATTTTGTCTTTTCTGGTTGAATATTTGTTTAAATTAGTTATTAAGCTTATTTTTCTCTTTTTATTTGTCGAAAGATAAATAGATATAATTATTATTTCGATATGTTTATATAATATAGTTGTTTATGAGAATAGATATGGATTATTCTCTTTATATAATAACACTTGATGAATGAGATGTAATTAAGTTGATATTTTATTTGAGTTTTCTATAAATTTTATTAATTTGTATACTATTTCTATAAATCTTACTTATTTGTGATTTATTTATGCTTTTAGGAAGTTATTTTGATTCTTTAAGTTTAAAATTGTTTACGAAGTAATGTAAGAAGTAACAGATATAATAGATAAATTACTTATAAAATTATATAGATTACTTATAGTTAATGTTTAAAACTAATAATTTGTTACTCTATATTTTTGTATGTTTATCTATTAAAAATTAGGCAAAAAAAATTACCAATATTATTTGAACTTAATTGAATATATATTTTGACTTCCTTTATTTGTATTTTTGTCATAACTTCTTCTTTTTTTACTTTAAATATTCATGATACTTGTATTTTTTTTATAAAAAGTAATTACTACTCAGTTCTTTAATTTTTTGTAAGGAAATGAGAGCTTAAAGATAAGAGTTTGAGAAGTCTAAAACCTTTCACCCAACTACAAAAATGCATTGTCCAGCGAGGAGATCATCTGGTCACTGGGCCACTAGTACACTCATTAGAAGACAAAGCTTAAAATATTGGTTTACACAAGGACTCAGTGAGAGGAATTGTTTGTCTAGCAAGATGTCACTTTTTAGATCACTTTTAAAACGTAATCTTTTGGATTCATTGGGTGTAACATTTGGCATGCGACAAAAAGAAGAAAAGAAGAGATACCTTCAACGAAAGAAGGGTTTGGAAGAGACTTCCATCTTCAAGATCATCCATTTCTTGTCAACTTTTTGTACTCCATATGTATAGGAAAAGCTAACCCCCCCCTCTTATTGGGGTTGGATGTAATAAACTCAAACTTTATGTATTTTTTCATTATTATATATATATCTTGTCATACTCTTGTGTTCCTTCTTCTTTGCTTCACGTGCATGGTTTGATAATCTATGTTTTATGTTCTTTCTGAACATTGAAATTTTTTTTTTGAAACTTAGAACTCAAGATGGAACTATTAGATATATTTAAATAAAGCCTCTAGATGTTACTAGAATACTGGAGGTTGTTAGCTTTGAATAAGTCTCCTAGTTTTTCTAGTGTTCTGTTTTCTTACTTTTAGATATTTTCTGTTTGTAAGTTTGCTATATATATTTCGTATAGCACATGAATAATGTCAAGTCATTTTCTTTAACAACTATTTTCCTTTATGACAGGAACAATCTTGGGTTATAATATTAGACATAATAATATAACACTTGGTCATTCTACACATGTTCTTCATGCAAACTTTATTGAGAAAACTAAAGAATTAGTTAATTGTGTATTAAAGTTTAGAACTTGTCTCTAAGGAAATAGGGCAAGTATATGCATCTTGTGTAAATGCAGAGTCTTGTTTGAGATATATTTGCAGAGAAATTTATATAAAGTTGAGTTCAGAAAGTTCAACCCCGGTGAAGTTATATAACTGTTATTAATTAATCGATTTCCATTTATTTATGTATTTGCAAGTTGAAACTTTGTTTGTGTATAAATTTAAGTCTTTTACGTGCTAATCTAAATTAGTAACTGCTCATATAGGTTAAATAATCACTAATCTCTTGGAAAAAAGATACTTGGACTTTCTATTTTATTACTTGTACGACTTAGTACACTTGCCAAGGAGTTAACAGCTACAAGCAAAATGAAGTCTTTGTTAATTTGGATTATGATAAATAATTTGCACATGAGACTTTATATATGGATATGAAATAATACTTGTTCCTCAAGTTTAGATAATTTACTATTGTTCCACATATGTACAAAGTAGATCATGCAAATGGGAGAATCAACATAAATGTAAAAACATATTGGTACGTATTACTTATCAAGGAATTGAAGTTTGATCAAAATTGATGTTGTTGATTAGTTATGTTATAATCTAGTTTTGCATTTATCAACTTATTTCATAAAATAAGTGTATCAAAGACATTCGGATAAGGCATAAACGAGTTGTCCTTTAAGACCTTTCTATTTATCTTCACTAGCCTCAATAGTGAGATATATCTAGAATCTACGTTTGCTTATAGGCTAACTTGATAATAAGGTCTCAATCTGATTAGGAACTATAACAATTGTTATATTGTCATATCCCTTGTTGATATATTTAAATAAGTACTTGATTAAAGTACTTTGGTTACACCATTCAACATTGATATATGCTTGGTATTTTAGAAAAAACATGGAGTTATAAAAGACGACAAAACAATGATATAATGGAATATCATTCTTAACAATAGTGGAACTGTTGCCTCTTCTTCTATAATGTGCAAACCCATCCCACTCCAATGCTTCTTAGTCAAACAACAAACATCTTACCCCAATGTTTGTCCTTCTTCTTCACTCGACCTGATACAACTTTAATCTTCCAACCAACACAACTTTGTAGGAACTAATCTAACACAACCTATTATGACACTCCATCATAGACCACATTGTGTTTCAATCATTTAGATAATTGGTTGTTCCACGTCTTTAATAAATAATATTCATGGCACAAAAGAAGAAAAACAACAAAAATCATGGAGAAGTGAAACAAATAGGAAATGATAACAAAGCCAAGAAAATACAAAGTTGTCAATAAAGTAACCATGGATAAATAGGTAAATTCCATAGCCAAGGGTAACAAAAATGACAAAAAAAGCCAATATAAAATACAAGTGTCAACATTGTCAACAAAGGTAATATAGTAAATTCTACAATCCAATGAAATGTGAAAAAAAAAGAACAAAAATAATGATTATCAACAAGATAAACATAGGTAAAAGAGTAAATTTTCTAATAATTTATTTTCTAGGTGGTCTGATCTCAAATATATTAAAATAACATTATTATAATCAATCACTACATTCAATATATTGTCTTCTTTAGAGTTTTGGAGTGTCACTATTTTATCCTTAAAAAATATCTTGATAGATTAAGAAAGAAAGATTATATATATATATATAAAATTTTCCTTTTCTTAACTTCTAAACAATATAAAATTATTGGATATAGCTAAATCTTAATAAGAACTAAGAAAAATAAGAATTTATCTTTAAAATTACTTTTCATTTTCTAAGAGAAAGTTGAAAAAAAAATTCATCTTTAAAATTACCTTTTAACTTTATAGATAATATGAGTATTTAAATTTATTAAATATCTTTAATTTAATGAAAGTGATTGACTTGTTATATTATATGATAACATAAGTACATATTTTTAGTAAAATAAAAATAAATATGTATTTACATACATCAATACTAACGATATTAAATTCAAGTTGTAAGGAGTTTATTTTTCTAAAGAAAAATTATAAAGTTTTATTAAATAAAATTTGATCAAATGAATTATATTCTATTTTAATTAATGGGACGTAAAATGATTTCAATATAGAAAGTTGCAAAAAAAAGAAAAAGGTAATCGAGGATCATCTTTTACTTTTTCATTTTCTGATAATCGCACATAATCTTTTACTTTTGCACGCATTTTATTGCAACATTTGAATATATAGTCCAATTAAATCAATTGGGATTCACTTTATTCCCGCCATAATTTTTGGTGGGGCTATCTCCCCTCCAAATCACAGATGGATGGAGAATGAATTAATTAATATTTATTTTGATTTAACCAAAATTAATAGTTATAGATTAAATGTAAAGTTAAATAGAAATTCTAATGATTTGATTTTTTGTTTGATGAATGAAAGAATTAGAGGAAAAATAATTAAGAAGGCAATTAAGTTTGATAAGACATAAGAAATGATTGAAATAAGTAAAAAGGAAAACCTCAAATTTGTTGAGCCATTTAAATTGATAATTATACACTATTTTTTTTTACATTACAATTGTTTTGATTTCTTTAACTAAATAGATAGATGAAAGTAAATGGAATGATTTTATTTGGTTTACTTATGAAATGGCTATATTTTTTTAACTAAAAGTTAAAACTATAAAATCTTATAAAAGATTTCAAAAAGTGTTATGTTATGCATATAATAAAAAATTGCATGATATATATTTCATTATATAATTATAATTATTAAACTAATTTATGAATGACTACGTATAATAATAGTTATAAACTAAATCTAAAACCTCGCTAATAAGATTTTAAACTAAATTTTCTATCTAAATCAATTTATTAATTATATATTGTTATCATGTATGAATTTTTAGAATAAATATTTAAACTCTTATGATATTTAAAAGCACATTTTAAAATTTACTATTGAAATTATAAATGGTAAAGTTGATATAGAAATAGATAATAAATCAATATGAACCATAAAATATGTGAAAGGATGATAAATAATTTGAAAGAAATGTCTTTACTTATAATTTATAGCCAATGTAAGATTTAATTGAAAATTTTTTTAGAAATAAAAATGACCATAAGTGGTTAAATTTAATAGTTTACATTAAAAATAAACAAAAAGGGTAAAAAAAGAAACATAATTCTCATTACCGTATAAATATTTTTAAAATCGATAAATATTACAAAATAAAAATAAGGTGATATTTTGTAAGAAATAAATTTTGAAATGTTAAGTATAAATAATCTTTTTTATTACTATATTATTATAAAATCAAAACAACCTTCCATACGAAATCATCTTATAGTATACTTAATAATTTTTATTTTGTCACTAAACTTTGTTGCAACACATATTTTTTGTAAACATGATATATATATTTTATTACAAATTTCTAATTTTTATTAAGATAATTATTATACAAATTAACCACGTGTTAATATATAATAATAAATTAAATGTAATATTTCAATTAAAATTTAATAAATAACATAAAAAAATAAACGGGGCCTCCAAACTACTTATATTGACGACATAATTTTAAAAATAAAATTTACTATTTGCTTTTGATAAGATCATATGAGAGAGAAAGAATAAATAAGAGAATTTTAGAAACTATAAAGAGAACATATCTTAATCTCATACTTTCTTCTAACACCCCCATAATTATCAAAATAATTAAAGTGTTTCTATTCTAACTCTACATAGTTAATCCAAAACTATATTACAGAATATTTATTCTATAATATATTTCAATATAATTTTAGAAATAATAGACAAGGGTATCTTAGTAAATGTATTACAACCAATGGGTCTTTAAAACCAGTTTTTGCTTCCTGCACCCGTATACTTACTAACTACAGCTCATACTATAGGTAAAAGAAAATAAAAGTTATCCTCTGGATTGCTTAAATATTACATTTTAGACAAGTTATTCCAGCTTTTAAAAAGCTTGTTCCAAAAAATATTTTTTGAAAAGCATGTTCTGGAAAAATTGCTGTAGAAAGTTTGTTTTAGAAAAACAAAATAATCTGAAAGTCACAATTCTAGAGCATGAAAGATAAAAGATTCATTTTGAAAATTACAAAGGTGCAATGAGTAATTATGCGGTGCAGGAAGAAAAACCTAAAAAACTGAGACATCATAGATTGCTAGAAGAAACTAAGAAAAGAACTTAGTAGGAAGAAGCTGAGAAATAGACTGCACCTCCCAACGTAAGAACTTCCAAAAATTTATGAAATGTGAAAATTGTCCTATGTTTATTTTTCCATTCATTTTGAAAATGAATTCGGTGCAAAGATATCTTTTAAATTATAGAATTTGAAATTCATTCATATAAAAAAAAATTTATCTTACGAATAAAATCTAAAAATCAAATTTTTTAAAAATTATATTTCGTAATATAAAATTTGAAAGTCATTTATATAAAAGAATTGTTTCTTAAATTATAGAATTTAGAAATCAAATTTTTAAAAAATTATCTTTTCATATTATAAAATTCAAAATTTAAATTTAAAATAAACTTTCACTTGTAGAATCCGAAAGTTTAAGTTAAAACTTTGAAAAATTATTTTCTGGATTTACAATTTAAAAATTAATTTTAAATTCGAAATTAACTTGTAAATACAATTCAATAGTTAATTTTTTTAAAAGTTTCACTATCAGAAGACAAAATTTTTCTTATATAAATTACTAACAGAACAATTTTGATAATTTTATAATTTTTGAGGTCAGAGGAAGAAACATGAAGTGCACGAATGAGCACCGAAATAGAATTGATAGCCCAAATTGGAAAGGGTTTAGGATGAAGGCCCGGGTAGACAACCAGTTGGATCTAACAATTCCAAAGAAATGCTTACGTGTCAAATGGCCATAGGCTGAGATGACATATAACAAAATTTGAGTTCCTATATAAAGTGATGATCCCCAACATTTTGTAGTCACTCACTGTCGTAATAGTAGCGGCGAAACTGAGACCACAGATGGCTAAAACGGCGTCGTTGCTGCTCTGTACGCTGCTCCTCTTTGGAACCCTAGCGCTCACCCAGGTCTCAATTTGCGTATTCAAACTTAGATGTACTCGGATCTCTCTAGGATGAATGGGTTAACAGCTGAGCTTGAGATCGAGACTCTATTCTATTATAGGAAAAATCAATCACCATATCATCTCAATTTAAAATAAAATTCCATGCTATAGAACTTATTTGAATTGCAATTGAGTTTGGTACAAATTTCAATTCTGCTTCCTTTTTTATTTTTAATTTATTGGTCAATGTGTGGATTCGCAGGCGAAGAAATCAAAGGAGGAATTGAAGGAAGTGACCAACAAGGTTTTCTTTGATGTTGAGATCGATGGAAAAGCTGCAGGTCTCTAAGCTTGGTTCTTTTTCTTCCTTTTATTCACTCTATATGTTGTGTCTATGTTTTGCTTTCATTGACTGGATTCGAAGTGAAATGAGATGATAGATGACTAGAGATACCTTCTAAAATTATATTTGTGTAATGTTTCACACACACTTTAACACAAATTCCCATTTCCCATTACAAAATATTAAACAAACTTACTTAAGTAACAATCTACCTATGACGAAGGAATAATGTTCGTGATAGGTAAAATATTGGTTAAATAAGTTTGATTGATATTTGGATTGTGGAAGTGATTTTGGATGTTTTGGTTATGTAAGTGGAACTGGGAATGCTTGTCTATTTTTGCTTAATATACAATTCTAAATTATCAGAATTCCCTATGCATGTAAACTTGGTTGGTAGAGTCTAGGGAGAACTTTGTTGCTTTGTTAGAGGTATAGTTTTTTTGTCCTTGATCAGGTATCATCAGCTAAAGCTGTAAGATTAGCCCTTAGGCCGGGGATGGTGGTTAGGTCAAATCCTCCCCAGAATGGCCACTCAAATTACAAGTAAAATTCACCTGGGCTCACAGTCCACTTCTACTATAGTTGATATAGTTAAGTTAGTGCACTGTTGGTAAATGAAGGCACCATGGCTGCCATGGCAGATTTTTTGCCAACCGCCTTACTTTGTAAGGGGAAGGACGCTATATCAGCAACATAATGTCATTTTATATGGTGCGATTTTGTCCTTCCACTATCTGTCATTGATAGTGCTGAGTTGATGTTTCATCATTCCTTTTCCCCAGAATTTTGAGTATCAAATTTTGACCATTGGTATTTATGCTATGATGATTGACTTTCCAGGTCGTATTGTAATTGGTCTTTACGGGAAGGCAGTTCCAAAAACTGCAGGTTGGGTTTTTAAATTCTTGTGTTTTGGTTCTTTTTAATTATCATTGTCAATGTTAACTGAAGCCTTGTTTTTATTTCCGTTTCTGCAGAAAACTTCCGAGCTCTTTGCACTGGTAAACTTGTTTCTGCTGCTTCTATGTATTGATTTTATAATATAATAGTTAGAGAACTTGTTTCCATCCTTTTATTGAGTGTCATATTCTGTTGTGTTAGAATAAATAGATTCATTCAATGTAAGAACTGATGGGAGTAACAATGGACCTGTAATTCGACTGCTCTACTCATTAGAACAAACTGAAGACAGATATTTAATAGGAGGACATAGTTGAGTTCTTAGAGTGAAGGTGGATAGTTTTTTATTCTCTTGGTTCTTTTCACTGATGTTTGAGTTTAATAACATTTCCTCGTCCCTTTTTAATAACATTAGATAATGATATCACTGCTTGAATCTATAATGTGTACATGTTCATCTTACAAATTAAAACATATTATATACTAAATTTACATCTTGTCCAAATTATTAGGGGAAAAGGGAACTGGTAAAAGTGGAAAGCCTCTCCATTACAAAGGAAGCTCATTCCACAGAATTATTCCTAGCTTTATGATCCAAGGAGGTGATTTTACACATGGCAATGGAATGGGCGGAGAATCAATTTACGGAGAGAAGTTTGCCGATGAGAACTTCAAATTAAAGCATACTGGACCGGGTAATATTCTTTTATTGTTATAGTTGTTTGTCAAACATAAATTCAAATGAACCTATAATGGGATTAAAGCTTTTTTGTTATTTTATATATGAACAGGAGTTCTGTCAATGGCAAACGCTGGTCCTGATACCAACGGTTCACAATTTTTCATCACAACCGTGACAACTAGCTGGTAATTAAATCTAGATAAATAAACTTGCAGAAGAAAACAAATATCAAAATCATATTTTTTACTGCTTTCTAAATTCTTTTCTCTTTTCTATAAAGCATATTTCATATTTGTAGTGTGCATAATACTTTGATTCTGCTATGATCTTATGACATACATCAATATGTGAAGTTCTTTGGTACTTCATTGGTCATTTACTTAGTTGCCACGCATTAAGAAATTACTGACTATTAATGTATATATCTATTTGATAGGTTGGACGGAAGGCATGTTGTTTTTGGTAAAGTTCTTTCTGGAATGGATGTTGTTTACAAGGTTGAAGCTGAAGGAACGCAAAGTGGCACTCCCAAGAGCAAGGTTGTGATTGCTGACAGCGGTGAACTTCCTCTGTAAATGTACTCATCGATTCTCAACCAGGACTTGTCGAAGGTGTTTCCAGTTTTTTATTCTGTCTACGGGAGTACTTAACTTTAGCTTTCATAAGTATGTTCTAATAGGCCTACGGTTAGTGGTATGTTTTCTACACTAAGTAGATGAACTTTTCCCCTAAATTATAAAACGGAAAATGGCCTTTATAAACTGAAATTTGTGGAGGGAAATTTAAGTGAACATGACTTTCGAAGATAAATACCGTCCCTTAATCGGGAGGATCTTAACCTTCATTCTCTTACTCTGACAATTAACAGTTGAGAGCTTATGAACTATTTTTCGACTTAAATATAAATAAATTTTATCTAACTTAATCCTTATTAAACCTATAATTTCTTCCATCTAACTCAATCCTAATTAATGTTACTATATTAAAAATATGATTATGTTTAAACTTAAACATCATTCTCAATAAATATAATTAAGGGTACTACATAATTATGGGGTATGAAATAAAAAATATTAAGTGAAGGGAGCTAATATATTTAATGAATTAAAACTAGGTAATTTTGTTTATAAATATTTAATTTCACGCTGTTAAATTCATTTAATGTTCTTGATTTTTTGAAATAAAGTAAATTCTTTAAATTATGTTGAATCATATTTAGTGGAGATGTACAAAAGTATTTTTTTTTAACTAAGCATCAAAATAATTTTTATATTTTAGTTTAATAGTGAACGGATACATTTGGACTTAAGTAAAATAATTTTAAATATTTAAGTATGATTGTGTGATTAAGATTTTTCTTTTTACCGATTAGATGGAGTGTTAGTAACGTTGTTTTGATACTAAAAATTGGTGGTGAAAAAAATTGTTTTATAATTGGTGAGAAAATTAGTTTTTTTTTTTAAATTGGTCTTAATTTTTTATTTAAAGATTAAACTTATTTTGGAAACTAAACAGGCTTAAAAGTATATTTGTGAAATTTTTTAGTTAAAATAAATACTATATTTTTCTAAATTATCCTTCATGTAAAATCTTAATTTTGGTAGAACAGATTATCGAGAAAAATTCACTGAAAGAACAGATTATCTTCTAAATCTTTATAACCACTGTTCATTCCTGAGAACCTTGTTCAATAAACGATGATTTTATTGTCCATAAGCCAACATCCTGATATAAAATAAGAATCAATACCACTAGTGTAAAAAAATTATATATATATATATACACACATACATACATATTATATTAATAATAATAGTTAAAATCATTTCTTGATAATTAATATCCAAATTCCATGAAAGATATACGTCCACATGTTACAGTTGTAATCAAATTTAGAGTTACTTGTTAGAATAAATATGTATCCACACGTTATCTTTTTACTCACAAAAACTTTTACTTTGGCTATATAACTATATTCTTAATGGTAAAACAATATTGGTTGTGATAGCTTATGTAATCAATTTCTATAAGAATTATATAAAAAGAAAGTTAATAACTAGTTCGCTCCAAATATATTTTCAAATTACCTACCTTAAAGAATTAGTATAAGCAATTGCGAGGGTGGCTTAAAGCACTTCTTAAATGACCATTTATTAAACTACAATGTCTATGAAATTTTTTTTATAAACTCGACTCATAATTAGTATATTTTACTTTATATACAAAAATATATTAAAAGACCTATAGATATTAGATATAGACCCAATACTCTTAATACAACTATAATTTAATATTACTACCCGGCAGAAAATTGATAATAATGTATGAGTAGTGAGAGATTGAGTCACATTGAAATTACAATAATAATTTATAATATTGTAAGACATTATGAGTCACATCACGACGTTGCAAGGAATGAAATCTTATTATAGATACATAATATAATTACATAAACATAACAAAAATAACACTATTACTTTAGGAAACATGAAATATTTCTTAAAATAAGGATTTAGAATAAATTAGTAAAAAAAAACTCAAGGTATGAATTATTCTTCCCTTATATACATCATTTTGGTCATATTAGTTAATATAAATTTTTGATAGACTTCTTTTTCATCACAAGATTTAGACATTTTGAACATGTAGAACTTAAGTCCAACAACCACCATGATAGGATTTGATACAATCTTAAATTGAAATTTAAACCAATTTACTTTAACTCCAAAAGTGAACTCGTAAGAGATAAAAAGTATTCTCCACTTTTATATATCATTTTGATTATATTTGTCAAACATGATGTCTAAACGAAACACTAGATTTATTTACCACTTCGAGTGGCAGGAAACATGGCAGAGAGGATGTTTGAAAGCTTGAGACAGAAAAGTTATCCCTATTCGTGCAAGAGACCGACAGAAATCAATGTAATCAACGTTGGACGTTAAAGCAGACTCACCAACTCGATCATAAACTCACAATTTTGAACCATTTTGAGCACTCCGACCCAAATTTATCAGAGTTCAACAAAAAACTATTTCATTCACCTCAAATTGTAAGTGAGTTAGTACATTTGGAGTTGTTAACTCTATAGTTTGAGTCCTGCCATTGAGCCAAACAACAGCACAATATTTTAAAAGACTATGGAAAAGCTAAATGTAAAGATCCCTGAAAATTAAATTAAATATTTTACATATTCACACCGCTGAGTGATTAGCCTACTCTGCAAATGCAATTCTGACTCAACCAACCTCAATGGAGCTACAGGTTCTACATGATAGATAGACCAAAATATTCCAAGATCTAGCTTGGCTAACATATAATGTACATGTCAATGTAACATCATCTCTAATTTATTTATTTTGGCCAGGCTAATGATCTAATATGGTACAACAAACTGATGCACATAACTTATGCAACATGCTTAATCAATCATTACTATCACTGTCACTGTTGGTGTCCAGAAAGCTATACTCTCTCCACCCGTTGAGCTTAATCAACACGGTTCCCCGGTTCTCTTCCCTCCATTCAATTGCTTCTCTCTCCAAAAGGTCTATAACCTGCGTTAACCAAATAACAAGAAAAATAAACCACCATTTAGAAACAAGTCAATTTCCCTTTTACTAACCAAGTTCCAAAATATTGGCCAACATGTAAATACATTGAAAACTATGTTTCACACTAGATATATGTGCATAGAAGATAGCGTGGAAGAGGGTGGACTAAACCATACCGATTGTTTCAGCTTAGACTTTCCAAAACCATGTGATCCACATCCTGTGATAACCCTTAGTGTCTGCACAGCTGAAGCAGGGATATAAAATAAAGGCAATCAGATAAACAAACAAATGTAAATACAAATGCAAATGCAATTCAATAATGCAATGTTGGTTTAGTCCAAAGGTCTTGAGACCATGTGAGAACCTAGGTCCTCTGCAATGCTTACAGGGAACATATGATCCAAACAGAAGGTGGAGTTTCAGCATTCTCATTGCTTGTTTCACATGCTGCCCATGTAAATCAATAGTTATGACGTTTTCTATACCCTTGTTTCTGCATAGATCACTAACAGTAGCTTAATACGAGCAATAGTACATGAGCCAATTGTTAAAAAGGAAGTTCTCTGGCTTTAGACTTTAAAGGAATCCACGAACCTAGCTACGAATATATCATGACTGGCCTTAGTGTCAGCTTTCTGAGCTAGTTTAGTTTGTTCTTTACCCTAGCCAGACATAGAATAGAAATAGCATCATATAACAAAGCAACCCATAGTAAAGGTTCTGACAAAATACAGTTTATGTCAAGATTATTGAATCGAGATTTAAATTGTGAAAAGATAAAACTTCACAGATTATTATGAATAAACATCTCAATTATCAAGGACAAATAAGAGTATTATGTTTTCCACACAAAATTCCGCTGTTCTCTTCAAAGAAAAATAAACCTGGTCAGAAAGATATGCAGCATAAGCTCGATCCCCTTTGGTGTACGCTGTTGCAGCCTGCAAAATATTATCACCCTTGTATGTTATCAACTGACATTTGAACTCAATAGCAAACTGGCTTAAAAACCCCAGTGAAATAACCCCAATAATAGGCCAAATGTGAACTTACTTTCTTATAATAAGATTTCACTGAATCCCACTGCTGGGTTGAATCTTCCCTAAACACATGATATTCATCTCCCTTAGCTACAAATGAGAAAAGCAAAATAATCAAATGAACTATCATGGTTCAAATTCGACAGCATCAAGGAAACCATCAAATTGAAGATACAAAAATACCACAATCAAAACGACTAAATACATAATAAGCTAGGAGTAACTGGACTATTATTGTTGGATAGCTTTTAACTTCTCTTCTCTTTTTATTTTTAGAATAAGAAAATGCTCTTATTGAATACCAAAGGATAGCATTTTAAACAAGTAGAGATTTTTAGGGCAATTTTAAAAATTACTCTGATAATTAATTAATTTTAACAAAACATACATTGCTTTCTTATTCATTTGGTTTAATTGCACATTTGGTTCCTTATATATGGGAATTGTGTGATTTTGGTCTCTCAGATGCCAATTGCATAAATTAGGCCTTTTTGATATACAATTGCGCAACCTTGGTCGCCTGTCAATCCTCAGTTAAATATTTAACAGATTTTGTTAATGTGACATTGGATTATAACGTGACATCTAATATGTTACCTCATACGTATGTTATCATGGCTAAATTCCACCTTTGGTTCCTTTAGTATTGCAATCATGGATGACCAAAAGTGCAATTAAGTCATGTCAGCAAATGTCAGGCAACACATCAGTTGCGCCATGCCATCATCCATGACACATAAAAAAGGCTAAATACTTAACAGTATCAATAGAGGGACCAAAATCGCACAATTGTGATACTTGTCCGGAGGATTCAATTTGCACAATAGAAACCAAGGTGGACAAAATTGTACAATTATAACACCTAAGAAACCGAAAGTGCAAGCTTAACTATACCTGTCTCCTAATTTATCATTGTGATTTCTTTTCCATTTACCAAAAATATATCATTAACCCAACTTCCCCCACATTTTTTCAACATTTTATATTTTTTAAGAATAAATTCACTTTCTATATATTAATTCCTAAATTTTTCTGAAGATAATCATTGAAGACAACATACCACAAGCATTGCTGAATGCTTGTGCTGCTCCTACTAATTGAACGAGATCAAGACCAGGGAAAAATGTGTTTGAGAAGACCCCATCCCACATTTTCTGGCAATATTCAACAAGATCCAACCTTTTCTAACAAACTCTACCAGTGTAGCAGAGGTAATCTTGCCAAAAATGCACGATGTATCCTCCTTGCTCTGACTCAGGTTGCCTAGGATGGCAAGCCCCCAAGCCACCTGGCCACACCACATAGAGAGAGGTAACTCAACCATATTAATTTCATTATTCCTTAAATTGAGTAAATCCAACATACTCAATAAAACTACCAACAAAGTCCCATTTCAAATCATGATAAAAAGAAAAAGACAAGGAGAAGTGAGCATGCAACAGATCAAAAAAGTATTTGCAATTACTGAAAATCAGCTGGAGCCACAAAAGAGGTAAACAACAAATACTGTTTAAGAGAAGCCAGTAGATGCAAGTATTTAAAAAATGCCATTATGTACCATAAGCACGTTGCTGAGATTCTGCAACACGTGAAGAAACATTGAACCCAGGTCCCAAAGACTGAATTTTCTTTACTACATTTCTCCAATTCATGCTATCTTTCTCATGTTCAGTGCTTTTGGGGAAGTTAAACAAAGATTCCAACACCTTCTGAGGAATATCGGACACCTTTAGAGGAATGTCAGACTTTGTACATTCTGAGCTAATAGAAGAATCATCCTTAGAATTAGAGAGGACCTCCGTATATTTCCTAAAACCAAGAAAAAACTAAGCTAGTGGAGTTAGGTTCTGAATACCAAGATCTTTGTTTAAGAGGATGCCAAGATTTAAATGCAGGAAGGTGTAAAGGGGGTAAAAATAAATGGTAGAATAGAAGGGACATTAAAGTAACAGGCAAACCAAAATTCAAAATAAGTTCTATTATGTTCTTTTTTTATTTGGTACTATAGTGGTCTTGGGAGCATTGAACCTGCGACTACATGCAAACTACCACACCTGTCTTCTTCTCTAGCCCAAACTTATATCACTAATTCAATCAGTACAAAAGTGGCATATGTACCCTGAGTAATTCTATAAAGACACTTCAAAACTTAAAGAACAAAAATGTATATGTAAAGATACGATTGAAAGGTTATGCACCAAGACATATCTATTGGAACATTCAATTGCCAACTACCTACAATGATTTTATTTACGAGGTTACTTTTATAGCTAAATATAATGATATGATGAAACAGATTGAAAGATGTTGCTAGAACATTCAAAGATCCTTTAAGTTTCATTTTTTGGAAGGAGGGGCATCATGTGAGAGAAACGGAAAGAAAAAGCCATAATTTATTGAGTCTATACAATGAACTGGCAACATAATACATTGATATAATTTACCTTCCAAAGGATCCGAGAGACCATATATTATCAGAAATATCACCATCTGATGAAATAGACGTGGACTCTGATCTCCTGTCTATCAACTGTAACAAAATTTGGCAATTAATACTATGTACAGTAAGGGTGCAGATAATGAAGTTAAAAATACCTCCAAAATCAACAGTAGAGTTGAATAGACAAATAATATAAAAACTATATGTTGTAGTGCAACAACAGTAGCTTAAGTAATAGCCACATTAATGAGTTTTTGAGAACACAAGACCAGTTCAAAAATAAATCAATTGCGAATTTAAAAACAGTAATAAACATCTATTCTGCCACTTACACTGTCATTGTGGTCAACAAAGACTCTCCCATCATCAATGTTGTCTACTCTGTAGTTAGGATGTCCATCAGTATTGGATTTCTCAATTGTAGATCCAGCTAAATCAAGCAATACATTTGAAGCCTGGAAAATCATTCAGAGCTAATCAAATTACAAAACTAACTTTATTTGATGTGTGTAGCTCCCTAAAACTCTTGCAGAGATGTGAAACAAGATACTGCAACACCACTACAACCCATTTACACAAAAATGTCCACAGAATTTAAAGGAAATCCAACTAGAACCGGCACAAATAGCGGCCAACAAACTCTAAAACAAAAATAGCAGTCCATACAAACCAAAAATTGGCATGGATACCACAAGGTATGCACATGACACAATATGGCCATAGGAATACCACAAATTTTAAAAATCATATAAAACTATACGGCTATAATACAATACATAAAATTGATATTAAAAAAATTAAACCACAAGAGAAAGTATTATATATAACATAATGATTTGCTAAAATTTATCTAATTATTTCGGTATTAATGTGTACTGGAAAAATTTTAAAAATAGAATTAAAAGAATTATAAAGATGCAACTACAAGTATTTAAAATATCCATGATGCCAAGTCCAACATGGATACATACACCACACAGTTATGACATTACATTGCTACCATTTTGAAAGTGTGTGCGCTTATACCAAATAAGAAAGAAAAACAGAAGATTATGTTTACAAAATGTAACTTAGGTTTTACTCTCTTTCCTATTTCTCAAATTTTGTTCAGTTCAGAGATGTATATATTATGTAAACTCAGAAGCCAAAAGACTCAAGACAAAAAGGCTTTCCAATCAACCCGCACCCAAAAAGAGATCCCAGAAACACAACTGACGAGCTGAGTGTGAGGATATAACCATCCTGCTCTAAATATATGCACCACAAAACCAACAAAAAGAGAACAAAACAAACAAACAAAATAAACTTTTTTTAGTGGAGACAACAATTAACTGACTAAAAGTAATAACTGCCATATTGAAAAAACACACAAGAACTTAAGTGCTAAGGACAAAAATTTTAGAATCTCAGATTGCCATCATACCCTTTCAATATCATATCCACACTGACCTGCAAGCACAAATTCCAAGGTCAGGCAATAAATAATTAACCAGAAGAAACTAATCTACTAAACAAAATATCATCACCGCTTCATACAAACAAGTATACAATGTCTTTAATAAGGTTGCTTGCTAGCTTTAAACAACTATGCAAAGACAAATTCTTGCTTGCTTTAACGCACAAGCAAAGACCAAAAGTCTAAAAGCAACATTAAATCACTTTAAGGAACATAATAATTTACTTCTATTTAAACTCAAAAGACCATCTAAGTTTCTTTTCAGAATCACGTCAAATGGTTAAATCTTTAATAAAATTTAGGTTCAATTACCCCTTTCGTTTTTATACATATACTGTCTTTACTTTTTATTTAGTCTCTACACAATAAATCATGTGCTTTAATTGCTATACATGCATTTTTAAACTACCTTTAGCACTTACACATTAAATAATGTCTACAGGTATAGAGACTTCGATCTATTACAGAATTGAAATCAAAAACTTTTTTTTACAAAAAAGGCAACATTTAGTCATTTATTTTCACAGCCAGCAAATCCTGCATCCATACTGAATTCCTCATCATGTTTCAATATACAAAATCTAAAATTGAAAAGCAAAAAACATCAAAAAGGGCAATTTACTCACAAAGAACGTCTCTAACAACAGCCAAGTTAAGATCACAATCCTCCCCAAGCATAGAGCAGAGGAACTGCTCTGCCTTTTCCATGTCAAAAGCTTCATCATTAGCACTAAACCCTTTGTTCCTTCCCCTGTTCCTCCTCACATACTCCTTCCCCAAAACCGTTGAAACAGTGCCAGTTGAAGCAACAACCTTTTTCTTGTGCCTCCCCCCTTTGAAACCCCCCACAACAACACCCTCCCCACAATTCTGTTCCCCCTCCTCCTTCGACCCCAATTCCATCCCCGAAGAAGAAGACGTTCCACCGCCACTGCTTCCACCACTGCAAGAAGAAGAGCAACAGGAGAACGAATCCTCCAACAACCCCTTCCTCAGGATCTCCGAAGCCCTGTCGGGATCGCACCCTGCAATGTCATAAGCTATGGAAGCTTCCTTTATGGAAGACAACGAGAAAGCGTCCACTAATGACTCCAAAACCCTTTTCTTTGTCTCGTCTTCTTCGTTCTGCACCCTTTCTGCTCCTTTTCTATCCTCAACCTTCTTCTGGGGCTTTGGTCTCTTCTTCTTCCTCGGGTTCTTCATATCCGAACAGGGCGAAAGGGATCTAGGTCCTGCGAAAGGAACGGAATTTCAGACGAAAACGGGGTCGAAGATAGGTTGGGAGGGTGAAAGGAGAGATTTTGGAGAGGGAATGGTTGATGGGTGTAGAAGCGGAACGGCATGGGAGAATCTCAGAGTTTGAGAAGAAAACCAATGGTATCACAAAAAAAAATATTTTTTATACCAAGAAAAATAATAATTGATAATATATCTATCTATATATATAGTTCTGTTAAACGGATATTAAGAAAATAATTAATTCCTTTCTACTGCAGATAAATAGAAGAGATAAAATGTGTTTAGTTTGTTTATTTTAATTCAAATAAATTAAAGTCGACATGTTTCAAAGCAATAGTCAAACCTAGGATGACAACGCTTAGGGTAATTCGATTAAAAAAATTTGTTCATTATTCATTTCGTTATCATATTCCTGAAAAAAATATTAGTGAATTTTTTAATATTTATGAGTATATGTGGATGACTGTAGATTTTTTTAATTTTTTATTTTCATATAAAATTATTTAAAAATAATTTTTAAAATATAAATATAAATTTAGATAAAAAAATCAGTTTTATAATATAATTTAAATAAAATTCATAAATTTATATAAATATAAATTTAGATAAAAAAATTAACTTTAAAATATAATTTAAATAAAATTCATAAAAAATTTATGCATATAAATTTATTTATAAATTGAACTATATAATATAAATTTTAAAAATTAATCTTTCTAAAAATAATTTTAATCTTATGAAAATAAATAAAATATATATAAAAATAAATTAAATTTTAAATAATCCTTACAAAATTAATTTTTTTTACTAATAACTTTAATTTATCACTTAATTTTTTAAAAATTTAAATAAAATTTATTAATAATAATTAACAAATATATCTTATATAATTTTTTTTCATTTCTAATTAAACTAGTTATTATTTTTTATTTAATAAGTTTTTTTATATGATATATATATATATATATATATATATATATATATATAAATTAAACATTCTTAATAATAGATAAAAATATATTAGAATTTCAATAACCACCATTTTAAGGGATTTTTAATATAAATTATATTTTTTTTGTGTAAAACTTACATATTAAATGAGTTAATTTTTACTATTTATAAATATATGTTGAAAAATTTTAACTTTTATTTGTATTAGAATAGTTTAAATAATGTATATCAATAAAAATAAAAAATAAAAAAGATAAATTTTAAATTAAATTAAAATTAGAAATAATAAATATAAATAAAGAATATTATATTTTGAATAAATTAAATTTGATAATAGCTAATTAAAACAAAATTTTATTAATGGAGATTATGAATAGTTTATGAAATTCATATATAATGTTTAGTTTAGTTTCTAAATTATGCAAATTAAATATAAAAAATATGTATTAAAAATTTATAAAAAATAATACAAATTTAAACTCACAAAGTATAAATCATATAAATAGTTCACTAACTTTTCCTCAAATAATCACCATTACAATCAATCATAATATTTAATTTGTTATGATTACATAATAAATTATAATGATATATTTAGTGCTTATCTATATTAGGGTATATAAAGTAATTTTTTAGTAGATTTTATAATAGTAATAGTCGTAAGGTTAGCTATTATTTTATTGATAACTAATTTCTCTAAAAATAATTTATTGGTATTTTTGGTAAGGTTTTTGCCAAATATATTCTTTATATCTAATACTTTAACTAAGCTGACTCAATTCAACTAATTAGTAGTTGATTTCAGTAGTTTTGTTTAGTGTTGACAATTTTTATACCATTTTCTGATAAAAGAATATATTTTCATTATAATAGCGTAATATATGTTTAGGAGTATAGTAATGTTTTTCTAGATGATATTTACATTTCTAATTTTTTTCGTAATTACGATGGTCTTCTTTATTTATTAGAGGTGTAAGTCTAATGTTTTAAAAGTTAATAGAGTGTATATATATTGCAAAAAGAAATTGTTAAAATAATACTTTCAAAACGAATGGGTGTAAAATTACAAATAAAATTAGGATCTATCATAATTTACGAATACTTAATTACGAATATTACCACTTAATTATCTTTATTTTATGGATTTTATTTTAAATAAAAGATTAACAATAATAGATATGATTTCATCATCAAATAATTTTAGGTTAAATATCTTTTTCATTTTTTAATTATTTGTTAAATTGTGTTTCGTTCTTAAGGCAAATTTTGGACTCATTTTATCCTTATACTTTATAAACTCGTGTAAACAATACTTGGTGTGTCAGAATTCCTTTTTATTTCTTTATTTTCTTTCTTCATAATTTTTTACTTCACTATCATCTGTTTCTTAAATTTTTTTTACTATTTTCTTCTTCCATTTTCTTTTTCTTAAAAATATTTTTATTTATCGTCAAAGATCATTTATATTTTTTTATAAAGTATAAAGACAAAATATATTTAAAGTTTGTTCTAAAAACAAAACACAATTTTAATAAATAATTCAGAAATTAAAAATATATTTAACTTAATAATTTTTATTGTCGTCTAAATGAGTTTCTCAACACGAGACCAGAAGTACTAAAATACTAAAAAAAAAATGTTTAGTATTTTTCTAGATTTAATTAAAAAGTCAATGTTGATCATTCGATCCATTAGAAAAACTTTTAAACTAAACAGTAAAAAAATAAATAAAACAATTTTAAAGTGCTGAGGAAAAGGTTTTCCAATTCTTTGTCTAAAGAAATTCAATTATCAAACTTTAACTTATGTTTTGCAGACATAAGCTAGAAACCTTTTTATTTCTATCAAAAAAAGTAAACGTCTATTTCCATAATATTTTGTATTTGTATTTAGTTTCCATGGAAAAGTATTTTCTACATAATAAAATATACTATTTTAATAAATTATGTATTTACTTTTATAAAATATATTAGAAAAAAATTTATGTACCTTTTTTTAAAATTATGTTAGGGGACACTTATATCCTTTCTAAATTTTAAAATCACTTTTCTTTTGTTTTTCAACAAAATAACATTAATTTTTCTTATATTTTTAATAAAGTGTCTGAAAGGATTGATATTTTTAAGTTATAAGAAAATTAAAAATAAATGAAACGTAATATTTATCTTTCTTTTCATCGCACCTTATCGTTACGAATTTTATAAAAAATATATGTTAAAATTTAGCTTATTAAAAATTTAATTAAAATAAATTACTTTTTTCATTAAGAACTTATCTTTGTATTGTTTTGTATATGGAGTTGGTATTGTATATACTTATATAAGGTAATAAAAAAAAGATAATTTTGGTTAGTAAATGTTATATTTGATTTTTGAATTAAGTTTTTGGAAAGTATCTCACAATTTTTCTTGATTTGAAGTTATTAGTAAAAATTAAGTAATAAAAATTAATTATATTTATATTTGCAAGTTGAGATGAGTTGAAAATTTTAAAGTGGATCATTATGGATAAATTAGGTAAGAAAAGATAAAATAATAATGTCTATAGTTTGTATGCATTTTGGTTTTAAACAATCTATATTTTCTTTTGTTTTAAACACCATTATAAGAATTTTAAAAGATATATATTAGAGTGAGTCAATTTGACTTATACAAATTGAACTAAAAAGTGAGTGAATTTAATTTAGTTCACTTTAGACTGAGTTAAAAATTTTATAACTCAATTTAATATGAATTAATAGGTTAAGTGAGTTGATTATTATTATTTTTAAATAAAAATATATATTCAAAAATTATTTTTTATTTTTTATGAGAATATTAAAGTCATGACTTCAAAAATTTAGAACTATCTATTTTTTTAATATCTTTCTTATCTTAATTTTCAAAAACAAAATAAAAATTTATAATATAATTAGATTGATGAGTCAATTCACTACGACTTACTTGAACCCACTTAATACATGTTTGGATTATAATTGAAAAAGTTAAATTAAATTAAATTTAATCTTTTAAACTTAAGTGTTATTAAAAGTAAGTTAATTTATTTATGTTTAAATACTTTTATCTCAAAAATATTTTTAATAAAAGAAAACTTGTGTGAATGATAATAGTTTAAAGTATTTTTAAATGTATAATTATTAAAATAGATAGAATTTTATAATATAATATGAATGTTATTTATTTTATTATTTTTAAAATAATTTTAAATTAAAAATTATGACAATAGTATAAATTAAATTATAAATATATTTAAATATTTTGATAATAATATTAATTAAAAATAAAAAAATTTGAAATCATGCTCATACAAAATTTTATAGATCTTGAATGATGGTAGGCAGAAGAATATATTAGAAAATTATTGAAATTAATAATTTTAATTTAAAAAATATAAAAAACCTCTTAGTATCATCTTAAGTTAACTTAAAAACAACATATGTTACTTTAAGTTAACCTATGTTGACTTGTTTAAATTTTAGTTAAAAAAAAGTAGAAGAAAAGAAAAACGAGGTGCTTATAAAAGTTATTTAATGTAAATAAAAAATTAAATTGGAATTTAGTCTTTTTCATTCCTAATTTATGTTTTTCTTCACTATATATTTCTATAGATTATGTTTTTTTAGAAAAAACACATTTTTAATATAATTCTCATATATTTTATTGTATTTTAGTTAGTTAAATTATTTCTAAATAGTACGTGTATGTCAGGTCTAAGATTAATGAAACCGGTGCAAAATTAACAATTAAAAGTTGAAAGAGAGAATATTATAATTTTAACGAATGAAAATGAAATGAATAGATGTATAAAAATATAAAAGTTTACCATCATTTTAATCATTTAATGTATACAACTACAAATAGATGCTGCATTTTAAGTTTTTTTTTTTTAATTTGAAATTGGAAAGCTATGTTTCCATGTTTAGTTAACATTTTTTGTGAAATGGCAAAAGCTTGATCGAAGTACTTTGATTCCCTTCAATGACCAATATGTCGTCTTCTCTGTGTGAAACCAAAAAGCAATATTTATATTCCTTTACTCCTACAAAAGCTTGGTTTCGCACATTGGAGGTATGCAGAACTAGGGTTTCATTGGTCTCATTGGAGAAGGTTTTGGTTTCGTTTTTAGTGTTTTGCTAAGCGAGAAATATCAATGTGTATCAATTATTAGTGTTTTTGTTGTTCTTCCTTATTTTTGAACAAATCTGAAAATTCATTCATTTGATCCATTTGATTTCGTAAGTGCTTGTTTTGAAGCTTTTGATGTTAAATAACATGATTTGGGAAAAAAATAATTAACCTTAAAGTGAAAAACTGGGTCTTAAAACTAGTATGATCTTCTCAGAGACTGGTGCGATGGAGGAAGAATTGAGTTTTTGGCGAATTAATTCTTTTCCATAGACATGTTTCATACTGAAATGTTTTTCATAAGATTGAGTTAATGGGTTTGGGGAACAAAGAAGGAAAAAGTGAAAAGGACTTGTGCAAGTGTGATTTAATTCAGGCCCTTTCTACTATTTTATTATGGATGGTTTCACTTATCTATCCACGCATACAACGTGCAAAATTCCAAAGAAAAAAAGAAGTTCTCTATGCTGAAGATAAGGAAGAACCATGTTTCTTTTTTTTCAAAAGTTTTTTCTTTTTTTGAAGAGAAAGAGAAGCATCTTTGAAATTCTTAGATAAGGCAAATCTCTTCTAAATCTTCCAAAGCAATTTATTCTACCAACAACTACACACATCTTTAGTTTATTGACAACAATGGCTTCGAAGCGTCATGCTAATTAACAAATTTAAATTTTTAACACCAAACTCATAAAATAACAAAAAAATATTCTTGATTGTTCAAACCGAATGACATTGTTCTTAATTATTTTCCACCTCATTTAACAGTATTTGGAATAACTACAACATGATAAAAAAAATCAATTACTTTTTTACAGTAAAAGTAAAACCAACAAATAATTATTTCACAATATCTATATGATTTTTGTAAGGTAAAATAAATTTTGTGTGTTATCCAATGTAAAAGTTGATATTTTATATCGCTACCAACTCCCCTCCTAAATGGTTCGGTGATCCACAGAAGAGTTCAAAATACCTTACGTTATAAAAAATGCTCCATGTTTTATATACATATTTAAATGCCCAAGGGGTCAGCGAATATATTAACAAATACCACAAGGCAATAAAGTTAGTCACCATTCATTAGAGGAAGCGCATTTAAGACTGCCTCAAGTACATTACATGACATCAAATAAGAAGACAAGTATCACATATTATTATAATCTGATCATCATCTTAGAGCAGACCAATACGCATTATAGCATCTAAGATCATCAATCTGATCGGATTCCACCCATGAAGGTCCTTGGATCAGGACAGTTTCCAGAAAATTGAGCTTGTGAAAAATCAAAACCTGGATTCTGCAGGAGGCACAACAGAATCATGAGAAGTGGTGGTTTGATTGAGGCAATAAGATCATCATATGAAACATTAAAATCTAATATTAAAAAGTAAACTTTACGCCTAACTCAACTCCACAAAACCAACTTGTAAGATGTGATGCAATATCCACTTATATATACTAATTTAACATTATCTCTAGTCGGATCTCCAACACACACCAATCCCACTGAGGACTGGATATCTTAAACGTGTAACTGTAGATTTATGGATGGTTCAATAACGGTTTGACAGTGAATAGTCTTACAGATCTAACAACCTTGTTAGGATAGACTTATATATGACTAAGACAGACTTATATAGCTCTAATACTAACTTAAGATTGAAAGTATGATAAAAGATTACTTCAGAAATTGATCATCTCTTAGCTGATTTATTTATTGAAGAAAAATACATCAAGAATACCAAGAGTTTAACAAGAGATAGATTATTACATCAGAAATACCAAGAGTCTAACCAGAAAAAGAAAAGCTATGTCTAGGTAATAATGTAGGACAGAGACAGAAATATTGTCCCCACTATAAACTAAATCAAATAATGTTATTATTGGGTAAGGCTACTAATAGTACAACACAATCTTTAACTGTCGCTACAGACAGCTCTTCAACCTGACCAAATCGCAATTTAATCTATGAATCATCAAGTTAATTTTCGAACCATTTTATGCCGGTCCAAGATGCAGAAGTTCAAGAATCATCAATGGACCAGCTGCCACTGGCACTACGATTTAGAAGCAACATTCCAGTAGAAGGGGATAAGCCCTGTCTTGCTGACAATGTCTGTCAATTCTATTGTGTTTGTATAGACAACGTCTGAATTATATTATGTTTGTATAGATAATGTCCGTGAATTCTAAGGTAGGAAGGGTTTTAGAAAAAAAACAGAACTGTCAATAACAGAACCCAACTAAACTATAAAAACTGAACTGCTTTCTGCAAAACTGAGTCAAACCGAACCATAAATGAATAGGTAAACCCCCTACTTCCAACATCAATAAATATAAAAACAGTTCAAATTTGAGAAAACAGTTAAAACATCCAGTTTGGTTTGAGAAAAGTGTTTAACATTTCAGTTCACTTAAACTGGTTTTCCAGTTTGGTTCAATTTTCACAAAATTCAGTTTGATTTAGATTTTTTGAACGCCTCCGTGGAAACGATGTACTCTGTTATGATAGGATAATATACGTCTGATAACAGGGTAGTGGTCTATATAAGTTATGGCAATAATATCTATTAAAGGAGGAGGGAGGGGATAGGAAGGATAGACTAAGGTGAAGCTACTAGCAATTAGCTAGAGGCCAAGACTTTGAGAAGCACTTAAAAAGGAAACAGAAGGTAAAATAAGTCAAACTTCTTCAATAAAATAAAATCAGCTAATGTGCGACAATTTTAAGCAAAGTTAGATGAGAGAACTTCTATAAAAGTTGAAGTGCACAAGTTGATTGAGCTTTAATTCTTATAATTATTTCTTTCTTTCTGTTCGGGTGTGTCAAAATTTAACATAATCAATTCATCATGAGCAGAATATTCCGTGTTGGCCAAATGAAAATGTAAAATCTTGATTCAGAGGTCCCGATACCCTTTAAGCAAGAAACTTCAAAACATCTAATATCATGTATGCACATGAAAATCTAACCAGTGCACCTAAAAATGAAATTATCTTCTAAGTTTAAGAATATCCTTGAAAAAGTCTATTGGGAGCAGCGCTCGTATGTTTAGAGTTGAACTCATGCCAACTGTTCAGGCAAACTTGACATTTGTTGGCAAGGACAAACAAACACTAAAATCAGAGTGTATCAACAAGCAAATAAGGTATCGAGTGTTTGTAATCAGTCATCTTAATAACTAGAATTTTCATTTTAACATCAATTACGTTTATCCACATTAGATACCCACAAATAAGTAGTATGCAGTAATGAATAATACCTGCTAATTATCAGATCCTCTTCTCAATGTTATACTCTACTTAGGCCCAAAAAACAATATGAACCAAAGAACACACTTTGGAAATGGAGGAACACAACCTAGCAGCTAAAAATTCATTATTTTTTCGACATGTAGAATACACATCAGTCTTAAGTATACAAGTGACATAAAATAATTAGAGTTAATCTCAGAATCCATGACATCAATTGCAACTTAATATTAGTAGTTAGGTAATTAGGTATTGTATAAAAGTAATATTCTATGTATCCAATACAGAAAAACAATAAACTTTGACAATGACTGGAATTTTGGTGATCTAATACATGAGCAGTACCAATACTTGAGCGCAACATACATGTATTAAAAAATAGTAAGTAGTTTTTATCTTAAAATGGAGGTTGGATTGCAAGAATTAAATAATCAAGGAGAAGGCTTAGATGCCAATAATCCATAACATAAAAAGCAAATAATCAGCACAAATCCCCATGTATTTGAGACCCAAATTAATCAATCATATACTTCCTGACAAAGTAAAGACTGGTAAAACACTTGGTAATGCAATGTTACACATCTGAAGCCTGAAGGTACTACCATAAAAATGTTTTGAATGCTTTCACAAAATAATTGCATGATTTTAAATTACCATCTCCCAACCATTGGGCAAATGAAGTAGAGGGAGTTATTATCATGATAAAAGAACAGCCTCTCTTCAAACACACAGAAAACAAAAAATGAGAGGTAAAGCTGAACTGGCAAGAAATAAGAGAGTAAAACAAAAAAGTATCATACTATAATTTTTCATGTAGAAGACTGACAATGAGTTACTAAAATTTCAGACCATAACAACAAAGGACACTGAGAAGCACATGCTAGACATATCATGGGATTGTTGAAAATGAATTCCAAATCGAAACACCTGGAAAAGACTCACCTCCTCTTGAAATCTCTGAAGCATGAGACGCTTCTGTTCGAGATCAGTAGAGTAAGGGTCCAACTGACCCTGACCTAATATGGGAGAAGCCCACGTCTGGCCTTTATCTCTCTTCTGCAGTGTTATGTGCATTATATCATCCTCTGCAGGTAAAATTCCAAAAATCAGGATCACAAACAAACTTAACCAAATCACATTTATCTCATTGATTTCAGAAACAAAAATATTCCTCATTTTATTCCAAAGCCAAATATTGAGTTTCATTGACATGAGTAAATTTTTTTACACAACCAACCAATTAAAAATCCTTATTTCAATAATTCAACAAATTTATAACATAGTTATTTCTGCTATGAGACCTGGATACTTCAAAAATGGGAACGTATATGTGCCCTACACATGTCGGATAGTGATACTCCTCAGATACTTCCAAATACGTATCTGAAAAGTAACAAGTATTTTTTATTTAATTTTTTAATTCTTTTCTAAGACACTCCTGGGGTACTATTATGAGAGAAATTGGATTAGAGTACATACTTCATTTATTCTTTGGAAAAACCCTAAATTTCTACGAACAGGTAAAATTCTCTCTTGACGAACTAAACTTAGAAGTTATGCTTTTTCTAGGTGACATTAACAGAGGAGATAACAATGATACGATTAACATTAGATAGAAATTTAAATTTAGCAATGCTTCTGAATTGTAAGCTGTTGTGTAGTGTCAATATTTATTGAGTTCTACCATAGATGTTTTTATTGATACAGTTAGCAGGGATTGATTATGGTATAGAAAAAAACTACAAATTTTTGTCACTAAGACATGTATTTTTGTAAATTTTGATCATCATAGTTATGAATTAAAAAGAAATTATCAATCTCTCTTTATTTATCATTATTCTACATGTATATAAAATATTTTATAATTTTTTTAACATATCCATATTGTATTCCGTGTGGCATTGTACCCATGTCATACTAAGTATCCAGGCTTCATCATATTTCTAATTAGATCACAGTAAACAACACTAAAAAAGTTTTACACCGTAAGTGCATATATGATTGATTCATAAAATAAAATATATATACAAATCAATTTGGGACAAAGGGAAAAAAATTAGGGATAGCTTAAACCTTTACCTAGGGTCCAAAAAGAAGAATCTGTCTTCACCGGGCAAGTGAGATCATGCTGAGAAATAATACACAGATAAATGAAGGGAAAACAAAATAAAATAAAAAAGCAACAAGAGAAATTGAGAAAGGACGTGAAGTGGAGGAAAATTAGGGTTACGTTGAGATAGGGAGGATTGCCTTTGATGCCAAGTTCGAGGTGCTTGGACTGAATCTTACAGTAGAATTGCTTGGAATGGACGTTGGGAGGAAGATTTATGTAAATATTGACCTCGTCGAGGGTTTGATCCCACTCGAACACCTTTTCACCTAAAATCACACACACACGAGTTTGTTTGATTCTGATTCAATTGACGAAAATCAGAACGAAAGAGAACAAACTCGTAGAAATCAAGATGGGAAAATTAAAAGGTACCGTTGTGAATAAAGCTGTGACGCTTTTCGGGGGCTAATTTTTCTGCCATTTTAGTTTGTAGGGTTTTCTGCACTCGCTTTCTTCTTCTTCCTTTCTGATTCTTATTCAGCTCTTCTGTTTTCTCCTTGTTATTATTATTTTTGGTGACTGTAAAATCTATAGTTTACAATATACACTTTTTTTTATACATTTTAAAAAAAATTATCCTTAGATTCTATACTCAGTAACAGCATGTAATACATGTATTTTTATAACTGCTATATTTTTCTACATTTTTCTAATCTTTAAAATTATATATGACAACTATATTTATTGTGTTATAATGTATTTGAGTAAAGAAAAGTGAAGAGAAAACAGTTGAATTGAGATAGAAACTTGTTATGATAATGGTTTTTTAATTTTGTAAACTGTATCTTTTTATTCACATGTTTCCATTTGTTATTATTATGATTTAAAAAAATAGCATTTATAATTTTATCATGATTATAATTTTGGTATCTATATTTTACAAATATCCATAATTTTGATGTTTAAATTTTATCTTTTGTAAATTTAGTTATTCAAATTTTAATTATTCATAATTTTACTCTTTAAACTTGTTTTTGTATAAAATTTGATATTTTTATTATTAGTAGCTTTGTATATTTTCAGCTTATTCGATTCCTTTTTTAATTTCAACATGTTATAATGAGATAAGTCAGGGGATTTTGAACATATTTGAGAAGGATAAGAAATAGGACAAAATGACACAATACAATTACAAAAAAAATACAAATTAAGATATCAAAATTAAATAAAAAATTTTAAAACAAAAATTACGAATAACTAAAATTTAGAAAACTAAAATTGCAGAAAATAAAAATTTAAGATCAAAATTACAACTTTTATAAAAATTGAAACCAAAAATATAACCAGGCCTACAATATTTTTAAATAATTAATAATTTCTATTAAAATTTGTACTTTTATAATGACTTTACAATTAAATTGTAGTTAAAATATTATAATATTATTGTAGTTGTAAATTATTTGAAGCTGTGTACAAATATTTTATATTGACTAAAAAAAGAGAGCCACGTGCGAATATTAAATGAAAATTTTTATTATCTTCCCATTTTATTTTAATATATTAATTATTTTATATAGAAATATTTATAAATTAATATATAATTTAAAAAAAAATATTAAAATAAAAGATAATAATATCGTAAAGTGAAAATTAAAATTTTGTAAACATAATAATATAAAAATAGTGACTTACATTATTTATATTGGTAGTTTTGTATTATTTATATTTTTTTGTTATGTTATTTATTAAAAAAATTATTTTGAAAAATAAAGTTGGAAGATAAGTTAAATTTCTATTTTACCTGTTTTTATGATTTTTTAACTAATTTATTTTAAAAATAAAATATTTTTTATTATATTTATAATTTTTAAATTTAAATTTGAATTTTTAAAGAAGAAGAAAATATTTACTTACTTTAAAATAAAAAGAAGTTAATTAATTACCTCTTTTATTTAATAAATAATTATTTTCAATTAAATTTATTATTTAAAAATAATTTTTAAAATGGTAAAACAGGAATATTGAAATATATATATAAAAAAGCAGTTAAAAAAAATAATTCTCTTTATACATTCTTATACATAATAGGTTTAATAAGCATTTTGGTCCCAATATTTTGTGAGAATTTGCAATGTTCTTTTATATTTAATTTTTTTCTCAATTAAGTCCTAAATTTTATTAAAATCTTCAATATGATTTCTTCTGTTAGATTAATGTTAACGGTGTTAACTATATGAGACGTAACACATTCAAGTTAACTCGTGGCACGTGAATAATGACAAAAAAGTACGAATATAAACATAAATATGAACACTACAATCTGTGGATTTTTGACAAAAAGGATCAAATTGATAGATTTAATAAAATTTTGAGACTTAATTGAAAAAAAAATGAAATTTGAGACTCAATTAAGAAAAAAATAAAATTTGGGACTCAATTGAGAAAAAAAATAAACATGGGAAAACATTGGAAATTCTCATATAATAGTGGGACCAAAAAGTCTATTAAACTTACATAATAATATAACAATATATAAATGGATTTCTTTTTTTCTCTACACATTTTAATATTTTTTTTAAAAATTATTATTAAACAATAATAAATGTTAAATTCAATTTAATAAAAAAATTACCTTTTTCATATTTTTTCTATTTTTTTTTCAACTTCTAACATTCTACGTGTTTAGAAAACTTTTTCCTTTCAAAACAACCAACATTCTCCAGCTTCTTTATCTTCCACCCACAAATAACGTTACTGTTTCAGTTATTGTTATCATTACAATTATCGTTACTATTACCATAATTGTTATCGTTACTCTTGCTGTTACCATTACTGTTATCATTGTCGTTATCGTTGTCATTGTCGTTACCGTTATTGTTATCGTTACCATTATTGTTACCGTTGTCGTTACTGTTATCCTCAACGTTGCCGTTACCATTATCCTTACCCTTCAGTTATCGTTGACGTTGCCATTACCGTTGTCGTTACCTTTCTCATTCTCGTTACCGTTGTCGTTGTCGTTACCTTTCTCATTTCGACTACCGTTCTCGTTACTGTTACCGTTACCATTTTTGTTCCCATTCCCGTTCCCTTTCTCGTTCTCGTTCTCGTTACCGTTAACATTGTCGTTGTTGTTGCTAGATGCCATTGTCGTTGCTAGTCGTAGCTAATAATTTAGTTGTCAATACTGGTTGTAGTTGCTGATTCACGGTTGCCATTACAGATTAATGCTACGATTCGCGGTTCTGGTTGTCGTTCGCAGTTGTCATTCTTTGTTGTTATTCACGATTCACGGTTGTCGTTGCAGTTGTCGTTCTTTGTTGCCATTGTCGATTACTAGTTGCCATTCACGGTTGTCGTTGCTAGTTGCCGATTCTTGCTCTTGTTGTCGTTACCATTATCGTTGTCGTTGCCTATGCCGTTGCTATTGTCGTTACCGTTACCGGTACCATTATAGTTATCGTCGGCCTTGCAGTTGTTTTTCCAGATTGTCATTGCCATCACGAGTCGCAGATTCCGGATTCACGATTCTTCTTGCGTCGTTATCGTTGTACGTAGTTGTTGTTATTCAGTTACCATTCCGGTTCCGGTTCAGTTCAGTTACCATTCTGGTTCGGTTCGATTCACGGATTCGGTTACGGTTACCATTCTTTGTTCGATTCACGGTTCCGTTCACATTACGAGTTCACGAGTTCTCGCTCAGTAGCAGTTCAGGTTACCGTTGCAGATTAGCGCTCCCATTACGATTCACGGTTACGATCGCAGTTACGATTCACGATTATTATTCAGATTCAGTTACAATTGCAGATTCACGATTCAGATTACGATTCAGATTATTGTTACATGGCAGATTGCAGATTGCAGGTTATTATTCTTGCTACTGCTCGGTTATGCGTTACGGATGGCGTTACGCCCAGATTACGATTCACGGTTGCCATTACGATTCACGGTTATCGCTTTCGTTGCAGTTCACGATTCACGATTCCGATTCACGATTATAATTACGCTACAGATTACAGATTCTGATTATCGTTACCGATTACGAGTTACCATTACGAATTACCATGGCAGTTACAGTTACCAGTTATTGTTCACTGCTACGGCTCCCATTCAGTTTTCGTTGCCGATTCACGATTCACGATTCTGGTTCAGTTATCGTTCACGATTCTGATTCAGTTCGCGATTCACAGGTTCAGTTCTTTATGCAGATTACGGATCCAGATGGCGTTGTCTTTACCAGTTCTTTGTTAGCGTAATTATTCTGCAGTTCCCATTCAGTTGCTAGTTCAGATTCTTTATTACAGATTACCATTCTTTATTCACGATTCACAGTTCTCGTTACCATTGTCATTGCCATTGCCGTTATCGTTACCGTTGTCATTGCCAGTTAGCGTTGCAGTTACCGGTTGCCATTACCATTGTCGTTACCGTTATCGTTGGCGTTACGATTCAGTTGCCATTACTTATTCTTGTTGCAGTTATCGTTACGAGTTGCCATTGTTATTACAGATTCATTATTGCAGTTACTATTATTGTTGTTGTTATTGTTACTGTTACCGTTGCCGTTGTCGTTACCGTTACTGTTATCGTTACCATTGTCGTTGTCGTTACCGTTGTCGTTACCGTTACTGTTACTGTTGTCGTTGTCGTTGTTGTTGCCATTACCGTTTCCTTTACTGTTATCGTTACTGTTGTCGTTGCCGTTGCTGTTGTCGTTACCATTACCTTTACTGTTATCGTTACTGTTGTCGTTGCCGTTGTCGTTGCTATTGGCGTTGCCGTTACCCATTGTTGTCGTTGCTGTTGCATTTGCCGTTGCCATTACCGTTATCGTTACCGTTCCTGTTACCATTAGCATTACTGTTACCGTTACCATTGTCGTTGTCGTTGTCGTTAGCGTTATCGTTGTCGTTGCCATTGCTGTTGCCATTGCCGTTTCGGTTGTCATTACCATTGCCATTGCCGTTACCATTACCATTACCGTTACCGTTATCGTTGTCTTTTCTGTTACCATTACCGTTACCGTTGTCGTTGCATATGTATGTATGTTGCATATGTATGTGTATATATGTTTGTAATGTTTTAAATAAAAATCATTTTAGTTTAATGGTTGAAGTATCATTCAACTTTTAAAGTCTTGGTTCCTCTCCTACCAAGGCGAGTTGTTAGTTTTGTACCACTCTTGTTTTTGAAAATAAATATATTAAATAATTTTTCAATCCACAATATAACATTTATAATTAAAATAAAATAAAGATTAAGAAAGTAAAAAGGATGTCATATAAAAAATTGTATTTCTATTTAAGTAATTATTTTTTAAATTTAGCTTAACATAAATTATAAGCTACACATGATGATTTATCAGACCAACCTATGTTGATAACCTTATTTGTGAATAAGTAGAAACCTTTTAAAATAAATTTAAACATACTCTAAATTCAATTTTTATGGAAAAAAATACTATATAGTCAACTATCTCTTATTTTATAGCATCTATTTTTAAAAGAAAAAAAAAGATGAAAACAAAATAATAATTAAAAGAAGGAAGATATAAAAAGAGATACGTAAGATTAAAAATAATAACAAAGCATAACAAGAAAGAAGAAAAGAAAGGAAAAAAAGGAAAATGGGTATTTGGCCCAAGACTTTACATGATATATGTGAGAAATAAAAAAAAATCTCTCAAAGAGGTTTGAAAATAAATGTTAAAAACTTAAGAATAATGTTCTTCTATAGAATTATTTTTTAAGAAATGTTTTCACATTTGACTCATCCCAACATTACTTCAAATTAAGCAGTTTAACTATAAAATTCTCAATTATATGATTTAATATGCTAAATTTAAATTTAAACAATACAAATTTTGGTTAAGAATTTTTTTCATCAAGATACATAGCGCGTTTAGAGTACTACGTATGGAAACTTCGTCGCTTTAGTGAATCTTTAAGAAGAAGCAAACTGCTAAGCCAACGTTATGCCATCACTACGTACTTCCCATTCTCTGCGTAAATACCCCTAACTTTTACTTACGAATTTTGATTCCGAGATGCTTAATTTACGTCACTGCTAAAACATACATTAGTACTAGTTAACAATGGAGTCAAAAGTTATATATACGACACAAAAGTTAGACACCTCGTATTCAGTACTAAGATCCAATAGTGAAACATTGATCACTTTTGCGAGCGCAGTGTAAAACACTCATGCTAGCTAGCAATAATAGCTGTGAAAATTCCTCGAAACTTCAAATTTCTTCAAAAGAGCTTCATGGTACATGGTTACATACGGATTCTCGCTGCAAGTGAATGGAAGCTACATTGTACGTGTAAATAATAGAGGTTACACAATAAATTTTTCACTATAATCAAACAAATTAAACATTCAACCCAATAGTAGAGGATATATACATATTTTACCTCATTAATTCACACAGAGAATTAACAAGTCTTGATTTGGTTCCTCCACAATGACACACCGCACCATGGAGGAGGACTTGAACATCTTGGAGATGAATACTGAGCCTTGTAACAACAGCAATGCTACAAGTGCAAAGACAGCACCACCACACACAGACAACAGCCTCACATGTTCAACTGTGACAAAGAAGTCTTCATTTCTGGTCACCATAGTTCGCTTCCAAATGCTTAAAAGTTTCACAGCCAATTTGAAAGATGTTGTTTTTGGCACTAAGCTTGCAGTGCTTTTTCCTGCTGTCCCTTTAGCTGTTGTTGCAGATTTTTATAGCCTTGGAAGGGTAAAACAAATGTTCATCATTTTCAAGTTACTTCTTCCATATGGTTTATTAGCATGGCATGAAATCTTTATAAGGTTTTTGATTAATTTTCTACCATATGAAGCCTTGGATTTTTGCTTTGAGCCTGCTTGGACTCACCCCGCTAGCTGAACGTGTCAGCTTCCTTACTGAGTGAGTTTGCATGTCACTTCCTATCTTAAGATCATCTACTCACTCCAAATAAATTATATGTCTTCATGTTCATGTTTCTAGCTAATTCTCTTAATCTGTTTGATTTTTTTGTTCAAAATTGAAGGCAAATCGCGTATTACACTGGCCCCACAGGTAAAAGTTAAACCATGTTATTATCTTTGGTCATCTTCATACATGTAATAGAAAGCTATGATAAAAGGAAAATTAAACAGTCAGTTAGGTAATTAAGCACAGGATAATGATAGCTAAATGGTTAAAACATAATTTTACTCTTTCACCTGAAACTTTTTATTTCACTTTGATTCTCTAAATTTACAAAGTTCTACTTTAGTTCGTTAAAGTTTTTTTTTGTTAAATTAAGTTGATCTTTTCTCTAAGTTTTTTACACTAATTTTATCAACTTTGTGGATTCATGACAAACAGAAAAACACCACATGTGAGATGTCATATGGACATTAGTTACGTCAGTCAATATCAATATTAATATTGCAAAAAAAAGTAGCGAAAAACTATTTTGATATAATACAAACACTTTGAAAGATTAAAATAATATTTTTTAACCCAACTGAAATAAAGAAATTTAGATGAGAAAACTAAATTATGTTTTTTTTTTCATAGGGTGCAAACTAGATAGGTTGACTCATTCAATCTAATTAACAAAATCTCCGGTTAAGTGGATTAAGTTTCTTTATTTTTTTTATCAAATCTAATTCAAACTACTTCATCATTGATCGAAATGGACTACATTATGTCAATTGAGTTACAAATTTTAAATTTTTGTTTACTAAAATTTCTAATTTCAAAATATTTTTTATTATATTCTTTTAGAATATTTTTTAATGAACTACATTATTTAATAATTTAAGAATTGAATAGTCTAATGCTTCAAAAATATACCATTAGTTAATAGAATAATAAAATGAATTAAATAATAATTATATTATTATTATTATTTAATAATTTAGGTTAGGTTGGCCAAAACCCATTACCTAATACGTGAGAAATTACGTGAGATTAAGTTGATTTGAACCAATAAAAAAAATCCATTCTAATATATTTGGGTTGGATTGGTAGTATGTTATGATTTAATACAAAACCCTTATTTTTTGCAAATTGAAGAATAAATTCAGCAGTGAATTTTTCTAAATAACATTGTGACAGTGAAAAGTGATTGAATATTTTTCAGTTGGAGGGCTTCTAAATGCAACCTGTGGTAATGCAACTGAGATGATCATATCTTTGCTAGCACTTCACCAAAACAAAGTAAATGTTGTGAAGTTCTCCCTGCTGGGTTCCATTCTCTCAAACCTTCTATTAGTTCTTGGAAGTTCACTCCTTTGTGGAGGCTTAGCCAACCTTAGGAAGGAGCAAAGATATGACAGAGTACAATATACAACGCTTACCATTTTGTTTCAGTTTCGTAATTTTCTCACTGTTTAATATTCTTGCTTCTGACCCTGAAATTGTTTTCTTATTTGGTGATTGAATGAGCAGAAACAAGCAGATGTAAACTCACTGGTTTTATTGCTGGGGTTGCTGTGCCATTTGCTGCCCTTAATGTTCAGATATGCCTTAGCAGGAGAATATCCTTCAATAGCCACTAGCACTCTACAATTGTCAAGAGCAAGCAGCATTGTTATGCTTCTGGCATATGCCGGATACATCTTCTTTCAATTAAAAACACATCGACAATTTTTTGATGCACAAGAGGTGATTGATATTTATCCCTTAATTAAGCACATTTGATCAGCATTACTCCAACATTTTTGCCAAAGAAAAGAACCATTGCTGTTCACTATATGACACTAATTATGACATTGAGGATGTAGAACAAGCGTTGACATTTTATATTTTTTAGAGTAAGCTTGTCTAGTTAAAAACTATTTGTGTTCTGACAAAATAGCAAGTTTTCGACATAATGATAATTAAGCATGTGACTTGATTACAGGAAGATGAAAATGAAGGCGAGGAGAAGGCTGTGATAGGATTTTGGAGTGCATTTACTTGGTTGGTTGGTATGACACTTATCATATCTCTGCTTTCTGAATATGTTGTTGCAACCATTGAGGTACATATGAATAAGTATTTTACCTGTATTATTGTTGAAGTACTTATATTCGGAAATTTTAATGGGTTGAACTTAGATTAATGAGTTGTCTATCCTTTCATGCTTTAACTAGGCTGCTTCAGATTCTTGGGGCATTTCTGTTAGCTTCATTAGCATAATTTTGTTACCAATTGTGGGAAACGCTGCAGAGCATGCTGGCTCAATCATATTTGCTTTTAAGAACAAGTTGGTATGGTTTACACATCAATTATTGTGCTAAGCATAAGTTTCAATTTTGTATATAAGCTTAAGTTTGTCAACTGCCTTTATTGTAAAATCTATGTATGATGCAGGACATATCATTGGGTGTTGCTATGGGATCTGCAACTCAAATTTCTATGTTTGTGGTGAGGCTAAACTCTTATTAATTGTGTGTATAAAGGTCTGAATGTGGATAATATACAATGTGATGACACCAAATTTTGATTATCTAATTATAAATGACAGGTTCCATTAAGTGTGGTTGTTGCATGGATAATGGGTATAGAAATGGACTTGGATTTCAATCTTCTTGAAACTGGTTGTCTTGCTTTTACAATTATTGTTACTGCATTCACTTTGCAGGTAAACTGTCCATAACACCTTCTGCATATATATTTGATAACTTCTCTTTCTTCTTTTCTAATATGATTTTATTGTATCTCATATAGGATGGAACATCACACTACATGAAAGGAGTGGTTCTTTTCCTGTGTTACATTATCATTGCTGCATGCTTTTTTGTTCACAAAACTCCACTAATTAGTAAGTATAGATCTTGCTATTCCAATGCATGAAGCTACATTACTTTGTTCATCTTTGTTAGGCTCCAATTTCAAAGTTGAAGCACAATATACTTCATTAGATAATAGTCAATGTATAAAAGGAGAACAAAATAAAATAACAAAAATAGCTCTCATATGTTGGACAAAATATGATGAAATTTGCTTTACATTTTATCCAATTTTCTCTTTGGCTAAAATACTTGTTCTGTCCATACAAATGTGCCATTTTCAAATAAAATGATGGTGGATTTGACTGTGTTAATTATCTGTGTTACAGATGAAGCATAGAGTAGGGTCAATTTCTGAGGTAGACCATGAATTGGGATGAGAGGTGCATACCCTTTTAGGTGGATGCTTGTGTCTTTGAAACTAAAGCTTGGAGGTCCACCAGAATGTCACAAAACCATAGAGCATAGCTTTGATGTTTCCCTATAATAATAAGGTATATATATAGAGAACAGTGTAACATTTAGGGTTATAATTTGAAACCCCTTTTCCCTTTCCTTTACCTTTTCCATGTTTCCCGCTTACTACATAATCACATCTTTTTTCACTCAATGAACAAAATAAATAGCTACCAAATAAAGTATGATGTTTTCCTTATTTCTAGCCTTTATATAGAAACTCTCATTTTAAGTTTCCTCATTACCATTTTTTTATTGATAAAAGTCGTCATGTTTATTTTAAATTAAACTTAATTACACATTTTATTACTAAATTCTTACATTATGGTTTTTTTAACATTTATTCTCTCCCAACATAATTTAGAGTGATTATCACCATAAATTGATTTATAAACCATTTGATTGATAAATTCTAATCACCACTAATATAAACTAATACATAAGTATCTAACTGTATGTTAACATGTCATAAAAAATTAAGAAAATAAAGTGATAACACAATGATTTTTTTTTGCAAAAAAATCTTATAAAACAATTTTTTTTTTTACTTTTTAGATGTTAACACATTGTTATACATTTAATGTGTTAATATAATAAGGGAAATTGAAAAAAAAAAAAGGATAGTAAACAAAAAAAATTGATTGATAAATTTTTTTAACATGATAATTAAATTATAAAATATTTAATAATCTTTTAATGTGTAAAGAGAAAATATTGATAGTGGAACTATGATTCAAGCACAACTTATTATTATGTTCGATAAGTTATTTAAAAATCATACTTAGCATTCGCGTATTGTAGTGATATCTGAATTTATACCAAAAAAATTGTTCTATTAATCACATTATCACAAATAAAATTAGCGTTTGACTTAAAAGACTTAGAAAAATTCATTACAAAAGATAAAGAAAAAAAAAGAAGACTAAGAAAATAATTAATCATTTATTACTCACATGTGCATCTAACTATAATCTCTAACTATTTAAACTATTCACCAACTAACTCAACTATATAATAGTAGTTATCGAAAATCTGAATTTAATAGAATGAATGAAACTATATATAATAGCTCTACGACTCATATAGACTTAGAAAAATAATTAACCACTAATTGATTACATGTGCATCTAACTATAATAGCTGATTTAACTAATCATCAACTAACTTAACTATATTATAATCTTAATTACACTAACCCAATACTTTTTCATTGCTTAAAAAAACACTGCTATTAAATTAAACAATTTATAAAAAAATATTTTACTCTTTCATTTCAATTGCATGTAATAAATTTGAATCACCTTAGTTTTTTTTCTACATTAGGGTCCATCGGATCTACGATTTTTGGTGTCGTCAACAAGTTGATAAAGTAATTGTTTTAATAATTTAAATATTGTTCTTCTTATATATTCTTATAAAATTACCAATAATCCTTTTACAATGTGATTTATTTCAATGAATGGTTTCAAATGCAATACTCAATATAAAGATACAAAATGACATTTGCCCATAGAAATACATGCTAAAACAATATAAAAGAATATTACTACCAATTTTTAAAAGTCAATGAAAATATAATATTTCAAAATAATGGACTCATTACTCAAAAACATCATTCATTGATATTTTGTTGAGTGATTATTTTATTTTTCTAATAAAAAGTATATAATATTAATAATATTTATATAACTTTTAATTTTAACAAGTGCATATAAATTATTTTTACCCTCCAAAATGGAAACCTTGAACTTAAGACCAACCACTATGACATATTATTATTCCCACAAAATGAGGGAACACGGTTTCGTCCAAATTGAAAGGAATAATGATTCAACTCTTGGAATCATAAACCCTTTTCTTTAAGACAAGGTGCACCACATAGTGGTAGAGCTAACTATAGATAAATAATTTTTTAATAAATTAAAAATAGAATAAATCAAGCTTATATATTATATTATAACCTATTTGCATAATGTTTCTGCAAATTCTCTCATCTATTTTTTTTTGTACATACTTGTAACCCCAAAATAATTTATTAGAGCGTAAAAGTTTTTTCTAAGGATTTCACAATTTAAAACTTCTTATAAATTATTTTATTTTAGTTCACCTTTCTCCACTTTGCTCATAAGCTTCGAAGACTTCTCCTGCAACTACATTTTTTAAAATAATTTCTGGATTATAAAAGAGTGGAAGAGCTACCTTCATGTATGATGTGACCACATTTATTTAAGTAGTTCCATTCGACATTAGGTAGGGAACTCACAATAAATTGAAAATAATAAAAGATATGAAAAAGAAAAACTAAGATTAGTTTATATATAAATTAAAATAAAAATTTCAAAAAATATGTAAAAGCATTTCTGCCACTAAAATTGTATGTATAAATTAATTTGTGTACAATAAATGAAGAATTATTATTCAACAATGTTGGAAAATTTTCTAAGAGAAAGAGTGTATAAGAGAAAAGATGACACCACTTCCAATATAAAACCTTAAGACTCAATGTTTATAGATCTTTGCTTTTTCTTTTATACACCTCAACTTTATCATTTTTACTCAATGTTAAATTTTATGTCCACTCTCACGCTTGAATACCTAACAAACAATACATTAACGGACCATTGGCTTAACCTGGGCGTTGAGTTTGGAAGTCAGTAATCTTTGATTCCTCCACCTATTTTGAATCACCAAGTGGGTTTGCTCAAATTTTGTTCAGTCAAAAACTACACACACTTGTTATTTTTTGTGTGTGTAAGAAATTCTATGCCATGAAAGTAAAGATTAATCTTTCCAAGACATTTATTTAAGTGGTATTCTTCTACTAGTATAAAATAATATGGTTGTTGGTGATAAAGTACATATTTGTAGCCATATTTGAAGAGCTCTATAAAATAACACATTCATGTCTCTTATCTTGGCAACAACCAGCATCTATCTTACTTGGAATTTTAAACTGAAACCTCTACCTTACAAGTCACAACTATGCCAGCCCAGAAACACTCCTCAAAAGAAGAGCAAATATAAACAAGTTGATCGGCATTAGGAGAGTTAGAAAGTCCACATTATTGCAACCCAAGTTCCACATACACGATGAGGCATCGCATTCATTAGTATAAAATGGTTTCAATTTGTAAGGGAGGGTCAGCATCTAGAGTGCCCCATCTGGCAATGGCAACCATAGAGGAGACAAACCATGTTGCTATCATCTTTGGGGTCACTGGACTTGTAGGGAGAGAGTTGGCTAGGAGGTTGCTACTCTTAGAACCTTCTTGGAAGGTTTATGGTGTAGCTAGAAAGCCTGAAACACCACCAACCCTTATAAGCCCTTGTTACCATTTCATCTCTTGCAATTTGCTGAACCCTTTGGAGACCCAGAAGAAGCTGTCTGGCTTACAAGATGTGACTCATGTGTTTTGGGTCACATGGGCTAGCCAGTTCCAATCAGAGACTCAAGAAAGTTGTGAGCAGAACAAGGTCATGATGTCCAATGCTCTAAACTCTATGCTCTCAATAGCCAAAAGTCTAAAGCATGTTTCCCTCCAGACAGGAACTAAGCACTACGTGTCACTGCATCCCCCCTTTGATGAAGAGAAGCTCCATTGTTACTACTACCATGAAGAGTTCCCCAGAATGAGCAGATCCCTTAATTTCTACTATGCCCTGGAAGATTTGCTCATTGAGAAACTGAGTGGTAAGGTCTATTGGTCTGTGCATAGGCCTGGTTTATTGTTGGGTAGTTCTGTTAGATCAATTTATAACTTCATGGGGAGCATTTGTGTTTATGGGGCTATTTGTAAACATTTAAGGCTCCCTTTTGTGTTTGGGGGGACTAGGAAATGTTGGGAGGAGGCCTACATTGATGGATCAGATGCTAGGCTTGTAGCTGATCAGCACATTTGGGCAGCCACAAATAGTGACATAATTTCCACCAATGGCCAAGCCTTCAACTCAATCAATGGCCCAACTTTCACTTGGAAGGAGGTTTGGCCAATTGTTGCGAAGAAATTGGGAGTGCAAGTTCAGCAGGACATGCTTGTGGAAAACTTTTGGTTTTCAAAAGCCATGGCTGGGAAGCAGAAAGTTTGGGAAGAGATTGTGGAAGAAAATGGGTTGGTTCATACAACTGTGGAAAATATGGCCAACTGGGAATTTTTAGATGCCTTGTTTCGTTTACCTTTCAAACTCTTGGGGAGCAGAGACAAAGTTGATGGACTTGGTTTTGGTGCAAGGTACAAGACATTGAATTCAATATTGTATTGGATTGATCGCATGAGAGATGAGAAACTGATTCCCTAGGCTTTCTTCGTGGCTTTGACTTCAACTTTGAAGTTTTTGGTAACACAAATTTATGGAGCACAAGAATCTAGAGTTTTCCGTAAGAAAATTAGTGGCAGGGTGTGCTTTGCATGTGCTGGTTGACCAGACCCTTTATTGCTGCATAGTTTACCAGTTTATATACAGATGGAATCATCCAATTTAATAATGTATATAACTTATTTTCTAGATCAATGTCCCTTTGTGTCACTTATGTATGGATACAGGTGGAGGAGTTGCTTTGTCTTCATCCATTGACAATAACAACCCTATCTTTGGTTTAATGTTTGCACTTTCCACATTTTATTTTCAATTTCTGCACTAGTCATATACTAATTAAAAGAAAATTTTAATCTAAGCTCTAAGATCAGTTTATCAAATGTTTAGGTAGTTGTTTTTTAAGTCCTTTCTTCTGGTCATATTTGAGACCACTTTAACTTAAGTAATTGATATATTTTTCAATTAATCCTCATAATATTTTATAAGTATTAAATGCAAAATAACATCTTTATACTTTGTTTTAAAAAAGCATTTAATCAACATTTCAAGAAAAAAAGAAGATAAAATATGTTAAACTCTTTCACAAGTTAAAATTAAGTTAGTGTTCTATTAAGATTCTCTTGAATAAATCAATTAAACATTGCACGTATTCTGATTTTGTACTATGAATATTTATATAATTTAGCTTAACACTTTTTTATACCATATTTATCGATTTCTAACTACATTATGAAGTAGTAAACAAGTTGAAATAAAAAAAGCTCTACTGAACATGATGTATATTTATAACTAAATAATTTCATGTGTATCGCTGAAGTTCAACAGATAATCACATAACATTTCCTTTCTTTTACAAAAGGTTCGACATTCATTCATAATGATACCTCTTCCTAGTTCCTAGCTTGCAAGGATAAAAAATAGGTAGAATAAGAACAGAAATTGGAGCTTCTACAATAGTTGATTTGGAAAGGAACCAAGTCCAAAAAAGAAAAGGGTAAATGGCACCGTTGAGGAAACATGTCAATGCACTGATTTGATCACCATAATAAACTGAACTGCATGTGATGCTCCCTCAGTCCATGATGTAAAGATTGTCCAATAATGTAGAAATCATCAATCATGGATGTTTAGCAGTGTCTTCTATCATCCTGAACTCTAAATTCTTGAATCACCTCTTTTGGAAGTTCAAGACTTTAACTGACACGGCAAAGGAACCAAAGAAGAGGATGTTGAAGCAAATAAGCACAATGACTGACAGCAACACTGATGACATTCCATTAATTGTTTCGTCATATCCAAGAGTAACAGCAATATACTCTTTCACAGTGCCTTGGAATCCAGGTCCCTCAAGCATTTCTTCCACATCGCCAAGCTGAGATGTGATAATGCCACGAAGTGTCCATGAAATTGGGCAGAGATAATGGAACCAAAGCCACCATACAGGAATATGCTGAAACATTGCAAGACTCGTTGATATTAGGCCAAAACAAAAGAAAAATGTTAGATACATCTAATGTACAAAGTTATAGGCTGTTTAACTCACAGATTTTGGGATAAGAAATCCGGATACAAGATTCCATAGAGAGTAAAATGCAGAAGAAATAACTGCTGCAAACTGTTGGGTAGGTGTAATGCCAACAGCCATCATGCCGTAGAAGGTGAAGTACATGAATGTAAGGAACAAGAACACAAGATAGAGCAAAAATTTTCCTGCATTAGAGAAGAAAAGCCATACTCTTTATTTTAGTGTTTGTCTGAGGACAAATTTAGGAATCCAACACGTGAAAATATAAATATGTAGGTAGAAAATTTCTCAATATTTGGTAGCCGGGACCACACATATTCATGTTAAACCTCTTCAGCTACTATCTTTTATAACTAAATGAGTTATGATTAATGTAACTAGAGTGAGAAGTCATTCTTTCTATGATGTAAAGGTGGATAACAGGTCCGTGATGCAGGAAGCATATCAATATGGAAACTTGAGATCTTACCAGCATCCCTTTCAAAATTGACCATGTAATATGTGATTACTCCAAATAATATTGTCTGAAGAGCAACGTATGGGATCTCCACCAGCCCCTGTTAATAAGATAAAGTAACCATGACATATGCACTCTGAAAATGAAATATATAGCCTTGAAAATCATTCCTGGTAAATTGGCACCTACCTGGGCAATTGCATATGAGATTGGAGAGTACATTCCAGCTGCTTTCTCCCTATAAAACACTGTCCTTTCTATTGAAACAACAGGTTGTACAGAAGATGCATTGTTTACTCCAAGGAAAAGACAAGCAGAAAAGAGTGCACCCATAATTACATACACTTCATGTGTTGTTCCCCTGCAGAACATTCAGTGACATAGTTATCATAAATATTTTTGCTTTTGTTTTCATGGACGAGATACCTTTTCTGATGGAAAAGACATTATGAAGAAGGCATACCTCTTTGTACCGATGTCCCAAAATACGGTACCAAATATCAAGGCGCATATTATTGTAAAGAATATCCTCATTGCATTGTAGGGTGGACTCCTCCAGTATACTATATTCTGCTTCCATAAACACTTGAGAAATTGTGCCATTGTGTTTTGTGAGTATATGGTGTCAAACTTCAAAGGTTCTGAGCCAGGAGGAGGTTGACCATATTCCTTAATAGATGATAACACCCCCCTGAGGTAAAAATGTGACAGAATTATTAGTCCCATATGGAAACAGTCTTTCTATGCACAATGTAGTAACCTAATAATGATTTTTATATTTCGAAGAACTGATGAGCTTTTGTTATTAATAATGTTATTATTGTTATTATTTATCATATTCATAGACCTTACCTATTCTTCAAATACAAAAAAGTGTAAGGGAGACCACGCCAGGGAGCACACAAGAAAATAATTAAGAACCTGAATTGTTCGGAATTTTCGTAAACTTCAGCAAAGTCTACACCAAGTTTCTCTTCAACAGCTGGTGTGGTAATCTCAAGCATCCATGTAGCTGGATTGTAGCCACTGGGGATTGGAGCGATTCCTTCAAGAGCCTGCAGAACAAATAGGAATGGAATTTAACACTTTCAAAAAAAAAAACTCAACAAGATACAGAAAGAGAATTTTCCTTCGAAACAGAATTCAGTATTTCAGTTTGAACTTGTAATCATTTCAGTACTTGAGTGGCTTTAATTCCTTGAACTAAAAAATATTCGAAGGTAGAGGGTTTTGACAAAAGATGCTTGCTTAAATTCCATGAACTAAATATTCAAAGGTAGAGGAGGGTTTTGACAAAAGATGTTTGCTTAAATTCCATGAACTACTGATCCTCACACTACTAGCAATGGAATGTGAAAATATATAAGAAATGATTGAAGATAGTGTTACCTGGAAATATTTTATCATAACATCTGACTGCCTTCCAATCTTTCCTCCATAGATGACTCGTCCTCCACGTTTCATTAGAAGTAGCTGAGGATGAAGAATCAAAGTTTAGACCTCTGAGGTAAGCTACTTAATCATTAGTTATAACAATGGTAAATTGACTAGAGATAGTAATTGAACAACTAACCTCATCAAATGCTTCAAATATATCAATACTTGGCTGATGGATGGTGCACACCACTGTTCTACCAGTATCAACTGTATTGCGAACTGTTCTCATCACAATGGCTGCTGCACGAGCATCAAGCCCGGATGTGGGTTCATCCATGAAAATAATGGAAGGGTTTGCTACAAGCTCCACTGCAATTGTCAGTCTCTTTCTCTGCTCTGTTGATAAGCCAGAACTACCAGGCATTCCAACCAAAGCCTGCCTTAAACTATCAAGCTCCACTAGTTTCATTACTTGTTCAACAAATTCCTGTGGAAGAGATCACCATGTCAATGAACTCTTCATAATTAAGCATGCTAAGCTATTCATTATTATCACTTGTTCAGTAAGGAACTTACAAGCTTTTTCTCCTGGCTTACTTCCTTTGGAAGCCTTAACGAGGCAGAAAACCACAGGGACTCCTCAACTGTCAGCTGAGGAGAATGTATGTCATTTTGTTCCACATATCCTGAAATTCTGGCAAACGTTTGTTGCACTTTAGGATGGCCAGATATTTTAATTTCACCCTCGATATATCCTCCTGTTTTCCTTCCAGCAAGAACATCCATCAAAGTGGTCTTTCCAGCTCCACTTGATCCCATCAAAGCTGTAAGGACACCAGGTGCAAAAACGCCGCTCACGTTTGACAAGAGCTTCAGTCTAGTTTCTCCTAAGCCTTGTTTTGCTATCTCCTGGTGAAAGCAAGTTTATTCAGAATTAGTTAATGGTGAAACAACTTCTACTACTTGTTTTTGTCATTGAGAAAAACGCATTCAAGAAACTGAAACTACAAATGCCCCTCACCTTTGGCATATCAACGTAATAATTGACAGCATTGAATGTCATTGTCATAGGTTCAAAAGGAAGAATCATTCCCGAGGCTTTTCCTTCATCACCGCTAGATTTGGATCCGTTTTTATCAGAACTCTCTTTTGAGTCCTCTTCATCACCAAGAAGAATAGATCGTGCTTTTTGGAGTGCTGTCGAATGCAAAAGCCAAAAGATTATTAAACTGGTCTTTGACTGGACAAATGATAGTCCTTGGAGATCAACCATTGCATACCAAAAGAAACTCCATTGATGAAAATGAGGATAGAAAGATGAGAAAAATTGTTCTAAACTTACGATTCAGATAGCTCAAGCCCCACGTGATCAAGCAGTTGAAAATAATGGTGTAGAGTGTTAAAACTCCAAAACCAATCCAATACCAGTAATCATCAGATGGTATATTGAATCCGTTGAGAACATTGTGACCAACTGTGTCTCCCCCGGAAGCAGAATGCTAAAACACAGTTTCCATGGTTACATGAATCTTCTATAAACCACTAGCAATAGGGATGGAAAAGCAATAAAAAAATTTAATTAGCATGTATGAAATACCTGCATCCATCTAGTGGCAGTAAATTCATTGACTGAAATTGCTCTTTGTCCATAGGTAAGAGGTGACAACCAGTAACCCCAAATCCACCATGGCTTAATCATTGCTGAAATAGTAACAATCAAATCATTAACTACAAAACTACATTATATCTGCATTTTATTCAATGGTTCTGGCTTCAGCCTACCTTTTGGGATAATAAATCCTCCCAGCAAGAAGATGATCATCAGTGCAGCTGATCCAAACGTATTAGCAATGACCATGTCACGTGCAAGAGCAGCCATGAACCGGAAGAGACCTAATGCCATTTGGTGAAGCATAAGTAGGAGAAGCATGTAGCGGAAAAACCTGAAATATTAATCAGAATGCAAAGAGTATTATTTATTAGTCTTGAATATTTTCGAAATGAAAAAGAATTCCCAACAAATGATGTAAAGATAAGTACCTTCCAGGAGCAGGGGCAAATCCAACAGAGTAGTACACCACACAAGTCCACACCACAGCTTCAACAAGGGAATATGGTACCCCAAGAATCCAAGTGGCCAAAGACCATGCCCATCCAGGATAAAACAAATTGCCTCTTTGTTTGTAGAAGACTGGTAGCCGAGCTATCATGAGTGACAACTCAGAATATCCATTAAACATCATGTGCACCAGTCCAAAAAATAGCGCGGATTGATAGAGATTGCCATAAGCCTCATCCTTTTCATGATACTTTGTTTGTATGAACATTGTGCATGTGACAAGTCCAACAAATGTGACCTTTTACAGCAAGAGAAATTGTCAAATTTAAAATTATAAGATGCCTCCAAACAATGACTGAGAAATCATAAACATTGACAGTTCTATTCATATATATGTTGTGTATTTATAGCGTGTTTTGAACTCCGAACTCATGATCATCTTGTTTATATGTTTTCCATGTTGAATTGCTTGATTGGAAATGTGTTGGAGATAATCTATAGTCCACATTTAATATACTTTTAAGTTGTAAGAGATTAATGGTTGGAGCCTGTCTAACTTATCATGAATTCAACTCGTACAAAATTAAAAATTGAAAAAACTATTTATAGAAGCAGTGCATTACAATTTAATTGGGTTTGTATATACCTGGCAGGTCCTGAAAATATAAAGAAACCTGTGCCCGTTGAGCAAGGTCAACTCTCGTGACAAACAAGCCTTAAAGAGCTCCCATTTTGGCACAGCAAATCTAGTTGTGGGCAAAGCTGAAGGATGACTCTTTGATTTATCAAAGGGTGCAGCACACATGGATTCCACAGCCTTTCCAAATCTAGAGTTGTTAAAGGCTTCTGCAATCTCTGGCACTGAGATAAATTTATAGGGCTTTGAAGGATCAGACCAGTATTGAGCTTGATCTTTTTTGGAGGTCACCTGACATACGAAAATACCAAGTTTTAAGCAATAATAACTTCTTAAGGCATGTGAGTTTGACCGTTAAAAAGCAAAAATTTACAAATACCTCTTGAAGAAAATCTGCAACTCCCTTGCGGGGTGGAAGTTTGAAACCTAATGATTCAAAAAACTCCAGCACATCTTCTCTGGGACCTTGATATACCACATACCCATCTGACAGAAGCAAAAGATCATCAAAGAGCTCAAATGTTTCCGGTGCAGGCTGAAGTAGAGCCACGAGCACAGTAGCTTCCATTTGATGAACAAAATTTCTTATGCATTTAACAATCTGGAATGTAGTAGAGCTATCGAGTCCAGTTGATATTTCATCCATAAATAGAGCTTTTCGCGGTCCAACAATCATTTCTCCTGAAGAAAAAAATATGAAATGCAAAAGCTTGTCATTGCTAGCTAAAATTTTCAGCTTCAATTAGTTCCTTGGTAATGTCTTAATCTTCTGGAATGTATATGCCACAGTCAAAACTAACATGGATTCAAATTCCTGAATTATGTTACTTTCTCTATTCTATTATATATTAATGTCCTATCTTACGAAAAAAAAGCAAAATTACAATAGAAATCTCAAATCCTGTCAAAGCTATCTTTCACATTACAAGTGGAATGAATTAACTTTATCTAAAAAATAGAGGGACAGAAATTGGACCCGTTTTGTATGCAGTTAGATTAATATATCACTACAAGGCCAAATTTCAAAGAAAATTGCAACAAATTCCTAGAGAAGGGAGAGAGATCACCTGTTGTAACTCTCCTTTTTTGGCCACCAGAGACACCCCTTAACATTTCATTTCCCACAACCGTATCTGAACATACATCAAGACCAAGCACTTTCAAAACATAATCTGTCATCACATTGTGCCTTTTTCCACCAACAATTGATGCCTGTTGAGTAAATCAGTTTCAAAAGACACAAATTAGAGGACCTTCATGAATATATTTCACATATATGCATGATATTTCACATATTTAAGATGAAACGACCTTCATGAATGCATCAATTTCTGGACTTGGCATTATGTTCTTCTCCTTCTCCAAGCGTTCCAGATTTTTCACAATTTCTGTTTGTCACATTAGACAAGAAAAGTAGTATTAGAACTGTGAAATGGAAAATAAAAATAATGAAAATTTTACATAATGAAATTAGTATATCATATACATACCTGCATCACTTGAACCTTGACATCTGTTAGCAAAATCAAAAGTTTCTCTTACTGTCAGTTCTGCGATGTGATTATCAGTTTGGCCGGTGTATGCAGAAGCCCTTTGAATGCAAAACTCGCTTTGCTCATGGCCATTGTATGTGATACTACCACTTTTCTGCAAAGGTATTACAAAAAACAAAGTTGTAATGTAATTCTAGGATGAGAATGAAATTTTGAAAAATGATTTAACGTGTCAAAATTCAGAATTTGACTTATTCCAGTTAGATAAAGGCTATACAAACCGAACCAATGGAATAATGATTATAGCACATCGGTTTCATACTTCATTTGCTGTACAATAATTGGAGTACACAAACAAAATGGTTAATATAGACACCAGTTTTTGCAGAACTCCCATATATAAAAAAAGTTGACTAAGTTAGGTTGCCCTACATAATAGTTTAGAAGTATTTATTTCAAAGAACCACAATGAAAAGTAATGTATGTATATAATATATATATAAACCTCACAGATGGAATGAGAATATGAGATGCTTTGCAATTATCTAACTTTATACACTATCAGTATAAAAAAGTTAAAAAGCTATAGTTAATATAATTTTAAAGCAGTTATCATAAAAATCAACCAGTTTATCACATATATCAGTTTATCAATAATAACAGTATGAAAATCGTTCAAGTAACTACGTATTTATTACTCATAATTTAATTAATGTTAACCATTAGTTATTCAGACCAAAGGGTATCCCAATTCAGGCTAGAAGTTGTACTACCTTGAGATTGCTATCAAGCTTTCCCGCAAGAGCCAAAAGTAAGGTAGTTTTGCCCGATCCAGGAGGTCCTAACAGCAACGTCATCCTACAAATAACACAAAACATTAAGCTTCATATTCATCTCAATGCAGACATATATGAAACTGGAATTTCTCCATCTAAAAGTCTATTAAAACATTTCTCATTGAAATAGTATATGCTTCATTCATTATTATACTAGTAAAAAAGTAATCGATTCAAATTCACTAGCCCACTGCAAACGTTTGGCTAAATTTAAGTACTTTGTTTTATCATTTCTACTCAAATGAGGTGAAGCTAGATTAGTGTGTATACTTCCATGAAGAAAATAAGCAATGTAACATAACAGAAAAAGATTACCTTCCAGGCTTGATAACACCACTGATGTTATTCAAGATGGTCAAGGAATGTCGTTGAGATTGACATATCCCCATGCCCGTTATCATACCCTGAATGCCATCATCACCAATATGAATCAGTTTTCTTTGCAAGTTTTTTCACAAGTCACTAACAATCATGGATAAAACAAACAAGAAAATAAATTAAATAAATGCATCTCATAAACTTAAAGTAAGTTATCTATGCATTAAAAATTGGGAAAAAACATACGGTTATCATTACTTTTAAAAACTCGCGATCCGTATATCATTACTCTTAAAAATAACTTTTGAATAAGTATATGATAATAGAGTTTCACAGCTTTAGGAATAAGCTTATTTCTTTTTTATAACATTCTTTTAGCACAAGTATTTACAAAGAAGCCCTAATGTTAGAAGTTATGGTTTCATGCATACTACTTAAATTCTTTGATTACTAGACTGATCCTAAAGAGCTATATAATTGAACTAATGTTATATTAAACATAAAACATAATCAGTATTTTCTTAAAAAAGTAATTTGATTATAAATGTTTTTATCTGGAAGTTCAACTGGTATATATTGTATGAGAGTGAGTAAAAGATATTAACCTCAAAGACATCTCGCGTGTAATTGATCAAAGTTGGCAGAGCTCTTGAACCTAACTGAACATCAGCTCCGATTGTCAAGTTTCTGTATCTCACTTCGATGCTTGGGACCTCCAATCCAACGCTTTTGCATTCAACAACACAAACAATTTAAATGCAAGATCATATTTACAACCTTTCATGCATGTAATGTTAAAAAATAAGCCTCAATTTCATAGACACATGCATTTTGATGATCAAAATGGTTTACTTTAGAATTCTATGTTCTTTCAAGTATGAAGCATACAAATAAATGAAGCCTTCTTCCCAAAAAAATTAATATATTATGCAGATTTAATTACTTAATAATATTATCTAATCATAAATTATTACACATGTCATGTATGGTAAAACATTGATTTTTGTGATATTTATTTTAAAATTTATATCTAATGATTTTAAACATTGATCGGCAGTGAAGGATTAGTGTAATAAAAATTACAAATTTTCCTTTTGATTTAAAACTTTTATATTTTAGTCTGTCATGCCAGTAACTAGATTTGAACATAATAAGATATTATGTAAACTACTTCAACCCTTATCAGTAGGTTGTATAATTTTTTTACAAGAAAAAGTGTACTTTTTAATGTTAACTATTTGATCTAATATAAAAGATGACAAAGTGTTTTACTTGTTGAAGCGTTCCTTGATGGCAGAAAGAAGCTTGTAGTTGTCTTGTTCATTGGTGGCCAAAGCATCCTTGACGAGGCGTTCACGGTTGTACCGATTCAGCTTCCTCACATCAATTTGCTCTAAAACCTTACCTTGTTTCTCTCCTTTGCTGATCTCTGAAGATGCTTTCCTAATCAACGCTATGTTGCTACGCTTCTCCGTCGGCAACCTCAACAGCGCCGCCATCTGAAGCTCCTCCTCGTCCTCCTCCACCCATTCTGCATTGGAAGCCTTAGAAAACGACTCCTTCCCCGTCTCCAACGCCATGTCGAAACTAAAACCAGCTATCGCCATCTTTTCTTTTTTATTTCCTTACAAAAGGACTCCTCCTCTTTTCTTTTGATTTCTTTCTCTTGTATCAGAGAAAGAACATCCGAAAAGAGGAGGAAAAAAAATGCTAAAAGAGAAATAGAGGAAGAAGAAGGAAAAGTTTTAATAAAATGAATGAATGTGAACGACAAGGATTTAGATTAGGTATTTATACGTAAGCCATGCATTGCATGGCCAGAGGTGAGACCGAGTCTTGTGCATAAACGGTTTTTATTTTGAAGACAAAATTAGGCGTAACATTTGTTTTGTTTCTTTTTCTGGGATATGAACGATGCTTGTAGAATTGTAATGCATTTTTGTAGGAAACCTTTTTTTCACACTTATTATCTATTAGTTGAGGAGGATAATAATATGTGGTTTTAAATTTATGTTTAGTCGTCAAATAACATCGTCTTAGATAAAAAATTTAATTCAACCCACAATTTTTATACTTTGTTTGGATGGGATGATTCAACCCACAAATTTTATAGTTTGCTTAGATGGGATGATTTAAGAGAAAAATGTATTTATATGATAAATTCAATTTTTTTTGGATTAAGATGAATTGTTTGAGCAAATGAATTAGAAGGAAATTAAAATTTAAGAATTTTAAAAAATATTTAAAATAATTAAAATAATAGAATTTGAAATTTACTTAAAAATGAAGAAATTGAAATTTTACTATGTCAAGTTAATCACATTAATATATGCAAAGTTGAGTTAAGTCTAAGTTAAGTTAGGCCAAGTTGAGTTAGGACTAGGTTGGACTGGCCCAGTCGAGTTGGGTTCAGGTCAAGCCAAGAGTGGTCCATGTTGTGCTGAGTTAGTCGAGTTCAATTTCGTCAAGTCAAATTGGGCTTGCATCAATCTGACCCACGTAAGGCAGAGCGGAGTAAAGTGTGACTCTCATCAAACTAAGTCGAGTTGGATTCGCGTCAAGCTAAGTTAAGTCAAAATTATGTTGGACTGAGTTGATTTGCGCTCATTTAAAGCCGAGTTGAATCCATGTCTGCGTGAATTGAGTTAAGTCCACGTCGGGTAGAGTCAAGTTAAGCCCACGTCAAATTGAATTGAGTTAGACCCATCCCAAATTGAGTCGAGCAGCTTACCTTGGGTCAGATCAAGTCGGAGTCACATTAAACTTAATAGAGTTAAACTTATATCGAGTCGAGTTAAATCAAACCTAAGTCAAACTGAGTCGTAAATATATATATAAAACAAATTACTAAGTATTATTTTAATATTTAATTTTATTAATATTATTTTGTAAAGTTTAATTTTAAATTTTATATTTAAAAGTAATTTTTAAATTTATTTTTATCTTAAAAAGAAATTTTTAATTATTTTATTTAAATAAAAAATTAAAATATAAGATATTTTAATTATTTTTAAAATAAAATATTAAAAAATCAAAAGTGTTTAATGATAAATAATTCAAATATCTTATATTTGAATTTTTTTAAATTTTCCATCCAAATACGTTGCTAAGATATTATATATATATATATATATATATATATATATATATATATATATATATATATATTTCAAACATATAAAAATGAAGGAAGTGTGATTTCTTTTTCTAAAAAAATAAGGATGTAAACATGCAAAATCATGTTTATTATTTAAAGGAAAAGGTTACTCGTGTAAAACACCTTAACATATTTTTTATTTTTTTAGAAGAATTTTGTTGAAAAGTTTTTTATAAAAAAATTTAATATTGACAAAAAGAGAATAATCAAATAAAAATATGACATTCCTAACAATTTTTAAAAGTATTGGTAAGCTATGGAGAAAGAGTGTCAGAACATGATATCCAATGTCGGGGTTCGTTAATGTAACATCCCAAAAATACAAATAAACAAAGTAATTCACTAAATCATGTATCATCATTATCATAATAATATATACTCAGATAAGGATCATACAAGCAAAAGATGAACATATGCATATACAATCATCCTCAAATAGTTGTACAAAGTTAAACACATGCCCCGACAAGTAGGCAGTCTCAGATTACAAAAAAAATAAAGCAGCTAAGGGGGTCTAGCTTTTCTCCAGCTTGGCCCCACTACCTGAAGTCACGTCTCTCCTGTTATCTGCTCCCGTGTCAAAACACGATCATAGCAAGTACAAATCAAACCATGAAAGAAAAGGGGTAAGCCAAAAATCAATATTTCCATAATTAAGTCTATACATGAACATTAATTTAATCATCCACACTATTCAATCAATCAGCCTACCGAAGGCTATGGCAATCACACACATAAGACTGACGACTTCTGGAAGACTGTATGGACTTAGACAGCTGAAACTAACACCTAATACACGATATGGGAATTAAATATTATATCTCAACCTCTACCACCATGTGAGTCAAGGTGAAAGAATTAGGCCTTTTCCCGTAGGTCATCCTAATCCAATCTCCGTCGACTTCTCACAACTGATGACAGTGTCTACGTGACTCTGATCATCAGTGAAGTCCGAATATTCCATCAGGAAATCCCTAGTCCATACACACTACTATTATCACATACAAGCACAACACACCACAATCATTCAAACTTGTTCCACCTTAATATAACCCATTGGCTTTACTGCCAGGTACCTCATGAAATTATCCCTCTGACCTTACCGCCAAGTAACCCCTCAAATATCTTCATCACAACATATCATTCCTCAATTTCACATCATATAGCTCAACATATATCAATCTCATATAACACAAGTCATACATTCTTCAATTTCATAAAAGAAACACAGTCTGGGTGCAGGGGTTCTCGCTTGGGCGAGGGCTGACCAAAATTGGACAGCAACTCTCCTAAAACTTGGTCATTTTCCAACTTTGACCTGCTCAATTTACACAGTTTATAGCAGACAGTTCATCACCAACTAAAGCAATACAATAATTTGGGGCATTGGTCATCCCATTCAACATTCATTCATCACATAGAACAATTCCTGCCAATTTCTACTTATTAACTACTCACATTCATCACAACAAGTTGAGATTCAATCAAATTCATATCCAAATGAAATCCATCATACACATAACAGTATATTCCAATTCACTTCTACTCAAATCAAGTTTAATTCAACAATTTATGAACTAAAAGGTATTTCAACATAATGCATCAAGCTCACGAAAGAGAAACTCAATTTAACGCATAAAATGCCTTTCGCTTCACCTTAGCTAGAAAAGGCACCTAAGCAGATTCAATCCCTCAATCAACTGGGAATTTCCCACTTTTCATTGAAGCTTTTAAAGATACTAAATTTAAGACTTCCCCTTATATGTTGCTCCTGCAGCTCCTTTATCGTCAAAAGTGCTCCTTTTTCCTCTAAGTGCTCACTTAGTACTCTAGGGGTACTTAAACGCAAAATGACGAGCATTAGCACTGTCCCAACACTTCACAGAGGAAGAGCAAGCCCAAAAACAGCGCATGCGACATGAAATTGCACGAAGAACGAAAATCCCCAAATTGGAACCCTAAAAAGGTGCGAATTTGAAAACTCACCTAATCGAAGATTCTGATCGGTGCAAAACGTTGCTCTCGTGACGTTTGTCGCGTAGGCGGTCTCCGCTCTTCAATCGGACAACAAACCGTCAAGAAATCGAAGGGAGAAAGGAAGAAGAGAAAAGAGCTCTAGAGAATGAGTGAAAGAGGAGAGATAGTGTTATTTGAATAATGAAGAATAAAAGGAATTAAATACTTAAGGACGTGGGTCCCACTCCTTTGTTCCTCATTATTTTAATACTCTATCCCTTTCTCAGTCAATTATTTTCTAGATTCTTACAGTTAATCAATATTTTTATTTAAATTAATCAATATCTTTATTTAAATTAAGAAAATAGGTGTCTTTTTCTTTAATACATTAATAACGTTGTCATTTTTCTAAGATTATATAGGAAGATGGGATTCTAATGAAATAGATGAATTAAATGAGGTAAAAGTTTAAGGCATATGATCCTCTATCACTTTTCTTGTTCTTTGTCCATGAGGATGAGAAATTGGGCAATTCTTGATTATAAGTTACAGTTATAATTGGAGATAAGATGAAGTTATGAATATGTGCAATAAAGGTGAGGCTTACAATTGTTTGCGTGTGGTGCTCGAAGATAAATTTTCATAGAAGTTGATTAAATGTTCTTTTCATGACCATCGGTTGGATGAGATAACATGTCTTCTACACTACAAGGTTAATGTGATTCCTTTTGTTTTCCTTGGTCTCATTCATTGCAGTTGATCCCCATGGAAACCAGTGATAAGGTATGAAAAAAGAATGTCTTATTGAAACAGTATGCACATCTCTTTCAATGCATGAATTGTTCTTAAAGTTACTCTTGCATCCAATCTAGTTTCTTGGAAAAAAAAATATTGAGGATAAATTTTTTCACAAAACAACATCCAATATCATAGTTTTTTATTTTAAGAAGAAAATTATGAGTTTTAAACTAAAAAAAAAGGAAATTTTATTTTAATCTTATATTTAAGTTTATATAAGAGAGTATAATCATCACATCACTACAATTCTTGATAAGTATAAATAACATAAAAATATCCTTAACAACAATTAAATGATACAAAAGTCTCTTAAAATTATTAAAAAATCAATCTTTAAAATATAAATATATTTAATTATAAAATAAATTTTAAGCTCAAGTTATGAAAAGTAATTTCTCATTGGAAGAATGATGCTTAAGTGACCAATTGTCGTTCCAGTGATAGGGATATGCACTTAAACCATGGATGCTAGTTTAACATGGTCTGCTCAGGAATTTATACATTATTTGAACATTATAGTTTTATCAACAGATCAAGAAATCAGTTCAAAATTTTGGCAACAAAGCATCTCGTTTCAATCTTCACTCAAGCAATATTAGGATGTTAGAGTTAAGCAAGCATGACATTTGACTCAAGGGAGGTTAAGAAACTTAAAGCAACAGCAAAGTCATCACTCAAGCATCATATCAATACTCAAGCAAAGATGAATTGTTGGTAGGAGAGTTCGGGATGCAATTTGGTTCAATTTTTAGTTAAAAATACATTTGAACCAAACATAAAATTATATATGATTTGGTTTGGTTCAGTTTAAACATAAAAAAAAAATTGAACCAAAGCAAACTAATTTTTATAATTTGGTTTGAATTGGTTTTGCGGTTTTATGATATGATTTTTTTGAGTTAAATATGTTTTTAGTCTTTGAACTATTTGTCAAAATTATGTTTCGTCCTTAAGGCAAACATTAGTCCTATTTGATCCTTATATTTTATAAACAGGTATAAACGATCGTTGATGACAAGTAAAAACGTCTTTTGAGGAAATGGACGAAACAAATTTTGACATCAATTTATAAAGTATAATGACAAAATAGGTCCAACATTTACTCCATGGACGAAATACAATTTTGATAAATAGTTTAGGAACTAAAAACATATTTAATCCTTTTTTATTAATATGTGTATTATATTATACATTGTAGTATAAAAACTAGATAACTTTCCTTTTAATAATATCTTATTTTGTTTTAGCATTTTACACTACCAGAATAACTCTTCTTCCATCTCATTATATATTAAACATAATGTGTTGTTCCTCTACTATGGATTTATAGGCATGAACTAAGTTAGATATGTTAAATTTTTCTCTTGCATAAACATCTCTCATATAAGTAAAATAATAGATAATATGATAATATTTAAATAATTGATTGCGATAAGATTTGAGACTTGGGTGATTTTTATTTATGTATATGTTGCCAAGTGTTACTACTTTCGAGTTGAATTATTTTTTATCTTAACTTTTAATGAATGTAGTTACTTTCTTCTATTTTGTGTTGGTAATTTAATATGATCATAATGTTTGCATTTGTATGATAAAACCATAATTCTTGGTCTCCAAACTAATTTTTAAAATTAGTATTGATTAAAATCATTTCAAGATAATAATTAGTTAGGAATAAATTTTACTAAGTTGATCTGTTTTATTTTTAAAGCTTCAATTATGGAATAGTTTAAAAATCACAACTTTAGAATCTTAAGAAAAATATGAAAAGTAATCTTTAAAAATAATTGTGATTAAATTACTTAATGTATTAGAATCCATCATATCATTTATTTTCATGTGATAGATGCAAAAATTTAATTGTTGATATGATTTTTACTGTATTGATTACTTGTAACATGATGAGGAGTTTAGGATTAACAAGAATTTAATAAATATCTTTAGATTTTGTTAACAAGAATTATTATAAAGTACCATTAGAATCATCTTACATAAATATTTGATAGGATATACTCATAGATATTTAATCTTAAATTACACATTTCCATAAAATGTATATTACTTAGACCAATGGTTAATTTTTTTTATTTCACTCAAAAATATTTTTCAAAACAAAATATTATATTTACTGTTTTATTAGAAATTTACTTTTGATAGAAATTGAATAGTAATTTTTTGTGGATATGATATTTAAAGATGGGAACAATCAAACTTCAATCTCTTAAAAGAGATTTTGAGAATGAAAAATAATAAATAAAAGAAAGTTTGAATTAATAATTTAAAGATTGTTTGAATTGGTAAACCAAATAAAGTCTCTCATTGAGATACAATGGATTATCTAAGAGTTGTTGATAAAATTCTTATTAGTTTGACAAAACAATTTGATCCAATGGTGGTTATCATAGAAGAAACTAAAGACTTGCTAATCATATTGTCCTAATATACTCACTCAAATCTTACGAACAAATATTTTTGGATCACAACATAATGAGTTGAAATCATATTTCAATCAAAATTTAAGGTATCGACTCAAAAAGATTAATTAACAAACATTCTTAAGTCTTCTAAATTTGACAAATTTGAGAGATGTAGAGGTAAAGGTAGAGGTGGAGGAAGAGGAAGAGGAAACAACTCTTCACTTAGAAGAGGAAGATGCTACTATGACAGAAGAAAGAAAAATTGTTAGAGTAGAGGCATATCACACTATTATAATTACAAAAAGATATGAGTATGTTCACAAGAATTGTCACTTTGGAAATCAACAACATAATTCATTTGTTAAAGTAGAAAATAGTGAAGGGAACTTGATATTTCCTTGTCAAAAGATAAATCAAAAGCATAAGAACATATGGTATTTGGACAATGGATACAATTATCACAAGACTAGAGATAGAGAAAATTTAGTTTGACATGGATTCTTCATTTGTCTCAAAAAGTTAAATTAAAAAATGAAAAGTATGTTGAAGTATAAGGTAAGGACAACATTGAAATTACAACAAAGAAAAGAGATAAAATGATTCATGATACTCTTTCTATACTAAAATTAGAAAGAAAAAATATTTACTATTAAACAACTTTTCAAGCATGATTATTCTATTTAATTTGAAAATTGAAAGTGCAAAAATTTTTATTAAAAAGAAAGAATTGTTGTTTTACTAAAAATGATAAATAACATTAACATTCCACTCTCTCTTATATGAGAGAAAACTTAGCTTGAGAGTTAAAAAAAAATTATGTGACACAAAAGCCTTGAAGATTTCAATTACAATGGTTTTAAGTTATTATGTGGTGTTTGAGTTATCCAAAACTAAGAAAAAAAATTAATTATGTGAAGGATGTATGCTTGACAAACATAATTGCCAATAATTTCCAAATGGAAGGGTAAGAAGTGTTACAATTTTTGCGTTGTATATGGATGACTTATTTTTTAATAAAAACAAATTAAAGTTGGTTGAAGATTTTAGAATATAAATAAGGGAGAGATATGAGATGAACAATTCATACTTCTTACATTATTTTCTTGAATTAGAAATTCACGAAGAAAATGAAAAGTCTTTATTTGTACAAATATTTCTAAGGAGATATTAAAAAGGTTTGAAATATTTAATGTAATCCAATTGTTATACTAGTGGTTGTGAATGAAAAGTTGAAGGAAGAAGATGGAGGCAGGAAAATTGGTTTTTCATTTGGTTCTTCATGGTGTGTAAAGAAGTAATAAATTGTTTTCACTTTTTGCAGAAGTTAAATATATTTTAAATGGCTTATAAACCTAACAAACAATTTAACTAAAAAAAATAATTAAAGATTTTAGTGAAAACATAATGTTGAAATTATTCGTTGTGATAATAATAAACCGTTATTAAAAAAATGTAGTCAAGAAAAAAGCATATAGTTAGCAACCATTATTTTATTCAAAAAATAATTGAAGAAGATGTAAATTTAGAAAATAAAAGAAAATTTAGAAATTCAACTACAATTTAATAAAGGAAGCAATGTTAAATAATATGTTGTCATAAATGATTGATGGACATTGAATACTTATAAAGAAAAACTTTTAATATTATTTATTCATATTTATATTGTTCTTTTCTTTTGTAAGATAACCCTTCACCATATTATCATTTTCCATATTTTTTCTAAAAATAACGATATTTTTGTTTAAATTTATTATTTTGTTTTCTAAAATTATTTGATAGCAATCTTTATCTTTCTCAAAATTAGTGGTCAAGATTTACATAAATATATTACAAAATGTAAGCACAAACAAAACAAAATAAAAATAGAGACCAATTCAATCCCAAAATATTTTTTTTTATTTTAAATTTTTTTTTGTCTAATCTTGTAAGAAGGATTATTGAGTGTTAGATACTAATGTCATCTCTTCATATTACTATTCAATCTTTTAAATAATTTATTTAAGAAGGGGTAAGGTAAAGATAAAATAAATTGAATTACTTTGAAAATATATTTAGTGAGAAGAAAAAAGAAAGGGATTAAAAATATAAAAACTTTTAATATGTTAAAAAAATGGTTATGAAAAATAAGGTTAAAAAACAATTTTGTTGTATAATTTTGATGCATTAATGTGCTTTGTAGACAAAATGTAAAAATGGGGAATGAAGCAATGAATCAAAGGAGGTGTAGAGATATTTATTCTTTAGAAAATCAAATGTAGGTTTTAAAGAGAAATATTTTCAAATTCCATGTTTAGATAGGTCAAAGATATTATTGTACATAGTGCTTTTAATAATAACCATTAAAAAAGATTTTTAAATATAGTTTTAGAATTATCACTATTGAAGAAATCGTTGTAAATTATGTGATAGATTAAAATTGTTGTCCTAACTCAAAATAATAACGAGTTACAACAAACTGGTTGACATAATAACTAGAGCCACCACTTTTATATAAAAATGAAGAAAAATTTTAATGATGGTTATGGGAATAACATTTCTCATGACATCAAAACAAAGATGATTTGGGTAATAATTGCTATTGTATGTTAATTTTTATGTTTTGAGTTTGGTTGGTTGGCTTAAACATCCTGCAAATAATTTTTTCAATTTATAGGTTTTGACATTACAATCAAAGATTAATGAATACACAAATATAAACATACTTAAAGCATAATTAAACTCTAAAACAATTGTTCTAAAATTTATAAATTGTTAAAAATGTAAAAAAAAGTTTCAAAACAAAATAAAAGTTTAAATATTAACAAAATATTTTGCTCACATTATTCTCACGTAATTCATCGCATATAAGTCTATCGATTAGGTCTTATTAAAATTTATAATAATTTATATTCTAAAAATAATAATATAACTTAGATTTAAGACATGTGTAATATATATTAACTGAAATACTAAATAATAATTTTAAATAATAAAATAAATATAATTTTAATTTACTAACATAAAAAAAGGAGTGTTAAAAAGAAAGCAGGACTAACAAAGGAAGCAACAACAAAGACAATTGAAAGAAAAAAAAAAGTAAAAACAATGGAAACAAGAGTCGACGATAGATGAAATGACAACAATAACAAAATCTTACAATGTAACAAGAATACAAATTTGCACAGATGATAATAGAAGCAAAATACCATTTTGGACCAATTTTTAATAGAGTAGTGATGACAATGATTATAATTAGTATCAAAAGAATAACTGTTATTTTAAGATTTTAATTATTTACAAAACTGCTATCATATTATTTTAGGCGCCGAGAAAGGTCTCTTTATTCTTTCGTTTCGGTTTATTCACTGATCTGAAACTTAGCACTTGTTTTCTTATTGATTCCAGGGGCGGCGGCGTTCTTGAATGAAGTCTATCCGAACCGAATTAGCACTTCTCAGATCAGGCTAGGCCTCTCCAGCTCCGCTGGGCGCCGGGGCCCTGGATGCGCTAGCGATCGGCACATAGGGGGTGGTTGCCCGGGTTTCTCGGCCTGGTATCCTGCACCTCGCGTTCATGATATCTACATTCAACTGTGCCCCGGAGACACGGTCGAAGCACGCCCAGTGTGCTTCTTTCACGACATGCTCTGGTCCCGGGTGTCTTCCAGTGGTCTTCTAGCGTTAGAAGAAGTCGTGTCCGTCCCGGACATCTGCAACGTCCTCCCAAGCTTTTTTATTCAACATATATAGGACAAACTGAAGGAAAAGACTGACCCATTCGGTGACTTTCGCGGTCGCCCTCACTGAACCGACTTGAATCTGATCATCATAAAAAAAATGGTTGTTAAAAGCTAAAATAATGTACCTTTAGTGAAGAGAGTTATTGACATTGCATTTTTAAAAGCATTGCTGGCAATGGTAATGAATAAATGACATACAAGGAAGTCAAAGTTCATAAAGATTTATTAAACTTGAAAACAAGATTCTCCCCCTTAACTGATACCCACATTAGATGCATGCGTGTCTGTTAAAGGAAATTCGCCATTAAGAAATGAATTATTAGTATCAAGTTCACGAAATTACCAATTGTTTAAGTACTTGTACTAAAAACATTGTAAGTTTTCTCAAATAAAAAAAATGTGTTTAAGAAGCCAACTCCATCTTTTTCAAGTAAACAAAGGCTATATTTATCAAGAGTCTTATTTGCTTTATATTTCATCTTGCTCAATGGAAAACAAACATTACTAGTATGATTAAGTAAATAACTAATGTTAGTTTTCAATGACATTGATTAACTTCATTCTGTTCTTCTGCAGTTTCGAGCAGCACCATTGTTATTAAAGACTTTAACCTTTTTTAGCAATTCTGTTGCTTCCATTAATTACTTTAAGGGATTTAAAATATTTTTTAGTGGAGACTTTCAAAATAGTTGACACCAATGAATTCAAATTAACAGCAGTTTAATTAACAAGTACTATTAAAAATAAGTTTCCCATATTATTATTATTTTAAGTTATTTTAATTTTTTTAAGATAAATTAAAATCAGCATATTATATATATAGATAGATTAAATGTGTTTTTAGTCTCTGAATTATTTATTATGATTATTTTTTGTCTCTAGAATAAATTTGGGAATTATTTTATTCTTATACTTTATAAACAGAAGTAAATAATCTTTATTGACAAATAAAAACATCTGTAAAAAGAAAAAAATAAAAAAAATAGAAGGAAAAAGAGTCAGAAAAATTTAAGAAAATGATGATAAAAAACACATAAAAATAAAAAAAAAATAAAAAATTCTGACAGATCATCAAGATTATACAAGTTTATAAAGTATATAGACAAAATAAATTTAAAATTTATCTGAAAAACAAAACATTTTTGATAAATAATAAAAATTCTAAAAACATATTTAATCATATATATATATATATATATTTATATTAAACTAGCTTAAATTAAATTTTTCCAAATCTTAATTATTAATTAATAAACTAATGATTGGTTAGGTGAATTTGCACACAAATGTGGTAGTTGTTTGGTGGGTAGTACTGTCTTTTCATATTATACCAGTTTAAGCCCAACTTCCTAAACTTGGGGCGCCGCTACCTAATACGGTAATTAGTCCACTACGAAGAAACCACTTTTTAAACATAATTATAGATTCAGATAGCTATATTTTACGCAAATTAGTTTAAAAAATAAAAAAATTATTAAAATTTGATGTGAATAATGAAACAGTTATTGAAAAAAAAATTCAATTAGTCGTAAATATAAAAAAATTGAGAAAAAAAAAACTCAATCCAGAAGCTGAATGTTATACATCAACAATTTACTTAAAAGTATTAATTAATTAAAAATATTTATTTAAGTATATCCTTAATTAGGATAGAAGTAATTAAAAGTTGTCCAAAATTTACAAAATTCCAAAACCCACCAAAGTAATAAATAGGTTATTATTTAAGAAAAAAAGAGAAAGAAAAAAACCTAATACGGTATCAAATACAGAAACATACATAGAAAGGACCATCCAACTTTAATATTAGTTATGTTATGTTAAGAAATTATCATTTTAATTTTTTTGAACGGTTTTGATTTCAGTAATAATAACTATTACATGATTCAGACAAAATAACTATCCAGAATTTCTATTGTCAAATCAAATTATTATGCTTTAAATTTAATATATTTGGTTTAATAAATATATCAGGCAACATAATTTTTCAATTTTTAATATTATTTCATATCATGCAAAGTAAGAAAAATATATTTGACTCTTCTAAAAGAATGCACTTTAAAAAGTGAAATATAATAACAAAAAATATTACAAAATGAAGAATTACTATTGTGATTAATTTAGAATTCTGTAAAAATATATATTTAATTTAATTATAATTTTGAACTGTTAATTTTATAAATAATGGTTTTTATTTATACTTTACGCTAATCTAAAGTAATCTCATTATGAAAAACTGCTAGTAACTTTTAAAAGTATTAGTATTTTATGTACCAAAAGTATACTGAAGATTAATTTCTTTAAATATAAAAGTGTCATATAAGTTTTTCGTTTTCGAAAAATGATTTTTAATGTTAGATATAAAGATGGAAAGTTCTAAAAATATACTCTTTAATATAAATTTCTTCAACGCACTCTTTTGTATCAATTAAATTTTTCGTGAATTTTACTGGTTTGTGAATATCGTGTATCTAGTAAACCACACATGAATTTTGTGTAATATAAGAACATTTGTTCAAAATAGACCTCTAACTCCATATAAAAATGTATTTTTCTTTTATTAATGATTGTAATTTTTGTTTGTGAAGATAGATAGTGTCGTATTAAGTTTTTTTATTATAATAAAAAATGTTAAATATATTTTTATTTTTTAAATTATTTTTTAAAATTATGTTTCATTTTTAAAAAAATTAAATTTATTTTATGTTTATATTTTATTAATTAATATAAATTATTTTTTATAATATATTAAATTTTATTATTATTATTTTTATAGTTTCTTATTTTTTAATTATCTGTTTTTAAGTTTGTTTTGTTTTTTATTTTTTATTTTCTTTTCATAAATATTTTTATTTATAATTAAAATTATTTATATTAATTTAAAAATATAAAGATAAAATACGTTAAAATCTTATTTCAAAAGTAAAATATAATTTTAAAAAATAATTCAGGTTTACATGTAAATAATATTAATTAATTATCTTGATTAACGGTATTTATAAACATGATTTATCTTGTAAATAACATAATTTACTTGTAAATAACATGTAAATAACTAAAGAAAGTAAATAAAGAAATTTTTTTGAAAGAAAATTCCGATTGAATAAATATTTTCTGTTAAATTCATTAATACAAAATAGATTTTGAAAAGGATAAACTCAATTTAATATCTTAGAAAAGCTATATAAAAAATAATTTAAAAAAACGGTGATTTGATGAATAAAAAAAAGTTAGAATAACTAAAAAAAATTATTTATAAATTTATAAATTTAAATAATAAAATATTCATATTTTATCTATTAAAATTATTTCTATTCTTAAATATAATTTAACCGTTACTTTCATCTATTTATTTTATTTTAAATAAATTGTTTAAACGATCATACTTAACAAAATTAACTAAGTTTTAATCCAAATATTTAGACTTATACTCAGTATAAATATATAAAGATGATTTAACCATATATTTAATATATATATATATATATAATTAAATCACTGTATAAATGTTTATTATAAATTTTAAATATTTTATATGTTAAAAAATAATTATTTATTACCAATTTTATTTTACATTGTCAAAAGTATTTAGTTGCAATAAATAGTAAGTACGTAAAATAAACATTATGATATGCATTCACATATTAAAATAATAATTAGCTTTATTATAAATAAATATAAATATAAAAAATTTAAATTACTTTTTATATTTGTATAAAATAATATTTATATTAAATATATATTTATATATAGATATAGATACCAATACCAATAACTATTTTCTTTGCACATTTTTTTGTATAATTTTACTTTCACTGTTTTAGTTGATTTTTTTTACAATAATAATTATTTTACTGGTACTTTAGGAAAAAATTAGACATAAAATTATAACAGTACTCATATTTTCACTAGAGTATAGTCTAATATTATTTTTATTATTGGTATATTCTTAGAAATATCACAACTTCATTCAGAAATAAAAACAAAAAAAATAAGAATTATAACTCTATTTAAAAAGAAAGATAAGAAGTTAAAAATACCTCTTTAGAATAATTCCAGCTAGAAACACAGAAATGGAAATAATCTTTTAAAAAAAATAAAATCTTCCTTAATAAAGATATTATTGCAGTTTATATTGGGTTATTCTCTGGAATAATATAAATTATGGTTATTATTATTAATGTATATTATATATATAGAGAGAGAAGTTTCTAGTTATTCTAGATTAGAATACCCACCAACCTTATCCTTTCAAATAAATGCAAGGTTTGTTAACTGTGAAACAAAAAAAAAACTGACATAAAAAAACTGATAATCTTTTCATTTGTACATGTGAAAATTTCTACACAATCTTATCCAAAGAAGATTCATTCAATAAGGGTCCACCTTAGACAATCCCATTTTCAAATATCAAATCTTTATATTAAAGCTCATCAAAAGAACTTTTCTTTTCCTTTAAAAAAGATATAAAGGGGCAAAATCGTCTTTTAATTCATTGAAATGTGCAATGTGCTATCTCCAACATGGTAACCCACTTTTCAATACCATTGGCTAAAGAGTACATAGAATTGAAGGGTATTAGTTTTATGGAAAAAGATTTATGTAAGTTGGCTCATTAGAATAACTAATTAGGGTTTAGGGTGTTAAGTCTTTTAAAAAAAATGAAAATAGTTAACTAAAACAAGAGTAGTTGGAACACAAAGGGTAAATTTCATTAACTGACAAAAAGTAGTTAAAATGAAAAAAAAAAACTGTTTAACTTTTTTTAAGTGAATTTTAGGGAAGTTGGCAAACTATTTTGGAATGAAATAAATATCATAAAATCATAAGTAATTAAAACCAAAAAAAGAATTTTTTTAAGCATTCAATAAATTGAATTTTTTAGTATTACCTAAAATTGGAACAGACCTTAAAATCCAAAAAGAAAACGCGTAAAAAGTACCAGAAAATAAACTGAATATATATTCTTATAAAATATTAATTTCTTTTTTTACTAACTAAATCAATTTTAATTGGTTATAAAAGGTAATTTTATATTTTTATAAATATGAATATGAATTTATTTTTTATCAATTGAATTAAACCTTTATCAGTTAAAAGGGGTAATAGTGTCATTATGAGTGTCATACACAGATCATACAATATATCTTGCTATAATATAATACCATAGTCTGTGATGATTATTCTTGGTTGCATGCATAAAATTTTTCCGGGAAAATGTCTATGGGAAAGTGCTCCTTCAAGGACTCTCTTAAAGCTCTGGAAGCTGATATTCAGTATGCTAATACTCTGTATGTCCTCTCTTCCTGTCTTCTCTCTCTCTTTTGGGGGCAATTGATTGCTTGAATGAGAAATTCAGCTTCAAAAGCTTATATGCATACTCCTTTCTATTCCCAGATTAAAAATGGATTTTTTCTCTCTCTCTCTGCATAATTGAGGGTCTGTTAATCTAATCACTCGAGTTTAGCACTTTTTTATTTGATTTTTAAAAATTGATTGTTTTATCTTCCACTTTTGCACTGTGTCTTTTTCTGTAATCCATGTAAATATTGTGCTTTTCTGTCATTTGAAACTGAATGCCACTGTGTTTTTCTTGAGGTGGTATAGTGGGACTACGAAACTGGAATTTTTTTAAAGAAAAGGTTGATGATGATCTGCACCTCTGAATTTGTATGAAACTCAATCGCCTTGTTGGGAAATTGAACTAGATAGAACTTTTCAATATCCAACACATCATTGATATGTTTATACTTGGATCAGTCATACAGATTCTTTTAGCCCTTTTCTCATGTGAGTCTGTGCTTAATGTGCCTTTTCTTTTTCCCCTCGTTGCTCTTCTCTCGTTGTTAGGGCATTGGACTATCCAAGGGACAGAGATGGAGGATGCTTTCAGATGAGGATATCTTACAGTCCAGCTGCTCCTCTTTTTCTATTTCTTGTTCAGTGGACCGATTACCGCTTGGCTGGTGCTCTGGGTTTGCTGAGAGTTCTAATTTATGTGGTATGTATGTCCTAAATGTTGAAGTTACAAGGTTTTGGAGATAAAACAAAAATAACCTTGAATTTTGAGAATGCTTTTACTTTTTTAGTTACCATGTTATTGGTGGCGGTTTTGTCGATAATTAATTTTTTTGTTCAAAATCTTGACTAATTACTTTCGGTGAAGTCTCTTCTCTTGAACACGTGTTTTCCATCTACAACGACTTGTTGTTTAATAGTATGATGTGTTACAATGATCTTCTGCAAAAGACTGAGTCACTAACCCTTTTTTATATTAATTAATAGACTTCAAATTCTTCTTAAGAAAACAAATCATGGCAATGACTCAGAAATATGAAAGCGAATCCTACAAGATATTATAGGATAGAAAACTAATCCTGAGGCATAATCTGAGATACTCTGATCATTAGAAGTAATGTAGAATATTCTATGATAAATTTAAATATTTTCCATGTTTTAACACTAAATATGTTCTATATACTCAATGTTTTAGTAGAGCATCTAGTTTCTGCGTAAATTTTATTTTCTTCTTTGTTTCCTTTCTAATTTTTCATTTTTTGTTCTAAAATTGTCATAATCTGTTCGTAGACTTAATTTTCCTTAAACATTTGTGCAGACTTATGGAAATGGGAAGAATACTATGTCAATATATGAAAGGAAAGCAAGCATTAGACAATTTTACTGTAAGTCATGCTGTAAAAATAATGTATACTTGACTACTTGTATCATGGCTCTCTCAAGGAGCAACTGGCTCCATGTTCTTGATGATTAGCATAAAAGTAACATGTTTTTTTTCTGTTTTTCTCTTTTGATGATAAACAGCTGTTATATTTCCTGCTCTGTTGCAACTTGAGAAGGGCATCACGGATTTGGAGGAAAGGAAACAGAGAGAAGTCGCTCTTAGGTACAAACGAAAGAGTGAATTCATGGAGAGAAAACAATCTGAGATTGACATTGAAAGAGAAGAGGAATGTGGAGTTTGCTTGGAGGTGAAAGCTAAAGTTGTGCTGCCTGATTGCTGCCACTATATGTGTTTGAAGTGTTACAGAGATTGGTAAATTTCTTGATTGTGATTCTATTACATAATTTCATGATCTTTCACAAATATTATACCTGTTAATGAAAACATTTCACATTAAAAGGAGAGGATGTCTGTCTCCCCTGTGATGTGCAGATATTTCTATGATCTAAATTTGTATAATCAACCTTCCCCTCTTTTGCATGGCTAGTTTTGGAACCACTTAAAATTATATCAATGAGAACATTTTGTATGTCAAAATATGGTAGGATGAGTCCTTTTTAGGTGAGGATCATTAACTCCTCCCAGGCTTTTTTGAGGACTGAATAATTTTTGACTAAAAAGCTGAGAATGATTCTCGTAAGTTCATAGATTGTTATCAGATTGCTTTTACTTTATAAAAAGCTAAATCCTTGGTTTCATCAATAGTCATCCTCTGTTTTGCACTTACAAAGTAAAATGAGTTTACTTCTTATACTAGTTAGTTGATTGCATATTTGACCTTGATGACATCAGAATATCGGACTGTAATTACTAGTTTTCTGTTCTCTAGATATGACTTATGACAATTGTGCTTGTTGATTCAGGTGTCAGAGGTCTCAGTCTTGCCCCTTTTGCCGGGATAGCCTGAAGAGAATCAACTCTGGGGACCTTTGGATTTACACTGACATGAATGATATTGTTGATATTGAGACAATTTCCAGAGAAAATTGCAAGAGGCTGTTTCTTTACATAGAGAAGTTGCCTTTAATTGTTCCAGATCCCAGATACGTGTTCTATGATCCATTTCTGAGATGAGTTTTAGAGATGTGGGTTGTCTATAGATTTTTGGAAAACAGTGTGTTTCACTTTACTTGTACATGCATTTTAGACCATCATTTAGTTGTACATATTTAATTGGCTTTGTTCCAACCTGCTTCAAGTTGGTGATTTATTTCTAACCCATATTCCAATAATGATTTGGTTATTCACTAATTATATAATAATAATCTTTCCAGTTTTAGGTATTCTAATTTTTTATTCAACCATAAATTGCACGTAAACACGGTAGGCCTAATTAGTCAATGATACAATTTTTTTTATCCAAGTTCAATGATATTCATTATCTTAAGGTTGCAACAAATGACAATTGAAAAGGACGCGAAAGTGACAGAATCATGTCTATCCAAAGTGTGGGATCCACTCACTTGACAAGATTCTTTTTTTCATGATATTTTGATGCATGTTGAAGCATAACTCCAACCCAAGTGAACTTGTCCCTCTCTGGATCCTACTTTGATGTCAGTGCCCCATTTTGCTTTCCCTGTGTTCCCCTGTGAACAGTCTCATCCAAAATGAGTGAACCATATAAATGTAGTGTTGCTACCCAAATTATATGTCTCTGCAAGTTACAAAATGTTAAATCTTGCTAAAAATTTAGAAAATAACTCTTGTATGTGTGTTCATCCAAAAGAAAATCTATCTGACTGGTAAAGTTTATTAGATGTTACTGTTATAATCAAAATAACATAAATATTGATTTCTATAATGAATATTATTTAATAATCTAAAGATATTCCAAACAATAAATAGCACTAATCCACAACATAATCAAAGAAAAACTAACAAACATGTAACACATAAAATGAAACTAAGATAGACCATGTTGAATAGGCGTATAATCTCCATAAAGTCTGAGATAATAGTTTTCTTGAGCATAAGCATAACCTCCATGACTAGAAATATCAAGGCCGGTGACTTCTTCATTAACAGGAATTCTCAATATCTCAAGCTTGTGCAAGGCATAGAATATAGGGCCCATCGTTACACTTACCCATCCAAAGATTGTCAAAATCTCAATCACTTGGGCTCCAAACAATCCCCATCCACCTCCAAGTAGGAGTCCATAGGGTCTTCTAACCCCAATCTCGCCATAATTATAGACTTGGACCACAAACTCCTCTTTGGCAAACAACCCAGTAAACAACAAACCCCAAGTGCCACACCCACCATGCAATTGGGCTGCCTCTAATGGATCATCATAGTTCATTTTTAGGGCTACAATGTTCAGCCCAATTAGAATCCATGCTGAAACAAACCCGCAAATAATGGCAGCCCATGGCTCAACAACTGAGCATCCGGAGGTGATGGCAACAAACCCACCAAGCAAGCCATTGCAAACATCCATTGCATCCCAGTGGCCGACCAACAACCGCCGACCGAACAAGGTGACTATTCCAGCCGTCGAACCAGCTAATGTGGTTGTCACGGCGGTTCGACCCACCGAGGTCCAATTGCCTTGGTTAGACGTGCCGGGATATCCTACAAGGATCTTGTCAAACGATCCTGGGTTAAACCCAAACCAACCAAACCACAACAAAAACGTCCCAAGTACAACAAGTGTTGCACTGTGACCCCTTAGAGTCACGGGCCTGCCGAAAGCATCAAATCGGCCGGTCCGTGGGCCTTCTATGATGGACCCCCAAAGCCCAGCAACTGCACCAACCAAATGCACCACTCCACTCCCAGCAAAGTCAATGGCACCTGAGCCCAGCAACAAGTGAGTTGAACTTGGACTTAGCCAGCCACTTGATGACCACAGCCAATGGACAACAATTGGGTACACGAAGCCACTAAGGAAAAAGGAGATAACAAGATAGGCACTGAACTGAGTTCTCTCAGCTATGGAGCCACTTGTGATGCCTGTAACAGCTATAGCAAAAGCCCATTGGTAAAGGAAGAAAGCATAATCGTAAGTGGCATTTGGAATGTGGGCGAGAGCAAACAAATGAGTGCCAATGAAAGGGTTGGAAGTGCCATATGCAAATGCAAAACCAAAGAGGTAGAAGGAGATGCTACCAACCACTGCATCAACCACGTTGGTGAGCATTATGTTCATGGCGTTTTTGGCACGCACTGAACCTGCACATATCATGGCAAAGCCAATTTGCATGACAAAGACAAGGTAGGCCGAGAAGAGAAGGTAGATTGTGTTGATGGAATAAGTGACACTTTCTTCCCATGAAACCCCCATTAGAGTGAGTGTGAAGTGAAGCATTCAGAAATGGGAAATTTGGTATATTAATAGAGATATCTAATATATGCAAACTTTGAATGGTAGTTTGCTACCTAACTCTTCAAGTTAGTAAATGTTCTGCATTGCATTCTGCTGCGTCAACCGTTTTAAGATAAGGCTTACCCTACCAATTAAAAATTTTCAATCTTAAAATTACATTGGTTGCATCATCGTATTGAAACTAAATTATTAATCTTAAAATCATATAATGAATTAAAATATAAGGACATAAAAATACAATCTCACAAAGTACCACCATTTGAATATAGCTTACTTCCTTCTAAGTTGGAAGATCAAGTTAGATTGATGTTGATTGGTATTTTGTCAATTATATTATGTTATTATAGTATTAATGGATAATTTGTCCTAAATATGGTTAATCTAACTATTGGTAAATACAAAACGCTTATATAGATGTTTCAAAATGGGACATATTATATACTATAAACTTTTTGGTACTAACGTCTATCAAATCTTATATCAACAACATCTTCTATTATAAAACACTAGAAAAAATGGAATCCTTGATAAAAAATACTTATATAAATAAAAAAGATTAACTCAAGTTTTACATTGCTACCTCCTTAAAAAATTGTATTCTATCAGCATAAAGTAGTACCCCAAAAAACTTTAAAAAATAAATTTAGAAATATAAAATTTATAAAAATAAAAAATAAATATTTATAAAAAATTTATTATTTATATATTTAAAATTTATCTCTATTAAACTCTCATTTCTTACCTTAAACTAACTATTAAGAAAACTCATAACAAAATTTGCGCAATAACTTGTTTCTGTCTAGTAAGTTTTTTTTTTTTCTTATTTTTCCTCTTGTAATAAAAACAATTCTAACAAGTTTTCTTATCATTAAAAACTTTCGAATTTAAAGCATACATAATAGTACAAAATTAGTCTATTTTATTTTATGTTCAAATTTAATTTTTCAAATCATATGAAATATATATATATTCACTAAACTTGTTAGATAATCTCTAAGGTAAGGATTTTAAGGTTTTATAAGTTTTATTGTATTTTAAAGGAATTTTAAAATATCATATTTTTAAAGATTTTTTTATAAGTTTTGTTTTAATATAAAATTATATTTACGACCAACATTAATAAAATTGAAAAATATTTATTACTTATAAAATCCTTTGCATATTATATCAACACTAAAAACAACAACAAAAATTGAACCTGCCTAGCAAAGCCTTCATCTCAAATTATTATTATAACATAAATAAGAAAATACAAGTTTAATAAATGTATCAAATAAAAGTAGAAAATTAAAGTACTCATAAATTAATTAATACTAAACAAAACAAAATATTATTAAATTTAGTATCACATCATTACATCGTTACTTAAGGGCGATAATTAAATTAAAGAGTACATTAAAACTATTGACGAATTAAAATGTATTGTAGTAATACTGATGAACTTTTAGCCAATGTATTAAAAATAAAAGATAAAAATTGATGTACTAAAACCGATTATTAGTATAACTTCTTATATGAAAAAAAAACTATTTTACTTTAAAATAACTAAACATTATTTTCTGATTATTTCAAGTAATTATCACATTCAAAATTCACATAAATAATAGGCAACCTTCTTAACAAATTGAATAAAAGTCAAAGGGTAAAAACTTATTATAAGAATACTGGTTAATTTTTTTACATTCTACTAGAAACAAAAATTAAAAAAACTTTTGGTATGAGAAACAGATATTTTATCATAGCATTAATTCAAATAAATTAAATTGAATCCTTTAAAAATAATATAATTAAAGTATATTCTTTATATTATTAAATGTTGCTTTAAATTTAAATATATGCATCACCAAATTCAATGATATTTCATGTTGTATTTTTTTTACTTGTCTACATTTTATATTGTAGTTTCATTAAATGAATTAAATCATACAGCTATATAAGTAAAATTTCAAAAACTTATCAAATCTTCTAATTTAATACTTATATTAAATATAACTTATTAAAATTCTTTTAATATATTAAATACCCTTTCCAAGAAACAATTAAAAAATTAAATATGTATTATTTAAAAATATTAAATTCTACAGTTACAACATTTAAAATATACTTTAACTTCAAAGTATTAATTAAATAATACTGTACATTTAATATGAATGATATCACCAAATTTAATGATGGTTGTACGTTATGTTTGACTGACTTATCTTCATATTATATTATGTCATTTTATTTTAAAAATTATAATATAAATTTTAAATTTATTTTTTATAAATATTATTTATATTACATCATTTTTAAATTGCAATTTTTACTTTAATATTTGATTTGATTGATGATATTTTCAAACAAAAATACTGTTTTTTATTTTCATAATAAGAACATTTCTTAAATTTTATGTTAGATTAGTATATATTAAAAAGTTATTATACAACTCAAATTTTAAATTTATAATTTTTATTATAAACTATGAAATGAAAACCTGCTCAGTATTTAAAATTATTAAATTAAATATTCACAACATTTAAAAAATATACTTTTATATTATATTAAATAATCCTTTTAATTTAATATGTATCATATCAGCAATTTATTTGAAATAAATCAGAACAATATATAACCAATAAAATTAATATATTTATTAAAAATGTCTTAATAAGTATCATATTTATTATTATTCTTAATCTATGCAAACAATGTCAAATTATTTAGGATGGAAGTATAATTGATTTAGTATTATGCAAATTTTTAAAAGAAAAAATTGCATAATGTTCTGACCATACTAATTAAGGGTATTATTAGATGAGATTTCAGAAGAATATTATAGCACAACATACAAGCAAAATCTGGAAAATGAAGATAAATGGAATGTTATTGATGAAGAATCCAAAATGTTATTAATTCATCGTTTCTTTAAGGCATGGAATTGTTACATCTTTATTTGAGGATTTTCATTTCCACTGCAAGTGCAGAGGCAGCAAAAGTTGACGCATTGCTTCACGCAACCAGGACAGTGCAGATTTCCACAACCATTTGGGGAATGGCAAGGGTAGTTACATGCATTCACAAAACCTGCAAATTTTGTTCATCCTCGTCAAATCCTTCATCAGAAAAAATGGTGTTTCACAACCTAATGCAGATCACAGAAGCATACATAACTGCATATTTATAAGAGGCACACAACGAAGAAGAAGAACAGAGAGGAACATACCTGTTGCACATATTACAAGAAACAAAACTATCAAGCAAGGAAACAACACTGAAGCTTTTGCCATTTCTGTCTCTCTCTCTTTCAAGGGAATTTTAGAATGAATTTCTGTAGTTGCAGAGTAGTGTCTCTCAGGATTATTTATAATAATAATGTTAACAAACATCAACAATAATAATAATAATAATAATAATATTAACAATTGATATTAATTAATATTAATAAAGTGTATCACATTTTAAGTGACCAAAATATACGTTAAAGTTAAAGGTGTAGTTTTGAAGATTATTTAGATAATTAATATTTAAAAATATTTATATTAATAAAGTGTATTAAATTTTAACTGATAAAAATATTCATTAAAGTAATAAAGAAAATCAATTAATGTATCTAATTCTTTTACTTATCTTTCATTCTTATCATTATTATTTATTATTGAACTAATCATAAATAAGTATAAATTTAAACTTAATGAAACTTAACGTATGAACCTTTTACTAAAAAAATATAAAGGTTTAAACTATAATATATTAAAATATACTACTCATAAATAGACAAAAAATAATTTGTTAATTATTGATTATTAAATTTTCTTTTCATAACAGCACATCATATATTTAATAAAGACATTTATTTTATTCTTGATATATTTTAAAATAAAAAATTTATTTAAAATTTAGAAATAATTATAAGTATTTTAATATATGATTATCTATTTTTTATACAACTAATATTATTAAATTATTTACAATAAAAATAAAAATATATTATTTAAATATTAAAAATATAACTAAACTTATTCTTTTTTATGTAATGTTATTATTAAAATAATCTAAAAAAATAACTCTTCTTTACTACAAATGATTAAAAGAAATAACATTTATTTTATATAAAATAATAATATTATATATTCAAATAAATAAAATTCACGTATACATATATATATATATATATCATATATTTTTCAAACAATATTTCTCTATTTAAAAATAGATGTCTACTATTTATCTATCTAAAGCAGTTTTAAATATTCTAAATATGATGATGTATAATTTTAAAGTATTATTATATATTTATATATTAGTTATTTTTTATTCTATCTTTATAAAATTTTGAAATGTAATGAATAAATGTTTCTTCAATTGAATAAAATGATATTATTAGAATTATGGTTAAAAGATAAATTATGAAAAAGAAAATTTAATCTAATACAGGATGAGTACGTGTATTAAGTTATGAAATCATATCCAAAATTTAATGATGATCTAAATAATACAAATAAAATTATTTAATAAAGGTTTCAACTATACATTTGAGTAATATAAATAAAATTATTCAATAAAGGTTTCACCTATACATTTGAAGATAAAAAATCATATAAATTCAATAACTAAATATTATATGGAATATGTGAAAAATGTTATTCTGAAATATTTGAAATTAATATAGTTCGCTAAAATTAGAATCTTGAAATTTATATTACTAAAAATAAAAATTAATTTAATCTTGTTTATTAAAATAAAATTAGATTTTTTTCATTGTTATTATATATATAGTAAAATTTTGTGGAATATTTATATTATTGATAACATAGATATAAGTTGGTAAATTTTTAATTGAATTTTTTTACTTTATATAATTTATAGATTAAACAATTTTTATTTGTAATCTTTACATATTACTTACATTTTATACTGTTAAACTCAATTTAAGATAAAATTTAATACTTTTTATTTTTATAAATTATTATTTAACATAATTTAATTTAAAATTTATTTATTTTTTCATTAATTATCATAAATTTAATTTTTTTATTAATTATATATGATTTAATAAATTAAATAAATTATTATTATATAAGTGGATGCAAACCTCATCTTACAAGTCGGTTTTGTGGGGTTAAATTAAGTTTAAAGTTCACTTCTTAATATGGTATCAGAGCCATATAAGTCTATCCTAAGGTGTTGGTCCACCCGCTATCGGGCCGTTATTGAACCATCCATAAATCTATATGTGTTGGAAATTGAATTAGGCTTAAAAGTCCACTTGAAATTAATATATCCTTACAAGTCCAAATTAACTATTGATTTTTTTAAACAGTTTATAAAAATTAAAAATATTTAAAATACGTAAGTTATTCATATATATGCATCTTTATTAGGTTGAATTAAGTGGATATGAACTTAAATGCACCCCACTATACCCAATGTTTATCTCTATATTTTCTAATAATGACGATTTCTGGAGTAGTTCATGTATATGGATTTTTTGTTTCAAACATATTTATGAGCATCTAATGCTCATATAGGCCTAAAAGGACAAATTAAGAAAAAATAAGAATTAAGAGATAATATAAAATATTTTTTATTATAATATGGATATAAATTGTTTACAAAATAATATGAATCCGTTAATTAGTATAATTAATATATAAAGTATAGTCAATGTTGATATATCTACTACTACACTTTACTTTTATATGAAAAAGAAAAAGTTTAACCGTCGGTTTTATTTGAATTTTACGATGGGAGGTGATATAGTACAAAAAGAAACAAAAACAAAAATAAAATTAAAAATAAATTTATTTCAATCACGGAGAAGAAAGTGAAAATAAATATATTTCTTATTTACTATTTTCACTTATAATATAATTTACTACAAGAGATCCGGAAGCTTAAAATTACTTAAAAGATAATTATCCACAAATTATAATCTATAGATATTTTAGGTTACATAAATATAATATTTTAAAACATCTTTACTAAAAGAGTTATTAAAAGTTTAATTTAATTCATTTAAGATTTAAAATTTTATATTATATTATTTTTATAATTTATAATAAATTTTTAAATTTTTTTTAATAATATTTTTAAAAAATTAAATATAATTTATTGATTGATAAAATAAATAAAAAAATAAAAAATAATTAATTAATATAAACAATTGATTCACTCAAATTTCATAAAAAATATTTAATTATTTTTATAAAAATATAATTAATAAAAAATAATTAATACATCATTAAAATTTAAGATAAATAATACAAAATAAATTATTTTTTTCAAATTACAATTAAAAAGAAAAATAACGTATTTCAATAAAACGCTACTATCAAATTTTATTATTATAACGGACTCTTGGTCCAACATTTTCACTATCCATCATGGCAACCGCAAACGCAGCAAGACTGGAAGCAACCCTTCAGACATGTTGGCGGCGGGGAACGACACTTCAATTCTCCACAATCCCTTACAGTCAAGCACTGCAACTCACAGTTCTTCTCAACACCTGCAAAATTTTAATTCAGATATTATATTTATGGAGATAACATAGTTAAAGTTAATATTTTTAAAAGACATTTCAATATATTAAAACAAAATCATCATTTATATTATTATTAATCTCAATTTCTAAATTATATAAATACATTCAATTAATGATTATTTTAAAAAAATTAAATATATTTTTAATTTTCAATTATTTTTATTAAAACTTTATTTTAATTTTAGAATAAATTTTTTATTTATTTTATTTTTATATTTTATAAATTAGTGTCAATAATTTTTTATGACAATAAAACTAATTTTTAAAAAAATTAGAAAATAGATAATAATAAAATAAAAAATTATAAATAAATTAAAAAGTAAAAAAAAATTCTTAATACATTATAAAAAATTAATTACACTAATTTAAAAAATATAAAAATAAAATAAATTCAAAATTTATTTAAAATATAAAAAATAATTTTAATAAATAAATCAAAAATTAAAATATATTTAATTCTTAAAATAAATAAAAACTAAAAACAAATTTAATTCTTAAAAAAAATGTTCATATCAACATATTATCGTTTTATCATAAAAAATTTGCAACCTAATGTGGTAAAAGGTTGATTTTGAATTTATATTAAGAGACATATAATACATAAAATGGAACAGAGAGGAATACCTGTTGCAAATGTGATGAGAAATAAAATTATCAAGCAAGGAAGCAATACTGAAGTTTTTGCCATTTGTTGTGTATCTCTTCTAAGTGATTTTAGCATCAAGTTTGGATGGTTATTTATAATATAATTAAAAATAAAATAATCAAAGGCATTAATACCATAAAGTTGTGTTTCCGATGATTATTTATAACAACAATTAATTGCATTAATTTTATCAAATGTGACAAAATAGCAATCAACAATAAAAGGAAATTATCTCTCTCATCCAAGAGTTTCATTTAGGACATGAGCATGTTATCTCAGGAAATCTTAATTTATTTTTTATAAAATTTATTAGGATATATATTTTTAAGATTTTATATTTTATTTTTCAAAATAAATATTTTATAAGATTTTATTTAATAATATATTTAAAATATTTTATTATAAAAGTTAAATATGTTTTTAGTCTTTGAACTATTTATCAAAATTGTATTTCATTTTTAGAATAAATTTTATATCTATTTTGTCTTTATACTTTATAAATAAAAGTTAAAAAGACATATAGTGAAGTAGAAAACTATTAAGAAACAAAATAAAAAGATAAAAAAGAATTTTGAGTGAAAATTTACACAAATTTATAAAAAATAAGAACAAAATAAATTTAAAATTTATTTTAAAAATAAATTTAATTTTGATAAATAATTCAAAAAGTAAAATCATATTTAACCAATATTATAATAATCATACTTATATCATAAATTTAAAATTAGAATATCATTACGATATAATATATTGATATAATAATAAAAATAAAATTTATTTTTTATATTAAATATAATTATAATATAAAAAATTGATAAATTGAATTATAAATAAATATATTTTCATTTAATTTATTTTTTAATGAGTCTTATGACACTTATACCATACACTTTTAAGACATGATATTTATTTTTCTTCAAAAAAAATTTTAAATCTCATGTAATAATGTTGTAACTGATTTTATTTATTCACTGAGTAACTGATTTTATTTATTTACTATCATTGAATATTTTTATAATACATAAAGTATATTTAATAAAAAAAATTATTTTAAAAATTAGAATTTTAAATAAAACATGATGTTATATGTTTTTTATAAATGTGTTCTCAATAACTATTTGTTAAAATTATGTTTTGGTTTTAGGATAAATTTTAAATTTATTTTATTTTTATATTTTTAAATTAATATAAATAATTACTTATAATATGTTAGATTTTTTATTTTTTTATTTTTTTATTTTTTTTCAATAACTTTTTATTTTATTATCATTTGACTTTTAAACTTATTTCAATCTTTTTTTTTTCTCTCATTTTTTTTAAAATATTTCTATTTATCATAATTAATTATTTACATCATTTCATTAAGAATAAAATATGTTAAAAATTTATTTTTAAAATAAAATACAATTTTAACAATTAATTTAGAGATATATAATTTAAAAAATTATTTCTTAAAAGACTTTTAACTTAAGAATTATAAAATATAAATCATGTAACTAAACAACTCTTATTTATAATTATTTAAATAAATAATTATTAAATAATTATAATATTTTATTATCAGTTTTAATAATATATTATTATAATTAAGTATAACCCTACAACTTCTATTTATTAGAAATGTTATTTATTACAAGTGTTATAAGTATAGTTCATATGATTTAATATGTTTTAATAGTTGTTACAGCTATTCTTTCATTTTAATGTTTTGTATTACTTACGAGTCATTAACGTATTTAAATTATTATTTAAAATAAATTATATTAAAATATATTTAATATTATATAAGTTTTTATATTCTAAACAATATTTTTAATTTAATATGTATTTATGACTAAATTCAATGATCGTACGTTATCTTTTAACTTTTGAATATCATATATATAATATTTTATGAAAATTAAATGTTTTTGTCATACTACATAATTAAAATAATTGTTAAATATCTAACATAATTAGTCAAATAGAGCACATTGTTTTAATCAAATTTTTTTTCTCTCTCTATATAATTATAATTATCAAATTATACATATCTTATCAAAATAGTTATATTTTAATTAATAACATTTATGATTTAAATAAGAAAAATAATAAATGAACATTCACCATTTTTATCTCTAATTAAAACATATCTATAAAATAAAAATTATAAAATTTATAGAAAATATAATGTGATAAGAAAAAAAAATATTGGATAGAAGTATAAATAATGACATATGTATACCTCCTTCAAACAATTAACTTTTATTTTTAAATTATTATTATAAATATCAGTCCTGAAAGAGTTTCTTCTTCTAGAACGCAGTTTATTATATATATATATATATAATATAATTTTAGTAAGGTTTCAAAATTTTAAGACTTTAAAAAGTATAAAATTAAATTATTTAAGTAGTAATAACATTTAATGATGTTAAATTTAATTTAAAGAATAATTTTTATAAATCAATATAGTTTAAAGAATATTTTTCATAAACTAATTTAGTTTACATTTCAAATTTTTTAATTGTTACAAACTTCATTCATCCATGAAATTCAAAATTAAATACGTTAGTTAGTATCAATAAATATACATTAAGATTTTTCAAAATATATTTGTATATAATAATTTATTCAATTTATTAAATGTATAATTAATAAAGATAAAATAAATAAATTTTGAGTTAATTTAACTTAATAATAATTAATAAAAAAATATCTTATAAAAATAATAATTAATAAAAAAATATCTTATAAAAATAATAATTATTAAATTTTATGTTAAATTTAATTTAACGAGTAGTTAACAAAAATCACAATTAATGAAAATATTTGCATAATTAGGAATGATTCAGGTAGTTTTGTCCAACTACTCAGGTGTAATTAGAAGTATGAGGTCTGGAACTAGCAGAATTAACAATAATTTGTAATAGGAAGAATATATAAAACACTAAAAGCTAACAATAAAATCTGAGGATATGCAAATGATGTTAAAGAAGAAGCAAAGAAGCTATTATTTAATAGTTTGTTATTATTATAAATAAATTCATGAACAAAGGCATGGGATTTTTTGTTCTTAATTTATCAGAACCATGAAGCCTTATTATCATGAATTTTGAGCAGATGATGCATTATGACAATTGCAAAGGCAGCAAGAGCTGACGCATTGCTTTGTGCAGCCAGGGGAATAGCAGTGTAAATTGTGACAATCATTTGCAGTCTTGCACTTGTAGTCACATGATTCACCAAAATCTGCAATATTTGTTCACCCTTGTTAGAACCCTAATCTTCATTTATTCAAGAAAATTAAACAAAGAGGAATACCTGTTCCAAATGTTATGAGAAATAAAACTATCAAACATGGAAACAATACTGAAGCTTTTGCCATTTCTGTATCTCCCACCTTTGTTCAACTGATTATTAGAATCAAGTTTTCCTTGGCAAAGTTCTGTGTGTTTATCACCATTATTTATAATGCAGTAATAATAATAAAATAATAAAGGACTTTAATTTTGCCATGTCACAACATAGGTTAAAGTTGTTTATATGAGGATTATTTATATATAGAGCATTAATTTTTATTAAATGTAACAACTCAGACAGAAAATTTGAATTACCATCATATTAGAATTGAGTATTAATTTATGGGAGGTCATAGAGGGTTTAAAGGGTTCAAGGAAGCAGACCATCTTAATTCAATAATAATAATAATAATAATAATAATAATAATAATAATAATAATAATAATAATAATAATAATAATAATAACAGTTATTATTATTATTATATATTAAAGGACTAGTTTGTGTTTCTATATTTTTTAAGAAAATAAAATTAATAGTGATAATTTTAAAAAATAATGGGTGTTTGTAGTACTTTATTATTAATATTTGGATAGATTATTTTTTTAATTTTAAAATATAATTAAAAATATAATATGAATATAAAATGTATATATTAAAAATATGATATGAATATAAAATGTGTGTATTAATATGAAAAGAGGCACTTTATTTTTATATTTTGAAAAAAATTAAATTAATAATAGCGGGTAAATAAGAAAATAGTAAGTGATTTATAATATATTGTGTTATTGAAATATATAAGTGAATTGCAATATGTTGTGAAATTGAAATATGTTAATATTTGGATAGTTTTTTATTTATTTATTTTATAATCGAAAATAAAATAAAGATATGAGATATGTACAGCGAATGATAGGATCTCTTTATATATATATATATATATATATATATATATATTATATATTAATATATATCTATATTATAATGAAAATTCTCTCATTTACAATACACATTTTAAGTTTTTATTTTATCATTACTTATCTTTTGTTTAATATATATTAAAGATCAATATATGATGAGAATTTTCAAAAGGTACACATTTTAAGCTTTTGTTTTATCATTACTTGTTTTTTATTTAATTTATACTGATATATGGAGATAATATATGATAAGAATTTCTCCAAAATATTTTAAGTTTTTAAGTACCATAGTACCATTATTAAATACTTTAAGTTTTTAAGTACCTATAGTTATCATTATTTATCTTTTATTTATATATATAAACATTGAGTCTTTAGAAAAAAGTTCATATATTCATTTTGCATTTGTATTTATATTTTCTGATAAATTTTATTATAAATTTTTTATATTTGATTTATATTTGATTTATACAACTGGTAGATTAGATGATTTTTATAATATTATTAAATTTAATTTAATCTAAAATTTAATATTTATTATTTTTATATATCACCAAACTTTTATTAATTATCAACTAAATCAATTTAATTTAAAAAATTATTATTTTATTTATATTATTTATATACTTTTAATTGATTTAATAAATTATTATTATATAAATAAATACTAAAAAATCTTAATGTCTCATTTTACATATAACTTTTACAGGAGACATGGGATTTGTAAAAACCATATAACTAACTCTACTACCAATATAAAACCAATATTTCCTCAATTAATATATGCATTTGATGTTTTTGTTTTACTTTTAATTATTTTTTATTTAATAAAAATAAAAAAATCAAAAGTAACTCTCAACTTAAAATGTATAACTTCCTCACTTTTATTTTTTATAAGTTAATTATTTATCTTTGTAACTACTTTTATTATAACTTTTAATTAAATAATTTTATTTTTTAATAATAAAAATAAATTTATATTAGTTACTTTGACCATAACTGATTTTCAGTTTTGTTTGTATTAATAATTATTATTACACTTTATATTTTAAAGAATATCATAATATATATATATATATTAATTTATTTCATAAACTAGTAACAGTTTTGAATGAAGTAAATTATATTTAAAAATTATGTTTTTATTATTTATTTAAATTAAAAATAATATTAACTATTATTTTTAAAGATAAAAAAATTAATTTTAGAATATAAGTGTTTATATATATTACAATAAAATTCATTAAATATAATTTATTTATTTTATATAATTAATATTATCTAATTTATTAACTTAAATTTAAATAAATTAACACAATAATAAATAATATTTTTACTCATTAATACTATTAGTTAATTTTAATTTAACATGATCGTGAAAGTTAAAAAATAATGTTTGAAAACATATCAAACAGTCTCATTATTAATTAAGTATTTTATAAGATTATTTAGAATATATATTAATAAAAAAGAGAATTGTAATATTTCTACGAGATTTTTTTTAATTTCTTGTATATTTTTATTTATCTTCAATTGTTATTTTTAGTCGAAGTTTTATATATATATATATATATATATATATATATATATATATATTCGTAAGGAAGAAGATAAATATAATTGCACTAAATGTTATTCATGTAAAACCACATTCCGAAACAGGATACTACAATTACTTTTATGAATAAGAAATTAAATTATATTTATTATATAATTAATCTCTATCACTAATGTAAAATAAATTATGAGATCCATATTAAAGATAACTTTTTCACTTACTTTTAGAATAAATGAATTTCTACTTTTTAAGTAATCTGTAAAATTTTCAGATTATTTAATCGAATGTAACTAATCCCAAACTACGAGGTAGAGATTTAAAAACAGTTTACAGGAAATACAATTATTCTAGGTAAAATTGTTTTCAAGAACAATCAACTACGACCGTGATGACAAGTAACCAACTGTTTATCCGTCCGTTTCAAATTATAGACGTACTTTGGAAAAAAAAAGTTATTTTAAAATATAAGGCGTTTTAGAATTTTAATAATTTTTTTTTTTGTATATCTCTATTAATTACATGATTATCTGTATTAATATTAAACTAAGAATTACTTATATTTTATTAGTATGGCTCTTCATATTTCATTATCATTTACTAATATCATCTTCATCTTCATGAGTACTAATTTATCTTTCAAGGTAAATAATCAAATATCATATCTAAATTTATTCTGAATGAAATTTTTATTTTGGGTAATTAAATTTAAGTGAAATTCATATCTTTTAAAGTAAGTAATCAAATTCTTTTTATTTTGAGTGAAATTTTAAAATAAATTTTGAGCATAGTCATTTACAATTTGGTAGGAACTACAGATTTTGATTGAAATTTTAATATAATCATTTGCAGATTGGTATAAATTAAAAATTTAAATTAAAATATTTAATTACAAAAATTAATAATTCTGATTTTAAATTATTTAAAAATAATTCTGAGATAAATTCAAAACTTTTGAAATTCTAATCTTAATCAATATCAATTAATGTACTGTTTTATTAAAAAATTAATTCATTTTATAAAATTTCTGATTCAATTTCAATTAATTTAATTAATAGTAATTAATAAGGATAAAAATGGAAGATTTATAAAAAACTGAACAAATTAAATACTTTTATTGGTATGTGAGAATTTGTCAAATACGCCTTATAATTTAAAATGGAGGAAGTAATTAATTATCAGGTTAATTGTTCTTCAACTGAAAATACTTGTAACAATTTCAATATAATTTTTCTTATACATTATATTGAATATGCTAAATATATACTATATTTACAATGGTGTGTGAAAGAATCAGTATGATTTCACATGTTTTTGGTTATCTCCCACAGCAACTCTGCTTGTGAGGGAAGGCCTCATTGTGACAATTGCTGATTCATTAGCCCCAGCTTTAAGAGCAGCTTTTGCAGCTTCCACGAACCTCTTCACTGCATCTTCTGCGTACCTGTTTGCTTCTTTCACAGTCATAGTTTTACCAATGTTTGGATAAGAATTGAGTACATAATCACCATTGAGCTGAGATGCAAGCTGGATCAATTCCACTTGGAATTCTGAAAGACTCGAGTCTTCTCTTGGTCCATGATCCCTTAGTGTCTTGATCTCCGGAAGAGTTTCTATATAAATAACCACAATGGAAATAATGTTAAAAACGTAATGCGTGAAATAAACAAATCACAAGCATCATACAATTCTTAATACGAAATGACAGATAAAAAGCTGTGTACTATATATTTTGGATGCACACCGTTGGTGTTTCAATATACTTCCAAATCTGGTTTAGATATGGACAAATGTGGCAACTTACTAGTTTTTTCCTATTGCAATTACCATGGGAGACATAGGAAATTTCCAAGACTGCACTCAAGCATGGCTTGCCTAGCACTAGACTGGTGTCTGTATTAGGTTTATTATTGCGGATGGAAATTTTAGTTTCTATTGCTCATCCAAATGAATATACATCCCCAGCAAGTCACTCTCTCAGCCAAGTATCTTGAGCTTGTCGAAAGAAAAAATGCACACCAGTATTGTAAAGTTTTTATATACTAATATGAAGTTAGCTTTTGATGATAGACCAAATCTTAACACACAATCATGTCTGGTCAGGAAAAGGTTGCTTTATTTTGATGCTTGAAACAAATGAATTCAACAAAGCATATAGTAGTTCAAAAGGCATTGATCGCTACCATAACAGAGTACCAAGAATGCTGAAATCAGATGTGACTATCGAAGAAGTAGATGCAAACCTGGACAATCGTCACGAGGAGTATCTCGAATGTGAAAGTACTTTTCAAAGGTACCAGCCCATGCATCTCTCTTTGTCAAGAAATTGGATTTTAAATTGAAAAGCTTCTTTACTGTGGCGGAAATAGACGAATGCTCATACTGAGAATATGGGGTTGGACCCTCCGCTTCATGAATCACTGCAAAAATATAAAAATAAACAGCACTGAAATAACTAAAAATTAAATTTGAGTAATAATGAAAATGGTTGATTCTATACTGAGAATGAAAATCACAAGGAGAATGATCATACTAAGTACTGAAAGAAAACTATACAACACAAGCAACAACCCAAAGAAAACCAAGACTGGTGAATCATCATGTATTAAACTACTTAGCATCATCCGTGCTCACATTCTCCAGGATAATTGCCCAGATAAATAATTATGCGACTTATGAAGAAGCCATCTCATACAGCCGATGGATCAAATTTAGATTCCTTCTAGAGTAATATAATGCACAAAAAAGAGATGAGGAACTTCAGATTCAGATCACATATTACAAATTCATTTCCCTGAAATCAGAACATGCTATCATTTCCTCATGCCTTTTTTTGACGATTTTTGTATGTCGCCTGGAGTACAACTATTTATCATCGCCATCATCACATATTCCATATTTGGCCTCAAACAATAAGCAGCATAAAATTCAACTCATAAACCTACGGGCATCATATCGTCTGAGAAGTGAGAACTACAGTATACACAAAGATTACCAAAACTAGTTTTCAGCATATTACACAAGTACCAGCAGCATAAAATTCAGTACATCATTTTGAAGTAGTACAAAACTTTTTCTATCAATAAATAAAAATACTGATACTGGTACACATACATAACTCCATCAAGTGCAAAAGTGAGTAGATTGATAACATTATATTTAAAACTCCAATATCAGTACCCACCTACAGGCCAATTGACTCTGTATGTCAAGACCCAAAATGACACCAACATAGGCATGTACTATATAAATCCAACTAAAGCAATCAAATAGTAATTAATTGGTGTGCTTAAAACACCACCAGGAACCAAATAAACCTAAACTTCATTCACGAGTATGCTTGAACCAAGCCGAAAGGTACAATACAATACAACTACACAAAACAACCCAAACTGCATCAAAATTTCAGCAAGAAGTCAAAATCCCCCAGCAACCCAACAAAGCCAAAACACGTTCAACAAACTGAATCCATAAAACCAAAACACAACTCATCAAGAGTCCAAGACCATGTTTGATTACTGATTTCTAAAACTTGTTTGTCTCAACACATCTGACATGAAATCTGACCATTTATCCATACTTTTCCAATCTTTTATATATTAAAATTATTAAATTAAAAAAATGACTGAGATTTCATCTAGCTTTGAGTAAATCAGATGCAAATTAAAATCTGTCCCACGATCACATCTCCATTTTCTAAAAATTTGTTCCCTTGAAAGCAAGACGAAAAAATCTACCTATTTCTGTTTTTCGGATTTTTGAAACACTCCTTCTAGAAATAATATTCAAAATTGAACAAAATATCATATAAAAAAACAGGTTTTTAGAATCAGACAAAACCCAAATCATCTCAATTATCCAATACAACCACAAAAGCTCAAAACTTATATCGAAGTTGTCCCCTGAACACTAGAACAGATTAAAAAACATATGCCATCTGTTCCGTTTAATTAGTTTTTAAAACACCAACGATTTTCGAATTTCAACAAAAAAAATATTTTAGAAACCAGTTTTTCAGACAAAAAGCTTCCCAAACAAAACCCAAATCATCCAAATCTTAATTAGCCAACACAACCTCTGGATAATAACACTACAGACATCAAAGTTCATCAAAACACCAGATTTAGAAGCAATTTTCAAGTTTGCATAAAAATCAATATAAACAAAAAAGAAAACAGTGTTTCGAGAAGAACCCAAGTCATCTGAAATCTGAATTAACCAACAAAACTTCAAAAAGCTCAAAACTTTCCACAACATACCAGTACCCTTTTCGATCCAAGGCGAGATAAGAAAAGTGGGCACCCTCACCCCCAACCTATCAAACCCAAAGTAATAGGGGGGTGGCCCAATGATCCCATCAGGGTTAGGCACACCCTCCACCGGCGTAGCAACATGATCATAAAACCCTCCATGCTCATCATACGTAATCAACACTGCCATCTCCTTCCATTGAGGACTCTTCCTCAAAACCTCGTACACCTCCTTAACAAACATCTGCCCCTCCGCCACGTCATGCGAGGGGTGGTCGTCATTGGCCGGAAAAACCTCCACATCGAAGTACCTCTGTTCCACCACCACATAGTTCGGGAGATTCCCTCTCTCGGCGTGCTTCCTGAACTTAAGGGCGTAGTCGTGGAACTTGACCGCGTTTTTTATCTTGCGAAGGCTCTTGAAGAAGAGCGTGGCGGGGATGTTCTGGTAGTAGATGCCGAAGGAGAGGCCATTTTCGTCGAGGGAGTCGAAGATGGTTTTCTGGGGGAAGCCCAGGACGAGGTCCTTACGGACGTTGCTCATGGCGCCGTGGGAAGTGGCGGAGTGGATGTAGAACCGGTTCGGTTGGGTCGACGCCGGAACCGAAGCGAACCACTTGTCGAAAACGGCGAAGTGGGTGGCGAGTTTGGTGTAGACCGGGAGGGTTTCGGGTTTAAAGCCGCTCATAACGGTTTTGGCCATGCCGGGGAGCATGGACTCGGCTTGCTGCGCGAAACCGTTCATTGGAGCCGGAATTAGGGTCGTCTCATTGGATCCGAAAATTTGCTCGCGGATGGCTTGGAACGAGTGGCCGGGGTCGGTGTCGATGAAGAGGGCGTCGTCGGAGACGGGGACGGCGGGGGAAGCGGCGTCCGAGACGGAGAGAGGGTTTGATTCGGCGCCGGTGAGGCCATCGATGTCGGGGCGCGAGGGTTTTAGCCACCCGAGGACGTGGTCGAAGGAGCGATTTTCCATCACTATCACCACCACAGTTTTGATTGGACCAGATATTTTGTGCTTCTTTCCGATGCTGACGGAGACGAGGAGGAAAAGGATGAAAAGAGACAGGGAAACTCGCCGGAGATCCATCTCCGGTGACCGGAAGTAGAAAACAGTGAGGAAAAAGATATAGTTATAAGTTAAAGTTGCTTAGTTGAGGACATAAAGGAGCTGCAGTTAAGTTACTTAATTAAGAGGTGAGTGAGGGGTAATAAAGGAAAAGACGACACTACATTGGATATGCTTTCAAATTAAGGATTTTTTTTGTTCTTGTCTTTGTCTTTTGCTTTTCTACGAAACACCCAGAGTTATTGATAAAGATTCTTTCTTTTCTATTTTTCTAAACCTAATGAGATGTTATCTAATATTTTTTTAAATAAAATATGCTTTTTTTTAATTTTATAAATTTATAATATTTTTCTTCAATTATTAATAAAATTTTAATTTTGGTCAAGATCATTTTGTTTATTAAATTGATATTAGTAAAATGTAACATATGTAATTACATCAAATATAAAAAAATTGAAGAAAAATTACCATAGGACCCAAAAAATTGGGAAAAAAGTTATTTTGCCTATTTTTAATATGAAAAGTATATGAAAGATGTGTAAGGAGATGTTACCTTGGTGTTTGCAATTGGATATCCGAACTTGTGTGCCCAAAAATAATATATTCCTGAAAGAAAAAATCAAATTATGACCGTAACAGATTCGTTGTTATGTGAAAAAAAAAATATTTTTCTCAAGTCTTATTTGAAATTCAACAGAAAATAAAATAGGAGGATGGCGATGATGCACTCTTTTAGAACAGTCGTTAATTGAAATTCACATTTACTTATATTTTTAATTCAAATAGTTCAAATGTTTAATAGTATTTTAAGATAATTATAATATAATAAATAGATTTATTATATACGATAACTTATTATACAATAATGTAGCATTGTTTTTTGGGTGTAAAAATAAATAATCTGTAAAATGAAATGAAGTATGGGTGTAGAAATTCAAATTTCCTTAAGAAATACAAAAAATGAGTCAAAGTTAGTGCTATTAGGGTTTGGTAAGAAGGGACCGAATTCAGCTGTCTGACACGCATTTCATGTTAGTGAAAATATGGGCTGCTTGGTTTCATTCTAGAACCAAACATAATATTTTTTATTTTTTTATTTTTATTATAATATAATATTATGTATATTGAATATGATTAAATTTTTTTATTTATTATTTAATAAATATTATATATTTAAACTTACAAATTAAATTTTTATTTTATAATTTAATTTAATATATTTTTTAATAATATATTTCTTTATTTACTTATAATAAATAATAAATAATTATTTTACATTTTATTTTATAAATGTTATTCTTATATTTAATATTTTTTCATATTATATTCAAATTTAAAACTAAAAATTATAAAAAATGTTTTAAATTTTTTAACTTTTTTTAATTTTATATGAAATAAAATCAAATATTCTAATTCATGTTCTTTATGTAATCTGACTCTTTTTTGTCCATTTTTAACTAAATAAATACAGAAAATTAGAATAAATCTTTCTGTTTTTTCACTCCTATTTAGATTAAAGTAAAACTTTCTAAAATGAATTAACAAAATTATCACTTAATAAATTAATCAATCTAAATGTAAGACTATAAGTATTTCAATATTTTTAAGTTCTTAAGTAAAATAAATAGATGTAATATTTCAAATTATTATACATAATATGAAATTTATTTTATTTTTTAGAAGTCTTATTATATCATATTATTTTAAAATATTTTTACAAATTTTACTATAATATAAAAATTTATAAAACTCATTTTGATTAATATTTTATTTAGTTATTAATATAAATATATATATATTTTAGAATAAAATATAATCTTTAATTTTTGTGAAGATTTTGAATTTTATATATATATATATATATATTAACATATTTCAATAATTTTTTTATTAAACTCAGATCTATATTCTTATAAAAGATAATACAATGATAATAATATTTAAATAGACTGATAATTTTTTATTATGAACAAATTTTTATTAAGAATAATTAATGTATATATAAGTATAGTAAAAATGTTGTCATTTAATGATAAACTATTATGTATGATAACACTGTTTGTTTTTAAATCCTTTATATAAATATTATTTATAAAAATGGACCGAACTTTATTTAGTAAATGAGTCTGGAATATATATAAACCTCTATAATGACTTAAACTAATTGAGATATTTTAATGTTAATTGATAACAAAATATATCTATTTATAGAATAAGATATGAATTTTTTTGCAAAATCACGAGAGAAAACATTTAGAATATTAATCCTAATGGAATAAGTTTTATGAGAATAATGAACATTTGCTCAAAACCCAGCAACGAAGTTTATAAATTCATATTTCTCTCTTTTACTATTCAACAATAACATTCAAATTATTTAAACACTTTTTTAATCTTGTCGATATATACTATGCGAAAAAAACCTAATGTTATCCCTAATAAACTATAATGCAAACTACATCCGAAAATTTTTTTTTTTTTTATCAAGTATTAATTTAAAAAAATACTAAAATAAATCTTTGTTTTATTAGCACAAGTCATTTTTGTGTTAGAAGAATATTCCTAACCTATTTTATAAAATAAATCTTCCTACTTTTCTAAAATGTTCCTTTGAGCATACATGTTATTATCAAGTAAAAATTAAGTGATCTCATTAGTTTCTATTACCATTTTATGATTTTAATAAATTTGACTTAATAATAAAATATGTAAGAAAAAGAGTGTGTTGGATAGTAATATTTTCATTTATTTTTTGTTTTTGAATTAGTCAAATTTGAATTTGGTGAGATGGTAGTGGCATTTGTGATAATAATATTGTGAAAGTTTGTTTACACATGAATAACTCTTGGACAATGATACATGTATAAGATAAAATATTAATATATTATTTTATTAATATTTTATAATTAATTTAATATATATTTAATAAAATAACAGAAATTTATTTAATATAAAGAAGATGTAGAGATATAATATCTCTCCTAATACCTTTCCTTTTGAATCAATTCGGCATGGATGTATATCCCATTATGAGAGGTGGATTTAGACATGAAGTGACTTGTTCTATAAAATACAAAAATTTCTTTGAATTGTTTTTGTATATTTCAAAGCATTGAGCACTTTCTTGTTCATTCTCTAATCCAATAGCATATTCCTTCTTTGGATTTTGGTGGGGGAGGAGTCACTCCATTGTGAAAGTGAAATTGAAAGTGAAAGGCACTATAAATGTGAAGTGTTTTATCCTTATTCATTTAAAAAATTTAAATAATATATTCATTTTTATTTATATCTTTTCTAAATTAGTTTTTTTAATATTTACATTTTTAGTCTCTACTTTATTCTATGTTACTTCTGCTTCTTGTAACAACATTAAATAACTTTTTCGCGTACTTTCATTCTCTTTAATATATGATATTCTATATTTTAATTTTATAATATGTACTCAATTTATTTAGGCGTCAACAATAATCATTAACCAAAAACATTGAAGTTAACAATAATGACTATTTTTTTTATCAACTTTTTAAAAAAAATCGCAGTAAAAAGTAATATCTAAAGAATTTTAAAAACGTATTTAAAATTTTAAAAACTAAACAAGTTATAAATTTTATATTTAACCATTAATCTATAGACTATACATAATATTATTCACATTTTAAAAATAAGTGAAGATGACAAAAAGCCATATTATACCATTTTCTTTTTCTTTCAATAAGTTATCACACTTATTTACACAATAATACTTTTTTTCCCTTGTGTTTATGATACATAAATTTTATTTTTAAAATAAAAATATAAGAAATATAATATTTTTTATAACTTAAAATCATTTATATATATAAATTAATTTGATATATATATATATATATATATATATTAAAATTGCTTTTTTTAATCTGTGCATGGATTTATTTTAACTTATAAATAAGTTAATCTAAATCTTTTTCATGGAAGTTTCTCATACTTAAACTCTGTCCAAACATATTTTTTATAATATTATTTAATAATTTAATAATAAACCTACTTATAAAATACTATAATTTAATAATTAGTAATTTTCTTAAAGGTTTGACTTATTTTTATAATCTTTTCGTTTGTTTAATAAGCAAAAGTTTTATATCTTCTTTTCTAAAAGTCAATATTTGATACAATTAATGTTTTAATCGGATTTGAAAATAAGTGAAAAAAAAAGAAAAAAAATAGTCAACAAATTATAGTTGATTTAATTGAAGAATTAAAATAATTTTTTATATTAATATGTTTAAAAGTAAATTAAATAATAAATGTTTTAAAAATTAATAAGAAAATCATTTTTGAAATTATAAATTAAAATTAGAAAATAAAATAAAATAAAAAATATTATAAAATTGATCATAATTATTGTACATCAATATACATATTATATAATCTATGGACGTATAACTATAATTATTTGTTAAATCTTATTATAAGACATGAATAATAACTTCTATACATTTTCATAATTATACATTGTTTTTAAGCAACTTCATTTCCTATAAATAGAAATTATCATTTTTCTTAAGTGATCCTATACTACTTAATTGAATTGTCTCCTAATGTCAATCGATTAAATTCAAGAAAATAAGATATATATAAATTTATATATATAAAATTTAAAATTAATAATTATTTTAAGTGTGGAGTAAAAAGATTTATATATATAAAGAAATAATAGATTAATTAAATATATAATTATTGTAAAATTAATAACTAAAAGTCAACACAAAATAAGAATAAGTATCATAATTCCCAATTAATTACAAAGTAATTATATATATATATATATATATATATATATATATAAATAAAAGTCAACACAAAATATTGTTTATTTTATTTTTTAAGTGAGTTTTTTAAAATTTCTTTTGTTATTCATATTTTATTTATATTCATTAAAAGTTGTCTTTGTATTTAACTAAAGATAAATTAATTATTTTAAAAAAACTTAATCGTATATATAACATTGTGTAATATTTGAATCATGTGTTCAATAAAATTATAGATTCATACTAGTTCATTTTTATATATGTCTCCCTTGGACTCAAATAAAATTGATAAGCTCATCACATAAAGGTATGAATAGCATAAAGTAAAATTAAATTCAATTTTTTTATAATTTTTAATCTTTATAAAATTAAGAATTTAGTGTAATTATAATCATTGTTAAAAAACATAAAATTAATAATTTAATATTTATAAATAAATAAAGAACATTATATAAAAGTATATATATTAATGTAAACATAAAATAAAATTTATATTTATATTTTTAAATATATTATATTAATAAATAAAAACATTTAATTATATATACAATAATATTAAATTAAAAAAATAATATAAATTGCATGAAATTTTAATCTACAACTTGTACAAAATGAGTATGTACAAACTAATGAATTTAAATGTTTTCCTCACCTTTATCTCATTGTGTGTGTGACATATTGTGTATCTACATTATCTTATCTATATTGTGTGTTCTCTTATTGTTTGTCCCACAACACTATCATTCTAATAAAAATATAAAATGCATGTAGAAACTAAAAAAAATTATAATTATAATTGGAAGTATTGGAATTTGATGTTAAGGTTTGGTGAATGATTTCAGAATGTGGAAAAGCATGCAGCTATCGTTGTTCGAAGACGTGGATTCCGACGACGTGATAACAGCATAAACATAACAACTATAGTTTTAGAAATTTTAAATTTAATTTTTAATATTTTATAATTTAGATTTAATTTTTTTTGTGGGTTTTTATTGGACTTTGTATTTCTTTTTTCTAGTTTTGGGCCTAATTAGTTAATAGACCTTGTCTTAGGTCCATTAATATAAATAAGATTCTCATAACTATTTGTACTCAGAATTCAGATTTTAGAAGTTGAAACTTTAGTTCCGTGAATTCTCTTTCTCGAGTAGAACTTTAGATTCTTATATGTGAATTTTCGAATTCAGAGAGGCGAATCCTCACTGGACTTATAAGTCAGAAATGATTGTGGCGTTTTCTCCATCCCTAATCCATTTTCGCATTTTTTATTTTTGATCTTTGGTTTTGAGGTAAATTTGTCAGAACAATCCGTTCATGTCGTTTTTGGACAGATTCACATCATATGGTAATAAGAGCTAGTTTCTGATTTTTCCGCAGCTTTTCGCAACAATTTTCATAGTGTGTTTGCAACTTTTTTCGTAAAGGTTTCAGAAAATTTTCAGAAATCTTATGGCAACATGATTTGGCACCACTGAAACAATTTCACCGAGAGGATGTGATGAACAATACTCTCAAATCTTGATTCAAAGTTCAAAGCAGATCGTTGCCTATGTTGAACAGAACAATACCAATCGATTTAGTACAGGAGTCCTCACAATTTCAGTTAACGCTGTGTTGGGAACAATACACTCAGAGAAGTTCGAAGTTTCCAGATCGGATTTCAGTGACCAAATAACAATTCTTGATTTTTTGTTCAAATCCATTTTCGACAAATCCGGCGGAAAAGAAAAACAAATTGAACTAGAGCGTGAGGCATTTATTTGATTAATTGCGTCAGTCAGAGAATCATTTTCTTGTAGTGTTTCGGTGCTTAATCAAAATCAAAACAGTGGAGAATTGTGAGGCAATTTTATTGATGTCTATGGTGCAAAGCAAGGAAGTGTAGAGAATTGGAGAACTCAACAAGCATAAGCATAATTGGTTAGTGTAAATTTTGAATTGCGTGCATGCTTATGCACAATTGGATTTTTGTTTGCATTTTTTGGAGTAAGGAGGTTTAATTGGAAGGTGCAAAAAAAAAAAACGGATTTTTTTAAAGAAGCGTTAATGCTTGCACACCAAGTGTTTGTTGAATTACTTGTGTAGGTGATTCAAATAGGTGCAATTGTTGGTGTTGTGTTAGTGCACTAAGATGTTGTAAGTGGCAGATTTGGTTATAGTCCATGTGCCAAAGATGCTGTGATGAATTAAAGAAATTGAAGCTCTGCAATCCAATTAAGTTTTTGGTGCTTAAGTTTTGTTTGGGTGTTAATGCTATTCAGTGTAATCCGATTGACAATGCATGGTGGAATAAATTTCTTGAGAATTTTCTTTTGTAAGTGGACCCGCTATTAATTTTTTTGGTGAATCAGTGAATTATTCAAGTGAAAATTGAGGTACTAGTATTATTCTGCGATGCCCATAATTGTTGAAGTTTGCAGTGCTATTATAGAAGCAATGGTGGAAGCCTCAGATGTGCACCCATGTTTTCAATCCTTGGCTTGATGGATCATTTTGGCACATGGTTCGAAACATTCAATGCAACAAACTGAATTCGGTGCTTTTCGGTGATTGAACCCATAGCAACCATCTAGCGACTGACATGGTGCCTTTTTAATTAATCATTTAATTTTGTTTCAAGAGGCAATTTCGTTTCTATTCTTGTGGGACCCAACAAGAATTGTGAAAACCATTTAGCTATGCATTATGTGCACGTGAATTGGAGTGGAAATTTGCATCTATATAGGGTTCGCTCATTTGAGATTTCTTTCATTTGAAAAAACAGCTAGCAGTGCAAAACAGTTAGCAGTGCAATTTCAGTAAAAACAAAAGCTGGCAATTAATTCAATGATGCTACAGTAGTAATTGCAATGCGAATGCCCTGGTAGTGATTTATTTGAAACACAATTGGGAGTAAGGAAATTCATTTTGAGAGCTGCAAAATTGATTCCAGGTGAAATAAGTGAATTGTTGTTTGATCTTTTCTCAAACACATGAAGTGTAGTGTTGGTAGTGTTTTGGGCTTCAAACGTGGTGCTATTTGTGGTGTCCTATGATTAACATGTGGATGCAATTTGATTTGGTGAATTGAATGTTTTGGAGTGAATTAGCTTATAGTGGGATCCATGTCTTTGTATTCAAGTTGATTTGTTGAATACTGTAAATGGAAGAAAATCCATGGCTCCGACATAAACACTTGAATTGAAGAAAAAAAGAAAATCCTTGTTCAACATTTGTGAGTCATTCCTCCTAATTTCTTGTTGTTTCTTTTCCTTTTCTTCATATTCTAGCTTTGATTTGAGTCATATGTCTATAAAGTTCCTTTGAGTTTGATTTTCCTTGGATTATTGTTTGTGAAATATAGTATTGTGAGTTGAATTGTTGGAAAATCTTGATTGTTTGAGATTGAATTTTGAAATTACACAATTAGGAGCTAAGTGTAGCATCTATGTTTTGAGCATTCTTTTAAAATTTGAGTTTAAGTCTTGAGAAACTTAAAAGCACAAAGTAAACAAATTGCATAAGAGTGGGTGGATGCCTAACTAGCTTTCATTCATCTCAAGTGTGATAAGCCAAAAAAAAAATTGTTAAAGTGCACATTCCGTATTTCTCTTGAGACTTAGATTTAATTTTAATTGAGTTCTCTATTGGATTTCCAAATTAGTTCCATGCATCTAGGTAGTCTTGATTCATTTCTTACAACTCGACTTTTCTAATTGTTTAACTTACTTGCTTTGTTTTACATTTCTATTGGTAATTCTAAATACACTATTTAGATTACCCTTGTCTTCTAAAGTGTTTTTCTCTTTGTCACCTTCTTAGTTGTGTCACATCTTACTCCCTTTGGTTTAGCTCATTTCTTTATTTTGTGCTTTTTAGTTTGTCTTTCTAAATTCCTTGGTTTTGTCATAGAGTTTTCTATTTTCTTGACCTCTTGAGTTCAATGTGGATTTGTTACATCTTTCACTTTGAATGTAAAATTCTTGATAAGTTGACTGGAAGTTCTCCTTAAGAACTAAAGAGGAATTTGAGTGAAGAGAGTGAAAATAGTTTTTCAAGAGTGATACACGAGTGAATGAGTGCAAACACTTAGTGAGTGGCGAGGTCCATATTTTCTGTTAATTGTGTTAACCATTTCTTTATGATTTTCTTGTTTTGTTTCTAATATTTACTTGCAGCCATGGGGTTGACTATAGAATATTTGAATTCAAGACTCGTTTCAATAGTACAACAGTTAGAAAGAAAAGTTTATGAGCATAGGAGCCTAAAGAAGGCGGAGCATAAATGTAACGACGCATCAAGTTCAAGGATCAAAACAGGTTCTATTAGATGTTCCAAATGTGAAGGCTATGGGCATGTTTCTCTTGAATGTCCTAATTGGAAGTCAAAACTCATAAATGATCAAGATCTTAAAGACTATTACCAGTGGTTGCGAGAGCGAGAAAAGAAAGCATTACAAAAATTAGAGAGGATAGAGAAAGAGCTTAAAGAAGAGAGAGAACAAATGAGGGAGCTTATGAAAAAGGGAAAAATATTTGTAGAAAGTGAAAAGGATTTTATAAGAAGAGAGAAAGAGTTTTGGCACAAAGTGAAGGAAATTCTTAGGAAAAGAGAGGAAAAACTTGAAAAGCAAGAAAAAGAAAAGTTTGACCAAAAGATTAGATAATTGAAGGAAAAGATTAAGGAAGGAAGTAGAAAATTTGATGAATTGTTAGAGAAGGCAAAAAGAATAATAGAAAGAAAGGAGAAAGAAAAGATAGAAAGAGAAGAGAAAGAAAAGAGAGCAAAGGAAGAAGAGACTAATGATAATATTTGTTCTTATTCTGACTCTATAATTATTTGTGTGGATTCTCCTTTGCAGGAAATTACTAGTGATGAGTTTTCAAGTGGTTCATGCAGTATTAGAGAGAATAACATATGGACTTCCACTACATCTTTGGAATTGATTGATGTGTATCATGAGCAAATTAAAAATCCTTGTGAATTGTTTGTTGCTTTTGATATGCATACTATTGTTTTAGGTGATGATGCCAAGTCCTTGAATAATGAGATGCATACATATATTTTCTCTATGTGTGTGAATTATCAGCAGGTTGATGATGAGATTAAGAATAATCATGTTAGATCTTTAGTCTTGTTACGTGAACTGAGAAGGACATTAGATATCCTATATTTGGATTGGATTGATGTATTTGACATGCTTATGATTAGTCCTTTGATGTTCTTATTGTTTGATGTGTTTTACATGTTGGTTTATGATCCTGGAGGAAGATATTTACTACACTTTGATAATAAGAGATTGGACTTTCATGAGCTTCATGTCTCCATTTAGATAGTTTTTCTCGTCTTTGTTTAGATGATGTTAAAATTGAGTTTTTTTTAGTCTTATGTTTGTGAGTTTGCTTGTAGGTACAAAGAGATAAATTCGTGGACGAATTCTCTCCATCCTGGGGAGGATGATATGAGCATGAAGATAACAACTATAGTTTTAGGATTTCTAAATTTAATTTTTAATATTTTGTAATTTGGATTTAATTTTCTTTGTGGGCCTTTATTGGGCTTTGTATTTTTATTCTTTTTCCAGTTTTGGGCCTAATTAGTTAATGGGCCTTGTCTTAGGTCCATTAGTATAAATAGGATCCTCATAACTCTTTGAACTCAGAATTCAGATTTTAGGAGTTGAAACTTTAGTTCCGTGAATTCTCTTTTGGTTCTCGAGTAGAACTTTAGATTCTTATATGTGAATTTTCGAATTCAGAGTGACGAATCCTCACTGGACTTATCAGTCAGAAATGATTGTGGCGTCTTCTCCATCCCTAATCCCTTTCCGCATTTTCGATTTTTGATCTTTGGTTTGAGGTAAATTTGTCGGAACGATTCGTTCATGCCGTTTTTGGGCAGATTCACGTCACGACGTGTCTCTACTACTACAACTTATGCTGCCAGAAATGTCTGTGTGTTCCGTCTGGAACCTATGGTCACAAGGAAGAATGTCCATGTTATAACAACTGGAAAACCAAGAAAGGAACCCCAAGTGTCCCTGCATTCAACTTCATTCTCCATTTTCATTAACTTTTCTTTTTCATCCTCAATTTTAATATTCTTAGTGTGTCATCACATCATTTCAAGAAATAAATTCATCTTTCTCCTCTTCTCCTTTTATTCTTCATCCTACAACTTTACCTCCTTTATGCCTACACAAAATATTCATATACACATAAAACTTTCATTTACATCTCAATCACACATAAAAAAAATTATAAATTTATAAAATATATAATACAAAAAATAAAAAATATTAAATTAATGTATATCAAATAAAGATATTGATGTATTATTATTCTTAATGCTAAGCTTTCGTAAGAAACCAAATTGATTATATGAAACGAAACACTCAAGATAAATCATTTATGTTTTAAAACTTTTGGCCGAATCTTGAAAAACATTAAGAAGAGGGAAAATGAAGATAATAATAAAATACTATTTGGTGGTAAAATTGTTGTTTTGAAAAATGACTTTTGACATATTTTACCAGTTGTGAGAAATAGTTTTAAGCATCACATTATTAAATCAACTATTAATTTTTCAAAAATATGAAACTATTGCAAAGTTTTTAAGCTTATTGAAAATACAATATTTAAGTACTACAAAAACTTATGAAAGTGCATTAGAGATAAGATGATTTGTTGATTTGATACTGCACATTGGATATTGTCACATGAGTTTCAATGAGAATGGTGAAATATTTGTTAAGATATCATAAGATATCTTAATTGATGATACTGGTAAACCTTTACTTTCATTAATTGAGTTTATTTATCCTACTTCTTTGTCTAGAATAATTATGTAGAACAAGTCAATGATTTTCATTTTATCTTTTATTCCTAGAGAAGAGAAAATATAAGTAAGTTCAGATTCAACTTGCTAATCAGACCAAAAGGAAGAAATTTAAAATAAATGGTTTACACATAAATTTCTAAATGAGTTCAAATGTTTAGGGATTCCAAGTCATCATTTAAGATTAAAAATTGGTGTTTCTATGATGCTCTTGAGGAATATAGATCAGGCAAATGACCTTTGCAATAAACAAAATTACAAGTTAATGACTTAGAAAAACATGTCATTTCAGCTATTGTTATTAGAACAAACATTGGTGATAAAGTATTTATACCAAGTATGGATTTGATTATTTCGGATCTAGGTATCCCTTTCAAATTTCACATTGTTTCCTTCATAATTATGCTCTTTTATCTCATTTCCTTAAACAATATATATTTCTTAGATTTTCTCTAATTAGTTTAAGAACTTTTGCTATCACTGGAGCAATATTTTCATATTTGGAGTGTTTTCATATGTATGCATGAGTCTTTAAGATTTCAAAATCTATTCATATTGTTGTCAATCTCATTTCTTATCACATTTTTAAACAACCAATCCATCTAATAGAAGATAAATAATATTAACTTTATTACTTTAATAATGCTTAAATTTTCTTAGATACTTTCGACAACTTAATCATAAAAAGATTCAACAATATCATTTTATTTTAACAAACCCTTCAAAAAAAGAAACAAATAAATCAAAAATAAAGAATAAAATAAAATATGAAGATACAAATCATTTATAAAATTTTAAAATAAATAAATTTTTTATAATAGAAATAAGCAAATAAATCTATATAAATTATATAATTATTATAATGATATTTTATGATAAATACTATAAATATTTTAAAATTTATACAATTAATATAAATATTTTATCCAACCAATTTTGTTTAATTGATAAAATTATTTTATCATGATACTCATTTTTATATCTAATTATAAATCACATATGAAAAAAAAAGCTACCTTACCTTCCCGGGCAATTCTACAATTCAGTATCATATTCAAAAATTAGTTTTTCTTCTATGTAACGATAACAATATTGGTTTGTTTTACATCTTCACCTTTCTCAAATTTTTTTAACACTAATTTATTTATTGCATGTTAAAACACTCTTTAAAAATGGTTAAATATCTTTTATTTTTTAAATTATTTGTTAAAATTGTATTTTATTTTTTGTCAAACTTTAGATTTATTTTATCTTTATACTTTGTAAAGTACACTTGATGATACGTTATAATTTTTTTTTATTTTCATATTTTTTCTTTCAAACATTTTTACTTTTTTTTTCTGTTTCTTCTCATTTTTTTTAAATATTTTTTTAATTTTCAATAATTATTTAAAACAGATTATAAAATTTAGATCTAAAATTTACTTTAGATACGAAACACAATTTTAAAAAATAATTAAAAAATTAAAATCATATTTAACCCATTTAAAAAATATATATTATTAGATAGAAAAAGAAAATATTAAATTAAAATTTTATTTTATTTTATCTGTCTCTACAAAAGAATAAAATAAATGATTTAATTTTAAAATTTACATATCAAAACTATAAATTAATAAAGAAAATGGGGAAAAAGTGAAGAAAATGAAAAAAAAGGAAGAAATTGAACATTCATAACTATGAAAAGGAGAAATCAAACAAGTTACTCTTCTTAAAATTTTGGTAGAATCATCTTAAATAAGATTGATGTGGAAAATCTTGATCACATTAAATAGATAAAAGTATAAATGTATAATTTAACACATCTACTTATATTTTGATTTTAATGAAAAAATTTACTTTATTACTATTTTTAAAAATCAATTTATTTAATGCATTATTTGTAAAATAGATAATTTTGAACATGACTAGCAACTTATCTATGAATATTGTTATATGTATATAATAGTGCAAATTGCCAGTCATGCTCAAAAATATTTATTTCACACTAATGATGCCTTCATCTTATAATCCAATTACCTTATTGGAATATGCTTTATGCTTCTCCTGAAGCAATTACCTCACTTTTGTTGGGCTGAAGAAGAAAAACAGTGCATGGTGCTTTCATTAACTCGTTTGAGATAGCAGAAATTGTTAAGGAATGTTGTGTTCCCTCAACAATCCAACCACATATTTATAGACAGTTCTTAACTATTTCATTTCAGAAATTCAAATATTTGCACTTGCATTATATTCACAATCTTAATTTGTTTAAGTATTCATAATTAGATATTAAAACTGATATAGCTGTAACAAATGTGATGTATTGTATATAAACTAAAAGATTATTTAAAAAAGAGATATTATTGTAACCACTAGAGACAAAAAATAATAAACACTGACAAATGATAACTAAATTTTCATTTAGTTTTTATTTTTTAATATTACTTAAATTTTAAGTTATTATAAATTTAGTTATTTTCAAATTTTTTTAATTAAAAATTTTGTTTTATTATATATTCAAAATATTTATATTTTTTAATTAAGTAATTGATTTTTGATTTTTTTAGGGTGAAGTTTTCATCATATACATAATTATTATTGATTTGTTTTTACATAAAAATTAAAATAAATTTAATTAAATTTTAAATTTTTTATAAATTTAATATTTTTAACTTAGTTTTTATTATAAATTGTTTAATTGAGTATTTAAAATTTTATTATTTAATTTTAGTATTAACTGAAACAATATGACATCAATTTATAATTTTTAAGATTTAGTGGTTAGGATTTGGAGTTTTAGAATCTTATATAATAAACTTAAAATTTAATTAAGGTGTTTTTTTATTTAGAGATACATTAGTCATAACCATATAAGATAACATGCATATAATAATGATTAACAACAAAATTAGATGATGAACACTCAATTAAAAATAATAAATATTTTAAATATGTAATGAAATAATTTTTTATTAATTAAAAATATCTAAATAAAATATTTAAAACCTAATTAAATCTGTTTTTCATTATATCTAATTATATCATTATTTTTGGAAAGGGCTATCAATAATATTTCAAATCTTTTCTATGTGATACAAAAACTAAAATACAGTGTCGATTTTAAATTTGATTAGGTATGTATCTAAGTTTTTTTTTTTCTTTTATATAAAAGACTCTAATGCTTTGTTCCTTTTAGGGAGTAGAAATGAGGGAGGGGAAAATGATGGATTTAAGGAGAAAGAGAGTGGAAAGATGAGTTGTTTCTTTTAAAGGAAAGATAGTGGAAAGTGAAGGGAAAGTTTGTGAGTGATGTGATTGATATGATAGTTTAAAATTAATTTTATAATTGATAAAATGAGATAATTACTATTTTACCCTTGATTAAAAAATTAATTATAAAATAGTAACCATACGGGGGAAGTTAATGCCAGCATTCACTCTCATTTATAATGGTGTACGTGGGTAGTCAAAGCTTGCCTGAGAGGTGAGGTATATAATATTGAGGAATGCATGTGTTACATTGGACGTGTGCAGGAAATAAGAAGAAGAAAAGGACCAGGGCAAAATAGTAACTTTAGGTATGCCACCTGGCTTTCTCCTCCAATCTTTGCACATGAGGGAGGAGGCTCATAAAGCATTTCATCTCAAATCCTCGCTCGCATATCAGCGCACATCGCTAGAATCAAAAGGGAGAGTTACTCGCTCTTCCATCCGTGGGAACAGTACTCTCCCGGATCCAAACACAGGCTAAGGGAGGGAAATCTAAACAGTTCTGTTGATATTTTGACTTATCGCAGCACTCGACAAGTAACTGGTGAAAGTTAAATATATTATTAATTTAAAAATTATTTTCTATGATATTTCGAGAACTAAAAATTTATAAATTTAAAAATTGGTTTTATGTGAGTTTCTACTAAAAATACTATGTTATTAATTCTACAAATAACACGAGTAATAATATCTTATAGATTTTTTATGTCGAAAAAAAATAATAAAACAAATTATTTTATTTTAAAATTGGCATATTTAATATTTCGTATTTTTTTATTTTATTTAGAAAGATATGTTTGATTTTAAAAGTATTTTGAACTAGGATCATAAGTTTAGTTTAGGTGATTTTGAATATTAGTTTTCTTTTTCCTTATTTCTTACGTGTTAAATTTATTCTTAATCTTTTAAGTTTTTGCTAAAATTGTATTTTGTACACAAAATAAATTTTAGACTTATTTCATTTTTATATTATATAAATTAATAATAATAATTTTTAATCTATCAAAATTTCTTTTTATTTTTTTACTTTTCTTCTTCATAACTTCATATTCTACCATTATATGTTTTATAAACTAAGTTTGTTCAAAATTATTTTTTTTTTCTTAAAAACATTTTTATTTCTCATTGAAAATCATTCAGATAAATTTATAAAGTATAAAAATAAAATAAGTCGAAAGTTTATTCCAATAACAAAATACAATTTTATTAAATAATTTAAGAACTAAAAATATATTTAACTCTTAAAATAAACTAGTTCATACATATATTTGTATGTGGTGAAAAGAGGGGTTGATGATTAGCCATATATGTTTAAAATATAAACAAAATTAATAAAAGAATGTTTAAAAAATTTCTATCTTCTTCAAATTAATTTTAGTTATCTCTTATGACATTATTTAGAAAAGTTACTAAAATAAATTGATTTGAAAGATAAATTAATGAAAAGAATATTTTAAGTAGTGGCATGTGAAATTAATTGTAAGACTCAATAAATTAAAGGTTAGTTCAAATATCTAGTTTCAAAATTTAAACATTTTCTATCTTATCAAGATATTGACAAGGAATTAGAAACTAAAATCCGAATTCATAATTTTTTAAAATAAATGTAGAAGTGTTTAAAATTTTCTAGTGATGTGTTTAAAATCAAATTAAATCACATGCATCTAATTCTAATTTTTTAAACTAAAAATTTAACTAAATCATAGCAAAAACACTCATAACGATAGGCTTGTTATTAACCACAATCAATAAACTCCATGTTAATCATAACTGCCTCAAAATGACAATCATATTATTGAACTTCTCAGTTTTATAAAATAAAAGAACTAGATTTTCACAGATTATTGTTTACAGCCTACTTTACAAAACACCCCAAGCTATCATATAAAGAATGTTATGGATAAATGCAGAACAGAAGACAAAACTAGCATTCCTTAACTTTGCAATGTCACCCATTTGGGTTACAAACAAACCATACCTTCCAGTCTCAACAATCTAAAACCTTGAGAATTTAAAAATGGAAGAGAAAACCTTGTCAAACAAGAACAAGAGCTGTAGTGGACATGTGTTCACTATTAGAACAATCAATGAACCAACTTCCAATGTGATATAGGTTATGCAGAGACAAATTTATAGCCTTTACCATGTTCAATACCATATGTCTTATGCCTATTCTTCCTGGCATCCCTCTGAGGGAAATTCGCAGAATGGTGAGAACCAGGATGAGTATGAGAAGATGATCTATCTGTAAAATCCTTGCGGATTTCCCACAGAACCTCTACACAACTCTTCATAGATGGCCGTGATCGCTTCACCGGTGCAAGGCATTGGAAAGCAAGCTTGAGAACCTTCTGTACTGCTTTGTTTGAGGCTGGATTTCTCTTCAGTCTTGGATCCATGGCAATCACAATATCTCCTTGTTTCAACATCTGCATTGCCTGCATTGCATGCAAACTATATCAGCGCAGGGTTCATTGAAGTCTACTACGTTCTCCCAATTTCATTGCAATGATCATTATAAAACACAAAGGAAGCGGCATGCTATGCTCTGCATTTTATGTTGTTTGCGCATCTAATTCAATTTGCTAAACAAACTAATAGCTTCGCAGAAACATGAGGTTAGCTGATCACATTTTATCAAGGATCAATGGATCTAAATATGTGAAATAATTTAAGGAAACAAAACATGCTTATGCGAATTAATCCACCTAACTCACTAATCCTTGATAGATTGAGCTGGGTTACAAAATTTTTGACTAATCAAAAAGTAATTCAGATTCAGTTGACTTGTTTTTAAGTCAACTTGTGTGAGTCTTTAACATCCTCACTAGAATGATTGTATTGTCAATGACTCCTATGTAAGACTTAAACTAAATAGGTTCTCCAATACTAAACTTGTGACTTAAACATTCTCTTGGAGAATAATCATCAAATATCTACAAATTAAATATCAGTCCACTGCCAACTTCTTGCTATCACCATATGAAATTAGGTTAGTTTATCTTTGGCATTAGATTAGTTTATCAATATGACCTTTTAATTAATTAACTGCATACTTTTAAACAAAATCTGCAATGTTTTTAATATTTCAAAATGATTCCTGGGACAACTTAGCTACTTGATATATACTCCAAAACAAAAGAAAAGTAAATGTCAATCACAAGCTCTAATATCTATTTCTTGAATAATCCACTAACCTGCCTAGAATAGCTGCTGCAAGAAAAAAGTTATGTCTTCTATTTTTTGTCTGAGATATAGTTTAACCAATTACAAATTATTCTAAAATCACGCATGTTATTATGGCTGATTTTTTTGCAATGCATTTGGTAGACTGGACCAACTTACCCATTTAATTGTAACTCTCTCACTGAGAGGTCTCTTTGGTTCAACTGGATGTCGTCCTGTCACAATTTCAACAAGCAACACACCAAAGGAATAGACATCACTCTTTTCAGATAGATGTCGCGTTCGCATGTAATCAGGATCTATGTAGCCAGCTGTTCCTTTGATTTGAGTTGAAATATGGGTTGCAGCAGGGTCATCAGCACCCAACCGAGCAAAACCAAAGTCTGCTACTTTGGCTCTTAGTTTATCAGTGATTAAGATATTTGATGCTTTGATGTCCCTATGAATAATTGGATGATCTGTCAAATAAAACACATACATTCAGGCATTAAGAGCACAAACAAGACTAAAGTAATACTTTTATCATGAATACTCGTAGATACAGTGGAATAACTAAGCCATCCAAATTTGTTGTAGCATTTTTCTTATTTTGTAATCTAATTCTAATGACATATACCTGTGTACATGTGAAGGTAAGTAATTCCATGAGCTATATCAATGGCTATGTCCAGACGCTCACCAATTTCTAGTCCATTTCCCCGAATACCTGCATTAACAAGTTACAATTTATGTGTACCTCAATATAGGCTACAGCAATTGACTTTATGTATGTTTGGATTAAAGTTTGCAAACACAAGTTTATGTTTTCCAAAAATAACCAATATCTTTTACAAAACTAAGTTTATAGACAAAATTTTACTTTTGAAGACAACCAAACATGTCACAAAAATTGAGTTTATTCTCCAAACTGGTTTTGGAGCATCCACACCAAAAAACAAACATGGCCCATATTATTGATGACTGTACCACAGGGAAGTATATAGATAATGAGGGATTGCTAAAATCGTTAGAGTTCCTTTGTAAAGCTGGGCTTACCATCTAAATGTTCTCGAAGAGTTCCATTACTAACATATTCAACAACAATAATCTTTTCATCTCCATCCTCCAAATACCCACGCCACCTTACAAGGTTCCTGTGCTCAATATTTGACAAGGTGTTTATTTCATTCTTGAACTCAGCTAAGTTCTTGTTTTGTAAATCCTGCCCACAAACTTCCCTATATCAGGCTCATTGATAAAAACTAAAAATCAAATATGATCAGTCTTAGAAATGATGAATATGCCTAGAAGATGAACAACATTATGTCATACCTTCTTGGCACGCTTCACAGCCACGAGGGATCCATCATAAAGCCTTCCCTTGTACACTGTTCCAAACGCACCTTCCCCAATCTTATTGAGTGCAGAGAACTTTGCTGTTGCCTTGTAAATTTCCTCGAAGGTAAAGTTCCCAATTCCAAGGTGACTACTTGAAGTGCCAGATGATGCGGAGGATTGAGAGAAGACCCATTTTGATGAATTCTTGGAACTATCAGACGATACATCTGTGGAGGCTACAAATTTCAATAAATTTTAGTTTTAGAATATTAGAATACTCAGGATTTTGTTCGGTCTATCTTTTATATCTCTTTTATAAATAGATAAATTCGGAAATTCATCCTATATATAATTTTAGATAAGAAAAAACACGTCAGAACTCAATCTCACAAACACATGACTATGCCCGAAACTAAATAGAATACCCTAAAAGCACTTGCCACTTTTAGACAAATAAAGGGTTGACTGGACCATGAACAGAAAACACGATGAGATCTATTCACATAACCAAATTGCAGAAAAGAAAGCACAAATCTTTATTCATCAAACTTACAAGGTTCCCCTTTAACTTTGGGTGCGTTCTTTCCGTCATCACTTTGAGGGGCTTCTTTGGAAAATTTTCTTTTCCCTGACAGAAAAAATGAAAAGAAATTCTTGACAGAATTGATATATGTCAAAACAGTACGGTTCTCAACACTGCGCCTGTGTGTGTCATTGCCTGCACCTCTATCTTGGACACCAACATTCTTTTTTCTTTGATTAGATTGATGCAAACTGTGGACTGGTGTTTTCTTCATTTGCAGAAGCTAATGCTATTCCATATCATCTCTTGTTACCAAAAAATAAAAGGAAGATGATGTCTAAGGCTTCCATTTCATGTATTTTGTTCTTCCACTGATAATTTGCTTCCTGCAACTTGAAGTTATTATTTTATAAGTAAAAGTCCTACATGTTCCATCCCACAAGTCAAAGGATCACCAGCCAAGAAACAAAATGGCATTAAAACCATTCCAAGTCCAGGGCTAGCTGGCGTTGGACCGGAATGTCCCAGTCATAATCAGCACGCGGTTTTCCTTGTATTCCTTCCTAGTCAACAAATTGTTATAAACTATTGCAATATTTATGAGATGAGAAAAACTTTGGAGACAAAATCTAATAAACTCTTGCAATGTTTTCTCATATTAAGTGTCTTTTTGAGGTAACATGAACATGAATTATACAAGTTACTGATTATGATCAAACGATTTTTTAATAAAAAAAACATCATTAACAGTTTATCTGTTTTTTTTTTATTCTGTTTGGATGAGATGCTACTAGTTGAGAAATGAATAATCTACGTTTCTTTATTTCTGAAGTGCAGATATTTTGAAATGAATACTTATTTACGTACAACAGAATTAAATGAGCAATTGGGTCACTCTTTATACAAATGGGTCCTGTCACCAACAGTTAGAAGTTAAGTCCTTTAAACTGTGAATTGAAATGAAAGTAGGAGAAGGTAATGAATTATAGTGGCAGATGTTTCATGTGAAGGAATAATAATTACTATTATTGGTGTTTGTTATTCTTACTTGATAATCTTTTTGGTTTGAAAAGAATGGCGTTGACTGTGATTTTTTTTTCAAAAAGCAAATTGTTTTTTCATGGGTTTGATATCTAGTTGTGAGTCAGAAAATATGAACATGTCTTGATTTGTTCTTTTTCTTGTAACGGAAGAAAGACATTGTTAGAGGATTCCAGGAAATTGACAAAGAATTTCTAGGTACGAAGAAGGAAAAAAAAACATTGACGGAAGTGAATCAGAAGACCCATGTGATTGATAAGAATGTCAGTAAACAAAAGAGGGTCCTATGATCAACACTGTTTTTGAATTGTAGTGTTGAATAAGCTTCTGATTCAAACAAAAAATTTCTTTCTAAGTGTGATTGATAAACCAGAAAAAGTCACTTCCTAACAACTAGTACCCACCTTATGTTAAGAGAAAATTATTGAAGATTTGAAGCTAGTGAAGTACAAGATTTTATCTTACTTCATGTTTGTTTTATACCAATAATAATAAAAGAAATTATCATTGAATGTGTGAATTAATTAACACACTAATACTAACTTAAAAGCTAAATTTTAGATAATAATAATAATAATAATAATAATGTTAAATTAAATATATAAAGAAGAGAGTTTTTTGGTCTATAATAATAGTATGCTTCACAAACTCATTTCTTATAAAAAAATACATTTAGTTCTATGATAAAAGAATAAATTTCTCTTATTGTTAAAGCTAATTTACACATATGATTGCATTCAATATGATTCAAAATTAATTCTATGAAAATAAATTATAAACAACTTAATCAAACAACTTAAAGAAAAATATTATTAATACTTATATTTTCTAACATATTTTTATAAGTACGTTTCATATTATTCAAAATCATTAAAATCATATTATAATGAATGAATATATAATAGTATGTCTCAAGAAAACATCACAAAGACACCAATTTGATTTAGACGTATCTTTTATCTTCAACGTAACGTTTGGGGATAATAGAATCGCTTTGGTTTGACTTTTTTTTCTGCTTTGACTGGTCTAAGAGTAATTATCATTATTTTAATTAATAGGCCAATTATTTAAATTTAGTCTTGGAGCCAAACAACTTTCTTCATCGTTGAATTGAACATTCAGATAGTTTAGAAATATAATATATAAGTAAATATAATCTTAACTATTTTGAATCGATTTTGTTGGGTTAAATTATATTCAAATGCATATTCTTATAATGGATAATTGAAAAAAATTTAATGTTACAAATAATTTTTGGATATCACTGAGACTTCTAATATTAGAGTTAAATATATTTTTCGATCTTTGAATTATTTGTTAAAATTGTATTTTATTCTTGAGATAAATTTTGAACTTATTTTGTGTTTATTCTCTATAAACTCGTGTAAATGATTATTGATGATATCTCAAAATTTATTTTTATCTATTTATTTTCCTTCTTGATAAGTTTCCTACTTGACTATCATCTGTTTTTTAAGTTTCTTTTCTCTTTCACTTATTCTTATTTTCTTTTTCTTGAAGATGTTTTTATTTATTATCGAAAATCATTTACACTTGTTTATAAAGTATAAAGACAAAATAGGTCTAACGTTTATCTTAGGACGAAACACAATTTTAACAAATAATTGAAAGACTAAAAACATATTTAATCCTAAATATTATTCATTTATGCAAACTTTACGCTTTAAGTTTTTAATATATATATATATATATATATATAAATAAATAACAAACTACATTTCAACCATTCAAGGAAAATGTAAAGTTTGTTATCTAAGAAACTGTAATATTTAACCTTTAAATTTGGGAGTAAAGTTGGTCCAGTGTCCCCAATTAAAAAGTAAAATTTCTTGAGAAAATAAAAAACATGTGGTTTAATCCATAATGAAGTAAAATAATAGTTTCAAAACCATTTTTTAGTCTTCCAAAAGTAAATTTGATGGGCTTAAATTGTATTTCTAAAATTTGAAAGATAAATTGTTTTTTTCAAATTGAAGAGATGAAGAACAGATTCATTCCAAATTTCTAATAACCAGAATCATAATTCAGAAAACGCACTTTATATGTTTAGATAAACATTGTTTTAAGAAATGATTATTTTTATTAGGTCTCTAACAAAATACAAAACAAACTAATTTAGACCTAAGTTTGATTTTGCTTGTTTTTCCATTTTATTGGATGAGGAGGGTGCATTGGGGCTTTAGGTTTGATCTCTCACGTTGGATTTTGGATTAGTCGACAGTTTATATTTAAATGGACAATTATGCAAACAACATTTTAACATACAGATATTGTTCCTAAGAGATGTGTGCATTGAGATATTGTTTGCTTTCTCCAAGAGTTTTTCTTGATAACTTTGTTTTGATTATGTGGGGTGGAAAAGGAAAAGAAACAAGTGAAAAAAAACTCAAGGAAGATTGTTTATGCAAAAAGATATTGTGTTTAGATGAAATAATATCCTTACATAGAAAAAAGATAACTCAACTATAATTGACTTATTAAACAGATTTCAAATTCAAGATAATCGAGTTATAGAAAAAGATTTATTCTTAAAATTCAAGAAATGAAAAATCTTTGTAACAACAATCAATATATTTACAATATTTTTTTAAATACTATTTTTCTAGTGTTTAGAAATGTATATCAAAGTCTTAAGAAATCTTTTTTTTGAATTTCATAAATCTTATTATTTTATAAACTAAATAAGTTGTATTGGTGGTATAAAAAGAATTAGTTAATTCGTACTTTAACTAATTTAAATATTGGATGTAGAAAACATGTTAAACTAGATCAGTTTCTTAAACCATATTTGAACTTATTAAAAAAAATTTAACAAATTTTTTTAATAATTTTAAGCAGTTAAATCAAGGTTTAGTTCATTTAATTAAAGAGAAGAAACATAATTTTTACATATTCAATTCAGATAAAAATTATATATCTCACATTTATGTCTCACTTTCTGTCTCACCAATCAAATTTTAATATCTAACTAAAACAAACATGTCAGTAATTAGTTTTTTCATTTTATCCATTTATATTTAATATTGTATTTATAACATTTAATTTTTTATCTTTCTTCATTTCAAACACAAGAAGTTTTTATATTTTTTACTTTTCTAAATTTTTTTTTTTTTTAAAAAATAAATAAATTTAATATAATTATTTATTATGTAACTTTTAAAATAATAACAATAAACTATAAAAATATTTTTAAAAAATATATAATTCTTAAAAAATTTCTTAATTTATTTTCTTATTATATTTTATACATTTTTAACTTTTTTAAATTTAAATATATTATCTTATTAATATTATTTTAATTAAAATTAAAAATAATTTACTCATAATTAAAATTAAAAATAATTTACTCATAATTAAAATTAAAAATAATTTACTCATAATTAAAATTAAAAATAATTTACTCATAATTAAAATTAAAAATAATTTACTCATAATTAAAATTAACTGTAAATTAAAAAATTTTTAAATTAAACACTTATAATTAAAATTTATATCTCAATTATTAATATAAAAAATTATTTTAATATTAATATATATTATTATGAAAATTAAAATTTAATCATGATTAAAATTTATACATATTAAAATTTATTTTATTATTAAGATATATTATTATAAAATAAAAAAATTATAAGAATTATATATTTGTTTTCAAATTCTTTTCTATTGTTAATTAATTTTTTTTTCTAATATATAATTTGTTTACCTAAATAATTGATATTATATCTTAAAAATACTATTTTTAATTTCAAATAATAATTATAACAAAATTCAATAAATGGAATCATTTCAAAAGCTCAAATATTAAATCAGGGGTAAATTAATAATTCTATTAACAATTTAAACAAATCTACTATTTTCTCCTCATCTCACTTTATTTCCATTTTCATTTTTTACAAATCTTTACCATTTATTTAAACCAAATAGGCACAACAGTCCTAAATTATCTCAAACCAATTCTCACAAATTAAAAATCACTTAGACAAACCCTCAAAGAGAACACTAAAGCAACTTTGTTCCTTTATTTTCTATAATATTCTATGGAAGATAAGATAAGACCAAAAAAATCAGTTTCGTTGACTTCAAGGAAATATTAGCACACGAAGGTTTTTACCATATCTTAAAGTTCAAGAAAGAAAAATAAACTTTTATTTCAAAAAGAATCAGACAGCCAAAATCTAATTTATGTGTATAGCATTATTATTTACTAGGTCTTGATTGTGTTACAATCTTATTTATAATTATTATCTACCAAAAGTAACAATATATAATGAACGCCAGCTTATACAATCTCTAACTATTTTGTTGTAGTTATAACCCAGAACTTTCTGCAAAAGAGACCTCAAGAAGAAAACAAACAAACAAATAAATCTAGAAAAAAATGTTTCCGGCAGAACATGAACAAGAAAACAATGTTCTTGATTGAAGTTGCACATACCTGAACAAAACATGTAGCATACTTTACATATCTCTATTAAACTAAACATTGCATCAAAACAACAGGACAAGAAGTTTCAACCTAAAACACATTCCAATAAAACTAAGCATTGTTCAGCCTCCGAAACCGTATAGAGTCCTTCCCTGTCTCTTGAGCGCATAAACAACATCCATAGCAGTAACAGTCTTCCTCCTAGCATGCTCGGTGTAGGTCACAGCATCGCGAATCACGTTCTCCAAGAATATCTTCAGCACTCCTCTGGTTTCCTCATAGATTAAACCACTGATCCTCTTAACGCCACCTCTTCTAGCTAATCTACGAATAGCAGGCTTTGTTATGCCCTGAATGTTATCGCGAAGCACTTTCCTGTGCCTCTTCGCACCTCCCTTGCCCAAACCCTTCCCACCTTTTCCACGACCTGACATCTTTGCAAGAAAATTTCGCCAACAACTCAAATTTAGGGATTTTAGATTTTGAATTCAATTGCAATGAAAAGGGATTAGGAGATTGGGGATATTTATTTGAGCGGGGAGTTTTGAAATCTGATCTGTGACGTTGAATGATTAATTAATCGACGGTTCCCCTTTGCGATCCGTGGGATGATAAGCCAACAAGTAAGGACCGCCAATAACTATATTTCAACGGTTGATATTGTTTCATAAGGGTTTCATAAGGTATGTACGGATTGCGACTTTGTTTTGTGGAGTTTTGCAGCGGCACTTTTTAAAAGATTTGCTCACATTTTCACAATTTTATTATGTTAAAATAATATAATTTAAAAATATATAGCTTTTAAGAATAATAGTAAAATAATATAATTTAAAATATAGATATATATATATAATTTTAATAATAGTATATCATCCTTATCTAGAAGTGTAAATAAAATAAATTCAATACACTACATTTATTTGGCATTTAATTTGTAAGTATTTGTGATATGTTATTGAGATAATAAAATCTACTTTTTTAGATTAAATTATTTTCACACATCATTATAAAATGATATATACTATAGTATTCAATACAAATATAAAGAGGTTAATTCAATTTGGTAGAACTCACTCTCCTTACTCATTTAACTTAGTTAATATATAATTTTAAAAATTTTAGTTTGGTTTGATTCACTAAAGATTGGTGGATAAAATAATCTAGTTAAATATTAAAATAATCTTTTAAAAAAAATTGTTTACTGGACGTGCAAAACTATGGAGAAGAAGAAAGAGTTTTAATTTTATTTTTAGAAGAGAAAAGATTTTAATTTTTAATTATTTTTATTAAGCTTAAAAAATTTAAAAATTGTTTAACGTTTAAAAATGTGAAATCTTCTTAATTAAATGTTAAAATAATCTTTCAAACAGCAACTGTTTAGCTCCTAAATTAGTAGAAACAAATATTACTAAACATTAAAAAAATATTAAAAATCATTAAAAAAATTAAAAACTGTTCACCTTCTAAATTAGTTGGAACAGTGCTCAACTTTAACCAATTAGTAGGAACAGTATTCAATGTTAAAGAAATTAAAACCTATTAGAAAAAATTAAAACCCATTAAAATAAAATTAAAACACATCCACCTACCTGCATTTATGAAAACTTTAAAATCTTCGATTCTAGGATTACCGATTATACTGTATTACGATTATAAGTATACTCTAACACGGAATTGAAATAAAGATTTTACGATCCTGCGAATAAAGTCTCGATTTTAACTACCACGATGAGGATAGTTTATTTTAACGATGCTTTTCAAGTTTTTTAAAAAAGTTCTAGAAGTTTTATAAAAAAATTCTGAAAAGGTTTTTTTCAAACACATGATGTTATTAAATTATTCAGTACTAAATATGTTTTCTGAATATTGAAAAATTTTACAAAGATATTTTGAAATTATTAATTTAAAATATTACATAAATAATTTTATAAATAATTTTCTAAGGGAAAGAAAAACAAATTTTGGACTTTCTCTTGCTATTGGTACAGAAATACAATTAGTAATTTTAGAGCACAAGACAAAAGCCTTCCATAGATGCGATTACTGACCTCAAGAATCGAATTTGAAATAGATAATTTGGTGACTCCCATCAGCCAATCAAAAAATAAAAATCAATAATTAAAAATAAATAAAGAAAGAGATAAAATAATTAAAAGAATTAGCTTTCAAAAATAAAGTGTTCATATTTATTATGACACAATAAGAATTAAAAAAACAATTTATGCATACTGGTAAAGAATGATATTTGAAATAATTTAGGATACATGAATATTTTTTTTGCCATTTATAACTATTGTATATAATTAACAAGATATTTATAATTGTAATTAAAAAATATACTTTTTACTCAAATTGGGTAATTGAGGTTGAAACTTGAATCAATAATTTACCATGACCATAACTGGAACAGAAAATGATTGAAGATATGAAAAAACTATTCTCTTGTTCTCAAGCCCAGATAAAACAATATGTGGAATAGAAAGTGATTCAATAAGTGCAGATCAAACCCAGATAACTTGTTTCTTTGTGAGATAGTTGGCAACAATAAAATTATACCAGATCCAATTCGCAGAGTTAGCAACTCTTGTAAACATAATGAAAAGACCATTAGCAAAGACTTCAGCCAAGAGAACGTTAATCCTTATAATTTTAGAGGTTTCACATTTCGTATCAGACCTAAAAACTAAACAACAAGTTCCTGTGATAAAAGTAGATCCCTAGAATTACTAGCATTCATAACAAAACAGACACAGGAATACGGAAGAAGCAATGGTTCAGCCTCCAAAACCATAGAGAGTCCTTCCCTGCCTCTTGAGCGCATAAACAACATCCATAGCAGTAACAGTCTTCCTCCTAGCATGCTCGGTGTAGGTCACAGCATCGCGAATCACGTTCTCCAAGAATATCTTCAGCACTCCTCTGGTTTCCTCATAGATCAAACCACTGATTCTCTTCACACCACCTCTTCTGGCCAATCTACGAATTGCAGGTTTAGTGATGCCTTGAATGTTATCGCGGAGCACCTTCCGGTGCCTCTTTGCGCCTCCCTTTCCCAAACCCTTGCCACCTTTTCCACGACCAGACATTTTCTCGAGAAAATTTGCTACAAACACGAATTTAGGTATTGGAAGCTTTGGATTCTAAATGCAATGGGGATGATGTGGAAGATTAGGGTATTTATTGGAGCGGGAAGAGGATGCTGGCGTGTTTTTAAAATCTCATCTCTACCGTTGGATTTAGGATTAATCGACGGTTCCTCTTCACGATCCGTGGATTGATAAATGGACATTTAAGGAACGTTGATAAGAAAATTTGAACGGTCAGATATTGCTTTGTAAGGCATGTGCGGATTGGACAAATTTTGGATTAAAATATAGCAAAAACTACTACAAGGTATTTTTGCCATTCTGTTACACATATTGTAGGTGCAAGAGGAAATGAGTAGGTGCAGGAAGAAAGGAAAACCCTGGAGGGTTGTTAAATTGAATAAGCCCAAAAAAGTCCTTAAATAATTTTTAATAAATCTAATTAAAAAAAAAACACTTCAATATTTTGTTGACATCACTAGTCCACTTTACTGTGCTCATCTAACTCAATTCGGCTCAGAGTCCAGCCCGTCTAATATCATGTAACAGAAATTAAGGATTTGTTTAAACTTAAAATAAATTATTTTTAAATAATCAAATCTTGAAATAATTGCTTATTTAATAAGATGAGTGAGTTATTGTGCTTAATTTTTTAAAAGAAAGATTGTTTATTTTGTAATAAGTATATTTATGTGTTTTTTAACCGATTGATTAATTTGCTTGTTTTAGAAATAAGTTTTTTTCTGTTTATTTTAATAAGTAAATTCATTATCTTAATTAATTGAATAAGTACTTTTAGAAGAAATAAGTATAAACTCACTATAAATGTTTTTACTACGTCTAAATTAAAAGGCTTTTCTAATTTAATTTATAAGTTAGTTATTTATTAGATGTTTTTTCAAAATATTACTTTTTCAAAAAATATTTTCACATACATATCACTTTTCAAATTATTTACAAAAATATCATTATCTACGTTCAAGTTAAAATTCAATTCCGAAAAAATTCAATTCTAAACATAATATTTGAATTTTTTTAAGATTTAGAATTTAAAGTTTAAAATTTAGTGTTGATGAATTAGAATTTAGAGTTTAAGATTTAAAGTTTAGAATTTATATCATTAAATTTTTAACAAGTGAAAAGATGTGGGAGAAGTGTACCATTATGTAATCAATTTGCAATAATCTTATTTTCCAAAGGTATTTGGGAAATGTGGTAGCTCGTAAATTGACTTGGTGGATCGAAATTCTTAGGTCTTTTTCTTGTGTTTGTTTTTTTAGGTTAACTTCATTCTCTTGTGCTTATTCAATTTACCAATAGTTCCAAGGCATCATGGCTCGCACGCGTTAGACAGCGTGGAGGAGCAAATGATGTTCCCTAATTTCACCTTCCAACACTATCCAAGTTTTATTGTTGTTCCTTTCTTTTTCCAATGTTTTTGCTTATCTTGACGTAACGAGATAATGTAACATATCATATTTTTAAATTCTCTATTTCACTTTAGTTCTCATTTTCAAATTGATTCTTATTTACATTTTTAAATACAAATAATTGCAATTCTACTTCAATACATCCTGAATTTTTCTTCACGAATCTCGTAATATAAGTTAAAATTATATGCATTCGATATTTAAGAGCTATGAAGAAATAGCTAAGAGATAAAACTGATCTTTTTTGTTGAATTGTACATGAGTTTCCTATATTGAAAAAAAAAGCACATCAAATTGTAGTTTTGGAGTTTTTTTTACAACTTTTAACCAAGATATTGTATTTTCATTTTAATTTTTGTTGGCGATTTTATTAACCAAGTTATTAGAAGTCTCCTTTTTATTAAAAGCTAAAAAAGTGAATCTTTATAATGTTTCATGATTTAAAAAATTAGAAAAGAAGATGTGGACTAATAATACTTAATGGGATTCGAGAATCTAATATAGGTATGAAATTGACATGATATGACAAATAATTTGAATTATGCATAATTATGAAATTGAAAAGATTATAAAATGAGTATGAGTGGAAGGTGGCAAACACAGGCAATGTGCAGTGAGTGGGTTTCACTTTTCGCGGTACCATAACTAACCTAACATGATCCCACCAAACTCCCTTATACACTTTTTTCACACTCACTCATGACTACCAAAACGCACCGTTTCACTACCTGTCACCGTCACCCTTTCACGCATGTCACCGGTTTCTGTGCCTCCTGTCTCCGCGAACGCCTCGCCGGCATCGATTCCTCCTCCGCCTCGCCCGACCTCCGCCGCTCTAAGTCCTTCTCCGACCGAACAGACGGCGTTTTCTCCTCCGCCGCCGCCGCCACGGAGCCCCGACGCAGGTCCTGCGAGGTCCGATTGCCGCCGCCGCGCGGCTCGCTGTCGGACCTCTTCAACCGTGACTACAAGAGCGAGAAGCCAACGAATCGGAACGCCGAGATACGTTCCGGCGCCGCTGGCGTCGGAATCGGAGAGAACGAGCGCGGCGACGCGGTTAGGGTTTCTGGGGATGAAGATGGGGAAGGGAAGACGATGAAGGAGTTCATAGATCTTGAATTGCGGAGCAGGAAGGGCGCAGGGAGAGATTTCAGAGACATCGCCGCGAGTTTTCGCGGCGCGGCTTCCGAATTCAGCAAGCGATTGATGAAATGGAGACGGAAGCAGAATCCGAAGAGAAACCGCCAAAACAACGTCGCTGGCGCCGACGTTTGTTCGGTCGAAAAGCTAGGGTTTAGGTCGTTGCGGGAGACGCAATCAGAGGTTGGAGAATACGGTTGCGCGTTAGGTAGAAGATCGTGCGACACTGATCCGAGGTTATCCGTTGACGATTCGCGGTTTTCGTTCGAAGCTCCTCGAGCATCTTGGGATGGTTATTTGATTGGGAAAGCATACCCTAGGGTTTCCCCCAAGGTACGTATTGGTGATAGGGTTTTGCTTGAGGAAGAAGAAGAGGGAGACGTGAGTTTGGAGAATGGTGAAGAATGTTGTCCTGGTGGTTCTGCTCAGACAAAGCATTACTATTCCGATTGGCATAGGAGGAGGAGGAGTTTTGATAGATCAAATTCTCGTCGGAAGTCGATAGTGGGGGACGTTGATGAATTGAGAGTGATATCTAATGCCAAGGTTTCTCCAGCCACAACTGAGTTGTTCTATGGGGCGAAGGTGTTGATCACTGAGAACGGTTTCAGGGATGTGAATTTGAAATCGTTGAGTAGTGTTCAATCTGATAGTGTAATGGGATCTGGTTCAAAGGTTGATGCTTATGATGTTGCAATTGGAGATGGTCAACAGGGATTGAACAAGTTTCACAAGTGGGGTAGGTTGTGGAGTAAGTTGGGGCTAGTGCAGAGGAGAAGGGAAGATAGGTTGGGAGAAGGGGAGTATGGTGGTGGTGGTGATGTGGTTAATAAGCCAATTGCAGAGTCTTGGCAGAAGCTGAGGAGGGTGGTTAATGGTCAAGCGAGTGAGTCAGTTAGCCAGAAGCTTATTCGTAGCTATAGTGTTAGTTGTAGAGATCCTTGTAGAACTTCAGGTTTAGTCAATGGCTTTGGGGGTTCTGAGACTAAAGGTCATGTTTTGAATGGAAGGCAGAAGTTTATGCTTCAGAAAAACCGGAGTGTTAGGTATTCACCAAGTAATGCTGACAGTGGCTTGTTAAGGTTCTATTTGACACCGTTGAAAAGCTATAGGCGAAGCAGGTCTGGAAATAGTAGCTTAAAGAATTCAAATTCAACAGCCAGAAGTTTCTTCTGAGGCTGTTACTAATTGAAGTGTATCTGGGTGTAAAAACATATATAATGAAATTGTTTCTTGTCCTTGATATAAAGTACTTCAAATTGTTAGAAAGCATAACATTGGAAAGATATAACTGTTGAAATCAGGCTGGTTGCAGTTGTTGTCATGATGTTGGTAGCAGCAACATCATAAAAGCATTCATATGATACTAATGACACAGTAATTTCTTATTGCATCACGGTAAGAGTAAAGTAGCCTTATATTCGATGTGGCTAGAATTTATTGCAAGAAGCTTTTAAATGTAGTCAAGATGTAGGTAAAGTTTTTAAAGCCTGTCAGGTAAAGCTTTATCCTCCAATTTGTGGTTCAACTATGCAAGTGCTGTGGATGCTTGAAGTAAAAGTTCTTGGAAATCTATATAACTATTATGATTATCAACCTAATTTCTGTATTCTATTTCAGTATGTAACTTTCCTCTTTATTTTAAATTAAATTTATGTGCTTTAAATTATATAAATGTTCTTATTCTTGTTATATGAAGTTGAGATTAGGATAAGTAAATGGGATTCAAGTTATATAGCTCTTGATGTGACAGTGAGGGATGGTTATGATAGTTTCAGGCTACCTATTTGATTGCTATAATTGCAGCATTGTAATAGAGGATTGTAAATTGATTTTAGTGAAATTCCATAAATCAAAATCAGGGTATTATATTGTCTGTCTCCCACATGGATAATTAACCTGAAGTTAACACTGTCATTGTTAGGATAAATATCAGTTTTGTGTTATATAGATTGTGGTCACAAAAAGATGAGTAGAGGTGCTCGCCATTATTCCAACTCATCGTCATTGAATTATTATAATCATTTGTTAGTGGCGTTATGACTTATGATATCAGGTTTTGAATTTGTCATAATTTGTGAGGAAAGGTTTGTAACAGATTTGTTTAGTTTTTTCACATTTTGCTAGGCTTCTGAAAATGCGTCATAGGCTACCATAATGAAGCTGAAAAGAAATATCCCCATTATAAAAATGCTTTGCGAGCACATGCTTTGACTTTAATTTGAAGTATTCATTGTTTTATATTCATTCAACGGGTCCTTTTCATGATTTGGAATACTCGAATTTATTTCTCTATCCCTGGTTCATTCTTTACAGGGAAACTAGATTTAAACTCATGAGTGGTTTAACAGTGATAATGAAAACAATAGTATAGATATCCATGAATTAAATATAAAATAATTTGGACTGATAGAACTTCTTGCACTTGTAGGCATAATTTATATTAAAGCAGTTTTTAATTCGCGGGGATTCAAGAAAAAAAGTAAGTAATTAAATGTATAAATTATGTTAATTTGGATGTTAAATAATTTTGAACTGAGAAGAAGGATCAAAGGAGTTTTCAGACTTCAATCAAATGAGCACTTCAGTTGGAAGACCCCTGAAATTAAATATGCAATCATTCATAATTTCAGTAAACGTGGTGTCAACTCCTCCCTCCCTACATTCCATTCAACGACACTTCCATATATTTCAATTAAAAAAAGGTAAAAATGTACATCAAAACCAAGCCATTCTTTCACTTGATTTTTCGTCCAGTTGCACACTAATGTGTTCTCACAATAAAACAAGCACACACCATGTCTCCGAAAAATCCTTACGGCAGAGCAAGCTTCAGGAAGTGTAGCAAGAAACCGTTACGGCTTCTTCTAGAAGAGAGGAATAGATGTAAAGAAATACTAAAATTTTAAAATACACTCAAGAGATAAGGCAAAGGAGAACTATCTACTCCTTTTTATTTTTTTGAAAAATTACGAATAAATGAAGAGTACACCATGAAAAATGACAAAATAGTCTATTATATATTTAACATAATGACTATCTATTTATTTCATGACAAAATTAACCATAAAAATACAAGTGTAATTGATTATGTATTATTTTTATTTATTTTCATTCTATTTGTTTTTAATTTAATATATTTTTTTCATTTATTTACTTTCTCTATTTTTATTTCTTGTTCATCTTTCAAATAGAGTAAAAGAGGTTTTCTTTTTTCATAAAGGTTTTTCTTTTTATTGAGCTTAAGGATGACAATAAATTGGATAGACACAAGTAGTGCTTGTCATTATTTAAAATATAAATTCAGATAAAAAATTAATTCTAAAATATAATTTAAATAACATTTTATAATAAAATATTTGTCTAAATAACTTTAATTTTCTAAAAAAATAAATTTGACAATAAAGTATAAGTTTTAAAAGATTAATTTTTTTAAAAAACAACTTTAATTTTATTAGTATAAATAAAAAACAATATTCAAATAAAATTAAATTCTAAACAATCCTAAAATTATTAATAATTTTCTTACTAACAATTTTATTTTGATCACTTGATTTTTATAAGTATTACATAGAATTTATTAATAATAATTAACAAGTAGAGCTGTCAAAATGGACGGTCCGGCCCAGCCTGGCCTGGCCTTACGGGCCAAATTCAGAAAATCTGATAGCCTAGTCTGGCCTATATTTTAAAACGGGCCACAATTTTTAGCCTAGCCTGACCCTATGTTAGGCCAACGGGTCATTTTTAGCCTAATTAAAAATTGAAAAAATATTATAATATATCTATAATATAAATATAAATATATAATATATTTACATGAATGTGTGTAAAACTGTTTACATTTGAACAACTTGTAAAAAAAAACTTAGATCATATACTAAGTACTTCCAAAAGAGTCAAGCACCTACTAAACAACATAACAGAAACTTGTGAGATGTTAGAGGAGTAGTACAGTAGAGGAGATGAAAGAGCTTGTGAGAAAGGAAGAGAAGAAATGAAGAAGAAAACAGAGGCTCTGAGACACTAGAATTTCTTTCTTTGGTATGACAACATAACAATTAAGAACAAAAATTTAATATAAAAAATAAACGGGCTAACCCATTAGCCTACGGGCCAGCCTGGCCTTGGCCCATATGGGCATCGGGCAAAATGGGTCAGACTAAAAAAAGTCTATTGTTATATAGGCCACAATTTTTTAAGCCTAGCCTGACCTGAATCATAGGCTATACGGGCCAACACATCGGACCAAGCTTATTTTGACAGCTTTATTAACAAGTAGTGAATATCTGGAAGTAAGATACTATGATACTTAATACTTATTGACCCGATCAATAAATAGATAATTAAAATACATTTATTTGAAATTTATCCTTTTAAAATATTCATTTAATATCTATTATGAATTTTATACATAAAGTGGATACAAATTTTTTTGTCATCTTTGACCTTCTTTATTCTCTCTAGAGTAAGTTTCCTTTCTTTTATATCTCCCTTCTCCATTGCTACCACAACCTCTCCTTCTCTAGCTATGACCTACACACACCTTTCTCTTCTCCCTCTTCAGCAACCACCACCATCCACCCTTTCTTTACTACCTCTCAGTTTGTGTTGTGCCTTTACAACCCCCTTCATTTTCTTATCACATTTTCCTTTCCAATCAAACTTCTTAGAATTGTCATTAACAACCATTCTCAAACCACCAGAGGTATTAAGGCAACACTCTTACTTAAATTCGCTTTTTGTGATTTCTTTTAAACAACTCTATTCTACGCAAATTCGCCACGGATTGCTTGAGGTCGTTCCAATTGGAGTTATTGTAGGGTTGAGTGGAAAGTTAAAGAAAAAGTATAGAAAAAGCAAGTTATGATTATCCTGTGTAGGTAGCTTAAAATTTGTTTGTTGTTTGTGTTGTGCATTGTTATAGTACATTTTGTTTAATACTCTGATATTGCAAGTGTTGTTGGACATTTTCAATTGATGATCTTCTAAAAAAAGTATATGTTTCGCTTGAGTATCAGTTTCTCAGTTAACGTTTGCTACTTTGAATGACTGTTTTAAAACTTTGGATAAATGTAAAAGGAAAAACTTTATTAATGAAACAAAATAGAATTTCCAGAATTACTCAACTTGATTAACATTGACAACGTCAAAATGAAACACTACAAGAAAACTACAATAATAAGTCTAAGGGAAATTCCCGGGGGCAAACACAGACATACCAACCAACAAAGAAGAGCAGACTGATTCTTCCTTTTATCATCATTCAAAGTTTTATCAAACACTTTACACAGCAAAATGCTACTTACTTATTTACCATGTAGCACACATAAGATTCCTAATATGTACTACAACTACAGCCTCACAATCAATTCATGTATCAAGGGAATGACACTGGCATTTATTCACTGCAAAGCGTAAAGTTATTCAACATCGAAACCCTTCTCCTTAAGTTCAGTTATTACCTCATTCTTCAGCCTGAACCACAGCTTCTGAGCTTCCTCATCAAAATTCTTGTTCTGCATCTCCTTCTGGTTATTATTGTTTTCATCCTTATCACTCTCACCCATCCCTTTTGGACTAACAATGGTTCCAATCATCTTTCCCTTGCCAATGAAATCCTTCAATGCTTCTTCGTGTTCCTTCAGCCTTGGCTTCAGTTTCCCCCACCCCAGTGATGAATTCTCAGTGTAGAGCCACAGAGCCCCAAGCACGGCATAGGTGCAAAGCAAGCCCTTCCCAACATGTTTAAAAAAGTAGTAGTCTTCTCTTTCCAACCCAATATTTTTCAGGTACTTCTTGGAATTCATTGTACTCAGCAGATGAAAACCTGCATTCGAAGACAAGTATATAAAGATAATGCGATGAAACAAAAAGAAAAGTTTGATTTTATGTTTCAGACATTTCATCAAACAGAAGATGAGCAAAACACGGGTTCCACTGAAACTGCTCACTGCGTAGAACATAAAAAAAGGTACCTGTTTTGGGGTCCCGAAAACGCTTAGGGAACATTGTAGTAGTTAAATTTTGATAAGTTTATTTGGGGTGTTTCTTTGTCGATGATAACCTTCAGAATAAAAAGCTGAGAATAAAGGTACTTTGGTTGTGGTTGACGACTTGATTTAACAAAGAATCTAATACAAAAGCCTCACGGAACCAAACACGTCTAAATTTCGTGTTTGTAAGTGAAAAGAAAAGATAAATCCCTACCAATGACAATTAACTATCAATATTAAAACATTGAATTGGCATATTTTTAATTAAAATACTTAATAAAATAAATAGTAAAATGATTGTTTGAATAAAATCAGATTATCAAATTATCACCACTTTTTATTGTTATGTATTAAGAATACATTCATTTGCTGATTTAGAAATAATTATATGCTCAAGTAGTTTAATTTTATAATATTATATATAAGCAAGCACAAATTTAAAAATAATGTAATACTCAATTAAGTTTTTCAACATGTTATTTTTAAATTAACTGGATACCTTGGTGATAAATATATTTTAATTAGTATTCTAAAAATAAAATATGTTTAATTTTTAAGTGATAAATATACTTAATTGATGAACTAAATTAAATTTTTTAAGTGCACTTAACTTTCGTGTATGGTGTGTAGAATATTTTTATATTGACAACCAATAAAAAAACATTTTATGTTTGGCTCTTTAAATAGATATAGAAGTCAAAAAACATGTATGTCAATATCATATTACGATTGAATGACAAAATGTTTTTTTTTTTTTTTAAATAGAAGATATTCTCTATTAGAGGTTTCTATGTAAGATAAAATATATGTTTTTGCATTACATAAACATTGATCTTCTCTTTGTATGAACAAGCTTTGTAATTTTGTATAAACTTGATGATTTTTTTTTATTTTGAAAACCTTCTCCTAATCTATTTTACAACAGCTTATTCTATGAGTAGATTTTGTTTTGCCATCTTACTGAGTAATACAGATTTTATGACAAATCTTGCATTGTCTAATTTGAACAAGTTGATTTGTTTGGTACTACCAGGTACAGTTCGCGTGGCAATTTAATTAACTGATATGAAAAGTTGAAACTGAGCAAGCATTGGTTAACTTAGATGCCTGCATGTTAGATATCATACAAAAGTAAAGGTCACACACATACTGAGAATGTTTACACAACGCAATTTTCTTGAGAATTGATGATAATAACAATTTTACAGCATTTTGAAAATAAAATTCCTCATATCCAACAGTGTTGGCAAAGAACAATAGTAGTAGTGAAGGAAACTTCCAATGTAATGTATAATGAAACTACTTCCAATGTACAACACTAACTTTTCAGCGCAGAGTTCCCACTGGTCTTTTGTATGTATACAACATGGAGACTATAAGGAATGCTATCAAGTTCAGAACACTTAGCAGTGACAGTAGCCAGAAGAAATAATCTATGTGACCAAAGTTTAGATTATCAGGTATCCACCCTGGACTTCCATTCCTAGTACTAATCTTTGTCACAATTGTCACAAGTAGAGAGCTCAAGTACTGTCCAAGCGCTACTGTGGTAAGTGAGAGAGCAGAACAAAAACTTCTCATGGCATCAGGGGCCTGCTCATAGAAGAACTCCAACTGACCAATGAAATAGAAGACTTCTGCACAACCTATGACAAAATATTGAGGAACCTGCCAAAATATTGTCATTGGTATCTCCTCAAGTTGATAGTAGTTGTGCTTCCTCACCATTTTAAGCCTTATGAGCTCCAATATCGCTGCAGCTACCATGGAAAATATGGATATGAAGAGGCCAACTCCCATTCTCTGGAGCTGAGTTAGGCCATTTTTGTGCCCAGTGAACTTTCTTGCAACTGGCACAAGGATCCTGTCATATACTGGGACCCAAAATATGACACTAAGGGTGTCAAAGATTGAAAGGGAAGCTGGTGGGATTTTGAAACTGGAGTTGCCAACATGAGTATCCATGGTTTGCCCTTGCAACACAAATAAGGTGTTCATCTGACCATAGACAGTGGAAAATATGATGCCAGTTGCCCATACAGGAAGTAATCTTAAAACGGATTTTAGCTCTTCCACTTGAGTTACAGTGCAAAGTCTCCAAGGGTTTATTGATTCTCTCACTTTGTCTGATTGTCCTACGACTGCTGCTTTGTCAAAGAATCTATTACACACACAATAAGAAAAGTGTAACAAATTTAGACAATTCAACAGGCTAATATCTCATGACAAAACTTAGATAAACTGCAGATCTACGTTTTTCTCCAGTCAGAATTGAAATTTAATCTTTAATCCATTTAATAAAGTTAACATTATAAAACAACAAAGATTACTGAAGTGAAACTATAATTTTGATTAAAGAACAGCACCAGAAGCACTCCAGAAATTGCGTCTAAGTTTTATCTAATGTCTAATAGATCGAAGGAAACACTTGTGACAGCCTAATATAATTTGCAAGGGTAATACTTTCAATTTCTCAGGGAACAATTGAAAAACTAGCGATCATAATATTGTCATATTCTAATATGTTTGCATGTTAAATGGCATGAATGTGGACTAAAGCCTTGCCCCTGTATACCATATAATGCAAGCGTGACATTAAAATTACTTCTGTTTCTGCGTAAGCAAAAAAAATAGTCGGCAGTATAGAAATTTGTTGCCATTGCTTAATTTACCTTAACTCATTTGTGTGATCAAGCTTTCGGCTACCTTTTATAGCAGATTCCCCTTCATTAGTCTCATATAAAACAGATGTGTCAGAAGGTACTTCAACATGGTACTTTCTTATGGATGCCAATACCACCTGACAGACTCTAGTGAGGGCGCTGCCTCCAGGCTTCTGATTCCTATACAATCTAGTGCCTGAAAAGAAACTCACTACAGCAATTGCCATGGTTACAGCAGGAATGCCAAAGCCCCATCCCCAACCCACATTATCTTGTATCCAGACTAACAGAGAAGAAGCAATAAGAGCACCGATGTTAATTGAGAAATAGAACCAATTGAAGAAAGAACTCTTGTGTTCCTTCTCAACCGGGTCAGTGTCATCAAACTGATCTGCTCCATAGGATGAGACACAAGGCTTAATCCCTCCAGTGCCAAGAGCAATAAGGTAAAGAGCTAGGAAGCATATTGCACTCTCTAGAGTAGTAGCACGACAATTTTCGTCTCCATGACATGTTGGTTTCATGCCAGGAACTGATGCAGACAGTGTCAAGAGTGTCATTCCCTATTGTAGATCAACAAGATTACCTTTTATTAGATGTTGTTTAATAGAATAGAAGACACGGTCACAAAAAAGTTAGACCAGTTTCACACCATTGTAAATTTTAATGTTGAATGACTTCACAGCATAATGCTGAAGCATTTTTGTGGGGCTGTTCTGGGGATCAAGAAAATATGAATATGTTACGAGATACATACATACATATATATATATATATATATATATATATATACAGAACAACACAATTCAAATATAATTATTGTGATATTCTGATTGTTTTTGAGATAAAAGTTTGAAAAATAAAAGTAAGAAGTTATAAAAATGCATCTAAAATTATTTGAAGTTGCAGTGTCTGATTTGGAACAAATTATTACATTTAGAACCATCATATGTTCATGTTTTGACCAATTTCTACAAACATATAATCAAAATTTTCAATTTACAAGATAGAATAATAAAACTTCATATATCTTGTGGAGATTGGTCTAGATCAAGATAGTCCTATACCATGTAATAAATTTTCCTGGTACAGACAATGTATCTGACATGGCATGGCTACAACATACACGTTTAGAAATGCCTGTGTTTTGGGTGAAAACTCTCTTTCTTCATTCTAATTAATTTATCTGGAAACAATATTAAATCTGAAAGTGGTACTTTAAGCTGCAAGGAATTTTCAACAAAACCCCAGTTTCAGTGCCTCTCAGTGAGTCCAAAACGATACCCCTTTTTCAGTGAGAAGTCAGTAAACATAGACAGGTTGAAGAGACCATACTCACAATAGCATATATTATCGAGAAACCGGCAATTGTCCAATATCTTCCGAGGTAGGAATCAGCCAAAAATGCTCCAATCAATGGTGTGATAAAGCATGTTCCACTCCAATTAGAGACATTCTTAGAAGCAGTAGCACTGTGCTGATTTAGCCGATTCTTAAAATAAAGCACCAGATTTGTGCTCATCCCATAATAAGCCAATCTCTCACAACATTCATTTCCTGCAAATAGAAGCTTAAAATGATAAATATTTCACACATGACACAACACAATTCATACACATGTCATCCCACCTTGGACTTAAAACAAACACCACAATTACCTAAGATAAAGGGGCAAGCTCTCCAGGTTCCAGTTTCCTTTTTATTAGCTGGATTTCCACAGTAATCTACTGTTCCATCTTTGGTGTATACATCATCCTCTGCCATTGTGGTTCAAAACTAGTCCACACTGACCAAGTATTCGCCTGCAATTGCAAACAACCAACCAGCAGAGAAATTGACAAACTGAAACAGCAGCAACAACAGAGGATTACAAATTACACACAAACGTCAAAATTGAACTCCGTTAAATAAAACAAAAAGACACTTCTTTTGAGAAATCTTAGTTATAACTTATAACTAAGCCACAACACTTTGCTTGTCTTTGCAAGAACAAAAGGCTCCAGAAACCAGTGTTTTTATTCCAATGTTTAGTTAATGTCAATCACTTTAAAAATAAAGCACTCTATTCAAGAATAACAGAAAGGTTCAAGATTCGAATACATGAATCCATAAATCAGTTGAAGTTAAAAGAAAACAACAACCAAAAGAAAAAATACTTTAAATTTGACTGCAAACCGCTGATAAAATCTCATTATGATAAACCCCAGATCAGAATTCAAAAGCAAAGCACGGAATCAAAGAAGTGCATCTCTAACCTTAAAGTTGGCAACTCAATCAAGCATCATCCATCATTGGGCAAACTAAAATGAATAATGATATATATACACACACTAGCTGGCCGGCCATGTAATAGAGTAAAGATAGGTTACACATCCCTGTGACACATTTTTTTACCACAAGTTAAAATTTCTTAAAAAGATATATAATTATAAGAACTATTCATGAGATTTACAATATTTAACTAATTTTATTTAACAACAAAAATGTATATCTAAGAGTATTGCTATTACTCCTCAACAGATATACACCACAAAGTAATCTGTTGGAGACTGTGTGATGTGATTAAAGAAAGATGCAAAAGAAAATCTTTAACATGTGATATTGGGATTTACCCTCTTTCAGTTGCTAGATACATATCTCTCTGCAGAGAAAAAATAGGCAGATTTGGACCTTAGATTTGCAATCAGTGTCAGCTTGACTTTTGATTGCTGAGTCAAGCTTAACTGTTCTACAGCTAATAAATATCTTGGATCTGTTCTGAAAAACTGAAAACAAAATAAGAATGATAGTTTCAAAAGAAAAATTGAAATTAGTTTTTAATTTGACTACGGAAGTGTCCTATAGCGGTGCCACAAGCCAAAGCAGAATTCCCATCATTTTTTATTATAAAATTATGAAATGTTTGCTTTTCAAAAGAAAAAAAAAATTAGACAGTGCGGAAAAAAAATATCTTTTGGATAAGCATTCCCATAATTCTTTATAAAATGTTTGCTTTTTAAAAGAAAAAATACACACGGGAGTTTAAAAAGAAAAAGTAGCTTCTTTTAGATAAGTGTTCCCATAATGATTATTACTCTAAAAAAATATAGCATTAAGATTCAAATTTCAAATACATAATTGACACATGTAGTTAACAATTATGTGATTTAATGTTCTGAGTATATAGAATCATAAAAGTAAAATAGAAAACATATACGATTTTCAAATACCTTTAAAATAGGAAAAGTTGCACTTAACTTTTTTAATATTATCTTAAATGATATTCACGTTCTTCTAATTTTAAAATAGACATGTTTTTAATAAAATGATGATCCTATCTCTTCTAATTCTTAATTAAATATCCATATTTTTATTATATTTTTAATCAAGGAGTGCCACTTCCCTTGTTTTATATAAAAACATTGTATTGACTAAATTTAAATAAAAAATAATAAATAAAAAAATTATAAACAAAACTTGAATGATTTAATTATTTTACATAAAAATATAAAAATTATAATGTCAATAAATTTTAAATTGTCTTATTAAACTATAAAAAGTTGTATTTTTTAGAAAACCCTATTTTAATATAAGAATAGACAAATAATTACGAAATATATGATTCAATTTATTAACTTATTATTATATTTAATTATAATTTTTAATTTTAATACAAGTATAATTATATATATAAATAAAGAATACAAAGCTATTAATAGTATATGAGGTCAATATTTTTTAGTATGATGTCATTTTTTTAAGAGCTTTTACACAATTTGAGAGAATTAATTGAACACGGTTCCGTGAATTGTTTTCACATTGCAAAGGCTATTAAAGAAAACTTGAAAAAATATGAATGTAATTTTTTAATAATTAAATAATTCAATTTTTTATGTAAGTTATGTATTTTAGAACTTTAATTTTAATTTTAAAAAATATGGTTTCAATTTTAATTAATAATTTTTTTAAATAAGAAAAAAATGTGAATGACACTTTATTTGAAGCATAAAGAAAATAATATCTATTTAAAAATGTGCGTCATTGTCATTTTATTTGAAGTTTTGTGTTAAAATTAAAGGACGATGTGGATATGATTTTGACTTGAAAGAAGATAACAAAGAACACAAGAAAACACATACTAATGTGAACATGTTAGCTAGTTTCAACTTTCATTTTCAACTAATGACAAATAATATGTCACTTGAAAACAAAGCGATATGCAGCATAATCAATCATCACGTTAACAAAGAATAATGAGATCATCTTTGAAAAAACAATCACATAAACAGTTCTTATATATATATATATATATATATATATATATATATATATATATATATATATATATATATATATATATACATACTTTGCTTTCACACTTTTTTTCATAATTAATATATTTTTAATATAAGTGTGAACTCTACATATAATAATTAGAGATGACAAAGTGGGTTGGGTCCGGTGGGCCGGCCCACCAACCCGCTAGCATATGGGCAGGACGGGTTAGCATTTTGAACCCGTAAACCTGTATCAACTCGGCCCGTCTAGTCCGCCAACCCCCACAGGCGGGGTGGGGCGGACCAACCCGCTGGCTTGCAAAAAAAATATATTGTACTTTTAAGATGTTATGTCACTATATATATCTTTAATATATTGTTGTAATTACAAAAATTCATTTAAATTGGACACAAACAAAATAGCAGTAAAGAAAAAAAAGTCTAATTTAAAATCAAATATCCAAAAAAAAAAAAAAAATAGACTTTTAAAAAAAAAATACAAAACAAAATAAATAAGCGGGTCAGCCCGCGCGGTCTGGTAACCCACCTTATTACGAAGCGAGTTAGAAATTTTAGCCCGCATCACTGTGGCAAAACGGGCTGGCCTGACCCACTTTTGACGGACTCATAACGAAACAGGTCTAAATGGACATAATGATCCATTTTGTCACTCCTAATAATAATAGTATAATAGTGGATGAGAAATTCAAGTGTGAACAAAATATGAAAGATGCCAAAAACGACAAACCAATGTGTACAAAACTCCAAAATCAAAGAAAGCTGTGGTCATGGTTGTATAAAGAAGATTCTGAATATTCTTTTTTTGCATGAACTTAGCTAAGTGATAAGAATAAATTTAATTAATACATAAAATTATGGGAAGAGTTGGGACTCTTTTTGCCTTCCACGAAGGCTTTTGCATTTTTTTAATTTTAGAAAATCCAATTTGTTTTCAAGGAGTTTGTAGTTTTGGAAAATTTTCTTGAAGAAAATTTAGTTTTAATAAAATGTGAACAATCTTTATAATAGATATTATCTCTAACACAATACTTTAAAAATTTGATGTTTATCAAATTTATTTTAGTTAGAATTTAAGTATTTTTATTTTTAATTTAATGTAACCATTTAAGATTTAATATTTATGAAATCTTATTTTTATTTATAAAAAATTCAACCTCTTCATTTTTAATTAATTTAGAATTTTATTCAAATTTAGATTCATAATATGTAGATGGAATGTTATAATGAAAGTAGTTATTTGTGAAAATATAAAAATTCAAGATTTAAAAAAAAATGAAAAGGTAATATTTATTTCAATTTAATTTAATGATTCAAATCAAATTCTATTATACAAACGTAATGAAATAGATATCATGAAAATTAATTACAAAAAAAAAGAGGCAAAATACTATAACTAACAGAGAAAATATTGGTATAAAGTAGATTGTTATAACGTAGGGATAAAGTTTATAATATATTATTTAAAGGTCTTTTAAAATTTGCACATTTGTGTTAGTAATTTAAACTCTAACACGGACGAAAATGAATATATAAGAAAAATAAAACAACAAATTTATTACTTTTAAGTTTTTTAGCGAAAATAAATGTATAAAAAAATAACAAACTTATTATTTAAAGTTCTTGAGTTGACAGTGTATTTTAACATAAAGTTTTTTAGTATTTTTTTCTTGAAAGACTCATTAGTGAGATTTTTTTTTTCAAAATATTACCAAGTATATACATAGATTTACTATTACATATCTTTATTACTGTAAATGTAATTTTATCTTATTTTAGTAATGATTTTGAAATTTTGACTTCTATAATTTGAGCTTTTTAAATATAGTTTTATCATCATTCTCACCTTTTCTCACCTATTGTATATGACATAATAAAAAATTAATTTTTTTAATTGAAAAATTTACGTGAAAGTGTCACTATGCAGTATTAGGTAGTATATAATATATTAATTATTTTGTTTATTGAATATCATTATCCATAAGATTGTATGTCTATTTACATTTACACGTACATCATCACAGAATTTTCTTAAAATAATTTAAATTTATGAAAACTAAACCTATATTTTTATAATATAAGTTATTTACAAAAATAAAACAAAAATCAAACATATAATAAATCAAATTAGTTTTTCTTTTTAACATAAAATCCATAACCTAAGGAAAATTATAATTAGTTTTAAATTTGTTATAATATAAAAGAAACTAGTCTAACCTTTATGATTAAATGAACTGTAGTCTTAATCTATTTTGTCAGATTTTTTTTCTTAATTATTTTTTATCTTTTTTTTAATTCTCTATGTGTATAATATACACTTCAGGTGTAATCTAAATATTTTTAAGTATTTAATTAATTAGTTAATGTTTTTAATAAGATAGATTAAAAATATTATTATCTTTAAAAATTAAATTACTCTGTATAATTCATAATTCATAATTTTTTTTATAAATGTTAATGAATTAAATAATATTGTTACTGTAACTTTTATCCTTTAAATAATAGAATAAAGAAATTAATCTTTTAAACTGATTTTTATTTTATTTTTAATTAAAAAAATGTTTAAAAGTTCGTTCTTACCTGCTAACTTTCAAATGCACTAATTTTTACTCATTCAATATAATTTATATTGTGACTTCCATTTCAGATCTAGTTTATACATATTTTAACTCTTTGACAGGAAAGAACTTGAATATTTAATGTAAAATTTTAATTCTTAATTATTTATATCACACTATTTACGAGAAGAAGAAGTCATAAAAAATCTATATTTTTCAAAATAATTTTTACTAATGTAAAATAGTTTTTTTTACATTGGTTGTTTTAACCAAATAACATCACTTAGATAACCAACATAAATACGATTGATGTATATTTTATTTTAAGTACAAATATGAGTTATGAAAGTAAAAATCCGATACAGAATGTAGATTTTTTTTAAAAAATATAATGTTTATTTTGAGCCAATCCAAAATATATGAACCAAAATAATATCTCCACCTATATTATCGTAGTAGTATAGTAAAAATAAAACAAAATAATATAATAACTATATTGTCTATTTTAATATAAAATTAAATATGGTTTTAGTCTTTAAATTATTTGTTAAAATTATGTTTTGTCTTTGAGACAAATTTTGAACTTATTTTGTCTTTATGTTTTATAAACTCATGTAAATTATTCTTGATAATGTGTCAAAATTCTTTTTTATCTCTTTATTTTCTTTTTTCATAGTTTTTTGCTTTATGGTCGTCTATCTTTTAAATTTTTTTTATTTTTTTTTTTCATTTTACTCTCTTTAAATATGTTTTTATTTGTCATTGAGAATCATTTACACTTATTTATAAAGTATAAGGACGAAATAGATTCAAAGTTTGTTCCAAAAACGAAACACAATTTTGACAAATAGAACAAAAACTAAAAACATATTTAAAATATAAAGTGGTTAATATTGCAAACAAAATAAAACTAAAATGTAAGAACTAAATAAGGCAATAGTCATATTTCCAATGAAAGCAATGAGCTTTTGCTTCCTACACCTTCTAAATTTCTAACTTCACCCCACAGCTTTACCTTAGTGTTTCATTTGAATGCTGGATCCTCTTTCTTTCAAATTTCTGTAATGAGAATTTTGATTTCTAAATAAAACATTCCAAAACAGTGAAAGTGACTTATGGGATTATTATTGGGAAACCTTTAAAATAGAACATTCTTGGACTGTGAAAGGGATGTTCTGGAATGATTATTCTAGAAACTACTACATTCGGAATGATTTTAAAATTTACATTGTACATAATTGTATTACATAAATGTTATTATTAACTTAAATATTATTATCACTTTGAGTATTAATTTATAATATAACTTACTTTACTTTCATAAGCAATAATAAATTTTAATTCAATCCTTATATTTCATTATTTTATATTTTTTAATATTTTAATGAACTGTATTATAGCAACAATAAAAGACAAATTAAACTTTAAAATTATAAATTCAAAGAATACATTAATTTTTTAACAAAATCTTATCACCATTTCAAACATAAATTCACATAGACCTTATTTACTTTAAACATATTTCAGAAAGATAGTATAATATTATGCCTACTCAGAATTCCACAACAACCACATAAAAATTGAACTTTTATAACAAGATGATCTAGATGGTTGAATGATATTTATTTTTGTACCAAAATTTGATTGAATAATAATCTGTAATTATAGTTGAAAATGTTAAGAAAGCTCAAGAATATATTGGATATAGAATATATAAGGAATTTGAAATATGTTATTTGTATAGAAGATTTAAATTAAATTTAAATTTTAAAAATTGATGAAAGTAATTTTGATTTCTTAAAATTAATTAATTTCAAAATTTCTTTAAAAATAATAATTTGAAATTATTTATATTTTTTCATATTTTATGTCAATTTTTTTCTCTTCGTAATTTTTTCTCAACATTTAGTACATATGGTAATGTCGATTTTATAATTTTTTTATTAATATTAAGTGTCTTTCATAATAAAGTTAATTGTAATTATTTTTTAATTAACATTGTGAATATTTTTGTTTTATCCAGCTTAATGTTTTTAATTAACATTAATCATAATATTTTTTATATTAAACACAATTTTATTGATATCAAGTTATAAATTTTTAGTTAATCTTAAATAGTCAAAATTATTTAACCAAACTACTATATTTTTTTCTTTTTAACATAGACAGAAATTATTTTTTAAAATACTAACCATGATTATTTGAACAGTTATAATAAAAATAACTTTTTATCCATGTAAGTTAGGGTTTTTCAAACAGTCTTAATAGATATTATTTCATGATTTACATTGTTAAAATTATGTTTCACTAACTAAGCTTATTCTAAGACAGCACTTTTCTTGACCTAATATATGAAAGTTAAGAAACTTATTTACCACAACTCATAGGAAAAATAAAAGGTCAAGTCCGTTCATAGAGTAAGTAGCATTGAAGATTATAGTGATCATCATAAAAAATCAATTTTTTATATCATAAATAAATCAATTTTCTAAAATTTTAGCCTTAAACTCTGCATAGAAATATTGGTACAACCCACTGAGATACTAATTTTCCATCACATGCGCCAAAAACAATCTAATACACTACATATCTTGCATGATTAATAATAGTAATAATAATAATAATAATAATAATAATAATAATAATAATAATAATAAAATGCCTTACTAATTTTGTGAAGCATATATATATATATATATATATAGAGCGAGAGAGAGTATTTATTTGTATGCATTATATAACTGTATGTTTTCATCAACAACTTTGTATAACCAGATCAAAAATGTTTTTCACCAATATCCTCATTTAGAATAATTATATTCGAGTCACAATAAATACTAAATATGGTACCAATATAATCCAACAATATACCCTATCTTATCTTATTATATATATTTCTATCATCAATTAAAATCAATTTATATGCTCGACATTATGAATTAGACACATTAAATAAAGAATTATATAGAATTAACTTTTTTTAATCTGATTTAATATAAACTTTATAAAGAAATTACTGGAAAAAATGTGTAAATGTAAAAGAGAAAAAGAAAAAGAAAATCAATGAGAAAGCAATTCCTCAAACCTTCTTTTCTTTGGCCTTGAGGAAGAAAGTTCTTTGATGCAATCTGCCTTGCCTACACTCAACAGTTGCTGAAAACCACTGTTCACCAATAATATAATATTACCTTTCTTTAGTTAAAATTCCCACTATCAACCACTATATTCATGCATTAAATATATTTACATTTGAACTTCATCTTAATAAATAGCTTAGGTTTTTAAGAAAATTAATTATGGTCTTCAACTCAAAAACTTCATTAATCAACTGATCTGGATTTAAACAATCATATGCACATATATTCTTATATATTAATCAAGTGAACTTAGATAATAGTTTTGAGTTTGCGTTAGCATATCATTATGTTAAATATAATCAGAGAGAAGATTTTACCGTCTATACATAAAGATTCTACAAAATTGTTTACAATGTATGATATATCTGGTTTACACCAGAAAAAAAAATACACATTTTGAAAAAGCTAATTGCTGAAATTTGCAATGACAAACTAGAAGCTACGTTATGTACACTTATATGTATTCTTAATTTGTCATGCCGTAAAGTTGAAACTGTATGTCCATTTCATAAACTGGTACACATGTTAGTTGAGAATCGTTGTACTTTACCTTATATGGGTGGACCAAACCCAGCATCTGAGTCTGACCACTTATTGCAGTAGAAAGGAACAGAAAATAGACATCACCCCAGAAACTCAATGAACTAGCTTAGCTTCAAAAGTTGTCCTTGGTTGATGGATAACGACTTTATGTAATACGCAAGAAAAAGGAAAAATAACAGAAATTTCTGGATTTGGTTTCCCATTTTAATTTTGAGTTCTTTGTACTTTATAATATAGACCTTACGTCTTAATTCTTAAGTATTCCTTCTACCAACTTGCTAAAAGGGACATTACAGCAGAGAGTATCTCTTTATAAGGTTGTCCTTTCTTCTCTATCTTGCTGTGCATTCAAGAGTGAGAAGCTACTGTGATAGAGAGCTCAAAAGGGGTGACTATGGCAGCGTTTGGGATTCGAATCATGTTATTGCTTGCAGCTTGCTTGCTTCCACTCTCTGTGGAAGCTATGGTTCGCCACTACAAGTTCAATGTATGTGCATTATCATGTTATTTTCATTTTATCATGTTACTCACGCAAAGCATGTAGTAGGTTTTAAATGTGATAAATCATATGACATTGGACAATAAGAAATGAACATTATATATGTTCTACTTTCATTGATCTATTTGTCTCCATGCATATAAAAGATTATATGATGATCAGTGTTTAGTATTGCTTTTTCTTTGTTCTTCCACTCAATTGAATTTAAATTAATTACTAGTTCAAAAGTTTGAATGCCAGAGTTTACAGCAGCTTTTTCTTAAAACTTTCGAAGTTTTGTTATGAATGATTTCTGACTAAATTTGTCTAGCATGTATATGAACTGGGATTTAATAGCCAAAATTATATATTTTTAGTAAGCTGTGCACCAAACATTGAAGATGTAAAAAAAAGTGCAAAAGGTTCTCATTGACAAATACAAATTAGTAGCCGTGGATGCATATAATTGTAAAACCAGCTTATATAAACAACATGTGTCCCATTTTAATAAATTTAATTTGTTGTTCATAAATATAATAAACTGATTGGTGTACATTTAAATTAGCTAGACACCCATGCTACAGCTACATTATACTTTAAAAATGATAATTAAAAAATAAATATAAAATGTTGGATAAAAATGAGTAAAAGGTGCATACAATTTTTGTCTCTAAAATAATTTGTCAGCAGTTAGGTCCATGATTTAGTATCTAGTAGTTAAGACCATCACCTGTAATATTTAGAGTTGACACATATTTTTGGTCAAGACATAAAGAGATATAATATATTTTTAGTAGTTGACTAAACCAGAAAAGATAAGTGAATCCAAGTCATAAAATCTTTCCAAATTAAATTTAGCAGATATGACTTTGTGCCTACTGTGCATGTACAGCCTTTACCAAACAGCAAAGTGGGTGTGAATTTTGTAGCAAGGCAAGGTACTTAAATTTGGTAGAAGTTGCAGTTGCACCTTTTTTTCCTTATTATTATTGGTCAAGAAAGTTGTTGCAGCAAACTAATTCCACATTCCTATATGGTGTGACCATTAATTGGATGGTGCTCTTCACAGGTGGTGCTGAAGAATGCCACAAGATTGTGTTCAACCAAGTCCATTGTCAGCATAAATGGAAAGTTTCCAGGTCCCACCATCTATGCTAGGGAAGATGACACTGTTCTGATTAAGGTGGTGAACCATGTCAAATACAATGTTAGCATCCACTGGTGAGTGTGCTAGTGTTTCTTGTTCTAATCTCTATTATTTCTGCCATTCATTATAATATTAAAATTTAATTAGTACTAATATTTTACACTAACATTGAATCAAAGATTGTTGGTAAATCAATTGTCTTTTACAATAAGTACTTTAAAAGTCATATTTAAGATTATTAGTTAACCTTTTGAAAATCATTATGTGTATTAAAGGTTATTAAAAGAACTAAAATTGAACAGGCATGGGGTGAGACAATTGAGAACAGGTTGGGCTGATGGGCCTGCATACATAACACAATGCCCAATTCAACCTGGTCAGGCCTATGTCTACAACTTTACCCTTACAGGCCAGAGAGGCACACTTTGGTGGCATGCACATATCCTATGGCTTAGGGCCACTCTCCATGGAGCCTTGGTCATCCTACCCAAGCTTGGAGTTCCTTACCCTTTTCCCAAACCAAACATGGAACAAGTTATCATACTAAGTAAGTTCTACTACTTTGCTGCTACATATTGTATAGTCATTAGTTATAAACATATCATAATAATGTAACACAATAGAAACCATACTATACTCTCACAATATTTGAATTTGGTTCAGGTGAATGGTGGAAATCAGATACTGAGGCTGTAATAAATGAAGCTTTGAAATCTGGTTTGGCACCTAATGTCTCTGATGCCCACACAATCAATGGTCACCCAGGACCTGTTCAAGGCTGTGCTTCACAAGGTAAAGCCAAAGAACTAAACTCCAGGTTTTTAGTGTAATTAGGCTAAGCCAATGTGACTCAAAAATTGTAATTAATAAATTCTACTAAATAGCGAAAGCCAAAGGAAAAAAAATGGAAAACTAAAAAAAATCACATCTTATTTTCTCCTTATTTTTTGTTTTCAACTATCTGTAAGAAAAATGTTTGGAAACAAAAAGGTAATTTCTCAAACAGATCCTTAATTTTTAGTTAATCTAAAAGTCGATTGACCACTAACTTTCTTTGGTATGCAGAGGGATTTAAGTTGGATGTTCAACCAGGAAACACCTACTTGCTGAGAATCATCAATGCTGCACTCAATGAAGAGCTTTTCTTTAAAATTGCTGGTCATGAACTCATTGTTGTTGAGGTTGATGCAGTGTACACAAAACCATTCAAAACTGATACCATTGTCATAGCACCTGGCCAGACCACAAATGTGCTTCTAACAGCCAAACATACAGCTGGAAAATACTTGGTTGCAGCCTCTCCTTTCATGGATGCTCCTATTGCAGTAGACAACAAGACTGCCGCTGCCACATTACACTATTCAGGCACCCTTAGTTCCACCCTCACCACCCTCACTTCCATGCCTCCGAAAAATTCCACCCCTCTTGCCACCAGTTTCACGGACTCTCTCAGAAGCTTAAACTCTAAAAAGTATCCAGCTAGAGTTCCTTTGAAGATTGACCATAATTTGCTTTTCACTGTTAGTCTTGGTATCAACCCTTGTGCTACTTGTGTGAATAATAGCAGGGTGGTAGCAGATATCAACAATGTTACCTTTGTGATGCCTAAAATTTCTCTTCTCCAAGCACATTTCTTCAAAATCAAGGGAGTTTTCACTGATGATTTTCCTGGAAATCCTCCTGTCGTTTATAACTTCACAGGAACACAACCATCCAACTTAAATACCATGAATGGAACAAGGCTATATAGACTTGCTTACAATTCTACAGTTCAATTAGTCTTGCAAGATACTGGAATGATAACACCTGAGAATCATCCTATTCATCTCCATGGCTTCAATTTCTTTGTAGTTGGTAGGGGACAAGGGAATTTTAACCCCACTAAAGACCCAAAGAAATTTAACCTTGTAGATCCTGTGGAAAGAAATACAGTTGGAGTTCCTGCTGGAGGGTGGACTGCTATCAGATTCAGAGCAGATAATCCAGGTAAAGCTATCAATTCTGTTGCCTAAACGCAAATTTTTATTCTAAAAAATTGTACAAAGATATAGTAATTTGGATTTCACATTTTTTATGAAGAAAACTCAAACACAATTTTTTAAATACCGTTCATATTATTCTGTAATCAGAATTAAGGTTTTTTGGTAAATAGTATACTCCTTTAACACAAACTCATTAGTAATGCAAACAACACTTAAAGAATTATAGCCAATGTCATGAATTATATGATAAATGGTACTATGTTTTGTCAGGTGTCTGGTTTATGCATTGTCATTTGGAAATTCATACAACCTGGGGACTGAAGATGGCTTTTGTTGTGGACAATGGTAAAGGACCAAATCAATCTTTATTGCCTCCTCCAAGTGACCTCCCCAAATGTTGAGAAAATTACCAACATATATGCACAATGAGGAAGGGAAAACATGAAGAGAACTATATATGCCAAGGCTAATAACAAGATTTTTTACAGAGTGAGAAAGGAGAAAATGCCCAATAAGACCAATTGACCAGTTGCCATGTACTTTTTTTTTGCCATTTCCATATTTTTTTGTATTGTTTGTGCTCTTATTTTCTCCTTAATGAATGATATTTTTGGCTTTAATTATACACATCAAAATTTTAATGATCCTTAAACGCTCTCTTGTCATGTGCATGTGCTGCTGCTGAAGTTCAGTTAAGTTGTTAATATGTTATAATAATATACAGAAGTAATGTTCCTATTTGAGTTAACTTTTTTTTTTATCAAAGTTAGCGTGGGCCAGTACTTAATTTTATATGTTTGAATTCATGAAAAAATGTTACAAACAAACTTTATAATATAAGAAACTATTTTATCGGGTCAACTTCAATGTCACACCCAATAATATAATTTCAAAACGTGATTATGTGTTACTTAAAAAATTGGTTAGATCAATCAGTACCAAAGTATGCAATATTTTTTCATCTAACAATTTTTATTGTTATTGAAATTTGTAATTCAAAAATAGCAGGCCTTATTTTTTTTATTTGATAATGTTTATGATTTTAAATTATAATTGCGGTTGCATTGAATTATTGTTTGAGTAAAACTACGAACAAATTCAAAATAATGTGGCCCAAGCATCACAAACCACGTAGCCTTTTTCTTTTCATGGGCCAAAGTCCAAAGAAGATACACGCTAACAAAAATTGGAAAGGAGAATTCTTTTTCCACTTTCATGTCTTCCACATCCACCTCATATATATTTAAAAAGATAAAAAAAATACTTTAATCTAATTTTAAATTATTTTATTCTATTTCACATGCAATTCGAAAATTATTTTACGTAATCTAAAAAAAAATTTTAAAAATAATTTCGAAATCATACAATCTAAAATAATTTTTGAATTATAATGCAGAATACAATAAAACATGAGAAATATATAAATACAAAATTATAATTATTTAAAAATAGAATTAGAGAAATTCTTATCCTTTTAGGTAACATAAAATTCGAACCTTTATTTGAATTTATTAAAAAAACTTGAATTCATATTTACTTTAACAGTCTTATGTGAATATTTTACCTATATTATTTGTACATATTGGTAACATTTAGTTAAATGAAATATATTTTGTTTAGCATACATTCTTTCAGTTATTTCTGTCAAACCAGCACAATAAAAAATTATTTTGATACTAAATTAACTTTGAATTTTTAATAAAATAAAGAAAATTTAATAAAATGATAAAGTGGGAAATGGTCCAAAAGGTAGATAAGATGAGCTGCAAAAACATTAGACGACAGAGATCAAATAATAGAATTTAGGATTTTGAGACGAAAAGTGTATTATTTAAGAATGTGAATGAGAATACTAATTTTTAATTTTCAACTTGATGTATTAAATAATAAATGAGATATTAAAGCATCCATATTACCTCCATTCTTTTTTTTGAGGAATTTATAGAATATATAAAAACTTTTAGCAGTTCTTTTTCATAATAATTTTATTTCCTACAATGATATTTAAATATAATTTTAATCCTGATAAGAATAGTAATGAACATCTTATCATGTGTTAATTATTAATTAACTCTTTACTTTTTTTCTAATTTAATGAGTTATTTATTTTTGTTCCCAATCCATTAGTATTTATTATGTTTCTTTCATTACGATGTTTTAATTATCCAATTTAATAGTTATTGGTTGTTCGTTTTCCATTAAATGAGTCCTCCTCAACCATACCCTTCCTCAACAAACAAAATGAGAGTAAAATAATTTCTAGGTGATTTGTTAGCCTTCTTTAAACCTTAAAAGATAGGATATTGTAAACTTTTTCACAAATATAAACAAAAGAATATTAGTAAACTTTTATATTTAATACTTCTTCAATTTCAAATTATAGGATAATAAATTCTCATAAATTAAAAAGTAATTAATTTATTTAATTTTATAAATTTTTATTTTTATTTTTATTAATTATTAAATAAATTAATTAAAATTTAATTAAAATTTTTAGAAATAAATTAATTTTTTAATAAAAATGTAAATTGATTGAGATTGAAAATAGTTTTAAATTTATTTCAAAATAATTTTAAAATAAGAATTATTAATTATTTTAAATAAATATTTCAATCAAAATTTTTAATTTTCACTAAATTGTAAATAACTATATTTAAATTTTATTTTAAAATTTTAATCAATTTTTAATTTTTGCTAAATTACAAATAATTATACTAAAACTTATTTTAAAATTTTAATTAAAATTTTCTATTCCCACCAAATTACAAATACAAATATTAAATTAAAATTACTTAAAAGTTAAAATATAATAATAAATGAAATAGATGAAAGTGAAAAATGAAGATTCATACTAATAATAATAAAAAAAATTAATTCTTAATTTTTAATATTTAATTTTTCTTTCTATTATTTAATATTAATATAAATAATGGTGTAATATTAATATAAATAATTATATGATTAATAAAAATATATAAAAAAATTATTAAAATTATAAAATATTTTATATTATCAAACAAATTCTCTTTTAAAAATCAGTCTTAAAATTTAAAAAGGAGGAAGTATATAATTTGAAAATTAATAAAGTTTAGATATTTTTTTCCTTACTGATTATGATACTCAATGCATTCTACTTCTCGTTAGAAAAAAATTTCGTCATAAAAATTTACTTTTAAACTCAATTAAAAAAATTATTCTATACTCCTTAAGATTTGAACATAAGAACAATTTAATGCATCTAAAAAAAAAGGTTTATCAGCTTCAGCTGGACTAAAATTAAACATAAGAGAAAGAAAATTATCTCATTGAATTTTTTATTTGAACTAAAAATCAAATAATTGAGTTAAAGAATTTCACTTAAGCAAAAATTAAAAAAAAAAAACTGAAATTTAAGGGATTATTTAGCTTTTTCCCAAAAATCAAACTAACCACATTTTCATTATTGAATAAAGATGTGTTATATCAACTCTCAAAATCACAAAAAATAATACAATCCTATAATTGAAATCGAAACTCAATTTAACGGCTGATTATAATTTGAAATAGAAACTCAAATAATGTTTACCATTATTCAACTAAAATTATCAGGAGTCATACTTCCACATGTTTTAACAAGTTTTGAACATCATAATATATCTAACATAAACCTAAACTTGACTACTCCAAACCTTCAAATCAACTTTCCATAATTTTACAATGTGATTCCCATATTTATATTTCAAGAAAAACTAAAAATCAATCAAATTTTCAAAAATGTCAATTGAGATTACTTACTGTTGTAGAACCCAAGAAAACATATCCAAGTTTAGAACAATTTTAGAAAAGAAAAAAAGAGACACGGGTATGTGAAGTTTCTCAAACTCTCGTGTCTTTTTATCAAGTTTTTCTCAAGGTGAAGGTTTTTAGGAACAAAAAAATAGAAGACACTTTATCGTTACTCTACTTTACTTCCTATCTAGGTTGTGCTCTTTAAAATTTATCAACAAAATGAAAAAGACTTACACTGTAAATTTATGGAAGAAGAGGGAAAAAAGAAATAAGTAAAGAATGAAAAATGCATTTAAAAACTTTATGAGAAAATTAAGATTTTTTTTTTAACTTTCACATTTATAATTGTAACAAATATATCCAACATTATTATCATACACTTAAAAAAATTATTTTAATCATTCATATTATTTATTTATAAAATAATAAAATTATTCACTTAGAGACTAATTTATAATCTAATTTAATAAGTGATTAGAGCATTAGTAACTAATGTTAAAAATTAATTTAGATTTTGATTTAATAATCAATTTAATTACTGATATATAAAAATCAATTTCATAAATTTTTTAAAATAAATAACTATCATTATATAAAAAATGAAAAGAGTTAAATATGTTTTTAATTCTTAAATTATTTGTCAAAATTGTGTTTCATGTTTGAGGTAAATTTTGGACTTATTTCGTCCTCATGCTTTATAAATTTGTGTAAACAATCTTTGGTGATATGTCAGAATTTCTTTTTATTTCTTTATTTTTCTTTTTCAAAGTTTCCTACTTCACTGTCATCTGTTTCTTAAGTTTTTTTCACTCTTTTCCCTTTCATTTATTTTCATTTTTTTTTAAAAATATTTTTATTTTTCATTAAAATTTATTTATATATGTTTATAAAATATAAGGATCAAATAGGTCTAAAGTTTGCCCAAACGAAACACAATTTTGACAAACAATTTAGGGACTGAAAACATATTTAACAAAAAATAAAAATAATTTAAAAGTTAATATATTTTAGAATATTTAGAGATAATCTCATTTGTAAAGAATAATAATATTTCTTGTTTGATTATTGTATTGTATAACTCATAAGTGATGACATATTGAAAACAAGAAAACAAAAATAGAAATAAGTATATTGGTAGTGTTGTAAAGTTTAGAAAGCAAAGTGGAATAAAATAAAGTGTTTATAAGTTATAGATTTGCATGCAGTAAGTAAAGTTTAATTAAGATCCCTCTAGGGTTGGATTTGCACGCGCGCACATGAGTTGATGCAGGAAGACGCATAACAGAGACTCACTCAACTCAACCAAACCCCACGCTCTGTCTCACTTTTATAGAAACCAGAAACCAAAAACAGAATCTTTCCATTTATGGAAACTATTCCCACTGCCACAACAACATCTTCTTTTTCTTATTCATTCATTCAGTTTAATAATCTTCTCCTTTCTCCCCAAACACATTCACTCACTGCTCATTATTTATTATTCATTTCCATTCATGTGCCCTCACTTTCTTTCCAACACCTGCCCTATCCCCACATGCAATCATCTAAACCATTCAAAATACCATTTCTTACTCTAATTATTGTTTTCCAACCTCCTGCCCTTTTCTCTCTTCCCTTTTTTTTATGTTTCAATCATTTATATGGACATATCAAAAATACTATTAACTTAATCTCATCTTTCTTAATATTGGGTATATATTATAAGAATTATATATATGTTATTTGAGAATCAATGGGATACTATATATGTTGGGTTTTATTGTGTTTCATAAGATCAACCACATCATTTATATGATTTATATTATTTTATTAATAATTTTTAAAATAAATTAGATGACATGTTTATAAATAAAAGTTAAATATTTATTTTAAATTTTTACTTTTAGAATTTTTTTCTACATTCTATTTTAATAAAATATGTTTTTCAGAGTTAGTTTTTGTTAAATTAAAGTTTTACTAAAATTAATGAAGATTTGAACAAGTTAGATCGAATAGAATTTATTTTAGATCCATTAGAATCTATTTTTTGTTATTGATTTTATATTTTATAATGTTTTTAAGGTTTTTTTTTAGTTTGGATGGTTAAGAGGTGTTATTTAGTTGTTAGAGTAGTCTAAAAAAAATATTGGATTATTTGTCTTAATCCAGATAAAATGTGTTAGTAACACATTTTTATAATATATATATAGTTGTTTGGTTTGTACGAAATACAAGAAATTGAACTATATATAAATATATGAACAAGTGATGAAATTTGTATGTGTATTTATAAACATGTAAATACATTGTTAGTAAGTTTAGAAATGTATGGAAACTTTGTTAGGAACCTTGCAAAGTTGTGTTATTGAACTCTTTGGAGTTGTTCTTAGCCTAAATATCGTTCAATCAACATATGGTCACTCAATCGAGGTTGAGGTATGTTACTGCTATGATCGTACTTTATAGGAAGTAGATTTTTCTACAAGTGAAGTTGGAAGTGAGCAATGTAACACTCTTTTCTGTTATACTAGGATTATTAACTTAAGAGATATTTGTTTTTTTTGAAAATTTAAATAGTAAAATCAAACATGAAATAAAAGTTCTTATATATATTACTTACAATTTTTACATTATTTTTTCCACGTCTTACATGTATGCATGTTCTTTATATTTAAAAAAGAAAAGAAGGAGTTTTATTTGTTTACAATTGGTTTTTTACTTTATTATAGAATTGGTGTGAATGGTGGGAGATATGTAAAAATTGATCATGATAGATCCTTCTAAAATTATTGAAATTTCTATGTCTGAAGAAAATGTTAAGATGAATGAACTAAATCCTAAAAGTAACTAAATTGACAATAACTTTATTATTTTTTAATATGGATAAAAAAATTGAGCTTAACATATGTAAACCTAATTTTAACTAGAATATAATTGATTTAATTGAAGTTAAGATGTTATGTACTTGATATATATATATATAATATGATTATTTTTTAATAGTTATTATTAAATTTTTATTTTTATTAATATAGATTAAGTTATTCTCCTGTTTATGTTAATTAAAAGTTTTATTTTTATTTTTAATAATATTCTATAATTATTTTGAACATGATTCTTTTATTAGCATTAATACATAATGTTAATCAAGATTATTTTCAATCAATATCAATAAAAATATAGGTAAAAGTTATTTTTTAATCAACATTAAGGGTATCTTCCAACCATCAAGAAAGAGCTCTAAATACTTTGTGTGTATGTATGTATCTAAGCAGTTCATCCTTGATAAACTTCAATTATTATCCATAAAAGATTCTAAACATGCAAACTATCTAGAGGATATATATTTTCAGCTCACCTTATATACATCAAGGAATCAACATACCATGTATATAAAAACTCATTATTCTCAACAAATGTCAATGAAAACATTTGGATCCATCAATCAAGTATGATAACACATTCACCTCTAGTCATTTTGGCTTGAGCAAGTTCTCTTGCTTGAGCGAAAATAAGACTGAGAGCAACTTCAGCTCTAAAGCTATTTTAGCTTGAGCGGAAATTCGTAGCTTGAATGAAAATTCATTTTTAGCTTAAGCAACAACTTGTCGTTTGAGAGAATCTAGGAGGTGGAGGTAATGATTACCCACCGCTTTACATTTTCTCGAGTGATTGTACGTCGCTTGAGTAAAAACAAAGTCGATAGCCACCCTGAGCAATCCATCAACTTTTTTCCCACACATTCAGTCCCTATACACAATCTCATGCTCATTAGGAAAGTATACAACACCATATAGTCCCAACATTTTATTCCACATACTTTATCAACCTAATCAACATCATAAACAACCAGAACCTTCTAACAGCTACAACTATACTATTCAGAGAAGTATGTTAGCTTCCCTTGCCTAGATTGAGGTAGTGTAACTTCTAATCTTGTTATCCTCTTCACTCAACCTGGGTAAGTTCCAAACTAAACATCAAATGAGCAAAATCCCCCTTAGAAATCTAACGAGCAAACTTAAAACATCAAAAGTACCACACCACTTACCAAAATAAAAATATGATTTGATAGAACTAATATACTTTTCACTAGCTCTTCAAGACAATAATACAATAGAGAATGAACAATCAAAATATGGTATGTTAGAAAGAATCTGAAAAATAGAGAGAGATTCTAAAACTTATAAATTTAAAAATAAACTAAATATGAATATTTAACTCCTCTTTATAGATATTATTAATAATTTATTTTAAAATTTATTATTAAAATAACTTAGTCTTATAATTATGTATGTGTAATTCAAATTTACAAATAAAAAGAGAAAGTTTTCGATTGTTTTACTGTAAAAAATTCATTAAATATAAACTAATTTAAAGATAAAAAATAATTAGTCATTATGATAATTAAATTAAAAATTATTTTATAAACTAAAAATTGTTAGTATTTAAAATAATTTTTATTATAATAGAAACTATATTTTTGAGTATATATTGATTTTAAAAAATTCTAAAATTAGTTTTTATATAATAGTAATTAAATTAATTTTTAAATCATAATTTAAATTAGTTTTTAACATTGGCTATTAAAATTTTAGTCACTTATTAAATTAAATTAAATTCTAAATTAGTTTCTAACTTAATTAGTGACTAATTTTATAATTTTATAAATTAATATAATTGGTAGAAATAATTTTATTTAATGTTTTAATTAGTTAATTAGTTGCGTCTCATGTTGTGAGTGAGGGATTGTTTATTTATGTGATTTTCTTGAAACTAAAGGTCTACTTAAATGTAAGATATCCAAATTCATAATTGATGGTGATAAAAGGTTTGTCTATCAATAAATTGGAAATAAACTAAATTAGAAAAATTGAATTTCAATTTCTTCATTAGAAGGAATATGAAATAAACAATATTATACTTGGAGAAAATTTAAACTATTAAATCATATAAGGAAGGATCAACATTAAAACATAAATATTATGTATTTTTTTGTTAAACACCAGCAAGATTCATTTACATATCCATATAACATAAAATCCTATATAGAATCCACATTTACTCTTCTCGATTCATCATTCAATGCCCCTTTATTTTAACACTTAATATTTATTTTATTATTTTTCAAGATGTTTTTTTTTGTCATGTAATGCATGAAATAATTTATATGGTCAAATACTAATATTTTTCTCATCAAGTAAAGTTTTTTTATATAAACACATAAGGTATCGCCATGAAATATTGATATATCCTGTTAGATTGATACCTCCATATCATCAATTAAATATCACTCCAAAATAATAAAATATCATTTTTTTCTTAATAATTCACTTTTTGGATTTGTTTTACTTGACGACTTAAAAACATAATAAAATATTATATTTTATTATTCAATTTAAATATAAATTAAATTTTTAAATAAAATATTATTATAAAAAATTGTAGAATGATGATATTTTTTGTGTGAAGGTTGTCAAAGTATTAGGGTTTAAAAAAAATAAATTCCAATGAGAACAAAACTTGGAATGTACTCTAAAATTTCAAACAATGTAATTTGTGTTAACTTTAATCCAGTTTACACCTGAAATCATCCAAATATTCTAACAAACAACAATATCTTTTCTTAACCTAATTTAAATATTAAAATACTTCAAAATAATAAAATAATAAAATCATTAATTCATTATTCATATTTTTCTTATTGATCAGATTTTTTTATATACCATTAAATATGAAGAGAAGTTTTTTTTTGTCATCATTTGTATATCTTTTATATTTAAAGGTTAAATTATTCTTTTTGTTTTTTTCCTTTATTTATGTCATTTAACATAGTTTATATATTTAAAAATATTTAATTAGTATGTTAATTTTAAAAAATTGTCCAATGCTACTCTTCCATATAAATTGACATTAACATGTGTTAATAGAATTTGATAAAAAGGACAATATTGATAATTTATAATAACTATTTTAAAATTATGTTGATAATAATTTGTTATTATTGATATTATAAAATTTTATAGAAATTAAATTGTTATTTTAAACTTGATTAGTTTCGTTTTCAAATAATATAAAAACCTTCAAATAAGAATTAAAGTGTGGTATTTGTTTTATTTGATTAGAATGGTGTATAAAATGCATTGAAAATGACGTATAAAGTAATAATATTGTTGTTGTTGAAAATGAAAAGTGAAGTGGCAATTAATTGTTTAATTGGAAGAAGAAAAGGGGCATGATGGTGGTGACCCTAGCAAGGGACGTTGTGCCATTAAATAATAGGGACGTGTCACGCGCGAGATTCGAGGACCCAATTCGAAGAACCTGCGATTCTGCGAAACAAGTCACTCTCACCAACATCTGTTGAATTCAAATTCAAACCACTGAGTAAAAAAATGTTTTAATCTGATGAATACATTTTTTAAATAGGGCTTTCTACATCTCATTTTTCACTATTAACTACAATTTATTTTAAATTACAAAATTTTATAGGTTCTACTTTATAGTTTTTAATAAATTTTAATTAATAATAAAATAACATTTAAAAGTACGGTATTAGTATTTTCCGTGGAGTGAAAAAACATAGAATAAAGAGTTTATTTAATGAAACTATATAGATAGTTTTAAATATTTATCGAAATCGTAAATAAAAAAAATTTTGATGAGCTTTTTTAATAGTTGAATTATTGAAACTTGTCATACATTATGAAATAAGGTAACTTTATTTAAAAAAAACATTTCTAGAATAGATTAATTAATATATGCGTATCAAGTGAGAAATGAAAACGTGAAAGGAGTGCATAAATCACAATTATAGAATCAAAATTGAAGATTAAAAACTAATTAAAAGTACTAATTATTGGGGCTCATCATAGGAACATTCAATGTATATACTCTCCTAAATAACATTTTTTATATTACTGAAAGCTAGAGAAGCTTTATTTTTTTATATAGCAAAATGTCATGTGAGTTTTTCAAAATGTCGTCTCAGTTTTTTAAAATGTCATAATGTTTACTTATTTATATGTAAGTAGTTTTACTTTATTATTTTATATAAAAATAACTCTCTTATTAATAGAAATTAATTTAGTTTAGTTTCAGAAAATAACATAAAACAATTCAACAAATAATGAGTATTTTTTATATTTTTTAATTAAATTAAAAGATTAAATATATTTTTAATTTCTAAATTATTTGTTAAAGTTACATTTAGTTCTTGACCAAAATTTAGACTTCTATATATTTAATAAATTAGTATAATTTATGTTTTATAATAAATAAAATTAATTAATATGAAATGAGATACTACGTTTAAGAAAAATGAATTGATAGAAAAAATTAATACATAATTAATTTTTTTATTAACTTATAAAATATTAAAATAAAATATATTTAAAATTTATTTTAAAAATAAAATATAATTTTAACAAATAATTTAAAAAATAAAAATATATTTAATTTTAAATTAAATTAATTTTTTATTTTTATTTTTTTTCAAAAATTCAATTTTTAATAATTTAAACATATCAATAACAAAACACATTTAGATAATTTAAAAGGTCGAAATTTAAGAATCAATCTTTAATTATTGTTGTCGTTATAGCTCAATATCCAACAACATTATATGCTGAAGAGAAATAATAAACGAAGTTGTTAAAACATATAATGTGTGCATAATTGATAGAATTCTACTCATTATAAAGTTTCGAACATAAAAACCAGTACAAAAATGATAATATAGAATAATTATTAACATTAGTTGGATAATAAATTGAATTAGTATTAAATAATGGACCATATACATTATAAAAAAGTTATATATAAACGTGTTACATAACAGTGGAAGACACGTAAATGTAAAATTGGAAATGCTTCTGATTCATATGATGTATATGCTAACATAAAAAAGACAAAAAATAAATATAATTAATTCAGTTTGATTTATCTAGTTAATTAAATTATCCATGGTGACTCATCCAATTTATGAGATTGTGATAAACCAAGTTTGAGAAGATTGGTGAATGGATTAGGGTTTATCCTAAGAGATAAGTTTCAACCCTGATTTAATGCTTTCGAATCCACATAGAAAAAAAATTTCACAAAGGAACACTCTTTAGACAATTATGAAGAACCTCTTTTAATCTCTACAAAATCTTTTATGTATCTTTCTTCCACCAAATTAATTTGACATGACAAGTTCTGCAATCAGGATTCAATTTTAATGATGGAAAAAAAAGGTCCTTAATTTTCTCTCCTATCTCGTGGCTCTTCTTTTTCTTTTTGTTGATGTTGATTTATAATCATAAACAGAGGCAATAAAACCAGTGATGGACTTCACAAAAAACTAGTTTGGTGGCTGAAATACAGAAAATTTCGCATACCAATCTTTTGAAAACTAATTATATTTGACACTGTTCAAGAAAGAAAATTCTTAAAAAATATTCATTACATCATAATATAATTACCATTTAATAAAATTTTGAAGTAATCGAAAGAAGAAATAGAGAAGGCACATCTAATGTTCCTTAAGTTTAAAAATAAGAAAAAGAATTTACATGAACAATATATAATATAACCTATAAATTTATAATCCTCTTACAAAATATTATTCAAGAACAATTTATAAAAAAAAAACCTCATTCGTTAACAAATTAAAAAAACTCTCATTCAGATTCAACCGTAAAAATTCTAACTATAATATAAAATTCAGTTACCTATCTTTATACAAGTAGAACTTTATACTAAAAAAAAGCATGCAATTATTCGAGTTGATCATGCATTATCCTTACTTCACATCATAAACAAATAATACTTGGTATGTGATAGTTGCAGACATACCATTTATACACGTGCAATATAAAATAAACTATGAAATACATAGTCAACACACACTTTACATGTGCCAATCATGCACACACAAAGCGTATAATATAAAGTTAAAAAATAAACACAAGCCAACCAATCTAATCCCAATTTATCAACATTTGTTTGCTAATTGTGATACAATTTTTTAACTATACTCTTCAATTCAAATTCAAATTCAAAATTATAGGTATATATGAATTGTTGAAACCGATTTTTATTTTTATTTTTTTACTAATTACAGTCCTTTGTGTACCCCAAAAGCAGACGTAAGACAATTTGCATTTCACACACAATAGACAGCACAACATGCAAGGAGAAAGAAAGGGATGTGTCATAATACCAGAAATACCCATGCAATGAAAATGACAATAGATTATTGAAAGGGGTAAAAGAGTAAAGTGGAGTGAAAAGCAAAATATAATTGGAATTAATGTGGAAAAGATGTGAAAGTGACGTGAAAAAGGGCAACGCGAGTGGGTGAAGACGCGTAGATTGATTTCCCAAAAAGAAAGAGACAAAGGGAAAGGCAGTGGAGAAGTTGGTCACATCTGAAGGGGACCGCTACGCCCCTTTCCCCTTCCTTTCCCAACCGCACGCGGTGGAGCAACACCCAACGCCATGCTGCGTGCCCTCCATGCTCCGCTCCCACTCTTACAACGCACTCTTCTCACGCATACCTTCCACCATACCCATGCACATGCTCTGTTTCCTTTTTAAAATAAATAATAAAAATGCTTTCCTATTCTTTTATTTTCTTTTTCTACGCATGTTATTTTTTTATTCTTTTCAGGCATAAATAGTCTTTTTTTTTTATCTCCTATTATAAGTTGACATGAATTCATATATCATAGGCTAACATTTATTTATTTATTGATGAAACCACATAAGACACGGATAATAAATATTTCCTATTTTTAAATAAATATTTTTTAAGATTTTGCTATATAAACCAATAAAAATAGTATTAATTTTTATAATTTATAATAATTTTTTTCAATAATATTTTTAAAAAATTAAATATAATTTATTTATTAATGAAAAGATAGATAAAAAGATAAAAATAAATAATTAAAATTACACAACATAATTTTTAGAATATTTAAACAAACTTAGATGGAAAAAAATCTAATCACAAAAGATTGTGATTTATGAGAGGTATCTATAAAATAAAACAATTTGAACTAAATCACAATATTCATTCCCATATTTTCACATACACAGATTTTAACTAACACACCCATAAATGATTAATTATACTTAAAGTTTTAATTTAAATTAACTATATTCCCTTTTATTGGTTCCTTGTATTTTAAGAAAGAATAAAGGTTGAAAAGCATGAAAATTATTTAATTTCTTCAAAACTCGAATACTAATCATCAAAAACTCCACTGAAGCTAAAACTAAAAAACTTCCTTTATACAACAATACTAAGTGTGAATGCATGATTGAATAATAATAGAAGAGATAGAAATTTGAAGAAAGAAGGTTACAAATGCAAAACTAAAGATTAAAATTCTTTGATTTGATATCATAGTAATAATTAAATTTGAAATTTTTTATTTTAGGATTAAATATGTTTTTAGTTCTTGAATTATTTACCAAAATTGTATTTTGCTTGGGACAAACTTTGGATCTATTTTTTTTATATTTTATAAAAAGGTATAAAATATTTTTAATAACAAATAAAAACATCTTTAAAAAAGATAAAATAAAATAAAAAATAAAAATAAAAAAAAATAAAAAAAAACTTAAAAAATAAATATAATAAAATTAGAAATTATAAACAAAGAAAATAAAAAATAAAAAGAAATTTAACCAAATCATTTATACAAAATTATAATACATAATAAAGAAATAAATTCTAAATTTATCTTAAAAACAAAATACTGATAAATAATTTAATAATTAAAATTATTTTATTTTAATATATACAACGTAATGTGGAAATTCACATGTAATAAAATAATAGAAAAAATTGTTAAGTTACCACCTGATAATACCTATATATAAGTTTTTTGATATTATAAAAAAATTATTATACTCTACATAGAATGTTGGAAAGGGGCATCAGATACATGTATCACTGGTCTAAATTAACACTCTCTCCGTTTCAAATTATAAGATGTACTTTGGAGAGAAAAGTTGTTTCAAAATATAAGGCGTTTTAGAATTTCAATAACTTTTTTTTCTTTTTTTTCCTTATATACCCCTATCAATTACATAATTATGTGTGTTAATATTAAATAGTAGAAAGAGATATTAAAATCAGGAACTAAAAATTAATTATATTTTATTAGTCTGACTCTTTATATTTCATTATCATTTACTAATATCTTCTTCATCTTCAGGAGTACTAATTTAACTTTTTAACTTTTCACGTTCATTTTTTTCATCTATGTTGATTCATTCAATAGACTGTTTATCTTTCAAGGTAAATAATCAAATATCATATCTAAATTTATTCTTTTTATTACGTTTTTTTAACATTTTTATATTTTAAACATCAAAATAGAGATGAGTCCTAAAGGTTATTCTGAAGTCGTTGAAGATTCATACGAAAATATTGAAGAATGTGAAATTGTTGAAGACTCATATGAAAGTATTGCAGCAACAATACACATTGATATGAACAAAAATCCTGAAGAAGAAGAAGTGCACCCTGAAGAACGTAAAGAACAATGCAGTAAAGAACAAAATATTTAATTAAAAAAATTAGTAGTTCTGATTTTAAATTATTTAAAAATAATTCTGAGATAAATTCAAAACTTTTGAAATTCCAATCTCAATCAATCTCAATTAATGTACTGTTTTATTAAAAAATTAATTCATTTTATAAAACTTCTGATTTAATTTCAATTAATTTAATTAATAGTAATTAATAAGGGTAAAGATGAAAGATTAATAAAAAATTGAACAAATTAAATGTTTTTCTTAGTATGTGAGAATTTATCAAGTACGCTTTATAATTTAAAATGGAGGGAGTATAAAATGAAATAATTGTTTTTAAAATAAATAAATTTATTATATTTGATATGATAACTTGTTAGTATAAATATATTTTTTCTGCAATATCAATTAATAAAAGGTAATTGAATAAAGTACTTGTTATATAAGTAAATAATCACATCACAGATGACAGCCACTGTATAATCTATTTAATGCATAAGAAATATCTTGAAAAGGAAAAATGGACCAAGAGAAGAACAAAGAAGAGGAGCAAGTTCCTTTGCTTGGTGGAAGATGACTTCTTATGGAAATGGTTCTTTCCATGTTCTGTATCTTTTTCTCTTGGTGCAAACTAATTGATTATCTTTATTTTTAAAAACATAATTTTAAGTAAATTTTGGATAACAATAATGTGTACTTAAAAAAGATTAAATATATTTTTAATTTTTAATTTTTTAAATTATTTATCAAAATTATATTTTTTTTAAATAATTTTTAAATTTATTTTTTTATATTTCATAAACTAATATAAATAATTTTTTACAGTAAATAAAAATATCTCTTAAAAAGAAAAAATTTATAAGACAAAAAATAATATAATAAAAAACTATAGAAAGAAAACAAAAAAGTATAAAAAACATTTAACCTATTATCAAATATAATTTATATTAATTTGTAAAATATAAAAATAAAAGAAATCTAAAATTTATGAAAAATAAAATATAATTGAAATAATAGTAAAATACTTAACCTTTATAAAAGAAATCCTTTATTGATGAAAAAGAGATGGCATAAGTTGATTGAGAAAGGGATTTAGAGTGACATATGGGTGATGATGATGACGTAGGTAGGGTGAACCCCATGAGAAAGGACACATGGCCTTACGTGGATCTACTAATTGGCCCTTCCCACAGTTGTCATTATCTTATATAATTAAACCAAAGCTTAGAGAATTGTTTAAAATAAGTAACATTATTAGAGGTAATTAATTGATTGGAGTGTTTAATTAAAGATGAGAAGAATGGAAAAAGACAGATGACAGAGTAGATAGAAGAAGGAAAAAAAAAACACTGGTGGTGCTCAGGTAATGTCGACGAATGAGAAGTTGACACGTGTGAGGGTTGTTGGCTGTTGAAGGACCCACGTCCTAGAGATCCTAAACGCACAATAATGGGGAAAGGGTTGTTGTGTGTTGTGTTGTGAGTGTTAACTCTGCAACCGTACGTGGGGCCCACTGGCATCAACTTGGGGACTAAACCGTTGCTTTGGCGGCTACCCCTTTTGGTATTACCCAAGTGCCCCCTTCTTCCACACTACTACTTTCAAAAACTATTCTCACTACTTCCTCAATAATTCAACTTCACTTTTTTTTTCTTTCATTCTTCAAAATATATTTATATAATATTATATTAAACTATTAAAAAATTTAATGTATTTAAATAAATTTAGCCCTTATCAATTATATTATATATTCTCAAATTTTGTTTGAGTAGAAATGAGAACAGATCACTCAAGTGTAGTTTAAAAAAATCTTTTTATGAAAACAGAACAGATCAATTATTATTTATTCTGTTATTTATTTATTGGATATTTGAGAAAAAGATATTTATGAGTTTGTTATACTTATAAGTATAGATGTATAATCGCAGATATTTTTATTAACTTTTAATTTATTTTTTATTTTAAAATAAAATTATTTAAAATATAAATTTAAATAAAAACAAAATTTTAAAATAAAATATTTGTATAAATAAATTTGATGTTTTAAAAAAATAGATTATAAAATATAAGTTTTAAAAAATTATTTTTTAAAACAATTTTAATTTTATAAGTATAAATAAAAAATATATTATGATAAAATTAAATTCTAAACCATCTTTAAAATAATAATTTTTATTAATAATTTTAATTTTATAAAATATTTAAATAAAATTTATTAATAATAATTAATAGATAAAAAGTACACACAAATAAAATATCACCATACACAATATTTTTTAACAAATATCTTTTAAGATTTTGTTATAAAAGTAATTTTATAATTTGTAATAAATTTTTAAAATTTTTTAATAATATTTTTAAATAATTAAATATAATTTTTTGATTGACAAAAAAATAAATAAAAAATAAAAAATAATTTATTAATATAAATAATTGATCCATTAAAATATTATAAAAAATTATTTAATTATTTTTATATTTTTTAAAATAAAAATATAATTGATAAAAGATAATTAATATATCATTAAAATTTAAAAAAAAAACAAATAATATAAAACAAAATATTTTTCTTAAAAAACACTTATTCATAAACAGAATATTTTTACATGAACGAAAATTAAATTTAAATATTACAATAGAAAAGTCAAACATATTATAGCATTAAATTATACTATTTTATATTGTTGTAACTATTGAAGACAAGATATTAGATGTCTCCATATATTATTTGAAAAAAGGTGATAATAGTAATTTTGTAGTAAAGAATAAATGGTTCCTGGTATCTTTTCCTATTAGAGAGTATAAATAATTAAAAAAGTGTAAATGGAATGATAAGAAAATCAAACTTATTATAAACCATCAATTATGTTATTGAAACTAGTGAAAAAAAATACTTTATGGACATATTTTAGAAAAATAAATGATAAAAGTGAGTCATTTATATTTTTATGAAATATTGGAAGATGTAAATAATTTAAAAAGTCATGCATCGATAAAATATATTAGTGGTAATTACAAAATTAAAACAAAATATACAGTATAATAAACCAATATATTCCTTTTGTCACTCTATGTATATATGAGACAGATAAAGGTTTACAAGATCACTATTGTAAATAAAAAAAATATTTGTTAAAATTTGCGATAAATATTAGGGTTAAATATGATTTTCGTCCCTATAAAATATATAATATGTTAAAATAGTCCCTGTAAAATTTTTTGGGTTTGTTTGGTATCTATAAAATTTAAACTTGTTATTTTAGTCCAATTTTTTAATGGGACGTGATGGAAATTGACATGGCAAACGGAGTGATAACGTGTGAGGTGTTTACATTGACACGTGTTGTGACGTGGACGCCCCGTAGACTTTAGTTTACACGTGGCTTATCAATTAGACTTTTAATCAGATTTACATTTGATTAGGGTTTAATCTGATCTTCCCCTTTTATTCGAAATTAGGGTTTAATCTAGTCTTTGTCAGCGCAGCTTTTGATGAAGTGCTTGTAGGTCTGAGGCTTGTCGAAGCGGCGGACGACGGACCAGACGACTTCTAGCGGAGCTTGGACACGCTGGGCGAGGAGGGAGGAGCATTGGCCAGGGCCGATGAGGTAGGCGTGGTGCTCCGTGATGGAGGGGACGAAGGAGACGAACTCGTGCGGGGTAAGAACATATGGGGCTTAAGTTTAAGTATCTTGCTAAACTTAGGTTAAACAGTTAAATAATTATAGAAATCAATTTTTACAGATCTTAATAAAAATATTCCTTCCGATTTCTTATTTAATTCAAACTCTGATTAGGGACCTTAATTTCGAATAAAAGGGGAAGATCAAATTAAACCCTAATTCAATGTAAATCTGATTAAAAGTCTAATTGATAAGCCACGTGTAAACTAAAGTTTACGGGGCATTCACGTCACGACACGTGTCAATGTAAACACCTCACACGTCACCACTCCGTTTGCCATGTCAACTTTCGTCACGTCCCTTTAAAAAATTGGACTAAAATAACATGTTTAAATTTTATAGATACCAAACAAACCCAAAAATTTTTACAAGGACTATTTTAACATATTATGTATTTTATAGGGACGAAAATCATATTTAACCCTAAATATTATCATTTCTTACAAAAACTTGTAAATATATTGTACTAGGAATATAATTAAAAAATAACATTTAATATTTATGAAAAAAATTGTGTGTTAGATTGACTCAAAATCCATTAATAAATATGTTTAGGATATAAAAAGGTCTATAACAAATATTGTTAAATAATATTTTTAGGATCTTAGTTAAGTGATTAAAAGGAAAATTCTTTTATCTCACACATGAATAATGCATTTTAAAATATTTTTTATTTTATTTCAAATAATATATTTTTATTTTATTTCAAATAATATTTTTTTATTTTGTTTCAAACAACATATAATTAAGATGTTAAGTTGTCATATACTAGTTATAATTTAAAATGTATAAATAACTATTAAACAATATTTTCTTAGATTAGTGTGAATTTTTTTAAAAAAAATATTAAAAATAAAATTATAATTATTATGTTCAAAAATACATTTAATAGTTAAGTTAAGAAACGGATGGAAAAATTGAAATTATTCAACATCTCACTTAACAATAAAATAATTTGTGACTAGTTTGACAATACTAAAATTAATGTTAACTGTTAATCTATATTAACAATGTTTAGAAGAACTAATTAATAACATATTTGATAGGCATAAGTGATAGAAATAGGAGTAGTCATATTATATCGTCATTTTTAAATTAATTTTGTGAGTGTTAACTTGTATCTTTTAGTAAATTTTTTATATACATTTTTATATATTTGATTCTCACAACTCGTGAATTAAGCAATTTTTATATGTGATTTTTATGGGTCATTTATAACTCACATCACCAAGTTCAATTCAATCCAAAGTTTAATATCTATTATTTCTATAAGTTATAATAAAATTTAATTCAATCTAAAATTTAATACTTTTTGCTTCTCTTATATTTATTTTGCTTCTATTAGTTGTACATTATTTAGTGAATTGAGTAAATAGTTATTCAAATAAAAGCTAAAAAATCTCAATATATATTTGTGGATGGAGGCTAACTCGTTTAACCCATGGGTTTAGGGGGTGGGTACAGTTTGTAAAAATTAACGATTAAAATGATGATTATAGTTTCTTATAGTGTATGTTTATGCGAACTTAAACGGAAAAGTCATCCGTATATAACTAGCCATGAGTCAACCTTCTTACATAGTTGTAATCCTTTCAATTTTTAATTAGGGTTTAGGATTTTTTACCTTGTCTTTATAGGTCAAGCTGAATTAGATCAACCGTTTTGATAACTCTACTTATAAGTTATAAACTTTTAAAATAAGTTAATTTGATATAGTTATTAAACACTTTTAATCAAATTAGTTTATAAACTGGTACAAAAATTAATAGTTAATTTATTGATTTTACTAAACACATACAAAAACTAATGAAAATAATTTTATTATCAAATAATAATGCATGTGATACAAAACTTTAATATACTTTAGTGATGTTTTTTTTTCAAGAATATAATGTATTTTTTTATCATTAATATAATCTAAGTTTATAAATTTTTTAAAAAATTTAATAACATATGAGGTTATAGACCACAAGTCTGCAGAATGTAATACAAATAAATTATAAAATTCTCAAACTAGGAATTCTGCTTACTTCCAATTCCTTATGCAAAGAATGTGTTTTCGTATAAAATAAATCATCATTGTGACATTCACATACAACAACAAAGGTGAACTAATAGAAATAATATACTAGTCATATGCTCTCATCAATATTATCTAATCATACAACAACATCAACACCAACATGTGATTCATCATCAACAACATCAACTCCATATTCAGCCACATCGGTCATGACTAAATATGAAGTGTCTTTTAAAAAATTCTATTCATGATAAACACGTTCCACCAGAGACTAACACTTGATCATTCTATAACTAGCCTATTACGACACAGTGAAGGTGGCACAACAGATCTGTCATTAAGGGCACCAAATTCTCACAACTTGAAGTCTTGTCAACATAACTGGACAACATGGAAACTGAAATACTCATGTTAAGTAGGTGTCATGTTTATCACTCTTACATATTACTATATACCTCCATGGTATCCACAAATCCTTTATAAAGGGCTCCAAACATAACCTATTAAGGGCTCCAAACTTTACATGCATGTAAGTAATTTACAAAAAAGTCCACCATCCTTGATATAACCTAATCACCACTCACAAAGTCTCTGAACGTGCGTATTAAAAATTATGCATCATAAGAACAAATATATATATATATATATATATATATATATATATATATTGTGCGCATGTATATTTATAATTTACCTCATATACATCAAGGATCAATGAAACATACATATAAGCACATTTTTTTTTGTTCATATACATTCCAAGTCAATTCATACCATATTGTACTCATTCAATCATGGTCCAATATAATTCATAAGAAAGTTAAAATGATAAGTTACAACTATTGTGAAGACCTCAAGTTGAAAAAAAATCATTTACATAGTTGAAAAGTTTAGAATCTGTAACAACTCCAATTAATTGACAGTTTGACCTTTACTAACAAAAATGTACAGAACTATAGTTCTAAACCCCCTTTTTGATTGATTCCAAAGCCACTGAAAATCTAGCATCCAAAGCTACAACTTTTTGTGAAAACCACTAAGTCTAATTCTAAAAGCTTGATTCGCTTGAGTGAAAATAAGGTTGAGAATACTCTAGTTCCAGGGCCATGGGCAAAATTTTCCGCTTAAGCAAAAATACCACAGTTGTTTGAACGAATCTAGGAGGTAGAGGTAATCATTACCCACAACTTCACTTTTGCTTAAGTGACCGTATGCCACTTAAGCGAAAACAAGGTCAAGAGTTAACCTAAATAGCATATCAACTTGTTTTTCCCACACAATCTGTCCCCATACCAGATTTTTACACGACCATAAGCTCATTGGAAAGTATATAACAACATATATCAACATTCAGTCTCAATATTTGATTTCTCATTCCATCAAATCAGCATCACTAATAACCAAAACTACCAACAACTTACAACTACTTAAAGAAAGGTAGTTAGCTCTCCTTACCTGGATTGAAGTACTTAAAACTCTACTTCCATTATCTGCTTTAATAAGTCCAGGTAAACCTTCAAACTACATTTCAAATGGATAAAAACTCCTCTTATAAACCCAACTTAGAAGGAGAAGAGAATGGAAACTTAAAAACACCAAAAGGAACCCAACCACTTACTAGGTCAAAATTCTGGTCAGTCCATTTGGTTCCACTTTTCACCAACTCCTTGTGGCTCTAATATAACAAGAAATCAACAGTAAGAACTTTGTACCATTCACGAGAATGCAGAGAAAGAGAGAGAAAGTCCAAGTAATAGATGTTAGAATGAATTAGAAATGAACTTTAAACTACTATTTATAAATGTCATAACTAGTTTACTTTAAAATCTATTATTAAAATAATATTGGGTCTTACACTCCCCTTTCATTGATCCCGCAAATGAGTGAGTTGAAAAAGTCCCAATCCAGCTCTCACATAAAGTGGGTTAGATCCAAAACCAAAGTGGGTTTGACCCACTACAAGACTTGAATTAACTTCTTATACAAGTCCTTATGATTTTTTGGGCTCGATATAGTCCAACTCGGCTTGTCTTGACCTGGGTCGAGCTGACTTGGGTCTAACTCGGCTTGACTTGATATGTGTCTGACTCTATTCTACATGATGTTGTCCCAACATGATTCGACCCAATATGGACCCAATCTAACCATGCCTAATATGGGCGCAAGTCGACTTAGACTGACGTAGACCCAACTCGAGTCGACCAAAGAGGGCCCAACTCAACTCAACCATGGGACCAAATTGACTTGGTTGATGTGGTTCCAAATTGACTCAACCAACATGGACCCAACTTGAGTCAACCAATGTTAGTCCAACTTGTCTTTGTCCAAGGTGGCCAGACAACTCAACCTAAGTTGGGTCTGACTTAACTCAAAGTGATGTGGGACCAACTCGAGTCGACTCGACTCGGTCAACATGGGTCTAACTCTACCCGACTGAAGTGGGTCAAACTTGATTTAGTTAATGTAGACCCGACTCAAATCGATCAAAGTAGGCTGAACTTGACTCGACTCACGTGAACCTAACTTAGCTTGGTCGGTGTGGATCCATTTGTATAAGAGCCAAGTCCTGTGAGCTGGGCCAGATACATTTACATTCATTACATAACAATAATTTACTCAATTTATTAAACAATGTACAACTAATAAAAGTAAAATAAATAAATTTTAGGTTAAATTAGGCTTGGTAATAACGAATAGAAGAAAAAATATTAGATTTTATATTGAATTTGACTTGGTGTTACATGTTGCGGGTAGCCCACATGTAAAAATCGCTTAACTAGCAAGTTATGAGGGTCGGGTATAGAAAAGCATACACTAAAAAATTATCAAAAAATATAAACTTGTATCCATAGGGTGGTTCAAAGACTTTAACCTAAATATCCAACTCTAACAATATATAATTTCATTATCATAATTTTTTAATATATATTCTTTAAAGTGTTATTATCATAAAATAAGATATACTTATCACAACCAAAGAGAATACATTTATTAATGTTAAAATATTAATTTAAAAAAATATCTAAATAAATAAATGTAGATAGTAATAGATCACAATCCCTTCATTTCAATTTATGTATTCTTCAATATAGTATTTTTATTTAATTTCAATTTATGTGTTCTTCAATATAGTATTTTTAATTAATTATTATTTACATTTTTAATGTAATAATTATAATTTAATATTATATTAAGAGCTTTTCTTATTTTGAGAATTTTATTTTAAGGTTTATAAGTTTTTGAGATCTGGTTTATAATTTTTTTATATTGATATATGTTAATATGGCAATAAATTTAAAATTTAGTGTATTAAATAAAAATTTTATAAATAAAAAAATTATTTTTTTAACTTATCACCAAATAAGTTTGTATAAGATTCTTAAAACATCTTCATTGTAATTACACAAGGTTAGTTAAAATGAGTGTTATAAGATCTCCTTGTGGGAGTATGGTCATCATATGATACAAAATTTAAAACACTAGATTATACCAATAAAACATTATTTTCTTGTTTTGAAGATGTATATTTTTGTCAACAACAAAATAAAATATTAATTAAAGAGTGAATTTTATAAGAACATCTGCATTGAAATAATACTCACGTCATAAGATTAAGTCTTATGTCTTATAAGAACATGTACATTGGTACTTCATTTGTTTTTTTAATAAGTGTCTTTTTAAGGTTTTGTTATACAAACTAACAAAAATTAGTACTCCTTCTATTTTTTAATAAGTGTCGTTTTAGAAAAGTAATTTTATTTCTTTTTATATGTCATTTGTAAAGTTTAAAATTGCATTAATTATTTTTTACCAATTATACCTTTACTTTTGAGAATATCAGTAACAATTAAATGATTCCTTTTATGAGACTTTAAGTGACCTGCTTATATCAACCAATTATTTAATAAATAATTTATTGCTCCCACTTTTTCATCTACCTTTTCCTTAATCAATAAAATGTGTTTAATTTTTAAAGAAAGAAGATTTTAGAGTGAAATTATAAAGAAAATAGAAAAATTGGTACTTACACAGAAAAATGAAAAAAGGAGTTGACAATTATATTATAGAGAGAGTTGGAGACTCATTTGATAACACAAAAGATTATATTAACAGAGTAATTGAAGATTCTCTTGAAATTGAAGAGTGGTTCAATATATAAAGTGAAACTAAGAGTAATATCAAATTTTTGTGGGAAACAAAAATATTCTTCAAATTTTTTAAATCAAAATTTCTAGTGGTAAAAATTTTAAGTTTAAAAGTTATAAAGAGAAACTTATTTTCACATAGATAAGTAATACTCTTTATTGCAAAAGGAAAGAGAGTTCACTCTTTTAAATGATAAGGGAATTATTGAAAAAAAATAAAAGATTTATTACAAATAGTAAAAGTTATTCTTTTATTGATTTGTATAACAAAACTTTAAACGACTCTTATTTAGAGAGAAAGAGAAAGAGAGTAACTTTTACTATTTATAATAAATTTTAATTTTTTTTAACAATACTATTAAAGAATTAAATATAATTTATCGATTGATGAAAAGATAAATAAAAAGGTAGAAAATAATTTATTTATATAAACAATTAACTCATTAAAATCTTATAAAAAAATCATTTAATCATTTAATTATTTTTTTATTTTTTAAAATAAAGATATAATTGGTAAATAATAATTAATGTACCATTAAACTTATAAATCACACATAATATAAAACAAATTTTTTCTTTCTAAATTGACACTTATTCTAAAATAAAGAAAATAGAAAACATATTATTAAATGAGATATGATAAAACTTCATGTCATCATCTATTTCAAGAAAGATACTCTTACAATAAGGCAATATATTCTAATAAAATAATATATTCTTAATAAAAAATAAAATAGTATTACTAATAATTTAAAATTTTAATAAAAATATATGATTTAAAATTTTAAAAAACATATTCAAATTAATAAAATTGTTGTTTCACTATACTATCAAAATTCATTTATCTACGAGTGTCTCTTAGGTCGAGGAAAATAAATAAATAAAATAAAAAATAAAAAATTGTAAAGATATAATAATAAAATAATTTAACTAGAACATGTGAAATAATAAAAAATTAAAAAACAATTACTTTATAGAATTTCTTGTATGAGTAAATTTATTATATACCTTAAACACACATCTTATATTAATTCAAATTTTTGTTTTGAAACTGATAGTTATACTAGTAATAAATGATACAAAGTTCATGAATAGCAAAAAAATTAAGGTCATTAATGATAATAATTAATATCATTAATGATATTCTTTAGCAATGAATTCCTATACCATTTATTTACTCCATTTCATTTATTGTGAATATTAAAACCTTGAGACGGTTACATGAAATTAAACTGAAAACTCCATAAAGGAAGACGAAGTTCTTGTGAAGGATGGATACATCTGGAAGTGGGTGTTACATTGACCATTGCAGCAACATAGAAAGCTTGATGAGCTGCCAATACTCGTTTCATGAAGAACGTCAATAAAAAAGACAAAAAGGAAATTAAACGAATGAATAAAATAATATTTATGAGTAAATGATGCATTTATAAATCACTAATTACTTTATTACTTGTTAATATTTTAAGAAAAAGTGCACAGAAGCAGGGGTGTGTGTATTATAATAAGAGGGAACTTTTTCTATAGTTGCAGGATCCACACACACATAGCACCCAATCACAGCTCACCACCTTCATCCACTGCTTTTTGGTTCTCTCCCCTTGGTGCTTCCCCTTTGAAGAGAGAGTGGCAAAGTTTGTTTTAAGATTCATTCTTTCAAGCTTCCTCACTTTGCTTTTTCAGCTTCCATATAATTTCCCTCTTTTCCATTTGGGGGGCTCCTATTCCTTTTTTGTGCCAAGTTTCTTTTCAATATTTCTTTCTCTTTTCTTTGTTGCTCAGCATCAAGGAAAAGTTTTTTTTTTTTTAAAAAAAAACAGTTCTGTGATGTGTTTTTTTTTCTAAACAAGCTTTTCTTCTTTTTCTTCCACCACCCTCTCCCCTCATAAATTCAGAGTCTTTCTGCTCTTTCCTAATTGGGTTTGTACATTCATTGTCTTAGGCTGCACCCCTTTTGCTGTTCCTTGGCTTCTAATTGCTTTCCCAATTGGGGTAAGCTCAAATTGAAGTGTAGAAAGAGTTGTCAGATTTTTCCTCTCTGAAAGTTGTCATTTTTACTTTGTTGGGATTTGTTTTTTGGCTGGGATTTTGCCGTGTCTCAGTTCCAGTTTTTGGTATCTGGGAGGGAAGTCATTGGGTTTAGATCTCATCACAAGTGGTTCTAGGGTTTTCATTTGGACCAATTAGGTAATAATCTTGAACCTCAATTTGGAGCATTCCCTTTGATTTTTTTACAAAGTGGGTCTTTTGTAGATTCCTGAAGAGCATGCCTCCTTTCCTACACATAAAAAAGGCTATTCTGATTCCTTTCAAAAAATGCTTGTTGATTTATCCTTGATAGTGTTGTGGTAAAACCTCCACCTCTGCTTCTCACATATCTCCCTCTCTCTCCTGCTCTGAATCAACCCTGCTTGCCATAAAGTTGTGCAATCTTTCAAGTAAAATCCACAAACACACACCAAACCAAAAAACCATCTTGAATTGGCTCAAGCCTTGTTCTTGATGATCCCATAGTTTGTGTGTTTCCCAGTGTTGTGACTTTGGTGTCATGAAGTGGGAAATGGAGATCCTCCCTCCTGCCTCACCTTACATGTACAACTCCAATTGGCTTTTGGATGATAACAGGACGAACACCAAATGGACCCCTGCAGAGAACAAGCTGTTTGAGAATGCTCTTGCAGTGTATGATAAGGACACACCGGATCGGTGGCACAGGGTGGCTGAGATGATACCAGGAAAGACAGTTATGGATGTGGTGAAGCAGTACAAGGAATTGGAAGCAGATGTTTGTAACATAGAAGCGGGCTTGATCCCGATTCCGGGCTACAGTACCACAACCTCACCCTTCACCCTAGACTGGGTGAACACTCCTGGCTACGATGGCTTCAAAGGTCTCACTGCTAAGAGATCTTCCTCTGGCAGACCTCCTGAGCAGGAAAGGAAGAAAGGTGTGCCATGGACTGAAGAGGAACACAAGTGAGTCATCTTGTTGCTTATTCTTTATTACTGTTTCTTTTAAATTTTATTTCCATGTATGTGTGTGAAATACCATATGAAGATATTACTATTTGGTTCTTGAAAATGCGAATTAGTTCGAAAAGAATTAATGGATGTGGTTAAGTTTATGATGTACTTTATGTGTGAACCTAGGAGTAGGAGCAATGATGCTGTCTAGTTTGTCATCAAGAGTTGGATATTTCTTATTTGTGTTATAGCCTTCATGGGGCAAGCTATGTGGGTGGTTAGTTAAGTCAAATAAATAAATTCATGTGCTATTTATATCAGATGTTGGGTGTCAACTTTAAACTTGATTATGCTTTGTGAAAATTCTCCACAGATTGTTTCTACTGGGGCTGAAGAAGTACGGCAAAGGTGATTGGAGAAACATTTCACGCAATTTTGTGATTACTCGAACGCCAACACAAGTTGCTAGTCATGCGCAGAAGTACTTCATCAGGCAAGTTTCAGGAGGCAAAGACAAGAGGAGGGCTAGCATCCATGACATAACAACCGTGAATCTCACAGAAACCACCAGAACTTCTTCAGAAGATAGCAAAAGATCCACTTCACCACAGCATTCTGTGATGCTCTCACACCAGCACCCAATTTCCAGTGCAGCCTCATCAGGGGTGAATTTCCAATGGAGTAATCAGTCAAATGTAGGAGTAACTATGGCTCTCAATCCTGCACATGAACAAGTGTTCATGTCTCCATATGGCCTTAACTCGTATGATTTTAAGGTGCAGGGCCAAAGTCTGCACAGAAGTCCTCTTCACGAGACTTCTTACTTAGGACCTCAGACACCAAACATGGTTTTCCAAATGCAGCCCTCCCAACACTATTCCCATGCATGATGTGGTGGTGGTGGTTGTATTGAATTATTTATGGCTAGAAAACAGTGTCTTTTGCTCAGTTCACTCACTAGTACAGTGTCTGTGCCTTTTACATGCTTTATGTGAATATCTTACATTAGACTATTAGTTAGTTATTGCCTTCTTGGTATATGGACTTGAAGGAAGGTGTTGAAATTTGTTTCTTCATCAACCTTACATTTGTGAAAGGTGAGAGCTGCTAGGCAAAAACAAGTACCAAACTTTGGTTTTTCGTTTAAGAATATTGGATTGGAAGCCAAGTTTAGAATGAAATGTTAAATTTAAAGAGAAAGGGTCCCTTGTACTATGGCAAGGCATTTATATATGAGAAGGGTAGTACTGTTGTTGGAAAATTGTATTGTAAAGGGCAAAAAAATAGTAAGAAATCAAGAGATCCGTAATCTAGTACCTTACCAATGGTTCTTCTAAGATAAGATTAAGATGCACGAATATATTTTACACAAAGTGAGATTCATGTGGATTAATTAGTTGTTTAATTAGAACAAATAGAAACATATGGTACAACCGTGATTCATGTCGGATTAGATGGGTAATATATTCTTAAAAAAGAATTTGGTCATGCACGATGTTTAGGCCACTGTTTGTGCACTGTTTGTATGTACACTGTTCACTGAGTAAATCCAAAGAAAGCATCATAGTCATTGTGATTCTGTATGTACGGAACCATTCTGCTTAACATAATTTTAAATACTTCACTGTTCTCCATATCTTGCTCAAATGGTTGATCCCATTTATGGAGACAGCCTAAGAGCCTTTTATATTTTGCCAAAAAGATGTTTGTAGCATTTATTAATCAGATATTATAATAGATGTATATAGCGTGTAACATGAATAATATTTTATCCTGATGATTAGTTTCTCACTAGATTACACTCAGATGAGCAAATTTGATAATTAGATTTATATGGATGCTACTATTGGATATCATTACATAATAATTTGAGGAAATTGCACTCATCTTACTTGTGTAAGGAAATGTTACATTATAGATTGATTGTTTGCAGATGATGAATAATTTATAAACAAGTATTTTCAGTTTAGTTTTCTTTTAAGACAACTTTAAGAATCAGAGGTAGCTCATTTTTTAATATTTTATTATTGACATTGGGATTTTAAAAGTCTGAAGCATCATCCTCTTTATCAACTTTAGAACTTTAACAAAAATCATTATTTTTATCTTACAAAGTCTCTCATATAAATAAAGATATTCTGAACAATACACAAACAAAACCATCTCTTAAAAAAGTGTAATTTTTTTCATTTAAAAAAAATCAAAATGACTTAAAAGATTCCTTCCCAAAATTAATCATTAATAAAACTAGTAAATTTCGTAATGACTGTATAAAAAAAACACCTTAAAAAAGTGTAATTTATTTCATTTTAAAAAGAATCAGATGACTTTATGATAATTCATTTGACTTTCATATATGATTTAAGAGTATTACAGTACCATTTACTCATTTCTTATATACACACAAAAGGGTTCTGGATTCTCTTTCGGAGAGAAAATTCATTGACCACATATTAATTTTCTTTGAAAATCAGAATGAAGAATCTTGCCATACTCAATCTTTTCCCTCTCTCAAAGAGTGCTTTGAGGACCTAATGATAATAAAAATAATAAATAAGTAAAAAAATAAACATCAAATGATATTAAGTAAACATTGTGGCAGATAATCTTTGACATGAAATGACTAAAGAAGTTGCTAATACAGTGTGTTGCAGCTACACCTTCTGATTAAGCTAAGTTTAGATTTTAATATAAACTATTTTGAGGGTGTATTAGTACTTATCCTACTTGATTAACACTGCAAAATGCAGATGATTCCAAAATATGTGCTCAATTGTACAAAGACACGCCTACAAACTTTCCTTGGAAGGAGAATCTACAAATTAATTAATTACACAATTGATTTACAACAACCAAGTAAAGAGAAAGGCGCAATAATTGAAATAGAAGCTACTATGTGCATTTGATTAGAGATGCAAATCATCACTCATAAGCTTTTCTTCTTTGCAATAAGGTCATTTTGACCACATCTGCTCCACTTTCTACAAGCCTGCCTTTGGGAAATAGGATATGCCAAGACAAATTCCTTGCGCACAATTCCACTGTTTCTTTGTTTTGGACCAATCTCATATATCCATTTTTTTTCAACTAGGTGTACGCATATATGCTTCAATTTCTGCATAATGCAAAAGTCATGCAGGTGTGGACAAGTTTATTGGGCTGCAAAGTGTTTCGTCTGTTAATGACAAAGTGCTTCCTTCTCATAAAGGAATGAATGATTGAATGTTGAACATAGCAATGGTGGTCTTGAGAGTCAATTTTTATAGGCCAAATTCAATTTTTACAAAGTTGACACATGAATCTAAGAAGTATCTTTATGTATACATCAGAATGAAAATTAAATAAGAACACTAAAGTAAATATATGAAAATGTTAGATGGTCAAACTGAAATCTAAGTAAATTTAAAAGTACAAAATAATAAAGTTTTGATTTGGAAAACTTCTTCCTAAAAAAATTTAGGAACAAGAATGAAAAAAGTAAAGCAAACTCTTTTTGTAAGTTAAATTTGACATTCAAGAAGACAGTGTTACAGAAACGTTCTAAAATTAATTTATGTATAAGTTAGTTTTAATTTATAAACAGTTTTACTAAGTATTTATAGAAAAGTTTTAATTTGATCATGTTTTCCATAAAAATGAGAGGGGAAAAATTATGGAATCACATGAGGAGTCATGGAATACAATTCCACATGTAATTCTACATGCATTAACCAGAACTTTCTTTTGAAGAAAAAATGTGAGCCTTTATGAAAAGTAGTACTTTCACTTTTTGTTAACTTTATTGTCAATTATTCATAGAAATTCCAAAATTATTGAAGCATTTTAAAACGACCCTTTTAACTTGGCCAAGGATATATATAAAAAATCTGGCAATTCAAGTCTAATAAAAACAACCACACCATGCATTAGGGTATAAGCCTAAATGGTCCTGCTACTTGGTTTTGCTACAGTATGTGACAAGACTAACCACCATCCTTTACAAAAGGAAAACCTCCTTTTTTGCAAGTGGCATTAAAAAGCACCTTCCCCACTTTATTCTTATTTCCATCAACACTTGCACTATAGTTATAACCAAATTCATACAGTAACTTCAATTCTTTGTTTTAGGAATAATGGAAGCATCTGGTTAATTAAGGATGGTCAAGAAGTAATTAATTTAGTGGACAAATCAAAAACAGAGTCAGACATTACCTGCTTGTACAAGCTTGTTAGCATGTATATATCATTCTCCTTTATTTGCAAAATTTCTTTGGTAGATATATTGTTTACTAAATAATCATTTCTCACCATATAAAAATTATTATATGCTGAGTAAAAAAGCATCTAGGTTTCTTTTATTCATATATCTTTGTAAAATGCATCATATTCATAGTGTAGATTTTCAATATTTATACTAACATTTTTGTTTTTATTATAGAACATATATATATATATATATATATAATGTGTTATATAGCACTCTTTTTCTAGAAATTATTTGGTAATATAGGACTATCTGTGGTGTCTATCTTTCTAGTCTGATAAATATTCAAAATTTTCAATTTATAAGAAAAAAGCTAACAGAACTTAACTATATATTATTATACGGAGATTAATAGAAATAGTAATATATCATCTGATAATTTCTCTTTTTAATCTCTCTACTCTTTATTGAGTTCTCACTGAAAAACACAAAGTTGTGTGAACAGCCTCTTATTCTTATTAAACTAAAAATAGAGGAGTGACAAAGAAGTTACATAAAAAACTTTTGGTATAAAGTGAAAACTAGATTGACCAAACATGCATTTTATATGATTCACCTATAACGGTATAGTTTTTAACAAACTTTAATCATAAAAACAAGCTCAAAGATGTATATTGGTAGCACTGAGTTAATCATTTTATTCAACAGTTAGTTAACATGTGTAAAAGATGTTATTTAAGTATGAGTTAATTTTTAAGATGGGGTCACACATCTTTACACATGTTATGTATTAAATGGAGGTAGACCATGGTTGCCACAATGCAAAGTTCTGTCTATGGGGCTATGATCAGAAAGTGGGTGGGATTCCCTCCATGTTTATTCATTGGCCCAGAATCTGAGAATGATGGCAGTTCAATAAGATTTGAATTACACACGTTGGAAAACAACAGAGAAGGACGGAAAGCTGATGCATCAAATCTCATTATCCTTAGGCAATGCAATTGTGTATCTCAAAGATTTCATATCCTTGAATGGGAATAAACCAGAATATTGGCAACAAAGTTAATGATTTGAGATTATATAGACAAATAGAAAGGGTAAAAGGACATGTCTTCTCAACAAGATTTTCAGATCTACTGGGTTCAGAATAGAAAATTTGAACAGTAGCTATGAAATATCCAAGTCATGACATGGGACCCAAAGCTACCCAATTCTTGCACTTTATCATTAATTGTTTTTTTCATGGAGTTGTGACAATGCTCAAAATCCTCATCTATGCACACAATGATCTTGTTCTATAGAACAAAAGAGTTCACACAAGTGTGAATGTAATTGACATGCTAATTGTAAAGGCAAGAAATTGTATGCATGCTAGGGATAAGGAAACTTAGCCTTATTAGGGCCTTTTACTTTAGAATTTTTGTGAAATTAATTTTGGATCTTTGAATTTGATTGTGATGTGTCAAAATTATTTTTAATAAGAGATTTCACATTAGAATGCGTGTAATATATAGTAGAGCACTCATATATATATCATGATCCTTGAAATTGATATGTGAAGTAATGATATACCAAATAACAAAGCATGTATACCATTATGTAGGTCATAGACTAGAGACAAGATATGAGAATAACTAGGGTTTCAATTGTTAGCAATAAATAACTTCTATTTAGAGACCACCAAAGGGTTAACTACTACAAGAAAATGATTAATGGTATAAAGGAAATACCTAAGTTTGCTATCACTGTCTTAAGAGTAGTTCTTATACATGATTAAACGTACTTCAAGAAATTGAAGTTTTAACTAATTCTATATACCCTTTAGGGTTAATCCATCACTAAGCCTACTATTTGTTTTTGGTCTATAACCTAACCTAGTATTTGAAACATTTATAGTCGAAACTATCAATTTATCATGATTATAAAGGGAAAAGGGAAATTGAGCATTCATGTAAAAATAATATTTTTTACATCTGCCTAAACATGGACATCAACCTAGTGTAATTCACTACAATGATTTTCTGCATTGTAAGTCGTGTAACTTTTATAACCCTAATATAGAAAAACTATCCTTGCAAATTTCAAACAATAAACTCTTAAGGAGCAATGTGCTATAGTTAAGAAGCAAAATATGATTACATTTTCTTTTTTGATAAAAATAGAATGAAACTAACCCTCAATCAATTACTATTTGTTGTTTTCACTTTCATACACAAAGATGTTCTCATTGTGAAAGAGATACTAAATATTATAGTAACTATATTTTTAGGAATACTGAAATTTCACATACACATGCATGACACTGAATTTTTTAATTTAAATTTAAATTGTTGCAGTGTTGGTGTGCTAGGATGTTTGTTTGAATTTGAGAGGTCCATTCATAATTTTCCTTATTTTTACTACAACTTTAATTAATATTCTTTGAATTCATTCTTTATGTTATCATCTATCTTATACAATATTATCTTACTATATACAACTTATCTGAAAAAATAATCTGAAGATAATAAATATTAAATAATGCTGCTGTTTATAATTATTATTTTATATACTTATCTTGTTTACCACCTATTTGAGACATTGCCTTTTGTGATAAAAGGCTTGTAGTGATTGTCAAATAGGACTTTGTCCTTCACAATCTCCAAAACATATCCACATAAAATTGAAATACTAATGCTCAATTTGGTAGTGAAAAAAAATGAAGGGAGTGGAAGAGAAAAGAAATAAAAGTAAAAAATGTGTGAAAAAAGAGATCCTTTAAAAGAAAAAGAAATGAAAGAAAAGAGAAATTATTTTATAATTTTTATTATTAGTTTAATTATTTATTGTTATAATAAAAAATAAAGATATAATCAATTATAGGAGAGACTTAAATCAACTATTAACATTTTTCATGTCATATATAAAATAATTAATTATATTGCGTTAAAAAGTTCATATTACACAACTTTCTGCTCACATATGTGAAAAAGTTTTTTAATAGATTCCACAAAATCTTTATCCTCATATCATCTCTGTCAAACCACCCGCATTTTTAATAGTTAAGTAAACGCACAGTGGAATTTTTTTTATCTGTATCAGAGGCTAAGAGTATTTACATTACAACCAAACAAACTGACAGAAGAACATAAAAAAAGTCAAAATTAATTTTAGGTGGAGTTTTTATGTTGAAAATTGATTGATTTGCATCAATTTTTATTTTTTTTAACGCGGTGATACATTATCATATTTTAATCAAATTATATTTATGATATTTTTAAAATTTGTTTAGTAATTTTTTGTTGTCTCTTTTTGTTCCCAACTTTACATATGAATTCCATATTACTTGTGAACACCTTTACCAAATACTCTTCTTAACTAAGGTAAATGCAAGCAGTAAAAAAATGAGAAGGAAAAATTGATTATGGTTGGTATATTGGAATCTCTTATCAAGTAAGTTTTAAATTTAAATAACAAGTTTCATATTATCATAGTGAAATATTCACAATCTGCTTTTATCAAGTCCTTCACTATCTATCTTAGGGTGCTTTAAACGACACTTGTTCATGTAAATTCTTCTACTAATGATATGTTAGACCAAAACCAAGTGGGAATAATGGTTCACATGAATTAACTCCATCAGTTGGATGATCAAGCTGTTCAACTCTTCTGAACCAATTCACTGGTAATTTACCTTTGAAGTCATGACTGCCAAATATAACATCTGTGATTCCCTCCCCTTCACTACCTGGCAACCAAGCAGCAACAAGAGCATCGATCTTTTCCAATAGCCATGGCTCTAATAATAGAGGTCTTCCAGATATCAGAATAACCAGAGTTGGTATTCTGCCAGCAACTAGGCTTATGATATCAGCTCCATTTAAGGGGATTGTAAGCTTTGAATTGTCACCTAAGGTCTCAGCAAATGGTGCTTCACCAACAGCTACAATTGCAAAAGAGAATTCATTACGTTCTATGGTGTCCTTCGACGGATATTTCTCGTATATAACTTCTGTTTCAGCTCCCACAGTTGCCTTCACTGCATCTAAAATTGTTGTCCCTATAATGGTAGGTGTAAGATACATGTATAAAGAAAGAAAGGTAGAGTATTAACATTAGTGATTTATTTAAATCAATCTTTATGCTCTGTAAATATGCATTCAAGGACTGAGAAAAACTATGGTTGAGATTTGAGAGGGAATGAAGGAGCAAATGAATTTCTAGATTTATAAAATCAGAAACCATTACTCTACTATCTAAGATGTCAAATAACTTCATCCAAGTACTAAACTACCATGGAGAAGCAACAAAGTCTCTGTTTCTGAGAGTTAACAAAAAACAAAAAGCAGCACAAAAGAATGTCTTACCAACTGTGATTCGCCCGCTCATTCCATACCAAGTTTTTGTCCAACCTCCACATTGATATCCAAGATCATCCGCGTGTGTTCCAGTAACAAGGATTCTCTTAGCATTCTTGTTCAATGGAAGAAAAGGTTTGCTAAGATACTTTCCATTTTTCAACAAAACCAAGGACTTCTGAACTGCTTCACGTGCTAGATCTCTGTGTGGCTGCAGAAACAGGATTGTGTCAAAAACGGAGTTGAAACATGATACTAGCAATCAAAAAGCTATTACTAAGCATAAAGTGTTCAAGGAACCCATCCTCAAAAATTAACTATTAAAAGGAGAGAACCAAACACTTAAATACTCTAACAAACATCTAATACTACTCGAGGTGGGACTTAGGCACCCCATAATGCCTAAGTCATAACAAGCTCTCACAAAACCAAACTTTCCATGCCTTTATAATATTACCTCATGTTTTCTGGGTAAAATAAATTTAGGATACCCTTACAAACATATTTCTAGTTTAGAATGACGAGCCAATAGATTGGTTAACCATAGAAGGTTACCATATTTGCTTGATTAATCATTTTCCTAAAATATGTCCAATGACATAACATAAGCTGTAATTGTCGCTAGAGAACTAACTATCTGATCTAAAATGCTATCATTTTTTCACGATTCCTGTCAATCAATTCCAATATATTTTGTTCCACCTTATATTCCACAATCTACACCCTCTAGGGTAATTTTTTCTCACTAAATGTATAATGTTTCTAAAAGTGGATCAAAGTAGGAGAAGAATTAATTTTTCAATTGCTTGCTTCAATTCATTAAATATGCACATAGGTTACAGTCACGTCATTAACCGCAATGGTGTTGATGTTGTAAAATTGAACAAAAGTTCCCATGAAACAACTAAAGACAAAAAAGAAGAAAAACAGTCTGACTAAAAGTGTCATTCTTGAATACTGCAGTATTTCCACACAAGGACAATACAATATGGAATGTGTTGAGTATGTGGAGTCCGAAAGATTTATTGTGTCTGGCCCATTTACTTGCTCTTATTATAAATACTCATGTTATTGTAAACCTAAACAATTAATCTGAAATATCATCTGGTGCAGCTGTGGACATAAGTCAGTTTGACTGAACCACGTAAATCCTTCTGTGTTCTTGTTATTTACTTTCGTCTAGTAATTGCTTGTGAGCGTTCCTGAACCCCAACAACTGGTATCAAAAGCTTAGTTTTTTTTTTTCATGCGACTGAGAGTAATGGCAGAAGACAGGAAAGTAAAGATTGACAAGTTCAATGGAAGTGATTTCAGATTCTGGAAGATACAGATTGAAAGACTACTTGTATCAGAAGAAGCTGTACTAGCTCTTGTTTGAGAACAAACCAGAAACGATGTCTTAGGCATATTGGGAGTTGCTGGACAGGCAGACTTTGGGTGTTGTCAGATTAACATTGGCGAAGAACGTTGCTTACAACATCGTCAACGAGAAGACGACATATGGTTTGATAAAGGCATTATCAAACATGTACGAGAAGCCATCAACATCAAACAAGGTATTCTTGATTTGTCAGTTAGTTAATACGAAGATGCGAGAAGGAGCTAGTGTTACAGATATGTGAACGAATTTAATTCCTTACTGTCGAGATTAGTTTCAGTGGATATTAAATTTGATGATGATGTACAAGCTCTGTTGTTATTATCTTCATTACCTGATAGTTGGTCAGGAACTGTCACGACAGTAGCCAGTACATCTGGGACTACGAAATCAACCTTTGAAGAATTTAATCCTAAATGAGGATGTTCGCAGAAGGAATTCCGGAGAATCAACAGGTTCCTTATTAAGCACTGAAGGTAGAGGCAGAAGGCCTGAAAGAGGGCAAGGTTTTGTGCGTGGCAGATCAAAGTCCAGAAAGTGAGCACCGTCTAAAACTCGCAAGAAAAATACCTAATGGAATTGTCAACAGGAAGGTCATTTTAAGAACCAGTGCACTGCTGCTTTTGTTACTCCTAAAGAAAAGAGGCATGACAACACAGTGAATGCAACACAAGAAGACATTGATGATGCGTTGATATGTTGTGTTGAGAGCAAGTTTGAATCCTGGGTTATGAATTTTGGTGCATCTTTCCATGCTTCACCTTGCAAGGACTTGATGAAAAATTTTTAGAACTGGAAATTTTGGCAAAATTCATCTTGCAGATGATGAAGCTTTAGACATTGCAGGCATGAGAGACATAAATCTTAGAACTTGCTGCTGGTACAGTCTGGACATTAAAGGATGTCAGATATGTTCCAAGACTTAAGAGAATGTTAATCTCTATGGATCTTTAGGGATATCAAATCATATTCGAAGAAGGTCAGTGGAAAGTGGTAAAAGGTAATCTAGTTGTTGTTCACGGCTGAAAGAAAAGAATCCTCTACATGATAGAATTACCTGTAGAAGAAGTAAATTCAGTAGGAGATGATGTTGGTCATCCTTCAACTTTGTGGCACCAAAGACTTGGTCACATGAGCGAGAAGGGTATGAAGTCGTTAATCTCAAAAGGAAAGATTCCAGAATTAAAAGAGGTAAAAATTGGGTTTTGTGAACCATGTGTGCTTGGGAAACAAAAGAGAGTTACTTTCGACAAGACAAGAAGGATACCCAAGGTTGTGAAGTTGGAGCTTGTTCATACAGATGTGTATGGGCCAACATCAGTCTCATCATTAGGAGGATCTCGATACTATGTCACCTTCATTGACGATTCCACTAGAAAGGTATGGGTTTAGTTTTTGAAGCAAAAATCAGAAGTATTTAATACCTTTAAGAAGTGAAAAACTACTGTTGAGAATGAGACAGGATTAAAATTTAAATGTTTAAAGTCTGATAATGGTGGTGAATATAGTAGTATTGAATTTTTTAATTATTGTGCTGAGAATGGAATTAGAATGCTTAAAACTATTCCTGAGACACCTCAGCAGAATGGTGTTGCTGAAAGAATGAACAGGACCTTGAATGACAGGACGAAGAGTATGAGAATTCATGCAGGGTTGCCAAAGACATTCTGGGCAGAAACAGTGGGCACAACAGCATACCTCATTAATCGAGGACCCTTAGTTCCTATAGAATTCAAGATTCCTAAGGAGGAATGGCAAGGCAAGGATGTAAGTCTTTCTCACTTGAAAGTATTAGGTTGTGTTTCTTATGTTTGTGTTAGAGATGTTGATAGGGACAACCATGATCCGAAAGCATGAAAGTGCATTTTCATTGGCTATGAAGCAGATGATATGGGATATCGCTTCTGGGGTGATCAAAATAGAAAGATCATAGAAGCAGAGATGTTACATTCAATGAAAATGCAATGCACAAGGACAGACTTGAGACAAATACTGAAGCTAAAAAGAAGCCAACAGAGAAGGAAAAGGTAGAGTTAGAGGACATTACAGAAGATGATCTTGCAGGAAAAAGTGGAAGCTCAAGAGACAGGACAATTGAGGAGATCACTCCTGTCACCCCAATAGTTGAAGTGAGGAGATCCAGTAGAGTTATTATGCCTCCTCACAGATTCTCTCCTTCAACAAATTACTTGTTGTTGACTGGTGATGGGGGGCCTTTGTGTTATCATGAAGCATTGCAGATGGATGATGTAGCTCAGTGGGAGTTAGCCATGTAGGAGGAGATGAACTCACTTGAGAAAAATAAAACTTGGTGTTTGACTAACCTACCAGCAGGCAAGAGAGCATTGCAGAATAAGTGGGTGTTCAGGATTAAGGAAGAACATGATGGCAGCAAGAGATACAAGGCAAGGTTAGTGGTAAAAGGTTTTCAACAAAAAAGAGGTATTGATTATAATGAGATTTTCTCTCTTGTAGTTAAAATGATTACCATTAGACTTGTATTGAGTATTGTGGCTGCAGAGGATCTACATCTAGAGCGGTTAGATGTTAAGACAGCGTTCTTACATGGTGACCTCTATGAGAACATCTACATGGTGCAACCAGAGGGTTTCCAAGTGACAGGGAAAGAGAACTTGGTTTGCAAGTTGACCAAGAGTTTGTATGGGTTGAAACAAGCATCCAGACAGTGGTACCTGAAGTTTGGCAGTTTTATGAGTAGGAAAGGGTACAAGAAGTGTGCCATGGATCAATGTTGTTATATGAAAGATTTTGGTCTATCCTATATCATATTACTATTGTATGTTGATGACATGTTAGTAGTAGGCTCTAATATGGATGAAATTAATAATTTGAAGGAACAGTTGTCTGAAGAGTTTGAGATGAAGGATTTGGGCGTTGCAAAGCAGATTTTGGGCATGAATATCAGCAAGAACAGGTCCGATGGTTCCCTAATATTATCTCAAGAGAAGTATACTGGGAAAGTTTTAGAGAATTTAGTATGCAGGATGCTAAGATCGTAAATACGTCCTTGGGAGTTCACTTTAATCTCATCAAAGAGAAATCTCCTAAGATAGATGAAGAGAAGACAACAATGGCTAAGATTCCTTATGCATCTACAGTTGGTAGCTTAATGTATGCAATTATATGCACTAGACCAGACATTGCTCATGCATTGGGAGGTGTTAGCAGATTCATGTCTAATCCAAGAAGGAAACACTGGGAAGTTGTCAAGTGGTTGCTACGCTACTTGAAAGGTACCTCTAAAATTGCATTATGTTTAATGATGTTATCTTGGAAGGATATTGTGATGTAGATTTGGGAGATTGTTTATGTTGGAGATCCCACATCGACTAGAGATGAGGTCAATTTAGTGTATATAAGTGGATGCAAACTTCACCTTACAAGCAGGTTTTGTTGGGTTGAGTTAGGCTTAAAGTCCACTTCTTAATATGGTATCAGAGTCATATAAGTCTATCCTAGCAAGGTTGTTGGGCCACCCGCTAGGAAGAGTACTACAAGATTTCTACCTATGATTATGATTTTACATTCCTGATCAGAAAAAGAAATATTTTAAATTGTCAAATGAAAACTTAGCCTAATGGGGAAAAGAAATTTACTATGCACTGAGCTATAGATTACCTTGCAACCAACTGTATCTAACAAAGATCTGTCACTTAAAGGAAATTCAAAAAGCCCAGCAGCGAACTTTACTCTCAAAATTCGCTCAACAGCATCATCAATTCTGCTTAGAGGTACTTCCCCTGATTCAACTAAGGAGGTCAACTCTTCAATGAAAACTTCGTATCTTAAAGCCACCATCACCTGCATATTTTATTGAAAATAGATGAAAACAGATTGAGAAAAGCACACTTTGATAAAAGGTTCCTTTAACCGAAGATCTATACCATGTCAATTCCAGCATTGACGGCAGAGGAGATGCAGTACCGATAATCTGACCCGTGAGGCTGGCAAAGTCTGTCAAGTCCCTCCCAGTCAGAAATCACAAATCCCTATAACAGCAATGGTCTAGGAATATGTTAAAACAAATGTTATAATCAAAACCGGAAACATAAGAAAATGAAAATCAATTTGAGCCATTGTTATCACATCTTATTATAACTTCCCAGATGTTGTCAAGGACCATTTCTTGTAAAAGCTTAAGTTCCTAGGTGGAGGAAGCTTGGGAATGATTTTTAATCTAGAACAACTCTTTTCAGAAGATCTTTTTGGACTTAAGTGTAGACAATGCGGGAACCTATTATACCATGTATCTAAAACAACTTTTTACTAGAACAATAGGAATGGTAAGGCTTGAATTTTTTACTACTTAAATTATGTTCAGGTGAGCTGTGAGCATTTACAAACTGATTTTGAATGATCTTGATTTTACAAAATTGTTTTCAGTTAAAGTGAAGTGAAAATTCTTTTAGAGAAAATCAGAGTAGTCTGTTAAACAGGGGTTTGAGGCTCCCTACCATAAATCCAAACATGCTACTAGTCAAAGCCCACTTAAAAGATAAACCTAATAAGTGGAGCCTCTTGAATAGCTTTTTTATCAGATAAAAAAAACCGTGAAGATCCTCCATCTTTTCAACATAAAAAGACAGAATATAAAATGGAAAATGGTTTTGGTATTCATCCATAATGTACTGAAAATATCTGGTAACACATAAAATTAGGTAACATACTTTTCAAGCATATTGATGCAAATGCAACTTCAAAATTATCCAGTGACAAAGAGAGAGATTTATTAGGGTTATTTTACCTTAAAACCTAACTTGTCCTTCAAGATTTCGGTTATAAGAAAATGATCAGCATGGAGTTTGCGTCCATTCCAGCTAGAATAGGAGACCATAATGGTTGAAACTCCCTGAGAAATGCAGTCTAAGTAAGGTGCCATATGGATTCGCTCTAAGTCTTCATAAGATACTATAGTGTTTCCCTCGTTCACTCCTTTATGAGTACCTCCATCTCCAACAAAATGCTTGGCACATGCAACAACATTGTTTCTGAAGTATAACTTAAACATAAGATGACAATATTGATAAAGAAAATGTATGATCAATAATTAGGTAAAGTTTTTCAAAACAATTACAAGTTTAAGCCATGAGCAGAATGAAGTAATAGGAAAATATACAAATCAAAAAATACGTAACAAAATATCAATAGCATAAAAATTTCAGGCAAAACATATTTTGCAACTGAACAAAAGGGGGAAAATCCTTTTCTAAAATGGCGAATTATGGAAAATGATATATAAAGACAACAAATAGGATGAAGATAGAACAAAATGCTGTAGTCATCCTGCTGTCAAGTGTTGATAGAAATAGTTATTGGGATAGAAATAGCTAGATTTCAATACTTTTTCTGACGAAAATCTTTTGTTAAAATTTATATATATGGCTTTTGCATACTTTCCAGCTACAAACGGGTATCCATGTTTATGTCCTTCTGGAGGCTGGCCTTGCAAACCTGATACAATGGAAGTCATCTTTCTAACTATTTCAGTATCCTCGCTGTAACACTCATAGCATCTTCCCCATCTAGGATCTTTGAGGACCTGAATATTTAACCAAGTAAGTTGTCATTCCTTTATTTAGATACGGAAACTTAAATGGGAAAAAAATGAAACAAAAAATATGCCAAATATCGATATATTTTGATCATCCTTTGCCTTTTAACTCCTATTAAAAAATGATTTTAAGATAAATATGCAGATCTTTTCAGAAAAATATAGTAATACACATCTATAGTTTTTAATGAAACAAATCCTAAATCTCTAGAACTGGTACAATCTATGTGAATTGATTGAAAAGTACCAGATTCTTGGGAAGTGGTGTCATTGTCATGCTACCAGGTAAGGGTTCAGTGCAAAGTGTGTACTGAAGTCACTAATGAACATCAAAGATTGATAAATAATGAATGCACCCGGGGCAGAATTTCGTTTACTTGCAAAATTTTCAAAATTGAAAAAACTAGGACAAAATGGAGATTCAAGTGATTCTACTTTGCAAAAGCAGCTATTGTAGCTCTCTGGCATACTCATCTAGGCATATAAGGACTAGTTGATTGCAATTCCTTACCGCCACACATGGAGCAAAATTATAGTGAATTCCACTTGCTTTAACTTCAAGTGCCGTAGCAGCTCCAATTCTTCGAACTAAATCACTGTCCCTATAAGCATGCCAACAGTGAAATGTAAGAATTGATTTCAAAGGCGAAAGGAGTCACATAAACTCAAATGCCATTGTAATTCAGCACATCCAGCAAACTACTGCAGCACCATTTCTCATGACGTTAGCATCTTTGTCTTTTATCTCTTCAGTACAAGAGAACCATTCCAGTACTGTAATAATATTAAGCTTTGCTAATTAAGTTTAAAAGCATTGGGAAAAGTGATTACTAACCTAGTAGCTCCAAGAGCAACATTGTGAGGAAATATGGTAGCACCATAGACGCTATTATTACCATGAACTGCATCAATCCCATAGAGAAGAGGTATCCCCAGTCGCGACTGCAGAGCAAGTTTTTGAAAGCCATCCACCATATCAGCCCAATCACACGACTGTGCATTTTCAAATGGTGAACTGCCTCCAGAACTGAGTATGCTCCCTATAATGTGCACATAATGTAATCAAATGCCAAAGAAGGGTCCAATCCAAAAGAATACAAACACATACAAGAGATATCAATAGAGCATTTGGTTTAAAGGAGAGAAGGCGAGGGAAATTATGAGGAGATGAAAGAAAAAATACAATCTCAAATTATAGACCAATTTTCCTCTCCACAATTTCCCAACACTGAAGGAGGGAGGCAAAGCTGGAAGCAGAGGGATTTTAGCCCCCTCGTTTTCCCTCTCATCTAAGTTGCTCAACCAAAAAAGTGTTGAGCCAAACACACTGCAAAGTTCACATTTTTTAAGGCACACTCTCAATTGGGTCCCTCAAATTGATTTGAAATTCCAGCAAATTCAAAGTTGAACAAAATGTAACACAAAATACACAGAGACGTCAAAGTTCCCATTTTCAAGAGGCACACTCAATTGGCGTCCCACAATTCATTTCAAAATCCAAAAAGTTCAAAACTCATACTGAATGGAGGCATGGTTCGGGATCACCAGGTGACCATGGTACAAACAAATATGAGATATTATTTCATGGTCTGGAACCACCAAATGTTCATCCGAAAAGCCGATGTTTACTTTACATACTGAGTTTTTCAATTTACAAGAGAAGTTATTAAGATTCAATTATATGTTATGTAAAGATTGGATAGAACTCTAGTGGTCTTGAACAATGTAATAATTTCTTCACAAACACTTAAACATAATTGAAGTTCCCATTTACAAGACACTCTGAATTGGGGTCCCTCGAATTCATTTCAAATTCCAACAAGCTCAAACCCTTCAGAAAATACCAAATTGGAGAGGCGCATCACAAGAGGTAGGTTAAGGGGTACCAATGGAAAGATCTTTAATGGCAGAATCGATTGCAACAGTGCGCTCAATTTGGGTCATCTGACCAATCTTCTCCCTCAGAGTCATGCGGGAAAGAAGATCCTTCACACGAACTTCAATAGCCTGGTTGGGATTCTTATACAAGCAAGCCATGGTTTGCTGCTGTGTGTGACGTTTATGTAGACAACAAACAAATGACGAACACAACAACACAACACACAAACACAACTCAGTTTGTGGCCTCCTATAGAAATCGAAGGTAGTTAGATCAAACTGCCATTAGTACAACATAACAAATTAGTAGATAATGTTCTTCCTCCAAATGTTACTTCACATTCTATTTCTCCACAGTTTTGGATTGACTTGACCAAATAGTAAATTCTTTCTATATTTGTAGTTATTTCCATCGTAAATCATGATAATTTTTTCAACTTTCTTTATTTATTTAGAATATTTTTAATTTAATTTCCCTTTTTAACACAATGTATTAATATCATTTGTAGTAACAAGTGAAAGAGTATTTATCAGCAAGTTAACTTCAAATATAGTAATTTATTGTATTCATATTACATGATATTATCACATCGTTATAATTGATGTCATTATTATTAATCTCATTCAAAAATTATATTAACTTATTATTTTTATAAAAAAAGTAAGACAAACATTTACAATTAAAAGTTATTAAACTTATTTTTAGGTAAAAGTAATTATAATTAATCATTACAATATTATTTTTTAAATACAATTTTTGGCAACTCCCATTCTTTTGTAGTGATATAGAATTGTATATTTTTATTTTAAATGAAAAATATTTAGTATTCTATTTTTTTATGATGTTGGTTGTTAAAATATTGTTATTGACTTACACGTAATACACTGACCTTTTGTATGATTTGTTGTGACGTGAATAAAATAAAATAATGTAATTGTGTTAAGATGATTTAATAATCTTAAAATAAAGAAATAATATAAATACGATGTTCGTTAGAAAGTGTTACGGGCTAGTTAATATTAATGTATAAATTGTAATGTTAGACTAAAATCACTAATTTTAAGAGATTTCAAGACTAATTTTCTCAATATGAGTGACAAAAACTGTAAATTAAAAAAGAAAAAAAAGACTCTTAATTCCCTCTCGTGAGTGTGTGTGTTTTTTTACTTTATTATGCCTTCTTGTTAAAAGCTATATATATAACAACATAAGAACAATATTTATTATAGATTATTTTGGTGTAGTTTAATTTAGTTTTTAGTTAAAATAATTATCTCAACCATAATGTAAGAACTAAAATTATTTTAATAATAATTTTTTAAGTGAATTAATAATAATGATTATATAAAAAATTCTAACGTTATTATAATATATTTTAAAATATTTTCTTTTAAAATTCTCTCTCTTTTCTTTATTTTATATTCATTTTATATTCTTTTTTTTAAATAAAAAAATTTTTGACATGTAAACTGTCAGATTAAAAGTACAAAGAGTTGGTGAAACATAGATCTCATTTATCCGATTAGAATTTGAAACAGATAAATTATTTGATAATTTTTTACTGTTGAATTCTTCTTCTCCTTTTTTGATGGGATTAAGAATTAAAAAGATATTTTGTTTGTTCAATGTGTAATTGATAGTTGTTGTATTTTGGTTGTTGATGATGTTGATTTGATTAAATGAGTATGAGAAGTTAATGATTGTGGTTAAATTTTACATATGTTGTTATATACCCCTTGGGATTGTAGAAAATTGGTTTATGGGAGTTGTTTTGAATTGGAAAACAAGTGGATATATGGTTTAGGGTGACTCTTGATCCTATTTTCGCTCAAGCAAAGTTTTTCTTTCTCAAGTGAAAGTGAATAGGTGTGGTTAAAATATGTGGTGGAATTTTCGCTCAAGTGAATTTTTTTTTGCTCAAGTGAAAGTAAAACGGTGTTAAGGCGGTGCAATTTTTGCTCAAGCTACAAAAATCTCGCTCAAGCAAAAATAACACTGAATAAGAGTTACTCTCAACCTCATTTTCGCTCAAGCGAGTTAAGCTTTTGGAATTAGGCTTAGTGGTCTGCATGAAAGCTGTAGCCTTGGATGTTAACTTTCCAATAGCTTAGAATCAATTAAAAAGGAGGTTTAGAACTCTAATTATGCTCCTTTTACTAAGCAAAGGTCAACCTGTCAACTAGTTGAAAAATAATACAGATTTAAACACGTTTTGATGAGTTGAGAAGATGTTGATGACGATTGTTGATCATGTTGTGAGTTGTTAAATGCTAGATGATGTTTTATAAGATAATGAATATGCTAGTCTGTTCATATATAAGAATGATAAACTTTATATTGTATTTTATAAATATTGTTATAGGATGATATGTTGTTGATCTTATAAATGTTATAGTCTATGAAAAGGGGTAAATAATTGCTAATATAGTTTACTATGAGATATAAATAATTTGTATTCCTATCAATAAGTGTTGAAAGTCTTTGTATTCCTATTTTTGTTCACAATGAGATGTTACAAACCAAGCATAAAATTGAGAAAAGGTTGCAACTTATTCTTGTTAAAATTATCCTAAATGAAATCCATAAACTTATTTTAATTTTTAAACTAGAAACATATTTTTCTTATATTTTCAATAAAGTAATATTGATTCTCCCTCTAGTTTTCAAGAAATATGTACATTCTCTTACAAGTAATATTCATCTTTCTTATTTTGTTTAAAATTAAAGTATTCGTTAAAACTTAAATAAAAAATATAATAATTAGAGTTAAGGTATTTCTTATAAAGAAAGGTTGAATGATTTAATTGTAGAGAAATTGATTTTTTTTTTTAAATCTTTTTAAACCACGTTTACATATTTTGAGAATGATTCGTAATTATGGATCATTAGGAATATTTTTAGGATACTAAAATTTTTTTAGAGGGGGGAAAATTTTAAAGATATAAAATATATTAAAAATTAAAATAATTTATATATATATATACACACATTTATATATATTTGGGAGAACCAAAATCTGCTTATATATAGTCAAGCTTCACTGTTGCATATTGTCGTATGTGATGAATTTTTCGAGCGAAAAATAGATATAATATGATAAGGAAAATTAGTTTCTAGCTCAACAAATTCAAGAGTATTCTTTATATGACAAAAGAAATAATATCACATTTTAATTTTAAAAATAGACATTCATCTTCCTTATTTTATTAATAAAGTAATAGTAATATTCTTTATTTTATTTATATTTATACTTATATTTAAACCAAATGTAAATATAATAATAAGTTAATAAATTTAATAATATATTTTATATTTAAATAATATTTGTAAATGTAACTTTTTTATAAGACACTTTATAATTTAGTGACAACATAAATTTTATGATTTTGTAATATAGAATGATTAAGTTATTCATTTTTATAAAAGTTACTTACTATTGTTTTATATTTTTTATTTAAATTATAAGACATTTTTAAATAAATATAAGAGATGCGGTATCTTTTATTAAAAAATATACGAGATGTGAATACTTAAAAGAAAATGTGAACAACATCTTAAAGAAAAGTGCGTGTTTATTTTAAAATTATAAAGGATATAAATATTATTTATAGAACAAACAAGAGTAACTTTTCCTAAAATTGATGTAATTTGCTTTGGATTAATATAAAAGTAATATTAAACATGAACCAAAATTAAATTAATATTTTATTATTTGGTTTACATCTCTCATGACCTTATTATACATATATTGGTATTTTGATTTCTTTATTTTAATGTTCTCTTCTATTAAATTTTCTTCTTTCCGCAACTATGAAAATACAGAAGAAAATTATCAAAAAAGAAAAAAAATTGATTTAACAACATAAAGAAGATATTATTATAATTTATCTACAACGTCTAAATTATTTTTTTTATTCGCTAGCTTTTCCTAATCAAATTAAAGGACACTATCATGTCTATTTGCTTGATAAATTAACAAGAAATGGAAACTTAATACATTAGAATCACAGGACAAACTTGTTACTAATTGTAATAAAACTTGAATTTAATTAATATTATATAAATATGTATATCGTATTTACTTATAAGATGTCAAATTAGATGATAAAGAAATAAATACATAGATGCTTATTGATATTTTATCACAAATATTAATTTATATAATAATTGAGATGGACAATGGTGGAGAATAAAAGGATAAAAAAATATTGATCCAATACATTTGAAAAGAAAGATATGTAATTTTGCATTTGTGTTGTACATTTCATTTACTTCAATGATTATCTATTAATACACAAAGAAGATATGTGATTATGACCATTTAGGTTCTCTAATATTTGTTGGTAACCCTAAAATTTGTTATTACATTCAATCAAATACATCAGATAAGTAACCTGAATCTCTGTTTTGAACCTTTGGCCTGGTGACCCTTTGTCTTGATGACTCAGAGTGGACATTATTACTATGTGATGGTGTGCTATTCTCATCATCTTTAAGCATTTCTCTTGATGGCACCTGCTCAATTAACAGAAAAAAAAATGTGAAATACAAATTTGTTATCTAATGTAATACAATATATTATAATAAATATATAAATGTTAAAGAATCAAATGTTACTTTATCATCCACTAAATCTTTTGATTTTTCATTCATATTATCCTCCAAAGTTGTTGTCTCACTTATTGAGCTGGTTGATTCTACAGTAGCTTCTTCTCTGTTCAAGTGGTTAGAATTTTCTTCATTATTCTCATTGTTCTTTGACTTGTTGTGTTCTTCCTTATTGCAGATTTCATCATTCTTATTGCCAAAGATATCTGATTCTTCTTTAAAATTCTCAAGGGGATTAGTCTGCTCCTGCTCAATGCCACACATGCAAAATAAGCTTTTCTTATTTTATTTGAGAGAGAAAACTTAAAGTTTTAATTTTGTATAACAAGAGTAATTCCAGACAATAATTAGAGACTTAATAATTTAAACTGACCCTAACAAAGGATTCTGCTTTCAATAACTAAAAAAATTGACCTTTTGTAAGTATGTTTAAGAAACTTGAACATTTGATGAGTTTTATTACTAAGTTTTGTTTAATTTGAGAAAACATTTTGTACTTTTAATTCTTATTCCACAAATGATTATCAAAGGGTTATTTTGTTTTTACCTGATTTATTAGTTAAAGAAAATAAAGTGCATATAGTTAAACATTTTATATAAATTAAAAATAAGAAGATATACAAATGGACTCTTAACTAAACGCACGCTCAAATGAAAGTTATAATTTCTTTTATTTAGTGTGATAAATAGATAAATAATTTAATAAGGATAAACAATATTAAATAATCTTTTCAATTTAATCTAATGATTATAAATAAAAAAATATTAAATCATAAGAATATTCAATCCACATACCTCTAATTGGTTGAAGTCAATATTATTTGATTTATCTGTCGTATCATCTATTATTGGTTGAATATTTTGAAGCATAGCATCCGATGAAGTCTCATTGGCTAAAGTTTCTGGAGTCATATCTTCTGTAATAATTTGTTGAGACTCTGTATGTATGTGTTCATCCAAATTTGACAATGAAATTTCATCTATTAAATTATTTATTGTTGGTTGCATTGTTTGAGGCATGATGTCATGTGAACTTTCATTATTTGGACTTTCTTGGGTTATGTCCTCCATAATAGATAGTTGAGGCTCTATATCCATGTGTTGATTAAAATTTGATAATGAAATATCATCTATTATGTCATCTATCATTGGTTGTCTAGGCATAATATAAAATAAATGTTCACTTTCTAAACTTTCTTGGGTTACACCCTCCATGGTAGATTGTTGACCATCTACATTCATGTTTTGATCAAAATTTGACAAGGAAATTTCATCTGCCATTGTTTTCTCAGGTAACACAGACCTTGGTGATGATGAAACTGAGTAAATTGAGGCATCATCAATTGATTCTTGTCGCGTAACTGATATGCTAGGATCTTCACTATTTCTTGTGTTTTCTACGTTATCTTGATTGGTGGCTTCTAAGTTATCCATATCACTGATAAATTGTGTCTCATTTGTTACATTCTCTGTCATGTTGTACCAATCCTGAAAGTATAATAAATGAGAAGAATATTTTTATCCCTCTTAGTGTCTTCCCAATGAAACAAACAAGTAAAACATAGTGATTGATTCTTACAAATATCAAACAATGTATTTGGTTCTTATAAATGAATTTACAAAGAATAACTTTAGTGATAATTTTATAGCAAAATAACACAAAAATGAATTACCTTTGGATTTTCTGAGTGTGTTTCATTTGAAAATTGATCTAAAGCTTGAAAAGAATTAGAAGATTGTGGTGCTTCTGTTTCTCTTAAAGGATCTTTCATATAACCAAATATGTTATCATGATTATCTGTTGCATGAGTAGGAGTATTTTGAGGCACATCAGATTTTGATGATGATGAGCATACATCAACTGGATTTTCAGATTTTGAGGAATTGTTTACTTCTCCATTATCCCTTTCATTTTTAGCTCCTTGTGCTTCTTTTCCTCCATGGAAAGAGGCTCCCCACAATTCTTCGCTACCAGAACTAATATCTTTATCAATGTCCCCATCATACAATATAGAATCTCTATCAATGGATGAGTTGGTCTCGGCATTCTCACCTACTGTTGATGTTGGTGAACCAATTTCAGAAACCTCTACTTGTAAGTCAGAAGCTACAGAATATGTTGGGGTGTGACAAAGTCTCCCACTAGTTAGAAACATATTTTCTTGTCTTTTATCAACTACTGACGTGACTGTCTCGTATAGAACTTCATTTATATCACTAGTAGTAGCACTGGTGTTCTTAGTAGTTATTGGTAAATTGAAAACCCTTTCATGAGGTTTAGGAAACTTAGGCCATTTCCCTGATTTCTCTAGTCCTGACGCACTTATCTGATCTGACATGGATTTTGTTTCATACTCCACTTTCTCACCTTTTATGTCATTCATATTAATTTTACAATTTCCATCTTCTTCATGTGTTGATTCATCTTCCTTTGTTAATGGATTGGATGTTTCTAATCCATTTTCTCCACTTTCATTGTAAATCAATTGGTCAATTAACCAATCATGAGTTCCCTTATCTGCACAAGTAAAATACATATAGTTGTCTTAATCAACTTTTATCATAATTTATTTCTTGTTATTTGGATAAATTAGATAAACAAATTAATAATAAACCACTTATGCAATAAGAAATTAATTATGAATTTTTAGAAAGACCTAAAAAGGACTTAATAAAAATGTCATAAATCATTTTTCACAAGTTTATTTTAAATTTTCCAGCTACCACCTTATTTTAAGAGTCATATATAAATAAGAGAAAAGAAGAAAAATGATAAGGAGAAGATGTGATTATCACCTGTATGATTCCTTCTGAATCTTGAATATGAAAATCTATCAGAATACTTCCTCCCTCTATTAAGTAAATAATGTTCTCTAGCACCATGATCTTGTTTGGTTTCTGATGAGAAAGGGTGGCCTAAACTGAAACTTTCATGTCTGCAGAATGACATGTCCTTTTGATTAGAGACTTCTTGAGAGAAATTGTCTCTTGTAAGGTTAGGCTTCTCTTCATAAGGATCATAAAGAATGTCATAAGGACTTCTTGGCATGATAGAAGGGGCAGAACCTGGCATTTCTAACCCATCATCAAACTCATTTGAATAATTTAAATGGTTATTTCTTTTGATAAGCACAGGTGCAATTGATTTGTTATCATTTATGCCTTTCTCAGGTTGCCCCTTGAACTTTTTTTCTTTTCTTCTAGCTATAAGACTCTCCAATCTTTTATTTCTTTCCATTTCTGAAATCCCAAGATACGTTAGGTTATTTTGATCATCTTCTGTCCATTCTATAGCTTTGTTCCTATCCTCTTGTGTTTCTTCCTCATCATCTCCATCCTCAATCTTTCTCTCTATCTCTAAATCAGCACATTCCACCAAGTCAATCATTGAAGGTTCAGATCTTAAGGTTTGCCTTTTAGGCACTTGAGTTTTGTTTTCAAACAACCTATTTTCTAAAGAACTCTCTCCCTTCTCAAAATATCTACCCCATTTGTTCTTTATATTTCTTTTAGTGAACTCATTATGAAAAACTGTTGACAAATCTTTAGCCTTTTCTTCTAAACCCCCATACACATCCCAATTCTTATCACTAAAGTTCCTCCTTCTACTTGTGGCATTTTGTGATGGATACTTATAAAGTATATCTGATTTCTTATAGTTTGACATCTTTGGACGTTTTGGTTCAACCTTCTTTTGCTCTCCTTCTCCATCCTTTATTTTGACATACTTGAGTTGAGTTTTCTCAGAACTCCAAAAGATTTTTATGAAAATAACAGCACACACAAAGAAAGGGGACATATAAACCAAGAAGTTGTAAATATACGAAAGGAATATATATAGAATGAAGCAAACCAAAAAACCACTTGAAACCATTGGATGTCTTTGTATAAATGAGTAACTTGACTTCGTTGAATCATGAATCACTTTAAACAAACGAAGTTGAATGTCCTTTACATTCAAACCCATATTTTCCTTTCTAAATGTTTGCACAAAGAAGAAGAAACTACAATATTTTCAAACTTGTTGGTGAATGTATTTATTACAAGAGTGATAAACTCAAATTGTAAATACTATTAATTTCAAATTTCAAGAAAGTAACTATGTGATTTTTTTGCCAAGAAAAATATTATAGCAAACAAGAAAAACAAAGAGGGGTAACAAAAAATTAGCATAGAAGAGATTTTGCATAAGTTCATAGAAACCATTTACGAAAGTGAAAAGTTGAAAAAGCAAAAGAGAAAAACAAGGTCAATTAGACTCCAATAAGTGGTTATCAATTAACAAATGTTTGATCTTTCCTAACAAATGGATAGTCATGAAAAACTATGACAATTTAGTCTGTCCTTTTTAAGAAAAACTTTTATTAGTCAAAAAAGTTATAGATCCTTTTATTTAGGAACTTCACTTACCATGTATAAAAAAAATATATAAAAGAAAAAAATTAAAAAATTAAATTTGAAAACACATTATATATTATATTTTAAAAAAATACTAATAACTAAAAAATATTTTTATCAAAATCAAAATATTTTCTCAAATTATATATATATATATATATTAATTAGGATTTGATGAACTTTACATTGTGAAAAACTTTATTAACATATTTTAGTTTAGTTTTAGTATGATGTTGATATGAAATTTACATTCTTCTTTAACTTTCAAATTATGTAAGTGTTGCTATAAATGCTAATTTTTTCCCTTAGACTTACTATCCTAAGGCATAAAATAAAGTAAAAAGAAAAAAATAAGGATCTAAAAGTTTATAATTTATTTTAGTTTTTTTGCTTAATGATAAGTTTTTTTTAGATATGTAAACTTGTGTACATTCATTAATTTAATAAGCAAATATTGACCACCCAATACACTCATTTATTGATGTTAATGAGTTCTATTTTAATGATTATTTTCTTAATCAATTGATGCTAATATTTTTTATTAATAGTTTATTATAATTTTGTTTAGAATGTTGATTAGGAAAGCTTTTGAACAATATTAATTATAATTATTTTTATGGAAAATTTTTAGTATACTAATAAAAAATTGAAGAAAAAAAACTTAATTAACCATATTAAATAATTATAATTGACACTAAGTTAAAATAATATCGATCATTGTTATCAATTTTTTTTAGTATCAGTTAATTTTTTTTAATAAACTTTGACTTAAATATTACATCAACTAAAATCGATTAAAAAAATTATAAAACTTATAGAATTGTCTATCTAAATACAAAGTTAAGTTTCAATTTCAAATTATAAAATCCAAGCTTGAATAATGATACAATTGTTGCTTACAAAGTACATAATTAGGTCTTTCATCACAAAACACATCTAGAATTTAGCTCAGATGTGAAGTTCAGCAAGAACCCTAATACCACTACTATTACACACAACCTCATCATAGTTAAGTTCACTATATAAGTAATCCCTATATATTAAAAAAAACTTGGTAATGTAAATATTTTTCTAAGTCTTTAGTGGGTTAAATTATGTTTAGGGTTTTTTACATGTTAAATTATTATTTTTACATATTAAATTATTTTATTATAATTAATAATTGAAATTTTAGTTACAAAATTTAATAATTTAAGTTAGAATAGATGATATATTTATATCTTTCAAAATAATAAAATAAAATAAATTATTTTAAACTATATTTTTAATTTTTGATTAAGGAAATAGGTTAGTCCACCTTATTTGCTCTCCTCTTTCATCTACTTTAAAGAAATAGGTATCTCTCTTAACATTTGAGATTGTAAATTTTAAAATATATAATCCAAAAATACATTCTGAATTATATAATATATAATATGAATATATATTTTAATGATTAGAGATGTATAAGATATTTTCTCATTTAAAAATTTAAAATATATAATTTTTTATCTTAAAATATATTTTTAAATTATATATATATAACATACTAACATTTTAAATCTTTCTAACACTTCCATGATGTTACATGAAGAAATCATGAAAAAAAATGGTCATTAGCTCCTTGAGTACTTCCAAACTTTTTATGAAAGAATCCTCAATGTTAACTTATGTAAGATATTTCCAAAAAATCTTATCAAGAGTTATTTATTTATTTATTTAGAATGATGTGAGGCATTTTGTTTATAAACAAAGCACAACTTTGTTTTTCACAAGAAAGCCAAGTTAAAAAATTATTAAAACACATAGTAATCTTATGCATAGTCTACAGTGTGTATGAGATTATGAAAAACAATACTGAACTAGAATAGAATAGAACTGATAAAGGGTTAGTCCAACACGGATACTACTTATTCGCTAATTCGTCTAAAAAAATCTTACTTATACGCGTGACTTGCAAGTATCCATACATACTTATAGATATTTTTTTTTTAAAATTTAATTTTAATTTTTAAATAAATTTATTTAAGAAAACAATTTAAAATAAAAATTTAGATGATAAATTGATTTTAAAATATAATTTAAACAAATTTTTAAAAAATAATTTATACAAATAAATTTATTTTTTTGAAAAATAAATTTAAATAAATTGAATTATAAAATATAAATGTTAAAAGTTAATCTTTTTTAAAATAAAAAAATAAATTTAAATAAATTGAATTATAAAATATAAATGTTAAAAGTTAATCTTTTTTAAAATAACTTTAATTTTATAAAAATAAACAAAAAATAAATATAAGTTAAATTAAATTTAAAATAATTTTTAAAATATTAATATTTTTTATTAATAATTTTAATTTAATTATTTAATTTTTTAAATATTTAAAGGAATAACCATTTAATAATGAGATGAATAACATAAAACTATTTAATATCTATTTGGCCGGTACAGAATTTTTTTTTTGGTAATCGATATAAACAAAACATCTGAGGAGTATTGTTGACCATTGACTAGTGTGCCGAAGAACAAGGAAATCGACGGCTTAGATCTTCCAAGTCCCCCAAAATCCGACGGTAATGATTATCTTTTCAAGTAACCTTCTCTTTCTTCTTTCTTCTTCACCCACCATTGCTGCAACTCTGCAAACTCCAATACCACGTGTTAGGCTCCGATTTTTCGTATCTGGGTCTCTCTCACTCGCTTCGAATGTTACCTTTAGAGTATCATTATCACTATTTCTCAGGTTTAACCCACACCAAATTAAAACCCTACCAACCATTTTCCCGCGCAAATTCTAGGGTTTCCCTTCCCTCCCTCGACGACACCCTCCGTCGTTTCCGATGCCCCATTTTGCCCAACGATTCTCTTAGGTACGGTTTTTGGGGTCACCACCGATCATCATGGGCGTGTCGTTCCGCCGGAGAACCAGATTCTGCGGCAGATTCCGGCGAGGAGAAGACCGGCGATGACGATGCCGGTTCGAACCGGAGGAAGGACGGGTGGTGGTCACGGTGGCGCCGGTGGCGGTGGCAGCCACTGATTCAGGTTCAGGAAATTGGAATTCTGCTTTTGCAAATAGGGATTGGGTTCTTCATCATGCGGTTGCTCCGACCCGGAATACCACTGCCCGGGTCGGATCCTAAGGCTCCGACGGTGTTTGTGAGTGTGCCTTATAGTGAGTTTTTGAGTAGGATTAATAGTGACCAGGTGCAGAAGGTGGAGGTGGATGGGGTCCACATCATGTTCAAGTTAAAGACTGGTGTTGGAACAAGCCATGACGGTGGTGGTGATGTTGTTGCAGGGAATGGTGGTAGTAGTAGTAGTATTACTAGGTTGCAGGAATCAGAATCTTTGGTGAAGGGTGTTGTTCCAACTAAGAGGATAGTTTACACTACCACAAGGCCAAGTGATATCAGAACCCCCTATGAAAAGATGCTGAACAATAAGGTGGAGTTTGGGTCCCCGGATAAGCGATCTGGTGGATTCTTTAACTCTGCACTGGTAAGCATGTGGCTGCACTTGTGTTGTGTTTGTGATTTTAAAGATATATGAAGTTTGAGAATTAAACTAGAACTAGCATTATTACTGTGATGCTGGAGACTTTTTTATGTGAGTTATAGCTTAGCTCAATTTAGTTTAGAGCAATGGCGCCATATGATCCATTTAGCCAACTTCACATAGTGGGACAAAGCTTTTGTTCTGTGAGGTGGTTGATGCTGGAATTGAATATCAAGAGCCTCTGATAGAACATCAATTGATTAAGTAACTTCATAATAATGACATTGAAATCATACACAATATAACAATACACTTGCTTTCCCAGAAACAAACGTTTCCTGTAGTTAGTATTCTTTTACACAACCTGCTATCAATATATGCACCTAATACATAACTATCCGTGGTTATTTTCTACTCATTACTGCCATCCTGCAGTTTCTACTGTGGAACTAACTAACTAGTAACTAACTACCAACATTAACTTTCTACCCATAATTTCATCCTGGAGTTTTGATACAAACTATTCTTTAAGGTAGTTATTTTCTACAAATAGCTGTTATAACTGCCTCAATCTCTCACTTCCTTTCAACCTTACCACCCTTCTAATTATTTTCTTTTACCTTATTTTGGGGGCAGGCAGGTGTTTTGAAGCTTAACATTCTTGTTTCAGTATGTTCAGTTTGAATAAATAATTTTGAGACCTCAAAGAGGAATACAAATTATGGTTATTTCTCAGAATGAAGCAAAGCAATTGTTTTACCCGAAAATTTAAACTCGGTGAATGCTCAATATGAATAGCTACAATGATGAGGAGGGACTAAAATCTAGGTACTTAAGTGTTTCCTTCTTCTTGAAGAGCAGTTAGAGTAGTGGATGCAGCTGCCATCCTTTGTAAAACATTATACTATTTTTGAAGGATAATTTTCCTGAAAGCCACAACCCGTTTGAAGTATTAATTTCTTAAAGCATCGAATTACTTTGATTGTTTATTAGTAGCTAACTTTTATATTTGATTCTTGAGGACAATCTGCACAAAATAATACAAAAACCATCTGAAATTTGTTTAGTATGCAATATTGTATTTGAGACCTGAAAGAGGAACAAGAATTGTGATTATTTTTGTTGGTTTAAACAAAGGCAGTGGTTAAAAGAAGAGAAAACAATGAAGATACAGAACTTGATAAAAGAATAGAGTGCAACAGAAAGTGCTTTCTCTAGCATCTTATTATCTTAACTTAATTTAAATACGTTTAGATATATCTGATTCTAGCAACCAGGCTATAACTTAACTGAAAATTTGGAAATAGCTAATCCGTTAATGGCTAATGAAAAAAACAAATTGATATGCGACATCCAAAGGCACATTCTCAACATTTCTCCATGCCTTGGAGGTGGCAAACTCCTAACTTCTTAAACCCTAAACCAGACTTGCATTACTATTTTCTTGAACTTTTCTTTAGTGAAACAACTTCACATTAAAATGCTTGATCTTACCTTGAAATAGAGGATTAAGTGAAATTGAAATTAGTGCTTGTTTATTGACAAAAACTTTTCTGCTTTTATCTTGCTTGAGACCCAAATTTGTTAAAATATTCTTCAACCGAATAACTTGATTCACAACTGTAATAAATTCAGCTTCAGCTGACTAAGCTACAACCTCTTCTTTCTTGAAACACCAAAAGAAAACACCTGAACCCATACTATAACAGTGCCCTAAAGTATTCTTCATATCATCCAAACAACGTGCCCTATCACTATCAAAGCAACCAAATAATTTGAAGTCTTGTACCTGGTAGTACTTGACTTCATAGTTGACCATGAATATTGACAACACACTAATTAGAAATAAAATGTTGGGCCTTCTAGATGTAAGATATATTAGACATCGAACCAACCAAGCCTCTAAATGCCTTCATCAACTTTATCAGCTCCTTCCTCTTTGTTGAGCATCTCCTTTTGATTCATATTGTTCATTATTTTGCATTCATCTAGCTGAAACAATTTTAGGATCTCCTTTGCATATTTTTTTTACAAAAGAAATCTCATTCTTCTTTAGAGTGATTTCCATTTCGATGCCCAAAAAGTAGATAAGACCAAGATCAGTCATCTCAAAGACATTCTTCATTTCTTGTTTGAATTTATTAATTAGTGCTGGGTTGCTTCCTGTCACCCATAGATCATTAACTTTGCGTCGTGTTTCTTCCAACATCTGAACATAACCCATTTTTCCACAATGTGGACAAGGTGGGTAACTTTTCAGGTGGTTGTCTGCTGTATTCTTGCTGCTTGTTGGCTGGTTCTTAAAATTTTTCTTTCTATTGTATCCAGTATCATGATGCTTGGCTGAAAGTTTACCTTTGACAACACGATCTTATCTCATCAACCTTTGCTGCTGTTGTGCCTACTAGGCATGTGGCACTTCTGTGCCAAAGTGATCTTCCCTTGAGTACTCCAATGATGTTATTGATGCTTTCTACCTCTCAGGCCAAAGATTTCATTCTCACTGCCCAGAAGTCATAGTTTTGCTCATCAAAGACTGGGAGAGGAGCTTGGGAAAAACTTGTTTTCAAATCCGTGGTAATGTAAAACACACACAGATCCCTTAAGAAGAGAGCTCTGCTACCAACTAAAGGCAGTGGCTAATAGAGCAGAAAACAGTGAATATAAAGAACTTGATAAAAGAATAGATTGCAACAGAAAGTGTTTTCTCTAACACCTTATTATCTTAACGCAACTTAATTTAACTACATTCAGAAATAACTGAGAGATCATCTCCCATGATTCTAGCAACCACACTAATAACTTAGCTGAAAGATAGGAAATAGCTAGTCTACTAACGGCTAATGAAACCAAACAAATTGATTTATTCAAACTAAAACAAGTTTGAAAGCTTCCTAAAAGTATGCAACATCTAAAGGCATGTTCTCAACAATTCCTCAGTATGAAGCAAAGCAATTGTTTTACCAAAAAAAATTAAACTGAGTGAATGCTCAACACCAATAGCTACAATGAAGGGGCTGGACTATAATCTTTGTACTTAAGTGTTTCCTTCTTGAAGAGCAGCTAGAGTTGTGGATGCAACTCCCATGCTTTGTAAATCTTTATTCTAGTTTAGATGGATAATTTTCAGAAAGCCACAATAGCCCTATTTTGGCTTGATCGTTTAATAATAGCTAACTTTTATATTGGATTTATGAAAACAATCTGCACAGACTAAGAAAAACCATTTGAACTTTGTTTAGTGTGCAATATTGTATTTGTAGTGTATGACTAGGTTATTTTAGCTTTCACTAGGATCCCATTATCAATTCAATATTGTATCACTGGTTCTAAATATTCAACTGCTTATTCCAATTTGTTATAAATTTCCTTGGTTTTCGTGGTAGATTCCATAATGTTATGACACACCACACATGGCATGCTGACTTCATTCTCATATTCACAGATAGCCTTGTTTTATGCTGCCGTGCTTGCAGGGCTTCTCCATCGAGTCCCTATAAGCTTTTCTCAGGTGTGAGTTTGTATTCTGCCCCCATCTTAATTCCGTGGACCTTCTGATACAACTTAGGTTTCCTACAGCTTTAAAATGATATTTTCTCAATAATTGTTTACTGCACAGCATACAGCGGGTCAGATTCGGAGCCGCAAATCAGGCACTTCTGCTGGTACGAAATCATCTGAACAAGGAGAAGCAGTAACGTTTGCTGATATTGCTGGTGTTGATGAAGCTAAAGAGGAGTTAGAAGAGATTGTGGTAAGCTGGACTCTTTTATCATTTTCATCACTTACAGTCTATAGGGTTAAAGGCTTTTTACTGTTCAGCTTAATCTTATATTCTCTAGTTTTTCTGGTGAGGCAAGGTTTTAATTTTTACTATGCTGATGTTCACTTGCCAGGAATTTCTTCGAAATCCAGACAGATATGTAAGGCTTGGTGCTCGCCCACCTCGTGGTGTTCTCTTGGTAAGTTATAGCTGGAGTATCTGAAAAATTATGCTCATATACCAGGATGAAACTATGTTGTATTAGCCAACACTGTAGTTGTGAATAATTGTCTGAGAATGGGTTACATATGTCAAATTTTCTATGGGGGGGAATTCTTGGGCTAAAAATCCAGCAGGATTGCCTACTTCCTTACACTAAGGGAGTGTACTAGGTTGAGATTGTAGAAAAATATTTTGGCATAAAAAGGTCTTGTGGATTTTAAAAGACTACATAGTAATGTTACGACTTAAAAGATTAAGACTTTTATTATCAACATTTTTTAGTTTAGATTTTATTTGATTTATATTGTAAGAATTAAAATGATTTGGAAAGATTTTATAGATTTATAAGATTTGAAAAGACTCCTCCTTGGATTTATAGAAAACATTCAATATTACCGGAGTCAATAAAAAATAATGAAGAAATGATAAGGTTTAGACAAGGAAAAGTAAAACCAACACAATTTTTTTTAATGGATAATAGATTCTAGCTTTATGTCCTACGAAGCAACTTTAGTTCTCATATATCAGCTGTTCTAGCCCTCTATACATTAACATTTTGTCTTCCTTGCTCTTCGGTATTGATAATAAGTTCAATTTTGTCATCTAGTAATACTGAAGATGAAATTTGTCTACTGGGTTAACTGAAAATCTATCAACACGACCCTGACACTGTCTTCAACAAAAGAGAGAAGATTGCGTGTGATGGGAAAAAAAGAAAAGTTTGATAACTAGTTGGGAAAGAAAGAATAAGAGTCTTAGTAAGTCTCCTAAAAATCACATAAAATCCATCATAAAACGCAATCTATTGAAATTTGTAATTTTTGAATACTAGAAGACTTTTGTAAGTTGTAAATATTTTTAGTTGAATATCACTGAATTTTGTTGTCCTTCATTAAAGTTCTGATAGTTGTGATTGAATAACACCATACTTGTTTGAATTATTTACAAGTCTTAACTGAATACCATAAGAATTTTTTATCCAAAAAATCTTTTAGAATCCTTTCAATTCCTAACCAATACACCTCCGAATGTCTTTTCTCATATTTGAGTAATAATTAACTTGCAATATAGAGGACCATTGTGTTGTGCATGACATTGGTACTCTTGGGCATAAATTCTTGAAATGTTTTAACTTCTGTGTTTTCTGCATGTGTGAGGATTTTTAGTATTGCTTTAGATTGACATCTAGGCAGTGAATATCTATTGGTTATCTTACAGGTGGGTCTTCCTGGCACAGGTAAGACTTTACTAGCAAAGGCTGTGGCTGGGGAAGCTGATGTCCCATTTATAAGTTGTTCTGCTAGTGAGTTCGTAGAATTGTATGTTGGTATGGGTGCCTCCCGTGTTAGAGATTTATTTGCAAGGGCAAAAAGGGAAGCTCCGGCCATAATCTTTATTGATGAGGTATAAAAATATATATTCTTTTGTTGTGTGAGATCATTTGGTTCAACATGTTTGGGAAAGATTAATTAAAGATTTCAGTGTTTTTTGGGATAGAAAAGTTGTTTGCAATTTCAGCTGTGTTTGAGATAATAGCTGAAATTTGTAAAAGATTTAATTTTTCTGAAAACATAATCTAATTTTACGAATATGAAAATTTGTAACTTAATGACTATTTCTCAACAGTTTATTTTCCTTTTCGATCTCTGTACATATTTTTTTATTGTGAAAAAACTATTTTTTTGCTGTGTCCGAATGAAATTAATTATCTTAAAATCACTTTTTGGCAGACTTACTGAAACAAAAAGTGATTCTAAGTATAATCGATTATAACAAAAAATGATTATAGAAATAATTTATTTTTTGCAGTTATCCTAAACACACCTACTATTAGAAAGATCGACATTTTTTTTGGTATGCAGATAGATGCTGTAGCTAAAAGTCGTGATGGAAAATTTCGCATGGTCAGCAATGATGAACGAGAGCAAACCTTGAATCAGTTGCTCACTGTCAGCATTCCTTTTGACATTTTTTGTTTCTTGTGAATGTAAAGAAATAAATGAGTAAAACTACCCTGATAAAACTAATTTGTTAAAGTTACATTACAGGAGATGGACGGGTTTGACAGTAATTCTGCAGTGATTGTTCTTGGAGCTACTAATAGGTCAGATGTCTTGGACCCTGCACTTCGTCGGCCCGGAAGATTTGATCGTGTAGTTATGGTCTGTATTCTATTTTTTAATTTTGATACAGTGCGTCCTATGGTTTAAACATTGATATTAGTTGACAATTATCAGCATTACATATATCTTTAATAAACTTCCCGTAATTCTTAGGTAGAAACACCTGATAGGATTGGAAGAGAAGCCATCCTAAAAGTTCACGTTTCCAAGAAGGAACTTCCTTTAGCCAAGGATGTTGACCTTGGTGACATTGCTGGTATGACCACTGGTTTTACTGGGTAAGTATGCTCCCCCTACCTACTCGAAAACATAGAGATTGGAATTTCAGTTGGAAACTTGTTCATCATTGCCTCACCTAGTGGGATAAAACTAGGGAGCTGATACATTTACCTGTGTTACGTGTACCGTCTTCTGACACCAAAAATTCACTCACACACAATTCAATAAATACATTTAAAAAAATTAAAAATTGAAATTAAGGTGTGGTTACTGTGTTGAAAAACGGCCTGGCAATTTTTTTCCATAAAACTATTGTTGTACTTTGTTACAATGCTAGAAAAAAAAACATATTTTAATCCCTCTGAAAGATTCAAATGACCAATGAAATCGGGATTCAAGTCATAAAATCACTAAAAGCGTGTGGTTTTTTTATTATATGAAACTGATATGCTATGAAGTTTTTTTACATGATTTTTTTTACCCGCTTTAAAAGTTAGTGACCCCCAATTTGGTTCAACACCGTTCAAGGCTGCTTTCGTTTTGTTCAATTGGGGAACCCTAATGTTGAGCTGCTCCTTCTTCACGAGGCATCTGCAACAATGAAAACTGAACTGCAGCTGCCACCCGCCATTTTGTCTCTGTTCTCTGTTCTTTTTTTTGCTTGAACTTGAATTTCTTTGTTTCTCTGTTGTTGACAGGTTTGAGTTTTCCTTTTTGCTTTTTCCGGTTTTGTTTGAATCCACTCTCTTGGTCTCTTCTTGTTCCCCACACCCACCTTTTTTTTTTATTTTACCTTGTTCGCAGTTGATGCAGCTGAAGATGAGGATCAAATGTTGGATCCTTGTGATTATAATGTGGCACATTTGTTAGATTAAACATCTAGACTCTAGGATTAGAATATTACTATTTACTTGTGGTGTTCAAGTTTTATGCCTTGTTAGTTATAACTTGTCAAAAAACTTGATGGCTTGTGTACTTGTGTTTTGGAGTTGTTAAGGTTTTTACTACTTTATGGGCTATGACTTGTGAATATGCATGACATTCATGGAATACACACACACTAATTTGAGTATATATGAATTTGTATGCATATTAGCAAATGTATTTTAATTTTGTTAAATCTTGTGATTCTATTTACAGTTTTATCCCCTTTCTAAAGGTAAAAATCATGATTTTGACTACGGTGCTTGTTACAGAGCAGATCTTGCAAACCTTGTAAATGAGGCTGCTCTACTGGCAGGAAGACAAAGTAAAATTGTGGTGGAAAAACTTGATTTCATCCAAGCTGTAGAAAGATCTATAGCTGTAAGGAAAACTTTCTCACGATGGTCTATAATTCACTCTAGTTAGTTGGTCTTTACTGCCCTACAGAGGTAGTAGTATGGTATGGATAATAGTAGTCTAACTTGGATTCAAGTAACGACCAACACAGACTCTTTTGACAACCTTTGGTTCTTTTAATGTTCTTGGATGTTTATGTATCTAATTTTTACATACTTCACCGTTACCACATTTAGTTTGGTCAGATTTTTCTTGCTGTCAAATGAACATTAAATTAAAAATTTCAGTTCTTCGATTGATTGTGTTAAATACGAACCACATTATTTGTTTTAGGGCATAGAGAAGAAGACTGCCAAGTTGCGAGGAAGTGAGAAGGCTGTAGTTGCACGACATGAGGCTGGTCATGCTGTAGTAGGTACTGCAGTTGCGAAGCTTCTTCCTGGACAGCCACGTGTTGAGGTAAATGGTTGAAAGGTGCTGTTACTGGTAACTATAAAATGTCACGCCATTGCAGATATACAGATTGAGCTTGTATTACGCATATTTCCCTATTTGAAATTTTGGATTTCAGTTGCTGTGCTTTTAGAATTCTTGGTATATTAGCCTGTGACTAGAATTACTGCATTTATGTTTAAAATAACTGTGGTGGTTGGTTATTTGTAGTTCATATTGGCTGTGCTTTCTTTGCCTTTTGCCAGAAATTGTTTTTGCTCATCTTTATGGGGTTTGGGGATGAGAGATGAGGTGGATGGGTTAATTTTCGCAAGCATTTTTGCATTGATGTTTTGAATTTCTAGCTGTTTTGGTGAATAATGTATAAACTTATGAAGTGATATCTGATAAATAAAAGCGAGGTGAAATTGTGAAAGTCTGAGATAGGAGACTTATGCTAGCAAAGTACTGTATATTCCATGATCCATTAAGTTTGGGTCGTGCTTCATTTTTTTATTGATCATCGTATTATTCATAAATGAATATGTAAAAACTGAATCAAATGAGAATTGTATTGCCTAGGAAAAACAGAGAAGCTGTTTAATCTGGCTTCCATCTTGTTTGCACCATGAACACTTTTCCCAAGATACGAGTGCTTTGATATCAGTTGTAAGAACTGAATCAAATGAGAATTGTATTGTCTAGGAAAAACAGAGAGTTTATAGATTTGTTAGGGATTCGAGAGCCTAACCTCTCCCAATTCTTTCCTACTATTTTCCTACCTATTCTCCTCTCATTTCCTCTATTTACAAAACATCCCAACAGCTTACCATAACTGAATTAGTTATTCAGTTATTGTAACTGACTTATTCCTTTATTGCGCCTAACATACATCTTCTTTATTGGAGGTCTGCTCCTAACAGAATACTTGCTGGTGTAGATTATACTATTAAAATTTGCAGCCTATTTCTGTATGTAAGCTGTGTCTTGGAAATCTGTATGTTGCTCTTCATTTATCATTAAATACTTTTTGAGGATGATTCAATGCCTTAATATCATGTTTGTCATCAGAAACTAAGTATATTACCAAGGTCAGGAGGGGCTTTGGGCTTTACTTATATACCTCCAACAACTGAGGATAGATACTTGTTATTTGTTGATGAGTTGCATGGTCGCCTGGCGACCCTTCTTGGAGGACGTGCTGCTGAAGAAGTTGTTTTTTCTGGTCGAGTATCAACCGGAGCACTTGATGACATACGACGAGCAACTGACATTGCATACAAGGCTATAGCTGAATATGGTCTTAATCAGACCATAGGCCCTGTTTCAATAACCACTCTTTCTAGTGGTGGAATTGATGAGTCTGGGGGAGCAGTTCCTTGGGGAAGGGATCAGGTCACGCAGTTCTTTAACTTTTTCTTCTTCCTATGCAATCTCTTGCTTATGCTGATTTTAGTCTGAATTGAACAGGGACATCTTGTTGATCTTGTTCAAAAGGAGGTGCAAACATTACTGCAGTCTGCATTGGCTGTAGCACTCTCCATTATCCGAGCAAATCCTACTGTTTTGGAGGGCCTTGGTGCTGATTTGGAAGGTAACTATTATTTTTAATGTTATTAATGTCAGGTGATTTAGCAGTGTGTTCTCTGGCCATTACCAATCAATAGCACTGAATACTTGCAATATCTTTTAAAATACTTGAATGAACAATTGATATGTTCAGGGTTAAGGATGTACTGTTTAAATAAAGAATATAATGCATTATATTTGAACGTGTTCAAGTACATAACTCTTGATATCAATGTTACATGCCCCCTAGCATTAGCTGTTTGGCCTGAAGTGTGAACATTTCATCTTACCATACATGCATGTGTTGTTTGTATCTTCACTTGTTTCAGTACACCATCAGTGAAATTGAACAGCAGAATTGTTAGATTTGGATTTAGAACTTTTGTAACCAATCAAGCAGGAGTAGAGACTAGGTCTAGGCTTATTAGTTCGTTCCACATGTAGCTTATTATTCATTGTGAAGGGATTTTAATTTATTTGGATGTTAACATTATTGCTTCCATGAATGTACATGATTCTGATGTTGAGACGCTTCATCCTGGCTTTAGTTCTCATCTTCTAGTGATGCTTATTTTTCAGAAAAGGAGAAAGTTGAGGGTGAAGAGCTACAGAAGTGGTTAAGAATGGTGGTAGCACCAGCAGAGCTTGCCACCTTTGTCAAAGGTACACAACAACCTCTCCTCCCATCCTAAACAGGTTCCTGATAGTTGAGAGGTGTCTATAATGAGCTATGTGGACTGTGACTTGGGATATGAATTGACACCATTTCCCTTAAGCCAGTGAAGATATATCTCAAATAGCATGAATTCACCTTTACAACTTTGTACATTACAGTAAGGTGAATTTTGGCATCGTTTTTAACAAGTAGCCAGCCTGTTGTTTGTGTTATAATTCACTTAACCAAAGCTCCAAAGCCATGGAAAATGGAATGGTGCAAAATTTACGCATCAATGCCTCTCCACAGGTTCCACAAGTCTTGGTGCCACCTTTATTACATAAATGTTGTTAGATGAATTTGTTTTTACACTGACAATTATTGTGGTCACATGTGATTGCCTGCAAATATAATTGTTTTTGTACAGTTTGATTCTGTGAAATATTAAGGACTCTGCTATGCGTTGCTCCAAAAATATCTTGTCAGAATTGCTAGTGACAATTTAAAAAAAGTCCATTTCCAAATGGTGGCATCTTTTCTTCTATAAAATAAAACGGGCCTGGCCCACAAATCATAATCAACTGCAATTGAGTTGAGGTAACATCTTCAGTGTAGGGGGTAGAGTATATGAAAACACTGACCTTTGGATAATAAACGAATTTATTATTTTGTACCTAGTCAATCTTTCCAGACATGAATGATAGTGATAATTTTGTATTCTTGTAGTAAGATAACTGATATTTTGAAGCAAGTCTAAAATATCTGTTGTCATCTGAACGCATAACCATAGCAAATGACCTTCTAAATCTTTTTGTTTATCGTGTCATTTCATGTCAGTCATGGTCTCCTGGCTTTCCACTTGCTTAAAAGGTCAAAACTATTTTTTTTATCAAATTTCGTTAAGATTCTTTTAGTTGAAGTCAATAAATTCTCAATTGAGATTGGTTAATGTTACTTTTGGTTTTATGTGTATTATAATTATTTAAATTCACGTGTTCAAGGTTATTTTTTTAATATCATTGGTCGAACTAACCAAAGATGGTCAAAAGGTTTCTTTAGTGAATATTAGGAAAAAGAAATCTTAATTAACATAAGACATCACATAACACTGTTTGATGATAAAAGGACAATTTCTTTTGTAAAGATGGTAAAAAGTAGCTTCATTAACATTAATAAAGAAAATATTGACTACTATGAAATAAAAAACAACTTTTATATATATCAATAGGAAAAATGTTAATTAGAAATAATTTCTACTGACACTAATTGAAATTTTCTTGACTCATCTGTTAAAAATAGTTCAATTAATATGGATAAAAGTCTGGTTGCAGTTAGTTGAAAAGTAACTCGCTAGCATTACTGAAATGGTACTTTGACAAATGATTACTGAGAAGTACCTTGACCTTTTGATAGATGTAGGTGTAAAACAATTTGGTTTAATTAATATATGTCAGCGAAAATTCCTTATTATTACTGATAAAAAAGTCATTCATCTTTCAAACTCGCTATTCATAAAGAAACAACTCTTGGAATCCTGAATTTGAAACGTATGTACCTTTCTGAATTCTAATTCTCTTGAATCTTGTTGTACCAAACTAACATGATTTTTTTTTCTTTTATTCTCTTCCTGTCTTGATAAACAGGAGAAATCCTACGTAAGAACTGAGCCAGATATGGTGGGAAAGGAAGGTTTTTCTTCGGTGTGTGCGTATAGGGAAGATAAGATAAAAAAAAAGAGTTAAACGGAAGAGCAGCAGAATGTGGCAGTGCATGATTAGGTTTTGCATGTGGGGGTAAAGTACTGACAACCAAAGGGCATTGGACAAACAAGTACTGAGAAAGAGGAAGTACTACCAGGCAATGCATGTGAGTCACTCCATCCGATTTTTGTACTTCCAGGGCCAAAAAAAGGAAAGATTAATGATATAAGTACACCTTACATTAAGTTCACACTATTATATTAGTATTTTATTTTATATTTAATTTATTATTTATTTAATAAAATTATCCACATTTTTTTACTTTATGAACCTGACTCTTACTTTTAGTAAAATGGGAGACATACCCACGCATGTTGACACTTATATATATTTTTTAATTACTTTATCTTTTTATTATGTGTAAATGACAAGTGTAAAAATGTGACTGGATGAAGTAATGCGGTGAGTGTGTATCAAATCTGTTATTTTTATTATAAAATGAGAATGATAAACGTAAATGTGATTCCATATCTACATCTTATTTATATAAAGTAAATTTGTATTATTTTATTAAATATATAATAAATTAATTATAAAATATTAATAAAATAATATTAAAACTTTATTATATATATATATTATTACTTATTATAAAATAAAATTAAATGGTGTTAATTAGTGTTTTATAATATGATTTATGTTTAAATTCTAAATTTTTTTAAATGAGATTGTATTATGTACACAATTTCAATTATTTTTTATTTTTTATAAAATTTTATCAGGTAGTATTTAAAAAAAATCATATACATAATTTTTTTATTCTTTTTTTAGCCTGTAATGTAGAGAAGTCTACTCCATGCCTATGCCCAATCATTCACTGCCTCCATCTTTACAATATAAAATATATATATCACACATATGTTATTATAGATGAAAGATGATTTTAAGAAAATAAAATTAAAGACCATTACTTTCTTTCTAACAATTTCTGAACTATTTTATTTTGAAAATAAAAATTTAAAAATTAGATTTAGAGTAAAGAAAACTGAAGTGTGAGGTTATATGAGATTGTGCATTAATCTCCTTACAAGTTGTGAAGATTGTGCCAAATTTATGAAAACACTTGAGCATCATGTTTGAGTGAGGGTTGTGTTGGGATATCTAAAACTTGATGTTGGAGTGAGGTATTACGGCCTCTTCAAGTATTGGTGAGTTATCATTACTGCTTTTTCATTGTTTATGTTGTCAGACACTAATGATATTAATCACATTCATTTTAAGGTATTTTTATTAAAAAAATATTTTCAACCTGACATGTCTATTCCATAATGTGTGTAATCAAAATGACATATGAAAAAGACATGCTCGTGTCCTTACATTTGATCATGTGTTACATGATGTGATGAAGCTAATTAATCAAAATGTTATTTTTTTATGAACCATAACATGAAAATGTCCTCCTACATGTATTTGTACAAAATTATTAAATCGAGAACATATAAACATAGACATAATGCATAAGTATATCACTAATATTTAGACTACCTGCATTCCTGACATTTATTTATTCTGTTCCGTCCTAACCATTCAACTCAAGACAATATTGCGGTAATATTTTTTTAAATGTAAAAAAATTAGTAAAAGGAAAAGTAGTGAAATTGAAATTGATTATATTTTTTTAAATGTAAAAAAAAAAGAAAAATTAAAAGTAGTGAAATTGAATTTGATTATATTTTTTAAATATAAAAAAGTTAGTAAAATTAAAAAAAGTGAAATTGAATTTGATTATATTTTTTAAATATAGAAAAGTTAATAAAATTAAAAATAGTGAAATTTAATTTGTTTATATTTTTTTAAATGTAAAAAAATTAGTAAAAGGAAAAGTAGTGAAATTGAAATTGATTATATTTTTTTAAATGTAAAAAAAAAAGAAAAATTAAAAGTAGTGAAATTGAATTTGATTATATTTTTTAAATATAAAAAAGTTAGTAAAATTAAAAGTAGTGAAATTTAATTTGTTTATATTTTTTTAAATGTAAAAAAATTAGTAAAAGGAAAAGTAGTGAAATTGAAATTGATTATATTTTTTAAAATGTAAAAAAAAAAGAAAAATTAAAAGTAGTGAAATTGAATTTGATTATATTTTTTAAATATAAAAAAGTTAGTAAAATTAAAAAAAGTGAAATTGAATTTGATTATATTTTTTGAAATGTCAAAAAATTAGTAAAAGAAAAAGTAGTGAAATTGAAATTGATTATATTTTTTAAAATGTAAAAAAATTAGAAAAATAAATTTTTTAAAATGTAAAAAAATTAGAAAAATTAAAAGTAATGAAATTGAATTTGATTATATTTTTAAATATAAAAAGTTAGTAAAATTAAAAAAGTGAAATTTAATTTGATTATATTTTTAAATATAGAAAAGTTAATAAAATTACAAATAGTGAAATTTAATTTGTTTATATTTTTTAAATGTAAAAAAATTAGTAAAAGGAAAAGTAGTGAAATTGAAATTGATTATATTTTTTTAAATGTAAAAAAAAAGAAAAATTAAAAGTAGTGAAATTGAATTTGATTATATTTTTTAAATATAAAAAAGTTAGTAAAATTAAAAAAAGTGAAATATTATATTTTTTTAAATGAAAATCAAAATGAAGTTATGAATATCAAAATGAAAATCATCACGCGTTATTACAAAATTAGGAAAAATGAAAAGCTCCAACGTTTACGGCAATGCGTTTTCAAAATTGAAATTTCAATCAATACGGCAATGCGTTTTGAAAATTGAAATCTCAATCAATGCATATATCGTGCATCTCTCTCTGCCAAATTCATAAATGCGCTCTGTCATCCATGCCTCCTCTCAGAAAACCCCGTCACGCCAGCCTCCTCTCTCAGAAAAGGCACGCATGCGTCGGCTCTCTGACACAGTCACCCATGCGTCTCCTCTCTCACGCAATCACCCATGCGTCTCCTCTCTCACGCAGTCACCCATGCGTCTCCTTTCTCCTTGGTCTGACCCATGCCTCCTCCTTCTTCTCAGACTTTTCAACCCTAAACGCGCCACTTTCCCAACCTTACACTAAAATGTGTTGTGAAAGATGGTTTCGGTGTCTGATGAAATTTCTTTAGCGAATACATTTTACCATATATGGTTTGTTTAGGGCGATGCGTACTGTTGTTATGTTTACGGTTTCTGAAGCTTTCACGAAAACAGGTTTCCAAGATTCAATCTTTATTTCATTTCTCGGCTAACTAACGAAGTTTACGTTTTCATTTTTCATTTCGGGTAAGTTCATGTATCTAAAACGCAAAAGGTAACATTTTTGCTTCGATGTTTATAGCCCCAACAATTTACCCTAAATGTTTATAGCCTAATCTTCTTACGTTTACGGCATTCCACGAAATTAATTTTTGAAGATCTAATATTTCTTTGATTTGTGGTCTGTCCAACTAACTTTAGGGTTTCATTTTTTCCTTTCTGGGCAACTTCATGCACATCAAACGCAGAAAGGTAATATTTTTTTTTCTGCTGTATATAGGCTTCAACAGTTTACCCTAATCCCTAATTTTAGGGTTTATGCTCTTCTTACGTTTAAGGCTTAAGGCTTTTTAACATTTCACAAAATTGACAAAATCAGGTATTATCGTTTCCATTTTTCCTGTCTGGGTAAATTCATATGTGTAAGGCAAAAGCGTAATATTTTATTGGTACTCTCTGTTATGCTTTCTGACCACATTGTCTAAGATGCATTTTATTCGTACCTTTTATTGCGATTGCGATTGTCTATGAGATTCAAATTTCAAATTCAATTTTCAATTTCAAAATCCCGCCCATTTTTGGGGGTTTGCTCTCATTATCACATATATATAACACGTTCTTGTGCTTTGAGTGAATGCAGAAACCCAATCAAACCCACAAATACACATGGAAAGGGCAAGTAAATACGATGTTCTTGATGATGTCAATGGCCAAAAGGGTCACTGGAAGATACTTGTGCTGGTGATTCGTTTGTGGTTTGTGTCTGATTTCACGAGACCAAACTTCCCTTTTTCCTTAGAGATGGTTCTTCAGGACAAAGAGGTTGATGCAATAACAAATTTGAAAATTGTACTTTTTAATTTTTTTTATTTATGATTATCAATGATTATCAATTTTGCATCCTTGCTGATATGAAGTTCTTCATACAGGGTACCCGCATCCATGCTTCTGTTCGTCGCACCTTAATTTATAAATTTCAGAATGAAATCCGTCAGGGAAGTGTTTATTGTATACATAATTTCAGTGTTGCAACAAATGCTGGTTTTTATAAAACAACCCGCCACCCATACAAAATCAATTTCCAATTTGGAACCAAAGTTTCTTTACTGGATGTGAACCTTATTCCAGTAATTAAAACCCATTTTACCCCAATATCAGATATTATTTCCGGTGGATATGATTCTGACTTTTTGGTTGGTGAGTTAAAGTAATATGTTTTCCATTTTTTATATAGTATAGATAGTATAGTATTCATTCAATTTTTTATACCATCTTCCAAATGCAGATATTATCGGTTTACTAACGAGTGTGGGCACGGAGAGAGAGCTGCAAAAAATGGGAAGACCACAAAGTTGAACACAATTTGTTCTGATCGCCGACGGTATTTTTTTAGTCTGTACACTTTGTATACGTGTGTATCTGTATATCTATATATCGGTACTTACCATAAATTATCTGTTGTAGTTTCAAAGTTGAATGTACTCTGTTTGGGTCATATGTTGATGACCTCAATGCATTTCTTGCCTCTGAAGAAGTTCAACAAACTGTGGTTACAATTCAGTTTGGGAAGGTCAAGAAATTTCAGGGTAAAGACCCTTATCCCTTCAATTAAGTCTTCTGTTAATGTCATACTGATATTGTTTTGCTGTTATCATTTAGATAAAATATATGTTCAGAATTGCATTGATTGTACCAGAATTATTTACAATGACCAATCTTCAGAGGCAATGGAGTTAAAGAATAGGTAAATGAACTATTGCTTTATTTATCTAATTACTTAAGTAGGATATTCTGTAGGGTGTGTTTAAGTTTTTCACACCATATATTTTTTATGATATTGTATAGGATGTGTTCAACTTTGGAATCACCATCACAAGGCTTAAGCCAGTTGACGGATTCTTCCAAACATTCAACTGAAGATGAATTTTTGCAACTAACACCAAGAAATACAATTCAAGGCTTAAAGGATTGTAAAGAGGTATGGTTTAATATTTTGTTCTTTTTAATTGATTTACTTGACATTGTCGGCTAATACATGTCTCGCTACTTCTAGGAAATGAGTTTTATTGTGTTAGGCACGAGTAAAACATATTGTTGATGATGATGATTGGTGGTATACTGCTTGCATTTGCGATAAGGCAAGTATACCCAGATTCGAAGATGTTTTTTTGTGAGAAATGTAACAAACATGTGATGAAAGTTACGCCAAGGTATCTTAAGTTATAAATTTTGGGTTACAGTCATTGGCAAAGTAAAAAATGTGTAACATGAAATCTATAATTTGTCTTCTCTCGGTATAAGTTGAAGGTTCGTGTTATGGATGATACTGATTCAGCTACTTTTGTCATCTTTGATAGAGATGCAACATTTTTGTTGAAAAAACCCTGTGCAGATATGTTTGAGTCGCATGACAAGGTTATTGTTATTATTATTATATTGTACTTATTGATTGTTATTATTGTTATTATACTTATTAATTTTGTAGTTCGGTTCGTGTACATGTGATGAATGTCATGCAAAGTTTCCAAAGGAGTTTGAAGATTTGATTAACAAAACATATTTGTTCAAGGTTGAATCAAAGTGTAATCAATCATTTAGATTCGAACAAACATTCAGAGTAAAAAAAATTTGTACTGATGAGCCCATTATTAAACTGTTCAATGATGGTGGTTTAAAGATAATTGTAAGTAATTGATTCCTGACATTAATTTTTTGAAAAATTAATTATTTGTTCTTAATGTAATGAATTTTATTTTACAGGAGAGTGCTTCGCTTGATGCTGAGTTCTGCTCTAAAAAGCAATCCAAGGTGGACAGTTGTTCAATGACTATTGCAGAGGTATGATATACTTTCTTTTGTGCGTTATCTAGATCATTCTGTTTGTTACAAATATTTTTCAACTATGCTTCTAAACTTCTATATTCATATATTTTTCCAGGATTTATCTGATAAATTCTTCAATGCACGCGATGATATTGAGATTCAATCAGTTGATTTGGGCTCTGACAGTATTTTCAACAACAATATGGTAATGGCAACTGTGAACTTGGACTCAGTGGAGGATGATATCCCATTAAAAAAGTTGAAGAAAAAGATCAAGGTTGAGGATGCCAAGTGATGATGTTACTGAGGCCATTATTTGTGTTTTGTATAAGAAAAACTGATAACAAAAACTGATTTCTATGCTATTTGTTTTAATTTGTACTGAATGTTTGAATGTTTCAATTTGAATTCCTTATTTGTCATTGCTCATCTATTAGAAATTCACGTCTGTTATATTATGATTTGGTGTAACCCAAGTTTATTATCTGTATGTATGTACTCGACGCAATACAAATTATTACCTCTGTGTAGGAATGTAAGTGCTGAATGTATTGCTATTGATATCATATTGATTGATATTAATACTAAGGTATGTCAGCTACATTTTTGCTTTCGATTGTGGTATGTATATCTATTTATATTTATATTTATATTATTTATGTTATTATTATTTATTATTTTTTTGTTCCCAAATATATTTTGACATATATTTATATTATATTATTTTGAAACACTCGTGTCATATATCGGTGTTTATAGGTTATGCTGACTGTATGTGCTTCTGTGGATATCAGATGTATTGATGATGTATTGATATCCATGTTAAGAACGTCAGCTACATTTACGTTTTTGAAATTCGTATAAGATATTATGTAAATATTATTTATTGTTTATTTATTTATGACCATTTATTTATTTATGAGCGTTTATTTATTATTATTATTTATTATTATTATTATTATATTTAAGCATTTAAGCATTATCAAATTCGATACTTACTGTTATTATCAAATTCGGTACTTACTGTTATGGATAATTTATATTTATATTTATATTATTTATTTATAATTTATATTACTTAAATTATTTATTATAATTTTTTATTATTTATATTGTTTATTTACTTATTTAAGTATTCATTATTTATTTATATTTATTTATTATATATTATTTATGATTATTATTATTATTATTTAATATTTCATTTATTTTATTTAATTAATTAATTTCATCTATTTTATTTAAATAATTATTATTTTATTTAATTAATTATTATTTATATCTATTTTATTTATATTCTTTATTGTTTATATAATTTATATTTATATTTATATTATTGTTAGCTTTTTATATTCTCGATGCATATTAATTGATTCTGCAAACCTCTGTTCCCAAAGCGAAGTCTTCTTACATTCTCTGGATAAGTAGTAAGTGCTCTTCTAGGCTCTCTTCTCAAAACTAATTTGACCTCTTTTCAAGTCAAATTTTTTTAAACATTCAAACGTTCATTCAGTATTTAATCCCTCTTCTAGACGATTTTGTTTTTTGTTCCTTCTACACACAAACATATTTCGGAGACACGCATACATTATCCTCAAAAGAAATCCAGATGGAAACTATGAACCCAACAGTCGTTTGGCAGAAACCTATCAAAGCCAGAATGGATGGCATGATTTTTGCGGATGAGGTAGGAGTTATTTGGTTCATGTTTCTATTTCATGTATATGTTTTTAAAAAGATGTTTCATTTGAATCAATTTTTCTTTCTTTTTGACAAGGACATTGGGTACCTAGACCCAGCCTTTTGCTACGTATATAAAGATGAACTAAGAGAGTATTGGCACTTGGTGGACGAAAAAGGTAACGATGCTGTTGTAAAATATAACATGGATCTTCACGATCCCAGGATAGTCAGAGGCTGGCAATATCTTACAGAATTCTACAAGGTAGAACACCCACGAGCCGTTCTTTTCGCTTATGTTGGTTCGTGTACTTTCCAGTTGACCATTTTCAAAGGACACCCTAGACCACGCGCTTTCCATGTCTACGGAATGCGTGTCATGAACACCACCGCATACACTGATTTCAACTTCACTTTGACTAGATTCCAGGCTCAAGCAAGCCACCTGGTGAGTTCTAACGTGACCGTGCCTAAACAATATGCTTTTTTTTGTAATATTTCTTTGATTTTTCAATGACATTACCTATAGTAAAATATAAAAGCAATATTTGCAGGATCTGACGTCAGAGTTTGCGAATTACGTACGGAGACACAGATTTAGAACATTGGTTCTGGATGGTCCACTGCATGCAGTAGAGTGCAAGGTTCTCATAAGGAGTGGATCAAAGAAGTCCACAAAAATAGGAAGAGGATGGAAACGTTTCTGTCAAACGAATGGCGTCATGGAGGGAAGTTTCATTGTCTTCAGAGCTCAATTGGAAAAAGACGTGACCATTAGAGTTTTTATCGCAACATTGGTTTAGTGACATGTGGTTCCAACTGCTTTTTTATTTCAGAACTAAGAATTGTACTGGCTGAACAATATTTACTTAACTTATGCTTTTGTATAATAATGTTTGAACGTTTCTTGCTTTACATAATGTTTACCTTCCCCTTTAATTTTAGTAACAATTGCTGACTCTGGATCTTCGTGTTGTTATCAAAGTTTAATTGATTTCAATGCCAAATTTGAGTCAGCTACATGTTTCTTTTGGTTGATATCTTTGAATTTCGTTTTGCTTATGTTTGTCTCAAAGTATGTTTGTTTTTGTTGATTTCTTTCATTTTCGTGTTGTTTATATTTGTCCGAAAGGATTCGATTTTTTAATAAGTAAAATGCACATGTTTTTTAATTTTAGTAAAATTGCTGACTGTGGATCTTCGTGTTGAAATCAAAGCTTAATTGGTTTCAATACCAAATTAGAGTCAGCTACATTTTTCTTTTCGTTCATATCTTTGAATTTCGTTTTGCTTATGTAAAATGCACATGCTTTTTAATTTTAGTAAAATTGCTGACTGTGGATCTTCGTGTTGAAATCAAAGCTTAATTGGTTTCAATACCAAATTAGAGTCAGCTACATTTTTCTTTTCGTTCATATCTTTGAATTTCGTTTTGCTTATGTTTGTCTCAAAGTATGTTTGTTTTTGTTGATTTCTTTCATTTTCGTGTTGTTTATATTTGTCCCAAAGGATTCCATTTTTTAGTAAGTAAAATGCAGTTGCCCTTTAATTTTAGTAAAATTGCTGACTGTGGATCTTCGTGTTGACATCAAAGCTTAATTGATTTCAATACCAAATTAGAGTCAGCTACATGTTTGTTTAGGTTGATATCTTTCATTTTGGTTTTCTTATGTTTGTGTCAAAGTATTTGTTGTTTTAATAAATCAACATTGGTTTAGTGACATGTGGTTCTAACTACTTTTTTATTTAAGAACTAAGAATTGTACTGGCTGAACAATATTTACTTAACTTATGCTTTTGTATAATAATGTTTGAACGTTTCTTGCTTTACATAATGTTTACCTTCCCCTTTAATTTTAGTAACAATTGCTGACTCTGGATCTTCGTGTTGTTATCAAATTTTAATTGATTTCAATGCCAAATTTGAGTCAGCTACATGTTTCTTTTGGTTGATATCTTTGAATTTCGTTTTGCTTATGTTTGTCTCAAAGTATATTTGTTTTTGTTGATTTCTTTCATTTTCGTGTTGTTTATATTTGTCCGAAAGGATTCGATTTTTTAATAAGTAAAATACACATGCTTTTTAATTTTAGTAAAATTGCTGTCTGTGGATCTTCGTGTTGAAATCAAAGCTTAATTGGTTTCAATACCAAATTAGAGTCAGCTACATGTTTGTTTAGGTTGATATCTTTCATTTTGGTTTTGCTTATGTTTGTGTCAAAGTATTTTGTTGTTTTAATAAATCAACTTTATTGCATATTGCTTTTAATGTTAGAAACAATTGTTCTATGTCTATATTCGTTTGTTGAGATCAAAATTTAATTCATTTGAATTTCAATTTCAATACCAAATTAATGAGTTACATATTCATTTTTTTTGATTTTTTTTTCATTTACTTTTTGTTTATATTTGTCTCAGAATTCGAATTTTGAATAACTAAAATGCAAGCGCCTTTAATTTTAGTAAAATTTGCTCACTGTGGATCGTCCTGTTGACATTAAAATTCAATTGATTTCAATACTAGATTAATGTCAGCTACGTGTTTGTTTTGCTTGATATCTTTTATTTCTTTTTTTTTCAATTTCAATTGTTTTCAAAGTATTTGATCTTTTAATAATTCCAATTCCAATTGCACTGCAGATGGCCTTTAAATTTATAAACATTTGTCGTCTGTGCATATTCGTGTGTTCACATCAATATTTAATCGTTTCAATTTCAATTTATAGATGAGGATGCCCCTTAATTTTCATTGTTATTGCTTACTCCGCATGAAAAATTAATTAGATTTTTCATTTTATTCCATTACTTTTATTTTCGATTACCTTAATTTCTTCTCAAAGAATTTCTTTTATTCGTTGTTTTTTTTAATATGCTTATTATTATGTTAGTACTTCGAGATTATAATCATTTGATTTTTCCAAAGTGATTTCTTCTGAAGTGACTTCCAATATCTCCAAAGTTCTTAAAGCTATTTCTGGCATCATCCAAAGATTTCTCATGTTAGTACTTCGAGGCTATAATCATTTCATTTTTGCAAAGTCATTTCATCTGAAGTGACTTTCCAATATCTCTGAATTTCTTCGAGCTATTTCTGCTATCATCCATTCATTTCTGCACTTAATATTTCGAGATTATAATCATTTCATTTTTGTAAAGTGATTTCCTCTGAAGTGACTTTCCAATATCTCTGAACTTCTTGAAGCTACATTTAATACAATGTCATTTCAATTTACGTCAGCTTTATCTCCATTTACATTAACAAGTCATCTCAGATCATGTCAACAAGTTTTGAAATTACTTTTTGAGTTGCCATTTTTTCTTTGCTCGAAAAGACCTTTCGATTTCTGTGAAGGCCCTCTAAACTCTATTTATTATGGAATTCGTTTCATTTTAGTTCTCCTAAGCTCCATCTCCTTCTGCTCTGTAATAGTTTCTATTTTAGTTCTCCTGAGCTCCATCTCCTTCTGCTCTGTAATAGTTTCTATTGTGGTTCAAAGTTTATCTCTTCTTCTTCACTTCACTTCTACTTGAAAGGAAAAAATGTTGAGTGCAGAAATCATACTTCAGAGCGAAACGAAGGGAAAATTTATTACCATGCACCTTATTGCCAAGGTATTATAAGCTTCATTTTTTAAATCTTTATGTAGCTAATGATGTATTACTATTATTTTGTGAAATTCGTATAATTTTTTGTAGAGTTTTGGGCACGTTGATCGTGATTTTGCAAATCGATTCTCTGAAGAACTCGGTCCAATATGGACATTAGCTGATAGAAGAGGAAAAATTCATTTGGTCAACTACAACATGAATTTGGACAACCCACTATTAGAGACAGGGTGGGACAAATTGAGGAAGTTCTATAAACTACGAGGGCAACATTTTATTTTGTTTCGTTATGTCGGCCTCTCTTCTTTTGATATCACTGTTTGGGAACCATTGTGCTCAGCAATGGAAGTTCAGAAATTTTTCAAGGACAAGTCCTTGCCACTGCCATACACAACATGCAAATTCACAATGTCAAAGTATCAAAGCACAGCAAGCAACCTGGTCAAATTTATCTTCATGCATGCATTTTCGTTATATTTTTTAGGACTGTGGAATTTGTACATCAACTTACAAATATATTTGTCAATATTTTTGTTCGTCTTTTGCCAGGACTTGCCTGTCAATATTGGCTACCACATTCGCCAGGAGAAATTGAAATCTGTCTCTCTGCACGGACCGATCAGTTCTGTAAAATGTAAATTGTTAGTTGGAAAAGGCAAAAAGAAGTTCACAAAGATTGGGAAAGGATGGAAGGAATTCTGCTACGCAAATGGATTGCGTGAAGGAGATCGAGTGGAATTCCAATTTGACAACGAGAAGAACAAAGACCATGTCACAGTTTTTGTCAATTTTAATTAGGTTGAACTTTTGGTGGTATGTAAAAGTATAAATTTTTGTGTTTTAAATTAGTTTTTTGTAGGTATTGCTTCTGAAGAAGCAAGAACAATGATCCACCAACGTTTAAAATTAATGTTAAATATTACTTTTCTGTATGTTTTGTGATGTTTACTTTTTAATTAATTTGTTATTGTTATTTATGCTTTTGGTAGTATTTAAAAGTATAATTTTTTCTCAGTTAAATTAGTTTTTTTAGAGGTATCGCTTCTGAAGAAGCAAAAACAATGATCCACCAACTTTTAAATTAATGTTAAATACTACTTTTGTGTATGCTTTGTCATGTTTACTTTATACTTAATTTGTTATTTGTTATTTCTTATTGTTATTTATGCTATATTTGTTATTTGTTATTTGTTATTTCTTATTGTTATTTATGCTATATTTGTTATCTGTCTGCATAACAATGACAAACTATGTAAATAAGGATATCCAAAATATTTATAAATATCAATTATGTAACTGTCAATTCTATGTATAAAATACAAGTAGAAGTACCAAATATTTTATGTTATATAGTTATATATATATATTATATATTATATATTATATATTTTATTATAGATATACCTAGGTGATAAAGTAATATTGTATGTTGACATTGTTTTTATCTTCATGTTTGGAGAGGACAAAGACCTTTTGTTGCTGTAGAAATATTACTGCATACACGATTACACTCTTTGAGCACGAAGTTTATGAAATATGTGCTCAATTTTAGCCTTATTTATGCAACAAGTACACATTGCAGACAGAAGGTATTAAAGAACCAAAAAAAACGTACCACTGCTTTTGTTCAACAATTCGTGGCACAGTGTTCTGCTGATGGGATATGTTTTATGCAGCCGTATTTGTCTTTGTGCTTATTTGTGTGCTTGCATAGGTCCTGTTCCCTATCCTTTTGGTGCTCATGTACGCAGTAAAGAAGCTAAATAGTGAAATAAAGCTGTTGATCATTTGAAAGCAAGTACAACTATGTGGCCCTATTTCTTTAGGCAATATCTGTTTAGTTTGTTGTACATACCTGAACATGCACTATTGCTTTGACTATGCTAACAAATATTAGTGTATATCATTATCGCTTTTGGGTTTGCAAAGAAAAACTACTGTCAAAGCTATGCAAAAAGCAGTTTCGACTGCAATTGTCCTTAAATAGAAACAAGTCTGCAAGATAGCTCCAAGGACAGGTTATGCTTTTGATCTTTGCATGGTTTGATAACATAAATAATAATATATATTATATATATATATATATAATATATATATATATATATATATATATATATATATTATTGTTATTATTACTTTGCTTACATTACTGCAGCAAAAGAAGAAGAACGCTTACTGCAAGGGTTCTTAGAAGACCATCAACTGGACAGTGTGAACAACATATTGTGCAAGCATTCTTAACTGCAGAAACTTTCATAAACCAGTGCATACTGACCTGTGTTGACTGAAGCTTCACGAAGAATCATTTCAGTATACATGGACGGTAATTATTGTGCAGATGCAAGAAAAAGAAGGAAGATGATTATTTCCGACAAGTTGCGGCGAAACAATATGAACACTACAGGTAATTTTATACAGTTTATGATGCTTCTTCATTTGACACATTTAATCATTAACTAACATTAACTAATTAACCCACAAACAATGTATATTTTGGACGTTAGATGCACATGACTTGAGTAAAAGCGCCCCAAGTAACAATGACAATGTGAAATCATTGACTCATATTACCTATGGTAAGTCATTGTTTTGCAAAAATATGTTTATGTATATCTGAAGCTACACTCATCTTTGAGTAACCATTGTTGCAGAACGAACGTGCTTCAGCAGCGGTGGCAGTGCGAAAGCTGAAAATCGATATAGAAGACCATTAACAGATATTACATATAGTATGATTCAATATAAAGCAAAACGAATTAATTTTGGTTAAACTTTATTTCTTACAGTGCTGTATTTCTTTGTAGATATGACCATAAAGAGACCTGAATTAGTTTCACCAACAGTTGAAGGTGTTGCTTCCTCAAACAAAGAAAACGATAACAGTCAGATCAATCATACACAAACAGGTTCAAAGCGTTAAGATATAGTTGCAGTCTTCAAAGCTCATTTCATTTCTGTTGTTGACTTCACTGTTTTTTTATTTGTTATGCATGGATATAACAATATATTGTAAGAATCTCAAATTAATTGATGTGTACTCGGATACAATGTCTTCAATGTGTTTCAAGTCCAAATCAAAGTAATTTTTCTTCATGTCCGTCCATGTTATCTTTATCTTCTAATCACTCAAATAGTAATAGTACTCATAACTTTACAGGTATGTGGAATTTGTAATTTTGTGGAATATGTAATTTTATCATAAGCATAATAACAATAACAATATATTATCCTCATAATTTGTATGCATTGTTTTAGCTCACAATCAGTGTTTCAAATATCCTCATGGTGAGCAGTAAAATTTGCAAAGCGCATTTCATTATCTTCAATATTGACATATTTCTTGACTCATGTAAAATGTCATCACTGTCTGAAATGATGATTATTCATCTGTTAAATTGTATTGTTTTTATCTATAAGTGTCTGGAATTTCTCTTTGATAAATAGGTGAACCTTTGTTTCAAGTTCATCCAAACTCAAGTACAATTACGTGTTGTACGTCTCCAGCAGTTGTAAAGTCATCTTCTTCTATTTGTTATCAGAAAAATAAACACTATCCTTTCAATATCAGTAGTTCAGTTCAAAAGACTCTACAGTTTGAACAAATATTTGAAGAACAACCTAATGATGGTAAATCACATTGATCTGTGTTCTCTTATTGCTACTACACGTTTCATTTATTTCACAGCTTATTTGTTATAACCATTACTTTTTAAAATTACAGCATAATAATACAACAGACAAACATAGAATCTACTTTTGGATACAATTTGTACTCTAAAGTCGAACATCAAGGTGGAAGCATTTTGTCTAACTCATTTTTCGTTTCTATAAAACATTATTATCAAATGAATTATTTATTAATTTTGTCTTGAATGTAGATAATGTGGATTTTGGAATACCATCTATTGAATGTGCATACTGTTTTGCTCAAGTGTGGTATGAGGAAAGAGCTGAGAAATCAAAAAGAAGCAAGACACTTGACTTCTCTATATGTTGTCAGAAGGGTAAAGTGCAACTTCCTTTTTTAGCAAAGCCTCCACAATTACTTCAAAGTTTATTACATGGTGAAGATAGCGTAAGTACTCACTTTTTAAATAAGATCGTAACATACAACAAGTATGTTTTCTTTTACTCGATTGGTGGTAAGATTGAATCTTTAATTAATGATGGAAATGGACCTCCTCAATTCATTCTTAACTGACGAATTATCACCGCATTGGAAGTTTGTTACCAAATGATGGATCAGTTCCAAAGTTTGCACAATTGTACATCTATGATACTGAAAATGAAGTAGCAAACCGAACTTCACACTTTGGGTAAGTACAAAATTTATCTTTGTTATTAATTAAGATAAATATCATTGCCTCCATTTTAAATATTACCATTTCTCCGTCTAGGTCCACAACAAATATTCCAGCAATTGATGCTTCCTTGATTGTTGATTTGACGAAAATGATTGATGATTTCAATGTATTGGCTCAATCATTTAGAAGAGTAAGAGATTTTGTAGACGTTGATTCAAAATCAGATATAACTCTGCGACTTTTTCGTCATCGTGGAAAGGACGCTAGAGTTTACAATACACCTTCATCTGAGGAGGTAGCTGCGTTGATAGTTGGTGACTTTGATAACTTGAATGCAGGTAGAGACATAATTGTGAAAAAGAATTGCGGTGAACTTTCAAGACTACATGAAACTCACACTGCATTCATTCCTTTACAATATCCCCTACTATTTCCATATGGCGAAGATGGCTATCAGGAAGATATTCCAGTTAGCCAATCTCATAACCTTAATGCAAATCGTAAAAGAGTTCGAATTTCATTAAGGGAGTTTGTTGCTTTCCGAATTCAAGAACGACGTATAGAGTTTGGTAATGTTGTAAATGCACGTAGGTTATTCCAACAATTTGTTGTTGATTGTTATACAATGATTGAGGCTCAAAGAATGTCTTTCATAAGAGCTAATCAAAAGTTAATACGTTGTGATATTCTAAACGGAATACAAGAGGCAGTTAATAGAGGAGAAACAGATCCTTCTTCAATTGGCAAACGCGTTGTACTGCCTGCCTCATTTACTGGTAGTATGCGTTACATGTTTAATAATTGTCAAGATGCTATGGCTATTTGTAAGAGATTTGGATATCCCGACTGCTTATCACAATTACATGCAATGTAAGGTGGGATGAAGTACAAGACTTTCTTCTTCAAAGAGGGTTAGCGACCTCAGATAGACCGGATATTGTTTGCGGGGTTTTCAAAATGAAATTAGATCAAATGATGACTGATTTTAAAAAGAATAATTTATTTGGAAAAGTGAATGCAGGTTAGTAAAATTGTTTGTTGTATACTGTGAAGTATAACTGTTTTTAATTTAGTTTCATTTTTGTTAATAGGAATGTACACTGTAGAATTCCAAAAAAGGGGCCTTCCACATGCTCATATATTATTGTGGTTAGATGGTGAACACAAATTGCAGAATCCAAGCGACATTGATGAAGTCATCTCTGCTGAACTACCTCATCCGTAATTGTATCCTAAACTTTCTAAGATTGTTGAAAAGTATATGATTCATGGTCCATGTGGAGTCGTTAGAAGGAATTCACCTTGCATGAAAGAGGGTAGGTGTTCTAAATACTTTCCTAAGAAATTTAAACTTACAACCACCATTGATGAAGACGGTTATCCATGTTATAGAAGAAGAGATAATGGTATAAAAATTGTCAAAAATGGAGTAGAAGTAGATAATAGAAGTGTTGTTCCGTATAGTCCCATCCTTCTTATGCGTTATCAAGCACATGTTAATACCGAGTATTGCAACAAGTCTAATTCTATCAAGTATTTGTTCAAGTATGTGAATAAGGGCCCAGACGAGCTACACTAAATATTACAAAAACTATCGAAGATTCTACAACAGCTTGTTGATGAAATAAAAAGATACTATGATTGTAGATACTTATCTCCATGTGAGGCTATTTGGAGAATATTTGGGTTTGATATTCATCAAAGATGGCCACCTGTCCAAAGGTTGACATTTCATCTACCCTCAGAACAACCAGTTATATTTAAAGATGATGATGATGTTGAGTCGATTTTGAATAAACAACAACATGCCCAAACAATGTTTCTTGCTTGGTTTCAGGCGAATCAAGAGTATGTTGAGGGAAAAGAACTCACTTATGCTGAATTTCCAAGTAAATTTGTGTGGATTCCTCAAGAAAGAAAATGGAAGCCAAGGAAGCAAGGTTATAATATTGGAAGACTTACATATATTCCTCCTGCCTCTGGTGAATTGTATTATATGAGAATTTTGTTAACAATGCAAAGAGGATGTACAGACTCACAATTCCATAAAGACTATAAATGGAATAACTTATAAAAGTTATCAAGAAGCTCGTTATGCTTTGGGACTTTTGGCGGATGACAAAGAATTTATAGATGCCATAATTGAGACGAGTACTATTGCCTCTGGGAATGAACTTAGAAAATTATTTGTTACATTGTTGATAATGAACACAATGTCAAAACCAAATGTTGTGTGGAAATCTACTTGGAATTTGCTATCAGATGGTATTTTATACCAAAAAAGAAAGGAGTTTCGTTTACCAGGTATTCAATTTTTATGTTAGCCTATTTACTTAACAACAGCATATTGTATTAAATATAATTGTTTTATGCAGGTCTCCAAATTGATGAAGCGAATTACATAACCTGTGTCTTCGCAGATAGAGAAGTTGTTAATGGCAAATGGTAGGTCTTTGAAGAATTATGCTTCCTTACCACAACTTGATTTATCAAATTCTTACCAATTTCAGAATAGGTTCATTGTTGATGAGTTGAATTATGATAGAAAACAAATGACTGAACTCCATGAATCTTTATTTCCACCGTTGACCGCTGAGCAACTTCAAGTGTATGAAAATATATTGACAGCAGCTGTATCAGATCAAGGAGGATTCTTCTTTTTATATGGTTATGGAGGCACAGGAAAGACATTTCTTTGGAAAACTTTATCAGCTGCACTTAGATGTAAGGGAATGATTGTCCTAAATGTTGCTTCGAGTGGAATTGCTTCTCATTACTTCCTGGAGGAAGGACAAAGACACTCTACGCTTTGCATTCCCTTAACAATAAATGAGGAATCAACCTGCAATATTCCTCAAGGAAGCCTTAAAGCCAAAATTTTGCAAGAAAGTAAATTGATTATATGGGATGAAGCACCCATGATGAACCGATTATGTTTTGAAGCTTTTGATCGAACTTTGAAAGACATCATGAAAAGTAACAAACCATTTGGCGGTAAAACTATTGTCTTAGGAGGTGATTTTCGCCAAATTTTGCCGGTTGTGAGGAAGGGTTCTAAGCATGATGTTATTAAGGCAGCAATAAACTACTCAGAAACATGGAAGTATTGTAAAGTTCTTAAACTTACTGAAAATATGAGATTAAGTACAGCAAAAACAGTTGAAAGTGCTACAGAAATTCAAGAATTTGCTGATTGGATACTACACATTGGTGATGGACGTATGACTTTGAATGAGAATGGCGAAGGTTATGTTGATGTACCACAAGATCTCTTACTTGATAACAATGATAAACCTTTACTTTCGTTAGTTGAGTTTGTTTATCCTGCTTTTCTATCTAACATGATGTTTTCTGGATTTTTTAATGATGCTGCGATCCTTTGTCCAACAAATGAAGCTGTAGAAGAGGTGAATGATTTCGTTTTATCTCTGATTCCTGGAGAACAAAAAACGTACTTGAGTTCAGATTCAGCTTGCCAATCTGATCAGAATGAAGAAATTCAAAGTGAATGGTTTACACAAGAATTCCTAAATGACTTCAAATGTTCAGGGATTCCAAATCATGCTATTACCTTAAAAGTTGGTGTTCCTGTAATGCTCTTGAGAAATATAGATCAAGCAAATGGTCTATGTAATGGAACAAGATTGCAAGTTAATGTTTTGGGAGAGCACATCATTTCAGCTACAGTTATTACTGGGACAAACATTGGTGATAAAGTATTTATACCCAGAATGGATTTGATTCCTTCAGATCCAGGTTTCCCATTCAAATTTCAAAGAAGACAATTTCCTATATCATTATGTTTTGCAATGACTATAAACAAGAGTCAAGGACAAACATTAAATAAAGTTGGACTCTTTCTCCCACGTCCTGTATTTACACATGGTCAATTATATGTTGCTATATCAAGAGTAAAAAGCAAAAGAGGTTTGAAAATTCTTATACTGGATGAGGATGGAAGTGTATGCACTTCTACAAAAAATGTTGTCTACAAAGAAATATTTGAAAATCTTTGAATAATACGAGTAAGGATTCACTTATTCATAGCAGGCCTTAATTTAATAACAATACCATTATATTCAAGTTTATATTTTTAAAATTTCATTTGTACTTAATAATTGTAGAAAAATGAAGTTCATAGATTCATGTTACAACAAAATTCTTCATTCACATGTTTTGTACAACGTATATATTCTTGATATACTATTTTTATATTTTTATATACAAATTTTTATATCATAAATTTTCCAGTACACATTTACGTCATTTTTTTATTATTTTAATTATTTATATCATTTTATATGCCCGTGCATTGCACGGGTTCGGACACTAGTATGTTTAAAAGGAAAGTTTTTGAACTTGATTCTAATAGCATGATTCATTACACTATAATTCAATTTCCAAATTTCTGCTTATGCTCTTGTTTTTCTGTGCTTGTCATAATTCGGTTATTGAAAAATCAAATTTTGGATTTCTTTTTCTTTTCAAATAGAAAAAATTATAAGTTAAATATATTTAATAAAGACTCTAATGTTTTATAGATATTTTTAAAATTTTAAATAAATTGTTAAATCTAAATAATGTTAAGATTTTGTTACATAGATTTTAAATATAACAAATTTATAAAGTTAATCGATGATAAAAATTAAAAAAAAAACTAAATATTGATTCAAATTGATGGTTTGGATAAATTTGTATTAAATGAAGTTGCGAATTTAATTTTATAAAATCTAGAATAATATATACATGAGAAATTAAATTTATTGTTACATCTATATATATATATATTAATCTTAAGTTTAATAATTTAATAAATAAATTTAAATTTTTCATTACTGGAATTTTTTATATTTTAATAAAAATTTCTTATAATTTTATTAAAAATTATATTTTTCTATAATTTTTTTATAAATTTGTAAAAAAATTGTAATGTATGAGATAAGACTTAACGTAAACTTTTATAATAATTGTTAGTTACATTTAATTATTTAAAATAATGTTTTCGTTAAATATAAATTATTTATTAAATTATTCAATTGTGATGAATTATATTGATAATAAAAATTGAAAATGTATTTCAATATTCGGTCCAATAACATCATCTGTAAAATTTATTTTCACATCATTAAAATAATAAAGTGATAAACATAAATTAACTTAAATTTTATTTCTAAAAATGGTTTATTTTAAGTATATACCAATTAAAATTATTTTGATATATCATTGTTATAAAAAATGAGTTTTTTAATTTTATTTTGCAAGTAAATTTTTTTCTTGAAAAAGGGAATTTGAATATAATTATAATTAATTATTTAATTAATTTTATATATAAAGATTTTACGTAATTAAGCATTGCATATGAATTAATCTGAAAAAATGATATTATTTGAAATATTTTTTTAAAATAAGTAAATTGTAAAAAATAATCAATATTAAGACAAGGTTAGTATATTTTATTATTAATATAACTCATTACAAATGAATAATTTAATAAATTATTTATATTTAACAAAAATGTATTTAAGAAAACTAAATTTAACTAACCATTGTCATCAAAATACATGTAGAAACTTATCTCACCAACTTAAATATTTTAATATATATATATATATATATATATATATTAAATTTGAAAGTATTTATTAAACCTATCAATAATATATATCTTACATCAATTAGTTATTGTAAACAAATTATGACAATAAATTTAATTTATATATTATTCCACATTTTATATATTATGTAATTATAATTTCACTCAAATCATTAATTCAAATCAATATTTAAATTTTTATCTTTCTTATCAATTAACTTTATATTTTATTATATTAATATATATAACAAAATATTAATATTAATTATAATTATAAATTTATTTAAGTCCTTAATTACTTAATTATTTATTTTAAATTTTATAAATTTTTTACTTTTTCTTAGAAAAAAGAAAAAATGTGGTGGTTCAATTTTATGAAATCAAATTCCAACTAATTTTCCAACATAAAAAAAAAGAAAAAGAATACAGGTTAGAATTGAACTCCTGTAAATGTTTGGGTGTAGTACTATTTTATTTTGTGTTCTTATGGGACAAAATATACCTGAGACAAAATTTATTTAACTTTTAAAAAAATAATAAAATCAACGGGTTAATAATGATGTACATAACTATTAAACAAATATGCTAAAAATATGCAGGGCCACATTAATTTAAAATATTTTTATAATTTTTATTTTAATATAAGAGTTTTATAAAATGTATATTCTAATTAATATTTTTTTATTGTTAACGATAATACATATTTTCAAAATTAAAAATATTTTTTATTTTTATATCTTAATATATATATATATATATATATATTTATATTCTATAATTAAATAAAATATTAATTAAAAAGTGGATCTTATAAAAATGTTATATTGCATGAAAAATTGAAAAATAATTTTAAAAGTGATATAACATATAACTAGAAAAAATAAAATAAGATCCCACTTTATATAACAAAATTGGCAACAATAATACATAAAAATTAAACTTATAAAAAATATCTGCCAATTAAATTAAATTAAATTTCTGGCAAGTTGTCAATTTAATTTAACATCTTGAAATACACTTTTTTGTCTTTATTCGAATACTATGTTAATTATTTGTGATATTGTATTAAATATTCAAATTAATTCAAATCAAATTAAGTAATATCATTATCAATATTTTTTAACTTCTTTCAATTTTTAATATTAACACATTTTAAAGACTCTGCCCACACTAAATTAATACCTTCTCGACTTAAATATTCTGTTTAAGTTCTAATGATCATGAAAGTGTAAAATTATTTGAGATCTAATTAAAGATTATTGTTGACATGATTTTTATCTTAATTATTACACAAACTTAACAAATTTACTATAAGTCAATATATATGACTGCTGTAATAAATGTTGTAAAAACAATTTTTAGTTACATTTCTTATAATTCGTGTAAGAAATTTTTAAATGATAAACAAAATGGGATAGAAAAGTAAATAAAAAATGTTAGCAATTTAATATATTTTTCGAACAAACTCTTTATTATCGACTATAGCTTACTAAACATTATTAAATATAATAAGCCTTGCTTCTTATGTAACAAGATTCAAACACAATTCCCATAAAAAAAATTCATACGTAGTTTTCAGCATAATTTAACCAATAGTATAAAACATTAATAATATATTTTAAATTAACTCTGTATTGTAAGTTAAATTGATTGAAAATAATGTTTTTCTACACACTTATTAACTTTTATAAATATCCCTTTTTAAAGATAAGAGAATCTTTTAGATATACTCTTTCTAGTGAGTTCTTTAATTCAGAAATTAAACACTAAAGAAGAAATCTTATGTGATAATTCGATTTCTTTAGTTTAAAGAAAAATTTATTATACGATAAACAATTTTTTCCACAGTAAAAATATAAATTTCTAAATAAAGCTAAACAAATTTCTATGTAAAAATGATTTGAAATATAATTAAGTAAAACAGAAAAATTTAAAAACATGTGTTTTTTAAATTTTCTTTAATTAATCATGTGTTCTTAAGATGACATAATATGTGAGAGTATGGAGAACACACAAAATAATGCAGAAATCCATAAAAAATGGTTTAATAAACTCTTACAATGAATTTATGTCAGAAATGTCCTTTTGAATTTTAGATTATATCCATCTTTATTAATATTAATAACTCCATTTATCATTTTATATTTTCTCTATTTCTTTACAATAATGATTAAAAGTTTTTCATTTAAATCAAGAAAATTATTATTATTTCTTATTTTTAATATAATTTTAAATGAATTATTTTTATTCTATTTTCAATGTAATTTTAAGTGAGTTATCTATTATATCTCTCTCTTAATTTTCTTATTTGAATGTACAATTATATATTATTAATTTTTGTTCTCTTTATTATTATAACTAATTTTTCTTTTTTTATTTTAATTAAATTAAAAAATAATGTTAAAAAATTATACTTTTTCCATTCAAATTATAAGGTGTATTTTAAAAAAAAATTATTTTATAATATAAAATGTCTTAAAATTTCAATAATTTTTTTTATATATTCTTATTAATTACATTATTATTTGTGTTAGAAAGAGAAACTAAAAATAAAAAATAAAAAATTAATTTTTTTTTATTAATTTTACTCTTCATCTTTCACTATTATCTACTAATATTAATTTATCTTTTAAAAATTAAATTTTTTAATAGTATTCTTTTTTTAGTGTCATTTATAATTTGATGGGTATTAAACATTTGATTGAAATTTTAAAATAAAATTTATCTATATTCATTTGTAATTTGATAAAAATTAAAATTTTTAATTAAAATAATTAATAGTTTTGATTTTAAATTATTTATAAATAATTCTTAAATAAATTCAAAACTATTTGAATTATCATCTCTATCAATAAAAAATTAATTCATTTATAAAAACTTTTAATTAAATACATCTTATAATATAACATCTTAAATTTTAAAAATAACAAATGAAAAATAATATATTTTTAATTAAAAAACTGACATTTTAAAAACTGAAGTAAGTTACAATATATTTTACAGTCAATTAATAACTCCACTCACTATTTTGATAAAATACAATAATTATAGTATTAATTAACAATAAATGTGATCAAAATAGTGTGTTACAATTATTATAGCATTTTTAGCATAAGACCGATGAAACCTTTCACTATGTTTTAGGTAAGTGCCTGGTAGAATAGAAGATTTTTAAAAGTTTTATTCATATTTTTTTTCTCTAATAATAAATCTCACCTTAAGATAAATAACTTTTTTTTAGGTTTTATAGTAAAAATTTATAACAAAAAGGTAATTTTTTTATTTTTATTATCATTTAGAAGATCTTAAAATTATTGTAAAAGAACTCATTTTTTTGATGAACATGTTCTAACACACAATCTTGTTAAAAATAGATGTTGTTGAGTTAATGATGAAAGGTGGAAGATTAAGCACTACAAAGGATTGAGATTTGGTTTGAAAATATCTAAGGTGGAGTCACGAGAGCCACGTCACTCATCTGCCACTTTTGGTTCGGGCAACCATCTTCCACTCTGTATAAATGTAACTCTCTCCCACTCTTCTCTTCACCCATTCACTTCACAACTCATATATTCTGCCATTGTCTTCTTGCAGATAAGACCAACATTTTTTCCTTCAGGTTCTCTCTCTCTCCCCCTCTTCTCCCTCTCTATCTCTCTCTCTCTATATATATATATACACACACATGTATCTGTATATGTGCTTTATCTTAACATGTATCTGTCTGTATATGTGCTTTATCTCTTAACATGTATCATCACGTTTCCCATCTTTGGTATGTCTTTCACTTTTTGCATGGTTTGCGCTTTATCTTCTAACATGTATCATCAGGTTTCCCATCTTTGGTGTGTCTTTAACTTTTTACATGTGTTATGATCTTTTTTTACTTCTACACACACATGCATTTAGTTTCTCTTTTCAGATTTTTTTTGGATAATTCTTCATTAGTGGTTGTTGAAATACATTTTGGGAAAAGGGGGTGTTTCTGGAAGGAAAAGAGTATGGTGGATACACTGAAATTCTCTGGTTTTGTCTTGTTATGGAAGAATCCTAACTCAACACCTGGTGATTTTGCGTGTGGATTTTTTTTTTATGTTTAAATTTTACTTGGTCTTTGAAAAGAATATCTGAGAATTGGAACGAATTTCGTTGATATGTGGAAAAGGTTATCTCACCTTGCTTCCACTTTATTATTACACTTCTATGAAAGGATGTTTCCTTTCTCCTATCTTTTTTTTTTTAAGGATTTGGCTCTTCTTATTAAAAAGAGACCAAGAGAGTGTGTACTTTTTAAAGGGGAAATTGTGGAATCATAAATTAGGCTAAAATAGAGTTTTGGTCCCTTATTTACATTTTAGGTTCAATTTTGACCAACAATTTGGAAAGTTTCACTATTGTCCTTTGTAACAAATTGGTCATTTTGTTAGTTTTGACACTGATATGGACAACTCAATAACACAGCTACAAATTATGGGGACCAATGTGGTGAACACAGACAAGACAAGGAACCATAGTGGAACTTTTTGAAATTAAGGGATCAAATTAAAACCTGAAATGTAGATTAATGTTAATTGAAAAATGGCTCAAGTAGATTTTAACAAGTTTATATTTTTATTATAAAATCAAACATGTTTTTGGCTTTTGTCTGTACGATTAAATCAAACATGTTTTTGGCTTTTCCTTTTTCCATAAATGGGGATCGAAAGGAGTTTTTGTGAAGGACAAGCACCATGGAATACATTTCTATAAATGAGGAACAAAGGGAAACAATTTATTTTTAAAGAACTAAAAAATTGTAGAACACTAAAAGCATATTTAATTTTATATTATATATAACTGTTTTGATGATTACAAATCAGCACTCTACCTTTTTAACAGCTTTACAGTTCACTGTACATAAAATTTTATTTTTTTGTCACTGAGGATAAAACTTGTTACTATAGCCTCTAAGCAGCTCTCTAATCTGAAGATCACCCTGAAGAGCATGATTATGAAGTCAATTGAGTGACTAATTTGTAGAATTCGAAAATGAAATAAATATTTGACACTGGATCTATTGATAACTGAGTATTGAGATAGACATATTCAGACATTATTGTGCAGGTTTGTTGTAAATTAACTAACATTTTGTCTTTCAACACATGAATACTGTAGTTGTGTGAAGATGGCATCAGTGCATGCTAATGTGACATCACTTGTTTGCAAGAATGGCAACCATGCTTCTCAATCGAAATTCCCGAGTTCTACATTCTTGCCCGGGTTTGATGTTGCTGGACGTGTTTCAAGTGCTTGGAAGAAGGAACTTGTTCCATCTTCCATGGCCTTGGTACCTCGAGCCACATTAACATTTGATCCTCCAACTACCAATTCAGACAAAACCAAACAAAAGAAGCACACTGTTGACCCTGCTTCTCCTGATTTTCTCCCTCTTCCTTCCTTTGAACAGTGCTTTCCAAAAAGCACTAAAGAACACAAGTGATCTTTATCTTCCTCTTTTATTAGTTCATACAATTAGGAGAATTTAGTTACAGATAGCATGACTTTCTAAGCCTATTTTAACAAACTGGATATGGAAGATTGATTTATGATCCATTCATGCTTACAGGGAAGTCATTCATGAAGAAACTGGTCATGTGCTCAAAGTTCCCTTTCGTCGAGTTCACCTGTCTGGGGATGAAGGACACTTTGATACCTATGACACTAGTGGTCCCCAAAATATAAACCCGAGGATAGGTATGTAATACCAACATTTTTGTGCATTTATTTTACATCATGCATCTGTACTCTATATTAGATTCATTTTACTTGTGACCAATGTTGTGCTAATGACTTTTTCTTTTGCATGAACGAGATATCTATAATTCCTTTCATAAATACATTCTTAGATTTTATTATTACTGTTGTTGCTGTTGTCGTCAGTCTAGCAGAATTTGTAGATTCTCTTGATGTTCTTCAGGCAGAAAGGATTGCATAATTGTAAATGTTCATATCTGCTTTCAAAAAATTGATATGTTTTCATGGATATGATGATTAGGACTGCCAAAATTGCGTGAAGAGTGGGTTGATAGGAGGCAGAAAATAGGTCCACCAAGATTCACTCAGATGTACTATGCCAAGCAGGGAATCATCACTGAGGAGATGCTCTATTGTGCCGCTCGTGAGAAGCTTGACCCAGAGTTTGTGAGATCAGAAGTTGCCCGTGGACGTGCTATCATTCCTTCAAACAAAAAACACTTGGAGTTAGAGCCCATGATTGTTGGAAGAAACTTTTTGGTGAAAGTAAATGCCAACATTGGAAATTCGGCAGTTGCAAGCTCTATAGAAGAGGAAGTTTACAAGGTTCAATGGGCAACTATGTGGGGAGCTGATACAGTCATGGATCTCTCAACTGGTCGCCACATCCACGAAACTCGAGAGTGGATCTTACGCAACTCCTCTGTACCAGTTGGGACTGTACCTATTTATCAAGCACTTGAAAAAGTTAATGGAATTGCTGAAGATCTTACCTGGGAGGTTTTCAGGGACACCCTGATTGAACAAGCTGAACAGGGTGTAGATTACTTCACCATCCATGCAGGAGTTCTTCTGAGATATATTCCATTAACAGCAAAACGCATGACAGGAATTGTTTCCAGGGGAGGATCTATTCATGCCAAGTGGTGCTTAGCTTATCACAAAGAGAATTTTGCTTATGAGCACTGGGATGACATACTTGACATCTGCAATCAGTATGATGTGGCCCTATCCATTGGTGATGGTCTAAGACCTGGATCCATCTACGATGCAAATGACACAGCTCAATTTGCTGAACTCTTGACACAAGGAGAACTGACCCGTAGAGCATGGGAAAAGGATGTGCAGGTGATACAAATATAACTTTCTTCATAGCTTGATACTGATAATTTATGGCCAGATAAAATTATTTGTCTCTAATTTCAATTTTTATTTTGACATTACAATTTCTGCATGTATATTTATTTAATTTGTTACTTTTCGTTCTTAGTAGTTCTTCACCACGAACAATTAGGAGTTTCTAGGGATAATTCTAGTCACATTTTATTATTATTAGAACTACTCACTTCGATGGGAATAGACTAACAATCTATCTTGAAAGGTATATTTTAACTGCTGTTGAATTTACCATTGCTATGATGACTAATGAAGTTCCTAGGTAGCCACCTTGTGAAACTAAATATAATACACGATGTTTTCACGTATATAATATTCGGCGATCTTATCTATTTCATATGATATTCAGCTATCCTCATCTGACCATGTATATTACGATCAATTTATCTCTTGAGACGATGGGTGGTTATTTTTTAGCTTGAGTTACTTTACAGGTGATGAATGAAGGACCTGGACATATCCCAATGCACAAGATTCCCGAAAACATGCAGAAACAGTTAGAATGGTGCAATGAAGCACCTTTTTACACTCTTGGTCCTTTAACAACTGATATTGCCCCTGGCTATGACCACATTACCTCTGCAATCGGTGCTGCAAATATTGGGGCGCTTGGTACAGCTCTTCTCTGTTATGTGACTCCAAAAGAACACCTTGGGTTGCCAAACCGGGATGATGTTAAGGCTGGAGTTATAGCTTACAAGATAGCATCTCATGCAGCTGATTTAGCCAAAGGTCATCCACATGCTCAAGCCTGGGATGATGCATTAAGCAAGGCAAGATTTGAATTTCGATGGATGGACCAGTTTGCTTTGTCATTGGATCCAATGACAGCCATGTCCTTCCATGATGAAACCTTGCCATCAGATGGTGCGAAAGTGGCCCATTTCTGTTCAATGTGTGGCCCTAAATTCTGCTCTATGAAGATAACAGAAGATGTGAGAAAGTATGCTGAGAAATATGGGTATGGAACTGCTGAGGAAGCTTTGCAGCGTGGGATGGATGCTATGAGTGCTGAATTTCAAGCTGCCAAGAAAACTATCAGTGGGGAGCAACATGGTGAAGCTGGTGGAGAGATTTACTTGCCAGAAGCTTACGTAAACTCCAAGCAGAGGTGAGCCTGGATAAAATGTTTTAGTTTTTTAATAAGATGTGCCTTTTCTCATTTCATTTGACATGGATTATAATGGCATGTGCCTTTAATATGCTTGTAAGAAACTTAATCTAAGTACAAATCTCATTAAATAATAATCCACATTATTGCACAAAGTATTGGTCTCCTTTCCTTTAGTGCCTACAACATGAAGCACCATCCTGTCCTGCAGAATTTTGATATTTCCTCTTAGAAGCCTATTTAATTCATGTCATTTAGCAACCATACAGTTGCATCAAGGCTCACCCTCTAATATCATAATGACTAAACTATATTTCCACTTTCCTTGTTCATCATATACTTTTATGACACTAAATTACCAAGTAAATTCATGTCATAATAAATTTGAATTAGTTTATGCTCTAGTAGTACTTCTTAAGTCTCAACTATAAGAAACTTCTGACCTTTGATGGTGCTTACACCCTGGTTGGGTAGGGGGAATTAAACCTACGGCATCTTTATCACACCTGCGTGCTGTGCTGGTGCTGGTGCGAAGTGAGCTACAACTAGCACCATATCACTTTTCCCTTCTCATGCAATTATACACTTTTCCACCCTCAAGCAATTACGCACACTGAATACCTCACTGTTATGAAAATGTTTGTCAATCATTTGCCTTGTCTACGTGTTTGTCAGTTGAAGATGAAATATCTTATGCATATTATTTTGCAGGACTACATAAATGGGGTAAATCATTTGGAAGAACTTGGAGCTAGCCTCCCAACTGGCCTTTCAGGGTGGGAACGCATATTCAAGCAGTAGGAGTAGGAGAATAAGTTCTGTTTGTAGACCGCGTTTATGAACTTCATCTTTAGTCAACTTTTGTTTGTTATCCAATTCTCAGCAATAAATTGCTCTAGTATCATGCTAAATACCATCTTTATCTTTTGAGCCATTTTATTAACACCCGAGATGCACCAGGGGTGCCTGAATCTGTATAGGCTATGGCTATCAAGCTAGGATGCTTGCAGATCAGGCTGAGACAGTCCCTTTGAACCTGATCAGGGTGATGCCTGGGCAGGGAGCGTGCGTGCATTTTTCTCTTTTGATGCTTCTGCAGGAAGTGCGCGTTGTATACGCGGTTTGGACTAGCTAATACTGGGAAGCAGCAGATACAGCACTTCGGCCATGCCATTTGGCCACGGTTAGAAGTAGTTAAAAATGAAGAATACTACTGCATGATCTATATTAGTAGTATACTATTCTTAGATTCAAGATCTTATAATTCAGCGTAAAATCCACCTTCATATGAGAGAAGAAATGCTAGCAACACTTTTCAACAATTTTTTATTATCAAGGGAATCCATGTGGGTCCTACTATTGTAGGTCTATTTTTCAAGTAGTTTTAGTCTCTTATTTTTTAGTGAGTTTCGTATGGATTTTACTAAAAAAATAAAGAATGTTTTTTCAAATCTCCGATGAGACAAACATGCTAGTTATAATCAAGCTATGTCTTGAGCAAGATTGAATATTATGCAGAAGACTTGGGGGAAACAAAGAAAAGTAAAATGTTGCTAGCATTTCTTTTTATGAAAAATAAAGTTTTCACTAATGAGATCATCAGACTGCAAGTACAATCACTACTTGACATTATTTTGGTTATCTCCTCCCATGCTTGACCTTGAAATCTGACAAGCAAGGTCAGATTGAGAAAACTAACAATTGAAAAAGTTCAAAAATGTATATTCTAGTTTTGAGAATAACTTGATGGATATAATCATTCATACTCTTGGCACTTTTGCAGACAAACTCAATCTAACTAATCTCCCCCTCAATTGAATTGAATAAATATGAAATGTGTGTTTCTCTTTAACTGGAAATGAAGCTCTGGACTTAGATGGATTTATTTAGTAGATATTTTCATCACCAATACTAGGGATATTATCGGGCCTGATGTGGATATTGCCACTCTCCAATACTTAGTCTTTATTCCGAAAATGTCTCATGTGGACAGAATTGAGCAATTTTATTTATTTGCTCCAAAGTATTTGATAAATAAAATTATCTTTGACAAACTATTTCAATAGAGTGAAAATTATTTATATCCGATTATAAAATATAAAAATAAAATAGTTTCAAAATTTGTTAAAATTACAAAATATAATTTTAATAAATGATTTAAAAATTAAAAATATATTTAATCTTTAAAATTATGATAAAAGTTTTGATCGGTAGATTGATATAGATAACCCCTTCTATTATCCTCTACAACAAAGATTTTGTTTAAGGGAGATAGAATGAATCACGATGTTTGGCTGAAATATCTTCTTAGAACATATTTATTAGAGTCACCAAGTTGAAGTTATAAACTTAAGAATAGAGTTTAATAATAATCTTTTATTTGAATATTATTTGTTTGTTTCAATCTATAGCAGAAAAAAATAAAAATTGCCCGATGTGTTCCGAGTGATTTGGGAGTCATTGTTAACATGTTCATTCACAACTTTCAGTGTGTTATTCCTGAAATTTTAAGAGACTGGTTCTGTTCTATCTTTCGTGATATTTAAGACATGGTCATCTCCATCCAACCAACCAATGAAAAATTAGTTTGGAAACACTCTTCTTCTTAAAAACTTTCTTTTAAAGAAGCTTATTTTTTTACTAAAATATCGTTTCCCCCACTGTTTGCTTCAAAATTCTGACTTGCTTAGATTCCTCCATCTGTATCTTTTCTGGTTTGGCGCTTTATTCAGGCAAAATTAGAGGTTGCTCCATCTCCATTTTGTGTAGCCTTTATCAAAATTATTATGAAATCACTTATAATCTTTTTCCTTCTTTGCTCATTCTCTCCAAGCATTTGGAGTTGGACCCATGGTCTTTTTTTCAGTAGAAATATCAACATGTAATTCATATATGAACTTAAAATTAGACACCTCATTAAAATTTAATGTTCAAGTCATCGTTGTAATTTTTTGTTTTGTGTAATGTATTGAAATGAGTAAATTATTTTCAAATAATATTTTATGTTTATGGGGGAATTTTGGTAAGGGTACACTTTCAAGTGTGAATCTTATATGAAGTGAAATTGGATTCAGATTTTATAGGTTAATTTTATCCTTGAAAAAAATATGATTAAACAATATTAAAATGACCATTTACAATTTTTAGTAGAGATGAGTTCTTGGTAAAGATTTTGAATGTTCTTACTTATGACATGCCAAAAGAAAAAAAGTTGAATCTTTTAAACCAAAATTATTCCTACTTTGTTTAATTTTATCACTCAACCGAGATACCCTCCACCTGAATTTTTCTTGCATGGATACCTACCTTACGAACACGAAGGTTTCATGTGGGACCCACATAGGTATGTCTTTGCCCAAGTAAAGCATCATGAAAGTGTTCTCTACAATGTTTGACTGCATAGTCAATGGTGCAGTGCATCAGAAACAGAAAATAGAGAGCAAGTGTATCTGCTTAGTTTTGTTTTTACCCTTTCACCCCGCATCACGTATTCCTCTTTTCTCAACTTCTTAACCCACCTTGTTGCTACACACCTTTGCATCTTTGACACAGCTTTCTTATGACATACTTACTCATATCTGAAACACACACATTATGAACTTGTCTCAGGATTGAGATTATTTCTGGCTTTCAATAAATCCATACACCATCTCAACCATGAAAAAAATTTTGTTCAGTAGCCAAAGAAATTGTGAACACCACTACATATATATGATTCCTTGGATTGAAGACTTGGCAGTTTCATAGTTACATAATTCTTTCAGTAACGAAGTATAAAGACTAGTAATCTCGTAATTAAATAATTTTTTAGATAATCTGATGCAACGTGTATCAAATTAACTGCATCACAAATGACACCAGATTCTTTTCAAAGGAGATCTTGTTATGATAATGTAAAAAATGATGAATTTGAACCTATAATACGTACACAAACTACAAACTTGTATCTTTATCATATACTTCATCATCAAAGGTGGTAAAGGTATAAATACTTAAATCACTACATTACGTTCAAAAGGCCAAATACTTTTCAAAAGTATTGTTATAATCATGTAAGAAGTCAAGAATCATTTAAGGACACACACATAATGAACTTGTACCTTTATCACATATCTCCTTGTCAAGATACTTGATAAAAAGATAAATACGCAGTTCATAACTTTTTAATCACATGATAATTACAAAACCTTTACCAAATACCTGGTAACTACGGTTAGTTTCCTCACTCAAGCACACAAGACCTTCCTTATTTCAAATTTCCAACCTTTCCAACAACTATGTTGTTGGGTCCTACCTACAATTCCTTTTGTCTGTTACCACATCACTTCTCGCATACACTCTTTCTTGCTTGTCTACCTCTTTTGTATATAATACTATGATAATTCAAAGAAAGAAAAGAGAAACACTCAATGAGTCACACAGGCTGCTTCTTTGAGAACACAAGCTTGTCCTGGAGAAAGAACACCAGAAGATCATCTACAAACAAGCATGGGAGGAGCTGCAAGTTCAGGATTCCTTGGCAGTCTGACTTTTCCCCCATTGAGTTTCTGAAGGTTGTTGCAGATAAAGTGACAAAAGCTATATGCATGAAGTCGGCGAGAAAATTTTCTAACCGAGGTTCATCGGGAAGATCAAAACCAATTGGAGTATCTGTTGATTATTATAGAACAGAAGCCGTTGAGGACTGCATTGAGTTCATCCACACCTCCTTCTCTAGATCAAATTCAGTAACCGCAACACCAGGAGAAGATTTTTCACGTACTTTTTTGAAAAACTTTGAATCATAGACTATAAATAAAAGATTTAGGAGTCCTTGATGCTATATTACACTGTCTATTCTCTTGAATGTGTTCATGTTTACAAAATAATAATGATGTCGCCGGAAGGTTATTGTTTGATATATATAATATATGTGTAGTATGTCTCTATGCAAACATAATCGGTTGTGTGTTCTTTTGATGAGCTTCTAACAACATGCATTTCATTTCAACTGAAACAGCTTTCGATATACTTGCATTGGTTCTTTCCTTTTAGCATTTATCTTTAATACTGATATATTATGCACAATGTCACAACGGTTAATGAGAATCTTATGTTCAACCGTGCACATGCCTAATTAGCAATATTTGTTTAAAACCATTTAGTAGGTCGTTCACATTTCGTTTCATCTCTGGATCTTTAAGAAACACCTAACCTTACTTTTCATACATTGTATGGCAGTAAATTAATAGTTTCATACCATTTGCAAATTAAGTAATGGTCTTACAAGAATCACTAATGGTTCTTGACAATCTTGAAATCTGAATGGTTTTGTTGTGTTCATTTTGCAAGAGGTGATAGTGCTACTGTGGAGGTTATCTGACTCCAACGTTAGAGTCTAACCTCTAATAGAAGGTTAAATATGTTCCAAGTCCATGGGATAGCAGCTATTTAAGGTTGTAACTTCCAACTTGGGTCAATCCCATTAATCATTGGAATTTGACAACATGTACTGAATGGCAAGTTAATATTTTGGAATCATTAACAAACAAAACAGAATATAATCGTTTATTTTCTTGAACAGATCTCCTACAACACAGAGCAACAATAATAACATGAAGTTTAAGCTTATCATGTAATTTTAATAAGGGTCATTTAAAATGAAATATTAATACTCTGTATTTGATTTCATTGAATGTTCATCTTGGCTGCAAAATCTATAAACTCTGCCTTTTCTGTTGTAAGAAACACAAAGAAACGGGGTGGGCTAGTCCTTGTATGTTGTCACACACTACTTCACACTTTATCTTCTTTCCTTGTCATCTTCATGATGAAAGGAGCTTTTCTATTTAAAACATTGGAATTTGTATGACATTACCATTTACCAAGAACAAGGCACAGCTCTTAACTTAAAGGCCTAAAGCAGTAAGTAAAGTAAATAACCAAAAATATTCAAATATATCCAAATTGTTAACAGATTGTACCTGGTTGGTAACTGATCCAAAATGAATCGATATAATTCTGTAAATACAATGACCCAGAAGAGCCAAACATAAAATATTCCATAAGATCAAGAGATTGGAATCTAAGTGGACGAGACAACAATGCATGCGTTTGAGAAGACAGGTAAAATAAATGTAAGGTAAATCACTGCTTCAGTTCTTGGCAAAGAGGCCTCCAAAGCCTCCTTTCTTCTTTTGTGGAACTGCCACAGAGTTCTTGCGGCCAGTGGAGGTGGTGCCTCCATTCTTCTCCTCCACCTTCTTCAGGATAGGATCAGTCTCTAGCAATTGGTCTTCCTTCTGCAACCCTCCAAGGATCCAATCAAGAAAACCTTTCTCCTCTTTGCTTCCACCAGCACCCTTTGCAGCAGTGGCTGCAAAAACTCTACCAGTGGCTGGAGCAAATGACATGATGATAGAAGCCATGTTCCAAGCCAATGAATCTACCACTTGTGTTAGTGATTGGAATTCAGAAGACAAATGGGGTGAACAAGTCTTGTTGAAACTTTAGAATAAAGTGTCTATGTGATGATAATATATATCATCTCTAGTGGCTGCACCTCACAAGTGAATGTGAGCCGTTGGATTGAGTTATAGCTGATGATATGGGACACTGTGGCACGAGTTCTCCACAAGTGTCTTATCTTGATAGTGGCTAATTTTTTTGGTACATAATTTTCTTCAGAAGAAGAGCAAAATTATGCATGGCAAGTTGAAGGTTCATCCTCACCTGGTGAGGCTGTGAATTTGACGTGTGGATGCACCATATCCATTGCCTTTTCTCACCCTTTTTGGGTTCAAACATTGTCTCCCTGTACCGGCCATTGGACACTTTCCTGTTTTTGGTCACAATCCGCTGGAGGTAATTCTTAATACACCTCTCTATTTTCTTCCTGCACCCCCAAAATTTTCAAAATATCAAAATTATTTCCAAAATTTTTTGGATTAGTTTTCGAATTCTAGAATCTAGAAGTTAAAAGTGTTTTTCAGATTCTAGAATTCAGAAATTATTTTTTTGACTTTTGAATTGTAGAATCTAAAAGACAATTTTTTTCATTAGACAATTCAGATTGTATAATTCGAAAATCATGTTTAATCAACAAATTTTTTCTTTTGGATTAAACAATCTAGAAATTATTTTCAAATCCAGAAATGACTTCCAAATTATATAATCTAGAAGTCATTTTTGAATTCAGAAATGACTTCTAAATTACACAATTCGAAAGTCATTTTCGATTGTATAATCATGAATATGACTTCGGTCTTTACGGGATTACACAATACAAAAAGAAAACCGACATAAAGACATAGGGATGTAAGGATAATCTGGTAATTTTGATTGTGTTTTGGAGGTACAGGAAGAAAAGATGGAGGTGCAGGAAGAATGATCCTCCGCTGGCCACTTGAAAATGGGCCTCTATTAGCATGAGATTTTATCTTTCTCACTACATGTTTTTCTTCTTACACCTCCTTATTTCTTTTTAATTTCACCTTTGTTCTTCTCTTTTTTAAGCATATAATCATTCTGGAGTACACATTCCTAATATTAATGTCTTATCCATAATTATGTAAATGTAAAGAATAGTTGAGTTTTTGTTTTTTTATATTATAGGGAGATGTAGGTGTTGAAGTATTTTAAACTGGTTATTTTGGAACACTTTTTTAAATTTCTTAATCTGAAATATGTTTTTGGATTACAAATTCTCAAAACATATGTTACATTGGATAATTAAAAATAATTTAGAAGTTAACATTGAAAAAAAACATAAAAAATAAAAAAATTATGAAGGTGCAATTAATAATAACAGGTGCTGGAAACAAAAGCTTTACAAATTCAGCCAAATTACAATGAAATGAAAAGGATTTTACAGGGAATAAGGTTATGATTTTAATGAAATATAATTTTTTTACATTTTTTTAGTTTAACTAAATTTTGGTACTTTGATGGGTAGATTTTAAGTATACGAGAGTTTATAATGGTTTAAGCGTATAAAATAGTAGAAGAATTTAATTGTAATTAATAATTGAAAAAGATTAAATTAAAAAAGGGTTATCAACAAACCAAATTTTCATTTATTATTAACCATTTCACGTTCACTAAAAATAAATTAATTTAAAAACAAAATATAATTAATTATTATAATAATTAAATTAAAAATTATTTATATTTAAAATAAGTTTTATTATAATAAAAATTATATTTTTTAGTGGTTATTAATTTAAAAAAAATGAAATTAATTTTTATATAATAATAATTAAATTAATTTTTAAATTAGAATCTAAATTAGTTTTTAATATTAATTATTAAAATTTTAAATATATACTAAATTAGATTTTAAATTAATTTTAAATTTAATTAATTATCAATTTTATTATTTTATAGATTAATAATATGATTGATAAGAGTAATTTTTTTTAATGTTAAATCTAACTATCTCATGATATGCTTCTATATTAGAAAATTACTAATCTTACGAAAATAACTTAACTTGTAAGTTTAAGTTTTCTATATTATATGAAATCTAGAACACATATTCCTCCTGACGTTGAAGATTAGAAAATTTAAACAGAAGTTTGAAAGATTGAACAATTTATAAGTAATTGGATAGCAGTTCAATAAAGTGGTTCATAACTTCAATAACAATCGCACTAACTTTAATACTATCTAAAATATTACTAACAGCTAGTAATAACTTTGTATTATGTAATGTATTTGAATTACATTTAAACTTAAATTTAATTAAAAGTAACTAAGTTAATATTTAGATATTTTTATTTTAAAAGTATTTTTATTAAAATGAAACTTGCTTTGGTTACAATAATTGAAAATATTTTTAAATATATAATTACTGTAATAGATAAAATTTTATAATATAATATAAATATTATTTATTTTATTGTTTTTAAAATATATTTAAATTAATAATATATTATTATTAATAAAAAATATGATAATATTATAAATTAAATTATAAATATATTAAAATATTTTAATAATAGTATTGATTAAAAATAGTAAATTTTATAAATCTTAAATTATGATAGGTGGAAACCTGTTGTTGAAATAATATTATTAACTTAAAAATATTAAAAATTCATTTAACATAGAAAAAAACAATCAATAACATAATGGTATAATGTTTGGTGATTCAAAACCTTAGTTAAAATATACACACGTCAATCCAACAAACATATCTATAGTAATTAGAAACATACCTCGTCCAGAATATAATTAAAAATTGATTTAATTTTTTTAGAATGAAACAATTTGATTGATTTATAATTTGGAACTTTATAATTAAATTTTATTGTATAATGTACTATATAATATATGTAGGAGAGGAAAATATAATATATTTTTAGTTTATGGTTACAAATATATAATTGTATTCTTATAAAAAAAAATCAAAAGCAAAATAAGATGTTATTGATAAAAAAATCATACAAATTTATTTTAATGATAAATGTAAACAAATTATATATATAATATTATATACAATATCAAAGAGAATAAATATTTAATTATAAAAGAGTATAAAATAAAATTATTTATCTATAAAATTAGGTAGCTATATAAAAAAAGTAAAATCAAATATATATATATATATATATATATATATATATCAATAAAAAATATAAATAAAATAACAAAAGAGACTGAGACCAAATCTGAACAATTAATTTATTTTGTTTCAAATTTCTTTTATATTCAAAATGAATGTATATAACTTTTATATTTAATTGAGATATATGTTTATTCAAAAGCAAACCAACCTATAATGCCAATACACTATAGTAGTTATTAGTACTATTTGCAGAACAAAACTCGTCTACTCAAAATTATAGCATCCAAAATCTAAAACATTCTCACGACTGTTGTATAATATTTTCCTGCAGTGGTACCACTTTTAAATATAGTTTTTCGCTTACCAGGTTTTACAGTTATACCTGGTATTGTAGCATACAGATATATTGTTCTGAGTTGCAATTTATGTTATAAGCATCTTATGATATGAAATATATTTATTAATAAAAAATTCTGTCAAAATTAATGAAATAATGTAGTTGCATTTTTAATCTACAAGATTAAAATCTGAAATTTTTTAAGAAACTCAAACCTAAATTTAGCCAACTACATGATAGTGAGTTATAACTTGCTACTGTACCAAAATTTAACCACACCGTTAAATATTGAATAGATGAATTAAATTAGTATGAAAGAGGAGCATGTGGTGTGAGAATAGTTTTCTAAAACCATAGTTTTGTGAAACTTGTTAGGTTGAGAAAAAGAAAAATGAGAAGGGCTAAAGGAGAGGCTTCTGAAGTGTTTCCAAAGGTTTCCACTCTGCACTCAGAAGAATTAAGACCGTGAACTCTGTTGGTTTTTCTACAAATCCATAGACTTCCATATTTGTTCTCAAAGTTTGTAGCAAACCCTTTTTCTCTCTTTGGTTAAACCATCCCTAACTACTCTTTCTCTTGCACTCTACACTGTATTCGGCTCACAAGAATACCAATAAAAGATAGGACTTTGGCATATTTAATGGCCATGCATACAGTAGAAAAATTAGGTAAAACTGTGTACTTACTTTGCTTTCACTAACACATATTTAAAACTTATGGATATTGGCTGGAATACCAGACATTAAAGTTTAGTTAGGAACAAAATGTTGGTGCGTATTTCAAAAGGTTAAGTATCACTTTTATGTGACTTATTATGCTTTCATAATGTATTTTTTAGTATAATGGAAAATAAAAGAAAAAAAGAAAGAAAAAAAAGGCCTAGATTAAACTCCTTTCCGATCTATATTTTTTATAGTGTTTGAATGAGTACTTTTTCTAGAGTATTTATAAGAATTTTAAAATGTTTTTATAACAAAATATATAGTTTAAGATCATTTTTTAAAAAATTTAAATTTTAAATTTTTATGAGCATTTGAACATTTTTATTGATACATTGTTCATTTAGTTGGTAAGAAGAGTTGATAACTTAGTCGAAATTTGGGTGTAGTCAACTCAACATTATTTTATCAATTGATTGGAAGGAATTTTATTGATGTTAAACTAGGTCATGATTATTTTTTTAGTCAAAAATTAGAAAAGCAACATAGAAATTTCTTTATCAACATTAACATAATGTCTTTTTTATATTAAATATTTTTTTAATTGCCAACAACTGATAATATTTTAAAATAATTGAGGTTATTTATGAATTAATGTTAATTAAAAAAATTTCAACCAACATTGACACAAACTATTTTTCAGTGGATGTTAGCTTGAGTTTCTTTTATCGATGATGATGAGATTTTTTCGTAAGTTTAATAATTTAATCTTAATTTTAACCAAATTAAGCACCTTATTCATAGTTGTTTAGATAAACAATTTTTATACAATTATAAATAACTTTAATATTATATTATCTTATTTTAAATAATTTTTAATAATTATGATAAATATTTTCATTAGAAATACTCTAATTAACTTGTATAATTAATTTAAAATAAAATTGAAGATTGAAATTAAAAAGAAATTAACTGGATCTCTAATATATATATATATATATAAAAGAGGATATAATTGGAACATTTTTATAAATATTAGTATGGATTTGAGTTGAAAATAAAATAAATATTGTTTGAAAAATTTTGCTAATCTAAAATTTAATGGTTGAATCAAAAGATAATTCATAGAAACTCTTGATTACGTAATGAATGTCAGGATCGAAGTAAAAAGGTATGGCCCATTAAGCATTAAAGATATAATTTTGTCCTCAAGAGTGAAGAGCATAAACTATATTAGATATAAAAGAGTGGATAGAACTAATACTTAATATATTAGAATAGCCAATCTAGTAAAGTTTTTATGACTAAAAAAATCACTGGGAAACCCTTCTCTCACAGGAGAAGCTGCACATATGCGTGGATGTTTTTGATTTGCTTGGGCGTCACAACGCAAACACAGTTTCTATATCAACCTAACACCGACTCTTTGAATCCAAAAAATTCCAAACCACCTCTCCTAAACCTTTCCCATTATATCATCGTATAAACATATATAAATCCCCCTTCAGTCACTTCAAACTTCAAACTTCAAACTTCAAACCCCATTTCTTACAACTCACCAAAACATCCTAACATGGTGCAAATGGATACACTCCCTCTGCTCCTAACCCTAGCTTCTGTTCTTTTATCCACATATTTTCTTTGGTTTTATTTCTTGGCTCGAACCCTAACGGGTCCAAAAATGTGGCCCATGCTTGGCAGCGTTCCAGAATTATTGGTGAACCGGAATAGGGTTCATGACTGGATGACTTCAAACCTACGCCAAACAGAAGGTGGTTCAGGTTCAGCCACTTACCAAACATGCACTCTCTGTCTCCCTTTCTTTGCCCGCAAGCAGGGATTCTTTACCGTCACTAGCTGTCCTAGAAACATCGAACACATTCTCCGAACAAGGTTCGACAACTATCCTAAAGGGCCGCGCTGGCAGACGGCGTTCCACGACCTCCTAGGGCAGGGAATTTTCAACAGCGACGGTGAAACGTGGCTCATGCAGCGGAAAACCGCCGCGCTCGAGTTCACCACCCGAACCCTAAGACAAGCCATGGCTCGGTGGGTGAACCGGACCATAAAAAACAGGCTATGGTGCATTCTGGACAAAGCTGCCAAGGAAAAGGTATCAGTGGATCTGCAGGACCTTCTTCTACGTTTAACCTTTGATAACATCTGTGGACTCACCTTTGGAAAAGACCCCGAAACTCTCTCACCGGATCTCCGTGAAAACCCCTTCACTGTTGCCTTTGACACTGCCACTGAAATCACCTTGCAAAGGTATACATACACCTGAACCCTTAATTTTTTGCTACACTCCATGCTCACGTAATAATAGTTTCTTCTAATTTTTTCATTTAAGAACTTTTCATGAGATACCACAATAGCTATGATATCATAAATGACAATTATCAATTAAATTATTATTTTTAAAAAATGTAAAAACAATTTTTTTACATATTTTATTTTCTATACTTTTTACATTTTTTATCCTTGTATTATTAGACTTTTGTACCCTGGCATAATATGGAGATTCGAGAAGCTTCTTGGCATTGGTAAAGAGAAGAAATTGGAGCAGAGTTTGAAGATCGTCGAAACTTACATGAACGACGCCGTTTCAGCTCGCGAGAAATCGCCTTCCGACGACTTGATATCGAGGTTCATGAAGAAGCGCGACGCCGCCGGAAAGCCCTTGAGCTCCACCGCACTGCGTCAGATCGCGCTCAACTTCGTCCTCGCCGGCAGGGACACGTCGTCGGTGGCGCTCAGCTGGTTCTTCTGGCTCGTCATGAACCACCCCGCCGTGGAGGACAAGATACTCGCCGAACTTACGGCGGTGCTTCATTCCACTCGTGGCGACGACCGGCGGAGGTGGACGGAGGAGGCGGTGGACTTCGAGGAGGCGGAGAGGCTGGTTTACTTGAAAGCGGCGCTCGCGGAAACGCTGCGTTTGTATCCGTCGGTGCCGGAGGATTTCAAGCACGCGGTGGCGGATGACGTGTTGCCGGATGGCACGGTGATTCCGGCTGGTTCGACAGTGACGTATTCGATTTACGCGATGGGGAGAATGAAGAGTGTGTGGGGAGAGGATTGCATGGAGTTTAAACCGGAGCGATTTTTATCGGTTCAGGGAGACCGGTTCGAATCGCCAAAAGACGGTTACAAGTTCGTTGCGTTTAACGCTGGACCGAGAACCTGCTTGGGCAAGGACTTGGCTTACCTGCAGATGAAATCTGTGGCTTCAGCTGTTCTTCTGCGTTACCGGCTGTCGCCGGTTCCCGGTCACCGAGTGCAGCAGAAGATGTCGCTCACTCTCTTCATGAAGAACGGGCTTCGTGTGTTCTTGCAGCCTCGTCAGCTTCAACCACATACTGCCACGTCAGCATAAAAGGAAGGGGTGTTTTGGTCATGCACAGTGTAAAGGGCAATATTGTCATTCGTTGTTACACATGTCAATTTATTTGTGTTTTTTATTTGTACGGCAAAAAGTCAATCGTTTGTGGTTTGGTCTTGTTGGTTGGGTTTACCTTTACAGTTGTTGGAAAATGGGTTTATATATTCTTATGTCGTTCATCAATAATATGAAGGAAAAAATTTCATGAATGTAACTTCTCATTTTAACTATTGAAATACTTGCTTGTAAATTTAATTTAGCCACTAGAGGGAGCACCTCTTTCAAACATTTTAATGTGCATGGTAGATACCCAAACTTACCAATCCTATTCCTACGCTTTAGTAAAATTGGTTGCTCAACAGGACATTGGTGTTTATATTTCAATCAAAAGTCATATTTGGTGAATAATTTTGTTTTATATGATTAAAAGTTGGGGAAATTCAATTGAGGTGACAACGTGATTATCACACCTACGAATTTCTGAACTTTAAATATTCTGTAAGCATTTTCAGTGTACTTTTTTTTCATCAAGCGTGAAGTAATATTGTATTGTGCAAATATATTAGTGGTGTCTTTCTTTTAATGATGTTCTTAGACATAAGCTTTTATATTTTGTGTTAACTATTTGTAAGTGTTGGATTTCAATGATCTGATATTTAGACATTTAACAATTTTATATATTTCATTAACATTTCTCATTTCTCTTTCTTTAAAAATTCAATAATTTCCTAAAACAAAGTGATCAGTAATATTCAAATTAAGTTTTTAAACTAAATACATTAACAAGTATTAATTATTGTAATTTTTTATTTTAAAATTTAAATAAATTACTATCATAATGTTAGTTTTGTATCAATTGTTCAAATAAAGATATTCATGCATAAACTGAGGTAAAAAAGACCAACGTAGGTCCCAACGACAAATTCATCTCAAATAGTTTTGTATCAATTGTTCAAATAAAGATATTCATGCATAAACTGAGGTAAAAAAGACCAACGTAGGTCCCAACGACAAATTCATCTCAAAACTGATTGAGATTAAAAAAAGTTATCAAACATCTATTTAAGTCACCCCAAAAATTGAGATAAAGTGAAACTTCTCAACACCTTTAACACTAAGAAAGGATAACACGAAGAGTTGATGCCCATACGAAAAGAAATCGAAGCATTCACCGGTTCATTATGGCATGTAATCTGCAACACTAATTACCAACTTATTTGACCAAAAGAAGCTAGCAAAACTGGCAGATATGAAATTGGAATGCAAAATAAGCTTGATGAATGATACCACATAAATCACTTTTCTTGATGAATTGTTACAAAATTGACGTGTTGATGTGGAAATAATATTTACAAGTATGACTTTAAATTAAGCATCTACAATGATCTTCCCACCAAAAATGGGAAAAAACATAATGAGAGTAGAATCTAAACCTTTTTCCCTTGATAAAACATCAAGGACTAAATTATGCCAATTCATCTTTCAAGGACACATTTTCATCCCTCTGATCTATGTTCAATGCTCCTCTGTCCATCATAAATTTACCATTACGTGAGGCCCAAAAGCCTAAGATAAATGGGTTGCTTTTTAATTAAACTTCCTATGCTTGTAGCGCTTCTTCTGTGGGGAAGTACTGGAGAATTATCTATACATGTGGCATGACAAGTACCAATGATCAACAAGAGTAAGTTATTCCAAGACCTTTTCACCAGTTGAAAAAAGATTAAACACCACAGTTCCAACCAAATACAACCCAACTGAAACCTTGAAAACATCATCCCAGGAACCTGAAAATATTCAAAGAAAACTAAGTATTATACTCTTGTTGTCTCATCAGATTTCATTGAAGTATTAAGCACCAGAAGTTATGCTACAAAACTAACAGGAGGGTGGATATTTTATAAAATTAACAGTAGTTTAGAACTTTAATTACATGACCACTGATCTCCATTTAATTTAAAGCACAAGGAAATGAATTTTCTCTTCGGAAAAGAGGGAAAACCAAATAAGATGAACCTCAGTTTAACTCATGTTATTGCTTACAAAGCTTCAACATTGCGAAATCTGCTAAATGTCAAGGCCAAGATGTGCTCAAACCACAGGCTTGATTTTATTTTGTACTTCACTTTATTGATTGGATTCCATTCTCACCATCAAAATGAAAACATAATGAACCATGCTGTTGGAAAAATTAAATGATTGAATAAAAGAATTCTGGGACAGTAATCTAGAATACATTATGAACACATAACCATGTTGCTAAAATTATACCAACAACAAAGGGCTCACTTAGACTCTTCAGAGATTGTGCACCATAAACATATGCTCAATCTTCAGTATCAAGAGTAATAAAATCATCATGATATTTCACTTAATAGCTTAATCTTTCAAGATACTAATCGTTGACATTCAGTCACCAAGAAAATATGAGCAACAAATACTCACCATGCTGCAGAATGTAACCTGTTGCTGCTGTTCCAAAGACACCAGCCAATACTCCAGCAGTATTCGATAGACCAAGCAATATCCCCTAAGGATAAAAAGAGGAAATAAATATAATTTTTTTTTACCTTTTTGCTTCCCAAATGACAACTATTTAACCAACTAATTGTGAGATGACTATAGATGGACATAAGAATATTTCTTAAATATAGAATTCCAAATTGCAGAAAAATATAAGTACAATAAATCCACTTACAGAATATCGAGGTGCAATATCTTGATGGTTTGAATACAATCCGGACTGAGAGAAAGCATCAGTCCCCTATTCAGGAAGAATTTGAAACAAGTTATGAAAGAGAAAACTCCTAGAAGCAAATCCCTCAGGGCACCCAAAGCAACCAAAGGGTAGAGAAGATGAAGAATAAGGGTAAATGGAATGAATGGATGAATGAACCAATACTTTCCAACTTCATACGAAGATTGGCAAAATTATAATATGTAGTTATACTGTTTTAAGAGAAGTTTCAAGACACTGTTGTCCAGAAAATTTACATTAGCCAGCCAAAATTTCAGATTGTGCAAACTAAAAATAGTGATATAATATTTAACTCGATTAAGAAAGTTTATACAAATATTGAGTAACTTTATCCAGAAATATACAAGACACACAAATATCAATGGATTTTATATTAGGATTACCCAGAAGCTGCCTTCTCAGAATTAAAAATAAGTTAAATACAAAACATGAAACAAACCTGACTACACGTCATACACAAAACAGCCATCGTAGGAGAATTAATGTGGCTCAATTGAGTTAAGAAGAAAGCCGGTCCGAGAAATCCAATTGTTTGCATTATCTGCAAAGATGTATAACTACACAGTGAAGCTTAGAACTATATAGCAATGGAATCATGTTCAGTAAACTAGTAGAAATAGTGTAAAAACTGCTAGATACTTAAGGATAGAGAAAGCAAAGAGGATCTGTCTCTAAATTTAGTAACAAAAAATTTGCAGCTTTAAGCACCTCTTAAAAAGTTAGCCATAATGCCACACGTAAATAGATTGTAACCTAAAAACTTTTGGTTACAATACAACTTAAAAAAGTATATAGCAACATGTATTAATGATTTTTCTCAAATTAAAATCATTAAAATTAAGAAACAAAATATTATCCAGTATGAACTTGTTAATATATAAAACAAACTCTGACAAATTTGAGACAGCTATGCAAACAACACAAGAGATTCGTTTTCTGTTCATTTGTTTAAATTATTACTCCAATTAAAGGAAAGGCAATGGTTCCCTCCCTACCCCTTTATAGTTTATATAAAGGAAGTTGGTCAATAATTTATCCAAAAATTATTTTCCTGAGAAGCTATAAGAGAAAATAAAAATAAAAAAAATTATATATACTGAAGGAGGATACCTTGCGAACAGTTGTAACTGATACACCCTTGCTCACTAGAGTGTCTGCAATCCAACCACCAACATTCGCAGAAAGTGCCATTATCAACCACGGTAGAACACAAAATAGCCCAGATTCTGTAAGATTGAACTTCAAGACCTAGATATATGAAAATAACTTTAGCCAACTTTAGACAGTGTCAATTGTTTTCCAAATATCAAGAAGATTACAAATCAAAATATTTTATAAGTCAGGATATTAACATATCTCCAACCAAAAGCTGAATCTATAAGCTCGAATATTTATAATGTTGACAGTAGAAGCTTAACAAATGTGCCAAGTAAGACGCTTAAAACATCAAACATCAACAAGCATGCTCCCATAATGAAGTTTATGACATTGAATGCTTACAATTAACAAGAGTATGTGACAAATGGATGAGAAGATATTGAAACAAATGGGGGAGATTAGGATTTTAGGGGAAAAATAGAATAGATAATAAATTCTAGTCCCTATTATTATAGTTATAAGAATAGGAAAAAAAAAATCCTTCAGCCAAACCAAAAGAATTAGCAAAGCAATAGCAGGATATTTATGTTATACTGAAAAGAGTGGCATAAAAGATGAGGCTGCCCTCTAGAGGGGTATGAGGAGGGAAGATATTGACTTCCAGGTAGAACAAAAGTAGAAGCACATAAAATTAAACTTAGACAAAAATAAAGGCTTCCAACTTGCCTAATCTCCCAGCATTAAACTTACAGAAGTCAAAATGCAAAATGGTTTCTATGGCTGTGGAATAAATGATGAGAACAAGCAATACAAATGATCTAATATTCTCTGTATCTAACCTTCTCCTTATATTATTTACATAATTTGAGTGGTTTGCTACTTTACTGTCGGTTGTACCACCAAATTTCCATCTTCCCAGTTCATTGTGTGATATTATACTGAATCCAGGATAACACAATATTTATTTAAGCCGCAGTTCCTTAAGTACTTTTCCTTATATAGGTACTGGTAACTTTATCATCTAGGTAAATTCATACACAACCATGAAGGAACTAAAGAAAAAATGAACATGGATCTAGCTGCGTCTGCATCACATCATTGAGTAACATACCCAAAAAGATAAATCGACCTACTTGGTTATAGTATGTTGGCATCCATGTAAGAAGAATGAAAGTTCCCCAGTTGTGGCAAAAATGGGACACTATTAGAGCCCAGACTGGAGCTTTTGACAAAATTAATCTCCAAGGTATTGTTTTCACAGGTTCCTTGGACAAACAGTTGGTGGTAATGAGCTTCTTTTCTTCAGGCCGCAGTTCAGGATCTTCAATAGGTGAACTATGTGCCTACAGCTCCCACAAGCACAGAAAAGATGAACAAATAGAAAATTCTACCATATATGTGATCTTTTCAGAAACAAAAATATGTTTTCAGAAAATTCATGGTCAAGAATCAACTTCATGACAAAAAAAGAACACTTCCACGGAGAAAATTTTGAACAAGTATTTTAGGTTCAACATGTAAGCATCTCCGCAAAGGAAATAATTGTGCATATTCAAATCATACCTTGCTAAGCCACACAGAAAACCAGACAGTCCCTAGAGAACCAAAGGAGTAAAATACTGATGGCCATCCAAACTGATGAATTAGGAAGGGAGAAAAGGCCAGTCCAGTGACTGATCCAAGATACATGCCACTGTAGACCAGTGCTAGTGATCTACTTCTCTCTGACACAGGAACCCATTTTGACAGAATATTATTCATGGCTGGCATAGCAACACCCTACAAAGAGCAAAAGGCCAAAACAAGTGAGCTTCATATGGAACAGAATTATCGTCAAATTGTATCATCATCAACTAGATAAATAAAATCATTACTAAAAATAAGTCACAAGATGGATAACAAGAAAAGAACATTCCATTGTTTTTATTTACTATATTTCTTCTTTTACCAACATAGTAGTAACATTAAGCTTTCTCCTAGTAGAATGCAGTACTATTTGGAACATTTTAATTTTTAACATTACTCACCTCACCAATCCCCATGAATGCACGAGCAACTAGTAAGAAAGGCAATCCAAGTTTGGCAGCTATAGGAGTGAGAGCTGTTGCAACGGACCACCAAATCACGCCAAATCCCAATACCTGCTTTCCTCCCACTGTATCTGCCCATATTCCACCAGCAATCTGCAATAAAAAATCTACCCTATGCTTCAGGCGTGTGGCCTTCAATTCAAAATATGCAAACTGGCAAATGTTGCAAATCAATTAGCTTTATCAAAACAAAATCACATTTACCTGAGTAAGGAGGTATCCCCAAAAGAAAGAAGACTGTATCAAACCTACAGTGCTGGGGTTCCACTTATACTCTGCAGACATAGGAAGTATAGCAATGCTCATATTTACCTGCAAATGAGAAATGAATGAAAGTTTCAGAGAGACAAGCCCACCGAAGACTCCACAGCAGTGCTAAACAAAGGCTTTCAAATCGAACCATATGGGATGATTATGTATTTTATGGGAACCATAATTAGATGGATTTAATTCAGTGAACCCTGTCATGACATATTTTCATAGAAAACCTGAATATAGAAAATATTTATACATAATTCAATACATGATGCGCTGTATAAAGTCTATACTCTAAAAACTACCCAAGATTCTTATATTTGAAAGTTAACATTCATAATACCTATAAATAATCTAAAGCTGTTACACTTAACCTGATACCAATACAACAAATGTAACTCTTAAAAATACCAAACCTTTGTATGAACAGCATAACACTTCAATAAAACTTCTAAATTTTCTTTCGTGTTGACACTAAAAATGTATACTATGAGTAAATGAAATTTAGCTTCTAATTAGATTCAGTATTTTTCTTTTGGCATAAATCACAGTATACCGCGGAAGATTAATCCCTTCAAGGTCTAGAAATCTCCAAAGTAGATTTTTCCTCTCCTAACAAATCCTTAAATTGAACCCCCTTCTTATATTTGAGTTTGGGACTAATTCAAATCCAAAAAAATAAAAATAAAAAGGTAGTTCATAACTGGACATCTTGAGCATAGGTAGCTTGGTAGTAACCCTAACAACAACAACAGCAACTACGATAAACCGTGATACCACCTTAAAATATGGTTCGAATCTAATTCAATCCACTCGATATCCACACAAGCACTAGGGAAACCCATCAGATACTCCCCTTCCCATTTCTGTTCATATTTAAGGTTATTGCACATGGATTATGAAATATTTAATAGATGGAAATTTAGACTAAATTGCCCTTATTCAATACCATGTAACTTAATTATTAGTACTAATAAATTAATACTCCAAATTTCTACTTATCTCAATTAATTCCAATAACAATAAATGTGAACTACTAAAATTTCTAGTATTTTTCACCAAACATCTTATTTCTATTACAAAAGAATGAGTCACCTTACTGACCCAAAAACTGAAAACAAAATAAAATTTTCAGGAAGATTCAATAATTTTTCCAATGAATTTATATTTTACTCGGAAAGAATTTCCATTTGAGTATTTACTCTATAAAAAATTTCATACTACTCAATATGAGAGGCTTAAACACGCTATAATACCAAAGTCTCTATAAACAGTAACCCCTAAGATAGACTCTCGTTTCATCTTAAAATTTAGGTTTGGACCTAATTCAATCCTCAAAAGATAAATTAAGTTTAGAGCTAACCCAATCCTCAAAATCCAACTCTTGAAGTAAGAGTTGTGCCTCACTTATATACTCTATTTTGATTACATAACTAGACAATGTGAGATCTCCAAACACTCCTATTAGCCTATTAGCATGCTTAAGGACCTGCCTATGCACCAACTAAACCGAGCTCTGTTGGTGAATTGGCTTTACTTTTAAACTCACTATAAAAATGCTCCTGCAGCTTCATCTCGCACAGACAAAATTGCATGCAATGAGAAAGGAACAATGCAGTTGAAAAAAAAACAAAGAAAGAGCACACAGCTACATACCCTATCCATGTTACAAAGAAGAAAAGCGGAGAAGCAGAGAACCACAATGACCCATCTCTTGGGGAACACCTGCCACCACTTGCCTTCCTCCTCCACGTCATCCAAACCGCGCGCCTTCTGAACGACAACATCCTCGTACTTAGGGGACTCCGACACGTTCTTCTCCGACTTCACATTCGCCCACAACTTCCCGCCGCCCCTTCCGACGGAAACGAGGACGTGGCTCCGCCGCGAGAGCAGGAACGGCGACGGAGGAGGTACATGTGGGAAGTGGGTTCGGCGCGATAATGGAATGGAACACGAAGTAGAAGGAGGAGAGAAACAGGAGATAATGGCTCTGCCACTCATTGTGGCTTCCTTCTTCACTTCTTCTTCTTCTTCTTCTTCTCTTCTTCTTCTTCTCTTCTTCGTTTTTCGGTTGCTGTTACTGTGACACCACTGTTGATATTTTAAGGAACAAGACGGGATTTTTATCAGCACTGGCTCTTGTCTTGACACGTGGAGATTGCGTACAGAAGAAGATCCCAGTTCTTGGGTAATTAATCATTGTTAGATTTTTTTTATTTTTCATTTTAATTAAATTCTAATTACAGTTTCTGTATTTTATGTAAGAGGTAAAATGGGGAAATTTATTATTTATTATTATTATTACAGCCAAACATACATTTATTTTATAATCTAATTTTATTTTATGAAAAAAATATTTTACTTTTTAAAAGATTATTTCCAAAAAATTATTGAAACATATCTCAAAATATACAAGTGTTAAAATTTGTATGAAAAAACTTATCTCTTTTTTCTAAAATATTTATAAAAAAACACATGTGTATATATATACACACACAAAAGATAATCTAAATATATTGCTTAGTGGTACGAATTTCAATAATTATATTTTCGTGTTGCAATAATATTAATGAACTTATGATAAAACTTTGTTAAAGTTGATCATAAAATTTTGCAAAAAGTGATATTTTGTTATGCTATAAAAAACTATTAAATCGAAATGAATTTGATAAATTAGTTTTACTACAATACAATCAACAACAATTGGAAAATAATTTCTTTACGATTATTAGAAATTAAGAGAAAGAAACTTTGTTTTGGTAAGGACTTATGTGATGAAAACAAAATGGAGCAAATCTTTAGATGCAATGTGACATTCAATTTGGTTTTCCTAATAGTAAAAAAAGAGAAAATATTTATGCAATCCGAAGCACGTTAAAACTTAAAAAATAATGAAATAAAAACAAGAGAAAAAGAAGAGGCACAAACAATATAGATAGCATAATAATTACAAGAAAAAATATTTATAAATGCATTTTAAAGGTCAAATTGTAATCCTTGTATAATATTATTGGTAAGTTTATTTCACTTGAAAAAACTAATAATAACTAGTCTTTACTTAATAAATAATTATAGTCAAATCAATATAGAGAAAAAAATTAACAAAGACATTTAATTGGAAATGGAATTATTTATGACTTTTAAAATCTCAACAACACATTGTAAAGAAGAATATTATTAAAATATATACTCAAAAACACTTCATCTAAAAAAGGAAATGCAACTATTTCCACACTGAAATAATTTTATTATTTCTTAGAATGAATATTATGTTATGAAAGAGAATATTTATTTTAAAAACTATATTTTTAAAAAATAAATATAATAAAACAAAATATTTTGCTAAAAATGAAAAGGAGATAACAAAAATTATTGTTTTCGTAAGTGAAACTCCCGTATACCTTATAGTTGAGATATTATATACATTATTTTAAAATATTTATTAAGTATTTTTATATTTGTCAAACTAATTTATAAATTAATAAAATAAGTTATTAACATTTATCAAATACATTCTAAAAGTTTTGGTTTCATATTTTTATTTAATTAAAATTTGTTAATATATTTTAGAAATTTTTAACTTATAAATTATAAGCTATTTTAACTACTTTCAAACTAATAGTTTATTTAATTTTTTTCTATTACTATTTATTATGTTTTTATATATTTTTAATTATTAATTTTCTTAATTTATTATTATAAACTCAATCCTATAGATATAAGACCACGCACATATATTTTTTATATAGATTTTAAATAAATAAAAAATTAAGTCTTTGTTTCTTAATATATTTTAAAAGCTTCAATTTTTTAAAAATATTTTCTCTTTATATTCTTAAGAAGTTGGTAAAGTATAATATTTTTTAACCTATTTGAAGTTTTGTTTAGGTGAGTAAAATCAACTCTATATAAGTCTTAGTTATTTTTTTATTTTTTTTAGTGAAGATTTAAAAAGGAGATATTGTCAATTATAGTTGAACTTTTAGAAGATTATATTTAAGTTGTTGTATTGTTGAAAAGATTATTAAAGAATTATTAAATATAAGTATATTTTGACTTAGGTAAAGAAATTAATACTATATGTTGTTATGATGGATGATATATGTTGATAATATATTGCATATATATGGATTTGAGTATATAAGAATATTTATGATTATGAAATGAAGAAATATGTTATTTATATGAAATTTGGAGTTGTATCATTGTATAAGAATAAGACATTTCTTAAATATGGATGTACTAGAATGTGTATAACTTTTTTAAAATGTTAGAAATTTCACGTGTAATATATGATCGGGTTGCTTTAGGAATTATTATCGCTCGAATGACACAATGTCAATTAAGTGAGGCTAAAATATTGTGCAATTATTTCATTGGTCGCCTTATATTGCTCAACTAACATGTTACTTATGTTGAATCTAACCCATTATTGTCATATCTAATTGTAAATGCTACTATAAAACATAATTAAATACCTATCTTATTACATATAAAAATAGAAATAAGAAAACTTTTAGATGATCTTAATAGTTTTTTATCTTATTATGTTTTGAAAATCTATGAATCCTTACTAGGGATAGAAAATGAACACGTCCCGTGAGTATTAACCAAACTCGTTCCGGGTTTGACAAGAAATTCCCGTATTAACAAAGCATGGGTATGGGTAATACTTGATTTTTTAAATTGGGTACGGGAACGGATATGTACATATCCACACCATCCTCGTCCCCATACCCATCCCAATACTCGTCCAGTACTTGTATCTGTTTTCGTTTGAAATTACTAATATACTTTTATTAAATTAATTATAAAATTATATTTGAAAATAAATTTAATTTAAATACTATGAGTGACTGTTAATTTTTTATTGGTACTAAAAATGATATTTAATGAGTTAATAACTTTGTTTAGAAAAAAAGATATTTGTTAGTTAATATTAATAGTAAAAAAGCTCTAGAGTCTTTCTTATCTCTATTATCTTAGTAATCAATTCTAATTTCTATATTCTTTTTTTTCTCTCTATGTGACTTCTCCTTTTCAACCCTAACTCCATAGAAGTTTAAATTTCTCTCTTCCAAACTTTCAATCTTCAATCATCTCTTTCAAAATCAAAGTCAACAACTGTGATCTAGAGAGCGAGAACAGTATTTATACCCGATCAACTTCAGTTTCATGTAAATTTTGTCTCTTTTTGTGTTCTCTTTTTTTCTATTAATTTGTTCTTAAGGATTAAGTTTGCATGTTTGAATTGGACCTTGTAAGAGAACATTAGACACTTGACTTGAGGTGTTATGAGAATATTATTTGATGTGATGATATATATGTTAAGAATTGTGAAGTGTTTTATTAAATGGTTTATAAATAGTAGAAATTTTAATCTATCCCTTTTTTAAATTATTTCTATAATCTGCAATGATCATATTAATTTTATATAAGAGCAGAAAATATTTTAGAGACAAAGTCTTGATCAAATTGAGGAATAAAAAAAATAACTATTTTGAATAATTGTGATCAACACATATGATTATATTTTTTTCAAAACATTACAATCTATACAATTAATTATTGTATTATTTCTAGTGTTTTTTGAATTATTTTTAATTTTTTATAGTTTAAATTAAAAAATATTTACAAATGAAAATAATAAATGTTTCATTACATCATGTTATGCGAAAATTACATAAAATAAAAATTATAAAAATTTAATTTAATTAATATTCTATTCGAATATAAAAAACATATATAACTTTTAAAAAACAAATTAAAGTGCTAAAAAATCAATAAAAAAAATTAATTATTTTAAAAAAATATACTTAATCATATATTTTTAAAAACACAAATTTTGTTTATATAATTATATTTTTTTGTATTATTTTATATTTATCAACTAATTTATTATATAATTAACTAAATATTTTTAATCCAATAAATTACCTTATTAATTCAGAATTTATAAAGTAAAAATTTATCAGTTATTAGTTAGTTAATCTTATCAAATATACTCTTTCTATGTACATACATACGAAATATATATATTTAAGTGGTTTAGAGAAATAAAGCTTAAATAAATATATATTTTTATTAAGTTTTAATACAAAAGTAAAATACCCTTTGCAGTGTATTCTTTTGTTTCAAAATATAATGGTAAGTGTTAAATTTATTTGAGGTGAGTGAAGTTAAAAGAAGACAGTTAACAAGAAAAATAAATAAATTGTAAACTATATATACATACATATATATATATATATAAGAGAAATATATTATAAAATGTGTTGGATTCACAATTATGCAACAATAATTTTAATCTGAACAAAGGATAGATTATGTTCTGAATTTGATTCTATTTTCAATAAAATTTTAGCCCAAATTCCTATTAAAGTTGGAATGAAAACGATGGTTACGCTATATTCACTCCCCTTGATCTTATTTTTCTTTGTCTATTCGTTGAACTTTCAGTTGCACTGGGAAAAAAGATTATCAAAATACAACTTCATTTATTTTTTCTTTTAAAGGATTCTAAGTATAAATCATTATTTTCTAGTTGGTAAAATTAACATCATTTTCTATTTTGTTCTGTTACGTTGTTTTATCATCCTCCAAAACTTAGTGTTGTTGGACAAAAAACAAAAGAAGGGTAATTAATTTTTGTACCCCTATACTTCCTTCTTGCACGTTCTTGAAAATGCTGGAAAGATCTAAAATGTCAGTGCTTTAGGTTTTCATATTGAAATATATATCAAATCATATAATTTAAAATATATTTTCAAATTTTTAAAATTATATAATTAAAAATGTATTTAAAAATTACATAATTCAAAATATTAGATTTAAAATTTAGGAAATGTATTTAGATTATATAATTTATAATGCATTTTTTTAGATTACGTATTCCAATAACATTTCACATTATACAATCTAGCTAATCCATTTTAGATTATGGAATTCAAAAATATTTTAATTTGTGTAATACAAAATACCTTTAAGATTGTGTAATCCTTAATATTTTTTCCAATTCAAAATTATATTATAAATTATATAATATCCAGAATACATTTTAAGATTGTAAAATTTTAAATATATTTTAAAATTTTAAAATTATACAATTTAAAATAAATTTTTAAATTTACAATATGGAAGGTTTCCAATCTATAAATAATTTAAAATTTTTCCACACCTATCAAAATGCAAGAAGAAGGTAGGGAGGTTGTAAAAGAAATAGCTGAATGAATATGTGTAAAAACAATTGGGTCAAGAATAGGCCCAAAAGGCAGAAGAAGGACCTTAAAAGCAATAATTCTGTGTATAGTGAGTAGTCAACTAAATTTCTATAGGTATATAAATTCTCCAAATTTATGTCACCCTTTTTTTACTCTGAAGACTATAATTATATGGCAAGAATTACATGTATACTTTATAGTTGAAAATCAAAGCTCTTACTAAGATCCCTGATATCGTTTTTTTCCACCACACTATAGCACTGTTTAATTTACTGGAATGATTTTTAACTTAAGCATTGAAACCTTTGCAAGTGCCATTAACATCTTGTTTAAAAGATAATTTTTAACATGAAAAATGAAAATAAATAATTGAAGTCCTTGTACTAACAGTTCTATCCCAAGTTACTTACTACACTACTGTTTTGTTCACTGAAATGGACAATTATAACCAGACAAAGGACTACTCTTTGATATAGATACCATATATAAATTATCATCAAATGAGAAGAAGAATTTGTAGCTCTTGTGGGTCTACAAGTTGCTATGTGCCATGATATTCATCACAACTGTTATCCTTGGAAGTGCATTTAAATTACTCTAACTCGTGCAGTTTCTCACCATGTTCTGTCAGAAAATGCCAACAATGAGTGCAACCAATCATCACTAGTAAGAAGATGAGATTCAATTTCATTGTAGGGCAATTGTGAAGAACACAGCACACTCTTGATGCTTGTTTTACCGCCTTCACATTTGGAAAAAAGTGTTCTAGGAACATTCAACTTCCCTCTATGTTGTCAATTTGAGGACCCTTTGGAAAATGTATGGGGCCAGGTCACAATAGACCATGCACAATTATTGACATAAAATCATGTGAACTCTCTGTTACCAGAATAAGAACAATAATGTGAAGCCTGAAAAAAAATGAAATTGAAAGCAGAGAAAGAGAGAGTAATTATGGTGTATATTTTAGGAACATTCTACCATAGGATGCATTTCTCTACAAGCAACTAGTTAATTAGATTCACTGGGTGCATTCTATATATGACCTTGGTGGAGCTTTTGCTTTATTATATGGAAATTGTAACTAACAAGATTGAAGCAACAATTAAAGCTGCCTAATAACATGCATATTGATCAACAAATAAGAGCATGCTTTCCTTTATTGATCAGTGGGTGTGAATAAAGCCACTTGAGATGGGGACACAAGTGTTGATGAGACATTTTTCTATTCCTTATTATAGAAATCATGAGCTTAGTTTATATTTCATTATTCAAGTGTGTGTTTATATATACACTCACAGAGACAAAATGTCTGGATATGATCCTGTGGAAGTACAGTGTGGTAAAATTAACTTCATTTCATGCTCAACTTGCTTTTTCTTTTTCTTAGTGTGGTGTCAAGTTTCCATTCATTATTAGAATGGAATCTATGGTTGGTTTATTTAAAAGTTTAAGTGGGGTGTTATATTCTTAATTCTTTAAAAGTTTAAGCTACCCTTATATGAATTAAATTCTTACAATTGGTCATAAATGCTTTAATAAAGACATATCATATTAGTACAAGACCAATTACTTCAAAACTTAGATGTTAAAGTGTCACAACATAACTCCTAAACCAAGAGAATCATCACCATTGAAGATCTCTTGAGGTTGTTTGGAGAATATTGTTTTTTCATTGTTAAGCTGTTAGACAGTGCAATCAATAGCAACATTCTGATAAAATAGTTATGCTTCATCCTCTTTAAAAACAAAAAATAAGGAAGGTACTTGCTAGGAAAATGAAAATGGTTGCATCATATACCATAGCCTTAGTGACCACACTGTCGGCAACTTTCTCTTAGTCTAGGAACCAAAAAGAAAGAAAAAGCTTTATTGTGCTGTCCTTAAAGGCCATTAGAAAGAACCAATTAAACAAAGCTATTTTAAAGTGCCTATATATTGGACTCTTGCTTTCTTGTTCAGACCCCTTTTTTTTTACTTTTTTTGTTTCAGACCCTTTTTACCTGCTATTCTTCAGTCAACCATGTGGTCAAGGTCAGAGGCACGGATGGTTAAAGCTTAAGAATGAATCTCAGTTTCCTCCAATCCATACGTACATGCATATATATGTCTTATAAACTTGCAGCCAAACCAGAATGAAAACTTGACAATGAAAATTGGCCAAAACAAGTTGGAGAAACAAGAAAACTTTGCATTATTCTAATAAAGTCCAAAACAATTATTGGATAATTGCATGCTTGTGTTCTGTAATTTAGTCCAATTGATAAAATTAGTATCCACCTAACCTAACTACTCTCATCTGAACTGTCTTAAGAAAGAACAATATATACATATCTATTGATATTATACTTTTAAGCGTACCCTACCAAAATTGATATTCTAGTTTGGTTTTTTCTGTAAGTTCTGCTACTTCAATCTCATACATAATGGCCAAGATTGTTGAGGGAAATGATTTTATAAAAAAGAAGTAACAAACATAGCCTTTGCAAAAAAAATTTCTCAATCCTCAAATACCAGATCTAGTGTTGTGTGTCTGTATATGGGTTAACTACGATTATTAAGATAAAAAAGAGACTAAAATTGATGTATGTCAAAACCTTTTGAGAAAAGCAAGTGTAGGGATTCTATTAAGTCTTTTTTTAACTAAGGGTATATGCTAGTGTTTATCAGAAAACATTATTCCACTTTGGTTTCTGTATTCTACTTAAATTTCATGAGAAGTAAATGCTTATTAGGAATAGCTTGGACATAGAGCAATAATGGTCAAAAAGCCTATATACTCTCCATCTCTACCTAAGAAAATTACCCTTTTAAACTTTGAATTATTCACTCTGATTACCAATTCCATGAAAGTCAAACAGTGCAATCAGTAGCTTTGAATACACATAAAAATACAATGGCCATGCCACACCAAAACCAAAAGAATGCAAGGCATAAATATCCTTGATCAGGGGGGCATGCTTCAATAAACAAGGGACATTTCTAGATCAACCTAAGTAAAGAGAAAATCATCTGGACCCACACCAGTACAAAGCAACAAAACTTAGATGATACATGTGGCCCACATGGAAATCCTTGTTTGTCTGGACCCCACTTTCATCATGAAAAACACAACTGGGGCATTCTCATTGAAACATACATCTAACAATTATTACAAGCTTTACAAGGTCACCACTGGTTGAGGACTTGACTTGAGGAGAAATTTTCATCTTTCATTTTAAAAGTTACCAAATTGAGAATCTTTAATTAAAATAAAAACTTCACCCTTCAATCATTTGTTTGTATGACATACCCTGTCAATCCTCAAACATCATTTAATATGTATTCTTAGGTTTCTATTAAGCAAAATTTATGTTAAATATAAATAAATCTTATAATTTGAGTTTAGATACAACTCAATTCTAAAAGCTAGTTTTAGACCAAAAATTACCCTCACTTAATCCAATAAATTTCACATAAATTGAACAAACAACTATTAAAATAAACACTGATATAATAACCCAATTCACAAACTAACTTACATTATGAAGATTGTCACTAGTTTGTATGCACTCTTAATATATTGACCTGAAATGATTAACAATCACCATGAAGAACAATTTGATTCCATTTTTTCAAAAACCCCATTTCTACTGGTTTAAAATAGAATGATGACTACTTGATACTGTGGCCAAATAGTTATTACAGTCTCTATCTTGTGTGCCTTTGAGGGATCAAATCCTGAAGCATGTCCATTACATCCAACTGGTCACACCATCATTATGTCAAGTACTTAGCTTTAACGCGCGTTTAGATTCTGACTGCATAAATATGAGGGGAAAAAACTCAGCACTCTAATTCATGCTCAAGTTATTCAGCCAAAAAATAAAACAGATGCTTAAGTTGCAAGTTTGTTCATGAATCAAGTTCCAAGATGTGTCACTAAAAATTAGAAACGCATCCCTCGTACTATAATCACAGGCACAGGGTGTGTCATGCTTCTTTCAACTTTATGATTTTTTGTGTACTTCACACATGTTTAGGATCTGATTGTTTCAACTGTAAACTCACGTTTCGTGAGCAGAAGAGAAAATGTAGCATGAGGTAACGTCCGATGATTGTGCCTTGTAAATTGTGCATTGGTTGATTTAGATTGCTGATCTTCTCTTCAGAAGCCTCATAAAATATATATTAAACTTTTATGTATTCCATTATTAATTAGTTATTGGAAATTTTCTAAATTGTGTTATTTTTACGATCTTACACCACTTTTCTGATTCATGAGTGTATTGCAGGTGTATGTGATGAGTATTAGAACTCAATGGACTATGAAATATGCATTAAAAGTGTTACAATAAAATAGATTATCATAAAATAAGTACAAGAAGTTTCACAAACAAACAAATTATGTAATTGAAATCATGCATGCTTTAGTTATTTCCTAACTCCTTCACATGCTGCTTGTGTACAACAAGATTAAGGATGAGGACAAGAGTTGTTAGACATTATTGGAGCCATATGTGAACAAAACTATATGATGAAGTTTTCATTCACTGTGTTATTACCGGTTTCTACATCCTTACAAAGAGAACTGCTTCAGAAGTGGTTTAACTTTTTACTATTTCCAAACTAACAGCAATTTTTGACTTTATATATCCCTAGCCAGCACTTTTGAATCTCATTTCTCATTGGTATTCACATGAATGAATTAGGATCAATATGGAATCAAATTCCATATAAATGAAATAAAATTTGTTTGGATAATCTTTTCAACAGAGTTTTTAATAAGGAAAAAAAATTTAAAACTATATATCTTATGTTGGTTAATTTGTATAATTTTTCCCTTATAACTTTTTAATTTTTTTTTTAATTTGGGTATAGACTAATTTTAAGTTAGGAAGAAACCCATTTTATCTTTCTTGTTTTTTCTACTGAAAATGTTAATTTGTGCCTAAACAACTTTATTTTTTTAACATGTAATCAGAAGTATAATCACAAACTGTGTGTATATAAAAATATTTGCTAAAAGAATTAAATACTTTAAAAGATAATCTTTGATTTTTGGTTGTAAAATTGAAAAAGAAAATGAATGGTCTTAGTAGTTTTGGAAAAATAGAGATAACATATAAAAAAACACAAACACATGTGAATCAGACTGAAATCAGTCATGAAATTAGCATCTTTGATTTGGTTTCGTTCATGCTCCACCACTTTCATCTCCTTAAGCACATAAGGCACTAAGGTTTAAGGTAAAGACATAAAACCTTAAAGACAATAAATAGTTTCCTTCTAGTTAATGACAAAATGGCTTATCATTCTCACGTGCCTCCAAGGACAGGAACATTTGTCTGTGTGCCAAGGACACTGCACATTACAACACTACAAAATCTCAATATATAAGGACCATGCAAGTGTGTGTGAGTATCAGTATAAATACAATGTAACAGGATTTAGCTTTATTTATTACAATCCCTAAAGAACTTAAAGAACTTTAAAGAAGATAAGTTAAACACTCAAATCAGAAAATGGGCATTTAGAGACAAAGTCATGTGTGTACCTGCTGGAATCTTTAAAAGGAAAACTACATAAAGAAGTAGACAAGCTCAAGTGCTTCACTTCGGATTCTCTTTCACAAATGGATTACATGTAAATGGTTATTTCATTGCAGCTGTCTTACACCTCCCATAAGTAATAGCTTTTTTAATTTACCATTAATTAAGCACTAATCTGGTTTACCAAATACTTCAAATTTGAATGTTGAGTATACAATTACTTTAGAAGAAAACCTTATTGTTTATAATGATAGCAAAATTACCTCTACATAGATTTAATTACATATTTTATCACTTCATAATCATTATTCTGGTAATTAGAAGAAAACCTTATTGTTTTTAAATTCTTTCACATTTATCTCAGTTTCTTTTATATTTGACCATCATGTTTACTTACTTAATTTAGCGTTATATAGGTAATAAAGCAATATTTTGTAAAAAAATTGTGATACATAAGTCAATTTTTGTCATAAATTTGTTAATAGATCGATAAAATATATTAAAACTTAAAAGGGTAATAAAATATACAAGAAAAAATTGTATGTTTTATGCTCTGTGATAGGAAATAGTCATGCAAGTGGATGAACCAATTAAGGGGAAGTCTCCACTTGAGATACTGATGTTGGTGTGATATGATGGAAATTATATTACATTATATTATCAAGTTGAGTCAGAAAATTGTATAAATTAAGACGGTAGCTAGGTTAAGTATCTGGATTTCATGCATAAAAATCTTAAGGACCTTCTAATAATCTTCACACGCCAAGTATGATTCATTGTCTACCTATTCTGACATCATTGTCTTCCACGTCTTGCCATGTATCATCATCTTCTTCTTTAATTTAAAATCACTCTTTGTCTTCAGTTTTAACATTCATTTTTCTTTATTTCTTCTCCATTAAACTACTTTCATTTTCACTTCATTTTTTTTCTTTTATTTTATTTTCTCTCAGGAACATTAATGCTTCTGATTTTTATTGGTAATTGAAAGAAAAAGTAAACCTTCAAATCTCCTATGCCTGTGAGATATAATAAAAAGGTTAATTTTTTATCTTTCAATTTTATATACCCTTGTTGAAAAATATAATGAATGGTTCAAATGTATATTGAACAAAATTGATTTGATCCCTCTATTTTGACCACTCAAGTTTAATTTGCATAATAATTTACTATTCAAACTATAAGCTTCTCAACCCATGATTTCATCCAATGATTGATAAGAAAATTAATTAAAAAGGTGTAATTTATCACTTTTATGTAAATTTAAAGTTAAATAAATAAAAATTAAAAAAATGATTTTTTAACATTCTATAAAATTTATCCTTTATTTTTATTTGAATCTTTTTTATAATTTTTCTTTGTTAATGGTATGCAATTACTTCTATTACATTTCTATTAATTATAATATAATTTTAGGTGAACGATTTAATCTGAGTAATTAAAATGAGGGAGAACAAAATCACTGATAGGGAAAATATGAAGACATAAGCCAGTAGAAAATAAAAAGAAAAGTGTTGCACTGTGAAAATAGTTTATAAGTATTTTATATATTGTCCTACCATAGGACACCTTCAATTATTTTATTGCATGTGCCCAGCTTTAGAGACATATTTATTATAGAATTTATTTCCATTGCAGTATAAAGGGTATCTTACTGAAAGGTGGCCCTGCTCTACATTAAAATCCAACAGAGTTTTTTTGTATGATTATGTAAAGTATTTGAGTGAGAGAGTGTATTAATAGTTAATTCCAACCTAACACATAATTTTAAAGTAGAACATGGTAATTAACTGAGATGAACTATTTAAATGAGGGCTATATTATTTATTATTTCTATATTAATTACTGACATGAACCTTTATTATTTATTTTCTTAAATTAAGACACGATTATATTTGGAAAAAAATGTTCAATGTCCCAATTCCTCAAGTTATATGTACTGAATTATAATTAATTCGAATCAAATTGAGGGAATTTATTTATAGAATACATTAATAAAACTACTAAAACTTTACAGGCAAAAATAAAACTCTAAACTTTATTTAAAGAAAATTAAATCCTTCACCATTAAATAAATAAATGCGTAAAGAAAACTCTCTTAAAATTGCTATAACTATTAACTAGATATACTAACCAGTGGAAGCAAGCATGAAATTTGATCAAGGCATGTAATAAGTATAGTAAAACTTTAAAATCATGAATAAGGTATAATAATAAGTCACATTAACAAAATTCAATGGGCAAATTATGCCTTTTTAATTCTTGTAAATATGATTAGATTATTTAATAATGGTAAATGAGGTTGTTTAATTATTTATCTCTTCATAATTGCTGATCCGCGTCAATGGTGGTTCCACACAAGATGACTAGAGGAAAATGTGAGATCATTTCTTGCTTCATAATTGCTTAACCGTGTAGAAGCAGTGCCACCGCAGAATCACTTTTCACCCTGAATTGAAGCTCAAATTAGCAAAGCAAACAAAGTGTGTATATATATTATAGATTGAATCACGTACCGTTACTTTCGGTTAAAGCTTATACATCATCAACACACCAACACCATTCTTAGCTTCTTCTTCCATTCCACTTACTTCCCAACCCAAACCCCTCATATAATAATCTCTTTCTGGGCCACAACACAGTAACAAAGAACACACAGATCACTGCTTGCTTTGCTTAGTTAACGCTATGAAGTTGCGTTCCACCTACTATTTTTAGTCTCTTTATCTTTATTCTTCTTCTGTTCTAGTGCCCCCACCACCCTACACCCCTCTCCCCCATCAACCTTCCTTTGCATTCTTTTTTTCTTTCTTTTCCTTTCTTCACTTTCTTCCCTTCTCCACCCCAACTCATGGTTGTCCCTCTCACTTGATCTTCTCCCATGAAATGATCCACAAACACCATCCCAATTGCACCATCCACCACCATGCCTTCTTAGCCTCCACCGTCGTTCACAATCTCAAAAACCCACAGAGTTAGGTAGAGTGACCACAAAAGATTCATTCTTTTTCTGCCTTACAACTTATGGCATCATCCATTGCCACCTTCTTCAACAAGTTCCTTTATCTCCTCATCCTCTTGGTCCACCTTGGCTGCTTCATCTTCACCACCACCACCGCCGCCGGAGGAAACAAAGCGTCGCCGTCAAAGAAACGCAAAATATCACCTTCATCTCAACCCTCCTCCCCTTCCCACCCCAAATTCAAAACCCACAAAGCCCTTTCCTCTTCTTGGCATTTCATCAAACACCTCCTCTCCACCAAGTCCTGCAAAACCCCCAAAACCACCACCGCCCAATCCTCCCCTCAATCCACCGCTACCACCACCACAACAACCATCTCCGCCGCAGCAGCACAATCCCTCGTTTCACTAACACAACCCGACCCGGACAGAAAACCACCCGGGTCGTGTCCCGAATCCGACATCTCCGCCGACACCAACCTCTTCTTCCCTCTGCGCAACGACATCTTCCCCTGCACCGCGTGCGGCGAGATCTTCCAGAAACCCCACCTCTTAGAAACCCACCAAACCCTCAAACACGCGGTTTCGGACCTATCCGGATCCGACCCAGGTCACAATATCGTCCAGATAATCTTCAAATCGGGCTGGCCCGAATCCAAATCCTCCCCCACCATAACCCGCATCCTCAAGATCCACAACAGCCCGAAGATCCTCGCGAAGTTCGAGGAGTACCGCGAGGTCGTCAAGTCCAAGGCGGCGCGTCACGGCGCTCTCACGCGACGCCGCGATGAGCGCTGCATCGCCGACGGCAACGAGCTGATGCGCTTCCACTGCTCCACGTTTCTATGCGACTTGGGACACAGCGGGGATTCCTCAATTTGTTCGCAGCAATTTTGTAACATATGTGGAATTATTAAGTCGGGGTTTTCCCCAAAACTCGATGGAATTGCCACGCTGTCTACGAGCTGGCGGGCACACGTGGCTATCCCGGATGACGTGGAGCGAGAATTCCGCTTCATGAATGTCAAGCGGGCCATGCTCGTTTGTAGGGTCATTGCGGGTCGGGTTGGATCCGATTCAGACGACGCCGAAAAAGCTGATGCTGGTTTTGATTCCGTAATGGCGAGGGCAGAGACTGGGGTTTACACCCGCCTTGATGACGAGGAGTTGTTGGTGTTTAGTCCTAGGGCTGTACTTCCTTGCTTTGTGATTGTGTATAGTGTGTGATGTGACGATGACCATGATTATGTGAGCTTGATGCATCCAACGGTCATGATGGTGGATTGTAATTTTAATTTGGTTAAGTATTTTGTAGCTAAGCCTTGTTTCTTTTTTGTTTTGCATAATCTGGGTTATTGGACCCTTGTGCACGAAATTTTGTGCATTAAATTGACACATTATAGTATAGAAATTGAATGTTGTGTATCTAAGATTTTGGTGAATCCCTTTTGGTTGTGTTACTAGGGTTTCTTTGCTCTTGGTTAATGATTTTCTTAGAGTGATTACTATGCATTTTTTACAAGATCACATGTAATCTCAGAACGCATTCTCTTAAGACACACTAAGGTTACTTAGTGGTAATTAAAATTATTGTTTATTGATGTATAGAAAGGTTATTTGTAGTTAAAATTTCCACAATAACTTCTACATTTCTTCAAATAAACAAATAAGAATATAAGAGAGGAAAATGTTGAATAAAATGGTTGATGTAATAAAAATATAATGTGGTATAAGTGAGTGATAATTTTATCTTGTAAAAGGTTATAGGTTTCTTTGTATATGAAAAAATATTACTATATTAGTTAATCATCAGTTATTGGTCATAAATATTTTGAGTTTATGTTATTGGTCAAAGATATTTTGAGTTTATTGAGAAATGAATTATTGGTTAGAAATACTTTGAATTCATAGAAAAATGAATTGTGTAATTAAAATAAATGAACAAAACAAAAATTGTGAATAAGTGTTGGGATAATTTTAAGTGAGAACAACATTTATTTGATGTATTGGTAGATAGGATTTTAAGGATTCGAATATGTAATCTTATTTTTTGTAATGAGTTTAAATTGTTTTAATCATATTTTATTATTTAAAAATTAAATACATAATTTTAGATCATAAAAATTTAACTAAATCTTATTAAAAAAATAATCGATAATATAATAAAATAAACAAATAATTCTAAATCTCAATAGTTTAATTAAATCTTCTCAAAATAAATAAAAAATAAAAAATAATATAAGCATAAATAAAATATTTAAACAAAGAAAACATTTAAAAAAAGAATTTATCAATTATAAATAAGACTATTGATATGTGCATTAATGAAGTTTGTGAAAATGTTTGAGTTTTACTTGAGCAGCTCCAATGGCTAGAAGAAGCACTATTTAATTAAGTTTTGTGGTTTGTTTGTTTGTTTGTTTGTTTTGTTTTTGAATGATTGGAAAGTTGTGAAAAGTTAAGAAGCGATTTTAATGCAGAAGAAGATGGCTATATTTTCCAGTTTTGTTTTTAATGACTTGTTATTTGTTATGATAAGGAAAACACTTTGGTTTGATTTGCTATGTCAGGTAGTAGAACTAAGCCATAATTGAAACTTTGATTTTAAAGCATGCACGTGTTGGCGTATTTGTAAGCACTTCCAAGTTTTTTGCTATAAGAAGAACATTTAGGTTTGATTTGCTTTCTCAACAACTTCACAAAAACAAAGCTATTATTAAACCTTGATTTTTAAAAACTACCTGCATCTTTGGTTTTCTTCTTGTTTTTATTATCTTCTTGGGAGAAAAATAAAGATTTTTTTGTGTATATATAAAGAAGAGTTTTATAAGGTTTTGATAATGCATTAATTACTAGTAATATACATCTCCGTTTTTTCTTTTAACTTTTTCCACCACACAAACTCCAAATCAACAAACTTTGCAAATAATTTCACATTATAAACAATTAAACATCAATTATATATATAATCGACTAACATAAAATTATTTTAATTTAATTAAAAGTCTCGAATTCGAATATTAAGTATACAATTATGTTATCTAGACGAGAAACTTTTATAGTGGTTCAGATAGATAATTAGATCTAAAAATAGTTAAGACAAAAAGTAAGTTTCACTACCTAACACCAGCATGAACAATTGGTATCTAAAAGCTATTTTAAACTTTGACTAATCGAAATTTAGTCGTGTGAACTTATATTGAAACGATTATTTATTTATTTTTCTTATATAATTTATGTGACATTATCTATGAAAATAGTTCAGAAAAAGACGAAAGGTTGTTTCAGACTTTTAGATAAATATTCCCCCTTTTGAAAGTTTGGAGGTCTTCCCAACTTTACACCTTCAAACTAATTTTTATAAATATTTCAAAATTTAAGGTTGTCTCAGAAATAGATAATTTGAGAGCAATATTATATAGCAGAACCAAAACTTTTGATAATTAACGAACAAAGGAGTTGAGTTAATATTTTTAACCATTTAAAGCATCAATTTCATTGAAACGTTCTTATTATAAGAAAAAAAGATAAAACATTTACCATAGACAATAAAAAGATTGTAGCTAGAGTAAATGTGTGTTTGGTTCCTAGAGTCCAAATTTAATGCAAAATCACCTAAAGACAACGCAAAAATAATTGTTAGAATTGCGTTGAAGATTCACGTTGAATAACATCTAACATGTTTTACAATACCATTAAAAGCTCCTTCTCAAAGACACGGTAAAACTTATGACAGATATAAATAAACAATTATTTTTTAATACGTTTTTTTAAATAAACAATTTTCTATTTCTTAAGAATTAAATTATATCTATTTCTCAACAATTTTTTTCTCTATTTTGGCTTCCTATATACCCTTTTGTTATAACTTTCTATTCAAAAACTATTTTCAGTTATATCAAAATAAGATTATAAATTTATCCAAACAAAAACTAATTGTAGTAATAATATTATGACAATATTCAATCATGCTATGAAATAACATTTTTTACAAAATTTCCCACCAAACTCTTGATGAAAAGTGGATTGTGCAGTGATATAATCAGTTGCAATAATTAAACAATTATGGTAGATTTGCCTCTGTATTATTTTATTTCACAAACAATTTATTTACATTTTTCAGGTGTTTGTATAAGCATAACATCACATCATTACTTCCAAAAAAGAAGAATAAGAATAATATATCACATCAGGAGCAAATTACAAAATCTTTTACTGAAATTAACAGAGCCAAACAAAAATTCAAGTATTACATTGGTATTATAATTTCTGTGTATAATTTCGAATATAACTACAAAAAGAAATAGCATGCTAGGTGAATTAGATAACTGATACCTTCCTTGCAAGTGTATCAGATAATTATTCCACGTTTAAACTTAAAAAAAATCTATATAATTATCATATATGTATTAATTCTCACACACTTCATAGCTTATTGTAACTTGTAAGGTTAAATGTCATCAAGATATCTTGGCTCTTGCAAAGAGTACACCTGCAAAAAGACCTGAAAATAGTGTCCAATTTTTGTTTCAGTAAGATTAAAAGGAAGGAGTAATTACCAAATAATAGGTGAAGTGATTCTTGATGAATTACCAAACAAAATGCTGAATAAATTTGATACACTGAGAGGAACTTTGAACACTAAAATGCCAGCAATAGACATTGGAATCTTGTTTAAGGAGCCTACAAGACTGTAAACACACACAAACTCATTAGACAAAACTCAAATCAGAATAAACTTCTGAAACACTAAAATCTGGTAAAATTCATGAGAATTTAGTTTGTTAACTGAAATCTTTGGCATCCTTTTCTATCCCCAGATTTTATCCACAAGAAATCACTAAAAACATTCCTTGGCTTTTTGGCAAGACTACATCTATGTATCATTGAATTTCTACTGCACAACAAAATACCTATAAGTTGTAGGGCCAGTTTGATGCAAGAACCACATTGAGGTAAAGCTGATAGAAAGTCCAAGCAGTCCACTGGCTGTTGCAACCACCCAAAATATCGGCAGTTTAATGACCTCTCTGGAAATCCAGATGAAAACAATGGTGAGGAGACAAAACGGATAATTGAATTCTGAAGAAAAGAAACACATTCACTCACGCATGTATTACATAATGCCACTCGCCAAAAAGGAAAATCAAGATGATGGCAAAAGGTAAGGACAATAAATTGTTCAGCAACACCATTGACACCTCTTTAAGAGATCCAGATTTTGTTGATTTTTTTGCTTCATCCATAACCCACCTAAGGGTAAGCTGCCACGAAAGGGAAAACAGTTAATCAAAGCTTGGATTGAACATACCTGAAATTTGATCCGAAGAAGGTTCTCATTCTCAAAATCATCAATCCCAGTGTCTAACTGGTCAGAAGTCTCTTTAAAGAATATAGACATGAAATAAATGATAAATACACATACTGAATAACTTGCAGTAAGAACACAGTTGATAATCTGCCAGGCATAACCAACTGTATCAAAGGAGAGATCTGTAATGCCACCACTGACAGCAGAGATAATCTGTATGAATTTTGTATATAGAGGGAAAAAAATACTTCAGAAACTAGAAAGAGCAATAACTAATGACTTATTGGCAATTTAGTAAATAGCATGGATTATTCAAGATTTTCTTATAGGAAGATACCATCATACAACATGAATAAATCAGACTATCAGCATTTTCTTTTCCATGATTTCTGAGATGATGAAGCAACAAACATTGTCCAATTAATCAGACATACAAACGTCAGAACAAAGAGAGGTTTCAAAAACATTGCATTACCAGCGATAGTTGCATTTGCATCATGAAATATCCAGCATGTTTCACCTTGATTAAACTAAAACTTAAAATTATTTGATCTTAGTGCTAGAATTTTACGACTATGCGTGCATGAAATTTTCATATAACAAGAACAGAGATGATTTAGTCATCCAAGATTAAATATGGAGACAATAGATGTTATTGAACACATGGTCCTGACCTGTAACTAAACTCAGATTGTCAAAAAATAACAGCACATAAACAAGTACGATCTAAGAATGCCATTTACCATCATAAACATTGCGGTCCAAACTTTGGGATTCTGACGTTTCCGAAATAAATATAATTCTCCAATTGCTGTTAAGATGTTTGTCATGTTCTTGAGAATTGTCACCATGGCAACATTTATGTATTTCAAACTGAAAAGAAAAATGATCCAGAAGGCACAAGTTAGATAGGAGCAGCACAAGATGCACGATCATTGACTAACACACCGAGTGGTGGAGTAACAGCAAGATAGAGCTGGTCCTTTCAAAATTGTCATACTTATCAGGTTCAACATGTTCATTGGTGTTAACAAAGAAAATACCTATACATGCCTGAGACAAGCATGCCAATAAAGACCACATTGACTGGGATCCAGACCCTGATCAGCCTCCAGCTAAGCTTTTCAACTGCAACCCTACCAGAGAGAGCCAACAGAACAACAACCAGAGTGCTGATAAAGTTCTGCAAAGTATAAGAAAGAACAATTATCACATAATGGTTGATTTTTCATTCACAATAGGCTCCAGGAAAGAAGTTAGGCAAGAAGCAGTGAGGCTATCATTGTTAATAATTATAATCTGATTAGAAATTTAGAACCTCTTGCCATCATTTAACACTCTCACAGAACAAAAAGAAGGGTATAGACTAACTTACTTGATAAAACATCAGCGATACTCCCGCATCGAAATTATAACCTGATAGAACAATTTTGTTCAGCATTATCATGGAGCAAGAAGAAATGCAGTAAGCTGCTCCAGATATAAGAGGTCCAGACTTCTTGGATGATCCAAGTAAATGATGCCTTTCCTCCCCATCAAGACTGACATTATCACTAATTGTAGTCTTATTTGCTTTCAGAAGAAATCTGCTTGTAAAGGTGAATGTGTTCCACATATTACTTAACCACCACTGCTATTTAATAAATCAACAATCATGGTATACAAGGTTAAACATGCACCCAAAATTTAAACAAGAACTTTCGACCACCCAAAAACCAGATCATATATCATGGAACAAATGAGTGAAATGATTCTAAACAATTGACTCGAACAAGAAATCTTGTGAGCGAAATTTACAGTAACAGCATAGAAACAAAGTAAATAGAGGAAAATGCATGAATGCATCGAGACTTATTTAACACCTATCATTCAAAGCTCTGCGTTCTGCGTTTGTAGCAAAGTTGTTGATTGACAGGTTTCCTTGCTTGCGAACTGTGTGCAAGGCATTAGCCCTTTCATCCAGTAACTTTTCTGATATTATGGTGCTGCTTAACCCTGGTTCTTCAGGGTCATGCTGATAAAAAATGTCTAACTTAAAATCAGACGACATATCATTAACCTGAAAATAGGGAAAAGGTGACAAAAAGAAGTCAGGCAACATGGAACAGTTACACTTGATGCAAATTCACATGAGTAGAAGAACAAGAAAAACACAAATTTAACATAAAACATAAAAAACTAAAAAAAAAAACTTGCGGAGTAAAGTAAGTAACTACTACCCTACAAGAGAAGAAAACCTTGGTGGTTTGAATTGATGTTTCACACTCTGAGCATAATATCTAAATTATAAACTCAGTTTAAATCAAATTTGAACAGTTCATCATAGTGGTGAGTGCTTGAAAATATTTCCAACAATCAAATTCATCAACTGGAAGAGTCATTTCATTTTCCAACACAAATTCATTTCGTGATTAAAAAAAAGATTTCAAACTTAAACCATGCGACGTCCCATGCATTTCACAATTTCCAATAAAACAGCCATCGCCACAATTATGAACTAACACCATGATGAAATGAAACCGGCTATTTTCAGCAAACAAATGTGCACCAAACAACCAAAAATCATGATTACAAAACGAAAACAGCAGCGAAAGCAGAGAAAATTCAAAACTTCCAGAAGAAAAAAACAAAATGGGGTTCTCACTTGTACACAGGATAACTATCTTACACAAGTGGCCACGGTGTTGTCATCCGCAAAGATTCAAACTTGAATTAAATGACGAATACCCACATGGAGTTAAAGAGAAAAACCTTCCAGGGGAATGGAAAACCGGCACTTACTACCCAGTTGCGGAAAAGGGGAACTCACCAAATAAAAGTTCAAACTTTTTGAAGAACACGCAAAGGGAAGAGCAATTAAGGTGATAGTGTGAAGGGGAGGTTCCATGTGGGAGAGAAGCGGTAATGAAGTAGAATAATGGAGTTGGAGCGGATTCCAAGGGCTCCAAAGTCAAACTGAATGAAGGTGCCATGGAGATGGCTTGAAGAAGAAGTGAAGTGAGTGAAATGAAAGAAGGGAAAATGGGTTTTGCGTATGAATGAATGTGACGATTTCATGGTTTTGCTTTGTTTAATCGGAAATATGGAACAAGCGTGTCAACGTCACATTCACAAACTGTTCAAACCTTCAACTTCTATCAATTCTGTTTCTGTTTATTTTAACACAAAAACGAAGACTATTGAAAATAGTTTCATTAACTCATTAAGATTAAATCATAACTTTAGATATCCTCAATTATTAACTTTTTATTTGCTGTGAGCTTCCCTGCATTTTAAAAAAATTCACATTTTGCGTTCAAATTTTAATATTTAATATGTTTTATATAGTTATTAAAAAAATTAAAATAAAAAGAAACCAAGTAAAGCTTACAAACACAAAAAAATGCTTATTTAACAACTTAAATTATTAATATATACAAAAAATTGAATATCTATTAATAACATAATGTGTAATGTTAATAGGTAGCTTTGTGAATATTAAACAAATTATATATAGATATTGATATAATAATCTATGTAATTAAAATTTGTCTTTATAAAAAAATTGCCAAACCGAAAAGTTAACCAACAAATATGATTTTATGATATAATTTTTTTAACTTAAATTCACATTTTTTTTATCTCTTTAGTTTCGTCAATATACAAATATATAATTAGACTTTCATAAAATCTAAGTTGTTAATTATATTGACACCAAAAGTAGATTTAACTTTTTTTAATAAACATACCATGTTTTCACTTAATAAAAATGACACTCCTGCCCCCAAAGTTTTGCTTTTGGGTTCCTTTCTAGGACTACACTGCTAGTTACAGATTAAACAGAAAATAATAATATTAAATCTAGAATTTCATTTTACTCTCATTATTAATAAAACTATTTTGATTTTATTAATTTATATTATAATTTAATTTTAATATATTACATATTAAATTTTGAAACATTTAAAATATTATTAATGGAATCAGATAAATCAATCTAGTATTTGAAAAATAAATATTGCAAGGAGGTAAAAGTTACATTGTAATAATTGTGGGCACAATCAATTGATTATGAGGTAATTATGTATAAGTAATTATTACGAGTAAAAAACTATTATTTTTAGATTTTATTCTAATGACTCCATATTTATTTGAGAAATTATAAACAAGAGTTAGTAATGCAAGTGAAATTTGATCAAGAGAAGGTGATAAATTAAAACATTGAAGATGATATATATATATATATATAAAAGGTCGCATTCATATAAATTTTTATTTTAAAAAATTATTTATTTATATTTTAAATAATTTTTAATTTTTATAAATTATATTTATCTTGTAAAATCTCCTAAATAAATAGATAAGTTTATACTTACAAAAATATATAATATATTTTAATATTTATTCATATAACAATAATTTATTCAATTCATTACGTAATACATAATAAATATAAATAAAATAAATAAATTTTAAATTAAATTAAATTTTATAATAATTAATAAAAATAAAAATATTAAATTTTATAGTAAATTAAATTTTATTATAAATTTTATATTAAATTAAATTTCATTATAATTTATAAAAATAATAAATATCAAATTTTAAATTAAATTTAATTTACGAATTGTAAATAATTCATAGATAACTAAATAATGCATAAATATTGTACTAATAAAAATCTCTTAACTTATTAATACAATTTTAAAAAAAATATTAAAAGAATACATTTTTTTCATCTGATAATAGGTAATAAACTAATCACAACAATCAAGTGTTAATGTGAGAAATAAAAAAATCGATTTCATTCATAATATCATAAAAATATCATCACTAAAATATCAAAGTTGAAGGATAGAGAAGAAGAAAATATAATACTTTTACATAGGACACTGATATACCCACCTATTGGGTATCCTGATTTGGCACCAAACTTTTCCCTTCAATTATTTTTCAAAATATAATAAAAATAATATAAAAATACATATGAGATGTTGCTCAGAGATAGGTAAGAGGTTGCTAGTTTTTTTTTCCTTTTACATATAAATAGAAATGTGCATGGAGAATAGAAAAGATAATAAAAGGGTGAAAAGATAAAAGAAGGTCTCTTTTCCTAGTTGAAGAAAAATAAAACACATTAAAAATTAGAAAATGCTAGCTAATATAAATAATTTTAATGTTTCGATAAACTAATAGTATAAACATGTTTGGTATTTATTTTCTTTTTTTAGTATATTATTATATCATCTATTATATTTATCATTGGACTATTTACCAAAGTTTTTGCATACATTGAAAATAATTTATGAAAATACTTATTTAATTTTACTAAAAATCCTTTTTCACCTGCAAAAGAAATATTTTCTGCTCCAGAGAAATTAGCTCCTTATCTTTATACTTAGAAAACAAATTAGAGGTTATAATTTAAGGTCAATTTATTGTTAAAATTTAGGTAAAAAGTAACTAGGTTACTTTTGCGCAAGCTTTGAACGAACTTAGACTAATAAAATGTAAGTGAAAAAACAATCAATTTTATTTGACCAAGTTTTATTTGTTATCATTTTGTGCAAATTTTATTCCCTGTGTTGTAAACTGAACAAACTATGAAACATAACAGAAAAACTATTCTTTAAATATATGTTACATATACTTGCTATATACTTTTATTATACAAATTTGAATTTTCTGTTAAATTTTTAATATAGGTGTTTCTGTAAACTCTTCCTTCGCCACGACTTTGTTATGCTTGCATAAGTAGTTTTTTTTTCCAAATAAATTCCTTTACGTCCATTATCACTATAATATAAAAAAAAATAAGTTTCATTAGGTTATCTTGAGAGTCTCATGATATAATTGAGATCAAATTTTGTTAATCGTAATCAGTGTTGAAAAATATTTTAGTCATAATAAGTTAATTAGCGATCAAAATAGCAAGAAAATTGATAGCTAAATTTCGATTACAAAACCCGTTGTTATTTTTAGAAAAATTTTAACTATAATTTTAATGACTGAATTTGTATCGAAAAACAAAATAATTAACAACCATCGTGAATTCCGTAATTAATTTTAAATATTTTTAAAAATTAACAACAAAACATAAATTCTTCGTTAAATTAAAATATTATTGCAAATTAAAAATTGAAATGAAATTAATCGTTAAATTTAATTATTATTATAAATTAACGATTTAACTGAAATGAATCGTTAAATTTAAATATTATTACAAAATAACAATAAAAAATATATTTTATATTTTAAAATAAATAACGACCACTACTAATTTAGTTACTAAATTTATTATTTTAAAATATCAATCGATTATTAAATGTAAAAAGTATTTAAATATTAATCTCAAAATAATTAATGATCACTATTAATTCAGTTGCTAATTATAAATATGAATATAAAATAATAACTGAATTGAAATTACTCATTAAAAATAAAATTATTTAAATATAATATAAAATTTTAAAATAATTAACAATCATAATTGATTTGATAGCTAAAGTTAAATATTATTTTAAATAGCGATCAAATTAAAATTAGTTACTAAATAAAAATTTATTAAATTATAAATACATTTAGTATTTTTTTATTTATTATATTTTAAAAAATTATTATCAAATAATATTTAATATCAATTGTAATATAATTTATAATATTTATTTTTATATAAATTTTTAATTTTTAATTTATATTAGTTATTTACAAAGTTAAATTAATTTTTTTTATTTATATAATATTTAATATACTATTGATTTCAAGTAAAAAATCTTTTTTAAAATTAAAAATTATATTTAACTATTTATTTATTTATAATAAAATTTATTAATTTTTTTATAACAAATAAACAAACTTAAAATTCAATAAATTTATGAAGGCGAAAATGGTAAATAACAAAAACTAAATATAAATTGATATATTATTAACAATAGTTGGAATATATATTTAGATATTTAAATATTTTAATAATTTTATTTATATCATTTTACTGATGTTTTAATATCTTTTAGTTATAATTGTATTTTTAAACATTTTTTTAATTTTTATCAATTATTTATATTGTAAATATTAGAAAAAATATTTTAAAATTATCAATTAAAATCATTGATTATTATTCAATTAAAGAAAAAATATGTCATAATTTAATTATAATAATAATTAATCATTATAATAATATAACAATGTTATTAAAGTAAATAATTATAATTATGAAATTAAATTTTAATTACTTTAATAATTATACTAATATTAAAAATGTATGTATTATTATAAGTAAAAAATCTTGTCTTTTTAAATTATTAATATATTTTTAATTATATTCAAATATTTAAACTTATTTGTTGGATCTGTTAATGTCAAAATATTTATTTATATTAAAAGAATATTAATAATGTTATAATTGATATTTTTAAATTTATTAAAAAAATTAATGGTACTAAATTCTTACATTTTTTTATTATTAAAAGTTTAAAATAAATTATTTGTAATTAGATTTCAAAAATTATTAATACTTAATTATAGAATACATTTAAACATATCATATTATGATTTAAAAAAAAATTGTAATTATATTTTATTATTTTAAACTTAAATCGTATTCGTTGAACCGAATTTAAAATAAAAATAAAAATTTCGTTGTCTAAAACACGATTTTAACAAACACCATTTCACCATTTTGAAATTATGTTTTAAGGTATAATTTTCTTTTCTTTTTTAAAAAAATTGTATGCCCATATTAGTAAATTAGAAATTAAATTATATTAAAATAATTAAAAACTAATATACTACACGAATACTATACTAATACTAATTACCTATTACTAATTATGAATTATTAATTATCAATTAATAATTATAATTACTAAAATATCATAATATTAATTACTTTTAAAATATTATAAAAGATTATTTCTTTAAAAAAATGAAATCATAATTAATATTAATTTTTTAATTTATTATTACTAATTACTATTATTATTACTAATATACTACTATACAATTAATATACAATTATTATTACAAGAATTTTTTTAAATATAAATTAATTTAAAAATAAATATAATTAATTATTATATTCATTAAATTAATCTTATGATATAATTGGAAACTATTTTTTATACTATTAATTCATTTCAGAAATTAATTTTCGGTAAATAAAACTAGAATTCAATTGTTTTTTCTAATTAATCAACTTTTTAAAGTCAATTTTAAATAATATCTTTCTCTCTTCGGCCAATTGCTTAATCAATTAACTTCTTGTATTTCTCCCTCTTATAAAGGATACTACTGTAATAAAAAAATTAAGAATTTAATTTAAATATTTTAGAATAAATATTAAAAATATTACTGAAAAAATAGGAAAAAATATATTTAATTATAAATTAAGTAATAAATCTTACTAAAGCATTACAAAACTAAAACAATTTTAATTTTATAATTTCATTGATAAATTAATAATTAAATCTTACAAAATTATTAATTTCTTAAAAGGAATTTATTGTTCCACTCTTTTTTACTAAAATATTATTATAATTATTTATTATAAAATATTACAATTCTTTTTCTTTTTATTTAGAATAACTTGTTCAAATCCTATAATGTCCTAAGCTTTATTACGTTTCTTATATTAGTTTGAAATTAGTTCAGGATTTCTTTTCTCTCATTATTCACTAGCTTTGTATTCTTCGAATATTAATACTTTTTTCGACATCAATTTCTGAAATCTCTCTTTCTGTATTAAACCATATAGATAAACAAAACAATGCTTTAACAAATTTAAACTATGGCAACATGCATAACAAATTCTTTCTAAAAAATGTCAAAAATTGAACTAATGAAATATGTTTCCACTCTTTCTTATCTTTTTAAATTATTAGTGTATTTTTAATTATATTCAGAATATTTTAACTTATTTGTTCAATCTTTTAATATTAAATTTTTTATTTATATTTCTATTTAAGTTTAAGAATATTAATAATTTCATAATTAATATTTTAAAATTTTTTAAAAAGAAATTTAATAATACTAAATTCTCACATTTTATTTTCATTCTTAAAAGTTTTAAACAAATTCTCTGTAATTACTTTTAAAAAATTATTACTACTAAAAATAATTTAATTATAGAATATATTTGAATATATCATATTATATTATTATTTAATTAAAAAAATCATAATATTTTTAAAATTATACTTTTTAATAATTATAAAATGTATATTTTTAAAATGATATTGTTTTAATATAATAAAAGTTTGTGGTATACGTATTTTTTGTTATAATTTGTAGAAATAAGTTTATTATCTTTTATATTAATTATATTAAAATTATTTTTATTGATTGAAAAAAAATATTTTACCAAGATAGTTAAATTTTATTTATTTTTAAGAAGTTAAAAATATTAATTATGTTTTTTAAATTTATATCAAAACTAAGCTGAGAAAAAATAATTATATTGTAATTTATAATTAACTGGTTTAGAAAATAACTATATTTCAATTAAATACATTTGATGATTAGTGAACAATATGTAAAATAAACCATTTTCTTATGCTCTAAAGTTAAGAGTGAAAAACCAAAAAGGAGGGGAAAAAACAGTGTGGCGGGAAACAAAAACCAGAGGATTTAGTAAGCAAGGAGAGTGTGTCTACTCCAGAGGAAAAGAGAAATTCATCTGGGGTCTAACCCTAAAACCCTAATCCTAATCCCTAACCTCTCTCTTCTCCTACCCTTCCCACCTCTCCTCCATCAAAACCGTCACCATCTCTGGGTCCGCCGTCGTCTCCGGTGGCGGCGACGACACCATCCACCTCTACGACTTCTCCGCCGCCTTCTCCCTCAGTTCCCTCCACCAACACTCTGCCTCCGTCACCGTCCTCTCCTTCTACGCCCCTCCCAACCTCCCCTTCCCCCGCAACCTCATCCTCGCCAACACCGTTGGCTCGCTCGCCATCATCGACGTCGATGGTTTCGTCCACCTCACCACGCTTTCCGTTCATCGCAACGCCGCCATCAACGACCTCGCCCTTCACCCATCCGGCGAGCGCGCCCTCACCGTCGCCCGCGACAACTTCTCACCATCGTCACCCTCGTCTGCGGCCGCCGCAATTGCTTCTTGCGCCCCGACAAGGAGGCTACGCTGGTCAAGTTCGATGCCTCCGGTGACCACTTTTTCATAGCCGCGAAGGAGAAAGTTTGTCTACCAGACCGAGGATGCTCGGATATTGTTCGAACTGGAATGCTCCTAGCTCGTTCTCTGCGCTGCTCCTGCTAAGGTTTGTGCTTCTTCAAATTCTTTCTCTGTTCAAATTTTTTCTCTGTTTTCTCGAACGATAAGTTTGATTCATTGGTTATTTTTATTTTCTTTGTTTCTTCTGTGTGCTGCTAATTTGTCTTATTTGTTAATTATGCATTGTCTTTATCTTGTAAGAAGAAGAAGAATTGTTCTCTCTGATAAGGAATTCATAGCCAACGGATTTTGGTGAAAGAGGAGAAAGGAAACTATTGGTACTGGCATTGCTGATTGATATTAGTTAGTTCTTGCCTTTTGGAGGAGTGCTGGCTAGTTAGTAATCTATAATCAAATGCTTTGTTGTATGGTGTAATGGGCTTTATCATTTGTATGTAATTCCTATGTAATTTTCTCTTTTTGCGACCAATTGAGAGTGGGAAGATCAGTTTTCTGTAATGCATGTGTTTATAATATCAATCTTCTATTGAGAAATATTTGTATTAAGTTTATGATATTGGTGGGGCAGGTCATGGTATGTATGGGGTGGATTTTGGCATGGATGATCGGAGATAGGAGAATAGAAAAATAAAATAAAATAAAAAATTTGATGTTGAAACAAATAGCGACCAATTTTTTCTTAAATGGTCACTGAATTAGCTACCACATAATTAATATTTTAAAATATATTAAAAGAATTAGGGACCAAAAATTTCTGATTATTTTAAAATATATTAAAGGAATTAGGGACAAAAATTTCTAATTGCTATTTCTGTTTTTTTACCATCAGAAATATTAAATATTAAATATTTGAAATAATTGAAATGTATTAGCGATCAAGATTTTTTATCATCTTGTCATCAAATTAACAATTGAAAATATTTAATATTAAAAAAATTTTAAAGCATTAGCAAAACCATGAATTATATATGTATAATTTCTTGATTATCAAGATTGAAAAAACATTTTAACTCAGTTGATCTGAATTTAAAATTAACAATTTTTTAAAATTTTATTTCTAATAGAATTTATGTTGTATTTAGTAATGAATAGTATTAAAGTTATATTTGAATTGTAAGAAAGTTATGTCAAACATAATTTTTTTTTATTGAAATTGGACATTTTATGGATATATATATATTCCATGTGTATTGTAGTATAAATATTCGATACGTGTTGAACATCGATACGAATCAATTGGAGAAATGTATCCAATTGAATTAGTGATTGAATTTATAAATAAATTTCGGTTATAAAATTGGTTTCCTACAAATGTCTGACTAAATAGTTTAATCATCAAATAATGATTAAATTTTTAGTTGTTATTTTGCGACTAAAAGAAAATTTGATCATGATCATTAATTTTGTCACTATATTTTTTAATAATAATTATGTCATTTATATTTTTTTTTGTCAATTTATTTTGCATTGGTAATAATTCTATAAGATGATTTAGTTTTCACATTATCTTAATGTATGATTTGATGAATGATAATATTAATTTTTACCACTTCTTTTAGTCTTTTCATATTAATAAAATCAACTCTTTCTTAAGCTTTTAATTTGTTTGGTTCTCTTTTTGATACTTTTTGTAAGTAATTTGAAATTGGTTAATCTTATCTAATTATACTACTAATCTCCATATTTTTTTGTCTAACAGTGGTATAGGAAACATACATTTGAGGTTGAAGGAAGACCTTAATGGAAAATTAAAGAAAGTTCCTGGGGGTGCCCCTGAAGCAGGCCCGACACTATATGGACAGAGACCTGATCTGTCAACGGGGCCGGACGTCAGGTTCCAGAATTCACCTCAAGCCAGGCGCCACTCTAGTGAGGTCGGGCACTAGTTGGGCCGAGACCACATTTGTATGAGTGCGTTGGGCGTGAAATGGAACCTACCGAATGTCAACTTGCTGACCACCCTTATGCCTATTTATTCATACTCTCTGAGAGAAATGAGGTTTTTGGCAAGAAAACTCGAGTGGAACGCGACTTGGAGCTTCTAGGGCTTCCTTGGAGACCATCTTCCTCCTCTTGGGTTATCATTCTTCTTCCATTACTCATCCTTTATTTTTTTTGTACTCTTCATGACAATGAAGAGCTAAAACCCATTTTGTTGGGATTAGATGTAGTCAAACAAACTATCATGTAATCTCTTTGTTTATATATATATATATATGTCTTTCTATTCAATGTTAGTATTTTGTTTCGCTTAATGCTTGTTGTGGTTTGATCACCCATAGCTTGATATTTAATTCATTAGGTTTTGGAAATTATCTTTTGTAATCTTGGATTGAAGCAAAATACCTAATGAAACTTGTATCTAGGAATGAAACTTGATTCATTAGTTGTCTTAAATCCTTGTTATGATCGCAAGTTTGCTTATTAGGGGATCAAGGAATTGACTCATAATAGGAAAACTTCCACTAAGGGATTAAAGTTTGAGTAAACTAATGGGTTGACATTTACATTAAAGTGGAGAGAAGTTGAGTAATTATATGCATGAGAGTGAGTTTTTGTGAAATCTAATCCTAACATTTACATTCCATATCACTTCATATATGTATCGCCTTCTAAGTGTTTGTGAAAATATCAAAAAGAGTTTTTATTGTTGTTTGCACAATTTTATTTCTTTTAAATACTAAAACAAATTATGAAAATATTCTTTGTCTAATTTAATCATCAATTACAATTATTTTCGTGTATTACACAAGTCTTTTGAAAAATGATACTCAAACTTTCTGAATTATTACTAACGATTTAGTGTGTCTGCCAAAAAGTTAACAATGAACATCATGATATTGTCTCATGTATCATCATCAAGTCTAGTTTTATACTTTTTGGTTGGTTACAAAAAGTCTAGCCTTATGATCCTTGCTTAAAGAAATTGAATTATTATTTAGATATCCATTAGTTATTATAAAAATTTTATTAAATATAAACTAATTTAATCATTATAGTGATTAAATTAAAAACAATTTTATAAACTAAAAATTATTATTATTTAAAATAGTTTTTATTATATTAGAAATTATATTTCTTTTATATATTGATTTTAAAAAATTTATAAAATTGATTTTTATATAATGATAACTAAATTTATTTTTAAATTAGAATCTAAATTTGTTTTTAACATTAACTATTAAGATTTTAACTAATTACTAAGTTAGATTTTAAATTAGTTTCTAATAACTAATTTTATTACTTTACAGATAACTAATATAATTGTTAAAATTTTGATCTCTTAGTCTGGAATTGGATTGTTAAAATTTTGATCTCTTAGTCTCTGGAACTGGACAAGAAACTGGGGGAAGATATAAAACTTTTAAATTTTAAAACTCGAGACACAGTCTTAAACAGCCAAACGTAGACAATGCAGATCTTAAGCCACTAATCCACTATGATGTAGTAACAGCATAGTTTTTTATTCCAGAATCTACCGAAATGTAAAAGCCATAAACTAAACTATCCTAAGTTAATCAGATTCTTCTTACTGGTGCAAAAACTGACTAGTAGAAGAAACCAACTCTGCTATATCCAAATCTCTCTTTCCTAGTAACCAATCTTGCTTCCCCAACTGCCACTCCATGTTCCCGTTGTGAATCCCATTATCATAGTAAAATGATGAACCAGCAGTTCCATTATGCAAATGAGATAGACAGACATCAAAATTAAGGTAGTTGACAGCGGTAGGAGCCCTTTTAGAGAGGAAAAGACTCTCATCCAAGGACATGTATGAGTTTGTGTTTACGTTGGAATGAACAACAAACCCTGATTCAGTGACTTGGGTGAGAGGCTGGCTATTATTACTAGTTTGATGATGATAACCATCAAAGGCTGCAGAAAAGTTGTTGATATTCCTTGTCTGCTTAACAGATTCAACAATGGCATTATTCTCATTGAAAAGTTGTTGCATGAAGAACATCTCATCATCATAGGACTCAGACATTAGGGAGATATTGTCATTGGTAATATCAGATAAGTGTTGGGGTGCTAATGTTTGTTCTATAGAGGGAGTTGAAGTGTTGGTGAGAGTCAAACCTTTGATGTAGTCTTGCAGAATAGAGGACACTGGCTTTCCATTTGCGATTCCTGCTCTTTTGTTCTTTCTCTTTGAGTTTTGTCTCCTTTTGGTGGCATTCCAATGGTTTTTTATTGCATTTTCTGTTCTTCCTTTCATTTTCTTTGCAATCTCTGCCCACCGGTTTCCAAGCTTGGCATGATATTTTATTAATATCCTTTCTTCTTCTTCACTCCAACCATCTTTCTGTAATGTTGAATATACCGAAGAGAAATGATAGTTTAAGAATTTTATCTCACAAGGTTAGTTTGTTATTAGACTACAAAAAGAGGTAGTTTTGACAGAAATTAGTCCAAGGATGATTATGTATAGATTTTGAAAAATCTGAGTTAATTTATATTTGCTTCTAATAAAGAAAACTTGTTTTTAAAGAATAAATACTGGTTTTATAAAAGCTATTGGAAATATTTTTTTTATTTTAATCATATTTTAGATTTATAATTTAATTATTTGAAAAAGTTGAAACCACCATTAATATATGGTAAGTTTATGTAAGTTAAAAAAAAATCAGGTGATTTTGAGAAAAGAACGTTCAAAATAAGTCATTTTTATAAAAGCAGAAATTGGTTATATTTGATTATAATTATAAAAAGAAAAATGAGTAATATAATTGAAAAAGTGAAACACACATTGAGATTTAAATTAAAATAAATAAATTAAATTTTAAAAAATGATTTGATTTTTGAAAGAAAAGTGTTTGAAAGGGATCCATAATCGTTGGTGTAGGTCTATCTATCATGTCCCTTATAATTAAAGGGACACGTCGTTTTATACATCCATTTTTTTTTATGTTTTCAGTTTTTTATGAACTTATTTTGATAATCCATCTAAAAAAAATGTCTAATAAGTGTTTCTAACTATGTAGTTTTGACATCTAAAAATGTCTAATAAGTGCTTTCAGTTTTTTTTTAAAGTGATTATTTTCTCAAAAGAATCAATCCATGGAAAATTAGAATACGTTATTATTTTTGTAAAAGAAGTGCTAAATGAGCCTATGTTTAACATTAGCACTTTCACATCTAAATTAAATAACAATGGATACATTTTCATAGAATAAAATAAAAATGAAACTGTATTGCATAATTTGATACATGTATACATGTTCAGTGTTATTAAGTCAAAAGACTGACAAGGAGTTTTCAATATTATTAAGAATAAAATCATCGAAATAGAAGCAGTAATGTAACAACCCTAGGAAATTGTTAGACAAACATGACGTCAAATGGGAATATATGAAGCCTAATTAGGGAGTTAACAATCCAACTAGTTTTAATCTTTATCCATGCTTATACATAGAAAAGGAAATCTATGAAATGAATCAGATGAAAATTCTAAACAATCCTTGAAAAATCTGAATCTATATCTATATATACTTCATAATTAAGACAACATTCTTACATGTCAGGTAATTAATAGCTTGAAGAATCCTAGTAACGTTTCTTTTGCCCTAGAAACCAGAGAAGATATATATATATATATATATATATATAATCAAGGTGATGATTCAAATAACATAACACCAGGGCATAGTTTTTTTCTCATTTTTGCTGAGATGAAACTTTCTTAAAATACACATTGAACAAGTTAAAAACTGTAAAGAGAAGTAGCAACAAAATTAACACCATTGAGGAGGATTGAGGAAGAAATTGAAAAACCTTGATATCAGGACGCAGATGATTATGCCATCTCTCTCTACACTGCTTCCCAGCCCTTCCATCCAACTTTTCAGCTATCTGAGACCATTTGCCTATGCCATGTTGCTTCACCAACTTCAACAGTTTCCTTTGATCATACAATAACAAACAACAAATCAACTTAAAAGTTCAGTGCAAATAAGTATATATATATATATATATATATATATATATAATATTCAGTAAAATGTTTTTTATCAGCAAAATGTGTTGGTTATTCTCATGATTTCTCAACCTGTCTTCTTCTTCAGTCCACTGGCCTTTGATCCAAGGGACAGAAGACCCTTCCTTAGGTCTGCGTCCTACCCCTTTTCGGTTCTTCCCTGACACATGCAAATCTTCTTTCAAGCACAGTGGAGGGACTTGTTGTGTCCATTTCACAGGCACTTCATTTGCTAACAGCTGTTCAACAAAGTTCACTTTCCTAGCACCTTTATGCCACATAATGTCGTAGGTTGAGCCACCAAAACCATCCAAAACACTTGCATGAATATTATTTGCAACGTTCTGTGGCTGTTGCTGCGTGGAATGGATTTGTTGTCCGCACAAAAACCTTTCTATGGCTGTCAAAGGAGGACCAACAGAACACTTAGAAGAAGTGTTAGAGACCCTTATGTTTCCACATCCATTAAGCGGAATAATAACACCACCTGCTCCTATGCCTTTCATGAAAGATATATGCTTACTGGAGAAAGAGATCGGAAAGGGAAAGAAGTTTGTTTATGGTATAAGGTCTTAAGGGTTTGTGCAAGAAGAAAATGGTGGATAAATGAAGCTTATTATTAGACACATGAATTAGTAACCAAGGTTTATGCACTATTTATCAAAAAGCAAGGAGTGAGTGATGCTGCAACTCCTCAACTTCCATTGGACCAAGGGGGAATCTTATTAACCCAACCTTTTATTTCACTTTTATTGTGTATTTTAATTCTAGATTCATTTTGAATTTTCTACAAATTTGGTTTATGAAAAGTTGTTGAATATTTTATTAATTAGTAGGTATAATTGATATTAAAAGATTACTTAATATTCATAATGTGCTAATTAATGGCGATAATGATATAATTACAGTTAATTTTCAATTTAAGTCATTATTATTATTATATTATATATTTAAAATCATTAAAGGCTATAAAGTTTTGTTTAATTTCTTCCACAATATATATCATTTAAAATAACTAAGAATAAGAATGATAAATTGCTACACTTTTTTTGTAAACATTGCAAGATGTGATATCTTTAGTGTAGATTGAGTTAAATTATTTGTAAATTTTAGAGAACAAATATATAAACATACTTTTCTTGTTTTCAACTCAATTTTATTTTCAAATATTTATTCTCTTGAATTCTTCTTTCAAATGGTATGATATGATATATTGATAACTTTATTTTCTTATATATACCTGAAAATTCCATTTAATTTATTTATATTATTATAGAATTGTTTTGATTGTGAAACTATAATTTTCTTAATATTTTATTATTTAGGATGTATTACTTGTCATTGGTTTTACAATTTAATAAATATATATAGTACATATACATATAATATATATATATACATATATATAAAATATATATATATATATATATATTTATTTATTTTACATATATATAGTATATACGTATATATATTACATATATACGGTATATATATATATATTACATATATACAGTATATATACTGTATATATACAGTATATATATATATATACTATATATACGTTGTATATATATATATGTATTATATATATATATAAAATTATAAGAAAAGTTAATATAGACAAAGTCATACTCAGATTAGGTCAGAAAGAATACAAGTAAAATTGGGTCTAAATTGGGTTAGATTCATGTTAAGTTAAGTAAGGTCAATTTGACTTAGTTGAGTTGGAATTATTTTAAGCAAAGTCAAGTTTAGTTTGCCTTAAACCAAGTCAATTTGAGCCTAATCAAGGTTAAGTTACTTTGGACCGAGTTGTGTCAAATTACTTAGCTGAGTTAAGTTAGGTCTATTCACCGAATCAAAGACCTTCTTTAAGCTAAGTTTAGTTAGGTTCGTTCTAACTAGAGACGTATCATAACAATCTCAAGCTGAATTGATTCGAGTTCATCTCAATCGATCACTATGGACTGAGACAAGTCATGCGTACTTCAAACTAAGTTGAGTTAGATTTGTCACGGGTCAAGTCAAGTCAGACTCATCCTATGCTAAATTTGGTTTGTCCTAAGTCAAGTAGAATAGGTCACCCCTAACTAAGTTAGGTGATCTATCTTGAGTCGAATGAACTTATCTTAACATTAAATATAATCTACAAATCAAATAAATTTATATCAATATTGAATCAAATTAAGTTAAATTATCCTAAGACTAAATCACATATAATATATATATATATATATATATATATATATATTAAATTATTAAATATTATTTTAATATTTAAACTTTACTAATAAGTTTTGTAAAATTTAATCTTAAATTTTCATTATTCAAATAAATATTTAGAAAATAAATAAAATTTAATTATAAATAATTTAAATATCTTACAAAATTTATTGTTAACATGTATTGTGAGAATAAGAGAACTTTATTTTTTACCATATATGGAAGTGAAATTTATATATTGTATTTTCTATTTTGTTATGTGTATAACTTTTAAGTCATGTCTCATCAAATTACTTGAAAATGTAGAAAAAGTTCAAAATTTAAGTTAAAAGTATTTAGTAAAATTAGTTAAAACTTATTAAATAATATATTTTTATTAAAAATAAATAATTGAATAATTAAAATAATGATATATATATATAAGTGTAACATTTAATCAATAATTCAAAAAGTATGACAATAAACCAATAATTCAAAAATATTGCTATAAACAAGGTTTCAACATCAGGATTTCTTATTATTATTTTAAGATATAAGATGATAAATATATTTTGTGTCTGATTAGAGTATTTTGAAACCATAATATGACCAGCGTACTAAGCTAAAAATTATTAAAAAGTTACCTTGCCAAAATGTAGATGAAATAATTTTATAAAAAATTTTATGTACCAATTTCATTTGTTTCGTCTACAATCAAATACTTTATCAAATCCACACTTTGTAAATCATGTTTATCTTTATAAGCTTTTAACAAATGAACTTGAAATTAGTTGTTTTATTTTATTTTATTAGGATAATTATGTCTAAAATATGAACAAAAGTTATAGTAGTAAATTAGGTGAAGATAAACAATATTTCACTTAAGTATCTTTTAGTACTTCAAATTGAAGATACTATTTATTTTTAAAAAAATTAATGAATTATATAGTTTTCAAATTATCAGAGCAAAAACATTTAATTATTCAATTTAAATACTTAAACTTTACGAAACTAAAATTGAACAAAATTATGAATAATTAAAATTTTGTAAAAAAACATTTTTATTATTGCTTTCTGATAATTTTTTTTTGGTTTTCAGAAAACAGTATATGGTTTCAGAATGGTCGATTGTATTACAGGGTTTTAATGATCACAGGCTATGTAGCTTCTATCAAATTCATCATATCTCTCTCTTCTTTCGTATTTAAATTTTATTTTCATGTTTTTTATTTATATTATAAGAATTTTCTGAAAACTTTTTAGTTCTTTAAATAAAATTTATTACAATAAATATTAAGAATTTTTCTTATTTTATTGACTTTCTTGCATCTAAACTCCATACTCGAATGGAAGTATGAACTATCAACCTTTCCTATCATAATTAAACAGTTTGCTGAGCTGGCAAGACGGTTCCTGGTGAAGAATAAAAACGTTTTCTCTTATTTATATGTTATTTATTTTTGTATTTAATTATATATATTCGAATTAGATACAGGAATTATAAAACTAAATTTAATACTTGAATTTCTTTTGTAATCGTAAATTCTTTGACGAACAATGCATATGCATTGTAAATAATATATAATATAATAGTTAAAATAAAATATAATATAAAAATACCTATAAAATAATAGTGATAATAATAATTTTTTATCATTTTCAATATTTTATTTAGAAAAAATTAAAAATAATATATTTTTATTTATATATAAAAATTAACTGTAAAAGGGATGAAAGAAAATAAAATAATAAAGCATGCGAAATAAGTAAAAAGGAAAATTTATAAAGAAAAAAATGGGTTAAAGAAAAAAAGGTAAAATTTAGCGTTTTAATAAACGTCACTTCTAGTAATATTTTAAAAACATTATAAAATATTAATTTTTTTTTTACCAAAACACGAATAATAAAATCACACTTACTTTGAGCTTGTAAAAGTAATTGAAAACTAACTAAAATGACACAATAATACGTTCTGTTTAGGGTGAGAAAATAGGTCTTGATATGTGGGTGGGTTGGCCTGCTTCGGTCCGTTTCATGACCCACTAGTTTGGTAGAATGGACTTGTCTGTCAGTCCATTTTTAAATTAAAAAAATAAAAATAATTAAAAAATTATTTTTTATATTATATTATTTAAAAAATAAAAATGTATCATAATATTATAACCTAAATTATTACTATTTATAAATTATATTTTAATTATTAATTATTATAGAGTAATTTATTATTTAAAAATAATAATTTTTTAATTAAAAATATTAATTAATTTATTAAAAGTATTAAAATATATTTATATGTTTAAGTGTAATTTTAAATTATATATTAAAAAAATAAGAAATAAAAAGTATAAAAAGAAATAGTTGCCAAACTTTATAAATCAACCTGCTCTTTGGTTGAGACTGACTAAGGCTTTATTCTTATTTAAGGATGAGAGAGAGGAAACGAATCGATTTGAAGAGAAAGAAAGTGGAAAGTAAAGTTGTTTGTTTTAAGAGAAAGATAAGAGAAAGTGAAGGGAAAGCTTGTGAAAATTTATGAATGATTTGAGTGATATAATAATTTAAATTTAATTATATATTTATATACTTAAAAAATAATTTATTTAAAAATAATTTAATATTAAAAATAAATTTTTTAAATCTAATTTAAAAATAAAAAATTTAAAATAAAATAAATAATTATTATAAATTTTTAATATATAAAAGATTACTTTTTAATTATATATTAGATTATATTAAAAATTATTTAATATTATTATATTAATTTAAGTAAATTATTATTATTTTTTAATATTTATTTTCATTACATAAATTGAATTTATAATTAAATTTTTTATTTAAAATAAAATTTTCATAATTTTAAATTTTTATTTCATTTTTCAACAAATTCAAAATATATATTTTTTTAACTAATTTTTTTATAAATTTTTATTATATAATTAAAATTAATTATATATAATAAAATAATATAATATATAATATAATCGATAGTTTATATATAATCGATTATGTATATAACTTAATCGATTATGTTATATACATAATCGATTATATATTAATATAATTAATTTTAAAATTTATTTTTTTATTTTAATTATTTATATTATAATATAAATTTATAATTAATTATAATAATTAATTATATTAAAAGATTAATTAAATTAATATATAATGTAATTGAAAGTTTTGCAAAAGAAATTTTGGTTTTCGTATTTTCTTCGCAAATCTTTTCATATTTTTTTCGCAAATCTTTTCATATTGACGAAGAAAAATTTTGGACGAATATTTTTTTGTTTTTCATGCATATATTTTTGTTTGTTCTTAATTTCTCAACTTTATGCTCAATTCATCTTTCCTCACCATTTCATGCTTGGAAAGGAATCGAGGCTAAGAAATTTAGCCTTTGTTCCTTTCCAGCGACAGAAACTAATTAAGGAAGAAAATGCACGGATGTATTATGTTCCTTTCGTGCGATTTAGAAAGAAAGAAAAGCATGGATTTATAAAAATGGTTCCTCACAAATACAAGAAGAAAAACAAAGAAAGTCACCTATCAAAATTAAAATTACGATTTTATCCTTCCTTTCATACATTACTTACATTTTTTTCAAAACTATTATACCTTTTATTTTAAATTTATATTTTATATAAATTTTTAATTTATATTATTAAAACTTTTAAAAATAATTATTACAAATATTATAATATTATTTTATTAAAATAATATACAAAATATAATTAATTATATTATAAAATAATATATAATATATATATTATAAGGTAACATATATATATTATATATTATTTTATAATATATATTTATTTATAATTGTATAATAAAATAAAATTACAAAATATATTCAAAAAGTTATTTTAAATAAAATTTTAATAATAAAAATATAATTATATAATAATAATAAATATTAAATAAATAACAACATAAACAAATTTATATAATAATATTATTAATAAAGTAAAAAATTTATAGAAATAATTTTAAATTAAATTATTAACAATAATAATAATAAAATAAATTTATATTATTTCAATATTTAATTAATGTTAAATATATTTTTAATTTAATTTTTATTATATATTAATTTTTTGTTTTATATAATTTATTAATATTAATTTTAAATTTATTTTTTATTTAAGGGTAAAATAGTAATCATAAAATTTTATTAATTATAAAATTAATTTTAAATTATTATATCAATCAAATCAATCACAAACTTTTATAAATTTTCTCTTCATTTCCACTCACTTTCCCTTAATCTAAACAACCTTACTTTCCATTCTCTTTCTCTTCAAATCTATTCTTTTCCCCTCCCTCAAATTCAGTGGCGGATCTTGACTAAATTTTTAGGGGGAGCCACTATATATTAAATCAATTTAATATTTTAATAATAATTAAATAATATAAAAAAATTATAAATAAAATAATATAATATGTAAAAAAATTAACTTAAACAAAATTAACATTAAATATAACATTCAATTTACTTACAAACATTAATTCAATATACTTGTTCACAATGTAGTCAAGATCGAAATTTTACTATAACCCTAAACCCTAAATCCTAAGATTATACTATTTTTATTTCAATTTCATGTTAGAGAGTATACTTATAATGATAATACAGTGTAATCGGTGACGTAGAGAAAAATCGAAAAAAATGTAGAATAAAAAGTTTTAATGTTTTAATAAATGCAGGCAGTGAATGGGTTTTAATTTCTTTTATTGGTTTTAATTTTTTTAATATTGAGCATTGTTCTATGTTCCACTTATCTTGTATACTTTTTAACTCTTTCAATCATTTTGAATTTTAACATTAAATAATGATCCCACTAATTTAGAAGTTGAACAATTTTTAATTTTTTAATGATTTTAAATATTTTTTAATGTTTAGTAATATTGTTCCTACTAATTTAAGAGTTGAATAGTTTTTTTAGAGGTTATTTTAACATATAAGTCTGAAGATTGTTTTTACTTTTTTAAACCTTAAACAATTTTTAAATTTTTTAAGCCTAATAAAAATAATTAAAAATTAAAATCTTTCCACTTCTGAAAATAAAAATTAAAACGTTCTTTGCTCAATGTAACTTTTTGCTTATTCAAAATTGAAGAAATATCATTTTCATTTTTATCAATAATCTTCTTCTTGAAAAAAAGCATAAATTGTCTTGTTCTTAACCATGAGTATTGTACCTATTAAAAAATAATTATTTAATTTCAAAATATATAAAATTATAATAAATGATAATTCACAATCTAATCTACAGAGTAACAGACCTCCTAAAAATATAATCTATAATCTAATGTAATCTACTTGCTTGCAATAGTTACATAAAAACATAGAAAATAAATAATATTAAATAAGTAAGTACCTGAAATGGAATGAAAGAAGAAGTTTTATAGAAATAGAATAGAAAACAAGTGACGTAGAGTAGAAACCATAAAAGAGAAAAGAACTTTATATATCTTTAACATAAATAGAAGAATAATAATACTAAGAGTCTATATTTAAAGCAAAAAAGTAAATGTAAATAGCTGTTATCTATAAAATTTTATGAAAACTCTAAAAAGTATACTTCTTAAAAGAATCTATTAATTGTAAAAATTTATTTTATTAAATTGTGTGGGTCCATATAATAAATTTATATGTATAATAAAAATGTTTGGGGGGCCGTGGCCCCACCGGCTCCTATTAAGCTCCGCCTCTGCTCAAATCCTCTCTTTGAAAGAAAGAAGGCCTTACTCTATTTGATTATGGCAAGTCAATGTTTTTCTAAAAAGGTCAAAACAGGTCTATTGACTATTTTTTTCATCCAGTTTTATACCAAATCATAATATAACTTTTTCTGCAATTTTAGTTTGTTAATTTTTAAGTATTCGTAATTTTGATATCTTATATTTATATTTACATAATTTTGATTTTTTTTTCAGCTTCGATATATTAATTTTAATTACATGTGTCTAATCTTGTTTAATTTCTAATTTTAAGAATATATTCAATCACTATGAAATTATATTTGGTCACACACAATACCCCAATTTAACCTCATAGATAAAATTAGTGGAAAGTTATAAATTATTTGATAGAAAGAAGGTAAGACGATTCAGTACTAAAAATTTATTTTTATCTTTGATCACATATTAAATAAGTTTGAAATTTTTTTTTTCATCTTTATTTCTATTGGATACTCTATATTCTATTAAGTATTAAAGTGTAATTGTAATTGTATCTTATTATTCCAAATATTAATTAAATAATTTTTTTATGAAAAAATAAAAATCACAATAAAAAAGATATGCCATTATAAATTATTTAAAGTAAAAATGATACGCATTTTCTTTTCTCAAATAAAAAATATCAATAAAAAATTATAAATGTATGAATCTTAAATTAAAGTATTATCAAATAACAATAAAGTAAAGATCAAATAATTAGAGAAAAATAAGAAAAAATTATCAAATATATATTCTATAAATAAATTATAGAACTAAAAAATAAAAAAATTAATATATGATTTTTTAGATAATTTGATAAATTAAATGTGTTTTAATCACTTAAAATGGAAATTGATATGAAGAGGAAGACATGGTATTGGAACGACATGGGAGTGGAGACAAAACGAGTATGTATATTCTTATTCTCATCTCTATACCCAATTTCAAAAATCAAGTATTACTCATATCTATACCCATACACAATCAATGTGGTGATTTCAGTAAAATCGAGACGAATTCGGATAATATTTATGAAGACCGTTTGATTTGTCATCCATAAATCTGGTTACTAGTTCTTTTCTTTTTAATTTAGTTTTCTTTTAATTTTGATTTTTTAATGTATATATATAATTTAAAAATATACTTAATTATATAAATATTTTTTAAGTTTTTAGTTGATTAATTAATATGTCTAATTTAATAAATTAAAATAATTAGTATTTGTATATATTAAATTACTTTAGTATAATTAATCATTGAAATTTAATTTGTATGTATTAATAATTTAATTTATAATATTATTATATATATTTCCTTTTTAAAATAATATAATATATGAATTTTATATCTTTTAAATAATATAAAACAAAAAATTAATATTTTAAATAATTTTTATTTTTATTTCTAATTTAAAAAATGAACTGGCGAAATGAAAAGTTAGCCTAATCCGTCAAATTTTTATAGGCTGAGAGACTCAAAACTACTTTTTCATTTCTAATTATAATTAAGCAATATACACAAGAATGTTATCCTATGATCATATTCTAATTGTGTTAAAAATTTAGTTCTAATAATTAATGTGAGCTATGTATATATGTATATATATTATTTGTAGCATTTATATTAGTTATTTATATTTAGTTGAGCTCAATAAAAGTAATATAATTTCAGTAAGTTTAGTAAGATTTTAAATTACCAATATGAACTCAAATAAGTGTAACCAAATTTGGACCATTAGGAGTTAATGGAACCTTAAAACTACTTTTTTATAGGCTGAGAAACTCAAAACTACTTTCTCATTTCTAGTTATAATTAAGCAATATACACAAGAATGTTATCCTATGATCATATCCTAATTGTGTTAAAAATTTAGTTCTAATAATTAATGTGAGCTATGTATATATGTATATATATTATTTGTAGCATTTATATTAGTTATTTATATTTAGTTGAGCTCAATAAAAGTAATATAATTTCAGTAAGTTTAGTAAGATTTTAAATTACCAATATGAACTCAAATAAGTGTAACCAAATTTGGACAATTAGGAGTTAATGGAACATTAAAACTACTTTTTTATAGGCTGAGAAACTCAAAACTACTTTCTCATTTCTAATTATAATTAAGCAATATACACAAGAATGTTATCCTATGATCATATCCTAATTGTGTTAAAAATTTAGTTCTAATAATTAATGTGAGCTATGTATATATGTATATATATTATTTGTAGCATTTATATTAGTTATTTATATTTAGTTGAGTTCAATAAAAGTAATATAATTTCAGTAAGTTTAGTAAGATTTTAAATTACCAATATGAACTCAAATAAGTGTAACCAGATTTGGACCATTAGGAGTTAATGGAACCTTAAAACTACTTTTTTATAGGCTGAGAAACTCAAAACTACTTTCTCATTTCTAATTATAATTAAGCAATATACACAAGAATGTTATCCTATTATCATATCCTAATTGTGTTAAAAATTTAGTTCTAATAATTAATGTGAGCTATGTATATATGTATATATATTATTTGTAGCATTTATATTAGTTATTTATATTTAGTTGAGCTCAATAAAAGTAATATAATTTCAGTAAGTTTAGTAAGATTTTAAATTACCAATATGAACTCAAATAATTGTAACCAAATTTGGACCATTAGGAGTTAATGGAACCTTAAAAGGTTTAAAATAATAAGAATAGTCATTATTACCAATATGTCAAATCATATATAAAGGTCTGTCTGTCTTTCCATCAAAAGAGGAATATAAAGTCTTGTTAAAGAATTCAATGATTTGACTGAGGAAGATCATTGTACCAAAAAACTATTCCACTACAACCTTCAGTTAGTGTCAAAATGGAAACATATATATTTTAGAACTCAACAAATCTTGATAATCGGATACAATGTTTTTGTTTATTGTTTGTAATTTGATAATTACTAAAGAAATTTTTTCCTACAAGTGGTATCAAAGCCAACATTGTTGTTATATTATTTAGATTTGAGTTTCTGTGTATATGCACGATTATTGCATATTCAGATGTATGAAAACATAATTATGTGATTTTTGAATTACGTGATGTATTGAGTATAATTTGTTTTGCAAATTATAGTTTTTTTATTAATTTGTCTAGTAATTTTTTATTAAATTAGTTTATGTAATATATTGCCAAAATAATCTCTGCTATAGAAATTGATTTTAATTAAAATTATATGGATATTTATATGAGATTATTTATGCATTTTGTGCTCATTCCAAAGGAAGACACAATTTAGCCAAATAATATTTGTGTGATGATAAATATGTGATGATTATAAAGTTATACTCATGTGGATAATAGTCGGTGCAAAGAAAGACTATTATTTATTTGATAGAGCTAATTGTCATTATTTGATTGTTCTATTAAGAGTATTAATCATATGAGATTATTTATGTGTTTTGTGTTCATATGAAAAGAAGATACAATTTGGTCAAATAATAACATTTATGTGATGATTATAAAGTTATATTTATGTAAATAATAATTGTTCTAAAGAAAGATTATTATTTAACAAAATTAATTATCAATATTTTCTTTTTGCATTAAGAGTACCAATTACAAATTAATTTTTGTGTCCAAAGACTAAAAATTGATATTGTACTTGGTATCTTGTAATGGGTCTATAATAACATATTATTAAGTTTGTCTATATTCTTCTTCAGTTGTTGTTGTTAATTTGTCTACTTAAATTAATTGTATCCTTATGCTTAATGGGACAAATTTTAAGATCTTGAAAGAAACAATTGAGATCATTCTTGATTGCATGGATCTTGATCTCGCACCTTAGGATGAGAAACTCACTCCAACTCTGAAAAATTTGGAGGTGGATAAGGTTGAAAAGTGGAAATGCTCAAACTGAATGTGTCTGATTATCATGAAGGAATCTGTTCCAAAAGTTTTTTGAGGCTTTATTATTGAGATCCACAACACTAAAGGTTCCTTCTTTAAGATAGGGAAGACAAGATTCCTTGAGGATGTTTAGTTTGGGAAGGAGGAGAACATAAGGAATGTTGTCTTTGAGAAAAAATCTATCATTGACAGTGATCAAGTCCTTGTGCCTATTACTATTTCAGTGCCTATCCAAGTAATAGATAAGAGTGATGAAGTTATTAGTAACTTTATTCTAAAACAAGACAACATTGAAGTTCTTCCTCAAATACCCACAAAGCAAGTTCAAAAACCTCAAGAAGTGTCATTAAGAATATTCACTAGAGAAAAAAAGAAGAAATGTAATTCCAAATTATTATATTGTGTTTCTAAAAAAACATGAGGGTGACATTGGTTTGAGAAAGGATGATCCACATACTAACGGTTTAGTACCTAAAGTTTTTCGTGAACACATTGTTCATGTAGGTGTAATTTCTTATAGTACTTTAGTTTAATGGGATTCTCATTTATGTTTTATGTATTATTTATTATTTGGATTTTCTACATAAATAAAGCTAATGTTTATGATTTTATTCTCAGTTAATTTTGTGCAATATATATGTTGCATTTTGATTTATTTTATAAAGAATAATTTTTAGACCAGTTGGAAATAGACATGACAAAGATCACATTATATATAATTTCTATGTCACTTATCCATATTTAATTTATGTCATTAAGTACATACAATTGTGGTGATCATTGTGTTTTAATGACACTAAGTTATGATAAAAGCTACAATTGTTATTTGTTGTTGTAAGAAATTGATCAGATTGTTCAAGGGGAGTCTAAAAGTAAATAGCATATGATTGTGCGTAACATTTCTTTTTGTGATATAAATGCTTAAATAAATATGAAGTCCTAATAGGAGATTGTTTAAAATTTTATTTCTAATAATTAATGTGAGTTACATATATTATTTGTAGCATTTATATTAGCTATTTATATTTTGTTGGGTTTAATAAAAGTAATCTAATTTCAATGAACCTTTAGATTGCCATAAGTACTAATATGAGCTCAAAAGTGGAAACCAGATTTTACTCTTTAGGAATTAATGGAAATCCTAAGAGATTTAAAATTATAAGAGTAATCATTGTCCTTAATTATATCAAATCATATACAACATCTTTTAGACTTTTCATCAACAGAACAACATAAAGTCTTGTTAAGGATTTCAATGATGATTTGGATTAAGGTAAAATCATTGTAAAAAAGATTATTTCAATACAACTTTCAGTCCATGTTAATATGAAAATAAGTATATTTTAAAATTCAACAAATCTTAATAATTAATATAATATTTTTTATTATTTATAATTTAATAATTACTAAAACAAATTATTTTTTCTAGTGATATTGGTCACTAGTATAAATTCATAACATCATATACAACATACTCCAATAAAAGTTCACTCAGATAGAACCAACACTAATATGCTAAAGGAAGAAAAGACAAAAAAATTAAAGGAACATAAGAGAAATCCTTTACAATAAGATAGTTATTTCATAAATTTAGTTTTATTGTATACTTAAATCTAGTATATATAAACAGAGAATTTTTCAGAAAAAAAAATTATATAATGAACAATTTGGAAGTGAGGAAGGGGGTCGTTGTCTCACTTGGGGCTCAATCAAGATGATAAAAAAATCCGTGGAAGCAAAAACGGATATGCCTCAATAAAATTCTTAATAGATATCAAACAATAATAAAATTCTTAATAGATATCAAATCAAATAATATATATATATATTATTTATTTTTCTATATTTTTTAAAATAAATAATTTATTTACGAGAAAATATCAATAATTAAAGAGTTATTTAGAATTTAAGTTTATAATTTTATATTTTTATTTAAATTTATGAAATTAAAGTTTTTCAAAAGATACCAATTTCATTTAAATTTAAATTTTGTAATCCAACTTATTTCAATATCCTCTAGAAATATTTATTTTATTTATACTAATACTTTATAATGTAATTGTATTTAGATGTCTTCTAAGATCAATTGTTTATTTACACTTATATTTAAAATCTAAAATATTTACACTTACCCATAACTATTCGTAAATATAAAAGAATTTACAATTTTTTAAAACGAATATCTAGCAAATAAAAGTAATAATAAATAAATACTATTGATGCCAACCAACCATAAGTTGTTGTGATCCTAGAAGAAAAAACCTATGAACTTTGTGGCAAAAGCAAATTGTGACTAAAAAAGGAAAGAGATATTTTGATGGGTCCACAAAGAGTAAGTGATGAACAATTTGGAAAAGTGGGTAGCCTTGTCGTTCCCTTAGGGCCCAAAAGGCCCTGTTAACTTTCTGTCACTTCCCAAATTGAACATGTCTTTTTCATCTTTTTTTTATCAAATGGTAGCCCACATTCACATAAAAAAATACAATAAAAACGCATTGTTATTTATCAAAATATGTGTATTCATATTTTGTGTAGGAAGCAACAATGGGTGAACTATATAATGATATTAGAGAGATATTTCTTGCATTGTTAATCACATTTAAGATGAGATTTTGACTAAATACCATTTCCCTATTAAAATGAAAGACACCCATTACAAAATCAAACTTGAATAGATAAATCAAAGGTTTGAGAGAAACTCTAGTTATGTATTAATTTAAATTGCTTGATCAATTTATTGATTAGTTTGATAGAATATTCATTATACTCACACAGAAAAACCCACTAAATTTTGAAAAGTGTATTTTCTAATTTAAAAAAAAATTAAATCCAAAGTGAGTTATAGGTTTAGTTCAAAACGTTTTAAAAATTAAAATACTTTCCTACCAATTTTCACACTTTTCTTGTATGATGAATATTGAATGGATTTTAGATACACACACATATTCATTTAATTTTTTTTAATAAAAGAATTTTTATTATTAAGTTTTTATAAAATATAGGAGGATTTATAGGAAAATATATAACATACTCAATTTTATAATATTTATTCACTCTATAGGTCATGTTTGATACAGAAAATAAAAATACGATCAATAATAGGTGAACAATAAAATAGAAATGAAATATGTTTAATTGAAGAAAAATAAAAAAACGAAAAAAAATAAATAATTAGTGAAGAAAGTGCCCGTCAATTTCAAATCCACTTTTAAAATTATTTTTAGTTTCTAAACAAAGCCAAACATAAGTGTAATTTAAGCCATCAACAAAATTACAAATGGTAATACATTTAACTATTAAAGAGATTTTACACAATAAATAAATATAAGATGCATAATTTGTTACCGAATTTGAAGGTTTCCTTATCATTTAAACATATCTTATTTTGTATGGTAAAATAAAGGAATTCTATTCTAATTTTTTCCTAAAATTAAAATTATTTTGATAATACCATTAAATAAAATAATATTAGTACAAATAAAAAAATAAAATATTAATAACTGAAAAATATAAATGTTGCATTTAAAAAGAGAATATGTTTAACGCAAGTAGAATATGTTTCACGTAACTTGAAAACAAACTTAAACTAAATTATGTTAATATTAATATTAACATAAATTTAAAATTAATTCGTTTGAGAAATTATTATACTTTAGCATCTATATAGCAATATAAGATATAATTATCAAATTATATTCTAGAAATTAACGTATGCCAAACTTAAACAGGAAAAATACGTCTGAAAATTAAACTATATTGATATCAACCAATCCAAAAAAATTAATAACTGAGTGAAATCAAAATTTGTTAGATTAATTTATATACTTTTATTTCAGAAATGCAGACTAAATAAATTTTGTTGTAATTTAAAATTTCAAAACTTAACTAAATCAAATAAAATTAAAATATTATTATATTATTTATCATATAAAAAATATGTACACGTAAAAAATACAATGAATATAACTTAGTTATTGGAAAAGACAGATATTAGTAGTGTAAATATTAAATTATTAATCTTAAAGAAAGTATTAAAATGAAATAAAATATTATTAAAAAAATAATACATAAAAAATTATTTTTTATTTTTATATTTTTGAATTTTTTCTAATATTATATGTATAAATGATAAGTGTATGAAATTTATTAGACACTTTTTTATCAACAAAAAAAATATATTAATAAGAATATAAAAGAGGCTCAAACTCATATACACAAAGAAAAAAAAAGTATAAGAAGATAAAAATAAATTCAAATCATTACAAAGAATTCTTCCTCTATTAGATAACATATATTTTGCTAAAAACAATTAAATTTAAAATTTAATGTAGTTGAATATAATAAGTAGAACATACCCTTTTCTTATTAAAATAAAAATAATCCGTTGTTTTGTTAACTATGTATTTGTTTATAAAACCTTTCTAACATTAAACTAGTAATTTTTGGAATACAGAAAGATCTAGACTTTGAGGAAAGCATCCAAACCTACCACATAAGTCAGATAGAGACATGATTACTAAGTTCTCTATTAATTCAAAACAATTCTATCGAGATATGATAACAAATATTAGACATGTATTATCGTGTATTTGATGGATAAAGAGTATTATTCCTGCAAACTTATACACTCATCTAAACTGCGTAAGTCTGATATAAAAAGAAGTTATATAAAACATTATGTAAAAACCTACTTTACACCAGTCTAAAGTAATCATAAAAACAAAATACGTAAACATTACAAAAATTTATGAAAAAATTGGAAACTTAACAATATTTTATCTCTTATAAAGCAAACTAAAACTCATAAACCCTGCCCATTGCAAAATTTCCACACAAAAGTAATCATAAACCATTGTCCTTTTGCAAACATCTTCCAAAAGTAATCATATGTACTACTTGTCTTTGAACAACCTATTTTTATCTTTTTTTCCTAATATCTCATCAATCATAATTTGGATTAAGGGTTTCTCTCATTCAAATTACAAACTCGTCTATCGTCCTGCCAAAAATCTGCTTCAGAAATAGTGATATTTTTTGAAAGTCCATTAGAAATCATTTTAGGATATCTAAGGAATAAAAGTTCTTCACCCATCCACTTATCTATCCAAAATTTGACGGAGTCCCTTTTTCCTATATTCCATGCACAGTTATCCTCGTACTAATTCCTACCATTCATGTCAATTTAATCTTCTTCCACCATCTTGATTCATATTCATTTCGATTTAATCTACTTGAATTCAAGTCAAACTCAGTTGTTTGATATCAGAATTTCCTTCGACACATGACTGTCATGCTCAAATGGATTAAAAAGTCTTATTCTTAATATATATATATTAAATTTATTTTATTTACACTTAAATTTATATTTATATTTATATTTATTTTTATTCTCATATTATTATAAATATCCATCGGTGTTTGGCATGGATCCATTGAGTTATTGTAAAAGAAAAGTGTGGACAAGTTGAAGTGGTGAATTTAATTAGATGCAATGTAGAGAAACAGTGGCGGTGTGAAAGAGTGATGGAGACATGGCTCAATAATCTGAACCTCTTCTTACTCTGCTTCTTTCACGTGAAAATGGCGTCATTTTCTGCTTGGCTTCACATAAATACTACATCTTAATAGTACAAAACCCATCCCAGCAATTTAATGCATCTCATATGTTAGCTGCTACATCAAAAACCCTAGCTAACTCAATCATTCATCAACTTTTTCTTCATGCTGCTACCTACCACTAGGGTTTTTTGTTTGATCCCTTTTTTCTTTCCTTTTAGTTTAAAGCAAAAGTCACCTAATGCTCATAATTAACTACATTCACAAAATATGTTGAAAGAGGAAAATTTAAATTAAAATTAAGTAGTGGTTTGGTGTAAGAATGAGTTTCTTGGTGAAGTGAAGTTTATTACAGTAACTTATTTTGGTAAGTTTTGGCGGCAAATTTCTGATTTACACTCTCCTTAGACTGAAACTTATTATAATTACTTACATTTTACTAAAATATATTATGTGAATTCATAATTTTGTTTAGGTTTCTCCATGTATATTTCCAAATAGGGATGATAAAACGGGTCATTCCGGTTTGTTTAGGCTCACTTCGCCATGAGCCCGCCAAAAACGGACCGGGCCAAATCAGCCCACCACAGTAATACGGACCAAAATTTCTAACCCACCCCGTTATAAGGCGGGCTGGCGGGCTGGCCCGCCTATATTTTTTGTTTTTCTTTTTTTTTAAAAATATATTTTTTGGGTTTTTTATTTTATTTTTGGATCTTTGGTTTTAAATTGGACTTTTTTTTTCTTTGCAACTATTTTGTTTGTGTCCAATTTAAATTAATTTTTGTAATTACAACAATATATTAAAGATGTATATGGTGACATGGCATTTTAAAAGTGCAAGCTAAAAGACATAATGTTTACAAAATAAATTGCATACTAAGGTTTACTAATCTCAACAATCATTTATAACAATTGTTCATAAATCAACTAATCTTGTTCCATTTTAGGATTATTAGAGGCAGTCTTACAACAAGTTCCTTCTACTCTTCCATCTTTGTCACTTTCTTCATCATCGTCATCTTCAATATCATAAGAAATTGAAAAAAAGTTAGAATATCAAATTTTTTTATCAAAATAAAAAAATAATTAGATTTAAATTAATGAAATTACCATCACAAAAACCATGCTTAATAATTGCTTCAATATTCTCAGGTAAAAGGCGACTTCTATACTTGTTAAGAATCCTCGAACCAATGCTGAATACAGATTCAGATGCAACTGTAGTAATCGGGATGCTTAGCAAGTCCCTAGCCATTAATGAAAGATCTGAAAAGCGTTAGTTGTTACTCTTCCACCATTGTAGAACATCCATATGTTCTGTAAAATCAAGATCTAATGTTGGCTCATCTAAATATATATCAAGTTGACTCCTTCCTGTTTTAGCAGCAGCTTGAAGTTTGCGTTTTTTTAATTCCTAATATGATAAGTCAAAAATGAGTTTAATCAACTAAAAATAATAATTGAATTAGAATAAAGTAAAATAACTTACATCAAAAAGACTTGACTTGGTGGGAGCAGATGAGGATGAAAGATGATCATGTTTACGTTTTAAAATATTAGAAGTAGAACTCTTTGTACAATATTGGGAGAAAAGAACATATAATTTTTCCTTTATTTTCTCCAACTTTACTTCCCAAAAAAGGGGATAAACCCTTTCATAGGAGAATCCCAATGTTTCCAACTTCATCCTTGGATCTAAAATTGCCCCAAATGCAAGAACAACACTATATTCATTCCAATATTTATCAAATTTCATCATCATCTTTTCAGCCATATCCCTTATAACTTCATCTTCATCTTTGACACTTTCCATTAAAAGGCATTGAATTTTCCAAACTTGTAAAAAATACAAGTTGGATGTAGGATAACTTGTTGTAGAAATCAAATTTGTAATATCATAAAATGGCAATAAAAAAACACTAATTTTTCCTGCTCTTTTCCATTTGTCTTCAGAAGGACAATACTTGTAATTTTCATCAACTAGGTGGAGGCTTCCAAAAACACGTTGGTATTTAAGAGCACTTTGAAGCATTAAATAAGTTGAGTTCCACCTTGTAGGAACATCTAGACACAATCCACTTGATGCATCAATGTCCCCAATTTTTTGAAGGCATTGTTTAAATTTAATCATTCTACTCTCAGAACCCTTAACATACTTTATGCTCTCCCTAATTTGATCTAAAGCATCTCCAAGTACCTTCAATCCTTCTTGAACAATCAAATTTAAAATATGTGCACAACAACGCACATGAAAGAACTCACCATCACAAATCAAGGAATTTTGCAAAACAAGCTGACTTTTTAAAGTTCTTTGCAAAACATCATTGCTAGAAGCATTGTCCAAAGTGATAGAAAAAATATTTTTCTTAATTCCCCAATCATGCAAAAATTCATTTAACTTCTTAGACAACTCAAATCCAGTGTGAGGGGGAGGCAAATGACAAAAGTTAAGAATTTTGCTACTTAACTTCCAATTTGAATCAACATAATGTGTTGTCAAACTTATATAACCCTCAGTAGTGCAAGATGTTCATAAATCAGAAGTTAAACAAATCCTACTTGAAATGGTGTTCAACTCTTCCTTAATCATGACCTTTTCTTTCATAAATATTCTCAATACACCACTCTTAATAGTATTTCTAGAAACTAAAGTCGCATTAGGATTCAAATAACTTATCCAAGTCTTAAGCTCTCGATACTCAACAAATTTGAATGGTAAACCATGACGAATAATTAAATTAGCACACAACTCACGAGACACCATTTGATCTATTTTTTTTGCCTTCAACTTTCCTTGCATATCCAAAATCATTTGACTCACATATTCATATTTGATTTTCCTACATCTTTCAATATGGCGCTTTAAATGGAAAGTCCCATATTTTTTACCACCAACTATATATTTTTGGTTACAACCATTACACCTTGCTCTCTCTTTACCATCATCACAAAGACCAATTCTAGTGAAAAATTTTCAACAATCAGAGGTTGTAGACTTATCTTTTTTCTTATTGGCTTCAACACTTTCAGATTCATTTTCAAAAACATATTCATCTTCATTCCCGGGTACATGATCCTCATGGACATCACCAACTGACTCATCCATCACCATTAACGTCGTTTTGTAATTTCACGAGCGTCGTTCCTGACAAACTCTTCTGCAACAATTAGTAAGATGAGATCCAATAATTCATATAAGTACAAATATTAAAATAGTTCAAAACAGTGTCACAATCTCAAAGTCCCAAACCTAATAACACAATCGAACACACTTAAAAAGCAAGACCACTGTCAAACCACATGTAAAACCCTATCCCAAAGCAAGATCAGAAAAATCCAAAGAACTTAAAAAGACATTGTTTCCAAGTTGACCTGAACCATTGTTCTCTCCGCAAACCAAAGCCCCGTGAAGAGTCAAACCACACGTGTTGTGCATTAACAGTAAAACAAAGAGAGAAATAAACAAACCTTCGGATGTCGCTGGAAAGTGAGCTCCTGCCGTCACAGGTGCCTGAAGAAATTGCAATCAGTGAGGTGTTAAATGAACCCTAGGTATAACTACTTTCCCAAATTTAAAGAGAAGGAGTGAGAGTGAGTGAGGTGTTATATTTTTTTCGTGGGTCAGCGGGTTGACCCGCCCCGCCCTGCCTGTGGCCCGACGGGTTGGCGAGCTAGACGGGCCGAGTTGATACGGGTTGACGGGTTTAAAATGCTAACCTGCCCCACCTAGCCCAACCCACTTTGCCACCCCTACTTCCAAACTAGTGTGAATTAATATTAAACAACTTTCTTCAAATTATTTATTTGTATTACTCTACATAGGGATTAGAAATAAACATGTCTCCATAATTATTAGAAATTGGTTTTGATTTTAATAAAAAATTATATATTGATTAAATTTGAATATGAATGATATATGACTTTTAAATTTAAGTATGGAGATAGGATGAAGACGTAAATATTTCTCTGAATATCTTTTTCCATCATCATATTGATCATTGTTTTAAATTAGTAGAACGTATTTATTTTATTAAATAATTTATTAATTTTATATTATTTTTTTTATTTTTAGTTTTGTAATTTATTTTTAAAATATATATTTAATATTTTTTTATAATTATTTGACCTTTATTTAATTATTATTTGATGATACTCTAATTTAGTATTTATGCAATTTCTTTATTAATATTTAACATTGGAGAAAAGAATATGATTATAATTTTGACATTGAATCCTTTATAATATCATGCTTTTTCTATTGTGATTTTTATTTATTTGTAAAAAATTATTTAATTAACATTTGGAATAGCAAGACTATGATTATACTCATTACCCGATGAGAATATACTCATATTTGATAAGGATAGAACAAAAATTTCATATCAGTTAAACACAGAAACAGATATGAGGATGAACTTTTACCACGAAAGTAAGGATGAGGAAGTGAAATATGTCCTTATCTTATTGTCATAATAATAGTTAACAATTATTTCCTTAATCATAATACTTAACAATTATTTCTTTAATAAACAAGATATAACTTTAACGTATCGATGAGTTATAAGAAAACAACTTCTTAAAGAAAATAAACTTGTGCATTTTCTTAAAAAATATAATATTTACATTCATAAAAAAAGTTATTATATAAGAGATTATTTAGTTATGGATCGAAGTTGAATAAATTCAAGTCGAATAAATAAGGAATATGAACATGATGTTGAAGAGATCCTACAATTTGTTCAACAAAATATGATAGATATTAGTGGAAAATATATTATTCATGTGTTAATTTTTTGAAAGAAAGAAAATTACAAGTTGAATTTATAAAAAAAAAACATTTTCCTTATGATGATTTCTTAAAGAGTTATATAATGTGGATTTGACACGGTAAATTGTTAAACATTCCAAATGTCTCCCAATCTCAACATTTTGATGTATGTTTAGATTACTGATTGAAGGACATGACTCATGAGATTGAATATGAAGATAGACTTCAAATAATATTGTATAATGAAGAGCGTAAAATATTGTCTATTGGATTGCCTTGTCAGACAATCTAGTAGTGCTAAGTCTACATGATTGTTTCTATGTGACTAGACTGTCATCTAGTAGTTGAGTGTGTCTGGTGAGCACAAGTTCATCTTGTGCATGTTGATATGTATGTTTAGTGATATAACAAATAGAGTGTTTGTTTGCTCTTGTAACCTCTACGACGATGTAAAACCTTTAGTGTCTTAACGATTTTCTATTACACTTGAGGTTTATATATAGAGTCTTGTTTAACAATTTATGTGTGTTGTTTGATATACGTTTTCAATGTCTTTGATCTTATACTATTCAATAAATAAAGTTTTTTTATTCTTTCTTTCAGTTGTTTTCTTTTATTGTTGAGAAACTCAACAATTGATGTTGTTTATTGGAAAAAAGAAAGTTAAGAAGATAACGAAATGAAACATGGACAACAAGTTCACTAGTGCAAAAATACAAAACAACAACTCCAAATGATGTCAATTTTATGGGAACCGTCATCGAATTTTGAACAGTGACACGTTTGAAATTTTTTGTTAGCTCTACGACGACGACGATCGTCGTTGTAGACCCTTTTTATGCATATTAGATGTCTTTCTTTTATGTGTCATTGCTTATCTTTCTTTTTCTGATTTTATTTCTTATCTCTCTCTCTCTCCATCATTTTCGCTCCATTGTTGTTGCCATTGTGTTGTCCTTATCTTTCGTTCATTGTCATGCATGATAAACTTGGGGTTGTTGATGTAGTTTTCGTTATTGCCCTTGTGCTCTTTGTTATTGTTGCTATTATCATGGTCATGTTTGTTGTTGCCATTGCTAATCATGGTTGCCATTTTTGTCAACTGCAATGTTGGCGTTGTGCTCTTATTGTCGTGGCCACACCTACGATAAACATCAATTCCACTTCAATATACAAGTTAGTCTATTTTTTGCTTTAAATTTAAATTCTTTTAAAGATTGTTGTACTTTGGATGATTATTTTTATTTATATGCTCAAATTTAAATTATATTTTGACTATTATTTTTATTGTATTAAAAAATTCTTTGAATGCATTGGTATTGGGTCATGCCTTTAATTGAAAAAGTGAGATTCACACGCATATAAACAAGCTTAAATGCTAATGTAGCGGGTTTTGAGCTTGCTTAATTGAGGGGTAAACAATTAAAAGTGTTTTTTAAAAAAATTATTCTCCTGTGTTAACCTACAATGGTCGTTATTAACGATAATCATCATCATATGTGGATTTATGACGACGATTCTATACAAAATCATCATCATTTCTGTTTGATATGACGATGGTTCATGCCATCATAAAAAATATATATTTTTAATGATAATTAGATCAACGACAATTTGAAAACTGTTGTCAAAATATGTTGTGAACCATCGTTAAGAATATATTTTCCAATAGTGTCTTATACTATTGTTCAATAAAAAAAATTCTTTCTTCTCTCTTTCAATTTCAATTATTTTCTTTTATTGTTAAGAACCTAAAAATTGATGTTGTCTGTTGGAGAAAAAGAAAGTTAAGAAGATCTAGAATTGAGACATGACTACCAAGTTTAATATCAATAATTTCTCTTATTATAACCACTTTAAGTTGTGGAGGATTAACATAGAAGTTCTCTTGATACAAGTTTGTACTAAAGCAATAAAGGCACCTTCTCTATGATAGACAAAAAAGACTCGCATGATAAAAAAGTCTAGCAATGCCATAATTTTTAATAATGGAGATAAGGTACTAAAGAAAGTTGAAAAGGAGATGATTGTTGTAACAATGTGAATAAAATTCTAGTCATTGTATATGGAAAAATCATTTACATATAAACCTTATTTGAAACATCAATTGTACTCATTAAAGATGAAAAAATAAATAAAAAATGATGATAAAAAAAATCAAGAATAATGGTGTAGCAACTGACAAATTCTAACAAAACTATGGATGATTTTGAGAATATTGAAGTGAAGCTTGAAGATGAAGGTAATGTTTTACTACTTTTAATTGTTTGAGAAGGAATAAATTATTACTTTAGCAGAGATTTATAACTCAATTGGGACTTGGGAGCTTCAAAACCTTGAAGAGTATAAGATAAATTATAATGGGATGGACTTGATTATCTCAAAGTTGAAAAGTAAAAAGAAAAGGGAGTCATAATGAAAGAAGTCTAAGCATTCATTAAATGAAAAGATGGAGAAAGGGCTTCAGAACTATAATTGTCACAAGAGAGGTTAGTACAAGAAAGATTGTCCATTAAAGGGAAGAAGTGAGAGAGAAGGGAATTCTCATTTCTAAAGAGAATCTACAAATGTTGCAATAGCATCTGGTAGTTACAATTTTGCTACGGTGTTGGTGGCATCAATTTTAGACATAAAAAAGAGATGAGTCGTGGACCCATGATGCACTTATCACGCATGTCTGGTGGATGAGTTCTTTGAGGCCTTATTAGAACTAAAAGAAACATGTCCAGAGTCACTCAAATTGAAGATGTTTGACAACCGAAAGATGTTGTAGCAAGATGTGAGATATGTTTCAGAGTTCAAGAGAAATATTTTTTCAATTAGCACGTTTGATCTTTTATGTCTAAACCAATATTGAACATGGTACTATAATTATTTTAATTGAAGCATTTCCACTTATTAAAGGGGTGAAAAGAAATGAACTTTACATTCTAGGTGGTTCAACATCGATTGCACATATGTGTGTGTCTAGTCAGATGATGCAATATAAGACAAAGCTATAAAATTTGAATCTATGACATGTAAGTGAAAGAGGATGGTGGAGTTGAGAAAGAAAGACATGTAAGGTGGTGATAATGTAGAAAAGTTGGAGTTTTGTGATTAATGTATACTAGAAAGGTCTAGTAGACCATTTGAATATAAATCTTTGGGTCCAATATAAGGTCAGACTCATGGTGGAAGGGTCTTTTTTCGTTACCATCATAGAAGATTTCTCAAGGATGATGTGAATTTACATACTCAAAAGTAAAATTGGAACTTTTCATACACAAAAAAAGATAGAAATATTACACGAAGAGATTTAGATTGATTAAAATCAAACCAATTCTACATTCAAAATCAATCAACTCAACCTTAGAGTGATTGTTTCAATTATTTTGCGATGTTTAAATTCCAACCACAAAACACATGTGTTGATGATTTGAGATGTAATCACATTCCATATATGAATTTAAAATCTCTTGAATGCTCAAGAGAATTTACCAAAATACAAGATTTAACTTCAATCAGTATATTAACAAGATGTATTTCAGAATAAAAAATAATAGAAAAGTTATCACATATATGTGATTAAGTTTATAATATTTTAAATCAAAGATAAACAATCAATTACACTAATAGAAAAAGTGATCTTGAACTTTCAGCAAGAAATATGATTTCAGAAAGTTTGAAGTTTTTCGGAAGCTTGTAAGTAGTAATTATTGTTAGTTTTTAGAGGTTGAGTTCAAGCGAGGGATTCAATTAAACTTTGAAAAACGTTTACATTCTTTTAAAAAGCAAGAGAAAAAAATATCTTTACAAATCTTTCACCAATAAGAAATAAAGTTAAAGAGAGAGAGAGAAGATCACACAAAGAGTTTATACTAGTTAACTCTTAAACAAGACCTACTTCCACTTCCAGTTGTCCAACCACAGTAATTAAGTTATATACATTTCTAGTAATGCAAGAAAACTAACCAAGAACCTGAATCTTAACCTAAATCTTAATTCTATAAGACAAAATTCACACCATTATAGCACCCCAATCTAGAAACCCTATCCAAACCCACAAGCAAAATAATAAAAACAAAATACAAATTGAAACAAGTTCGCCTAAACAGAATAAGGCACAATAGAAAAAGAAACCAAGGTGAACACTATGTTTTTTCCGTCAAACACAAGGTATTGATCACATGTATGAGTTATGAAAGCTCCAAGAAGATGTGTTTAACCTAATATGAATGCTTTCTCAGATTACTCAGAATATTTCTAAAAGAAAAGTTCAAATTTTGTGTCAAACAATTTATAAATGAGAAAGTTATTTATAAAACTACTAACAATTTATAAACTTACATGCTTCTAAAGAAAAAGATACATGAAGAAGAAGTCTTCAATTTATATCTTTAATCTTCAAGACTTTAATCTTCAAAACTTCAAGACCTTCAAAGGGAAAGGTTGGATTCATGAAATCACTACTTCAGGTACTAACTCGAAAACCATTTATAAAATGTCTTAATGGATTATGTTAAGTATTAATTGATTATTTTTTTAAGTAGTTTTTTGAAACAAAATTACAACAATATAATTGATTTATTTGCACTAACAACGATGAGGGATTGTGAATATGTTAGGACCTAAATAATTATCAACACAAGTTTGTATAAAACAACTTCAAACAATTAAACCAATAATCAATTGTAGTAAAATCCATTTGGTTAACAATTAAACCAATAATCAATTATAGTAAAAATTACTTTGATTGTGATTTCTAAAATTAAAAATTTACTTTTATTTCTTTTTATTTTTTAAATAGGTGTAAGTTGTAACTTTGTGTTTGGACCTATTAAGACCAACAAGATTGGGAGTGTGTGCATTAAAGGACTGAGAAGCTAGAAACGTCTTGAAAAGTCATCCAAGTCCAAGAAAGTCTAAGTTAATTCTCAGTCAAGGAAGAAAAAAAAAGTCAAGAAATTTAGACATGACAAGTGTGAATCAAGCATGAAAACTATAAATCAAACACAAATCAATTTAATCAATTGATCTAAATCTAGATTTAAATTTTAAAATTCAAATTCTTCCCTTCTTTACCCTTTAATTTTTGACCAATAACCCTAGGTTTCTAGATGTGAATTTGAATCAAGTTTTTAGATACATTTACATTTTATTTAGGTTAGGATTTTTGAATTCATACAACTATAAATAGTCCCTCATTTTCTATGTAAACAAATTTGAAATATTGAATGAATTGAGAGAACTTTTTAGAAGTTATTTGAAAGAAAAAATATTTTATTTTAGTTTGAATTTTATCTTCCATCATTAGATCAAGTGAAGACTCTATCAATACTTATCTTGAAGATTCTCCAAATGACAAGACAACTTCAGTCAAATCATAAATTTTGCTCTTCCATTATTTTTTTATTTCCTTTTCTTTGTTGAATTAAATTTTTTTATATTTTTCATTGTTGTGTTTGATTTTATTATATCTCCATGTTCATGTTGTTATGTTCTATGTAAGCTTTTACACCAATATAATTACTTCTTGAATTCAATCTATATCTAAAGATGAACATCCTTAAGTTTTATTGTTTTTTCTATCTCTTAAAAGGATATACAAATCAGTTTTTATACTCTTTCAAGTTAATTCATAATTAAATTCTTATAACTTCTCACTCAAATAGGCCAAAACATGTAAATTGAATTCTATCAATTTATATGTGACAAGAAAAGAAAAATGATCAAATATACTTTGAATATGGTTAATTTTATTTGTTATTTTTTTAATATAGTTAATGAGATCTGGTTAAAAACTTATATGATAAAGAAACACAAGAAGTTATAAAAAGTCAATGATAACAACATGTCAGAAGAAAATTAAAAATTAGAGATTATTGTATTCAGGTGAATATTTAAAAAAAATACCATATTATAAATAAAAAAAATATTTAAAAGAAAATCGATGACAAATAGCATGAAGATATAGAAAAGGATAGTATCTTTATAAAGTAATTTAAAATTTTTATTAAGTTATAGAAAAGGATATTATTTTTATAAAATAATTTAAAATTTTTATTAAGATCAAAACAAAATCAATTTTATGTATTGAAATAAAATCTACGATATTAGTATATGAAATTTAATAATTTTTTTAAAAAAAAAATATAAGAACAATATAATATTTGCCTATATTTTAAAAAAAGAAGAAACAAATTTATTTTTCTATAATTTTTTTTATGTCAATTAAAGACTTATATTGAGTTAGTTCTATATCTAATTATAGACTTGATTTCTTTTTTTATATAAATATTAGTTAACTGCACAGTACTGAACAGATAAAGATGTGTCTATATTTTCAATACCTCATCTATACAAATAATTAAAAATCTATATTTATACTAAATATTCTTGGTTAGTTAGATATTCTTCACTCTAAACATTTATCCAGAGCATTTACCTTAAAACCAATTATAATTGCTTTTTCATTAAAGATATTTCTTTTATGTAACAATTTGTTTATAGATATATGTTTGCATGTATAGCTCGCAAAGATTAGCAGAGTCCATAAGTAAACAAATATGTAAAATAATATGAATCAACAAAGAATAATATTGTTGGATTTTATTTTTATCTTTTTCTTCTTTTAAGCTGTCTTGTTATTTTTTTCTGCATTAACTTTCTTCTTGTTTTCTCTAATAATACAAAAGTATAAAGGAAGAAATGGATTTCGCCAGTGATGCCATGATTGAAATAATGAATATAAATCATATACAAACTGAAAAAAAGAAGTAACATAATAAAAATTCTTTTCTGAACCTTTAAAATATCCGTTTCTTCGTTTCTTTGTTTTCCAGCCATACCCTCATCCACTGTATGCTTTCTTTTTCAGAATAATTAATGATTCTATGTGAAGAAAGCCTGCAACCACTGATCTTTGTCGCGAATCCAACAAAACAGCTTAGATATATTAGATGAGATCATTTCAATAATAAAGTAAACAGAACAACAAGATATTTAAATGATAATATCCCAATTCTCACGTGAATAATGAGCCTCTCAAATCAATTCACAACACATTTTAAATATTTTTGTAAATCAAAACACTATATTGACTATAAAGATAATTAATTACTTTTACTACCATGTGACTCTACCATTGAAAGAAAACTAAAAATAGGAATGGTAACAGTATTTTATACGCAAAAGTAAATCCTGTTTCCTAAACCTGTCATATTGACTCAAGACTAAAAAGTCTTTGGTCCATTTCCCTGTTCATACTCCAAATATCTAGTTGCCAACTTACAAAGTAATTCCCAGTATTCCAACCACAGATTATTCATTAACCTAGTTATCATAATTATAACAACTCAATGTGAAGATTAAATATGAACATATCCATTATACTAAAGAAGGGGCTTTTGCAAGACTTATGTACAATTATTATTATAATAATTACACAGTGATACAATAATCACATGATCATATTCCATCTTCTCTGTGACTCTTCTTCTCTGTGACTCTTCGTCTCATCACCCCAATGAAAAAATGTAACAAAAAAAAAGATATAAGCTACAAAATTTTCTTTCTTTTTTCTTCTTTTTTCTTTCTTCTCTATATTTTTCTGCAATTTGGTTTTGTTTCTGTTGATTAAACTTCTTGGGAGTTGTCTGGAGAGGAAAGAGGGAAGCAGGTGTCTTCGCCACCTGTGTTCCATAGAAAATGAGCATAGTTAGCAGCATAGAAGGAGTTATTAGGATCAGCTGAAATAGCTTCCAAATAAGTTTCTTCTGCAGCCCACAAATCGTTCTTCACTTTCCACAGAAAGGTGGCATATTTATTATATGCCTCCGCGTCTGGTGGCTCCACTTCTATTGCTTTTTTGAAGTACTCTTCAGCTCTGTGTTCAAACCACAACCCAATTGTTAGTCAATAACACAACCACTTATCACATGTAGATTAAATTGCAACTGCAAGCTACAAGATATTCAATTAATTAGTTACAAAAATCTTTATATACTTTAAAAGTCTCATGTAAGTCCTAGTACGTTGTATGCGTACAAAAGTAAAAGTCAACAAGATTACGTGTTAGATCTTCCGAGTCCGGCACGTGCAATATCATGCGGAGAAGACGATGGATCTTTCTAACAAATCAGAGGTGTAGGTAAACCACACCACATACTAAACTATCAATATTCAATTGGACAAAAAGCGATTTGTTTATCTTTTCTACATCAAGGTTACATTTCCAAGCCAATAATAAATAAACAAACATCTTCCCAACAAGAATATGCTCCCTCAATCAAATTGACATCTTTGAAAATAATATTAGACATAATTCCAATACATTTTATTACAGGTGTATGTTCTCTGTAAATTTCATTTTAACCATAAGAACAATTAAAATACTACTATAACTTTAACCAAATAATCACCAATTATAACTAAAATAACATCCTTTCTTTCTTAATGATAAAAATTATCAAATATTATAAATTTTGAAAATTTTCACTTCTTACTTAGTAATTCCATATTTTCCAATAATGGGTAAATAAAATATACTAAAAGTTTTGTTCTTTGATCAGAAGTTATTGCTATTTTGTTTGGATCCACAAAACATTCTTTGTAAGAGACAATTGAACACTATTACTAGCACCAAAAGTCTTACCGTGATAACTGATTGAACAACATATTTAGGGTTGGACTTTGAAATTACTATTCAAACTGGGACAACTCCATCTGAGTTTATCTAACTACTTCATGACTATGGCTTAACAACGACATTTTTTTCTCGAGTAGTATTATGAATCAGTAAAACTAATATGAACAGAGTAAAAAAATTAATTTTAACGTCCAAAACAAAAGTGGAGCATGTTTGATAGTTACGAACCTATCATAATCGTGTGCAACGAGGTAGAGGAACTGGGCATAGTTGGAAAGAAGAAGAGTGTTGTTAGGATCCTGAGACAACCCTGTCTGGTACACAAGCTCTGTTCTCAGATACTCTGCATAGTCATCGGATTCGATCCTCACCATCACTGGCGAAACGAACCGCTTCATGGCATCACGATCCAAACCCTCACCTCTCAAACTCACCTCCATTCTCGAAGCTTCTTCCACCATCGCGTTCCAAAGCTTCGCCTCTTCCTCCTCTTGCCCCAACACCGACTCTGTTTCCCCTGTTTTGCAAACGTGTGACGAAGCACCATCGGGGAGCACCGTGCCGTACCGATCCGACCGGTCAAAACGGCCATCCCCGTCGGTGCCATTCGCCGCAGGACGAATCCTGCCGCCGCCGCCATTACCACCGCCGATGGAGGCGGTGTTCTTCCCGTTTGAAACGGAGAAGGTCTTCACGGCCGAGGAATCAATGGTATGACTGTGATCCCTTTGGTCGTGAACCTCCACGACGGTGGTTACCGGCGGTGGGGCTACGGCGGCGATCGCGGCGTTGTGCCCCATTGAGAAAACAGTAAAATTCGCAAGTAAAATCATTACATACATCATGAGAGTCGGCGTGTGAGAGAAAACTTGCTGAAACAACCAGACGAAGGACGCGTGCATTTCGTTCTGCACGCGTTGGAGAATCCCTTGCAGATCTTCGTAGAAGAGAACCTCCCTCATTTGAAGAGTGTAAGTATGGAGTTCTCTGATTATGAAAACCATAGAAGAGAACGCTTTCTTCACAGAGCAATAGGCAGATTCCCCTGCGTCTCTAAACCCTTCCTTCCACTGCAGCTTCTTCTTAATTATCCTCAACGAAAACGGAAGCTCTACGCTGTTCGCTTTCCGTTCAATATTCGCCGGAATAATCTCCTCCGGCGGTTCAAACTCCTCGGCGAAATTCACCGAGGGAGAAATCTCTTGAAAATCCTCGGATTCCGAATCGTTGGCATTGGCGGCGTCACACGACATTTGAAACTTGAGCGCGAGATCCTCTATCTTCTTCGCGAACTCTTCGTCAGAGAAAGACTCCAAGCTTGCGCTGCACGCTCTCGGCAACTTCCCCCTGCGCATGAAGAGCGCGTGGTGATCGAACGACTTCGTCTTTCGAAGAAAGCGCGTGGACGCAGGGAAGAGGTTCGAGCGGTGCACGAAGCTGCAAACTAGGGTTCGGGGCTTGGACGAAGGGGAAGAGATTGCAGAAGCGAGAGTTTGCGACGAGGAAGGAGAATGAGGAAGAACGGGTTGCGACAATTGCATAACCTTGAGTCCCATAACGACGACGTAAAACAAAACCGGTGAACGAAAATCCCGATTATCCCCTTTTATGAAGAGAAAAGTGTTCCTTTTAGCTCACTCCAACCTACACAACAAAACGAAACAGATTCATCGGTAAACGCCACAAAGCAACACGAAATTACTGCATTCCATCGGGATTCACCACGTAATGATTATAACTTCCACGGAAAACGGATCTGAGAATATAACGGACTCCAAGAAAATCGAAGAGTGAATGAATTAATGAACGAACTTACCCACTGCAACTACGCGGTTTCGCGAGGAAAAGGTTATGTTTTTTATGAGACCCCGGCGATGGCTTTCCGACGAGTGTGACAGCGGAGGCGAAGCGCAAGGGATGCGGCTTCAGTTTATATCGAAAGGGGTAAATGGGGGATGCAGAGGAATATATAGGGCAAAGGCAAAATGTGAGAGAAGATGGAGAAAAATATCAGAAGGTGGTGACCGGTTGTTACGGTAGTGCTGCCATTCTAGTGCATGCAAACCGCCATGAAGCCTTACAGCTGCATCAGGTTCCCAGTCTTTCACGTGGGTCCCTTCTTGTCATTGTTCTCCACTACCATATGCTGATTTTTTTCCCAATCCTTTACTACATGAAAATTCACTTTAACACACAAAAAATACCAAAAAACTAAAAAATTAAAATAAACTTTTACATGAATTTTATTCTCCCTTTTCCCACTTTGGTTTCTTGAGTAGGGTAGGGTTATATTATAAAGGTTTAAACGATTCCAATGAAGATAATAATATAACTGTATTTTTATGAAGTAAAATCTTTTAATTTCAAAAAAGTTGTGATTATGACTTGCTAAGCATGAAATCCTTCTTCACCGTTCCAAAAGGTCTACGATCATGTGAATCTTTTGCCAACTAAATATTTGATTTATAATATATTTTGATTGCTAAGAGTGGAAATAATAATAATAAATAAGTATAATGGAGAGAATGAGTTTGATTTATTGTGGGTAAAAATAGTGTACTTTAAGTAAGTATTAAATGCATAATTTAGTAAAGTTAAGATGAATTAATAAATAGAATTGAATTAATTTTTTAAAGTAGTTATTAAATTGTGGTGGTTTGAGATTGAAGAAATGAGTAGCGGGGGAGTTGAGAGTCCGACGCGGCTTCTATCACGGGACCTTGTGGATCCGATCTGGCCGTTAAGGTTCTGCCACGTGTCCACAAATCGCAGTTACTTTTGGGGGCATGGGCAAAAGGTCGTGAAAATACGTGATTCATCACCAACCCTTCTCTCTTCAATGACCCTACTGTAGGACACGTATCCCTTTACCCTTAAAATATTACAAACATTTTTATTCTTTGTCGTCTCCTTCATTATAGGAACGAGTCTTGTTCCCATATCTCTTTCACACCTCAAAATTTAAGGAAAATACCTTAACATAAAAATTCTTAGCAATATAATATAAGTGGGTCTTATGTTAATTTACATTTATGTTGTTTTTTCTGGGAATTCTTTCTAAAATTAATCGTCAAACTATTTTAAAATGCACAAAAATAAATATAAATGAAACAAATAAATACTTAGTGAAAATTGAAATGTCTTCAAAAACAAACGTACGTGAGAGGTAAATGAGAAATTGACTTGCAGTGGCAAGTTGCAACGATGCCTTTCTACAGATTTTTTTTTTCATTAATGAAAACTTAATTAAATTAAATTTTTTTATTTTTGTAAAAAAGAATTATAATTTTCTGCTTTCTATAAAAGCCCCAGCCTGTTATATCTTACTGCAGTATATCTTCCATTATTTTTAAAACGTTGAAAAATAATATAAAAACAAGTTAGTGAAGATATCAGCATGGTCATCGTTTTTGTTTTTTTTTTCTTTACTAACTTGGCGTGTAGCATCTTCATGCTGCATAAGACAAAAATTAATTCTGCCTCTTCAGGTAATTAACAAAAAATGTCATTAAATTTTTTTTTCTATATTGTGAAAATTCACCTAGTGTTTCGAAAGGTTAGTGTTGCATAATACATCATTAACCATATTAAGTTCAGCAAACTAATATTATTTTTTTAACACGGAAGTAAATATCATATATTAAAAGTTTGTTTATAACAAATGAAAATTAGGTGATGTAATTATTTATAAACAAAAATATATGTAAATTATTGAAATTAATTATATACATGCACTAAATTATGCATATAATGTACTCAAATTATGATATATGGTAGAAGATCATCATGGTTTATTATTCTTAACTGTCCAAGCATATTCTCAACAAAAGCAAACCCTAGAAAAGTCACACACATTCTGATACAAAATCTACAAAACTATATATAGCGAAATATACATGCATTCATCACCTTACTCCACAAGCTATTGACTGAGAAAATTAGGGTAAAATATATAATTCTAGAAGTTCACGAAATCAAAGTGACAACATGCTTATTTAAGTAGTGGAAGCAATACAATATTTTGGACGAATGGGAAATTTTTTAATGTTTAGTTAGTCAATTGATAATTAAGATTTGATGATGAACACCAAAGATAGTATCGTTTTGTTGCTGAACACTAGAGGCCATGGGGGCAATAAAAATCATCGAAAAAAATAAAAAAATTTGGTTGGAAGAAGGAAAGAGGGTGAGAAACCAACGGTGCAGAATGAGATTCAGAATAAAATAATGAAAAAAACTCAAAGTGAAAATAAGGCCAAGTTGCTGCCATAGCTGGTTCCATGAGGAAGACAGCAGAATCAAATCAACGGCTAAAAGTGTGACATTTTCATGACATTAACGGTCCAGATTGCTCCCAATGCATCACTTCATTTTCAGTATTTGTTTGTTGATAGTAATCTCCATGGTTTCACCAAGGGAGAGATTCTTTCCTATTTGTCGTAATGAATTATTTGAATATGATGTGTTCATAATATTATATATTATAGTATATGTCTATTTATTCATCTTTTCTTGGGAAAGCGTGCTTCAGCATAGAAATATATATATATATATATCATAATGCATAATGCAGAAAAAAAAAAGGAATGAACATTACATAATACACAGAAAAACCACACTTTAAAAATAGCATTTTTAATGCAAGAATTTGTAAAAGTTGGTGTTTAATTTGGATATTTCGGATGACAATTTTGATGCAATAGTTTTTGTAGTATTTTATAATTAATTAATTGGATATTAAATAAATAAATATTTGAATTTTTAGTGGTGGAATATTAACTTTAATTGCATGAGAATAAATTTATTGAATGCACCAAGACATCAATGTAGTCTACATGCAACTTCTTTATTCATTTTACTTCACCTTTTATTCCTTTTACTTTTCTTTTCTACCTTGATCGCAAATTTAGTCTCTTTTTTTTTAATTACAACTATCACTAACAACCATACATCGCAATCAAATCTTCCCTCTTATTTATTAATAAAACTTTATATTATAATTACTAATTAACAAGTTGATTATTTTAATTCAGTTCAATGTAATCAATAATACGTGTGATAATGACTCTCTAGTCATATAATAATATATTTATATGTATCTTCCCATAAAGTAGTTCATATCTAATAAATTATGTTGGAAGATTAATTTTAGATTAAGTATTATTACTAACTTCTGCAAAATAAATATAGTGTTGGTGGTTGTATTAATTGTTTTTAACAAAAGTTAAACGAGTCTAATGAGATCATAACATTGAAGTTGGTATATCTTAAACAGAAGAAAAAAAATCGTATTCTAATTATTATTTATTATTATATAACTTTTTACCTAAAATAGTAAATATTCAGTTCAATAATTAGTAGTAGAGTATTTATACCTATGAATTAGTATAATTTTTGTAGCTTAATGATAAATGTGGAATCTAACACGTTTCTCATTCTTGGCTTTTGTAGGAGAGTACACTATTATTATTTATTTTTCCATGTATCACGAAGTGTACGATTGTTCTGATCTGATCAGAGGGCACATGATTCATAACTGGCTTTAATTTTGAGCCGTCAAAGAGTTATGGTGGGTCAGACATGCTGGGCCCAATTTGGCTGAGAACCAAAGTTGGGTCACTGTTGTGTGGGCCCAATAAGATGAAAGAAAAGGTTTGAGTTGTTAGGATGGAGCAGAAACAGACACCAGTGACCACTGACCACTGATGCTCAACTTCAATCACTTCATATTACAAAATCCAACCGGAAAAAAATAGTTTATTACAGGAGTTAATCATAAATTAATAAATAAAATACTTTTAAGAACAATGAAAAAAGTCATTAGCTATTAATTAAACATAACAGCTGCTATACAACTACATAATGACAGTTTTTTAAGAACTGTTTATACAGAAGGAAATTATATTAAATAAATCACAATTCAATTCATATAAAAAATTATTAATATTACCTTTTAACTTAAAATCTTAAAACGATAAATTTTTAGATTTTTTTTTGCTGTAAATTGATTCTGTTTCAGTTTTACTCTTACGCTTAAACAGACATTATCATGAGAATGGTGCTGGTACCACTGTGTACTATTTGAACTGCAAAGGTTTTAGGTTAAGTAAAGGATTCTTCTCCCATTGGTTCTAAAAACTACATATTCCTTCTATGTTTTTTTTTTTCTTATTATTTGAAAAGAAGGGATAAGCTCGTTTGACAATGGACTTCTACTGCTACCTTTCCTCCCTAAATTCTTGGCAATAATTCAGTCTGGAAATTTGTAACATTAAATTTGTGTCTGGTTTATAAAGGACTAGTCAAATAACGTGGGAACAAGAAGAGTATTTCTATGCAAACGTTTAAATCTTGGTGTTTAGGTCAATTTCACAATGGACGAATACAAGAGTTTCAATCATGGTTGAACATATCAAGCTTATTATACTTGTTAGCGACACAATCTATGTGATGAAAATCTATGATTAATCTTTATGGAATGTGAAAATGTATCAGATAGAGTAACAATATTGCAACTGATATTAGTTTTTAATCAATAAATTTGGAAAAATCTATAATTTGAGAAAACAAAAATTAGAATGGTATACTTACTGTATTGGGATCTTTTTGTAAAAAAATATTAGAAATATGAACAAATATATGTATCACAACAGGACATCATATTTCCATAATTAAAATCTTAACCCAATAAATTTGTAAGTTTATATTTTATATATTACTTAACTTATTCTATATAATAAAAAAATTAAGTCATATTTAGATTCTTAATAATCTTAATCTTTCTATATCAGTTGATTCCTAAATTCTCTTGTGAAAAAAAAAGTTATTGTGTTCTTAAATTATTATAAAACATTACTTCTCAAAAAATAAAATTAAAAAAAAACTTTTTTTTACAGTTCAGCAAATCGTGACTACATAGGTATAGAAACCTATATCATGTTTAAATGCATTTTATCTTTCCCGTCGAACACGTAATTGGTTGTGTTTGACCACAATATTGGATATATGTTTAGAATAATAGTGAAAATTAAATTTATCAAATAATGAATATAAGTATAATTGAGTACAATTAAGTTTAAATATTATTTTAAGAATTAATTACTCTTTCCGTTTTTAAATTATAAGGGATACTTGACAAATTCTCACGTATCAATAAAAGTAATTAATTTGTTTAATTTTTATAAATATTTTATCTTTACCCTTATTAATTATTATTAACTAAATTGATTGAAATTGAATCAGAAGTTTTATAAAATGAATTATTTTTTTAATAAAACTATATATTAATTAAAATTGGAATTTCAATAGTTTTAAATTTATTTTAGAATTATTTTTAAATAATTTAAAATCAGAACTACTGATTTTTTTAATTAAATATTTTAATTAAATTTTTTTATTTCTATCAATCTACAAAGGATTGTACTAAAATTTCAATGAAAATCTTAAATTTTCATCAATTATAAATGACTATGCTTAAAATTTATTTTAAAATTTCACTCAAAATTTTCAATTCCCACCAAAATGCAAATAGAAATACTAAATTAAAATGACATAGGTATTGTAACTTCAATTTGTATTACAACTTAAAAATGTTAGTTGATATAGATTTGAATTTTACTCCAACTCATTTAGATAATGAAAATGAACCTAATTCATTTGAATGGGAACAAAACACTGTTGATAGTAATGAAATCTTCAACAACTTCAAAATAACCTTTAAGACTCATCTCTATTTGTATGTTTAAAATATGAAAGTATTAAAAAACAAAATGTAATAAAAAGAATAAATTTAGATATGATATTTGATTACTTACCTTGAAAGATAAAAAGTCTATTAAATGAATGAACAAATATGAACGTGAAAAGTCAAATTAGTTCCTAATTAGTATATGATAATGAAATATAAAGAGTCAGACTAATAAAAAATAATTAATTCTTAGTTCTTGATTTTAATTTCTCTTTCTACTATTTAATATTAACACAGATAGTCATCTTATTAACAGGAGTATATAAGAAAAAAAATTATTAAAATTCTAAAATGCCTTATATTATGAAACAATTTTTCTCTCCAAAATCTATCTTATAATTTGAAATACAAAGTATATATTTGAATATTGAACTATCCATTTTTACGTGAAAAAATGTTTTGTGATGTTAAAATATAATTATAAAGTGCAAATATTCATATTGATTTTTAAAAGAAAATACTAAATTTTAGTTGATATTCACACATTCAACTTATATTTTAATAATATAATTTCACTCATCACACAACGTGTCAGACCTCAAAATCTTCCACGAGTCATTGAGAAGGTTCTATAATATATTTTTGAGAACTCCGAAAAAGATGGAAGGTAGTGACCCTCGAAGTTTCTTTCCTTTCAGAGTCTTTGCATGTTGTATTTAAAAGATAAATAAAAGAAGGTTTACAAATTAAGTATAATTTTTTCTCTTAGACAAAGAAAATATTACAAGTAGTAAACTACATACAGTGTGATAAATGATTTATTAATTTGAAGATAAAATTAATCTTTTTTGCAAAAACTAAGAAAAAAGACCAAAAGTAAATCTGGATGCAAATACTAAGGGAGTGTTGTGACAATTCATGTGTCTGTGTCGAGGAATGATGCAAAGAGAAGCAAGGATAAGGAAGATCATACGATGAAACCAAACAAACAGAGTTTCCAAAAAGAAAAGGTCAATGAAGTGTCATTCAGTAACAATGTATTTGACAAGAAGAAACCAAATAATACATCATTTTCACGCAAACAAACATTCACATATCTCTTTGGAAGCAATGCAATAAGAACATCAGAGTAGCATGCTACAAGCATCAAACAATGTTTCAACCGTCTCACGTAGGGCACAGGTCTACAAATTTGTTGAACCCTATGAAATAAAGATAGAAAGGAAGGACATTCTTCAAATATTTTACTATCTTTTTTATAATTTTATATTTTATCACATTATCTTAATTAGAGATTATTAAAAGTGTATGAGATTTATTTAATTTATTATGTTATCTATTATTGAGTTTCTCTTTATTGTTCCATCTGCTTAATGTAAGAGGATGGGTTTATCTAGAAATATATTTAAATAATATATAATATATAAGTAAAGTGCAAATTTATTTTATCAAATCACTTTTGTAACTAATATCAAAATTTATTATATAATATATTTTAACAACATTTGTTATCCAATCACATATTATTAACTATTACTTTATTTTCATACTTTAATATATTTTTAATGTGAGTGTAGGTATGTCGAAAGTCTTACTTTTAAAAGGTAAACATAAATTTAAATTGATTTTATAAAATTAAATTAGATTTAAAATTAATTTTTACATAAGTATTTTTTCTTTTTTATATTTAATTTCATTTTTAGTTCTTTATATATATATACATAATTTTTCAATTATAGTATTTATATTCTAATTTTAATTAGGTTTTCAAATATCACAGTGTGATTTTCATCATTTAGGCTTCAATTGTGTCAATTAAACATATTTATAACGATGCAATTGTAGAGTTTGAGATAAGTTTAAATATATTAATGTAACATTATGGTTAAAATTATATAATATTAAAAAAAATTGAAAGACTACTACTTTCAACTTAAAGTTTAATATTTAATTTTTTTTTTCTTGACATACTTGCTTTCATTTCAGTCAACTACTATAAAATTAATCAAATTTTAATATTATGATTGAAAAAAATTTAGGAAAATTTTAACATTCATTAAAAAAATAAACATATAAAAATATAATAATATTTTTAATATATAAAATTTTAAAACTCAAAAATCATTTTATTTTATATATAGCTTAACTTTATTATTTTTATTAAGGTAAGATTTTTAACTATAATTATAATATCTCATATTTACATTCACTTAGTCGGTTGAAATTCAAAAGCTATTAAAATTATTCATTTACAACTTCTAAAAGACTAAATTGACGCGATTGGTGCTTTGGGAAACTAAAATCGCATCGTTAGTATACATACATATACACCTAAAGATAAAAAAAAGCAACAATTAGAGCTTAATTAGGTTTTCAAAAATGATTTTAATTTTGAAACCCGCAAGTGCAGTGTTGATAAAAGTTGAGGCAATTACATGTGACCAAAAGTTAACAACTAGCTTTTCCTGATTGGTTTCACACATGAAAGGATAATAACAAGCCACAAAACATGTTTCTGCTAACTACCACACACTTGCTGACAATTCTGCCACTTTCAAATTACTTTCTTCACTACCTTGTCACTATAATTACTCACTCATCTGTTGCATTATTATCTTTTCCACTTGTACATATTGATACAATCTTTGAGAGAAAACCAATTCCATTCAAACACTTCACATTAGCAGTTATTTAGAAATTTTTAAGCAGAAGGTTTTCACTAATCATACAACTCTGAAAATTAATCAACACATTCTCCCTTAATTCATCAATGTATCCCTAATGTTTTTTAGAACAAAATTATGGCAGAACAATTAACAATAACACAAAATAGCTAATCCACAAACTAGTTAAAAACTTAATAAAATAATATGTTTATTAAAAAAACATACACTACTACAGAAGTAGGTATTAACGTCGCCAATCTACGTCGGTTTAAATCCAAACGACGTAGAAAATTTGATTTGACCCTTCTACGTCGGTTATACTGTATAACCGACGTAGAATGTTTTAAAACCAACATTCTACGTCGGTTAGTTGCAGAACCGACGTAGAATGTAAAATCTTCTACGTCGGTTCCGCAACAACCGACGTAGAATGTTTTAAAACCAACATTCTACGTCGGTTAGTTGCAGAACCGACGTAGAATGTAAAATCTTCTACGTCGGTTGCGTAACAACCGACGTAGAATGTTTGGTTATGACACGTAGAAAGGCCTTTAAAAACCTATTTTCTCCTTTCCTTCCTCACTTTTGTTATTCGTTGCGCCGCTCCCTCTGCGTTCTCCACCGCGAGTTCTGTGACACCAACGTCGTTCCTCCACCAACGCCGTTCCTCCCCCTCACCATCGTCTTCCCCGGTGTCGTGAAGCTCGTGACGCCGCTGTCGCCGCTGCTGTCGTGAAGCCACACGAAGCTCGTGAAGCACGATTCGCCGTCGCCGCCGCTGGAAGTCTCCGTCGCCGTCGCTGTCGGTACTGCCGCTGGAACAGCTCCCCTTCCGTCAGCCGTTTGCGCCACCACCGTCACCGCTGCTGCCGGGAACGCTACTGGCCAGGTGAGTTTTTTATTATTTTATTGTTTTTCGTTTTGTAGATGATTGTTCTGATGATGGTCTGGTTGTGCCCATGGGACTCTATTTGATGTTGTTTATGTATAAAAATTTGGATTTAGTCAAATAACAGAGGATTTAGGACAAAAACCGTATGCAAAATGATGCAATTAGGACAAAAGAAGCTACAACTATGAAATTTCTAAGATGTAATGGCCTGATAATTCTCTGTTTGGTACAACACAACTCCACAAATTTTTTCAAAATTTTTTGACAAGTGGAAGTTAGTCACATAAATGGCCAAAATTTAGGAAAATAGGTAAAAAATAGTAAAATAATAAAAAAGTTATAGTAAAATATGATCGTTTGAAGTTTTTGTACACCTAAATTTTGTATTTTCAAAACTATGATTATTTTGGGGGATGTGAGGCCTCTTTATCCAAGTACACATCAAAAGAACATAACACAACAAAAATTAGCGGAAAATTCAATGTCTAACTATTTTTTATGATTTTTTCAAGATCGATTAGATCCATTCAATAATGCTGTTTTTACATCAATCTTTCTTTTTTTAAATTGTTCTTCTAAGACAAAGCATATAGAACATAACACATCATTTCATTAGAGATCATATAGCTAAGGATTGCATTATAGAATACATAGATACAAAACATCAATTAAATTAGCTGATATCTTCATCAAACCTTTGCCTAGAGAGTCTATCTTTGAAATTTAGCTATTCGAAATGTATTATATATGAAATTGTGGCTGGTTTGCTGGTTTATTTAATATGCAGGTACTAAAATTTAGGGAAAATGAGAAAATTAGAAACTGCATTGCAGTTGTAAAAGTGACTTACAACGTCGGTTAGGGCTACAACCGACGTTGTAAGTGTGGGTGACACTTACAACGTCAGTTCTAGCCCTAACCGACGTTGTAAGTCTTGTGATTTTCAACGTCGGTTCAAATTGAACCGACGTTGAAAATATTACTTTTAACGTCGTCTGATTCAACGTCGGTTTTGGAGCCGTCATGAAATGATCCCCACAACCGACGTGGATTCCGGTTCCTGTAGCAGTGATATAAATAGTTTATAAATAATATGTTTATTAAAGAAACATATAAAAAGTTTAAAGATATAATTTGATATGTGTTTAATAATAATAGTTTATAAGTCATTAACTATGAGAAACTATCCATCATTATATGTGATGTGACTGAGAATAAGTTGTGCATGTATAGAAATAGTATATATTTGATTTTTTTTTATGTGTTTATAGTAACTAAGAATGCCATTATTCAAATGAGGCATTATTATTAAGTTGAAGGATTGAATAAGATATTTAGGTTCTAACATACACTTAGTGAGATAAACAAAAATATTATATAATAAAAAGTCATTAAAACTTTCACATACACTAAGTTAAAAGTGAGAGTCACTGATACTCAGTTAAAAGTATAAAAATCACTCTGTGAGGTTGCTAGCAGAATCTATAATATAATAGAATAAATTGGTCGAGTTGAAAAGTTTTCTGATCAAAATTAAATATATTTTTTAGTTAATAACTATAATTTTTTATATTTCATAATAATTTTTCTATAAATTTATTATAAAAAATGGTAAGAAAAAAATTTCTTACTATTTTTTTAATAAATTAAAATATAAAAAAAATTAGTAGTGACAGTAGATTAGAATTCACTATACTTCCTAGCATTTCATGTACAATTATAGTATGAGTTTCAGGGATGTTACACTGTAACGAGTTGTTGAGATTTATCTTTGAGAATGAAAACTATAAAATTCATAAATGTGTCCAGTTTAGTGCTCAAACTGTGATGTCCCTGTCTTGTGGAGTGCCTTAAAATGGTGGGGTATGAGCCTGCCACTTCTCCTTCAATATTCCCACTTCGTACCAGTTTTGATCAATAGCACAAATTTGATACATTCTGGTAATCTCAACCTAATTATTATACCAAGAATGAGGAGAATTTAAGGTGGAAAAACATGTGGTTTCTGGGTGCTATGTCTCTGTTTGAAAGGTTTCATTCTCATTTTCAATCATCATTACTATTTAACTTCATTCATATTTAGATGCTACTTGTCAACCATTTTACGAATAGTAATTGATATCAGTTCAATTTTTTAAATAATCACCTTTAATGAAATATTTTTAAATATTTTATCTAAAATGAGAAAACTTATAACGAATTTTCTTATGAATTGTATAGTAAGAACAACAATATAAAAATGGCTTCTCGTTATGAAGTTATTTGTAGAAAAAAAAAATGCTTTAAAATCGCTTTTCTAATGTCATGAAAAGCTTTATTTAAATAAAATCAATTTCACACATTATTTCTTAAATGCATTACTTTTGGAATATTCAGATAATGTAAAGACAAACTTGTTATATTAGGGTCCATGTTTGAAAATATTATTTTGAACAAATAATATTCGTGTACATAATTTATAAAAAAAAGGAAACGATTTTTTCGGAAATAACTGAATTAAACTCTATATAACTCAGAACCACAAATTAGCATTGCTGCAGATAATTTTTTACTAAAATCAATTTAAGAATTTAAAGTAAAAACAATACACATTTTTTTGTGTTAATGCATTATCTCCATTATGTGAAAACGATTATTCGCATTTATATAAATGGATAAAAAGATAGTGGTTGTTGTATGACAAAAAAAAAACGTTAGAGAAAGCAAATTTGTACACGCTCCCTCGGATAAACCCAAAGCTAAGATATTTATAAGTCATATTATTTCTTTAATTACACAATTTTATATAATACATTATTATGAATATATTTTTTTCTTTACTTTAATTCATTGTATTATTAAATTTATATTATATTTTTGTGTTATTTTTACCTTTTTAAATATGAAATATAGAAATAAAAAAATTCTCTAACAAAACTAAAAGAAACACTTAACAAGGAATTATAACCTATGTTTTAAGAATCAGACCCGTAATAAGTGAATTGATCTAGTATATGTCCATTTAAATTATAAAATTAGTCTCATATTGAACCGATATAAAAATCGGTGACTTTGTATAAAATTGATTTTCAACTATTCAATGAAAAATACCTTTTTAATAATATTTTTATTTTCTTTTTATGAAACTTGTTTTTAACATTATTATGTCTTGTTGAACTTTAAACTTAAATATTATGTTATATTTAAAAATCGTGTAAAATGGTTTATTTTTAATTTTTAGTATTAATACTAGTTTGATAGCTACCGATTCGATCAATGCACCTTAAATTAGTGTCTTAACATGTCCAAATTTCAAAACATAACTATTTAAACATATTTTTATTATTATTATTATTATTAATTATTATTATTATGCATATGAGCATCTATTAAAAAAACCTTTTTTTATTTGAAGAGATTAATTCTCACTATCGTTTGAGAGATATCTTAGACAACTAAAATATGAATAAAAACACGTGCAGCAATAACTGCATATACATACAATATGCTTTTTATCTGTTTTCTCTTTTAATCTTAAAAATTTAGTATTCACAAGTTTTATTAATATTCTCTCCAGTTTTAGTTTAGAAAAAAAATTGGTTATTTATAGTAGGCATTTTATAAGTTTTATAGATCATTAAAAAATCTTGTCAGTCCCTATTAAAATTTATATTTTCTATTAATAGATAAAATAAGAAAATTGTAAAAACAATAAAGAAAAAAATTCATACATTACTTTTAAAATTAATAAAATAGATTGAATTAATTATTTTTGTTAATATGTATAATTATATTAAAAAGTGTCTTATATAACTAATCTATCTCGAATAATCTCTTTAAGAGGAGATTCTTTTTAACCTACTCTTTTTCATTCATAAAACTAATTCAAGACCTCAACAACAACAAAAATCTCCTTATCACTTGACTCATCCAACATCATCTGTATATATATAAATAGAGAGATGTAGATATGATATATATGTGTGTGTATATATATATATATATACCTGTGGCTTACATTAGCAGTGAGTGTGATGAGATTAGAAAAAAATTCGAAGAGATAGGAAATGATTCGTGGAGAAGGTAGGAGATGCAAAGAGAATGAAAGATGAAAGCAATTAAGAAAGTAATGCATGAGAAGAGAAAGGAATTGAAAAGGTTGAGGAAAACACATAGCATGCATGATGAGCAATGGTGTGGACACATGCACATATCTTTATTAGGACAAAGACATGCAGAGAGTGATATGATATGTTATGTTATATATATGCCAATGGCACACCTATTAATCTCAATCTTCTTATCTCCTCATCTCTTCTTCTCTCTTTCTCTCCCACCCAAAACCCTCTCTCCTAATCTCTATCTTTCTGGCTACTGTTTGTTCTCTTCCTTCAGACCCTCCTTCGTCAATCACCAAAATGCCCTTTCTTATCAGCAAAAAACACTGTACTCTGTGGTGGGGCTGTTTTCGTAACATGGCTTCTTCTACGGAAAATATCTCAGAGCTGCCTCTGGTTGCTTTCTTGATGCTATGTGCATCATTGTCTCCATCTTCTACTGTTTCAACTTTGAGGGGCCAACTTCCTTCTTTCATCACTCTTCATTTCTTTTGCCACTTCTTATATACTCTTCAACACCTTTTTTTCCTCCTCAACTAGTATGTTACGAGTCATCCTTTGTTCATTTCAACTCAACGCAGAAACTCTTTAATGTACTTATTTTTAGCCGACAAACTAATACTATAAAAAAATTGACAGTAAATAAGTCACGAACCAATTTACATAAAGAAATTGACATTAATTTTAATTTAAAATCTTAAAACATTAGATTTATGAATTTTCCGTATATATTATTCAATATATTACTTCTTTTTAATATAAAACTTACCTTCACACCTAAATTCTTAAAACAGTAGATTTATAAGTTTTTCATATATATATATTGTTTAATACATTATTTTTTTTTTAATATAAAAATTACATTCATACTTATAAACAAAAATTCTTACAGATTTTATGTTCCATTTAGTAAAAACATTATTTTAGTTCCTACACTACACATAGAATTCATATATATCATACACAAAAACCTTAATTAATTCAATTTATAGTTTTCAATTAATTGGCTTGCAAGTTGCTGTCAGATATTTGTTTGAAGAGTATCCCTTTGAAGACACTGTGCCACTTGCCTACTGTGAAAGGTTCAGAAATGGCCAAATTTAGCTATGAGAGAGTGACAGCATAATGTTCATATTTGGATAAAAAGGTAGCTAAATTTTTCTCTCTAGGTGTATCATAGGTTAAACTTGTGATACTAGATTTTTCATATTATTTCCTGGGTTGAGATTATCCTTCGAGATAAAATATTTGATTATAACAATTAGTTTCCATCAATTAATTGTATAATAGTTTATGTTATTCCACTAAGTGATTGAAAGATTGATTATTGGTGGTCACTTTTTGTGAAATAAATTATCTTAGGACCAAATTATTCACCTTGTGTCAACTAAAAGTTTTCAAACAATATATACTTGTGTCTAATATAATTAAAACCTCTTTAACTTGTTATTAATATTTAGAGTGGGAACATTAAAATATTATTAATAAAAATTAAATTAAAAACATTAAATTAAAATATTATTAATATATTCATAAGCAATAACTTATGATGTTATTTAAGTGTAATATAATGCTATTTTAATAATATAATAATATATTAGTATTTTTAATTAAAAAAAATTTAAAAATAATATATTAATACAAAATATTTTTTTTATTTAAGGGTATCAAATTATCGTCTTCCAATTTTATTCAAACTAATATAATTTTTAGTTGTTGGGAGGAAGTGAGGAGATATTTATTTTATGTTTTCAATCAGAGTATTCTGATGCAGATCAAACTCCTCAACTCTTTCAATGTGTCTCAATTATTCACTACTTGAGTATTTATTAGGAAAATTTTCTGTCTGAAAAAATATATATAATTTGAACACAATCTATAAATACTGGGCCACCTCCAGGGCCCGATTTGACATTCTATGATCCAGCAATTCAACCTATTTTGCCATTCAAACAAAAAAATTATATTTGTTCTTAACCATAATTAAGGGAAGGCGTATTAATTAGTGGCCATAATTATTAAAGGTTGCTCAAATTATTAACAACTACACCTATTCAACAAAGAAGTTGATTGGAATATCATGCTATCATACAAAAATCTTGTTTTTTTCTTAAGAAATACAAATATCTTGTTAATAAGAAACATGTAAGTTAATCTTTATATTATATATATATATATATATATATATATATATATATATACCTTTAAATTGAAATAACATCATATATATTGTAATTTAAAATTTGAAGTTTAATTACAACACTTAATGAATAAAGCTAAAATTTTAAATCATTGTCATCATTTAATTTTTTAAAATAATTAAGAAAGAAAAAAAAAAGTAATATTTCCTTCCACCATTAATTAATTAAAAAAAATAGATGAATAAAACCGAAGTTATTGAGAAAGAGAGGACATAATAAATATCATTGAAAATAACTTTATGTTTCATTAGTTACAAAAACGCATTCTACATAAACGTTAGTAAATCTTAATTATAATTTCAATTATAAATATGGGTTTATCATCTTGTTATTACGGAGAAAAACAGTTTTTTATTCTGAATAAAGTTTCATTAATTTCTTCAAAGGTCATGGCACCATCCATTAAAGTTGGTCTAATGATGTTCATGGTTATTGCGAATTCTTTGGTCAAACTATGTCTTTCGTATGAAGATTTTGATCCATACGAGGGTCCAATTTCTCCCATGACCAGCCATGAAAAACTCTTAACTGATTGTATTCTTAAGTTGCATCCACCATGTGACGATCTCTACATGTTTGGTACGATATTTTTTGACGATGAAACAATTAGCAAACGTTGTTGCAACAACATTCGTGAAGTGGGAAAACAATGTCATGACACATTAACAACATATATTATAAACTTACGAAAATCTAAAGCAAATAAAACCCTAATTTTGCAAAGAAGTGAACAAATTTGGAATCAATGTAACCACCCTTTACCCCAACGATTTCAAAATCTTGGTATTGAAGGTAGTTCAATTGTAGACTCATCAACTCCAAGCTCGTCATTTGAACAATATTTGATTGATTGTTCATCAAAGTTTCATTCACAATGTGGTGAAGAGATTCATTTGGGGATATTTTTTGGCAATGATAGAATTAGTAGGGATTGTTGTCGAAACCTTGTTCAAGATGTAGGGAAAGAGTGCAATGATGTCATGATAAAACTCGTTTTGAGATTTCCACATTTTATGCAAAATAAAACTCAAATTTTGCATCAAAGTGATGAAATTTGGAATAATTGTCTTTATTCTTATGTATAAGATTGATTGCACTTTAATTAATCATCTTTGAATAAATTCAAGATTAATTATTTAAATGCTTATATATTATTGTTATTCATTATTTGGAATTGTATACCTTCACTTATTTTGTTTTTAACAAATTTTCTATTAAACTAACTAATAGGTGGACAACTCATTACTGTTATCCACTTAATTATTTTGGTATATATTATGTACAAATATTTATATATATCTTTTTCTAATTCATCAATTATTTTTTAAGGATAAAAATATAATTAAATTGTCAATTTCAAAAAAATAATTTTTAAGATGTATTGATTGACCTTAATAACATTATTTTAATTTATTTAAAATTAAAATATTGATGTTTACATATAGAAAAAAAATATATAAGAATTTGAAGTCATACCTAACTTAACTCTCGATCTCTATTGAAGAGTTTGGTTTATTATACTAAAAAGTTTTAACTTAACTCTGGATTAAAGAGTTTGGTTTATTATACTAAAAAGTTTTATATTACTTAAAAATTGAGGTTGAAGTAGTTTATATATAATACTCCTCTTTAATTCATACCTTATCATATTTAAGATTAAAATATTATATTTTAAAAATATAAGATTTAGAGAAGTGGAGTTTAAAATATTAGATTTTGAAAAAGATAAGATTTAGAGAAGTGGAGTGAAAACTCAGAGAATGAAAAAACATATTGATAACCTAAAAAGAGTAAATAAAGAAAAAAAATGTATAAAAGAGAATGAAAAAAAAATTTAAAAATTAATTTCTGAAATATATATTTCTAATATAAAATATGTAATAAATTACAAAAAATTTATTTTAATATATATTACTCCTTATAATTTAAAACAAAGAAAATATAATGTTATGTGAGATTTCTTATTATACAAAATTGTATATTATTTATATTATTTTATTTACTCGTTATTTTTATTCTGAACTTACTGTTTAAATTATTTTGACTAATACTTTTAATAATATAAATAAGCATTTACTATGAATAAATTATTTTAATACTATGTTTAAATTCTAATCATTGTATAAAATTATACACTCTCAACATTCATTTTGGATGGTTGATATTCTTTTTGTTTTTTAATAAGTGTTAAAAAAATTGTTTCATTTTATTTGTTCTTTTGTAAAGTAAATTTATTATATTTATCAATTATATTTCTATTTTTAAAAATATGAAAACAATTGAATGATTTTTTTATAAAATTTCAATTAGTTATTATATATATCAACTAATTATTTTTTACATTTTTATCAATCAATAAATTATTTAATTTTTTAAAAATATTATTAAAAATATTTAAAAATTTATTACAAATTATAAAAATTACTTTTATGTAAGAAAATCTTAAATTATAATTATTTAAAAAGAAAAAGTATTCAATTATATGTAATGTTCTTAAATATTTACAGTTAAACTTTAAATGGTAATTAAAAATTATACTCTTATTCATGTTTTCCAATTAATTCAACTTACTTTTATGATATAAAAAGCACTTTATTAAAGTTTAAATAATGAATCTCACTTCTTTTAGAATACATCAAAGTTCTTTGGGAACGTATTCCAAATAGATTTCAAAACCCTCAATCCATTATTACATTTTGGATCTGATGGTTTGTTGTAAAATAGATGAAAAGTGAAAATTAGTTAGTAATAAAGATAATTTAACTACAAAAACATTGACATGGATTAAGATGAAAAAGTTAGCATTAAGTAAGAAAGAGCACTTAATATTTAGAAAGACAACCAGATTAGGTGATGGTTGCAGTGTCAATTTCTTTTTTTAATGGTAAATATTAATAAAAAATTATAATTATATAAATATTAAATAATTAGATAAAAGTTAAATAATTATTAAAAAATAAAAATAATTAAATTTATGCTAAAAATAAATTATTAAATTAAGAGTAAGAGAAAAGATAATATAAATTTTTTAAATTATTTAACAAATTACAAAAATATTTTTTCGTAATTTAAAATAATAATAAATATGAGAGTACGTAATTTATAACTATATTTTGAATTGGATATGTAAAATATAATTTCGTAATTTATATCTTCTTAAATCTATTTTTTTACTTTTGATTTATTTATTCACGTATTAAATAGTGTATATATATATTATTAAAATAAAAATTCAAATTAAGATATTTGAATAAATAATTAAAATAAATCAATCTTAGTTTTATTTTATTTAAAATAAAAAAATCATAAAACACAAGTGACTATTTGTATATGACTAGATATTTAAGAATGAGGTTTAAATAAGATTGTTAATATTTTGACACTCTTAAAAAACACTCACTTAAGAATTCAAAATATTAATATTTTGGCACTTATATAAAATAAAATATTCTCATTTAACAATCCACTTTAAATAAAATATAATTATAATAATACAACTAGATGAAGGTAATGTTTCAGGAACATCTAAGACTGATGTAATGTATGTGAGTCTTTTGAAAGAGGTGTCAATATTTATAATGTATGATTACATAAGAGTAATGAAATTGTTAAATTATGTTAATCATTAATTATATTGAGATATGATGAATATTTTGACTGAATATAAGACTTTTAAATTTTATATATAAGATTTTAACTTATCAATTTTCTTATTTTGTATTCAATATTTTAAAAAGTTTACTTTTTACACATGTTTGATTTGTAAATATAACTTTTCACGAATAAGAGAGATATTTTACTTAATTATATATATATATATATATATATATATAAAAAGTTGTTAGTATTTACTAAATTATGTAAATAAAAATGTTTATAAACTCATTTATAGTGTAATAATAGTTAAAATTGATAGTTTTGATTGTTACATTTTTGCATTTTAAATTGTCAAATTAGTGGTTTTTTTTAGAAATTGTCAAAATATGAGCATTTTTAAATAAAAATCTTAAACCTTACAAAATATGGCGCACATACTTACTTCATCGAATTAGTTTCAATGAATTATGTTACGGTTTCAAAAATAAATAAAAAAATAGAAAGATGGCGTGTCTATTACAAACTTTTTTCTTTTTTTAAAAAAATGGTTTTTTTAACTTATTCCTGTACTAAAAAGTCTTAAACTTGGAAAAAAAACTTATAGATGACTTACTAAAATGATTGTAATTAAGGAATCTATAACCTAATGCGTATTATATCTAGGAAAAGATTGTGAAGTCAAGTTTGATCTTATTGTTTTGTTCTGTCACAAATTTTTTCCATTTTATAGAGTCAAATACTAATTTTGTTTATGGTATTCTGACTATTACTTAATCAACGAGTTCATATTCAAATTTTTACAAATTTCTCATGTGAATAGTTCAAACATTGTATGACTGCAATGCGTCCTACTACTTCATAAACCTATATCTAATACAATTTGCATAAATTGAAAGACAAATTTGGGCGAAAACATCAAATTTTGGTCTATTATTCACAACATAACATAATAAGCCCCCAGACGCAGACGTTTAATATACTTTTATAAAAAAAAAGGTGTGCGTCTCAAACCTCAATTTTAAACTTTTTTTACCATAACGAGTTATTTACTTTTGAACCTTAGTTACAATAATATAAAGTGGCAATTGGAAATGAAAATGGTTTCACAATCATATACCCGCAGTTTTCAATTGCTAACTTTAAGTTGACAAATACGCAAAAATTACATTGGTACGCAAACGTAAAAAATGAAGATAAAAACAATGGCATGAATGTAAACTGAAAAGGTTAATATTAAGTACAATATAGAGCAGTTTAACTAAAAAAACAGTGGCATAGATGAAAACTGAAAAAATTAGCATTAAGTAATAAAGAGGAGTTAAAATATTTTGTTTGCTTCACAAATTACAAAACTGATTCATGTAAACGTTAATTAAGGCTACACTTTCAACTATAAATGTAGTTTTATTATTCACTTATTACTACCCACAAATCATTCTAAGTAACGACAAAAAATTTATTGTTGAAAGGGTGATGGCTAGAATGAACAACTTCTGGCTAATGGTAATCTCTATAGCTACTGCTACTTTGTTGATAAAAACAGGACTTTCGTATGAAGATGGTGAAAGTCCAATTCCAAGCCCATCATATAAAAAATATTTGAAAGATTGCGCAGCAAAATTGCATCCGCAATGTGGTGAACAAATATACTTTGATACATTTTATGGCAACGAGACCATTACTAAATATTGTTGCAGAAACCTTCACGTGGATGTAGGAAAATCGTGCAATTATGACATGACCAAATTCGTTTTGACAACGTCACCACAGTTGAAAAAAAATTAAATTCAAATTTTGCGGAGGAGTAACCAAATTTGGAATGAATGTGCTTTATACAATGATATTTAGAGAAAGTGATATTCGATCATTTAAATGCTTAAAAGTTAATGTTATTCTTATGGTGTTGCATTATTTGGAATGAAAAATAAATGCACTTCATTCTATTTTTTCTACAATTTTGTACTATACTAATACATTATGTGATGGATCATATGCCTTGCCCACAAACAATATTTTATTAGTAAGCAGTTTGTAATGCAACTAAGCAACTCTAAATGCTCTAATTTTTAGCATTTGAATTATTTTAACCGCTCTTCAGCCAAGGATTACTTAGTTTGGAACTTAGTATACTCATCACACGACATTTACTTACTCTAACTCACTTCTATTTCACTAGATTTTCAAACTTTGGCATTTTATTGCAACCATTTGGTGAATTTCTTACAATGTCCCAATCCCAACTTTAATATAACATCAACAGAGACATTTGAAAAAATTAATTTATTGGTATAAATTAATGTATCTATTACTATTTTTTCTCGAGAAAATACAACCTTATGCCGCTGAGGTAAGCTACATAAATCACACGGTCTAATCCGGCTCTTGAGAAAATAAAAAATGCATAAAAATTATACCCTGAAAGCTTTTGCTTTTTGGGCGAAAAATCTGCAAATTGATGTCAACTCCATGCTTTAATCGAGTATACCACTTCATATAATGCAGACACCGGTTTAACAGAAATGACCTGTTCTGCATATGCACAAGCAAAACAAGTTATTAAAAAAACTGATTTGAGAGAAGAATTCAACAGTCGCGTGTAAAATTAATCTAAGAAAAAGCACGTACAAAGATTCCAACCTTAATCTAAGGAAGAATCTTTGATCTCACGTTAAGTTGAATGAAAACTACCAGTCTAGCAGAATCATTTAAGACAGTTTTGAAAGAACCGTATTCCCTGCGTCAAGGAATTTAAATGGCAACAATACAAATTAAGATCAACTACGAATCTCCAAATGTACAGTAAATTAAAGAATAATAAAACTCAAATTATATAAGATCTGAAGGGACTAAAAGACTACCTGCAATGCAAAAGTAATATCACCCTCATCTACTTTAGGCGACACTCTTCTTAATTTATCCTCTCGGGATTGTCCTAGTTTAATAAGACCCTGCAGTTACAATATATATTTCATCATGTCATTCATTATCAGTCACGGATACAACTTGAATATGAAAATTCATCAGTTGCAAGATGCTAAATCCACAAATAAAAAATCAAATCAAATTGTTTGAAATACCTGATCACTTAACACTCTGCACATGTTTGAAAATTCTAAGATTCCTGTTGGAGGAATTAAAGATGATCTGCATATCCCCACATACGATTTATACAACTGCATCATTCCATCATTACTTTTTAGTTTAAAAATCAATATAAAGGTTAAGAATGGACCAAACCCTTGTGAGTGTGTGAAGCATACCTCTCCGAGAATTGCATCTTTCTTGGCTCCACGAAAGTGATTCATTGAAGAGCAGAGTATAATCTACAAATAGTACAGATTCCTAAAAAAGTTAGAGCCAGTACATAGTATAAAAAGGTGTTTATAAATTTAGGTTACTTCAAGTATTCAATTAAACAAGCCTTTTCAAACTACCTAGCCTTGATATCATACAATGTTACCTTCCCTTCAATGAATTTCAACTTCTGTCGCAATTCACATAATTGATCAAAGGTCTTCCAACTTTTCATTGGAAGAAGGTATGAGATCCATATTATATAGGCAGCATTTTTTTTTTTATGATATATTTTAGTCAAGAGCCCTAATAAGATACTGTCCATTCATCTTTTTCTATTCAAACTTCTGAATACTTGATAAGACTTTTGTGATAATTATTAAGACTGAAATTATCCTATTCATGCCTACAATAGCATCTAAGGTGTATGAAAAGATGTCACTTCTAGTAATAAGGGAAGCCTTAGCACCACAGTTCATAGCACATTCATTGTTCAAGTTACCTGCTGATGATGTGGCAGAGATTGTATTGTATCTACCACTGGTGATCTATAAGTCTTGGACAAGGCACGAGCCATATGATCAATCCTTACCTGTAATTTATTTGAAAACCTTAGACATTTAGTTAAAAGGTAGGATGAATAAATAACAGAAGAACTTTACTCACTTAAGAAATCTAAATTTATTATGTAGTGGTGCTCAGATTCCTTCAACAATGCTTTAATAAATAATAGACTCTTTGATGAAAGGAAATGGTTCAGTGCAGCTATAACAAATTATGCAGATGCTATTATGAAACTAAATTGCCTATATCTAAGATGACTGATAAGTCAAATCAGACTAAATCTAATTTAAAGATTAGAAGACGAAATATACTGAAACCTATTAATGAATCAAACGAGGCACGAATTATTGAACACTTACAGCATCGAATTCACGTTTTTTCATAAAATCAGGAGCTGTGGGGAGATTTTGTTGGGAGAATGATATCTCTTCCAATGAAGTATTCAAATTGCAGGCGGATTCTCTAATTTCTGCTTCAAGCATCTCAATTGCACTCCTGGAAAGAGAAAAAACACTATTAAAGTTGTTCTGTTGCTGGATTGTGCTCTAGCTAAATTGACAAAGCAAATTGAGACATAATAACTGGAACTTCCTCAATCCCTGGCTATGTACCAGAAAGATACAAGAACGAAGATATTGATGAAGAATCTAATGAAAGTGTAACCCTTCAAGTACTAGAGAGCAGGGAACTTTACCGAAACCTCAATTCAATCACACACATCCAACTAAGTTCCCTTATCCTATTGTATTTCCTTTTATCAAATACATTTAACTGTCTATTGATCAGTTATTATTTGAACATTTTAGATGACTAAGCTCGGATGCACTTATGCATCATCTCATGAGCATAAAGATCAAATAAGAAGAATAAATGACTGACCAGCATATAGAAAGGGCATTCCGCATGTCTCCAGAAGCTGCAGCAACTTTCTGCAAAGTGCAGTGCTAATTAGGCTCCGCATAATTATTATTTCAAGATGAATTACGACAGCACTTTTGTACTCTTGTCGCTACCTTATTCAAGTCAAATTCATAAATAGTAAAATGGGACATCATGCATTCTACGTAAAGAATAAAAAGGGTAGCATGGTCTAGCATTATTTTTTCAAGTATATTGGACTCACCCTAGCACATAGTTCCAGGGCTTGCTGTTGGAAGACAGTGTAAGGAAGCTCCTGGTGGCGAAACAAAAATTCATTAACAAAATTATTAAACAAGAAATGCAGCATTTGCTTCACATTTTTTTCCACCAAGTCAGTAAACTTTTTTGAAAAAGTATCAGAATGACAATTTTCTTCCGTTAGTCATGATTAAAGATGAAGATGGACAACACTATAACCCAAGTTCAATAACAATTATCTTACTTTTAATCTTTCTTCAAGAATCTTAAGGATCTGATCTTTCGAATAAGCCTGAAAATTTACAACAGCAGGCTTGCCTAGAACAAAACAAACAGAAGATATTAAAAAAAGACAATAAAAATAGTTTCCAATTATTTACATAAGTAGGATAGATCCATTGTTATGGCCAATGAGATGCATATAAAATGAGAAATCGTTATACAAAATTATTGACTTAATTTACTCACAATTTAATGATGTAAGCCTTGGAAGAAATCGATCAGCTAAGTCAATTGCATTAGCTACACCTGTATAAACAAGCAAGATTAGTCTTGAATAGCCCGGACTAATTTACTAGCCAAGAGTTGGAAACAACAGTTTAGCACATTTAAGAAATTTACCTATTAATATACATCTAGAAAAAGGAAAGGTGGTGAGCATGAAAAGATCATGAAGCACGGCTCTGTCTTTGGTTATCAAATAATCTAATTCGTCAGCTACTATCAACCTGTTACAGTGAAGGTATATTACTTCATTGATAACTCCAAGTAGAAAAAAAATCTATACATGTCCGTTTATATTATATTTAATTCGAAAAACTCTAGTGTATCACAGTTCAGGGCAGGGATGTATTTCTTACGTCATATTCCTGATAGATGATTTCTGAGAATACATGTTATGAAGTTGCTGTAAGGGCGAGGCTGAAACCTTTTTACCCTGTGTTTGGTTTTGCCCAAGCATCTGCTAGAACAGCTAGTAGTAGGTCAGTCAACTGATAATGATATCTTCAGTTCGATGAAATGTGCATCAACATTCATACCTTTGTGAAAATATCCGATGTGTTTGCAAGAGTTGTACAGTTTACAGCTAAAACATCTGGCAGCGGGAGACCTGCCTGAAAATTATATAGGCAAAATCAAATTAGCAAAGGAACACAAAACACACTACACCTTCAGATAGAACAATCGGACTTAAAGATCTATTATAGCGGTATGTTTCTTCAGCCAATTATATTGAATGAGCAAGTACGACACATGGTATTCTTCTTAATGATTCGTCAAGGAACATATAAAAACATACTAGATGTCATATTGGGCGAATCAACAATTAAGGGCTAATTAACTTTCATATCTATGCGACGCGTGAACAATCATCAATCAAAAACAGCACCAAGAGCATGAAAACAACAACCACAACATACCTCTTTAGCCCAGATGAGTAATTGCTCTTTCACTTTCTCCATAGACAACGATTTCCCGGTTCCGGGACACCCGCATATGTACAGACTCCCAGCCTTTTTATGCTCAACGCAGCCTTTGCAGAACTCCAAAACAACATTCTGCTCCTCGTCACGGCACACAACCGAAGAAGGCGCAGTGGACAAATGCAATGCCAGCTTCACCGCCTTCATTTGCTCACCATCTATTATTCAGTCAACACAATAAAAATAAAAATCACCACTACAAAAAAATACAGTGAGAAAGAAAAGAACCTCGAATCTTACCTTTGGGATTCCACTTGGGTTTCACAGCTGCCGGATCAGTTTGGTTTTCATCGGTGCGGAATTTGTTTACCTGCAAACAACGACAAGAAATCGGTTGATTACAGGAATTGAAAGCGATGAGAGAGCATATGTCGGGGAATCAGGGTGTTCGGATTACTTTGGGGGAGGAATTGGCGGTTGCCGCGGTGCATCGGCGGGGAGATTTGCGGGGAGGCGAGGAAGGGTGAGATCGCAACGAGCGTTTTGCGGCGATGACTGGCATTCTTTAGCGAGAGTGAGAGTACAATGAAGAGGATTTTGAAGGTTGAAGAAGAAAATGTGATTTTGCAATGAAGAAACAGAGAAGAGAATAGATCTATAAGCTTTCTTTAGCGGGAAAAGTTTATACATGCGCGCCAAATTGCCAGCATCTTCTTTCAACGTTTTCCCGCGTCACGCTTACCTATTTCTTTAATTTGTTTTCTATAATTTCAAATTTCAAATTAATGGCACGTAGATCCCTCAATTCAGCCCGGCCCATTGGGTTTGGCACCAAATAAACCTATAAGAGAGAAAAAAAGTATAACTTTGTCTCCAAAATGGTAATCAACAATCATTAACCACTTGTTAATATGGGTTAATTAACTGCACTCTCGCAAGGTGGTTTAAATTTAAAATAAGTAATAAAAAATTTATTTAAGAAATGTGTAAAATTTGCTTTTTAAAGAAGTAAAAACTTCTATTTTTAAAATAAACAAATTAGATTATATAAACACATAATTTTAGTATATTTTTAAAAATATATATTACGTCAATTTGATTTATATAAATGAACTATCACATAAATTTATATTGATATAAAATTGTGTGTATATATATAATATCTGTGAAAGTGAAATAATTTTGAATTAATATAACATTATATGTAATTTATGTGAAATAAATTTAAGAGAATTTCGAGAAAAATATGATCCAATATATATAAAATTATTCAACGATATACTATTAGTTTTATCCCTCCCATTTCAGGTAATAGAAAACCTGCTACTATTTTTGCATATATAAATTATAAATAGAAACAAATGTGTTTGAGATATAAATAATTAGAATAAATAACAAAGTTTTTAACATTCAACATATTTATAAATCTAGATTTTAAACTAATATTAAATTGAAATGAAATTATTCACAATATTAAAATGGAAGTGTGATAGTATTACCAAGCTGTGATGGTATGAAATGAAGATGTGTTGATGTTGTTACTTTTATTGCGTGCACAACACAATTAAAAGGGTTGTTTCGTTTATCATTGTGCCATGCTTACCTTTTAACAATCAATATATCAACTATCATTAAAGTATTAAAATATCAATTATATTTAGTCTTATTTCTATTCTTCTAATTATAACATTTTGAGTGTGAGATTAAAATTCACCAATTCATCTTAAGTATGAGATTAGAAAGAATTTTATTCTTTAATATATCTTGAATGTGAAATTAGAAAGAATTCGAATAGCATAACACTCAACATTTTATTAAAATAAATTTTCAATATACTATATTAAAATTTAAGTTTAACTTAAACATACCTAACTGGTTTAATAAAATAAATTTACACCTACTTAAATATATTATGATTTAATTATATATATTTGAGGATCTTCATCATTAAATAAGTCAAACTTCATTCTTAAATTATTCTTAAACTTAAAAAAACTATAGTTTAAAAAATATTAAGCTAATCTAGTTTCATTCTATAAGTTATTGTGTAAGTCAAATTTCATTTTTAAACTATTAAACTTAGAAAATGTATTATAATTTAAGAAAATATTTAGCTAATGTAGTTTGATTATATAAGTTAAACGAGACTGTTCAGGTCAGAATTTATGCTCGGACGTAAATTATTCAGTTTATTTAATTTGATATTTTTATTCTTATTTTTAAATATTTAACTAAATATAAATTTTAAAAAAATATATATAAATTTATGGAGAGATAGATTAATTACACCACCAAACATATACGTGTAGCAGAGTATTTATTGTTTGGACCAACTTGCCCGTATATATATATATAGAAGAAAAAACATGAAAAGAATAATAAAAGTGATCCATTTAAGTTAAAATTATTTAATGCATAATTTTTTTTATAAAATATGAAATTATATAAAAGAATTTTTATAAATTAAATTATGATAAATTAACTTCAACTTACGGAAAAGTGAACTTCATAGTTTTTTCGTATTCCTTTTCTAAAAAAATTGAGGAGTTTGTAATACTTGTAGAATAATACACTTTGACGAGGAAGTCACTTATTGGAAGAAGTAGATGTGTATATTAAGTGTCCATAAACCAAATCATACCTCATTCATGGATTGACTTGTATTTATATCATAAGGACCATTTTTTCCCATAACATAGAGAGAGAAGGGTTTTAAATAAGTGGAAAATAAATATTTATTTTAAAAAGTTATAAATAAAAAAACTAAATAATTTATTATTTATTTATTGAAAATGCTTTCACTTATTCTCTCTTTATTCTTTATAGGATTGTAATAAAAATATTTATCGTTTTTTATATCCAACTCTTCCTTCTTAAAATACAATTAAGATTAAGTTAGGATTTTCTTATTAAATTTTTTATTAAAGTAAATTTTGTTCTTCCTTTAAATCTTTTGTCTAGTGAGAATTTGTTTTCATGATGAAATTAAATCACTAAAGATAAATATTAGTTAGTTTAAGTTTATAATAGTATATTTAGTTTTTAAATAAGATTAATTACAGTTAATTGGCACATTTAATGAAGCACAAACAATACCAAATATTTCTCTTTTGTAAAGAATGACGTTCAAATGATTAATGAGGAGCTTAAACAATATTTCTTTGTATAATTGTTTTTACTATTAAATTTAATAAATATTTTTTTAAAGCTTGTATTGTGTAATTGATAAAAGAAAATGAGATAAGAAACTTGATGTGATATTATTGGATGAGAAATGTGTTGTAATCCGTAAAAACATAGTGTATTTTAGTGTTGCAACAATACACAATATATCCTTAGTTTTAGTATATTTTATGTATTGTTTGAACATAAGATTAAAAAAAAAAAAGTGTTTGTCTATTTTCTCTAACGTACTCTCTATCAGGGCCGGCTTAAAGGTCAAGTAAGTAAAGCATTCGCTTTAGGCTCCCAAAAAAAGACTCTCAGATTTTTTTTAGTACTAATATATCCTATTAAATTAATTATAAAATTATGTTTAAGAATAAAATTTAATTAAAATATTGTGATTTTTTGTTAATTTTTATTAGTACTAAAATTAATATTTAATGAGTTAAACACTCTTCTCAATAAATCATAATTTTCTTTAGAAAAAAGAGATTTGTTAGTTAATACTAATAACTAAAAAAGATTCAGAACATTTTTATCTCTATTATCTTACCAACTGGTTTCTATCTTCTTCTTTTATCTCCCTGTGACTTTTCATTTTCAACCCTAGTTTTAGAGAAACTCTAACTTCTCTCTTCCAAATTTGCAATCTTCAATCATCTTTTTCAAAATCAAAGTCCACAGTTGTGATCTAGAGAGAGAAGAGTATTTCTACCCAAGAAACTTCAGTTTCAGGTAAGTTTTGTCTCTCTTCATGTCCTTTCTTTTTCTATTCGTCTCTTTTCATGTCCTTTCTTTTTCTATTTCTCTGTTCTTAAGGGTTAAGCTTGCATGTTTGAATTGAATTTATGAGAATATTATTTGATGTGATGATAATATATATATATATATATTATATGTGTGTGTAGTGTGTTAAGAAATATAGTTTATTTTATATTAAATGGTTTATAAATGGTAGAAATTTTATATTATCATGTTACAGTGATTGATCTTTTCAATTGTGTTATTGGATCTTGATGGATTGAATTTATTTTCAGAATTAAATATCTTAAAGGAAATTATAGGATTGGAAAATGATAAACCAATTGACATTCTTAATTATATAAAAAGAATAAATTCTTTTCCAAATGCATATATAACTTATAGAATAATGTTAACAATTCCAATATCAGTTGCTTTAACTGAAAGGAGTTTTTCAAAATTAAAAATAATAAAAATTTATTTAAGATAAAAAATGTCTCAACAAAGATTAAACGGATTATCTTTATTATTTATTGAAAAAGAAATATTAAATGAAATTAATTATAATAATTTAATAAATAATTTTGCATTGCAAAAAGTTTGAAAAATAAATTTTAAATAAAATTATAATACATTTTAGCATAAAAAAATTTTAGTAAATAAAAAGGCCTCATTTTTTAAGTTTGCTTTAGACCTCTTAAGGTTTTGAGCCGCCCCTGCTCTTTATGTAAGGAAAGTCATTGTAATCATTTTGGTTAAATAAAATTTTGTATGAGTTTTTATCTTGAGTGTATCATATCTCATGTAATGAGTCATTTCCTCCTTTGTTTATTCTACAATGATGTTTCTTAACTTATTTCTTGTATGATACATTGAGGATTCATCAAAGTTTCAGAAGTAGAAAGTTTTATCTCTTAAATTTTTTTTATTTTATGAGCAAGGTCAAAAGTGGCAATTCTCCATGCTTGTTTATCTCATAAAGTTAAGTGGTGCAATGTTTTTTCCACTTCATAGTATTTTTTATTCTTATTTTATGGACTAAGTCACAAGTTATGAATCATCATCTTGGTTATCTAGTAGAGTTTTGAGTGGCGCAAGGTCTTCTTCTAATTCTTAGCATTATTTTGATTTTTGTATATTTTAAAATCTTTTTCTTTTTCATGACTTCAACAAAATTGAAAATTACATGTTATCCAATAATTCTTCAAAGAATCCTTTTAAAAGTTTTTCTTTGAAGTTCGCAAGGAAAGATCACAAAAATTTAGACAATCCTCTCTTAGGTTCTCATCAAGATGGATGGATTATAATAATTAAACATGACTGAAAAGGGATTAAAAAATATATTAATTGTATCCGTGTACTAAAAGATATGTTATGGGATCTGGTTTCGGATCATGGATTCATTTAATTTGTGAATAATCAGTTAATTGAATAAATATACGTAAGAATTGATTTAGATACCTTATATAATAATCTGACCTATATGTAATTATGGGTAGAGTTGAGTATTTGGACAAAAATCTACGGACCACTTGTATTATCTGTAACCTCTGTGGGTATGAACTTGTATATTTCGGTAAATTTTTAGTATTGAATTTTTATATCTCCTCGCATAACTTGCGCGTTAAGTGGTTTTTACCTGCATTCTGTGGGCTACCCACAATCCACAACTCCTAGTCAATTTTAACTAAAAATCTAATATTTATTGTTTCTATAAGTTATCACCGAGTCTAATTCAATTTAAAATCTAATATTTTTTTATTCTATTGGTTGTCACTAAATCCAATTTAATCCAAAATTTATTTATTTTACCTTTTTATTATTTAATGGAGTGAGTAAATTATTGTTGTACAAATAAATGTTAAAAAATCTTAATATGTATTTTAGAGTATGGGCTTACCTATTTAACCTGCAGATTTAGCGGGGTGGATGCAATTTATAAAAATTAAAGACCTTGTGGGATTGAATATTTAAATTCATTAATTAAATGAGATTGTATAAATCACACTAATTAAGTCATTAAGTTGTGAGAAACTAAGAGAAATTCTTGCATTGGACATTTTGGAGTAAATATAATAATCCACCTTGATTACATCAAATTATCTATGATGGGCTAATAAAACTATTGTTGATGGCCTGATATACTTTAATACATGTCAACTCTAAATAATTGGTGAAACTTGTTAAATATGTGTCTTTCAAAAAAACACCATGGTTCCTTATACGTTTCTAGAGATGTTATATGAGAATTATTGACAAATTTTGCAAAGATAGTGATTTTTATGAATATGCAGAAAATATAAATGAGCATATGTGTTTGTATTGATTAGTTATGAGTTATTTATATGTTAACTCACCATTATTGTTGTATTAGTTATGTATGTTATTTGTTATAATCATACTTGTGTACATTACTAGACAGAGTTATATGTTTAGGTGATAGTTCAAGATCAACCCAAAATATTAAATATTTTTATTTTGAAAAATAATATATATATATATATATATATATATGTAATGTTGCTAAATTTTGATTGATTTTATGTTTCTAAAAATTTCGAATGACTTACCATCTCTTTTGCTTATTTATTGATATGTAAGCAACTTTTTGCTTATTTATTGAAATGGAAGGAACTTTTAAATAAAATTAGTTTTTTTTAAAATATTGGTTTGGATACATTTTTGGACTAGTTGGTGGATTGATATTCTATTGGATGGGTTAAAACTAAGATTTTGTTTGTATTGGTCATTTCATGGTAAGTTTAGATTTAAAACTTTGAATATTAAGTATGAATTGGTAAGTTTGAGCATTTGATAGTTATATTTTAGTTGAGTTGAAGCTTATAGGTTGGAGTAGAAAATACATTTAAATTGAGTATTGAGTCTTAAGACTTGTTAAGAGAGTTATAATTGGTCATTTAATTGGTGTAATTAAGATATTTTTGTAATTAAACACGCTCAGTGAAATTATCCTATATACAACCAAATGCTCAATTGATTTAAATTATTAAAAGTACTTATAGATACACTTTATGTGTGAATATTAATATCCTATAATAAGTCAATTATAATTTGAATTATGCACAATATATAAATTTAAAGTATTATTAATTTAAATAGTTGTGATATTTCATATATCCGATAATGATATACCAAAATTAGTTATTTGAAATACTATGCACATAACTTATTAAGTCGTCATAAATATCCTTACTTATTACAGTTTTTAATTACGGGTATCTAAATATTTAAACATTGTTGAATTTATTTTTTATACATGTAATAAATTATAGAGGATTACAAAATTTAATTATTTGATTAATTATTTTAAAGAACAATTTTATTGAACTCTTTAGTTTAAGCTAACATTCTTTATATTATTTTAAGCTCAACGCCAAAATGATGGTAAACTTGTAATCGGACTTTTGGAGCATGCTATGGAGTTAACAAACTTTCAACACTTTTTTAGGTTTAAGACTTGTTGATCACTTGGCAAAGATTAACAAATTACGGATTCTTTTTAATCTCAACTCTTGAGGAACTACAAAATAACAAATAGTCTAAATATCTCGTACTAAACAATTAGGCTTTCTTTGTTTCAAATGATGAATTTGAGAAAAAAAAATGAATTTAAAAAAAATGAAAAGTGAACTTGTTTGTTTTAAGGAAAAAATAGAGAAAAGTGATCAGAAATGAGAAAAAAAAATTAAAATTTTGTGAGTGATTTTATTGATCCAATAGTTTAAAATTAATTCTGTAATTAATAAAATTGTATGATTATTATTTTATCTTTTAAAAAAATTTAAATAAATATTTATAATTTATTTAAACTTATTTTCCACATTTTGTTAAAACATTATTCCCATTTCACATTCCAGATATTAAATTAAAAAGTTATAGTTGAAAAAATATTGAAAATGTATTTTATTAAAATAAATTAAAAATGTCATAAAATTTTAATAAACAAATTGCACAAAAAAAAATTAAAACAACATTTAATATTAAATGTTTAAATAATAAAATATAAATTATGTTTAATACACATTTCACTATATAATCAAAATTAAACATATATACATTATAATAATTAAATATATATGCATTACAAACACATATTTTATTATCATTTTTTATAACTTTATTATAATTATTTTTATTTATTTATTATTATTAATATGATTTTGTACATGTTCTGTGTATCTTTTTCTTAGTTTTTTTTCAATTTTATTAATAAACTATTGTAGAGAGAGAAATGAGGGTATACTAGTAATTGTCATAATGTTATTTTTCTTTCTTTTTCTTTTATCTCATATTAGTGGGGAGGACTATAAAAAGTATATTCTCTTTTTTTTCCTTACAAATCAACTCTAATCACTAAAAATATACACAAGTCATCATCTCAAATCCATCTGCATGAACAATATATCTATTGAAACACATGCATTTGATTTCAACATATTTTAGACTCAACATTTGAGAAGTTATGGATATATGTCAAAAAAATAAAGAATGTTTTTTTTTGCTAAACATTTATTCAATTAGGTAGTGTAGTGATAAGGAAACTTCTGACATATTCTATTAGTTTACTTGCTCATATCGTTATTCAAAAACCGAGGGTTGTGTAAGGAAATGTCTGAGATATCCTATTAGTCTCCTCGCTCTCATCGTCACTCAAAGATTGGAGGTTGTATAGTGATAGGAAAACGTTTGACATATCCTATTAGTCTCCTCGCTTGCATCATCGTTTAGAGACTAGAGTTGTGTAGTGATAAGGAAACATATGACCTATGTTATTAGTTCACTTGCATTGTTGCTCGAGGAAAGACTCTGTACTAATAAGAAAAAATTCGACCTAGCTTCTAATCACATTGTTTGAGACTGGAAAGATGTGTACTGTAGGATAGATTTCTGACTTATCCATCCCGACTTCAACAATTAATTTACAATATTAATTACATAATCTCATAATTAGAGAAAATTCCGATAATTAGATATTCTATTCAGCTAGTTATAAAAAGGTTTGATGATTACATAATGATTACATAATATTATCTAAAAATAAAACATAAATCAAATAAATAAATAATCTAAATCTCAGTTAAATATTAGTAAATAAAAAAAATATGATAATCAGAAAATAAATAAAAAATAAAATAAAATAAATGGATTAATAATAAAAATAATCGATAATAAAAATAAATATTAAAAAAATATTTAAAAGAATTATAAATAAAACTAACGAGATGAAACAGAGGGAGAAGCTTTAATTTATGGATTGTCATATTTTCGGACAGGTAATAAATCGTTATTATCATTACAAGTTTATACTTTCATTTTCCTAGCCATGGTTGCCTTGTGTTATTGCATTGAATTAAAATAGAAGGCAAACTCTTAAACTACCCCATTTAAAATCAAGGAATACTTTTTACTAAGCAAGGAATACTTGGTATAATATTAGCTCTCTCTATGCTCTTTTTACTCTGAAACTTGTTAGGTTAAAAAGAGAACAAAATTTACTTGTCTAAAAGTGAAGTTTGAGAGATGGCAAGTTGGCCCTTTATGTGAATGTTGCATACAATGATGCAAACATTTTTGAGAAATGGATAAAAGTGTTAAAACGGTGGGGACAAAGACCGACACAAAGGCACCAAAAAATGTGGAAAGAAATGGGAGACCATGGCTTGGTGAAGTCAAATGCTAAGCCGAATATGGCTTCTGCTTTCATGTTGGGTGGGGTTGGAGCTTCAGACTTTTTGTATCTTTCAATTGTTAACATATATCTTAATTGGTTTGGTTTCTAGACAATTGGTCTCACAATTCCATGTAATTATTACTTGCATCTTATTTTTCGGTCACTATTATTACTTCCCTTTATTTTGTGTAAAAGGGTATTATTAGTAGGAGTAATAATATATAACAATTATTGAAGATTAAATTTTGTAATTATTTTTTATATTATTACATTTGTTAGCAGTTTTATAGTTTTTATGATTATATTTTTTATTTTTTATTGTCATAGAAAAAATGTAAACATATAAGCACAATAACCTCTTTGTTTCCATTAGTAATTTATTAGATTTGTGAATGGTATGATATGAGTGTCTATATCTAGCTTGTATTTAATTTTTGGTAGTAAGCATTGTAAGTAAGTAATATATTGGATTTGTGGAATGTAAGTCATTGATCTTTCCCTTAGTAATATTGTGAGGTTGATTCTAATGAGATTTTTTTATGGATGTTTATGAAAATTATATTTCGATAAATATAAATTAAGATTTCTTTAATTAACGTTGATTTGAGTTATTGTTTAGTTGATAGTAATTGAAATTATTTATTTACTAATGAATATTAGAAACTTTTTAATCAATGTTTCTCACAATTTTCTTAATTAATGATGGTAAAATTATTTTTTTGATGATTATCGATTGAATTTTCTTAATTAAAATTTGTAATGATCATTATTTATGGATGTCTAAAAAAATATTTTATGCTAATTGAAATACTTTATTTAAAAATTAAAATTCAATAAATTAATTTTTTTTATCTTAATAAAACATTTAAAAGACTAAATAAATTAAAATGAAAGAAATTTAAATTTAGTATTTAAAAGTTTTTTTTTAAATTTGATGTTGATGTAGAATAATTTATGATTGATAGGTTGTATTTAAGAAAGCAAGTTCTATCCAAAAGAATAACATATATCAAAATATATTTTATAATTTAAAATCATCAATAAATATTTAAAATATTCTTTTAATATAATGACATTTTCATAAATTTTAGTTTTTTTATTTACTCATACCTAGTAATGGTTTAAGAACACCTAATAATGGTTTAAGAATATAAATTTAAAATAAATTTTATTATTGATAAAAAAGTAAAATATTAACATTTGAGTGAGAAGTTAGATGATGTTAAAGTGATTAAGATGATAAGTTTCTCGTTTAAATAAAAAGATTTTTTCTCAGGTAACAAGATTTTTGTTTAAGCGATAAGATCCTCACTCAAACAATATGTAAGACAGGACATTATTGCTCAAGCGAGAGGTCTTTTGTTCAAACGAGAAATGTCCAAGGGAGAACGAATTGATTTGGGCCTAATTTGGCTTAATCGAGACTTTCTCGCTTAGAAAAAAATAGTTCAAATGAGAGAAAATCAATTGGGTTGATTCTTGCTTAAGTGAGAATCAACTAGAATTGTTTAGTGCTTCTGGACTTCTCCTGCTCAAATGAGGAAATGACAAATTCACAAAGAAATTGAGGAGTATTCAGTGGTTAGGTTCTTCAATTTGAGGTAAATCATGTGAGACCGAGTAAAGCCAGGATTGGTGTCATAATCTACTGTTTGTGTACGAGGTTGAGTAAAGTCAGTGGTTAGTTTTCCTAATCTACTAATAAATGTTGATGAGATGTTTGGTATGCGAGAGAGGTAGAACTGCATTTAATGAGGTAAGCTATATTAGAACAGATTCAATGAAATCCAAAGTTTTATTGGTAGTCTTGGTCACGTAGACTATGTTGTTATGTGGAAATGCCCTAAGGCTATAGTGAGGTAAACCATATTGGGTAGAGCCAACAATAATCTTACCCTTTACCTTCTAGGTAAGATAGTCAAGTCGTTACTACGATCAAGAGTATCAATACAATAATTGATCATACTATGACCCACATAATTTAGTCTCTCGTCTAAGTATCATAATCATGCTTCTAAAAGTTGTGTAGATTTCATTACTTCTAATATAATTGACTTAACGAGTATGTTAACATGTATGTGAATTGATTATTATTTAAGGATATGTTTATGCATATTCATGATATGGATTTATTATATTTTAATGATTATTTATCTTATAATTGTCGCCTTGTTTGACATGTTATGCTTGTGTTATTTTACACGTGAGCAGATGTTTTGACAAGTAAGATGAATGCTTTTGAATCTTAAAAAGAGGTCAGGAGTTGGGATAGTAGTATGATACATGTACACATATAACTTGTTGACATAAAATAAAATTTCATACTAGTAAAGATTACAAAATAAATATATTTTATATATTATATGCATGTTATTGTCATTCAATATAACATATTTCAATGTATTTTGTACAATAATAATAATAATTTATAGAATGACTATATTTGTAATTTGCTATATCTTTGTTATTTGACACAAGAACAATCATTATGAAAGTGACGAAATTGGAGAAAATTAATAAAAGCTTTATATATATGTGTGTGTGAGAGAGTATTTATTTATTTATTTAGGCTTATAATTTTATGTATACATGTATGTAATATTTAAACACAAGAATATCCTTTTAGGTAGAAATGACAAATGAATTTGTCATTGTGAGTATTATCCAAATTCATTTTGATTTTGACAGAGAATTCCCATATTGACTAGTTATGGGTACGAGTACGAGTAATATCCAATTTTTTTAAATTGGATATGAGGATGGAGATGTATATGTATATATTCGCCTTGTCTCCATTCCCATATACGTCTTAATACCATGTCTCTATTCTCATGCAGATCTCTAGTTTAAATTACTAAAATATACTTAGTTTATTAGGTAACCTAAAAAAATTATATTAAATTACAAGTATGTAATATTTAAACACAAGAATATCTTTTCGGGTAGAGATGCCAAATGAATCCGTCCCCGTGGGTATTTTGACGGATATGTGAGTATGAGTATAGGTAATACCTGATTTTTTAAACTGGGTAAAGGGACGAGGATGTGTATATAGATACCCGACCCATCCTCATTCCTATATATGTCTCAATACATTGTCTTTATTCCCATATACATTCCTAATTAAATTAATAAAATACATTTAATTTATTAAGTAACCTAAAAATCTTATATTAATTTTTCTTTGGTTCTTAGTTTTTTAATTTATTTATACAACATACATTTGATTAACTTTTTTACCTTTTTATATAATCATTTGACCTTTATTCAATTGTTATTTGATGATACTCTAATTTGAAAGTTTATGTAATTATAATTTTTTTATTGATATTTTTCATTGAAAAAAGGAAGATATGTATAATTTTGACATTAAATCTTTTATAATATTATATTTTCTTTGTTGTATTTTTTATTTTTTTGTAAAAATTATTTAATTAATATTTGAAACAACAATTATATCTATTATCTAATGAAAATATACATGTATTTAATGAGATGAAGATAAGATAAAAATTTCATTTCCACTAAATACGAAAAAAATGATGAAATAAATTTTTTGTGTAAAAATGAAAATGAAAAAGTGAAACATATAGTTATCTCGTCTCTTCTCATCCATTTTTTTGGATGTTTTTTTTTTCTCTTATTTTGATGAAGTAATTAAAATAATTGTTTTTTACATTTACAAAATCATAGAACGTATTTGTTTGATGAATTTTATTACTATGATTTGAAAAATTATTTAAAGTTTTTTAATGTTACTTTCATTTTATAATACATTTTACATTTTAATTGCAAAAAAGTGATATTCCATGGAGAGCATTGAAAGTTCTTTTTCAAACCTTTCATTTTTACTTATTTTTAATTTAAATTATTTAAATTTTCAAAAAGTATTTTAAGAATTAAAATGTAACAAAGCACACTTTTTAATACTTGAGAATAAGTTTATCAGTTATAATATTTCAGAAATGTAATTTTTGAAAATATAATGATAACTATAGTTTAATCAACACTCCTTAAAAATACGAGAAGAGAGGGGAAGAGAAAGAGAGAGGTTTTTTATTTCTTAATTTTTAAAATAGAAAACAGAATTCCTGAATTTTAGTTAATTGCATTTTTCTTCTAAAACCACTAAATTAATGCCATTTAATAAAACACCTAATTAATAAAAATTAGTTAAAAAGAAATTTAAATTTCTTGAAAGATTACTTTCCCCTTCCTTTGTGAATACTGCATCCAATTTCTAAATACACAGTTCATGGTATTGCTTGACCAGATGTAATAATCAAAATAACTTGAAAAAAATAAATAAAACTAAAGAGATCTTTGAACTATTTATTTTTTAAATAAATTTCCAACTTTGCGATTTATTGACAAAATCGTTACATCGAGAATTAATTAAAAATAACTTGTAAGGCTAACAACTTAACTGAGTTTTAAAATACAAACAATCATTTAAAAATTTCAAAATAATTCAATACAATTTGTATAATTCAACTGGATAATAATAAGAAAATTTCTATAATATCTTAAATTTAGCTAAGAATTTTAATATTGTTATTGATAAGCATTTACTTATTCTCTTTCATTACCAGTGTCGTGTATGTTTCAAGTTCGTTTATTTATTGTTCAAATATAATAATTCTATTAAAATCTTTAGTCTTTTTTTTTTGAAAAAAAGTTATTTTCAATTAAACCAATTAAAGTCTCCATTCTTTCATATCCATAAATTTAATCGTCATACTTTAAAAATATGAGAAATTAGTCACCTTTTTATAAGTAGAAAAAAATCTACCCATCTTTTAAAATTTAAAGAACAAATTAATTAATAAGAAAAAGTCAAACACTTTGAATACATCTAACTTATACCTCTTAAAGGTTGACTCAAAATAAAAATGTATAGCTTTTATTTTATTAATAAAATGGAATTTTGATATTTTTTTAAAGTTTCATTTTAATCATTTAAAGTTTATTCTTTAATATTTGAAAATAATCTATTAGACCAATTTAATCCTTCTACTAATTTGAAGACACATGATAAATCATATCATATCAATTAAAATTGTGTTTATGTCAAAAACTGGTGAAATTACTGATTTGGTTTTAACAGAACCACTATAAGGAACAAAATAATTAATTTTAAATTTAAAAGGTCAAAACAAAAACTAAAATGTAAATAAGACAATAAAAATTATAGTTTATTTATTATAATAAGAACTCTCTATAATATATATATATATATAAAGATACTGGTACACAAACAAAGAGACAGACACTGGATGACATATATATCATATGTACCATCCTATATCAGAGAGGTCTGTCAGAACATCACAGAGAGAGTTGAAAGTCATATTAGAGTTTGGAAATCTCTCTCTGTCCATGTATTCGGTTTCCATTGCCATGTTTTCTCACTGTCTATGGTAACACCACAAGGCGTAAAACAGACACCACCTCACCCCACATCACATTTCATCATCATCACCCTCTTTCCATCCACCACACTGCAAAGTGCACAACTAGAAAGCCACTCTCGTGGGCCCCACTTACAAGCTGGACGGTAAAGATAACCATGCTTTTCATTTTTTTGTTTTGTTTTTGTTTTTGCTTTATCTCAAGTCTCTTTCTCCACCAAACGCTGTTTTCATCATTCCAATGCTATTTTACCCTCCGATATAAATACTTCATTTTGTTTGTCTTCAGCCTTGGCTTTTCAAATGGGAATATCCAAGTTTTGTTCTTTCCCTGTCTGTTCAACCGTCACCATCACCTGTTAGCTCCTGAATCTGCTGTTGAATCGAGGTGTGTGTGGAATGTGATCTACCCTGCTGGTCAAATGAGTCTTGTTTGCTCTTTGAATTGTTCATGCTTTGTGTTTGTTTGCAGTGGATCATCTTTTTTCTCTCCCTTTTAGCATTGATATTGTCTTTTGACTTCGTTTTGCCAAAGGAATGAATGGCCTTCATGGTTGGTTCTTGTTTGCTCTTTGAATTTGTTCATGCTTTGTGTTTGTTTGCTGTGGATCATCTTTCTCTCTCTCCCTTTTTTCTTGCATTGTTATTGCCTTTTGACTTCGTTTTCCCCAAGGAATCAATGGCCTTTGTGGTTGGTTGATCGATGTTTGATGTATTTGTTTCGGAGGCTTAAATATGAGATGAGGACTTTGGGGGTAGGCTCGGTTCTGGGTATTGACGGCTATAGATTCATTTCGGTGCAGCCTGAGTATTCTGTTGATTTTTGAAGTTATGTGTTGGGTTAGTTTCATCAAGTATTTTCTGAAATTTGATGCACTTTTTAAGTTATTAGTTTAGATTTCTTGCTAGTTTGGGCTTTCCTGCCACTTCTCAGTGCAATTCGCTTGAAAAGTTATCAAGTTGATTACCTGAATGATTTTTTTTTTTTTTTTAAATTCTCGATGTCATGGTGGAAATTTTATTTATTTATTTTCATCATTGTTACTTGAGCGGAAAAAATGACAGGTTAAGCCTAATAGGTGTTGCAGAAATAAAATATGAATTCTTTTAAAGTCTGATGCACATTTTCCTTTTGAATGTTTCATAACCAAAATAATTAGAACTTTGTCTGATTTATTTTTTTTGCTGTAATTACATAAAAAAGACTATAGATTTCGAGATAACAGCTGTCATTCATTAGTTTATTTATTTGATAGAATTAAATTCTTAAATTAATTTTCTAGCCTTATGGACACAATATATTTGATTATTATTCTTTAAGTGAAATCTTAGCTGTTTTTAGATTAATTGCTCAATGGTAGCATGTCTGTGCTTACCTTGATTTATTTATTATAGCACTGCTTTTGGATTATAGATGGACAGTTATAATATCAAGTAATTAATGTGTTGCCACCTTAAACCTTACTAGATAAGTATTAATATATGCTTTGAAAAGAGCAATCCTATTAGTAACATATGTATCTCAGGATCTGAGGACTAACATAGTTTAAATCTTGGATTGCAGAATAATCTAGTGTTGGGTTATTTGGGTGAAGTGTTAGAGCCATAGACACAATGCCTATTGTCACTAAAGATATGGATTCTGAATTCCAAACTGCAGGAGCAAACCCGTATCCTTACAATCATTTTCTTTCCAATTGCTTTATAATTTGTATTAGTCGAACAGGTAGTAGTTATTTTTTTTGTGTTCAGTTTTTTTCATGCTAGAGCAAATATAGAATTGGTATTAATTTCTGATGACAAAGGCGCCAAAACAAATAGCTGGTTTGACTAGCATTAGCCCATGTAAATTGCAAAGGGTTTCCTTAGCCAGTGGAGAATGTCTTACTGATTATGGAGAAAAAAAATGAAAATAAAAGGATAGGAGAATGGTTCTTGTATTGTAATAAAGCTACATTTTAAAAATAGTTGGGAAGCACATAAAATTCTTCACCTGGATGCTTATCTCTTGACTTTTATTCTAGTTCTTCTAGATTTGTGTTTCAGCTGTACATTTTATTTTTAAATGTATCACATTTCTTTGTTCAAGTTTCTGTTTTATGCTTAGCTTAACGTTCTTAGAGGCTTAGAAATTTGGTGTATCGAGAACCAGCAGTTGGTTTCGGTGTCAAAGTCAAGCCATGGAAAATTCTATATCGGAAGTGCATACTTAGTCTTGAATGTAAGATACTGCTCACTCTATTTCCCCATTGATCCTTTTAAATACATGAAGAATTTTCTTCCTATATCTCATTTTAAATCCAACATTTCAAAGATTGTCTTCATCGTCTCTTCCACAGTTTTGCAATCCCCTTTGGAAATTGAACCCATTAATTTTCGAGCCACCTTCGCCATAATGATGTTTTAATCATTCCCTGTCAGTATGAGCATAATTTTAATGTAAATTATTGATATAAATTTAATGCAGACATTTTTATGTGTTTGTGGAAACAGGCGGTCTTTCCAAAAATTGGCCCTCCTCATTATGACATACATTATTGGCTGGGAAGTGAAGCAAAGAAGGTTTATATCCTTTTTTTTTAACTGTCTTGCTTGTAGTAATAAAATGTTACCGTTATTTTTCTGCAGGTAAATATTTTTAGGCTGTATAACCTTAGTATTTTTTCCTCAAATAGTTCCTTGTTCTTTTTACTTACATGATGGTGTGGTCCTCCATTTTCCTATGACATTTATTGTCGTGTTTCTCCATCATGTTTACTGTAATAAATTGTTCTGTAATCTGAGAAGAGAGTGAAACTGTATAGAAATGTATTTGATGATTTTATCCCATTTAGGCAAGGTGAAACTGTAATGACTAATTTACAGTACCAAGATTTCCCCAATAAAACTTGCTTGAGGTGTAATTTCTGTTTGTCCAACAGCAAAATAAAGACTATGGGTTTGTAAAATATGCTTGGTGATTTAAATCTGGTTAAATGGATCAAGGCAGGTAATGGATATATTGTAACAAATATTGAAATATCTTTTCATAACATTTGATTCTAATACATTAAACAGTGAAAGTAGTTTTTAAATAAGTATAAATGTTGGATTGCTAACTGTGGTTAAACAGCATGATCATTGTTTCACAGTCAATTAAGTTTTGACAGGTAGACTCAAGCTTGGCATCAGAAAAGGCACTTGAGCTGGATGCAGCCTTAGGATCGTGTAGTGTTCAATACAGGGAAATTCAAGGCCAAGAATCGCAGAAGTTTCTATCATACTTCAGGCCTTGTCTTATACCCATCGAAGGAGTGTTTACTTCAAAGCAGGGGAGCTTGAATGGTGAATATCAAGTCCACCTGTATACTTGCAAGGGAGATTATGTTGTTCATGTGAAAGAAGTAAGTTGTTTCTGAAGTTTGATAATTAACTGCTTCTGTTGTCCGATAATGTGAATCACCTCTGCCTATTTTCCTCTTGCTGAAAATTTTAGTTATGGACGAGAAGTTATTGTATCTCCACATAATACTGCATGATTTCTAGTTATATTGTAGACTGTGATTTCTGTGAGGGGATGAAAAAATGATTAATAACTTTTGATGAGATAATATCAATGATGATCACTGCTGAGGTTATACATGTTAGTTTCAGATAGCATAGCTCTCAGTACCATTTTCTTTTATTTGCTTTCAGATTTACAATTGTTTGATTTGTTGTATTAGTATAGCCTGTCTGTCTCTAATGAGCTTATACTTTCATTAGGTGCCTTTTATAAGGACATCGTTGAATCATGAAGATGTATTCATCCTTGACACGGCCTTAAAAATCTTCCTCTTCAGTGGGTGCAACTCTACCATTCAAGAAAGAGCTAAAGCTTTGGAGGTTGTTCAGTATATCAAGGACAATAAGCACGGTGGAAAATGCGAAGTGGCAACAATAGGTTTGAATACATAACTCTTTTAATGCTTATTCCTATTTTCTGAGGGAAAGATGTTGCAAATCATAATTTTACTATTGTTGTAGAGGATGGAAAATTCGTTGGTGATTCTGATGTGGGTGAATTCTGGAGTTTATTTGGTGGATACGCTCCCATTCCTCGAGAATCGGCTGTTGTTCAGGAATCAGAGGCTCCTCCTCTAAAGCTGTTTTGGTGAGGTTCATACACCTATGTGCATGATGTTTGTGAATGCATTACTGCATGTGTTGCCTAACCATACTTGTCAACATTATTTCTACTTTAAACATACAACAAATGGTCAATTAATGGCATCACAGTTTATTGACTAATCTAAATTATTTTATTAGTTGGTTTACTTCAAGAAACATGTCAATCTTAGCTGAAGAGTGGTTGCTTTTCAAATCTCAACAGGATAAATTTACAGGGAAAACTTTGTGAGACTGGAACCAATGCATTAAGCAAAGAAATGCTTGAGACAGACAAGTGTTATATGTTGGACTGTGATAGTGAGATTTTTGTCTGGATGGGTAGGCAGACTTTACTGACAGAAAGAAGAACTGCAATCAGAGCTATAGAAGTAAGACTCACTTCTTTGAGTTTACTTTTGTTTCATGGAAACTGTAAATATCCTAGCTTTCCAATCTGTATGTGGTGCCTCTTATAGTCCCAAAAGAATGAGGCTTGGTATATTGATATTAAACTTTCACCTATAAACTCAATCCCACTTACATTCCACTCCCTTGTTGACTGCAGTTCATCCCTGGCACTCGCTTGTGATTCACGTTTGTTCAGAAAATTATCTTACTAAAGAAATATATATTCTTGGATAGTTTTCTACATTGAAAGTTTCTTTTATTGTATTTTCCTTGGAGCCAAAATTATTTATAGTTTTTAATTATAAATCCCACCTAATTCTTGGTAGCTGTAATGGTATGACAGTTGAGTTACATTAATTCATGTAGTCCATTGTGCCTGTCCATAAGCATTGGATTGAGGGCATTTCTTATGCACACTATTATATCCATTTTACTAGGATTTTGTCAGAAATGAAGGCAGATCAATCAAGACTCATTTGACATTTTTGTCAGAAGGATTGGAAAGTACCATATTTCGGTCATACTTTACTAATTGGCCTAAATCGGTGGAGCTTAGGCTTTATGAGGAAGGCAAAGAGAAAGTGGCAGGTTTAGTATCTTATACACATTACTCGTGTTTAAGAAGTCTACAGTTAGTGCGTCTTCTGTGTATTGTTTTCCTTACATTTGTTTTTTCTGCCTCAGCCATATTCAAGCACCAGGGTTATGAGGTTAAAGAACTTCCTGAAGAAGACAATGAACCGTCTATAGATTGCAGTGGCACAATAAAAGTATCTTCTTGCTCAAAACTTATACGTTTCTTGTGTTCCAGTGATCATATTTTCTTTTTCCTGTGTTGTCTGTACTGAAGAATACTGCAATTTCAGGTTTGGCAGGTGGATGGTGATGAATTGTCCCTTCTTTCAGTTACTGAATTGACAAAGCTTTACAGTGGGGATTGCTATATTGTACAATATACATTTCCAGGAAATGGAAGAGATGAGACACTATTTTATGCTTGGCTTGGCTCCAAAAGTGTAATGGTAGGCACTAGTCAAGGTTTTCTGTCTTCCATTAGGTAGCTTTTTAACTTGTCTAAAATACCCAATTATGTCTTCCACGTAGTACTCGGGTCTTCAACTTCTGTAACAACGATAAACTTTTACTCTCATCTTTTTGAAATAGGCTTGGTTGTTGTCAATGATACTAACCCAAAGTGCCCTTTTGTTGTATGATTTTGGCCTGCAGGAGGATAAAACAGCTGCTGTTTCCCACATGAGTACTATGGCTGATTCAATCAGAACTAATCCAGTTATGGTTAGTGCTCTTCTTGCTCTGCCAACTCTTCATGTGTTGATTGAATGTGTGCCATAATGAAATTATAGTTTTGGGAATTATCTGTACAATTTTTATCTTCTCAACAGGTGATAGCTTATTATTGCTACAATCTGCGTATTAAGACCATTCATATAAAAGACATATATAACTTTCCTGCATATTACTCTGCCTAATATATTCAATCTGCATGTCTGTTCAGGCTCAAATCCATGAGGGTAGGGAACCAGCTCAGTTTTTCTCAATACTTCACAGACTAATCATATTCAAGGTATGTGACCTATATAGTTTTGTTTTCAAATTGAGTTTAGTATTAAAAAAAGTCACATGCTCTGAATTCTTCATTTTTCTTCTTGTAAGGGGGGAAACAGTTCAGGATATAGGAACTTTATAGAAGAAAAAGGTATAGTGGATGAAACTTACAGTGAAAATCTGGTTGCTTTGTTTCGAGTACAAGGTACAAGTCCAGATAATATGCAGGCCATCCAAGTTGATCAAGTAAGTTTCTACTAATTTGACTATTTTATCCATAGTGGAGCCGTTTTTACCTTTATTATATCTTATCTCTAATTACCAAAAATCTATACAAAGGCTTTGAGCAAAGCTATTGGGTCCTTTCTTTTTGCTAAATTGCATCGGTTATTTCTAATTATCAGTTATTTTTCATTACTAACTATCCCAATATCCTTTTCTTATTGACTACTACTGACTAAAATAAGAAATACTGAAGTCGAATCTATTGTCTGTTGTACCCAAAATGGTAGTTGACTTGAAAACGTGTTTTGTTTGCATTTTTTTATGTAAAAAAATTATATTATTCGTAAGTATGTATTGACTATGTACTAAAATTGTTATAGGTTTCAGCCTCCCTGAATTCATCCTATTGCTACATTCTGCAAAATGAAGGATCTATCTATACTTGGATTGGGAGTCTTTCTTCAGCTAGAGACCATAATCTTCTTGATAAACTGGTGGAGCTACTTAATGTACGTCATTGAAATTGACATTTGGTGCTGGGATATTTTTTTAAATGATAGTCACTGAAAAGGAAACATTTTGTAATGAGTTTTTCATTTGAATTTATATTAAATTACACGACAATATAGTTCTTCTAATGGTGTTAACTCATTATTTCTTGATCCAAACCTGCAGACAAAATGGCTACCTGTTTCTGTGAGGGAAGGGAATGAACCTGATATTTTCTGGGATGCTCTTGGTGGAAAGGCAGAGTATCCAAAAGGCAAAGAAATTCAAGGATTCATAGATGATCCACATTTGTTTGCATTAAAAATAACAAGAGGTAAGAAAAGAACCTTCTTAAGAAAAGTAATCTAGATCTCACTTGGTTTAGAACTATCCTGGGTGAAATGACAGGGAAAGCATGTCTAATTGATGGTTCTGTTTCTCACGCTGATTTCTTGGAATTTCAACTCAGGAGGAGACTTCAAGGTGTGTTGCTTCTACAATTTGAAACTGTTCATGTTCATGTAATAAATAATTATTTGAACAAGTAATACATTATGCTATTAAGTCAATAACAGAATATTATTTCTGAAGAAGACTGAGATAAGAACCACCATAAGTAGCATTTCTAACAAGCATTTATATTATATGCACTGAGATTGAAATGCCAATAACATCAACTACAATTAAAGCCTTTTTTTTCTCATAAATTCGATGAACTTTATGATATGGCCCTTTTTTGTCAATTTTTTCTTTTGCTCACATACACACATGTATAATGTATTATTTTAACGTGATTAATTGTAGCCTTGATGCAATATTTCAGGTGAAAGAGATATACAACTATACACAGGATGACTTAATTACTGAAGATGTTTTATTGCTTGATTGCCAAAGAGAGATTTATGTTTGGGTTGGCTTGCATTCGGCTGTCAAATCAAAACAAGAAGCTCTTAATCTTGGCCTGGTACCAACTTACTATGCTTTTACATTCGTTGTCACACATGCAATTAAATCTATTTTTTTATTAAACTTGTATATGGTCTTCCCGTAGCCATTTCTTTTGAATAGTCCACTCACATTTTGAATTCCCACCATTAACATATATGTTATAATTACTTTGTACTTTCTTCTTCCACTATCTTTTCCTGCATGAGTGAACCTCTGCCACAGCCACTGTATTAACTTTTTGCCAATGAATCCAACTTAATGAAAAATGCCTCTATACATCTAATTCATTAAGAGCCAAGTTTGGTAGTTGTTTCTCCATTATTCATTATTCACTAATTATTTGACAGTCTCATCCTCAGAACTAATTCTTATTTGTCCATAAAATCAATCATGAGATCACAGTCTACAGTTTTAATGTAATATAGACTTACTCTTTGATGCAATCTGGTTTTCTTACAATGGAAGTTGTTATGAGCAGAAATTTCTCGAAATGGATATCCTTGCTGAAGGCCTATCCCTGGACATCCCTATTTACATTGTAACGGAAGGTTATGAGCCACCATTTTTCACTTGTTTCTTTTCATGGGATCACTCAAAAGAAAATGTAAGTCTTCTCCCTTCAAAATTATAACTATTGATCATCAGACTATAACAACTAATTTTAAGAAGCGCACATTGGGATAGTGGTGGAGCATTGTAGAGACTTGATGCGATCCCTTGGCCCCACTTTCCTAAAAGTAAATATCGATTGCTGAACTTCCTGCGAGATTTTTTTGTTATATATACTGATGTTATATACATATAAATGTGGTGTAATTTATGTTGATTTCTTAGTTTAGTCATAAATTATTTTGTGATGCACTTTTCAATTCTTGTATATGCAAATACTAATGCTTTCGTGTGCATGCCTGTTAAGCAGCTTTTAAATTTAGGTAATATGTCTGTCTGTGTGTATGTATAAACAAGTTGATAAATTTTATATTTAATTCTGTATAATTCTATTTAAAGAATTTGATGTATAGTAAAGAGGAAGATTGAAATTTGACATGAGATGAGGAAATTTTGTTTGTTTATTTATGCTTTGATGAAAATGCTTTATATACAATTCAACTTTTTGCCATTGTGCCTTGGTGGCGGGTTGGTCATGAGTTTGAATCCAGAAAGTCTCTTTGCATATATGCATATAGTTAGTTTTTTTCTGTTGTTTGAAGTTGACACCTTTTTTGTGTTTCACACCTGGATTATACTGGCATCCATCTTATGAATTATTTCGAATGAATTGTTGCAGATTGTTGGCAACTCATTTGAGAGAAAGCTTGCAATTTTGAAAGGAAAAGCAAAAAGTGTAGAAGTACGTGACTACCTTGATAATATTTTTAAGCTATGAGAATATCTTTCCGGAAGATTTTGGTCTTGTTATGAGAATTTACATAATAGCAATTTTAGAAGGTTTTCAGCTTTGATCATTCCCTTTGACTTCCCTATTGTTTTCCATTATCCAGGGACATATTAGAACCCCATTAAAAGCAACCTCCAGGGACTCTACACCTAATGGTCACAGAAGCATTTCAGCTTTCTCCAATGGCCGTGGAAGAAGTAGTTCCCCTTTACCTAGCAGTGCAGGTTCTGATCTTAGGCAAGCAGGTGATAGACTTTTTTCTAGCTCTACTCCAGTTGTGAAGAAGCTCTTTGATGGCTCTCCTGCCAATGACAGTGCTGGTAATAGGAATCCTTGTCATCAATTTCTGTTGTGAAATTTATTTAGTTCGACAGTTAGTCATTATGTGAATTAGTTCTATTTGGAGCTATCTTCCCTAAAGTTGGTATATAATATAAATTATACTGGGAAGTCTAAGGTGTTTTCAAACTATACTGACATGTCAGTTCTTTTAAAATTTTAAACAAACCTCTTTATTGTTTTAAAAACATTACATTTTCATTCTTTTTTGCATTATACATGCACCTTTCAAGTTTTAAAAAATGTTAGAAATCTAGTACTGACTAGTGATATAAGTAAATTTAAGTATATAAATATGATACAAACCTTATTTTACAAACCGGTTTTGTGAGGTTGAATTAAGTATAACCTATTTATTAATATCCTAATATATGCTATTGTTCAAAATTCAATATGACAGTTAGGAGAAATTTAAGCCTAATTTACATAGATGGTCAAACATTTTAAATCATCTTACATACATATGACAGTTATGGTAAGGTTTAAAGTTCAATCCAAAAATCAGAAAAGTTCAAATCTTTTTTACTTGTATATGTAGATGTAAGTCTTTTTATATGTACCTGACAACTATTATGATATTCAAAATTCAATCAAACAATTATGAAAAATTTAAGTCTCTTTTACTTATATATAGATGGATTGTTAGATAATGTATTTCCCGGGTTCTTGAATTTAACCAAGTTTTAGACCTATTTGGTATTCAAATTTCCAAAACATTGTAGTGAAGGTCAGTGAATGATCCTGCCACATGAAAAAAATGGAACTGAATGTGGAGTACTGGAGTGCAATAGTATAGTATTAACCAGAGTGATTCTTTCCATCCTTTACTTGTTATTTTTTATCAGTTTTGTTTTTCTTTTTCTAGAAAAACAAGTACCACAGTCTCACTCTCCAGCAACAGAACTAAGCTCATCTAATGAGTCTGCAAGTTTCACTCAAAAGGATAGAAATGTGGATGGAGAGAATATGCCGATATATCCCTACGAACGCCTGAGAGTGGTTTCTGCTAATCCAGTAACTGGCATTGATTTGACCAAAAGAGAGGTACAGTCTAAACTAATTCAATCACTTTTGTTACCATCTTACCTTTTACTTACTCTTGGAGACCAATGCATGAAATTTTTCTCCTCTATTGGATAAAAAGTTTATGCAGAACTTTTGTTATACATGATATATATATAACCGACTGGAATCTACACTTTATGATGAATGTAGGTATATTTATCTAATGAAGAGTTCCGTGAGAAGTTTGGAATGCCAAAATCTGCTTTCTCTAAGCTTCCTAGATGGAAACAAAACAAACTGAAGATGTCACTGGATCTATTTTAGAGCAAGGTCAACACATGACTGTGTTTTGTGGCACGATTTTATTACAACATTGTAGGATGATACAAATTTTATCTCGTGAGTGCATTGAGAGTTTGAGGTTGAGTTTGTGAAATACGTGTCATTCATATAGTATTCTTGACCAACTTTACTACATATTTATTCCTTCATTTTATCTCATAATATACTGGTTTGAAAATGATGTTTTTGGGCCATACACGAGGAACTATGTAATGTTTTTTTGCTTGAAGAGAAAATCTTGTATAGTATTTTTCGTACCGAATGTTCAAACAAACTTGCCTAGGGTTGATTGAATATCCATGGGTAATTCCTTTATGCACCTCCATATTTTTTTCTTGCATCTCTAGTTTTTTGGAAATACCCATTTTTCCTTTTATGATTTATATCCCTTTGCCATTTTTGTGTTTCTTTGATGGTAACCTTTCGAAGTGCTGGTAGATGCAGTTTTGGCAGATCCAACATTGGCTATGACACCATTGTGAACATTCATACTTGAACATGATGGAACCTTGTGAAGAGGCACACTTGGTCTAAATATGTTGCATGCTTTTGTCCAAATTCTTCATTCTGAACAGTGTCAAAGAAAATAAACTTTTGGATTCAACAAACAGAGGTTATTATGGAATAATTAATTTGAAAGAAAAAAAACAGATTATGTAATGTGAAATATATTTATGGACTGCATAATTTCTAAGTAAAAAAATTAATTACGGATTATATAATCTAAAATATATTTTTAGTTTGTATAAATCAACAGTGTAAAATTTAATTTTGGATTATTATTTAGAATGTATTTCTGGATTACGAAACATCAAAGTGAAAAATCTATTTTTGATATGGTATTACAATCTCATAAGATTAATTTTTGGCACGTTTGACTACTAGTTTCTCCTCCAATTATAATAGACTCTCCACTTCCACATTTTCACTGTGCATCTCCATAGACCTCCTGTGAATTTACAAAACTAATTCTTATAAAAAAACTTTTTTAGATTAGAGTCTTCTGAAATATCTCTCGGAAATGAATAAATCTGGAACATATATAAAAAATTGTAAGAAAAATAACTTTTTTAAATAAAATTATAAAATTTATTTTAGAATTTATTTTTTAAAATACATACTGTAAAATAATATTCCAGAACACATTTTTCAAAATACTAAAAGAATAAAATAACTATTTTCCAAAATATAAGGGTGATTATGAAGATGCACGAATTTATAATATTGATTGATACATTAATAGATTAATACATTGATACAAATGATTATTGGATTCCACAACTAAATGATTTAGGATTTAAGTCATGGTAAACTTAGACCAAACAATAATATGAGACTCAATAATTCACTCGGCTGAAATAATTAATTGGACGGTAATTCTTTGGACACGTTCTTATTTTTTTCCTGCACTCCCAAAATTTTCAAAATATTGAAATTATTTTCAAAAAATTTTCAGATTGGCTTCTAATGGTAAAATAATGTTTTCTGGATTCTAGAATTTGAAAATCAATTTTTTGACTTCTAAACATGTGGAAGCTAAAAGTGTTTTTTCGTTTCTGAAATTTTTTTTTTAGAATTCCGAAAAGTAAAAGTATTTTTCAGATTCTATAAATTATTTTTTGACTTTCAAATTCTACATTTCAAAAGATAAATATGTTTTTTGAATTTTAAAATTCAGAAATCATTTTATCAACTTTTAGATGGTAGAATTCAGAAGACAATTAACAATTCTTTTTTCAAATTACATAATCCGGAAGTCATTTTGAAATTTAGAATTTACTTTCGGATTATACAATCCAGAATTCATTTTTTAATCTGAAAATGATTTTTGGATTATATAATTTGAAAGTTATTTTTAATTGTATAATCATAAATATGATTTTTGAATTATACGATTTGGAAGTTTTTACTAGATTACACGATCCGGAAAAAAAACCAATATAAAGATATAGGAGTGTAGAGATAATTTGATAATTTTGACGGTATTTTGAAAATATAAAAAGAAAAGGTGAAGGTGGAGAAGAATGATCTTGGATTTTTAAATGGACCAATGTAAGTATAGATCTAATTACACTAACAAATAGCTGAAAAGTTAAAGATATAAAAAAAGTATTATCAAATTTAAAAAATAAAAAGTGAAGAATTAAATATGTTTTTGAATTCTGATAAATTATGGGATTTTGTTTCGGTCTCCAATAATTTTTCTAAAGCTTTTTTTATTCCTAGTAATTTTTTATTTTATTTTTAATTCTTAAAGCATTATCTAAAACACTTTATTTAGCTGTTCTAAACTTTATCTTAAGCGCTTTTGGAATAAAAGAAATAGACAATTTATTAAAAGCGAAAAGATTAAAGAAATTTATTAGCGATTAAAAGTAAATTTAATCATTTATTAGAGAAAAAAAATATTATTTAAACTAAAAGTGAATTAATCCAATTTAAGGTGATTAATTGAAGGTGAAGTTAGGTCGTAGGAAAATTTGAATTATTTTTCTTCTTGTGTGTGATTGAGCTTTTTATCATATTTCTTTAATCTAGTTTGTCTTCTATAAATAATATTTGCTTAAGCAGATAATGGATTAGCCTCTGTAATAACACGTTCTTTCCAATTTGTATATTTAATCATAATATCAATGATGAGATGTGAGAGAGACATTTGTGCTTGTAATTGGTCCAAAATTCATTATATTTTTCTTCCTTCAGCAGAATGGTTCTTTGAGGTTTGAGAGAGGACAATTATTTATCAATTCTTGAACTAGATATAAAGTATAACACATTAATCAACTAGATATAAAGTATAAGTTGACCAAAGACACTTTCTCATTTATCAACAAAAAAAATAACACTTTGGTCATGCTTATTTGCAAGTAGGCTACGAAAAATATTGTCCAGAAAAGAAAGATTAAAAAAAAATTGCATCTAAAAAAACGATTTTTTAAAAATAATAATTATTTTATATTTACAAAAATATTTTAATTAAAAGTGTTATAAGAAAAAATATGTAACATTTTTTACATCTAATTAATTAATATGTGAATATTCACATAAACAATGATATTACATAATGTTTAGATATCATATTTTTACGAGTGAACTTGAACGAGATTATACATATTATATTAAAATTTGTCAATTATTCTAAAAATAAAAAAAATGACATTAAAATATATTTTACCTAAAAATGATTAAAATTTATTTTTTGACTTGTCATAGATAAATTAATGTCAGTGATATTTTTCAAGGTTAAATGTTCCCATCAAAAGTATCATGGATAGATGTTATCAAAATCCAAAGGGGGTTTATATTTATTATATGAAAATCAGTAAACCTTCTATTATTCTAAAAAAAACGAAAATTGAAATATAAAACATCTTTTTCCTTTATTTTAATAATCAAAACTGTAGTAGGACTTTGTTTTAAATATTCCTGATTTTCTGCTAAGAATTACATGACACACGTGAAGATGAAAGACGTATAACTTAGAGCAACGTTTGTTCCTTTTCCGTGAGTTCCAACCGCTCTTGTAGAACATCAATCTTTTCCCTTACGACCGCTTCCAATCAAAGCTCACACGTGTCTTCCTTCTCACCGTTCCGAAACTATCTCATCACTCATCTCATAATTATGTGTGTTGTTATCTCAATACAAAAACTAAATAAATCTAAGTATCTAACCCTCTCTCACTCCATGTGACTCATTGCTTCCTTCACTCTCACTGCTCTCTTTTTTGTCAACTTCAATTGGAGACAAGAAAAAAAATCTCAACTTGCATGATATTTTCTTCCTTTTATTCAGTCATTCACTCACTCCAAAGCCTTTTTCTATCTCCGTCTCTTTCCATTTAAAGGGTCTCAGTCTCACTTATGGTATCATTTACCATCATATCTCTTGATGCCCTTTTGTGGCCTAGCACCAACACTCCTTGAAATATCTTCCTATATACGTCCATGCCCTGATTTTGTTTTTGCTTATTAATCTCTTGTTTTCCCACTTGTACATTTTGTTCAATTCTTAATCTTGATTCATAGAGAGAGAAAGAGGTAGCATTGCTTGAAGTTGGAAGAGGTAATTGTTCTCTTAGTAGGGGACTTTCTGTTCATGATCAATTTGATTGGTAGTAAATTAAAGTTGACATTTTTGTGACAATTTGATAAATGGGTTGTAAAAAAAAGAACTGTTTTTCGGTGACAGATAAGGAATTAGAAATGGCTGCTAAAGTAGAGGCTAATGGTGGTGGTCACAAGGTTGATGTTTTTTCCGAGATTCCAGCAGTGGCACATCCATTGGCTGAAAAGCCTAATGAGATTGCATCCAATATTAGTTACCATGCTCAGTTCAGTCCTCGTTTTTCCCCTTTCATGTTTGAGCTGGAACAAGTTTACTGTGCCACAGCAGAGAGTGTTCGTGATCGTCTCATTCGGGTATGATCGTATACTTCTTGGAATTGGGATGTCTACAGTTTATTTGTGAGCAAGAGTGTTTTGTTTATAAACAGTTATAATCACTTTCATGTTATAGTTATACTGGTGATTAAAGATCTTTGTATCTCAATTTCTCAATAGCAATCGACATCTAATAAAATGAGCTTTTTTCTCTGAGAGAGACTTAGGACCGTAAATTGGTCGTGGCAACAAGCGGAGTATTGCAGTGTGTATGGAAGTGTGAGGATGTCTGATGTAGTGAACCTTTTCATGAGCATGGATCCTGTCATCTCAAATTTTAACATGGTGAGGTTGTGCACGGGAGTGGATCCATTCTTACCATTTATGCTTCTCCAAGGGACAGTTCAGTTCAATAGTTTGAATTGAACTGAAATTTGGACAAGTTTATGAGTGCCGGTTGGTATTTGGGTTGGTATTTGTAAGCAAGAGGCAAGTTATGAATCATTTATTTGGAATCTATTTAGGAATAAAACTACATTAATAAAGGGTAACTAATTAAGGCAAATAGTTAAATGTTTTTAGAATTTTGTAAATGGTTTGTTCTCTACTGATTTAAGTCCTAGGTGGTATGTTAGAATTGTTTGTTTGGATAGGACTAATGTTGTTTTTGTACATTGATGATACCATGTCAGCAATGGAATGACACATACGTTCATTTTCGCGAAGTGGATCCCAAGCAAACTTACTACTTATCGATGGAGTTCCTTCAAGGTCGAGCTTTGACCAATGCCATTGGAAATCTGAATATCAAAGATGCATATGCTGATGCTTTGCGCAAATTTGGACTTGAACTTGAAGAAATAACAGAGCAGGTAATTGCAATCTCTATATGAAATATATATTTCTCTGGAACCTTTGTTCTGATGTTACCTTAGTCCATGCAAAAACATTTAATGCAAACCAAGTTCCAAGGAGTAACTCTTGAAAGAAGGCAGGCCTATTTTGTCTTATGCTAAAACTCAATTTTATCAGTGCTTTGTCATGCACAGATACTTCAGATCATGCTAAAAAGGAAATCACCTTAATTTTTAAGTAGATGGTGGTACATGAATGGTTTACATTTCTAACACCAAGAATTTGTGAGAAAGGATGGTTTATCTGTGCTTTTTGTTCCAGGAAATATTTCCAGCAATGTAAAATCTTGCAAATTCAAAGCAAGCTTTCCATGGTAAAAAGTTCAGAACGAAAATGAAAAATAGATTGAAAACAGTCTAATGATTACTGAGCAATCTTATGCATGCTATATTATCATAGTCAAATTATGTTATTAATATATAACTTGTGAAGAGTTTCATCTCAAATGTTTTACCTGATTTATAGTTCTTAGACTTTTAATCACCATGGAATAGTTTTTGTAAATTCAACATTCATTTTCAGAATGAAAGCATCTTCCCAAAGTCTGCATTCTTTCATATCTATGATTGATTAATATATATAAAAATTGTTTGCTGGACCATTCAACATGAAACTCTGTAGGAGAAGGATGCAGCACTAGGCAATGGTGGTCTTGGTAGGCTTGCTTCTTGCTTTCTGGATTCCATGGCAACACTTAATTTGCCTGCTTGGGGGTATGGTTTAAGATATAGATACGGGCTATTTAAGCAGAGAATCACCAAGGAAGGTCAGGAGGAAGTTGCAGAGGACTGGCTTGAGGTTTGATTTATCTCCTTTATTTTAAATCTACGGAACTATATTACATATTTCATGGGATACTGAAGTGCCAAATCAAATGAAAACCAAACAGAAGTTTAGCCCTTGGGAAGTTGTGAGGCATGACATTTTGTACCCCATCAGATTCTTTGGTCATGTTGAGGTTAATCCTGATGGAAGGTAAGTGTAAACATACTGGTTTACTTTATTTAAGCAGTTTTAGGCTGTTGATTAATGGTTATCTATGATAGTGAAATTTTAAAACATAATCCTTTACCCTTTAAATCTTAATTCAAATGTAAAATCAAGCTATATTCAGATACAGTGATATGAAAGTACTTACAGTTTGGTGTTTATACCAGCCGGAAATGGGTTGGAGGAGAGGTTGTGCGAGCACTGGCTTATGATGTGCCAATTCCAGGTTACCAAACCAAGAACACCATCAGTCTTCGCCTGTGGGAGGCAAAAGCAAGTGCTGAGGATTTCAATTTATTTTTATTTAATGATGGGCAACATGATGCTGCTTCGGTGCTTCACTCACGAGCTCAACAGGTTGGCATCTTTGAATTTTCATTGCTGTTAAAATAACTAGATTGTTGTCATCAACATAACTGCAAGTGGCCTTCTCTACAAAATCGGGGGAAAATAGGTGGGTGGCTTGTCTGTTACTGTATTATTTATAGTAGACAATAGTTGTGCTTCTATCTGCAAAGATCATGTTACGGTAAAAAGAATGAAAAGCAAACAAGGCATTTCTTGCCATTATATTATCCTATAACATATCCTATTTAATTTAGTTATATTCCAAACCCCCATAATCCCCTCCCCTTGTCCTTGGCCTCTGTAAAAAAGAAGCAAGCAAAAAGTTCTGTGAAGCAGTTCTAAATTAAAATTTGTATTTCGTAGATTTGTGCAGTTTTGTACCCTGGGGATACAACAGAAGGTGGAAAACTTCTACGGTTGAAGCAGCAGTTCTTTCTTTGCAGTGCATCACTCCAAGTAAGTTAAATCCACTTGATAATTTTCCTTTCCAAGCTAACTGTTCCTTACCATATCATATTATCGTTCTTAGAGCTCATTTATAATAAGAAGCTACAATTGAAACTTTCAGCAGTGGTGGTTGGTAAGTGACTGTGTAATGTTGATTTGATGTTATCTTAAAGTATAAATTGTCATCATTTTTATGTTTTAAGAGATATCAACTATCACTATATAACTATCCCCTCAGCAAATTATGTAACAAACAAAATGTTCTAGTTTCTGTTGCGACCTATCTTAATGAATTACTTTGCTGACAACCCTTTCTTTATGTAACAAGAATTTCTATAGCTTTAATGGTGTGGATATTTTTACATGAGAATCAATTAGGACCATCTTTACACAATTCATTCTTGCGTAATGCCTAGAAATTTTGTTGTCTTTTGTTTGACATCCTTTCCTTACTATTGTTCACTCCTATCTTGGAATAATTACAGGACATAATATCCATATTTAAGGAGAGGAGACGCGGGCCTTGGAATTGGTCACAGTTCCCAACAAAGGTTGCTGTTCAGTTGAATGATACTCACCCAACACTTGTGATACCAGAGTTGATGCGATTACTAATGGATGAAGAGGGACTTGGATGGGAGGAAGCATGGGATGTGACATCAAGGTCAATAAATTGTACAAAATGTTATTTGGAATGTTTATTTTCCATCTTCTTCATTCCACCACCCCTCACAATTGTAGTGAATTACTGTATATCTCACTGCTAAAATGTGATGCTATATCTTAACTAGGACTGTTGCTTACACGAATCATACTGTCCTCCCTGAAGCACTGGAGAAATGGTCTCAGCCTGTAATGTGGAAACTTCTTCCACGCCACATGGAAATCATACAAGAAATAGACAAGAGAGTAAGTTGATCCCCTCCCACGTTTGATTAACTTCATGAAAGGTGCATTGATATATTTTAATCTGGAAACCATGAAATTCTTGCAGTTCACTGCATTGGTAAATACAACTCGGTTGGATCTTGAGAGTGAGCTATCAACCATGTGCATCTTGGACGATAATCCCCAGAAGCCTGTAGTTCGGATGGCAAATTTGTGTGTGGTTTCTTCTCATGCAGTAAGTGGTGCACTTTTTGGAACTCAGTAAAAGAAGAGTTTCATTTCTTGTTTTTTTATCATTTTATATCTCCAAAGTTTTCCAATATTGGTTTCGGAAGAAAAACATTGAACTGAATGTTTTCGGACAACTTAAATCAAATTCCAGTTATAGTGGCAAGCATATTTTCTGCATTTTGTATTATTTTCTTGAAGATTTATTGGTTGTCATGTCAAGAATCTTTGCAATGTTAATACTGTAATGCATGAATCACTTGTTTTTCCAAACTCACCTAGTATTATAAAAGGTATATTAGAATAAAGTTTAAACTGAATATTTGAAATTATGGTAAATCGGAGTCTTGTAGTGTTACTCTAGCTGGTAGCAGGCATATTACTGTAAAGATGAATTTGCTCTCTTGGGTTTATACCATTGATCAATGAATACTACAATGTAGTGTATACAGAAAATGGATTGACCAATTCCAAAATAACCTCATAAACCAACAGTATCTCCTAACTAACCCTACTGGGAAAGGCAAGAAAGCTACATATCAGGAGAAAATAGTGGTGGAAAGATACAACAAGAGAAAATAAGGTATTAGAAAAAGGAGAAAATGGTGAAAATATAGTGCACTTTCATTAACCTGATTAATCTTAGTATCATGACTCATCAAAGAGAAGTGTCTTTGTTTAATTAATATCGTAATATGCTCTATTAAAATGTTATTATTGATAGAAAAAAATCTGCTAAAATGCAATTTATCCTCTATTATCATTTCCAACCATTCATCTAACAAAAACAATTGCAAGGTAAGAGTTGTAATCTAAGTAGATGAATTAAAGATGGTCAGTGAAGGTGTCCAAAATTATCAATAAATTTGTCAAAGGTAAGGAATACCAAACAGCCTTTTATGTGTCTACATGACAATTTCCTGAATATTCTACACTTATACGCCTTTCTCTCCATTTTTTACTTATTAATTTTCTTTTCCTTATAACCCTATTACAGGTGTTTGTGAAATTATTAATTTCATATACTTCTTTGTGCTTATCTCCTTGTAGGTAAATGGTGTTGCTCAGTTACACAGTGATATATTAAAGTCGGAATTATTTGCAAATTATGTTTCAATATGGCCAACAAAGTTCCAAAATAAAACCAATGGGATTACACCTCGGAGATGGATCCAATTCTGCAATCCTGAGCTAAGTGGGATAATCACCAAGTGGTTAAAAACTGATAAATGGGTAACCAATCTTGACTTGTTAGCAGGTCTTCGACAGGTAACTACCCAGATGCTTCTTTTATACAGCAAATTGATTCCCAATACGATGGTACCAATTCCTGGTGTTTTTCCCATAGTTTGCAGACAATGAAGATCTGCAGGAAGAATGGCTGTCTGCAAAGATGGCTAGTAAGCAACGTTTAGCACGATATGTTTTGCAGGTGACAGGGGAGAGCATAGACCCAGATAGTTTGTTTGACATTCAAGTCAAGCGTATCCATGAATACAAGAGGCAGCTACTTAACATTCTTGGTGTGATTTATAGATACAAGAAGCTAAAGGTATGAGAAACACCCTTCTGTTTGATAGGTTAAATTTGCGAAATGCCAATCATTTTAATTTACCAATGTTTTTTTGCTGCTTTTAACCGATGTTATAACGAGTCATGGTCACATCATGTGCCCTTATCCTCATATCCAAGCTTCTATTTTAAAATTTTATTTTTTGGGCACAGTAATATTTTGGAACATCTATGTATGGTGCAAATTCATCAACACTATTTAGTGCAGTATTTCATGTGCTTCCATCTGGGAGATACAAATATACTGTCACTATATTTTATAAAAGATCCTAGTATTATCAAAATACGTTATCTATGCTGAAGATAGAGTCATTATAACTAAACTTTGATAGGAAATGAGTCCTGAAGAACGGAAAAAATCTACTCCACGTACTGTGATGATTGGAGGAAAGGCATTTGCAACATACACAAATGCTATAAGGACAGTCAGGCTGGTGAATGATGTTGGTGCTGTTGTCAACAGTGACCCCGAGGTCAATAGCTTCTTGAAGGTAACTTGATTTTGTGCAACTTCCTAGATAAAGTGCCTTTGTTTTTGAAAAGTAGAAAAATTTAGGATACTGAGTGAATTCTTTGTATATTTTCATTATTTTGACCACTCAATGATACTAATGTTGGAAAAGAGGAATGGGGAAACCTTTAGATCTAGAACTAGACCTGGATTTATAGAACTTATATTATACCCTCACATGCATACATGACTACTACATGAATACTGACACGGTATTTCCTTGATTCTTAATATATTGTCAGACTCTTCTTAAAGAAGCTAACTGCTTTTAAACTTTTGTCAGGTTGTGTTTGTTCCAAATTACAATGTGTCTGTGGCAGAAGTGCTAATTCCAGGAAGTGAACTTTCACAGCATATTAGCACTGCAGGCATGGAAGCAAGTGGCACAAGCAACATGAAATTTGCTTTGAATGGGTGCCTTATAATAGGTACTTTAGATGGAGCTAATGTGGAAATCAGGGAGGAGATTGGCGAGGAGAATTTTTTCCTCTTTGGTGCCACAGCAGAAGATGTTCCTCGCCTGAGGAAAGAAAGAGAGAATGGACTGGTGTGCAGTTATTCATGCATTTTGGGCTATCAATTATTTTCCATGAAAAATAGTTTTTTTTTTATTTTCAAAAGGGATGCAAAATCAAACAATTATTTTTCTCAGAATAAGCAATTCAAATTTAAACACACGCAATAAACTTCAAATTTCCATAAAAGAAGTTCTATTAACATTACCATATTCTTGTGATTTATAGTTCAAACCTGATCCTCGATTTGAAGAGGCAAAGAAGTTTATCAGGAGTGGGGTGTTTGGAAGCTATGACTACAGCCCATTGCTTGCATCTTTGGAAGGAAATTCTGGTTATGGTCTGGGTGATTACTTTCTTGTAGGCCATGACTTCCCAAGCTACATGGATGCTCAGGAAAAAGTCGATGAAGTGTATCGGTAAGACACAATCTCTGTTTTGTTTTCTCATAAATTTTTAATCAACAGTAGAAAGTGTTAGGAGGAATGTGTTGCTAGCACTTCTCCTGAAACTTCGTAAATGATTTTTTATTCATATGATATGATTTGGACGCAGTGATAGGAAAAAATGGCTGAAAATGTCAATCTTAAGCACTGCTGGAAGTGGGAAGTTCAGCAGTGACCGAACAATTGCTCAATATGCTAAGGAAATTTGGAACATAGAAGAGTGCCGTGTGCCATAATTTCTGGTAGACGTCTCTTGCATTCAAGTTTATGTATAGCACAAAGAGAATGATAAGTTTATAAGTAATAACAAATAAGAAAAAAATAATTTACTGAGAAGAGAAAATGGAGGAGATTTTCTAGCTTTCTGTTTAGCTTGTCATGTAAGATTTCAGCTGTGTTCTTATATTGAATGCTCTCTCAACCAATTGCTTCTGATAGATAGTACTTTCTATATGCAAATAAATCTTTAGTTTCATTCTCTATGAAAATTGACTTAGCCTTCCAAATTTGAGGAATTACTTTTTCATCTTTGCAATGAACTATAGTGTGGTGCATTTTCTGGTTCATCTTTGCAATGAACTTATAATTTAGAATTAATTTTCCTTAACTATTTTTTCTTTAGTGATCATCTGTCTACTTCATTGGTAGTTTATTTTAACCAACTTGTTATTCATTTCAAGAATTCGGAAAGTAAAAAATATATTTCAGAACATCCTAATTCAGAAGATTTCTGTGACATAATTTATTAAATTTGGGGTACTTGTAATTTTACATTACCTACAAAGGTACTTGAAGAATTATAGATGTGCAGGAAGGAAGGGCCAAAAAGAAACAAGGAAACATGAGAATATAAAAAATGTTGACATGTATTTAACACACTGGTTAAAAGAATGCGAGTGAAAAAATATAGAAAAACGTTATCAACCTATTCCAGCTATAATTTTAATATTAATACAATACATTTCCATAACCTTCTTTTTGGTAATATCTTATTCAATAGTATTAAGATCTTCAATATTTATATATATGTTAAAAAAATTAGAAGTGTTTTTATTATATAATTATAAAAATTAATAAAAATAATTTGTGCTTATAACTGTTTTATGTACATGTTTTATAACCATTATATCAAAAAATTTATTTATATTCACTGTATTTTGTTATAAAAAAAATGTGAATATGATAAAACCCATGTTTCCTGTATATAAGATTGAGAAAAAAAAACTCCATTGAGTTTGTTAAAGGAAAGGTAAAATTTTAACATCTTTTTTGTTGTCGTAAATTTCAAAGTGAAAAGACTTAATTCCACTTTCTGGTTCTTATAGTTTCGTGGACATATAATTTAGTTTTTATATTATCTAATTGTTATTAAAAAAATTGTATTTACTAAGATAACAATTATTGGAACTTGTTATTAAACTTTAAACTTTATCATTAATATCTCGTGTAAATAAGTAATTGACATAATAAATAGTGATAACTATGTAAAGTAATATTAATAATAATGGATCAAAATTGTTTGATTTAGAAAAAAGAAAAAAGATATATATATATATATAAGCATTTGTAAAATTAAGAATTTAAATCAAATTTTTGTAAAAATACTAATTTACACATATTGATGACTCTTTTTAGCTTGACTTTATATATAGAATTATTTAATAATTATTTTTTTTATTTCTCTTCTTTTATCATATCAAATGTCCTATTAATTTATAATTTCCTTTTTCTTTCAATATAGCATTTCTTGTGTAGATTTTCATTCTAAAAATAATCGTGAAAGTGTATTAGCATGATGATATATTAGGTATTTGTTAATGCTCTGGACAATTTCTTAACTACACTTTCGTTAAAAGAGGGTCATTCAACAATTCCTCACTCGTACATCAGACACGATCAAATTGCTTCCTCAACTCAACTCACCTTCAACCCAAACGTAATGTCTATTTTTTTTACCTAAAATCCTTAAAATAAAATATTAAAATAAACTTCTAATTTCAAGAATACTTTGAATACCAACAATATTTATTTGATACATTATTTAAGTTCATCTATTTGATACATTATTTAAGTTGATATTACTTATCCCTGAATACAAATAAGTATCATTTTAAGATAATTTTTTTTAGATATTTAATTTTTTAAAAATATTATTAAAAAAGAATTTAAAAATTCATTAAAAGTTATAAAATTTAATCAATAATTATATTTAATTCTTTAAAGGGCATTATTATAAAAAAATTTAACAATTTATTACAATTATAATTAATACATTTATTAGTACTGTACTTTCTGACAGTATCCAATGAAATAGTTTTAAAAAGTTGAAAGGTTTCAAATCACAGGGAATATAATCAAATATTAAATTTACACGTTTTAATAAAAACATTTTCATTTTTCAATCATAAATTTACAAGAACGCAGAGACGAAGCACCTAATTAACTGCTGATTTAGAACAGATCATGTGTGTAAGATCTAGAAAAATAAATGAGTACCTATAATCACATCCAGCTTAGTCGATCACATCATCTAAAATTTAGAAGAAAAGCCAACAGAAAGTAGAAGGAGCAAAGAGAAAAATAAAAATGAAAACAAACCGAGGTACGAAATTAGATCATCTATACTGACAGTAATATAGTTTTTCAATCCAGTACTACTAGGAATATGATCATATGGTTTTAGACAAGTCCTGAACGGAATCAAACGAAAACATCATCTATAACTACTACACATATATCTCACCACACTAATATATTATCTACTATAAGCCTAAGATGTTAAGCCGATTAAAACTATCAAATGTCAAGTAGAAGGAGAGGAAGATCTGGGAGTATTAGACCTCGATACTGATCTTGAACTTGCAATCACACTGGAGCATCTCGACTGATGTTTAGAATATTTTTCACTTCTCTTGGAGCTTCTTGAGTGACTCCTCCTTGACCTGGGGGACACACTTCGCGAGTCTCTCCTCTTTGAAACAGGAGTGGCACTCCGTGAGTAGCTCCTCCTTTCCCTTCTCCTCGGCCTAGGAGAGGCACTGTGAGAAACAGACCTGTAACGATGCCTTCCAAAATAGCGATCTTCGGGTGAGGCACTTCGGGAAACAGACCTGTAACGGTTCCTTCTGTAGGAGCGACCATAGTCATATCGGGAGTCATAGGGAGAGTATGATCTCTCACGCATGCTGACAGGAGACCTGCTATAAGGAGAGCGAGAGCGAGAATATGACCTGTGTCGATCATGATCATATCGCAGATAAGATCTGTACCGGCTGTAGTATGGAGAATAAGACCTCCTTCTCTGCGAGTAATATGGAGAGTAGGATCGCTTCCGCCCGTAGTCAGGAGAGTAAGAACGACTCCTGCTTCTGTCTGAAGAATAGGGAGACCGGCTGTAGCTTCTTCTGTAAGGAGAATAGCTAGGGGAGCGTCGAGGAGAGTAACTAGGAGACCGGCGTCGCCCTATGTGTAATAATAGGAATTAGGAAGATAATCAAATAAATAAATAAATAAATTTGAGGAGATAACTATGAAAACATACCACGAATAGTCCTCAGCCCTAGATACTTCCCTGGTGTTGGGGTTCGACCGCGTCGCCTTCTGGCCTGCAATAAATGCAAAAACAAACAAACATGAATATAGGGTATTGCCATTCGCAAGTAGATAAACAATAATAGCATCAACGTAAGGTAAAAAATGTTGCATGTTGGCCCAAAAAGTAGACAAACTGCAATTGTGAGAGAGAATCATTTGAATCACAAATTCACAATACATGAGATAATAGGATATAAACGCAATAAAAAAGAGAGAAATGCAGGGCATACAACCCTAGTGATCTGATACTTGGTGGTGTATTTGATTTGTTTGTTTAGTTGTGATTTGAGAGTTTGATGAAGAGCTGCTTCACACAGCTAACCTGCTGCCACAGAAACTTCAAATGGAAAGCACAAAACTTTCAAAACTCAGAAGAACTAATGAACCAATCACCCATATAATTTCCATGCATTGGAGTTGGAACAATATGAAAATCAACTAAGAATCCAAGCCACAAAAACAGGGCAGCACTGCTCAAAGACTATACCTTCTCCACTGTAATGACACGCCCTTCAAGTACAGAGCGATTCAAATACTTTACACATCGATCAGCCACATCAACAGTCTCCATTGTCACAAAACCAAACCCACGAGATTCCCTTGTCCAAGGATCGACCACCAGATGTACATCTATCACCTAAGAATAACTTACAAGTAAGAAACACTAGACAGACAGTGTTTAAATCTCCACGGAATGATAAGCAACTTAACATTACTAAACTAACAGCAAGCATGCAATGGATTGAAGAGCTTACTTTTCCCTCAGCAGCAAAATGATTTTCCAGTTCCCTCTTGGTGATCCTAGGAGACAATCCTGTCACATACAGATTGTTTCCTGGATTTTCAGCATCCCTTGATGCACTTCTAAATTACCACAAGAAAACAAATTAAAACATGATTGAATGCATAATCAGGCAACAAAAGAGCAAAATTCCAAACAGACAACTGCTGCTAGAACACGCAATTTTTTACGGAATCAATATGGTGCAGCAAGTTAATGACCACATTACAAAATATCACAGAAGGCTTTTAATCATACAAGAATGAATCAATGTAAACCCTTCACATAGTCAGTCACTCCATGCAAACCCCTAACATTGACTTAGAATCATATTTACAGAGGCTATGTGTGGTTAGTTGTCTTATTGAGCCTTCGTTTAAAATTTTAAACTATTACATACAGAACACCGTACACCATACATCATTCAAATGATTCTATACAAATTATATTCAATGACAAATCTTTTTCGAAAGTTTACAGGTGAATCCTACCTTGAACGGCTTCTGGACATGGACCTTGAGAGAGACCTCGACACGGACCTACCATATCGCTTGTATGGAGAAGGAGAAGGAGAATACCTACGAATCGATGAATGAGAAAACCTATAAGAAAAAACACATGCCACATGAAAAAGAATAACAAAACTAAAATAGAGCGAGAATCTAACCTTGATCTCCGTGAGTACGACATCTGCAACAATTCAACGAGTGACCCAAAAAGACAAAAATAATAAATCAGTAGTCGCATTGGACAATGGTCAATTCATATAAATATCAGCATTCAGTCATTGGGAAGTTATTTTGTAATTTATCAAAACACTAATTGACCCCACAAACACAACATTAATAATTTCCACAAAAACCACCACATGCGTCCAAAAAATATGCAAAACTACCAATTACCAGCGTGTCCTCGCAACAAAGCTTCCAAAAATATTGGACGAATTAAATTATCATCTAAAATCTTAAATTGTATATTCAAATCCCATTACTTTTAACTTCTAACCAATCGAACATCACTAATCACACACAAGCATAATTCGACAAAATTCAAAAACAACCTTTTTTCTCAAAAATACTACAAAACTACAATCAATTAAAACTAAACGCGGTTATTTCCACAAACTCTCCGATCAAGCAACCTAAATTTAAAAAATAAACGATTAAATCGAAGCATCTTGACAAATTAACACCAACGAATTCCAAAGCCATGGAAAAAAGAAGTCCAATTCTCGTCACATAAATTCAGAAAACAATAATACAAAACATATTCAAGATCAACAAATCGTTCGCTGTAGATTGAAGAGACGATTATAATAGAGCTTACCATAACAAGGCGAACGACAAGGACTTCTTTATTGAAAGAAGAAGGAGAATGAGTACGAACTTTGTAGGAGAACGACACAAAGACAGGTGCGTTTTGAAAAAGATGAAAACTGTGAGGGTGAAAAGGTTTATATAGAGGAAGAAGCGTGAGGCTGTGGTTCTTTGGAGACTTCTGGAGAATCGGACGCCAAAGCGGAATTAAACTCGCTTGAATTCTTCAAAGGACTTGGGCCATTAAGAAATTATGCTCACTTTTTGTACCCAGTATATTTCCTCCTTCACCTCCAATATTATTGAAAATTTCATCTTCATCCATCTATTATGTCTATATTATATCTATACCTATATGTTGTACAAAGATGATTGAATTTTGTTACCGCTATGTGTATAATTTTTTCTTTAGAAACATAGTTAATAAAAATAATTTATTGTAATTATTATTTTATTTTTTAAATTTTATAAAAAAAATTTCAAATTCAAAAATCTTAAATATAATTTTTTTCAAATTAAAAAATCATAAACACGTTAATTTTTTTCAAATTCAATCAATTACTTAAAATAAAAATCTACATATATATATAATACAAAATTATTTTTCTTGGCAAGTGTGTCCAAAGATTTACATATTACATATATATATATATATATATATATATATATATATGCATAATAAAAGAAATAACAAGTGAAATATTGTTATTAGTGAAAATTAATGTTATATATATATATATTGTGACATCCTGATTTTTATAAAGATATTTTTTATTTGCTTAAATACTAAGAGTTTTATTTTTTATAAAAAATTTATTATAGATAATATAAAGCATAATTTCATAAATAAATGAATATATATATATATATATATATATATTTCAACATTTTACATCTTTAAAAATAATCAAAGTATATATTAAAAGTTTTATATGAGAATAGATAACTATCTATTTGTTTAATGTCTCCTAATGACTTTAAAACTAAATAATCCAGTGTGAATGAGGTCTTTGTAAACCTCAAATATTAATCTTAATAAACTTAACAAACAATGTGGGTTTAAAGTTTAACCTATGATTGTAAAACTCGCATTTTACTAACCATATAAGACTCAAACTGTCTTTTTTAACATACGAGACATTTACCAACATATGGATCTATATTCTATTACCGATAATCCACTTTGATCTTAACAAGTTTGTTGGGAAGTGATAAGGTAACTAAGTATTTATCATTAGCATAATTATAAATATTTTTCTCGAGAAATTCGACTATTTTTAGTCCACAAAAAATATATATACTCCATACCTAACTTTAACGATGTTGAGCAAGTATCGGATAGTTCAAAGTTTGGCTTGTGGAATATCCTAGTCTAAGGCGCTACCCTAACTAACCAGATATACAACTACTTGGTATCAAACTGTGACTTCCCAACTATAGACATTCATGTCTCAAGATAGTCCTGTCTCATCATAAAAGAATCTAGGACTTTCTTTAATGCAACTAACAAATTCTTTAACATTTTTAAAAAATACAAAACTTGATGACTATCAAAAAATAATTCATGTACACAATTTAAATAATTAATCTAGACAATTCTTTAATTATCAACAAAATACATAAAAAAAATTATAATAATAATAAAATAAGTAACTTCCTTTAATTTAAATTTGATAATTTATTATTATTATTATTATTATTATTTTATTATTATTATTATTATTATTATTATTATATTGAAGTATAAAATGATGATCTCCAGACAACGTCAAATAAAAAAAATAAAAATTAAATTAAAAACTTTAAATAATTAATTAGATAATTATAAAAATAAAAAAATTAACATAACAATAAATTATAAATGATTGAAAAACAGTGGTAACTATAAAAATAAAAAAGATCAGCTTAACGGTAAATTAAATAAAAATTATAAATAAATAAATAATAATAACTATAAAAACAAAAATATCAATGTAATGATAAATTAAATAAAAATTATAAATGAATAAAAAAATAGCCATAACTCTAAAAATAGAAAGATCAACATAATAATAAATTAAATAAAATTATAAATGAATAAAAACATAGTATATGATTCGAAATAAATAAATAAATAAATAAAAATTAATAATTAATAAACTGTAAATGAATAAAAACATAATATATGATTGAAGATAAATAAATAAATATAAATTAATAAAAAGATAAGTATAAAACTAAAAATAAATAAATTAGTATATTTTTTAAAATGATCAGTATAAAAATGGAGATAAATAAATAAATAAAAATTTATAAAAGAACTTAATAGAATCAGAGAAGAATAAATAAATATAAATTAATAAAATAATCAATATAAAATTGAAGATGATAAAATAAAATAATATATAATTTAAAATAGAAATGGAGATAAGTAAAAAAATATATAAATAAAAATTTATAAAAGAATCAATACAGAATTAGGGGAAAATAAAAAATTTTAAAAGTGTTTCATGTAAACTACTAAACTATTATAATATGATAGATACAATTTATATATTTAAACACATAATAAATATATATTTTTTATTATTAATATAATATTAAAAAAAATAGTAAAATATTAAAATTATTTAAAAATAATATAATTTGATATAAATATTTATAAATTTTGAGATATTACAAAAATATATGCAAAATTATATTTTTATAAATTTATTTTAATTATATTATAAAATATTAAATTATTATTATTGATTTATAATATTCAAAAAATTTATAAAGTATTTAAAATTGTATACAAATATAATTTAATATAAATATTATATCATAATAACTATTAAAGTGTTACATATATTTATCTGTTGGAAAAATTTTTGGAATAACATCACATAGTACTATATGATCCATGACACGATAAGTACATGATTTGATATAAAATAATATCATATATCAGTTTTTAATCATTTGTCAAGCACAACATTTTTTATATTTTTATAATTTATTAATATTTTTTATATTTTATTATATTTAAATACATGTTTAAAACTTTAAAAAATACTAATTTTTTTTTAATATATATCATTTGAAAAAACATCAATAAATAAACAAAATATTTCAAGAATAAAGATAACATAAGACATAAATGTTCAAATCATTATAGTTCACTCGTGATAATGACTCAAGCTTCCTATTACATTTCGAACAACCTTCAACTTATAAGTATTTATGGTTCCCCTGGTTTTTATAAGAAAATGTCATTTTCAATTTTTTTTTCAATAAATAAACAAAAAAAATTCAAAAATAAAGATAAAACATAAATGTTCAAACTTGTAAAGTTGAAACATATTGGTGATAATGACTAAGGCTTTCTATAAACAATAAACCTGTAGTCTAAATCTGTAAATAGTTTGTACAGTAAAATATTTAAAAAATAAAGATAGCTTAATGCATGATAAGTTCAAACATGTTGACGATGTCGTAACATTTAAAGTTGACTCCCCAATTGTAAGTATGTGTCTCAAAATTATTGATTTGAAAAATCGATATAATTATAAATAGGTGAAGGTGAAATTCATTAAGTCCAATAATTGACTGTGCTTGTGATTAAGGAAAAAAAAAATAGATAACTAATTTTTTTATTTTATCCAAAAAAATATTATATATATATATGTATATACCTTGAAAGTAAAATGTTTTTTTATTTGTTTTTTCTCAAAAAATAAGGTATAAAGGTAGTGAGGATATACTTTTATTTAGTTCATCACATATTAAAGTTTAAATTCGTAGTATGTTTATTTCTTTAGGGTTTATATTAAAGTATGTTTATATTAAAGTTTATTTCTTCTAATTGTAAATATGTATTATTTAAATAATTATTATTGTAATATTGATGTTTTTTTAAAGAATAGTTTTGGAGGTTCTAGTTATAAGAAAAATCTGTAAATTTGTTTAAAATAAAAGTTAAGTTATTTGAAACTATTTTAAATTTATATATAAAGGATTATGTGATATAGTATAAATAAAGGTGGAAACAAGTAAATACACATAAATATTATAGGCCAAGATTGTTTTAAAATAGTAATAAAAATAAAAATATATTATTTATTTATTTTATAACAAAATAAGTACCTTAGTAAATTAATTTTGGAAATTGACTTACAAAATAAAATTATGCTTTTCATTTTCTAAAAAATTATTAAAGTGTTAAAATAAATAAGTGTGCTTAATTATACATTTAAGTAATTAGTCATATTAATTATTAATGTTATTTTTTTAAGTATATATTGACTAGTATTAATATTATATTTTTAACTATAAGTATTAGTTTTTTTATTATCATTGTATTATTTAATTTCTATTGAATTTCTACTTGTTTAATTAGAGATAGTTACACTAAATATATATTTGGATAATATATAAATGTTATGTTTAAAAACTGAAATTATTTGTTAAATTTGTTATTATTAATATTGAGAGTTTATATTTTTTTGTTTTATTGTTTATGAATAATGTCAATTGAGAGAAGAGTGTATAAACACGTAATTTTATAGGACAAGTGACAACGATAAGTCATAATATGGTATTAATATTAAAAAATAAACGAGTTATTTTATTAATGTGTAAGTCAATCTAACTTTAATCTATATAGATATAAAATTAAATGGATTAAGCTAATAAAATACTTATTATTTCTTATGTTACTATTTTTTAAACATAATCTAACTTAAATCATATAATGAATCAATCTGTCGAACTAAACTTATTTTACCAGATTTAGTAAGAATGTTGTTTAAATTTAACTTAAAAAATCTCATTATTATTTTTATGTGTTAATTTTTAACAAGATCGTAACATGCTTCAATATTATGTTCACAAAAAAATATGTAATAACATATAAATTTATTGTCAAATTAATCACCATATCACTTGTCTAACAAAATGAAGTAATAATAGAAAAATTATACAAACTTTTACAGAAGTAAATAAGAATGTCAAAACCATAAATATTAAAAAATTTAAATTTATTTAAGTCTAATATAAATGAACCTTAAGTTTATTCTAGAATTTTATTTTACTTGCTATCATGGTGTTATGAAATCTCCTTCTTATCCATTTCTTTATGTCTTTATTTTTTAAATTAGATTTCGTCTATTTATATCCTTAAAATCATCCATATTAAAAAAAAAAAAAAAGCAAAAATACTTTACTTGCACCATACTTTCACTTCATGCTGGTGGCAATTAAACCTTCTCAATACATACCCCATCCAAAACCCACGAAAATCAAAGCGTTTCGTTCGTTCTGAAATCAAGACTCACGCAACAAGAATGAATGAGTAAGCCAGTGAGTGAGCATAGCAAAAGGCGAGTCATAAAACAGAGCGAGCGAGAGCGCACACACAGTGGCGCCCCAATGGATCCGATCTATGCAGCCAACGAGCTCGCTTTCCGGGTCGGGTTCTCCGGCCACAGCGGCCACCTCAGACTGGAGCCTCTCACCACGCCGGAGCGCCACAACCCGCTCCGTTCCATTCCCGATTTCATTCCGGTTAGTCACCGCTTCGTTGACCTTTACGTGCTCTCCGTTTACTCCATTTTCCCACTCTCTAGATTTTTTTGCTGCCGCATGCTACGTCTCACTAACGCTCGAATTACTACCTAATATTTCTGATTATCTTCTGTTGCTTTCTCTGTGTGCAATTATTCTCTGTCTTTTCTTAATTAACGTATTCAGTGATATATTCAACGAGATATTTTCAATATTGTATCTGTACCTGGTTTTCCTTTCTATAGCGTAGTGTACTGGAAAAAAGTAATTGATACGGGATTCATACGGTAGGCTTTACACTAGGAATTGATTCCCCACACTGGACTCGTTTCAACGTTTAATTTGTGAGTGAGATTAATTTGGATACACGCTCTAATCTCACTGTTCTGATCAAACTTCAATTATCCAAAATCATTTTTATTGAAATCAATTCGTTGTAACTTTGAATCAAACGGGCACTAAAGTGTTTGGTTTACAAAACGCTAAGAATATGTTTGGAAGTGTGTTATGGAGCGAAAGGAAACAGATTAATTTTCTTTTTGTTTTTCAATTAAGAGTTACTTAATGTTTTCCAGAAGGACAGACGATTAGGGCATTATTAGGGTGTTTGGTTTGGTGCCTACTAACAGAGACTCGTGTCAAGGTGGAAGCAAGACATTGTAGCTTCTATGTAGATTTTGAAATTGACACGCAGAAAATGGTGAAAAAACGTGGGTATTTAAAGTGGATGCGAACATTTTAAATCTAAGCTAATTTATAGTTTTTTTTTTCTTTAAGTTTAAGAAACTATAGAATTAGAGAATATTTATAAAAATGAAAATTTATCCTCGCTTCCCTTTCCCTCCTAATTCCTACTTTGAAGCATACCTAAAGAGTACCCAGGACTCCCAACTTATCAACGTTGTGGTTACTTTACCCCACTGGCATGTTAATGAGCAAGTTAGATGGGTTTCTGTTTTACCTACGGTGCCTTGGCTATATATCTTAAATTTGCATGTTCTTGGTTTAATTTATTTTGGAAAAATAATTTGTTTCTTCTGTACAGCTTCCTGAGCAAACTTTTGAAAAAAGAACTGGCTTTCCTAAATTATGCAGTTCCCAAAACATGGGTTATCTTTGAAGCCTGAGCTTGATTTATATTCCATTGGTAACCTTTTCCTACTTTATTTCAGCCACCTGCCTTTCCTAGTGAGACGCCTGAATCTATAAAGAAGTACATAGAGGAGACGTATCTCCAGCCAAGATTGGATCCTGATGAATTTTCTCCAGAAAAAGTTGGGAGGCAGTGGGAATTTGACTGGTTTGACAGGGCTGAAGTTCCTCTCGAGCCATCACTGCCACGAACTATGGTTGTTCCAGTCTGGGAACCACCATTTAGACGATCAAACAATGGATCAGTGAAAGGAATCTGGGAACCAAAATTTGAGGAGGTGGGACTTGCTTATGTGAAATTGCAAATTCCATATCTGTGATGGAAAGTTTGGGTAACAAATAGAACAAATTTAGCTTAGAGTTTGATATTAATTGATTTTGCCAACTTTATCGGTAGTGCGTATAATGTTGTATTAGGTGGATGTATCAGATCTGAAGTTGGGAGCCGCAGAATCTGGGCCATTACCACGAACTTCTGGAAAGGATTTTGTCAGGGGAAGCATTAATAATCGTCCTTTCCGTCCAGGAGGCTTGGATGATTCCCAAAGTGTAGAAAGAATGCTTCCGGAAGGTGCTTCAACTGGTGAGTGGGTGCGTGAAATTTTGAATGGTGGTTCTGCTCAGACAATTCCTCCAAGCTTAAAGCAAGGATTGGACTTTGGCATGCTCAAGGTTATTTATTTATTTGACATTTTTGAGGAAAAAAAATGTTTGTTTTATGTGTTAACATGTTCGAACTTGAAGTTTGATATAACCCAGACATTTTACTTTTTTTTTTGTATATTTTTTGAAGTCCTATCCATACTCATGGAATGTCTGCAAGGATGCCAATTCTCTCCAGAGTTCATCAGTTGAAAAATTGGTTAGTTAATCATTTTCCCAATTTTTAATTGAAACTTTTGAAGAGCCTTTTCAATTTATATTGTTTTAAGAGACATTTTAGACCTCCTAATCCTTATGCTAGATGGTGCCAGTTCTTGGGAGATTGTCAATATAAGGACATGTTTCTTTTATTATATTTAGAAGAAACTATATATATTGTCTACTATCTTTTCTTGAATGATTTGCTTAAATCATGCTGGGACAGAGTGGATTGTCCGTACAGTTTGATGACTTGTTTAAGAAGGCTTGGGAAGAGGATGCTGATGGAGAACAGGAGCAAGATGGTAACTGACCTACACTAGCTGCAGTTTTTTTTAGCGACATTTGTTGTCTTGAAATTCTTGCACTGTACTATAAGTATAACAAAATGGACCAAATCATTCTGGCCAATACAGACCTTCGCTGGATCAGATTATTTTTCACTTTTTTTGTTAATGATTTTGTTGTTTGTTAAGGTCATTTATCTGAAGTGGAGGCTGTTATATTGGAAGCTGAAGTTGGTACAACTGAGGTATCAAGTAAACCACATGATAGTGGAATGTCACTTGATGATATTTTGTCACTCGACTCAGAAGGACCAAAACTGTATTTGGATGGATTTAGTGATGAAATTGAACAGCAGAAGAAGGAAGTAAGTGGTCATGGACTAAATTATTATGAACTGAACTTAAAATTGCTCTTCGTGTTTCTTGTTATGCATCACAACTTTGTGGCTGTTTGCAACACAATGTTTCCTCACCTAGTGGGAAAGGCTTTTGTTGTTGTTTGTTACATGATCCTTAAGATAGGAAACCTGTTCTCCTGGCAGGCTTGGGCTATGCATGAATCCAGTGATCGAATTGCAGATTGCTTTCACGAACTTGTTCCTGACATGGCACTAGAGTTTCCCTTTGAATTGGATGCATTTCAGAAGGAGGTATTTATTCATGCTAAGTTTCGTCTTATTTTTCATCAGGGTGAAGTGGCCATACTTAAGCACTTATGATTGAAACTACAAACGCATGCATGAAATAATTGTTTTATAGAATGGATGCAGTAAAAGTTAAGCTAAAATTCTTGAGGGGAGAGGGTGCCATGATATTTGGTTATAGTATTATCACATGCTTCTACTAATGTGTTCAATTGATTGTAAGATGATTGGGATAATGTCACCTTGTTCCAAATTCTTGAGGGGAGGGGGTGCCATGATATATGGTTATTGGAATAATTTGTCTTGACCTTTGCGCATTTGCCCAATCAGTCCGCATCAGTCAAATTTTCTATATTTTTTTTGTTTGGTTTTAACAAATAATTTATTGTTAAAGAAATCTATGGTCATTATATAATAGAAACCAAATCTATGTTCATTGTAGCTTCCAACTGATGGAAGATTATTCTTCTCATAGTCTAAATTTTTTCATTTTGTAACTACGAATAGTGATTTGTATTATGTTGTCAATTCTAGCATTATATGGCTTATATTTGTCTTATAATTTATTTTCTGATTCTTTTATAACAAATGTAGGCTATTTATTATCTTGAGAAGGGGGAATCTGTTTTTGTGGCTGCTCACACATCAGCTGGAAAGACAGTGGTTGCTGAATATGCATTTGCTTTAGCTTCAAAAGTATGCTTGGGATTTTTTACTATTCATGTAGTTTCTTTTCTTTTGCTTCCAGGCAGTATATTTGCATGAAGTCATGAACCATATTGTTCAATACCATTTATATTTAACAGTGCTTTTATTATACTACTCTGATGATATTTTGACCCAGTCTTATAATATTGTTAAGTTTTTCCTTATTAAAATTTTTTCTATCTTCGCAAGAAGAATGAATATCTTTAGTTGAAATTTTCTGTCTGAAATTTAACAATGTAGCATTGCACTAGAGCTGTGTATACTGCTCCAATAAAAACAATCAGCAATCAGAAATATAGAGATTTCTGTGGCAAGTTTGATGTTGGGCTACTTACTGGTGATGTAAGCTTGAGGCCAGAGGCTTCTTGTCTCATCATGACCACAGAAATTTTAAGATCAATGCTCTACCGGGGTGCTGATATCATTCGAGACATCGAATGGGTAAGTAACATTCTGGTTTCTCTTCAACTATGAAAGGGCTTGTCCTGTGAATTTGTAACAACTTATATTTGTTTATTCCCTGCGGAAATGTGGTAGGTTATATTTGATGAGGTGCACTATGTCAATGATGTTGATAGAGGAGTTGTTTGGGAAGAAGTAATTATCATGCTTCCAAGACACATCAATATCGTCCTCCTTTCTGCCACGGTATAAGTTGGTCCTCAGTTATCCTATACTTGAAATTTGTGCGGGATATTCTGTGTAAAAATGCACTTTTGTTGTGATACTTTCGTGGTTAAATCTATATCTGTATCTCAAAGCACATGGAGCATTATAATGCTGGAATGAAGGATTTAATAGCAGAAAAATAAAAAATTTCTTTGAAAGTTATAAAGCAAGCCTGGGAAGTTTATATATATAATTAATTAAAGTTTTTCACTTACAAATACATTTGTGTTCAGATTTCTCTCGCCTCCCTTTGCCTTTTGTTATCTCAGCAAAGTTATTTGTCATTATCCTAAAAATAAGTATTTTGCAGGTCCCTAATACTATTGAATTTGCCGATTGGATTGGCAGGACAAAACAAAAGGAAATAAGGGTTACAGGGTAAGTGATGATTCTATCTTACAATGGTCAGAGGGTCATTTAGCAGTTGAAAATGCTCTTAATGCAAAAGTATATTTAGACATATTTATTAAAATATGCCAGAATACAGAAAGGATATTTGTTCCATTTTGGAATTAAAGATTGGAATCAAAAGAAGGATGCTATTAGGTTGTCATATACTCTTTAATTTATAAATTCCTTCAATATCAAAAAGTAGTCAGTAATATTGTTGGATTGTAAAAATTGATACTATAAGACTAGAATCTACATTGAGTGCATCAAATAGGAGTTATGAGTGCTTTCGTGATTCTCAATTGTCTTATTATTTTTGCTGCTATAATGATTAAATTTTCCACCAGAACAACAAAAAGACCTGTCCCATTGGAGCACTGCCTGTTTCATTCTGGAGAACTTTACAAAATTTGTGAAAGTGAAACATTTCTGCCTCAGGGATTGAAAGCTGCTAAAGAAGCTTCAAGAAAAAGGAATTTGACTGCTGGTGGTGCTACTGGACCAAAGGCGGGTATTTTGGCGGGTCATGACAATGCCAGAGGTCCAAAACGTGAAAATACATCTCGCATGAAACAGCATGGACCTAATTTCTCTGGAACTGGTAGAGGCTATCAAAATAATAGCAATAGCCGGAGCAATTGGGAGTTGAGGAGAGCAGATGCTTCAATGTGGTTGATGCTTATCAACAAACTCTCCAAAAAGTCATTATTGCCGGTATGTTGATTGTGTTCTATATTAATATATTTTAAATTAAAACTACAAAAGGAATTATTGGTAAAATTATTTACAATGGAGGAAAATCAATTGTTTAATCATTTCCCTGAGTTGTTAGTGATAACAACTTGAGGATTTAATTGTTTGTGAATTAAATATTTTTACCAAGCTCCATTTTTTGATTTTCGCACTATTTTACTATGGGGCAATATTATTTGCTGATAATATTTGACTTGTTACAATACACGAAAAACATCTCATTAATATTAATTTTGTATCTTAGAATATTTTAGAGTATGTCTTGGATTTGTTAATCCATTTCAGTGCTCTCCATATTTCCTGATCTGTTTTCTCCTTTAAACTAGGCTTAAATCCACTTTTGGTCCCCATAGTTATGTAATTTTGCAATTTTAGTTTCTATAAAATTAATAGCACATTTGATCATCTATGTTTAAGAAAAATAAGTAATTTTAGTTCAGCATAATAGATCATCTCAGTACTATCAAAAAATGCCAACATATTTTTCGTAATATCAATGTTAAAGCCTATAATTAAACATTGCTATTAATATTCTATGTAAATAAGTAACTAACATTGTTATCATTAATAGATACTTAGACATTTCTTGTTAGAGAATGAAAAATGTATTAGCAGTGGATCAAAATTGTTTAATACTAGAAAATTAGAGAATTAAACGTGCAATTAAATGTCTATAGTGCCAAAATTGCACATTCACCAAATGTGCAATTTTAGTGGATTTAAGCCTTTTAAGTGCACATTCACCAAAATTGCTTGTTCACTTTATAAGCTGATTTTGTAAGGTTGAGTTAGACCTAAATCCATGTTTTGAGAGATTCCAACATATAGGTCGTCTGAATCAAACTTTTTGTAAATATAGTCAATCTTTGGTTCTCTTAGTAACTTGGTGAATAAGTCAGCCAACTGTTCTTTAGAGTTGATAAATCCAGTGATGATGTCTCCAAACTCCTACTTTTCTCTTATGAGATGGCAATTCATCTTAATATGTTTGATTCTCCCATGAAAGACAAAATTAGAAACTATGTGTAATGGTTCCAAATTGTCACATCTAAAGTGCATTTGGGAACTCTCAACTTTAAGCTTTTTGAGGAGTTTTTAGCCATATTAGCTTCCAAGTGACTAATGCCATTGCCCTTTATTCTGCTTTTGCAATTGATCTGACCACAATGTTTTGTTTCTTACTTTTCGATGATATTAAATTACCTTCAACAAGAACACAGTACCTGAAGTAGAGCATCTGTTTCTTGGTGATCCTACTTAGTTAGCGTTAGAATACTCAACAATTTGAGTATTTCTTTTATCTTTATAAATGAGGCCTTTTCCAAGAGCTTTATTAATATACTTTAGGACCTGTACGACTATATCTCAATGGTCTTGACAAGGAGAGTTTAGAAATTGACTTACTATGCATGCAACAAAGGGGATGATGTCATGATGGGTCAGGTAATTTAGCTTACTAACCTTTTGTACTTCACAAGATCATAATAAGGTTCTCCTTGGTCAAGTACGAGTTTGACATTGGATCCATTGGTATGTCTATAGGCTTAGCATTTATTATCCCTACTTCAAGAATATCAAAAGCATATTTTTTGAGATATGATCAAACCATCCTTGGATTATGTCACTTCTATACCAAGGAAGTACCGCATGTGTCAGAGATCGTTTGTCTTGACAAGGTTGTCCACATATACAATGAGATAGATACATCTTTGGGGAGAATGATAATGGAACAAAGAATGATCAACATCACTTTGTATCATTCAAAACTACTAGAAGACAGTCTGAAAACGCCCAAACCATACATGGAGTGATTGCTTGAGGCCATATAGGGTCTTGCATAGCCGACCTACCGTATTAGATGACTTTCCTTGAGTGACAAGACCTAGGGGTTGCTCTATGTGGACTTCATCGAGGTCATCATATAGACATGCATTTTTGATGTTAAGTTGAAGTAGAGTCCAATGGTGAATAGTTACAAAAGAAAACAGAAGTCAAATAAATGTCATTTCAGAAATATGAGAATTGCGAATATGATCTTGGCCACAAATTTGTGTGTATGCTTTGGAAACTAGTTGAGCTTTATAGCAACCAATGTTATCATCAAGTCAAGTTTTAAGTTTATAAACCATCGACCACCGAACAATTTATTACATGTGTCCTTAGCTTCAGGGTAGAGTTTTATTGAAGTTGAGTCTTTTGTGTTTCTTGAGTCGTTCTTTGTCCCTTTCATATAGGAATTGTCCCACACTCCTAGTACTCCTCCCAACACTTCTCCGATGAATGTCTCTGAAGCTGCTTCTAACAAGGGCAACTTTGTTTCCGAGTCTGGTCAACTCCAGAAATTAGTCATGCAAAGAGTTTCTTTTGTGTACTATATTAGAGGAGAAAAAACAAACTAACCTGATCCAAGAACAACTCCAATTGTGTGAGCCTGGAGTAAGTGTTCATTCTTTTGACACCCTTGAACCTTTGAAAAATTCCTTGAATAATGATTGTGAGCCTGACCTTGATGACTTGCCCATTACTTCGAGAAAAGGAACTTGGTCTTGTACCAAGTATCTTATACTTCATTTTGTGACTACTAAACACTTTTCTATGCAGTACTATAGTGTCCTTTGCCATTGATTCAGTCAGAGTCCCTACATCAGATCAAGAAGCATTGAAGGATGGACATTTGGTTCAAGCTATGAATGAAGAGATGAATGCCTTAGAAAAGAACCATACATGGGAAATTGTAGACAAACCACTAGATAAAAAGGCAATATGATGCACATGAGTTTATAATATAAAGTATAAATTTAATGGCCCATTATATCATTACAAAGCAAGGTTAGTTGCTAAAGGGTATACTCAGACTTATGGTGTTGGTTATGAGGAGACATTTGCTCCAATGACAAAGATGAATATAGTTAGATTCATTCTCTCATTGGCAACTCATTTTGGTTGGGAATTGCAACAATTTGATGTGAAAAATGCTTTCTTGCATGGACATTCAGAGGAAGAAGTCTACATGGAAATTCTCCATGCTTTAGGTCTGTTGAAGGGAATAAAGTGTGTAGATTGAAAAAAGCCTTGTATGGACTCAAGCAATCACCCTGTACTTGGTTTGGTAGATCAATCAGGTTATGATCCCCATGGGGTATCGACATAGTCAAGGTGACCATAACTTGTTCATCAAGCATTCCTCAGTATGTTGATGATATGATTGTTGCAAGAGATGATAAACATGAAAAACAAATTTTGAAAAAGAAGTTTGCTATTCAATTTGAGATGAAGGATCTAGAAAAATTAATGTACTTTCTTGGGATAGAAGTAGCTTACTCAAGGAAAGACATTGTTATATTCTTGATCTTCTCAAAGAAATAGGTAAGATTGATTGCGAAACCACTGAAGTTCCTATAGAACAAAACCATAGAATTGGAAGTGAAGAATGCTATTCTATTGTGAATAAAAGGCCAATATCAAAGACTTGCGGGGAAGCTCATTTACATAACCCACACTAGGCCCGACATAGCCAATGCTATGAGTGTGGTTAGTCAGTTCATGCATGATTCGAGGGAAAGACATTTACAAATTGTGAACAAAATCCTTCATTATTTGTGTACAAGTCCAAGAATGGGATTATTGTTCAAGAGGAATGGAAAATTAAAAATGAAAGTGTATATTGATGCAGATTATGCAAAGCCTGTCATAGATAGGAAATCCACCTCAGGATATTGCATGTTCTTGAGTGGAAATTTGGTGTCTTGGAGAAATAAGAAGCAAAATATTGTTGCAAGGTCTGGTGCAGAGACCAAACTCGCCAAGCTATGGTAGATGGTGTGTGTGAATTGTTATGGCTGAGAATTATTCGAAATAATCTTAAAGTGACGTGTGAAGAGCCCATGACTCATTATTGTGATAATAAATAAGTTATTAGCATTGCTCATAATCCAGTTCAACATGATAGGACCAAACACAATGATAGATTGACACTTCATTAAAGAAAAACTGGATAATGGCCTTATCACTACTTCTTATGTCCTGTTGGGGCTTCAATTAACAAATTTGGTTACAAAAGGTCTTCCCACTGAACAATTTCATGATCTCACATGCAAGTTGAGAATGATAAATATCCATTTACCTGTTTCAGGGGGAGTGTTGATAATAGAATATTAAATATACTGTTAGAAGTTGTTAGAAGCTAATAAAAACGGTTAGAAGATTCTAGAGATCTCTTGAATAATTCCTTTAGGGATAGAGTTCTCTATATATAGAGGCAGATGTACTATTTCAAAATTCAATTGAATAAAATCTTTTCTTGTATTAATCTTTATCAAGTTCCTTCAATTTATGAAGACAAGTCTAGGGAAGGGACTGTTGTTTAAGAAGAGTGAAAAAAATTTAAAAATGGAGGTCTATATTGATCTAGATTATGCTAGGTCTATTCCAAATAGGATTTCCACCTCAAGATATTACATGTTTTGTGGTGGAAATCTGGTTACTTGGAGAGGTAAAAAACAAAAGAATGTTGTAAGGTCTAGTGCAAAAGCTATGGCACATGAGAGTGTGAAAATTGTTATGGCTAAGAATTATTCTGAACAATCTTAAAGTGACATGTGAAGAGCCTAGACTTTTTATCATGAGAATAAGTAAGCTACAATTCTGCATGATAGGACCAAGCACATGAGATAGACCGATACTTTATTAAAGAAAAACTAGATAGTGGCCTTATCAGCACTTATGTCCTTGTCTAGGCTTTAGTTAGCAAATGCTTTTGCAAAAGGTCTTGCCATAGAACAGTTTCATAATCTCATATGCAAGTTGAGAATGACAAATAGCTATTCCCCAACTTGAGGAAAAGTGTCAAGGCAGGAGAAAATATTTTGTAGGGCTAGAAAGGGATATTGTAATCATCTAAAATGTATTGTTGTAAGATACTAGAGATCTCTTTGTAATCATTACTTTTTAGAGTTCTTTATATATAGACACTAATGTACTGTTTCATTAATTTAATTCAATAAGATCTTTTCTTTTTCATACAACTGAGTTCTTTTCAAGTCATTTTATTCTACACATAAAGTTTCTGTTTGATTATGCAAATACACTTGCAAACACATTTATCCATAAATAAATTTAATAAATATGTAGTAAGTTATTATTAAACCATGCATGCATAGGACAGGGAATTAAAGCATTAGCTGGGAGCCAAAGCATTACTATTCTCAATTTATTGTTACTATTTTAGAACTTATTTGTTTATTTGGAACTTGGTTTGGGAATGCAGGTGGTTATATTTTGTTTTTCTAAGAATCGCTGTGATAAATCAGCTGACAGTTTGACTGGAACTGACTTCACTAGTAGCTCAGAGAAAAGTGATATCCGACTTTTCTGTGACAAAGCATTTTCACGACTGAAGGGTTCTGACAGAAATTTACCCCAGGTCAGTTGGTGTATGGCTTAGTATTTTTGTAACTGCGCTTCTAATTATGTGATGTACAGGTTGTTCGAGTACAGAATCTTCTTCGTAGAGGAATTGGTGTACATCATGCTGGCCTTCTTCCAATTGTAAAGGAAGTTGTTGAAATGCTATTTTGCCGAGGGGTTATCAAGGTGTGATGGCCTTTTTGTTTTATTAGCATTCATCGTATTATCAGATATCATATCAAACCCTGCTATTATTCAAAGATGCAGCACATTACTTTATATTTGAGAGTCATATGCTCACAATTTTCTCCCCCTGTTTGTAATTATTATTTTAAGATTTATGTCTGATTGCTTGACTTATTTTTTTCTTGTAGGTCTTGTTTTCAACCGAGACATTTGCAATGGGAGTCAACGCACCTGCTAGAACAGTGAGTCTCTTTTTGGTGTCGCTGCTAATATCGAGTATACATTTCAATTTTTTTGAATTTTGCAATGAAATATAATTAATTATTAAAGTTATTATCTTATTAATTTTACAAGTGACTATTAATGCATTAAATAAAGAAGTTTGCTGTGGTTTATGTTCAGTTACTTGAGTCTCAGATTACTGTAGTATCTTTTTATGTTCCTTCTGAACAGTAGGTTTTGTGCACCGTACAAAGGTTATTTAAATTTTGCTAGAATTTGAAAAATTGTAAAAAAAGAAAAATATTTAGATTGGAATAAAAGATATTAGATTTAACTTTGAGATTTAAAAAAGAGGAGAAATTAGGAATGACTCAAGCAAGATTAGAGTCATTCTATCAGGGAAATTGCAATAAGAAATTAAGTCATTCTCAAGAAAAGTACTGACGTTAAACCAGACATTTGTTAAGTAGTAAAAAAATGTATAATATTTAATTTCAATGATAAGTAGAGTATTGGGAACTTGTAGCTTTACTTTTCATTGACATAGGTAGGGTTTAATTGGTAAAGTTTTTTTATTAAAGATTGAATATGTTTTTAGTCTCTAAACTATATGTAAAAATTGTGTTTCGTCTCTAGTGCAAACTATGATCTTATTTATGAAAGTCATGTAAAACATCCTCAGTAGCAAACAACGCTAGAGTGTGTCCTATGTGGCAAACGTAGTTCCGTGTAGACTATTATGTAACTTCCACTTGAATGATGTGTTTTGTCGTTTTGTGTGAATTAAAAAGATGAAAATGAAACAAATTAGATTTTCGAAATAGAATTGCTTGTAGTGTGTGGTTGTTGGAGTGAAACGTGTGTTAAGGAGAGGGTGTGATGGGCGTTGTAGTGTGGAGAATGAGTCACAGGGGAATGACAGTGCTAGTGCATGGAATTCCTTTCTTCACATGCACTCCACCCATTCATTGCCCCAAAGGGTCCTTCTAGTGCTACCATTTACGTTTAGCCTTCAACACCATCTCCAAAGTGACTGACTAAAGCTTGTAAAAATGTTAATAAAGCTGGGAATTTTTGCTTAAACCTCGAGAGTTGAACCAATAGCCTTGCTTCTAATACTTGTGACCTTTTATTTTTCTTCGTGGCTAGTTCGTTGTAGGAATGCTCTTGAAAGTCACGCTTCGGTTGGCTGAAGAGTTGGATTTTGGCTCTTTTTCGCTAGTAGGGATATTCACTCTCTTCCTTAGCTAGCTCTGCTTTTTGCTTTCTCCTAAATCCCTATATTTTTTATTTACAAATCTTGATATGAATACAAATTATTCGTATTAAGAAGTGGACTTTAAGACAACTGACTTGTAAGGTGAGGTTTGTACCCACTTATATACACTAAATTGACTTAATCTCTAGTCAATCTAGGATCTCCAATACACCTTCCTCACGCCGAGGACTGGACATCTCGAGCGTGGAACTATATATTTATGGGTGGTCTGATAGCAGCCTGATAACGGGTGATCTAATATGTCCAACAACCTTGTTAGGATAGACTTATATGACTCTGATACCATATTAAGAAGTGGACTTTAAGCCTAACTCAACTCTACAAAATCGGCTTGTAAGGTGAGGTTTTCACTTACTTATATACACTAAATTGGTCTCATTTTTAGTTGATGTGGAATCTCCAACAATTAGCAATATTTGAATTTGTGGAAGGAAATATGTAATACGAAAAAAAACCTTAGATATGTTTAATATTTTGATTTTTATTCTTCCTTATCATAGCACATCAACCCATGGAATAATGGTTTTTTTCTTCATTATTTCTTTTGATGGAGTCTTGCATAGACTGTAATTTGGAGAACTTTGAATGAAGAACACCTACCAGAGAAACAAAAAGACACACAACAACCAAAGGAAGTCTGTTTGTCACATAGGACACAATCTAACACTGTTTGCTACTGAGGATATTTTACATGACTTTTATAAAGTATAAGGACAAAATAGATATAGTTTGTCCTAGAGAAAACACAATTTTCACATATAATTTAAGGAATAAAAACATATTGAACCCTTTTATTAAAATATCATTCTTAAAGGAAAACAAAGTAATTATAGTGAAAAGGGCTATCTGATCCTCTACTTGTTGACCTGGAAATCCCTGAAAGAATTGTCAGACTAACCCCTAAGGTGGGGGAATAAATGTTTTGTGTTTGAAATGAGAAACCCCTTTGAAGTGGAGGAATAAATGTTTTATATGCTAATTCCAACCTGTGTTACTTCATGGTCTATGCTTTTGGCATCTAATGTACTCCTGGGTTCTCTTTCATTTATTTTGCATAATTTAGGTCGACTATTATAGTTCTATGTGTAGAAGGTCAAGACAAGTGCAATCATAAGAATGCAGCATTGTAAATTGGAATTTGCGGATTCAAATCTTGGAGATAACTCTATAATTGGGGGATTAAGGTTGTGTGTATGTGATAGGTGTATGTTGGTGAGAGGGTGAGTTAGTTAATTGTTAGATTCAATGAGTTTAATGTAGTTTGAGGACTGGATGATAAGAAATAAGGCATATCGTATGGATTCGAGGAAGAAGGATTGATTGGGGGTATTATCCTTTTAAATGCATAGAGTTAGGGCCTTTAGGCATTGGTAGGTGCGAACCCTGGAAGCTTAGTTATCGGGGGAATTTTTCCATTTTCTATCTAATATGATACAGGTTCGTATTGACATCTAACTTCTCCAGTGCTCTCACTTGATGGGAGCCTTGTGCACTTGTTTGCCCTTTTGTTATAGTTATATACCCGTAAATAGTTTTGAATTTTTTTTTGTTTGATAAATAATAATGATTAAGTCTACAATTTTTATATCTCATCCTTTCCATTATTTGTGAAACATTTCCTATAATCTCCAGTTTAAGCTGTGATGCGGTTAATATAACCTGCTTTTATATTCTTCTGCAGGTTGTTTTTGATACTCTAAGGAAGTTTGATGGCAAGGAATTTAGGCAGCTACTATCAGGAGAATATACTCAAATGGCTGGTCGTGCTGGCAGAAGAGGACTTGACAAGATTGGTACTGTTATTCTGATATGCCGTGATGAACTCCCAGAAGAGAGTGATTTAAAGCGTGTTATTGTTGGAAGTGCAACTCGTCTTGAATCTCAATTTCGGCTAACCTATATTATGATTCTACGTCTTCTGCGAGTTGAGGAATTAAAGGTGCGCACGGCAACTGTCCAAGTCTTTTATTTGAAATGTTATAACAATGATGGTGAAGATACTATAGTTAGTTGTGTTACAATTATTGATTGGATGAGCAGCTTGGGGACAATTCAAATTCCTTACCAATTTCAGATAAATCTTCCTAATTTAAAATATTCAATTGGATCTGATTGGACAAACTTTCACGAATAATTACTCTTTTTTAATGGTCAATTGGTACTCCTTAATTCATATTTAAGAGGATAACCGGTTGTTTCTCAACTTCGGAAAGCATCTTTTGATCACGTATTTTGCAAAATTTGGTTGAGGAACACTTAATAATAATTTCTGGAAATCTCATGTATTGTGTATTCAAGTTTTCTGTTTAAAGGTGTAAATTTCTGTGATAAGAACTTATCCATTACAACTACAGGACTGTGTAATTGGGAATCAGTATTTGTAATCACAAGGTTAGAAGGGAGAGCATATACAAAATAACTGCTTTAGAAATCAGTTCTGTAATCTATAACATTTATATTCCTATTTACATTTATTCCTATTTTACCTTTAATTAATATTTAAAAATAAAATAAAAATAAACTATTTAAATTTTAAAAATAACTACAAAACACTTAAAAATGTAACTACTATATTTTACCCTTATTATTTTTTTTCTTTAAAATATATAGAGGCCCAAACTGTTACTTCCTATTATTACATGCAAGTTATACGATTGTGTGCACAGTATAACTTGTAGTTTGTTTTATATATTATAAGCTGTAGGATGACAGTTATTTGTAGAAAATAACTGCTGGTAGTTATGTATTCCGAGTATATATCTGATAGAAGACTGTGTAATTTAGTGTGTTTGTTAAGTTATTTTGTAGTTTTCAAGGAAAGGAAATAATCTGTAGGAGACTGTCTCTGGAACAGCAAGTGTATGCTGTATTGTGTGTTATTACAATTATGATGTTCTGTATTATATTTTATTACTTCATCAATTGGTGTTCTATCAACCACTTGGTAGGCTTTAATGGGGGGCTTTCCAGGGGACATTGGGGGACGGGATGGGTTCAATTTTGTCAGGGAAGGAAGGAACTTAGAGTGGGAGGTTATCGGTTGCTTTAAGAATCTGTGGCATATCCTTTTATCTTGTAATTTTCTGCTTCTAGCTAGTATCAGAGAGAGAGAGGTACACACACACACTATCTGTTATCCTTTTTGGTCCTGTTATTAGTTTAGTAACTGTTCGGAAAAGGAAATTCTTGTTTGTGAAAATATAAACATATTATAAGACACATGCATGATTCTAGTTCCTATCATTATCCTGTGCTAAAGATCAACTTCAATCTCTTGGTAACATGTATCATTGGCTCATTGCTGAAATTTATGAGAACCAATTAAGGATGCTCTACAATATATTGTGGTCATGATTGGTGATGTAGGATGTGTGGTGTTTTTTGCGGTCAAACTGATGTTGGATAGAATAGCAAAGCATTGGTAGTTAACTCTTTCAAAAGGCCTTGGGTACATTGAAAACTGGAAGTCCAATATATTATTATAATTCTGAAAAGTTTAGATGAATTATTACGAGGCAGTTGGCTATAAAGCTCTGATTATGGAGCAAAATGGAAGACTTTGACAGTCAAAAACTATATTTTATATTAGAGCAATTTGCAGATGGTCAAAACAGATTTTTATTAAATGAATGAACTATTGTATGGACTCTGGTCTAGAAAGAAATCTGAATAAGGGTTTAAACCCAAGAAATCAGTTTCAGATTATGACAAAATTCTGGATAGCTGGACATCACCAATGGTCTGTGTGAAGTTCATGGCTTCTTGCATTGATGAAGAATTGGAATAGAATTCTTGATTTATACCATTTCCATAATGCCTCGGGCATGCCCACACTATTCAGCAAAACACTAAATAACTTAGAATAAATGTGCAATTACAGCCTCATCTATCACAAATATTACAAGTAATTTCATTTTATTTTGACAATTTTAACTCTTGATGATTATTATGTAATTGGGTGATTTTGGGTTGCAGGTAGAGGACATGCTTAAAAGAAGTTTTGCCGAATTCCATGCTCAGAAAAAGCTTCCAGAAATGCAACAGCTATTGAATCGAAAGCTTGATCAGCCCAGAAAGGCTATTGAGTATGTGAATTATCCAATCCTTCTTTTCTATATTGTTGTTTCAGGCTTCAGTTCCATCTCTTCATAATACAATCATTTTGTCATTATACTGCTCTCTTTCACTTTTTAGCTGCTTAGCTGTTTCCAAATGAACTCGTTGGTGAGAGTGTTCACCTTCTTAATTATTTAGATAAAAAAATTGACACTTGGGAGGTTAAGACAGTGTTAGATATAAAATCAGTGATGATCTTTCATCTAACAGCTTAAGCTTTCAGGAAGGCTGGTTCATGACAAACAATACATATGTTAGAAAGATCTGAAGATTTATCTTTTAGATAATATTGGTAGAGAGAAATGGTATTCATTCATGTGATAGAATCCCCTTATGTGTATTAGCACCATTGAGGAACATATCATACAAAGCATTACATAGGGATGAACCCAATCCCATATACAACAGTCTTTGTCTAAGTGCCTTTTTTATGTATCAAAGAATGCATATCACAACATTCCAATGATCAACTTGAGGAGCTTGCATGAACTAACTAACAACTTCAATTGCAAAAGAGAGGTCAGACCTTGTAATGGTGAGAGATAAATGAGTTTCTTTGACCAACCAACTATATCTTTTTGGATCTGATTGTTCACCTTGACCTGCCATTAATTTTTTATTAGGAAGCATCTGGCTATCAACTGGTTGATATTTAGTCAAACCAATTTCTTTCAAAATATCTAAGACATTTCTTTTATGAGATAGAAAAGCCTTCTTCTGGTTGAGCTACCTTAATACCAAGAAAGTACTTAGTGATGGAAGGAACCTTGGTGATTACCAATGTAAAATTGTTCAGGACCTTCATAAGGAACATTTTCGTGAATGTTCTGACTATCTGCTGTACAACATGGAAGGAAGTACCAAACGCTAAAAAAGTAACTGAAAGCTAAATTACATATTAGCTACTCAACCCAATATAATGCTCGCACATATTAAACGATAATCCATCTATTTACGTACACACATATTTCTGATGCTGCATATTTGTGTGAAATTTCTAAACCATTGTATGTTTTTATTATTCAGATGTATAAAGGGTGAACCAACCATTGAAGAATACTATGATTTATATTCGGAAGCTGAGACACACAACAACCAGATATCAGAGGCAATTTTGCAGTCTCCTAGTGCCCAACAGTTTCTCAATACGGGAAGAGTTGTAATTGTAAAATCAGAATCAGTGAGTCCTCATTCGTATTTTATGTTTGCAGCTGCTGGAAATAATAGTGGAAGTTAATATATAAAATGAATCTAGTGGGAATTTAGAGTTAATGTATCATTGGAAGGATAAGAGTCATTATCGTTGTTCTTATAAATGTTTGAAGTATTTATTTATTCTTTTATGTATATGAATATTGACAATGCTGAGTGTCACTTAAGTAAATTCACAAACCTTTTTCTTAGCTTATTAACTAGTCTTTGCCATCAGAGCACCCTGAGACCTGTCTTCTCACAATCTCTGGGTTTAGCCATCTATTGCAACGGAACATTTAATCCCCTAAAAAGGTCTATCAGTAATGTCTGACAATTGGTCTATTATCTTCGAACAATTTTAATCAGCAAGTCCACTGAAATATCCCAGCAAAAGAATTCAGATAAGCTCTGGTAAATGATTCCCTCTTACGATTGAGAATTCACTTATTACAATCACCCTCATCGGTTAGTGTTTCCCTCTATATATGTCTGCCGCCTTGTACAATTCAATTCCCTTCAGTTACTAATTGCCTGACTAACTTCCCTTCTCATTCTAGTGTACACATTGAGTATTTTCCTCTCTTTGTCACTGACAATACCTCCCCGAGGACAGCAACCTTGTTCCCAAGGTTGAAGTCAGGAAACATTAGGGGGTATCTTCCAAGTTTCTTCATGAGCTGGCTGATTGTGTCTCTGAACTAGTATTTGCTAATATTGCTCGGCTCCATGACTGATATTCCTTGTGATTAACTCCGACTGAAGAATAAGCTCGTTTGGTGATTAACTTAGAGACATGGAAATTGGATGATCCAGTCCTTGTTTGGTAGCTGGAGCTTAAAAGCAGCCAAACACACGTAAAACCATAAATTGGCCAAATTGAATATGGAATTGGGAATTATGGGAATAATGGTAGAAGCCAATGTGTCATGGGATTTATGGGAGTTAATGTATCACCGGAAGGATTACAGTCATAGGAAATAGTTTAATTGTTTATTATTGTCTTTGGGTTAAATATGTTTTTAGTCTCTGAACTATTTGTTAAAATTATATTTCATCCCTGGAGTAAACTTTAAACTTATTTCGTCCTTATATTTTATAAACAGGTGTAAATGATCATTGATAACAAATAAAAACAACTGTAAGGAGAGGAAATTGAGAGAAAATGAAAGGGAAAAGAGTGAAAGAAACTTAAGAGACGGATGATAGTGAAGTAGGAAACTGTGAAGAAGGAAAATAAAGAGGTAAAAAGGAATTTTAACACATCATCAAGGATCATTTACACGAGTTTGTAAAGCATAAGGACGAAATGAGTCTAACTTTTGTCTCAGGGACTAAACACAATTTTGACAAATAATTCAAGAACTAAAACTATATTTAACCCTTGTTCTTTTAAATGTAATATAGTATGTATTAATGTATAATATATAATAACATGTTCATTCTGAGTATCAATAAGTGTTTTCCTAGCCTACTCTCAATTAAAAAGATAACTCACTGGTTTACATAATTTTTTCTCCAGAAAGAAAACTTCTGAAATACTTAAATGATTAAGTCATGATAAATATTGATCTATAATATCTTAAAAGGAAGAAGGGTCTGGTTTATGTAATTTTCTCCAGAAAGAAAACTCCTGAAACACTTCTGTGATTAAGTTGTGATAAATATTCATGAAACTTGGCTGATACATAATACTGAGATTGGCCAACAGTTTTGAGGGCCAAATGTGCCAGTTTGATGACATGTAATGCCTTTATCATGAGCAGAAGCTTAAAGATTCTGATTGAAGGACAGCAGGCCTCAGCTATGGCTGAAAACAAGGAAACCAAATTCTCATTTGTGGAATGGATGGAGTCATTAAATGTCAGAGCTTGAAAGTTTTGCTGAAATATTGTTATAAAATTGTAATTGCTTTGCACTCTTTGGTCCTTGATAAAATTTCAGCAATAAATTTGAAGATGTACTATTTGAGTTATAACCCTAATCTTTAGAATTTGAATCGTCTCAATATATTGAGCTTCTTGACTCAGTAATAGTAATAGATGGTTAACCTGTATCATAATTGTTTTTACAGGTGCAGGACCACATGCTTGGAGTGGTGGTGAAAACTCCATCACCCAATAATAAGACATATATTGTTTTTGTGATTAAACCTGACATGCCCCCCTTGCCGCAAAATGCCTCTGGTGGTACTATGCAGAATAAAAGTGGTGCATTTGACCAAGGTTATTTTGTAATGCCGAAATCAAGACGTGGGCTTGTAGATGAATATAGCACATCTGTTTCTGCCCGCAAAGGAAAAGGTGTCATCAACATCAGATTGCCCTATTGTGGCTCTGCCAGTGGAATGGGCTATGAAGTTCGAGAAGCTGACAGTAAAGAGTTTCTGTGCATATGCAGTAGCAAAATTAAAATCGACCAAGTTGGACTTCTTGAAGATGTTAACAGTTCTGTTTATTCAAAGACTGTTCAGTTGCTTGTGAATTTGAAATCAGATGGAAATAAGTATCCTCCAGCTTTGGATCCTGTCAAAGGTATTACGATTTGTGTTAAAGGACGATCTATACTTTGATAATTTATCCATTTTTATGAATAATAAGTGGGTCATGTTTGGCCAACTTTAAAATGATGAAAGGAAGAATGTCAGATGTATATGCAAGAGGAGTCATGATAGAGTACTAGAAGCAATTTTTTAATCAAGTAATTTTAACAGCACCTTCTAACCTGCAATATTGATGATTCTAGAGTTGAGGTGTTGCCCAAACTCATGCTCCTTCTGGTGTAATAATTTTTTCTTTTATTCCAATACTACGGTATCCTGTTCTGATTTTAAAACCTTGTTTAAAGCCAATAATATTGCCTTTCCAGATCTGAAGTTGAGAGATGTGAAGCTTGTGGCAACATATCAAAAGTGGACTAGATTATTGGTGAAGATGTCCCAGAATCAGTGTCATGGGTGTATAAAATTGGAAGAACACCTCAAATTGGCGAAGGAGATAAAAAAACACGAAGAAGAAGTCTATGCTCTTCAGTTTCAAATGTCAGATGAAGCACTTAAACAGATGCCTGACTTTCAGGGCCGGGTATAACATTAATTCATTTTAGTTATGCTTGATTCTTGAAAAGACATTTTTGATTGTTTTACTACTTGGTCTTATGGTGCCTTTGTTTTTGTTTTGCTCCCTCAGATAGATGTTCTGAAGAAAATTGGATGCATTGATGAAGATCTTGTTGTTCAAATGAAAGGTCGTGTTGCTTGTGAGATGAATTCTGGGGAGGAACTGATATGTACGGAGTGCTTGTTTGAGAACCAAATGGATGAACTAGAACCAGAAGAAGCAGTGGCGATAATGTCAGCTTTTGTTTTCCAGCAGAAGAATACGTCTGAACCGTCACTCACACCCAAGCTTGCCGAAGCGAAACACAGGTAACTTGCAATAGTCCGTTTTTTGAAATACTTCTGTAACATATGCCTAGTAAGGCCCTCGGTAATTATTTATATAACATACTAAATGGTATTGTTTTGTCTGCATTCCTCTCTTCATATTCAGATTGGAATCATGATATGAATTCTAACATGGATATATTTGTTACAGATTGAACAAAACAGCTATAAGACTTGGAGAGCTCCAAGCGCAATTTAATCTACCCATAAACCCTGCCGAGTATGCCCAAGAAAATCTAAAATTTGGTCTGGTAGAAGTGGTTTATGAATGGGCAAAGGTATCCTGCCGCAGAATATAACTCACTATTTAGTTTCATAGTTCCATCATTAATTTCTAGGGTAGTGAACAAACCATTTTTCAATGCAGGGTACTCCATTTGCTGAAATATGTGAGCTTACTGATGTTCCTGAAGGCCTGATAGTAAGGACCATTGTCAGGTTGGACGAGACATGTCGGGAGTTTAAAAGTGCTGCAGCTATAATGGGTAATTCCGCCCTCTGCAAAAAAATGGAAATTGCTTCTAATGCAATAAAGCGTGACATTGTATTTGCGGCTAGCTTGTATATTACTGGTGTATGATCATTACTGAACATGCTAATGTTAAGTTCTAGAACAGATACAAGCATATCAAGTGATGCTTTGTATATAATGAATTCCTTGCATAACATGTATGCCCCTTAATTGTGCATCTTCACTTATCTTTTTGTAACTTCTATCTTATTTTAAATTTTTTCAACAAGAATTTCGTTGTTCACTTCATCGCCCATGTTACCGTTCATTATGTTTTATTTCTTTCTTGTTTGTGACTTTACCTCATCATTCTTAAATACCTTCTCTCACTCTCTCTGAGAGAACTAACATGGACATTTGTTGGTATGTCATGTAATAAGGACATTTATTTATATTTTAAATAAAAGTATTTGTTACATTCAAGTAGTGCTATGAAGTGCCAATTAGTTTTTTCATTTGTAAGAAAATTTATAAACTTGATCGCCTTTGTAAAAGCTTTAATTCAATGCTACGAAGTGCCAATTAGGTTAAACATATTAAGTTGTGTAAGTGTAATTTTGGTTCTTGGGATCCGTTGACTTGAAATTTACTAGTAGGTGTATGTAGACAAATGCTTGTTTATAAACTTAGGAGGATCAAATTCTTTTATATATATATATATATATATATATATATATATATATATATATATATATATATATATATATATATATATATATATATATATATATATACATTCTTTTTTTAATGGGAGTATGTTAGGAGCTCATAACTAAAATAAGTGAGTGCAGGCTAAAAAAATGTTGGTAGAGTTTATTAACAGACACCCATCTCTCAGTAATATGTAAGCAAGATATAATTACGATTTTTTTCAATTACACTTGAAAAGTGTAGTTTGTTAACTCATTTAAATTAGAAAAAAGGTGGATGAGAGTGTGCATATATAACTTGATTTTTTTTGTATTAAATTTTTATGTAAATAAGTCAACTGTAGATTGTTAAATTGTTATTTTATATATTTCTTGTAAGCATTTAATGTATTTTTAAAAATGTTTAGATTATATAAAATAGTCATTATAAAAGAAAAGGGAGTATGTACTAGCAAAATATAAGACCATTTTAAAGTGAATCGGAAGGCATTTTTATTTGTATGTATTATTTGTTAATAAAGAAACAGTTACTATAATAAAAAAACATCTAGGACAGTAGTTAAAAGCAGTTACAATAAACTTACTATATTAAGTGTAAAATTACAACAAATATGTTAAAAAGATAATTATAAAGATTGGTATAGGTAAAAAGTAACATACAGGAGACTGTATTTAAATACTATAAATATATATATATATATAATATCATTAAATATAACAAAAACCGATGTTTTTAATAAGAAGAGAAATATTATTAATATTTTTAAATATTTTATTATTGACTGAATTTATATACTTTATCTTAAAAGATTATATGAATTTTATTTAATGATGATTAAAAATATTTTAGGAAGGGTTGAAAAAGAAGGGGCATCCTTCCATGCAAGAGAAATATTTAATTTTTTATTAATAATAATAAATGAAGGTGATGTTATCATTGTAATTTTACTGTATTTTAAGTATTTCTTAGCTGTAATTTCATTGAATATTAAATAATATTTATTATTAACATTAAATGCACGTGATGTTGTAGTAATTGTTATATATTAACTGTTCTTTTCTTAGCTGTAATTTGATTATGTTAACAAAAAAATTTAGTATTAAAAAATATAGAAAGTGGTGAAAAGAGTTTTTTCTGTTTAATTATTAATATTAAATGAAGGAAATGTTATTATCTTAATTTTAAAATATTTCTATAACACTAATAAGTTAATTAATAGCTTATTTGACTAATTTAAAAGTTAGTAGTTTAAATAATATAAAGTTATGCAAGTATTTTAATTTAAAAATCTTTTAACTTATAAATTAGAAATAACTCCAACTAGGTTTTAAAGTACTTTGTACAATTTTTTATATCTCTCATCGTCTTTTAATATATTTGATACATTATTATGAACTTCTCCAAATAAAAAAAAAGTTATATGTAATTTTTAAAATAACAAAATAGAAGTACAAACTATTTAATAAAAATTTATTTATTTTTTAAAAGTCTGAAATTGTAATTACATAATAGTATTTAAAAAAGACAAATTCTACTCATATAATAAATTTTATATAATTGTATTAAATTATTGATTTTACGTCATCAATTAGTTTTATTAAAATATTTTTAATTCAATTAAGCAATAGAAAAATGTGTTACAATTTTTAATTTATAAGCTATAAATAATTTTAGCTAGCTTCTAATATAGCGTATTTAATTTTTTTAATGTTATCTTTTATATTTGTATACATTTCTTCATAAACTATTTGATACATTATTGCAGGTATTTTTAATAGGATGTTGTTTTAATATTTAAGATATTAAATATTTATTTTAATTTATTTTTAAGTATTTATTATGTTTTTTTAATTTTAATATATTTTAAATTAAAAACGGTTAAATTGAAAAATAAAAAGTGAATTTAGTTAATAGTAAACTTCTTCAAATAAAAAGTATTATACATAATTTTTAAAATAATAAATAAAATACGAAAAATATTATTCAAAATTTAGTTAATTTTTAAAATATTTTGTATAATTATGTTATTTTATTTTATATTTATGAACTAAGTTATCAATTAATTTTATTAAATATTTTTAATTCAGTAAGTGAACTTGTTAACTTATAAATTAAAAATTATTAATTAATTATAAATAAGTTTATAAAACCTATAACCATATATAAAGAAAATTGGTTTTTTTCACTTTTTATATTTTTATTTTATTTTTTATATATTTTAAAATAAAGATTTATAAAAATATTTTTTTTTTCATTTTTATGTTCTTATTTATTTTTAATATATCTTAAAATAAAAAAATAATTATTATAAATTTAAAGATAATTACAAATATTCAATATGTAATTTTTTATTTTTTATGTAAATATCATTGTTAAATTAAATAAAAATAAAAATTAATTAAATTTTAAAAATAATTATAAATATTTCAAAAAAGTATAATTATTTATTTTTTATGTAACTATTATTAGTACAAAAATTTAAAATACATAAAAACACAAATTACCTCTTCTATTATCTTATAAATTAGCTGTGCAAAAATACATTCTTGATGTACTGTCTATATAGACAGAAATGCAAAAAGTATGGGAATGTTGTTTCATATACTTAATGATCCTGAATTATAATTTTAAGAATTCAATAAATTGTAATTGATTAATTAACAGGGATGAGAAGAATTTGCATGAAAAATCACAAAAGTCTTAAAATTTCACTCATTAAATTCCAGACTGAATTATTTTCCTAAATTCTGTTCCATATACAGCTAAGAAATAACACAAAACATTTAAATAGAAGTATTACATCAACAGCACCCTCATTCTTTTATTATTATTAGTAAAAATTTGTTGAAATAATGTGTTTGACATAAGAAAAGAAAAAAAAGTTCTTTTATCTGACAGCAGCAAGTAAGTGAGTGAGTAAGTGGGGTTATACAAAGTGAGGTAACGCTCACCGCGTAAGAGCAGAACTGACTCTGAATTAACTCCTTAACTTTGTTGGCTGCATGGAACCTTGTTCTTACACATTGCACTCTCTCCCCATTCTCACTATCTCTCATCACACAGCATACATCACATCATCTTTCCTATGCAACCAAATCAAACGTTTCTTTGACAATGCCAATGCTCATTTAACTCTCTCCTTTTCTCTCTCTCTCATTCTCTTCTCTCCTTCAACCTTCTTCTTCTTCCTCTTCTCTCTTCTTTTTCTCTCATCCTCTCCTCTCAACTCACCACCTTTCAAGCCATGGACCCCCACTGGAGCACTCGCCAAACGTACCATCTCCACCACCTTCACTTCTTTTCTGTCCTTTTCTCCTTTTTCTCTCATCTGGGTCGTGGTTATTTTTCTGATGACGTTTTTCTTTCTCTTTCTTGTTTTGAAGGTTTGAACGCTACCTCTATGATTACCTTGTCAAACGAAACATGCACCACACTGCTGAGGTTTTCAGGAACGAGACTAATCTTGAGATGGTTCCCGATGCTTCTTCAAGCGATGGTATAACATTATTTATTTCTTTTTCTTTTCTTTTCTTTTCTTTTGTTTATTCTCTGTGGTTCATGCTTTGGTTGCTCTTGTGGGAGGATTTCTCTGTACATGTTATCTGCATTTTTTGGTAAAGCTTTTGTCTTGTTGTGTTTTGGTAGAAGAAAATAGTGAAGAGTGTCATAAAATCACTTTAATCCAAATCTTGTCCCACAAATTGAAAAAACACGTTATATTTTTGTGTGCATGTTTTCTCTATGGCTTTCTTTACTACAGGGATAGGAAAGGAGTTAGGAAGAAGAAATTATTTTATGGTTCTGAACCACAATTCTTTAACTTACACAGACAAAAGTTAATAACTTGTTAGAAACTCTTTTGTAATGCACAACCACAATTTAAGGAAAAAAGTAAAAATAACTTCTTCAAGTGATGTTGATTTATCGGCACCGCATGGTCTCATATCATTCAATAATCATTGATTGAAGATTCAAATGTTGAAATTGTGACAAAAGAACTTGTGGGTGTGAAATAAATTATGCAGTATGAAGTTGTTAAAACATCTCAATTGTTATTTTTAATTAAGAGATATACTACTTTACTCTTTGTCATTCTACAATGTGGACCTTAGAGGAGTCAAATTTATAGACTGGGATTGTAACATATTGCATAGAAATTTTAATTATAGTCTAGTTAAATCCTTAAATGGATACAGTTTGACTATGTCATCAAATGTGTTGATATATGAAATATTTTTAGAATTTAGAATACGGTTACAAAAGTAATTAAAGCATTTAAAATATATTGATATATATTAAATCATCACAGTCCAAAATTACATTTATTGTCATTGATTGTTTCTCCCTCATGAGTAATTGCTCCTCTTAAACTGTCCCCTTTCATACCTTAGCTGAATAAACAAGCTCACTTGAGGCGTTAGAAATTAATGGTATATACAAAATCAATATCCACCCATATTCTAAAAGTATGAAGGTTAAAGAAGTCCTTTCATGTTAAAATTTACATTCCAAAGTGATCTAGTTTGAATCATATATATCCAAGGTTTTCAATGATGAACAATCCAGTTATGAAAGAAAAAACACCTTATCCCTCTCTTTCTAACGTTACATAGGTAAAGACTAATTAACATCTACTAAGCAAAAGACATCTATTGCAATATATATATACAATGAATTTACTAATTTATTATACAACAAAACTTCTGTCTCTGTTTCTCTCCCCAGCATTCTTTGTTTCATCTCATTCTTTTCTTTTGGTTGCTGTATAAATAATGAAAATTAAAAAAGAAGGCTCGGAGATGAGAACTAAAATTAGAATGATCTTGTAACTAAGAATTTTAACTAAAATTATGATTTTTTTGTACCGTAAGGCCTTCTAACAAGAATAGTGATATCTTGATATTTCAATAAATTTATACAAATACTTTAAACTCACTATTTTGTCTCTTTAAACTTTATCTTTTTTTAATAATCAAAATGCCTTTAAAATCATGGTGTGGAGTAGTTGTTTATTTTTCTATTTGACAACCTGTCTTTCAAGAGTACTATAATTATTAAAAAAGTAAACTTTTTGTAGTTATTAAAAAGAAGAAGTAAAATAGGGAGTGTGAAAATGGTTGTAAAAATTTGTTGTGATTTTAAGATATCATTGATCTTTTACTAGTTAAGATGTTTGACTTAGTTGGCAAATTGAATGTCACCTGAGCAAACTTTACCTGTACTGTACCAGTTTGAAGCCTTCTTAGCTTATAGCAAGAAAAGAAAAAGAAAGTCTTCTTATCTGCTTTTCTTGAAGGGGTCCTGTTGAAGGAATGATCCTATTATTTAGGGAATGTTTGGAAGAGGGTATTTAAGTTTATGTATTAGCCCCTTGACTAGTGCCAAGAAAACCCTGCAATGGCTACCACCAAAAACATGACTTGTTTGTAGCTGGTGAAAAACTACGATATACGGATTGACAAGAATCTTGGGAGAACCACAACACAGAAGCTAATCAGTGTAGTTGGTGAGCCCTTGACTTTACAATCCCCACTCTAGAATTCCATATTTTCCATGTGGGACTAAAATTCCATACCTTGCAATTGGATCCTAATTCCTATTACCTAACACAGTGATTAGAGACAGAGGCTAGGAATTGTTCATTAAATCAAATACATGAAAGATTTTTTATATTGAACACGTTTGTTTAAATTGTCATGCCCTTGATTAATTTATGGGGTTTTGCAAGGACTTTGTTAATGGAAGTACCAATTATAGAGGGTATTTGTGATGATTTTCTTTTCTTGATTAAGAGTTTCTTGATGGTAGTTTCTCTTTAGTAATTTTTGTTATTTCATAACAATTCTATCGCTTCTTATGCATTATGTCTGGGAATTATTAATTGTTGTATGGCACTTTGTGACTGGAAAATGTGGGATTGAATTTTTCAGCTATAGATGTCCCGGAAGGATTTTTGCTGGAGTGGTGGTCGGTCAACAATGATTTTGACTTCTTCAGACAAATGCATGTGAGTTGCCCTCCTCCCTCTTATTCTGTCCAACTCATGTTAGTTTATCAATGCAATTTTGTGATCAAATCTCACCTGGAATTAGTTGCAGGACAAACATGGGTTGTTAGGAGGAATGCAAGGATGTAATGCTTTTCAAGAAGTTGGGTGTTCCATGAATGTAGAAGAAATGTATCAATTTCCTAATTATTTTACTCCTGGTATGTTTCTTGGTCTGCCTCATTTGGCTACATTACAGCATTTTAAATTGAATGACCTACAAAATGTTGATATCGTCTTGCCTCGAATATCGGAATCCTAATGTTGGCACCCAATGTTCTGGACTAGAAGACAAGTAAAATTATTCTTTAACTGATAACTTGGACGTTTCATAATCAAGTTTGGGTGACATATTCAAGGGTCAATGCCAAGCAAAGCCTTCCCCACCCCCCTTACCTAAACTCTATTCATTAATTTGTTTTTTGCTGCAGTTGAAGCGCTCAATATAGGAAGCAACTTAATGCCATCACATGTAATGAACATTTACTTCAGCTAATATATTTTAGTTTGCTTCCGAGAAGGTTTAACTTTATTGTTGGATATTTTAATAAATGCATTTTTTTGGGCAGGTAACTGGTGAATGGCCAGTATTTTCCCAACCATCTGCACACCAAGAAGTACATGGTGAACTGTCACAACTTCTATTCCCATTTTCCCATCAAGAGGCACGTGGTGAATTGCGACAACTTTCATCTCCTTGCCAAGAAGCAGTGATGACACCAGTAGAGAAAACAACGGAGGTTTCCAATGTCAATAGTCCAGAAGCAAAATCTGGATTTAGTGAGGTAATCTCAATTGAAGTGGCTTAGTTAAAATTGACACACGATTTCACGTAGTTATACTTTACATTAGGAGAGTCTGCCTGAAATCTTGTGTGATAGAGTTGCCAATGACTGCATGTGTTTGTATAAATATAAATTATTCTATACAATACTTTTACTATCAATAGCTTAACTATTTGTTTTAATGAAATTTTTTTGCAGGAAACAGATCCGCTCATTGAGAATTTGTTAAATTCATTTTGGTTGTTTGAAAACGACGATGAACCAGACCTGTTTGAAAAGCCAACAGTAGGAGAGGTATTACATAATAAAATAATTCATACTTGATTATGTGTTGTACAACTGAACTAGTCATGTCTACTTTATATTGCAAATTTTAACTCTATCTTTTGAAGTAATATACTCTATCATACATAAAAAGGATGACTTAGTGTATGTTTGGTTCAATTTAATTTGGAGTAATAATATTTCTTTTCCTAGTTTCTTGAAAGAATTTTTGAACAAAGTAATTATTCTCCAAAGCAAGTTGTTCCCAAACTTATGAATGTATAACTCTAAGGTATTAATGACAATTCACTACTTTCTTGTAGCAGACATTATTTGGAAATAAGAAGTTTTTTGTTTCAAATAAAATTTGAAATGTTTTGAAATGTAAGAATTTATAATTGTGTCCATAGGGTATGGAGAGATATAATCTATTCATCCTCTCATTAATTTTTTTACTGCCATTATTTATTGGTTCTAGTTTTGTTTCCCAGTGGTTATCTCATCAATAGAAATATAGGTCACTAGTTATTGTTTGTCAAGCTCTAGTGTCGTTTGAAACTCTACTTAAAATTTATAATATTGCACATGCATGTGTGTCTGTATGTAGATGTGAACATCGGTTTGTTCATGCCCTTGCCTAATTGACTAAAGATAAAATTCGAGGTAGGAAAAAAATAATTTAGTATTCTCTATAATATTAAACTTGTATTATCTTGTGCTTCTGGTACTACAGAGCAGCAGAAATGAGGAGAATTTGGAGGAACGTGGAGATGGAAACACTGGTGTCAATGCAATTGCTGGTTCAGCACCAGCATTGAAGGAGGATGATGATAACAGAAGTGACAAAAGTGATTCTTCCAGCAGTTTCAGATTAGTTGTTACTGATGCAGATGCTTCAACGGGTAACTATTTTTTGGGGAGGGATTAATTCACATGAGTGCCTTAGTTGGCATTATCTTATTTCAGTCTGTATAACTTAATTTTTTACATTGACCTCCCTTAAGATTAGAACTGATTACATTTACAACCCTGATGATTGAAAAATTACTCTAGCTCCCTTACTTTATGTATTATGATTAATGCTGACAGTTTCCATACAAATAGAGAGATCAATATGGTCAAGTATTAAATAAACATATTACGACAAGATATTCTTGTTTACCAAATTATGTGGGAGATTAACTATATTGTCTAAGTTTTAGTACAGACTAAGAATGAGTTTTTAGGTAACAAAGCATGCAATCAAATAAAATGATTTATTATTAACAATGTTGTCAATAACTCATCACCTTTTTTACTTTAACGATTTCAACTATTTATATTTACATATACACACACACACATCTCTCTTTCTCTCTCTCTCTCTGTGGACTTTGTCTATTGTACCTTATTCCTATTCCTATTTTGTTCTAATTATGGAAAATTTGGCTTGCAGACCCTCAGTTGGAATCCAATTGAGAAACATAAATCAGTATCTTCAAGCATGGAATGTGAAATATTGTCTGCAATAATGAATTTCCTTCTGTAAGAGGATTTGTTATTATGATTTAATCAATGTGCAATACTGCAATGCTACTAAATAAGTTTTATCTGAATAATATCCTTCTACTTCAGTTTTATAGGCTAGTTACCTATAATATCTGTGTTACTGTTTCTTCTTTTCTTTTGTCCTTTTGGATGGAAATACATACATCCATAGACTCTAGTTTCATGTGTGCTATATAATAATATTCTGATACATTTGTTGAAGTCAGTGGGGAGATATGAGATTCTCTCGGGTATTTTAAGATTATCTCTATATAATATCATGTTAATACATTTATACATAGTGAGGATAAGATTATTTGTAAAATCAAGCTATCTGGTATTTGGTTACAAACTACAATATGAATATACATTTTGCATAAACATCACAGTACTATTAATCTTTGGAGAAGTTTGAGTCACATATGTAAAGCATGTTTATAAGGAGGAATTAGGTTAGTTTGTCATACAGAACAACTTGTTTGAAAGTAAACTAGAAAATTCTTGTTTTAATTATCCCATAAAAAGAAATACTTAATAAACCATTTAGACCATGGATTAGTTAGGTTAGTCCACTACTTTTTTATGTATTGTCTTTCATTTGATCCATTTTTATTATTAAAGTCTCTATTGGCATTCTTCTCATACGAGCAAAACTACCTTATCCAATTCGTTGTCATTTTCTCCTTAATAAGTGTTACTCTAACCCTCTCCTAAATATATTTGTGGATGTCTACTCATTCACCTCATCATTTTTCACTCTTCTACACATGTTTCTTTCACCTATAACCCTTCATGATTGTAGAACATCAATAAGCTTGTAGCTTCCCTATAGGACTTCCCTTTGAGCTCAATATTTGAGCTTTGAGATCTCAATTTATTCTTGAATTTCCTTAATCTCTTGCACAAAAAAAAAACTATCCTTTGGAGAGTTAAAATGTTGATACAACTCTTGAAGCCTCAAAACAAGGGAACTCTTTCGATAAACTTGAAAACGATAGAGAAGATCATGGCGTGGATCAACAATTGAAGGGTCATAGATAGACCCAATCTCAGTTGCAAAATTGAAGGATGGAATTTTAGGTACAAGTCGACGAGGTATCGTGAATATTTTTGGCACTTGGATAGCGTTATGCCTATTTAGTGAAGATAAAGAAAACGTTGTATGTAACAACTAGTTCTTTCCAAGGAAAAGCGCAATGCAAATAAATCCATGAGAGATATTTGCAAACTATCTCAATTGAACAAATAAATCCACGAAACAACTCCATTTCTTGATTTCGATGATCTCTTACCTTGAAAGAAATCTACTTTTAAGAATTATGATGCTGATATGACTCTTGAAGCTTGAGAAGAAGGGTGTTCTTCCAACAAACATGATAATGATGGAGAAGATCATAGGGTGAATCAACAATTGAAGTGTCATTTATAGAACCAATATCCTTAAATGGAAAAGTGGAATATGAAATTTTAGGTGCAATTTCATGATTTGGTAGGCTATCGCGAATATTTTTGGCATTGGAATAGCAATTCTGTTCATTTCATCTAGATAAAGAAGTCGTAGTCTACCGTAACTAGTTCCTCCCAAGGAAAGCTCAATGAAAATAAATCCGCTAGAGACTCTTTGTAAAATAGCTCTGTTTAAGTAATAGATGTACTAGTCATATTTTCCCTATATAGGACGTAGGCCCTTTTAACTCAATGGTGAGTAACGACGTGGTAAGGTGTAAGTTATCAACTCGAAGATGAAATGCAAAATCACTGGGAAACAAAATCGAAGACTTAAAGGTGCCTTGGTAAGGGAACAAGTACTCAATTCTAAGGAGTAGACTAATGTCTATGTTTAGATCTAAACTATGTAAATAAACATGTCTTTCGGTACATGCAAAGTCACATGGAAACAAAGAAGTCACAAAGGTGCCTTGGTAAAGGAATAATGCCCTCAATGCTAATGTAGTTAGACGAATAGGTATGTTTGGAGGAAAGCTAAGTCCTATGTTTGGTATGAGCAATGTCATATGAAAAAAAATGGCTAAAAGGTGTCATGGTAAACAAAGAAGTCTTTCGTGCTTACAAATAAACAATTAGTCAAGTTTGAAGGTAAAATTAAGTAAAAAATCCTTAAGTCAAGTTTCCTTGGAAACATTACTTAGGGATTTTAATCGGAAATGTTGTGTAATATTCAAGTCTAACACAAGTTGTGATATAACGCCCTTATTAAGTTTCCAAATGTGTCAACAAACATTAGTAGCAAGATTATGTTGTTATTGCTCAATGCAAGTTATTGTATAATCTTGTCCTACAAATTATGAATATGATATGAAAAATATTCCATGATATTCATAAAAACAATCAAAGGTATATGCACAAATCAATGTGTTTGCGAGGGGACAATACGAGGAGAATCAAAAAAGGATCTATGATTATCTAGTTCTATAAAAATTCAATTGTGATAGAAACCTAATTCAAATTATTCTATTTTTGTCATATTAAATCTTAAGCAAGTCTTGTCAACTATGGCCAATTACCTTTGTCTAACCATCAATGTAGTGGTAAAAAGTTGAATTAAACTTTAATTGATCATTGATGATCTTTAGAAAGGTTTTCAAAAACAATTAACTACTTTCAAATATTAGTTGTATATGCTGGTAGGCAACCCACACAAGGGAAAAATTTCACAAAAAAAAAACAAATTAATAATGATTGAATCCTTTCAGCAACCTTACATCTTGTGACCACATCAAGCAGAGTGAAATAGTAGGAAACCTGATCCTTGTGCTCCTTCAACAAACTTGAGGATTTGAGTCATAACTTTTAATGATTTATAAAAGAATTGTCATTTTTGAAAATTTTTCAACAAGATAGATATAATCGTGACCAAAGTGTATGGTGAGGTCCTTCCAATGCTTATATGCTATAGATAAAGTAATTTCTAGTTTTGGGGAATGTTATATGAGTACAGATACACAATTTGTATACCTCCATAGTTCATTCATTTACATTATTATCTCAAGGCTTTCTTTAAAATGAACCTAGAATGGTCAATTTTGTACGCAAGACGTAAGGTTGTTGAGAAACTCAATCACCATGGTGTAAGGATTACACCAGGAAACCTTAGCCTAATGCTCTTTCAATACACCTAAGGTATTGAGTCACATTGCTCAACAAGAGGGATGGAATCATGAAAATGTCCATGGTAAGGTCCTTTCAAGGCTTATGTGATGTAGATAAAAAGGAATTCATGGTTACGAGGAAAATGGTACAATTATAGATGCACAACTTATCTTTTTCCTTAGTCATAATACTTTCTCTATAGTGAACTTGGCACATTGTTGGTGTGATGGTGAATTAGTACTCAAGATGTAAGGTTGTTGAGAAAACACAATAACTATGGTAAAGATCATACTAGGAAACCTTGGCCTAGTGCTCCTTCAATAAACTTAAGGATTTTAGTCACAATGTTCCAATGACTAGCTTGTAGAAAATGTAGAAACTAACTAATCACAAAGCATAAGTGATTTTTGTTTAGTTTAGGCATAGAATCTCCCTTTGTCCAAGTAGAGCTTTGGAAAATAACTAATCTCATATCACTAACAAGTTGGTCATCAAGACTATTTTAACTCTTTTTAATTGAAATGAGAATGCTAAGCCATGGTTATGTCGCTTGTCATCCCAACTATGTTGCTACCACAAACAACACAATCATATGCAACACCTCAAAATATCATAAAGAAAGAAGAAAATACATTAAAATAGTCAGGGGAGACCAAACCTGATCCACTAATTCTTAACCCTATAAAGTGTTAAATCCAATCTAGACTATGTTACCTTAATAGCTAGAGAATACTGAAGGAGAACCAAATCTTTTGTCTAATCCAAAATAAGGTATCTGTGTTGCTTGAATTTAAAGTTACCATCATTCATCAATTCTTGTGAAAATAATTACATCTATTTACACTTGGTAAAAATTAATCTTTCTGTAACTTGCCTAGATTAAGATATCTTGAAAGCATACAAGTAAGAACTTATCCAGTAAAGAAAAAAAAAACAAAGAATATTAAGATTCTCAAAAGTACACATATATCTTTAGGTCTAATCTAACTTTGGGTGGCTGTTGCTATGAAGCTATCTTTGGGAAAACTAGTTATGATTGTGCTTTGATCTAGGTTTACCTCTATTCATAGTAGGTGGCCTTGCCTATGAACAATTATTGATGAAGGTAGGTGGTACCTAGAAGAACTCTCACACCTAAATTAGGAAAGTCTTAGATGAGTAACAATATTAAGAATGGATTTTGTAACTATGAGAAAGGACCTCATCCTAGATACATGGTGCCCTTTTGGGATCATGCCCGCGGTATCCCCTACCCATCTTTCTCCAGCCCTCATCCTACAACAATTGGCACTAACTTGTCGCCATGATTGATAGGGAATCTATGTGTCCTACTATCTCGGACATGCACTAATGTTTTTCTTAAGGCTGAACAACGTATGCACCACACAATGAGCACAATATGAGTAACACGCGATTGGAAAATTAGGTTTTGATGCCAATTGGAATACAAATAGTGAAGAGAAATAGAGAAGGTAGAGAAATATAAAGAGAGGAAACCTTCATTATTACTAAAATATTGAACTACCTTCAATTGTAAAGCAAAGGACCTCTTAAGGCAGTGTTCAAAGATGAAGATCCTGTAAATTGGTCTATCACTGGTTTGTCCATGATTTCTTTAAAGAGGATTTCCTTGTTAGGTATGTAATTGTATACCGCTTTAATACATTTTTCTGATTTTAAACTTTTTTTATTTGTAGCATTAACTCCTTGTTTGATGTTGAATAAGACATATGTAGAGAGCATTTAAATCATCAAAACCAAGATCCCCTTGTTTTTGGAAAACAAGACGTGTTTGTTTCAATATTTATTGCCTTGAAGATGCGTAAGTGCCACATCAAGCAGAGTGAAAATGAATATGCCCTGCTTTTTGTTAATGCATATCTATGCTGTTGAAGAAACATATATGGTATTGTTTTCTTTTTCTTTGCTCATTCCTGATTTTTCATTGGTTGGACTTCTCATGTTATGTTTCTACAACACGAATCTTGTCAACAACAGAGGCATCGAGGCTAATTTGTGATGAACAACTAGCATGGAGAAAAGGCTTCCGAACTATTTTTTCAACTAGGAAAGAAAATGGTGAGTGTCCAATTCTGTTTTGATGTCTGCATACCATACCAGCTAACCCAAGTAGGCTCTTGATCTCTCAGCACAAGGAATCAAGGGAAATTTCCACAGTATCAAGAGGTTGTTTTCTTTTCCTGAACATGTTTTGAAAGCTTTTCTTCTCCTTTTTTCTGCTTATATATTATAAATTTTTAAGGCTAATAATGTGGGTTACAATTGCTCCCTCTAATTGTGGCCCAATTTAAGTTGCTTTATCGATGCAATAATGTGTTCAAATCTCACTCTTGAATTTAGTTGCACGAGAAAACTGGTTTAGAAGCCACACAAGGATGTAATGCTTTTAAAGAAGTAGGGTGTTCCATGAATGAAGAAGCAAAAAATCAGTTGTTTGATAATTTTAATCCGGGTATGTTTCTTGGTCTGGCTCAAACAAATTGAATGACCTACAAAACATTAAATTTGTCTTGCCATGCATATATGCACGTTCATAAATTGATTTGCTTGCACATTGCCCTGCCTGGTGAACTTTATTTTCATATTTGTTCTATAAAGTTTGATGAGATAAGGCTTGTTCTATGTTGCCAACCCTTCCTAATGTATATGTTTTGATTGCTAGCTACTCATGATAATTTCTTTGCTGCATAGCCTGACTTGACTTCAACTAGAACCAACTTTTCATCTTGAACTTGGTTCAATTCAAGCTTGTGAACTGTTTGGTTAAAGTTCATTAACTTTACTTGGTTCAATTTTTTTATTAAACCAGATGAGCTAATCTAGACCATAGCAGTCTTGTTATTGAACCAAATGAACAACTATACATAGCTTAAGTTCAATTCATTTATTTAACAAACTCAATTTCAACTCAAGTTCGGTTCATTTGGTTCATGGACTAAGTTCAACGAATCAATTATCAAATCAAATCTAAAATTAATCGAGCTGATTTTACTCATTGTAAATCCTACTTGTAATAGTTTCATTCCATAGAGAGAATCAACTAAATTGTTTTATAGGTTGCCAATGATTATGTATATTTGTATTATAGAGAATTAGGTATAGGATGAATTTTTTGATGTGTATTTTATATAGGGTTGTGTGTTTATTTATAAAAGAGATACAAGAGATGCACTAACCCATTACACTAGAATAGGAAACTCTAGATATTCTAACATGTATAAATAAAAATATATACAATAATTTTACTATCAATTGCATAACTAGTTGTTTTAATCATATTAGTTTTACTATTAATACACCATTTAGAACAAAATAACCGTTATTTTAATTTTATCAACATGTTATTTGTATGTCGTAATAGAATTAGTCTCTCTTTGGCAACAATTTCACAATTGATTTTCAATTGTTTGTTCATATTCATTTGACCAACTAAGTAGCATTAGTTAGTATGTTATTATGTATTAAACATTAAGAAGCCTCTTGCAAGAAGGTAAGATGGTTTGAAAAGTGTCTTCATGGTTTACCTCCTCGTGATGTGAAGATGGTAAGAGAAGTTGCAACAATTCACCGCTTACTTCTTTTAAGGTTAGAGGTGTAAGTGGGTTGAGTTTGGTCTAGTTTAAGACCCAACCTAGTAAGATATAGTTGAGTCGAGTTCTTTGTTAAGTAACTCAATTGGAGTTGATTTAGTTTGAATTTGGTAGTTTATGTGGTGACTAGTTAGAATATTATATATTTTGGAAAATAAATAAAGTCCCTAATTATTTTGACTATTTACTTAGGATGTTCATTTTTTCTGATCTTGTCTTGAATAGTAAAACAACTTCAGTGGCGTGTAATACCTTCTTGTAAGGGACTTCTTAGTGCTTTTAATAGCATACTAACTAAAGCCGCTTTAATTCTGTCTAATGAATATGAATACACTCGGATATCAATTGTTGCTAGAGAGAAATTAATTTTACTATACTTAATATTTTCTATATCTTTTTTATCATCTTCATATCAGGGAGTATTGTTAACATCTATAAAGAGATAGTCCTTGTGGCCAATGCAAATGGTCCATAAGCAAAAGTTTAGTACACTAGATTTATCAGGGTGGTGAAAATTGAAGGGATTAAGCTAAACTTTACACAAAATTTTGTGTGGTTATACTTGTAATAACCTTATTCTGTAAAGAAATTTGCTAGTGTGAAAGAGTTATTGATGTCTATATCTAATTTTTATAAAATTTATTCTATATGATATTTTTCCTACAAATTGTGTAACTAGTTTTAATTAAATATTTTTCGGGAAAAAATCCAATGCCTTAGAATTTATACAATTCAGCATGGTTGTTTGAATTAGGTCAACTTGGTCTATTTGACAAGTCAATTGTAGGTGAGGTAATGCATAAAAAACCCATCAGCCAGACTTTCCAAGTCATGTCTACTTTATATCATAATATTGAAGTAAATCTATTTAAAAGTATATCTTTATCACACATAAAATGACGGCTTAGTGTTTGTTTGATTTGTGAACAAATAGGAGGAATAATAACTTTTTGTAAAAAGTTGCTGTTCTCAATAGAAAGTTGATTCCAAATAAGGTAAAATGTAATTACTTTCGAAGTCATTACATTACTTTCATGTGTAGGACACATTATTTGGAAAATAGTACTTTTTTTTTCAAAATAAGATATGAAATGTCTTCAAAGTAATTCATTTATGTGTTTTGCAACAACTTGCTTTGGAGAATAATAACTGTTTTTAAAAATTCTTTAAAAAAGTAGGGAAAAATTATTGTTCCTGCAAATTAAATTGAATCAAACATGCACCAAATCATCAAACTATGGAAGATATATATTGCTACAAGTCTATAACAAACTTATGTCAATTTTATAATATAAAATAGATTTTAATTTGCACAACACATTTAATCCAGACTGGATGGTTTTATGATGCATCCCTTCTTCTTCTATAGTTTGATTTCCTGTCAAATAGACTTCATGGATCTCGTTCAATCAACAAAAAATGAATATAATAAATTCTGAAGCTTTAGATTTTTCCCCTGTAAATTATTTGATTAAAAAAAAGTTATGATATTGGTGGTAAAAAATATTGCATAAAATAGTTTTTATTTGTAAAATTACATGCATTCATTGACAACTCTATCACACAAAATTCTAGCAAATTCTCTTTATGGGATAAGACAATTACAAGTATAAAATCACATGAGATCATGTGTAAATTTTAACTTAACAATTTCAATTGTCACTACCTCACTAAATGTGCAGCTTGTGCCTATGGACCATTTGCATAGGGCTACATGGAATGTTCTCTATGCAGATGTCAGCACTACTTCTTGATGTGGAGATGGTAATAAAAGTTTTGGGAATTCATTACTTATCTCTTGATGAGAAGAGAAATTGTGATCATTCATCACTTAATTCTCACTGACTAATTTGGTAAGGAACATAATGACAATTCACACCCTCATGCACTAGGCTGTCCCCCTTTTTTGGAGACCTGTTTTTATCAAACTTGAGATTTGTATTCTATAGTTTCTTTCATTAACTTTCTGGTGTAATTCAACATCAATCAACTACTGAATACATGAAATAAATTAATATTTATGTAGTTATACTTGATGCTAATATTGTAGGAGTTTTCTCCGTAGAAAATTAGTCATTAGTCATTATTAATATGACATTTTTCTGTAATTCCTTTTTGGCCCAAAGCTTTGGTTGGATTGAAACTATATTTTTTCTTGACAGCTAGTGGGTTGAACAATCACCATTGATGGGTGGCAAGATATTTTCCAGCAATAAGTATCTGTATATTGTAGAGTTATATGATTTTAGAACTCGTTATGAGATTCTTTTGATGATATCTTGTAACTTGTTAAATATTATTGTATAATCTTCTGTAGTTGGTGGAAATGTTGGGTTATTTATGGAAACATTTGCCACTTCTCTCTCTACTTTGGTGAAGCATGGTTTTCATGTGCATGTGAAATGCAAATATTCAAAAAGGATTTTGTCTAAACCCCGTTCTTATGATACAATGAATAAATCATATTTACTTTAAGAAAAAATGAGGATGCATTTTAATAACTTCCAAATTAGAATAAGGATGGGGAGGCATAAACTGGAATTGTTTGTCAATGGGATTAAGATCCTTGAAAGTTGTTCACTGTTTTCATAACTTCTTTAGAAATGAAAATCAATCAAGATTCCTTGTGGAACATCAAATGCTGGAAAATGTGGGATTGATTTTTCCGGCAATGGAGGGATTTTTGTAGTGGTGGTCCCTAGCTTTGATGATATAGACTTTTTAAGAAAATGCCTGCAAATGCATGTGGGTTACAATATCTCCCTCTAATTGTGGCTCAAATGAAGTTGCTTTATCGATGCAATAATGTGTTCAAATCTCACTCTTGAATTTAGTTGCAGGAGAAACGTGGTTTAGCAGCCACACAAGGATGTAATGCTTCTCAAGAAGCAGGGTGTTCAATGAATGAAGAAACAAAAAATCAGTTGTTTGATAATTTTATTCCGGGTATGTTTCTTGGTCTGGCTCAAACAAATTGAATGACCTACAAAACATCAAATTTGTATTGTCATGCATATGCACATTCATAAATTGATATGCTTGCACATTGCCCAGCCTGGTGAACATTGTTTTCATATTTTTTCTATAAAGTTTGATGGGATAAGGCTTGTTCTATGTTGCCAACCCTTCCTAGTGTGTATGCTTTGATTGTTAGCAACTCAAATGACAATTTCTTTGCCTCATAGCTTGACTCAAGTTCAACTAGAACTGACTTTTGAGCTTGAACTTGGTTTAATTCAAGCTTGTGAACTGTTTGGTTAAAGTTCATCAGCTTTACTTGGTTCAATTTTTTTATTAAACCAAATGAGCTAATCTAGACCATAGGAGTCTAGTTATTGAACCAAATGAGTAACTATGCATAGCTTAAGTTCAATTCATTTATTTAACAAACTCAATTTTCAAATCAAGTTCGGTTCATTTGGTTCATGAACTAACTTCAACGAATCAATTATCAAATCAAATCTCAAATTAATTGAGTTTATTTTACTCATTGTGAACCGCACTTGTATTAGTTTCTTTCCATAGAAAGAATCAACTCAATTTTTTTGTTATAGGTTGTCAATGATTGTGTATATTTGTATAAATAATACAATAATTTTACTACCAATTGCATAACTAATTGTTTTAATCAAATTATTTTTACCATTAATACATTATTTACAACAAAATAACAGTTATTTTATTTTTGTCAATATGTTATTTGTATGTTGTAGTAGAATTAGTCTCTCTCTGGCAACAATTTTACAATTGATGTTCAATTTTTTGTTCATATTCTTTTGACCAACTAAGTAGCATTGGTTAGTATGTTATTATGTATTAAACATTAAGAAGTCTCTTGCAAGAAGGTAAGATGGTAATAAAAGTGTCTTCATGGTTTACCGCCTCTTGATGTGAAGATGGTAAGAGAAGTTGCAAGAATTCACCACCTACTTCTTTTGAGGTTAGAGGTTTAAGTGGATTTAGTTTGGTCTAGTTTAAGACCCAATCTAGTAAGATATAGTTGAGTCAAGTTCTTTGTTAAGCAAGTAAATCATAATTGGGTTTGTTCAAATCTGGTAGCTATGGTGACTATTGACTTAGGTAGTTCATTTTTCTGATATTGTTCTGAAGAGTAAAACAACTTCAGTGGGCGTAAAACCTTCTTGTAAGGGGCTTTTTAATGCTTAATAGCATACTAACTAACGCTGCTTTAATTCTGTCAAATGAATATGAATAAGCTCGAATATCAATTGTTGCTTGAGAGAAATTAATTTTATTACTATACTTCGCATTTTCTATATCTTTATTATCATCTTCACATCAGGGAGTATTGCTAACATCTACAAAGAGATAATCTTTGTGGCCAATGCAAATGGTCCTTAAGTGAAAGTTTAGTAGACTAAATTTATTAGGGTGGTGAAATTTGAAAGCATTAAGCTGAAATTTACACAGAATTTTGTGTGACTATACTTGTTGTATCCTTATTCTGTAAAGAAAATTTGCTAGTGTGAAAGAGTTGTCGATGTCTACATCTAATTTTTATAAAAGTTATTTTGTATGATATTTTTCCTATGAATTATGTAACTAGTTCTAATTAAATATTTTTTCAAGAAAAAAATTCAGTGCTTGAGAATTTATCAAATTCAGTATGGTTGTTTGAATAAGATTAGTCTGGTCTATTTGACAAGTAGAAGTAATGCAAAAAAAAAATCCAAACCAGACTAAATGTATTGTACAACTTTACAAGTCAAGTCTATTTTATATCGTAATATTGAACTAAATCTATTATAAAAATATATCTTTATCACACACAAAAAAGATGACTTAGTCTTTCTTTGACCCGTGAACAAATAGGAGGAATAGTAACTTTTTTTCCTTGAAATACTTTTAAAGTCATTACATTACTTTCATGTGTAGGACACATTATTTGGAAAATAATACTTTTTTTCAAAATAAAATATGAAATGTCTTCAAAGTAATTCATTTATGTGTTCTGCAACAACTTGCTTTGGAGAATAATAACTGTTTTTTAAAATTCTTTAAAAAAGTAGGGAAAAAATATTGTTCCTCCAAATTAAATTGAATCAAACATGCACCAAATCATCAAACTATGGAAGATATATTGCTACAAGTCTATAACAAATTTATGTCAATTTTATAATATAAAATAGATTTTAATTTGCACAGCATATTTAATCCAGACTGGATATGTTTTATGATGCATCCCTTCTTCTATAGTTTGATTTCCTGTCAAATAGACTTCATTGATCTCGATCAAGCAACCAAAAATGAAATAATAAATTATGAAGCTTTAGATTTTTTTCCCTTGTAAAAATATTTGATTAAAGAAAAGTTATGATATTGGTGGTAAAAATATAGCATAAAATAGTTTTTATTTGTAAAATTACATGCATTCATTGACAACTCTATCACACAAAATTCTAGCAAATTCTCTTTATGGGATAAGACTATTACAAGTATAAAATCACATAAGATTATGTGCAAATTTCAGCTTAAACACTTCAACTTCAATTTTCACTACCTCACTAAATGTAGTATACTCAGCTTGTGCTTATGAACCATTTGTATTGGCTACATGGAATGTTCTCTATGCTGATGTCAGCACTGCTTCTTGATGTGGAGATGGTAATAAAAGTTGTGGGAATTCACTACTTATTTCTTGATAGGTAGAGAAATTGTGATCATTCATCACTTAATTCTCACTGATTAATTGGTAAGGAAGATAATGACAATTCACAGGTTATGTGCCCACAATCAAAAGATGTATAGTTTGCCTTGTGTTATGAACAAATATCGTTAATTGTATGTATGACAAGTAAGATATTGCAAGATACTATATGTGACATTATAATCATTATTCTAGGGTGGTAGATATACCCTCTTATACTAGTTTACTGACAATACAATTGAATCAATTTCTTCTCCAAAAGTGTTCAAGTATTTTCAAGTTGGTGTCAAAGTTCTCGATCTTAGAAGCCCACTTCCACATTTAAATGCTAATAGCCTTAGTTGTACCTCTCTTTTTTTAGTTGCCCGAAGTGCACCCACCCTATTTTTTGGATAGTTTGAAGTGTTTCCAAGGTGTTTGTCACTGTTTTTCCATCATTGCCATCAAACTAGACAGTTCTTGGACTTGCTCTATCAGAGGAGCACCCAGTCATACCAGAAGATTTTGTCTCTATGTGCGTAAGTTTCATGCACCAGTGTTTTTCAATGCATGAAAGCATGTTTGGCCACTTTCGAAGTCATCGATTGCATCATTAGTGTAACCTGAAGTGGCAGTTCCCGATCTTCCCCTGTTTCTTTCATTTGACTTGATTTTGGTGCCACTTTTTCGTTTAAGCCACTGTTGACATCACTGTCTGCAAGATTTTTTTTTATAGGTTTGTTTTGTTTATTTTTTGGGCTCTTGATTCATTAGTGCTCTTGTTTTTTTCTAGCATGAAAATTGGCTTATCTTCTATTGTTTCCCCATTAAGCAATATTGATCTTCGTCTTCTACGTGGAGATATAGCGCACATTGAAGGGTATGGAGAGACTTAACCATATAAAAGAAAATGTCATAATCCTAATTTTCCAACTTGGGAAAGTGATGACTCTCAGATCATAACTTGACTATGGGGATCTATGACGGTAAACAAGTTAGAAAATAAGATTTTCAATGCAAAATAGGGTGCTCTCTTTGTTACAAACCAATGATGCTCATATATGATATGGATCGACTATTCGTCTTATTTTGAAAAAATACAGGATACATTTGAAATATTATATATATATATATATATATATATATATTTGTGTGTGTATATATATATAATTTGTAAAATAAATTAATATTTTAAATCATACCACAATTAAAAATCATTAATAAATGTTATTTAAATTGAACATATTAAATATACTAAACTCAAATGCATATATAGTTATTGCCTATTGCCTAGAGATAGGAATTGTATCAATTTCATCCCCTCCTTGAGCATCATTTGTAATTAAGACAACTTCCATATCTAGTTTATCAAGAGATAATATTGCTATTCTAAGATTTCCAACATCATCAAAGTCATCCTATACATCTCAATTCACTTGAGAAAAAATAAAGCAAGAAAAATTGTTTCTAGAGAGCTTAATTCATCTCTCTTGTTTTCTCTTATTTATAGTGAAAGTTTATAGATACATTAAGAAGATGGAAAGCCAAGAGACGGATTCTAAAAACTAAAACAGAGATAGGTACAACTGTCTAATTAATAACCTATTTTAATCATTGTTTCTAACATATTCTTCACTTTTTTCAACCAAAAGTCACAAATTAGTATGTATATACATAAAGTCTTTTGCTCTTTTTGGATTCAACTTATTTTTTTTAGTAAGTGAATAAATGAATAGGTATTCCAATTTCCTTCACAACAAGATGATGAGCAAGGTTGCACAAGAAGCTTCAATGCTAGCTTTTGAAAGAATGAGGGGATCATTATTCCGGAGTGGTAGAGCTCTATATATATCCTCTTGTACTGTTTACTAACAATACAATTGGATCAGATTTCTTTTCCTAGAGTTTTTCAAGGAAGAATTAAAAACTGATGTTCGAGCAGAGAAAAAAAGCAACAAATGGATTCAAAAGAAGTAAGCAAAAGGACGTATATGACAAAAGCTTTTTTCATGTTACTTCTGCAAATTTTGCTGGACTCCAATTTTGAATTTAACATCCCTGTTCACTTTTGAATTATCCAGGTTGCTTATGTTTTACTTATAACTAACCAGCTTCTCTTCTTTCCTGTGGTTATAATTCATTTATTCTTTTCACGAGCTAAGTTCTTGTTAACTGAATGTCCCAAACATATCTAGTTGCTTATGGCAATAGTTTTTCATATAATGTCAATTTCCTTGAAAGCCTATTTTCAAAGAAGTAAAGTTTGCACTTGTCGATGTTATTATAATCATATATCTATATTATAACTTACTTTATTTAGTTGCTACAGAAACTCAATCTGGTCCTTGAAAGCCTGTTTATATTATATAAGTTAATGGTGATTTGATTCGGTAACTCTGTTCTTGACCATTTGGGATAATACTTTCCATTTATTAGGAGAGACTAGACCCACAATGGCAAAGTCGCCCCTTTTGTTGGATGCCTGTTTTCCTTCAGTCATAAGATCTATATTCAACATATTTGCTTTCAAGCATTTTCTGATCAATTTGAACATCAATCAACACAAGACTCATAATTAGATAGTTATACTTTGATGCTAACAATTAACAATGAGGGGAGTTTTCTCCTTGCAAAATTATTCATTATGGTTCTCTTTTGTTGACGAGAGGCATAGATCCAGGAAAACAAAGAAAATCCCTAGCCTCTAGGGAGAAACATGCACAGCCATTATCACTGTAGAGATAAAAGGAGCAACGTCAAAAATATTGGGTTGCTGCTGAAGAAATAGTCCATGCTTAGCCGAAGTATCAGCATGGGCACCTACCAAATCTGGTCTCGAGAAATATTATCATTTGCAGCAACCAAATAAAAAGCAGGATAAAACCTGTCTACCATTATTTGTCCATGGAAGCATTAGAATATGAGTACACTATGATCTTCCTAAAGTCTCTACTCCAAGCAATATTTATACCACGGTGAATAGCCAATAGCTCATCATTAGTCATTTATTAATGACATTTTTCTGTATTTCCTTTTTGGCTTTAGGTTCTGATGTGGATTGAAAATGCATTTTGTCTTGCTACCTTTCAGAGTTTGTCTTGCCTTTTAAGTTTTCTTAACAACTGGTGAGTTGAACAATAGGCATTGGTAGGTGGCTAGATATTTACCAGAAATCATGCAAGTATTGCCACTAACAGTTGCAGTATTCATCAACCAAGAATACCAGCTAGAAATTGACGGCTGGTGGTTTGAGAAGCTTGCAAGATTATTTTCTTTCCTGAGAAGTCTATTTTCAGTATTTAGTTTCTACTTGACAGACTGAAAAGGGTAAACTGTTATGTAAACACTATTCATCAACACGTGTATGTGCATGTTTTAAAATTGTATGAGATGCTTCTGATAATATCTTTAGCAGAAAGTGTTATGTGCATGTTTTTGACGAGGAAAGTGACAGAATTTTGGTGAAGCTTAGTTTCCATTTCATGCTTTCACCTAGAATGATATTTTAATTTAATTTCTTGAACTCCTTATTTGTGTAGACTAGAAGCTAAATTGATATACTCACGTATCTAGAACATATTAAAATAATGACAACTTCATTTTTTTTAAGTATATTATATTTTTATAATTTTTAGTTATAAAAAATCATGTTTCAAAAAAATAAAAAATAATTAGAAATACAAATATTAAAGATTTATCGAGCACAAATAAATATTTATAGTTCTTAAATGATCAAATTTGAAATAAATTTTCAATTAAATTAAAACTCCAGTCTACATATCTCATGCTTGAGTAAACAGCTCTCAGAAAATGGAACACAACATGCAGATCCTTGTAATAAACTTTGGTAAGAGTATAGATATGTTTTTATATATCAGAAGAAAAATCTATGTAATTGACCAATTCTATTTCCACCTCATGGCAAAAACTACACCTTGTTTTCTTATTTCCATGCACTCTCATTGGCCATTGCTATGCAGTTGATCTCAAAACTGAAGTTGTGCGAATCCCGAAAGCAATGTCATCTCCAAAACTACAAACTTTCCCTACTTTCTATTTATAAACTGCCAAAGACAAGTGCCAGGTATAATAAAAAAAATGTTTCTGCAATCCTTTAATTCCTTCCCAGGTCTCATAATTTTCCCATGAGTTCCTTCTGATTTTGTCAAATCTCTATACCCATTTGTTCATCATTTATTCAGGGTTTAATTATCTTTTTAGTTCTTGAAATTTGAAATAATTACGATTTTTGTCCTAAATTAATTCAGAAAAGTTCTTTTAATTTTTCAGAATTGAAAATGTTTGACTTTTAACACTAACTTTTAAAGACTAAAATAAGTTTTATAAAACTTAAGGTTTAGAGTTTGAAGTTTAAAATTGTGTATGATTTCTCAAATTTTATGTTTAAAGACTAAATAATATTCTTGCAATTTTGAGAGAATAAAAAAATAAATTTAAGAGACCAAAATCAGAATTACCTTAAATTCCAGAAAGTAAAATCATGATTTAATCTCAGGTCTCCAGAAAGTAAAATTCATAATATATTTATTATAAATTATCGGAGATATAATATCATCAATCAGAGTGGCGCAGCGGAAGCGTGGTGGGCCCATAACCCACAGGTCCCTGGATCGAAACCAGGCTCTGATAAAAACAGAGAAGCTTCCAATTTAATTTTTAACTTTTTCTGCTTTACACATTATGGGCCTTTTTTGGTCTTCATTAAAGTTTGGGTTTATCATGGGTGATTTGCACCCATGGTTTGTGGACAATTATAACACATACAAATAGGATATATTATTGTATGCTTGTTATTTAAGGCACTTTATGGGCATCCGTATGATGTCATAAATCTATAGAAATTTACAAATTGGAGTTCACCATTTGTATGTACTCAAACAAAACCCACAAACACACCAAAACAGCAGAAAAATCAAATGTTTATAAACACTTCTCGCAATTTAATACATTTTTTCATTCACTCTGCGATCTTCTTGGTGTTTGAAAATCTTAAATTTGAAAAGGGTTTTATGAACAAACAATCTTAAAATTCATCACATACCCCACTTGGATCACTTTATAATTAACTTCGTGCATTATGCATAGGTTTGTAGCCTTTATATGTAACACCATGGGTATGCTTTCTTTCTTTCCATTTCTTTAGTGTTTTTCAATCACATCTATTTGACTGCTTTTGAATATGTTCTTCTCAAATCCTTCTATGACTTGTCTCCAACTTTTGTTTTTCATATCTTTTCAATGTTTTAACTCCTATCTATTAAGACAAAACAAATCTTTCACCCTACAATTCTTCAGTTCTACCATCAGTTTTAAAGGCATTTTACATTATCTTTCTTAATGATGAGAAGTAATAATAAACAGATACTTCATTTTGTTACAATTTAGTTCTACCTCATCTTTTTATCTCATTAAACTTTCCATCTCATTATATATTACATTTACCACTTTCTGTTTTTTTATCCTTAGTCCCTCTTTTCTCCATCACAAAAAGGATTGGATCTTGAACATCACTCTAGATTTTAAGATTTTCCAATAGGTAATTCTTTCTTGCTGTTTTTTTCTTGGTAAATATTTTTTCATCTCTTTATTTTTTCTATTTTATAGTACTGGTTTCATAAAAGTTCATAGTAAATATTTCACATGTAATGTATATTTTGTAGTATCTATGTCATTCTATATATTTTGCTTTGAATATGAATCTTCTGAAAATTCTTACCTACATGTGCTGAAAAACAATGAAATGTGTCATCAAAGTTCTTTATGAAGTAAATATAAAGTGTACAAGGTGAGTAATTTAGCCTTTTTGTCTCTCTTTACAAGGTTCAAAATATATGTAATTAAGTTTATTAGGCTATATTATAAGCAAATATAGGTGTATGGTGATTTGATGGATTACAAACTAGAGATGCTATTGGTAGTAGGAATAATAAATACTCACATAGATAATGAATCTTATTTAAACCAGACATACTAAATACAGTCTCTAATTTAGACCATTTTATCACATTTCCAGAAATTTAAGACATCAAAGATACAAGATGAAATACCAACTAGTACCATATTTTAAAACACAATAAACTTGAATCCAAACCACAAGTTTTTTTTTATTTAAATTAACTTGGATTGCAACCTAAAACACCAAGTGAAATCCACATAATCTGAAATGAAGCTGAGATGGTAATATCTTCATCTAGCAACTCCTTCGTTTTTAGTTGTCACTCCTGTGAGGTTTATCTGAATTGAAATCCACCTGAGACATAGTTATGTAATTTCTTTAGACAAACACAAAGATAACAGTAAAAGAGCAAACTCATCAAAATCCTATATATGGTTGCTGTGTTATTACCTCAATGGAAGGAGCAGGAACCCAATCATTGGTTGCTGGATTGCACATGCAAGAATGATGGCAACCAGTGTCATTATCTGGTTCTATGTGAAAGCTTTTTCCACTTTTCTCTACTTTGATAAATCCTGTTCCAGTCTGTGGATGACACACATATTCATGAATTGTTTAACATAAACAATAAATTATACATATTGTATTGAAATTATATATAAGTTCTTATACCTTTTATTGATTTTTTCGGAATCTAAATTTGATTAAAGACTAAATTCTTAAAAATATCATTTGCTCTATAGAATTTCTTTCTCTATCCTTTTTCTCATGGTTCAAAAGTCATACAGTATTCCCAGCTTCAATCAATTGTATCAGAAACATTTTTCATTCATGTACACCTTTTTTCTTTAAAAGAATTTTATGTCATCTTATTACAAATATAAAAATTGTCATAAGAAAAACTAAGGTCATAAGAAATAACTGTTATAAGATTGTCTATCTAAGACATAACATTGTTTGTAAATGCTGAAACACAAGATCAGTTGACCTGTTACATACTCCATTGTAAGATTGGGCTAACATTCAATATAAATTTCCATTATAAAAAAACACGGTTTCAATATTTTGCAATCAAATTCACAAGAACAAAAAGAAATTAAATCAATGGAGAGATGTATTTATGAGACACAAAATATATTGAGAAGAATACAAGTAGGATTGGAGTGAATACCGTATGGTGGTGTTTGTCCACACTGTTTAGATCTTTGTAATACTCTGTTTCGACAAATTCTTCTCTCACTTGACTTCCATTGTACACCAATTTCTGAATATAAGAAATATTGACATGAAGTTCAGTTTGGCTTTGATCAAGACTGAAACATTTTTATATTATAATTTAACTGATTTATCAAGTCTTTTAAAAAAAAATTATATTATAACTACAATGAAGAGCATATGCAAAGTAAATGTCATACTACCATTCAATTTCAAATTGTTCCACATGAGTTTATGTAAAAATAAAAATTATCTTAAAAGTCATAGAATGATTCCTGATCTCCAATAGATTAAATCACTACCTTCTTACCAAATTATGTACAAGTCAAAGTTTTTACACATAGACTAGTAATAGATATATATCTCTTTTATATACAATTTTATTTTACTACAAAGGTATCATATTCATCATTCATCAACTATTAAGCGCATTTATGTAAGGACAGATTAGAAGGGGAAAAAACTAATATTACATTGTAGAATGTTAACATCAATTATTTACTCCAATAATAATTACTATATGAAAAAGTCAAACACATCTAAGGTAGATCAAAACTAAAGCTATAAAATCTACAGTGTCTTACCTTATAAATAAATACCCAGATCTATCTTATACCAAAGTAATTTAAAATAAAATTTGAATTGTTTAACCCAAAGTTCCAAAAATCATGAAGCTAATCTTCAAGATTTGTCTTAGCTTTATTAAAAGTAATGAAATTTCCAACAACAAGCGTTTGTAGTCCAACGGTTAGGATAATTGCCTTCCAAGCAATAGACCCGGGTTCGACTCCCGGCAAACGCAAGCTCTCTTGTTTTTGTTTTCTATTTAAAAAATAATTTATTTATTTTTACTTGCACAAATCTTTATGAAGTAGAGAGAAATTAGGTTAAGAACAAAATGATAATTTGAAAAAAAAAAGTAGAAGTGGAGAATAGTAACCTTCTCCTGGGGATCATTCTGAAGGTGTTGGAAGTGTAGGAATTCTGGAATAGAAGATTGATTAACATTGGAAAAAGTATCAACATATTGAGTAGAATAATCACTGCGTTGAGGCTTGGTGTGGCGTTTTGGAACCACTCCATCAAAATAGTCTCTGGTTTTTGCCTCTAAGGTGGCTTCTTCCTCTGATGAGAGATGAATGTCACTCCTGTTTGGCCTTCTGCAGCACTCCATTTTTCTCCTAACTTCTTCACCAACCTCACTTTTCTGCTCTCAGATGATGAAACTTGTGTGTGTATTTGTAAGGGTTGGGGGAGATATTTTTGGATTAGTTGTGTAGGGAAGGAAACTTAATGGGGTGTGGAAAAATATCTCTTTGAATGAGCTTTTTTCATGCAAAATATCTCCCAAATCTTATCCATTTGGTCCTTGTAGAACCCTCTGTTAGGTGGAATATAAGACCAATCATTCTTCTCTTGTGTATACATTTTTTCTTTTCTACTTTTTTCATAACCAAACCAAAAAAAAACATATTTTCACTTTGTTCTTACCAAACAACTTCTAATGATACCACTATTCATTCTTTGTCTTTTTTTTTTCTTCATTTTCTTTGTGTTTGGATTGGGAGGAATAAAAAAAAGAGAAAGATAATAAAAATTAAAATTATTTAATTTAAAGAAAACAAATTAAAATAACAAAAATTATTTGATAAAAAAAGTTAAATTAATTAAAAATAATTTAATAAATCATAAAAAAGTCGTTTAATTTTAATATAAATAAATATGAATTAAATTTAAAAATAATTAATTATAAAATAATTAGTTTAAAAGATTGAAAATATTTGTCATAAAAATGAATGAATTTAAAGAATAATTAAGTTTTTAATATAATTTTATATTTTTATGTAAGTTAAATTTATTTTATTAATATTTATTTTAGAAGAAAAAATAAAAATTACTAATAAAATATTTAATGAAATAATCACAGATGTTAAAATTAGTCTAAATCAACTATAAAATATAATACATTTCTTATAAAATACAATTAATTTTAATATAATTATTATATAATATAATTAATTTTTAATAATATAAAATATGTTACAATTTTTAATTTAATATAATAAATAATTTAATTTACAAATTTAATTTTAATAAATATCTGAATTATTGTATTAAAAATTAATTATATTAAATAATTAAATCGAATTGGTAAAAGTTTGTGCATCTCAACATAATTATCTCATAGCCTATAATCCACTATGCATTCATGCTTAAATACATAATGGCTTGAGTACATAAAAAATGTGTGGTTATATATAGAAATTATAATGTATATATATTATTATATGTGTTTTTTCTTTTCTTTTTCTCTGTAAGAATCTCTCCTCTCATTTATACTTGAAATTATTAATAAAAAAAATTACTATGGTACCCATGTATATCTAAACTAAAGATAAGAGAAAAAGTCTTTATATTATGATATGAAAATGTAAAATTGTAATTTAGTTGCAGTTTGATGATGGAAAAAGAAAATTTGGTTTGGAGTACTTGGATAAGGTGTCTGGGGATGACCCATATGGGAGAAAATTTTTCATAATATAAAGAGAAAATTCATACAAGATTTTCATAACTTCATTCTTTTAATTTTTTTTATAATCCGTCATTTTCATTCTTAAATTTTTTTATACACTTTTAATCTTTTAGTTTTAATTTATATGTAATTTTAGATTTTGAATATTGTTAATTTTTAATTATAAATAAACTTTTTAATTTTTAACTCAATTATATATAACTTTTTGTTAATTGAACATTATACAGGAGAAAATTACATAAAGCTTCTAACATTTTGTATAGAATTAAATTGATTATTTATTTTTAATTGATTTTTAATAAAATAGGAAAAATATAAAATAATGTTGAGTACATGCATAGAAAAAGAAAATGGGCAAAAGATGGTGATATTACAGCTAAGAAAATGTTATTGTCTCCACACAGTTCACTGTATCCTCTTATCTCATCACATGCCATCTCACCAACCAATTACTAACTCTCTTCCCAATCACTTCCACTATTCTTATTTCATCCACACATTGCTGCATAACCACCACCGCCGCCACTCACGGCCCTTGCCACCGTCAGCCACCGCAAGCTGCCAGTTTACTCCGGCAACAGGTCAATCATCTCTCTCCTTATATGAGTCCCTAATGTCACCTTACCAAAGCCATTGGTTTTGCTTTTCTTTTCTTTTCTTTTTTGCTTTTCTTTTCTTTTCTTTTCACATTAACTTCACCACAATCCCCACTCTTAAAAACTGGGTCTCAATTAAATTCTCACCAGTATCTCCCATTCCATCATATTCTTTCTTTAACAAAAAGGTGATGCAGAACTTTTAAAATAAATATTTATCTCTTTCTTATTTTAAATTTTATTAATAAAATTGTATTTTTTTTAATTATCTATCTTATTTAGTGTTTTAAGTAAGTAACAATTTCTTCTCTTATTTGTTTGGTTAAAATTTAAATAAAATTATAAATAAAATGATAAAATATAAAATATAAAGAATTTTAAATAAACAAAAAAAAGTATAAATAAAAAGGTGAATTTTACATTATTTAAAATATAACATAATGTAAGTATTATTTGTTAGAAAACGAAAAATGTAAATTTTTATTTAAAACATATAAATATATGAATGTTATTTTATTAAAACTATAAAAAAGCAAGTTTTGTTTTAAAACTAAAAAAAATGAATGTAATTTATTGGTTTATGAACATTACCTCTTGCCTATGGTGTAGTTATAGTTCATTTAGTTTTACACATTCTCACCTAAATTCTATTTGTTTGGCTTGGTAAATAATGCTTCAAAAAAGAAAAGTATTTTATCTTGTTCTATCAAAACAAACAAGAAACTAAGGCTATTCTGCAGTAGCAATTTTTTGTCTTAATAAATTATGTTTTCCAAAGGAAAGTTAAGAGTGGTTAACCCGTTACTTAATAAAAAAAACTATCAAAAGATTTTTTTTACAAAATTAAAAGATATTAATAGAATACAAAAATAATTAGAACATTGTTATTAAAATTGGACCCAAATTATAAATTAAAAGACTTCGAAGTATTGAAGGAAGGACACACACTTCGAAGCTATATAATGTTTAATAGTTAAATTTTGAAAAGATCTAATTAGATATTATGAGATATTTTTTTATATATTAGTTATGCTCTTATCAAATTGCATTGCTCTTTTTGTGTGATAAAAAAATATCAACTTAAAAATTTATTTATTAAATGTTTTTCTCTATTCTTATTTAATATTTATTTTTTTTATTTTAAAATTTATTATTTGATATTTTCATTGAAAGTATCATAAGGTTGTCATATTCCAATGACTAGTGTGGAAACACTTATTTCCATTATCAAAGTTTTCTTCATTAAACTCAATATTTTGGAAGTAACTCTCTTAACCAAAACTATGAATTCACAACATATTACATTTATTCACCACCATTAAATTTAATGTGTCTCGATTCAATGGTGACGAGTCATTAGGTTGAATGTTCAAAGTTAATCAATTCTTTTATTACCATCGGTTTACAATGAATACGAATTGTTTTGTTCTCCATAGAAGGAGAATCTCTAAGTTGGTAGCAGTGGATGCACACCAATCACCAACTCATGTCTTGGTATGCATTTCTCAGATACCTGAAATTGTGATTTGTCCTTTTAGATTTTGACAATCCTCAAGGCAAGCTCTTCAAATTGACCAAACAAATTCAATTCAAGAGTACCAAGCTCAATTTTGAAAATTTATCTAATCGTGTTCATGGTTTATCATCGCCATTTTACTTGAGTTGGTTTACTTTTGGTCTCAATCTAGAGATTTGATGCGAAGTTATTCCTTTTCGGACAAACTCATTTTCTAAAGCCATTAGTCGCGCAAAGTTGTAAGAGGAAAATATTTTTGTTACAAAACCTAAATTGAAGTATGTTACTATAGTAACCATGTCTTCTTTTAAAGCCACGTCTTTGATGATGTCAAGAACCTACTTGCTTAGCGTAAGTTTCTGATTTACACATATCAACAAAATTTAAGAAAAATAATGATAAATAATTCAAACCCTTCAACAACAATATTTACCTTTTTAAATTGTTGGGGTATAGCTACAAAATCATCACTTGTTTGGAATTACAATTTCTCATTTGAAAATCTTTTCAAAGATTCAAACTTTATAAAATCGACCTAAAATTACTCTCAAATTATAAAAAATAGTGAAAGATAAATTTGTTAATTACATTAATTATATAATGACTCAGAATTTTGCTACATCAAGATAAGATCTATTTACCATCTCATTCTAATTTGAAATAACTTCTAGTTGAGGAGTTTTATGCGATGCCCATTGAAAGACACACAAGTGTACTAAAAACACTCAGTAGATTATGTAAAAACATTTATTGATCTAGAATGAAGAAAAATGTTCGTAAATTTGTGTCAAAAGGCTTGGTTTGCCAACAAACCAAAGTTCCCACTCACTTTCCTTATGGCTTGTTACATCCATTGTCGATTCCCACTAGTATAAGGGAATATGTGTCCATGAATTTCATTCTAGGTCTTCCTTTATTCCAAAATCATATTTTCACTTTAGTTGTGGTTGACAAACTATCTAAGGTTTTACATTTTTGGATGTTATAGTCATATTTCACTACAACTCAATTGAAACAATGCTAAGATGGTGTACAAGTTACATGGCATGCCTAAAAGTATCTTGTTCGATCATGACCCCCTTTTTGTGAGTAGTTTTGGAGAGGGTTACTGAAGATCATGAGCATTAAATTACGTACGACAACTTCTTATCATCCACAAAGAGATGAACAAATTAAGGTGATAAGTCACATCCTATAACAATATTTGCTAGCATTTGTACATCACCAACCTTTAAGATAGCGAAAGTTTATTATTCATTAGGCTGAGTGGAACTATAATTCATCTTACTAAACCTCTGCAGATATGAATCATTATAAAGTTGTGTATGGGAAGTCACCTCCTTCTTTACCATAATATGTAGATGGATCAAGTATTCTCGAAGTTGTGGAAACCTGTGTACGCATGAGTCCTTATCAAGTTGTGTATGAGAAGCCAACTTTTTTTTACCACAATATGTAGTTGGATCAAGTAATCTTGACGTTGTGGAACATGAATTAAGTGAGTGAGCAGACATGTTAAACAGATTGAAAAACAATCTTCTCAAGGCCTAGTCAACTATGAAGAACTATGTTGATCTTCTTTGTATTCCTTACTTGTTTAAGCTGGATGACGGAGTCTTAGTAAGGTTAAGACTATATATGCAAACTTCTATTGCAGGGAGGAAATTGTATGAATTGTCTAAGTGTTTTTACCTTCCATTCCCTATTAAGAAATCATTGGAAAGGTAGCATTTGAGCTTGAATTGTCTAAAGAGTCCAAGATACATATACTTTATCATGTTTCCAAACTTAAATCCTTTAGTGGTGAGTAAACAATAAAGAATTGACATTACCTTATGCTTCTACTACAAATCAGTCTAAAATGTTATCAATGACTATCGTTACATCTAAAGCAAAAGGTGACCCTCCTTAAGAATTGGTACTAGTTCGATGATATGAATTATTCTTTTAAAAATCAACTTGAAAATCACTAGATCAACTATTTACAGAATTTTTATGAATTGCATCTTCTAAAGAAAGTGTTTCTTCGATGGGATGAGAATAATATGACCTAAGCAGAAAAGGAAAAATAAGAACAACATTATAAAAATTTGAACCAATTAATGAAATGAAAGATCACTACTATATTTACTAGAAAAATATATGAACTTTGATTTCACCATTGCACTACAACTCTATATAATTTTTTATTTTTTTTAAATATTTTAAGATGGATGAGCTTATGTGAAAAATTTGAAAACACAGTAATTAAAATTGTTGTGGTTCGTCAATTAGTGTCCTATTCACTATTTAAAGTAAAAAAACATTTAAACATATATAAGATTAATAAGATTAAATTCAATAATAAATTAAGAAAAAAATTATTATATTTTACAATTATCTTAGATATTATAAGATAATATCCATTATTTTTTTCTTTATTTTCAAAGGTTACTTATACTCTTATCAAATTATATGTTTTTTTTAAGGGATTGAAAATTCATTTTTTAAATGCTTCTCTTTGTTTTTATTCAATATTTTTTTAATGTAAACATTTCCTCTTATAATTTTAAAATCTCTCACAAATTATAAAAATGATTTAATATTTATTTTTTACAGTGTGTAATTTAAGATTGCGTGACAAGAAAGATGTGGTTAAAGGAGTACCAATAATTTTTTTTAAAATGAACTGATTTTAGTGTATTTTATCATTATTAATTAAAGTTTATTAAAAATTACTAATTCACATATACAAAAGTAAAACCGTAATTTTCATCCCATAAGCAATGTCATAAATGCATTAGAATTGAGTTTCTAAATTAAAACAAAAATTGTAATTGAATCTTTAAATTAGTATTTTTTTTATATATATGAAGAAGGAGTAGTATTTTTGTAAAGGAGAAACTGAAATTAATTGATAGTGACTTGATCTGAAAAAGTAAAAACTCGGTTCTCTTTTGTTACTTTAGTAATTTCAAATAGCTAAATATAAAAATGAAAGAAAATGAAGAATCTAATCATATTTTTTAATATAAAAATGTAATTAAACATTTGCAATATTAGTGGTGACATGACATTGGTGATGGTGCGCACCCTCCTCGTGGGTGGTCTGACACTGTTCACTGAATCCAGCAAAGTCACATTCTTGCAAAACACACACAGCACGTGTTCCCAATATCCATTCCTAATTTTCTTATCCCATTATTATTAAAATTATTATTATTATTATTATTTTATTATTATTATTATAGAGTCACCCCACTGGTACTGGTCCCACCCACATTCACTTCCTTGCCACCATTTCTGAGCTTCACTTCTCTCTCATTCTCACTACCGTCTTTGTCAAAGGCCAACACAAACGCATCTGGAGAGACACCCATGACGCGAAAGGTCTCGAATTTCTCCGATCTGATCCAAAGGGTCACAGCCTCCTGCCTCCTCCACCCCCTCGCCACCGCAGCCTCCGCCAAGGAGGACGACAACTCGCCCTACGACTCCGAGGAGAACAGGAACGAGGAGTACGAGGAAGAAGAAGAGAATGAGGAGTACGAGGAGGAGGGGGAGTACGAGGAAGAGAGAGCGGTGGGACCTTTAAAGGCTCTGAAAGTGAAGCAGATGGAGGGGCTGATGGAGGAGGTGTTCGAAACGGTGTCCTCGATGAAGAGGGCGTATGTGAGGCTTCAGGAGGCGCATTCCCCGTGGGACCCGGAGAGGATGCGGGCTGCTGACGTGGCGGTGGTGACAGAGCTCCGGAAGCTCGCCGTGCTGAGGGAGCGGTTTCGGCGGAGCGGGGGCGGGGAAGGGAGGAGGAAGGGGAGGAGGAGAGGTGGTGGGGTGGCGTCGGTGAGGGAGGTGGTGGCGCCGTACGAGGCAGTGGTGGAGGAGCTGAAAAAGGAGGTGAAGGTGAAGGATTTGGAGGTGAAAAATCTGAGGGAGAAGCTTGATAGTGCTGTAGCTCTCTCTAGTAATGGGAGTGGTGAAAAGAAGCCTGGCAGGTCTTTGTCTAAGAGGAAACTGGGAATTCAAGGTACATTAAGCAATATGCATGCCTCTCTCTCTCTCTCTGTATATATATATACATATTATATATCATGGAATATGGTGTTTAGATTTAGATGGATGGAATATTGAGAAGAAGAAAAGGATTGAAAAGTCTCTTTTCGTTATATTTTGATGCTTTGAACTTGGAAGTATGTTTTATTCAAAAAGTAAAGTACAGAAGTATCTGACTTTTCTTCGAAGTTCTTGCATGTGAATAGTTTGGCATTTGGCAAACTCCTGCATTGCATGATCTGGGGTGTCAGAGCTCATTTCAAGCTAAACCAAAGTGTGTTTAGTTGAAGGTATCAACTATGAGAAATGATTTTGCCTCAAACATGACTTTAGAGTGTGTTTGGGTAAACATTTACAAACTTGATTTTGAATTAAATTGATTTGAGATTATGTGATTTATATCTGGATGTTTTTATTCTTAATAGGAATATTCAGTTGAATATTCAATGAAGAAATTTCCTCAAGTTACTCCTGAATCATTTTTTCATCCTAGAATGTGTGAAAAATTACCTAAAATTATATTAGCAGATATTTTAACCTGATGTTGGATTATCTAACATGAATCCAAGCACTCAGCTAGAGTATAAAGTAAAATTGTTTTTATTAATGATAAAAGTAGCTTTGTGTTAGGTTACACAGAGCTTTAGATAAAAAAAACTTGCAATGAAAATATCAAAATTTGTGAAATCAATTCTGTAAAAACCTCGCCCAGGCTAACATTTAGACTTTCTAGGAGAGGAAATGAATGGAGGTTGTCATCTGTAAATTTATGAAATTACTTATGCAGCAATTGCAGCGGTACCAACTCCAGAACTCTTTGAAGCAGCAATGGTGCAAGTGAGAGAAGCGTCGAAGTCTTTCACATCTCTGCTGCTGTCTCTCATGCACAATGCACATTGGGACATAACAGCTGCTGTTCGTTCCATTGAAGCTGCTACTGCCTCAACTGACAAATACCATAATACTTCAACAACGTCCATTGTCTCAGCTCACCATGCCAAGTATGCCCTTGAATCCTATATATCCAGGAAAATCTTTCAAGGGTTCGACCACGAGACTTTCTACATGGATGGAAGCCTCTCATCCCTCCTCAACCCTGATCAGTTTCGGCGTGATTGCTACACTCAGTACCGAGACATGAAGTCGATGGATCCTACTGAGCTTCTTGGAATCTTACCAACTTGTCACTTTGGCAAATTCTGTTCCAAGAAGTACCTTGCCATTGTCCATCCGAAGATGGAGGAGTCCTTGTTTGGGAACTTGGAGCAGCATAGTCAAGTCCAAGGAGGAAACCACCCCAGGAGTGAGTTCTACAATGAATTTTTAGGGCTGGCCAAGACAGTGTGGTTACTTCACTTACTGGCATTCTCGTTGAACCCTGCACCAAGTCAGTTTGAGGCAAGTCGCGGAGCTGAGTTCCATCACCAGTATATGGACAGTGTAGTGAAATTTTCAGGTGGGCGAGTGTCAGCTGGTCATGTTGTAGGTTTTCCAGTTAGCCCTGGATTTAAGCTTGGGAATGGGTCTGTTATAAAGGCCAGGGTTTATTTGATAGCGAGAACATAAAGTTTTTTTTTTCTGAGGGGAAGTTCTTTTTGCAACGCTTTTTTTCTGGTTCCACCACCTCTCTTTTTTACATTCCATAAATTAGTTTCTAGAATACTAGAAATTAATTTTTGAAATGTAAAAATGAAAAAAATTGAAGGGGTGTGATGATAAAAAAAGAGTATGCAAATAGAATGATTCTTTAGTGAGTCGTGTTTTAAAAAAACTTATTAGGGTGAGCTAAATATTTGCCGAGAAGGATTCGTGGGCTGTTTGTGTAATATGAAAAATCCTTCGGCTAGGTTGTTGATTTTCAGGTGATTCTGTCTGGCCTGGAGATGATTATGACATTGTTCATTCCCAAATCTATACTGGCAAAGCTATTTTTCTCTCTCTCTGGATAGTTGACTGGATGGATTTTTAGATTTGGAAAATTATTAGATTCCCTACCCTAAGTAGAAAATTATCCCGGACCTAAAACCATATTCGTCATCAAGGATTGAATGTGACAATAATTCAAGTGTGGAGTTTTGGTAATATCCGATTAAGAGGAACCAAACAGAATAATAAATTATAGACTCTGAATATCAGTTCGCATACATGTTTCATTTAATTTATCTATTCAATGAGACGGGAAATAGGGAATTTATTTCCCAGAAAAATGTATCTGACATCGATCCACTACAGTGTAGGTCTTTCAAGTACATGTAATTTCAGGTCAATTAATTGGCTAAGAATGTTTGAAACTTGAATTGTGGCGTTCACATGGCACAAGAGGAGAGAATCATATACAAAAGTAATTTGACGGTTTATTCATTGACTAAATATATGAAGCGTGATGTCCATCCACACGGCAGTAGTGGGAAATAAATGTAGAAAGACCACCTTTCTTCTGTAACGAATTTGGTGTTCATCTGATATCACTCAACAACCGAGAAAGAACAACACTGATTTTCCTTCGTAAATATCAATCATGAAGTAGCAACAATTATCCTCTCAAAACTCTCTTTGCCTGCCACATGAATCAAATAGCAATTTTAATATCAACGACCAAATTCATTTAGTCATGTACAACTTCCTGTTGGATGAAGTAGTTCCTCAAAACAACAAATGGTACCATGATGCAAAAAGCAGTCTTTCTGTAATTTACAAGGCCAGTTTAATGGGAAAATTCACAGGTATCTTTGTACAATGAGAGTCTTGAAATGTGATTTGAATTCTCTAAGAAATCATGCTAAGTGAAAACAGTGTATCCACCCTTGATTGGAAATAGGACCATTCTAGTCGGCTATGACAAATTGGTAAAATTCACACAACATTTGATTCTGATTGAGGAGAAAATAAGTTACAAAAAGCTATTTTCTCTAGAAGACTTGTAATGCTAAAAGCTGAAGCATAAGGGGGGAAATTCATTGAAAATATTGATTAGACTAAGCCAAACCTAACGTTCACTTCCAAGCTTGTAATTGAACATACACAAGTGGCTTAAACCTTAAAGCAGGGCATTTGTAAGTGGATATCAGGGTGCAATACGATATATAAATTACAATGGATAAATCTAACAGCATTGCCAAGATAATATGTGTATCTTACTTGTTCAAAAGTAAGGAACATAACCACATTCCAGGCTCCTACTCGACCAAAATTAGGAAGGAAACCTTTATAGAAGGCCAAAAATCCCTGCAATACATTTGTGACATGAGTTAAGCTGTACAGAGAAAAGGACAAACTATATGCAGACCTTCATGTCAGCTTACTATCAATCCAAAAAGCTAGTGGCAACTGTTAAAAATATTTTCAGTTCATTCAAGGATCAGAACGACAAAGATTGCGAATATGGAAAATCATATTCACTGTATGGGGATTATGTGAGCTGCTCAATAGCCTCTGTAATTATGCACTGAGAAGTTTGCCTTGGTCTCCCAAATCACCTCATATAATTAAGGTGATAGCTATAGTAATGCATCTTTCAATTTATAAAAAGAATGGACAACGAATTACAACATAGCAAGAAAAAGGTGATAACTATTGTGATGAATCTTTCAATTTCCCTTGATTCAAGATTTTAAACAGCAATTATAACAATCATCAAATCAAACAAGGAAACTCATAAACCTCATTAAGCAAAGTCTTGAGAAAGCAGTCAAATGTGCTTTTGTAGGTTGAATCCCCCATCATCCTGGATTTCACCTGAAAAGTTATGGGCATGCATACAAGTCATCTCCTGGCTTCATAAAAGAGTGTCATAGGAATTTCACCAACATTGTTAAGGAATCTAGCAATAGTTCTAGAATTTGAAAATACCAAGTTACTTATAATTTCACAAAGATGTTTATGGAAGAACACAGACAGAAGTATTGAAAGCAAACTGCGGTTGTAAAGTGTTTGGTTACTTTTGGTAAGATCCAGTACTTAAGCATAAGTGGAAACTGCAGACAAAAAAGGGAAGAGGGGTTGGGGCTGGGATAGCACCTACCACATCAACAGGAGAACCAATAAATACAGCAAAAAGACCTGCCCCTAAACCAGCAAGGAGGTGAGTATAGACATTGTCCATGAACCCTGGAATTTTCAAAATCGTCTGCATAAGTATAAAGAATCAGAGCAGCATTGCAATTTGTTGGGAAAATCAATCCAAATTTCCAAGCACTAATGAAAGTAAGTGGAAAGCCAAGGATGCATGTTTCTAGACTCTAGGTGGATCCACTATCATAATGAGATGTATATGAAGAGGTGGGATAATTAAAGCCCACTAGATCTCTTTTATGAAGGAAGTCATCAACCTTTACTATATAAGAACATTTCAATTGGAGGTCATATCTATCATTTTAAAATCTCATATCTATTTTTCTTTCAAATGCAAAGGGTATTATGAAATCTCATTTAACAAAATATTATATACATTTCAATCTAAAAATTATCCCCGAACTATTTTTAATGTAAAAAATAATTTTTTATTCCTATGATCTAGAGTCAAATATTAGGTCTTATATTTATTGTCATAAAAGTTTTATAAAATTCTAAGTCTTAAACTTATGATCCTAAATATGAGTTTGCAATAAAAACGTTCCAAAAGGATTTTGTGACGTGAGAAGTTACACCGTGAGAGAGAGGTGGATCTTGTAATGTAAAGTGTTTCTTAAGTTTGTTCGGGAAACTTGTAATGTATTGAAATATAATGAAATAGTTTGGAGATAGTTCCGTAGATATAGGCAAGTGTGAATCACGTAAATCTATGCCTTTCGCTATTTTTCTTTTTGTGGTATTGTTTTGTGTGTCTCATAGCTCTGGTCCTCATTGTGTGTGAAAGGGAATTTTTTCCCCAACACAATTAAATTCTATGTAAGGCTGTGCTTCGAATTATAGCAAAAATCCAATTTCGAATAGCCAATGATGTGATTACCCGTTTCACTTTATCATAGCTAGCTAATTCAGCAGCATTTATAATTGCATTCCTTGCTATGTTTGGCCCAAGCCCAGTCCACAAGGCCCCTAGCCCTTCCTAGTTTAACAAAAACAAATATAGAGAATTAGACTCAATTTTCAACATAATCGAAGGAACAAGACCAAAACAAGTTATAAGAAAGGCTTACTTGTCTCAATATAGTTAAATACGCATCTGTAGCACCAGAATAACGCCTAGGTACCCCAGATGGCAGATGACCTTCAGCTTGAAGCCTAACTTTAACTAGATCAGTTGGATTAGCAATGGTGATTGCTAAAGCGCCTATAACAAGTTTAAAAAAAAAGTGAGTCAGTGACTGCAAAATATAATATAATACAAACACACACACACACACTAATATATATGTATATATATCCATGGGGAATGCTAACTTCCTCACCTTTGTTCAGAAGTAGAATTCTCCACGCCTTCAATTGGATAAGGAAACACTCTTTATTTAGAAGGAAAATACAACTTGTGAGAATTTAAATCTTTTAATTAAAGGAAAAAATTCTAATTAATTCCCTTCTCAATTTTCTTGTCTGTTTGCATTTCCTATCCTCCAATTATAAGCCTTTTCTTTTCCAACTTCTACCATCCAAATATAAAGTCAATAACTTCACTCTAAATTGAACATTATACTCTCATACCAAGAGTCATAAGTTTAAGATTTCCCCATGGAAGTGAGGGTTTATAAGACTGCACTGGAGATTGCCTAAATAAAAGACACGGCCAGAATTTTAATTTTTATGTATACGGGAAAAATGAACATTGTTCAAGCATCATTTTCCTATTATTTTATAATATTTTTTTGTCCCATTGAAACCAAGGAAGATGTTAATTTCCCCACAAAGGAGAGGATGTCAATGAATGTTATGCAATCTGAAATGAAGCAATAGAACTGTTCGGAAGTACTCACCAGTAAGCAGTGCAGCCAGGATCATATGGTATATCGGAACCTCTCCAACAAATGCAGTACCAACAAGAAATGTTTTGACCTGTTCATGGTGCAGTTCATATGTACAACCCATGGTCCTCCAATCACAGTCTTATTCAATGAAAGTTAGATATATATACTCACAGGATCATATAACCCAATTCTTAGGCCTCCATATAAACATTGGCGATGCAAACCAGGAACAATTCCTTTCCACAGAGCTGATATACCCTCTTCTCTAGCAATGGTCTTAACTGTGCCCAGCAAGCCCTTATATTTAGGTAAACCCACTCCATCATCAACCCCAACCTTCTTTTGTAGTTGAAGCCTGACCTTAGCTGTGTCCAGAGGAATGGTACAAAACTGCACATAATCCAAGCAGAAAAGAATTATTAGAATTACTTTCTCACAGGCAAGTTTTTCACTTAGATTTCTATAGCAGTCTTGGACAGAATATTGGCATAGAGACATTTACTTATCAATAATGTAACTTCAAAATGGCAGAAATGAAACATGTAAAAAAGCTTAAAGCACGATAACTAGCTTTTTTTAGAGCTTAAAATATATGCATGGTCAATGTAAAAAATTTTCACAGTATTAACTAATAGAAATCATCTTTGATATGACGTTTAAGATGGTTATTGTCAAAGTGCACAAAATTACCATTCATGTTTTTTAATTGATAAGTGTAAAAACTTTACATCATTAATGCATATACTATTTTCTCTTTCATATTAAGATAAACAAAATCGCTAAGAAAGAAAACTAGAGCAAAACCATCCCAAAAGAAAAACCTATAATTAAGAGAATGAGTCAGGTAACCAGTCATGCCAGTCTATCAGTATAATAAGAGCATCAATGATCAACAATCAACAATAATACATATTAGTGAACTCACCTTAGTACGATTTCAACTCACAATCACTTAAAACTAGAACCAGTATGTAACCTCTCTTCACTCACTAGGATCTCTCGTTCTTTCTGCCAAAAACACTCATTTTTAGACTCAGATTTTTCGCGTGATGAGCGATATCGTATTCACCCTGCTTACAATCCTACTTAACGTGTTTAATATCAATTCATATGAACTGTCACTTCAGACAAATTATAACCAAGGAATCACTCGGAAATCATTATCGTTGTTAGTATAACGTATACAAATCAACTTGTGTTGTAATTGGATTACAGCACTCGAACTCTCTACATTTTCAGTGCAGACAATATTCACTCAATTAAATGCAAGGAACGCGCACAATTTGACTTTTCACAACTTGTACACAAACAAATGAACTTGATAAACTCTAGTCACTCAATCCAGTCCTTATCTATCTTATAAATGTACGATCCAGTTTCTATCCAAAACAATCGGATAAGCGAGAAGCTATATTACAAGATCCAAATGCTGATTCGAAACTGAAAGAATCGGTTAGAGAAGGAAGATAACCTCGGCGACACAAGCGGCGAAAGCGCTGCACAAGAAGGCTAGAGCGAACGAAATCTGGTTCGGATCTGACATTATTGAGACTAGCTAAGCGCTGGGAAGAAGAAAGGGTTGGATGTGATAGTTTAAGAAACTGAAGGAGACTTGTGGCATTAACGCAACCAATTTCTTTAATCAGACTCTACTTCAAATTGAATCAATATATAGTGTTACTATCACACTCCAACAGAAAGTTTTCGTGTGCAGATTTAGCGGTTCGATACTGAGCGAGAAATTGATGTGAGTAATAAGAAAGCCAAGCAACCTATTTACATCGCCAAAATATAGTTGTTGACAACTGTCTACTTTCTTAAAATTCTTTTCAGCCCTTGATATTTTCAAGTAAGAAATTAATTTTTTTAATTAGAAAAACAATTAAACTCTTCCTTTTTTCATGGAAATAATTTTATGAAAAACTTAAGTTAAAAAAATGTTAATTACATAAAAATAATACACTAAAAAAACTTAAATACTACTATTCTCATTTATTGTCAACACTTAATATTTATGAAATCTTTTCTTTTTTCTATAGTGAAAAGTAAGATGTGTACGGAAAATGAAATTTCAATATTGAACTAATTTAATTTTTAAGATAAATATTAATTTTTCTCATGATTCTAACTAATTAAGTTGTTAATATCATTTACACCAACTAAAATATGTATAATTAGGTGTATGCATGTGCACGGGCGAAAAATGTCAATAACTCGTGACTCTCTGCCATGAATTGAGAAACTAACTTTTATAATTAATGTACCAGCGGGGATGGGACCACGTTTATCGGATAAGGTAGTAAACATTAAAAAATTAATCTTAAATATATTACATTATATTTTATATAAAATGTTTATGGCTAAGCATATATTTTAAATATTAATTAATTTTATATATTATATATGTCACGACAAATTATATGTTCTCTTTATTTCAAATTGTATGATAGAATTTTGAAAAAAATTATTTTATAATATAAGATGTTTTAAAATTTTAATATTTTTTTATATATTTCTGATAATAATATGATTTTATGTTAATATTAAATAGTAGAAAGAAAAATTAAAATAAGAAATTAAGAATTAATTATCTTTTATCGGTCTGACTTTTCATATTTCATTATCATCTACTAATTACTAATTTAATTTTTACCAAATCTACGACATTTTCAAGTTATAATATAGATTGAAGTTATAGTATCTATGTTATTTTAATTTAGTATTTTGTTTTACATTTTTATAAGAATTGGAAATTTTGAGTGAAATTTTAAAATAAATTTTAAGCATAATCATTTTTCAATTTGATAGAAATTAAAGATTTTGATTGAAATTTTAAAATAAAATTTTAGTATAATCATTTACAGTTTAGTGAAAATTAAAAATTTTAATTAAAATATTTAATTACAAAATTAATAGTTCTGATTTTAAATTATTTAAAAATAATTCTAAAATGAATTTAAAACTATTGAAATTTTAATCTCAATTAATAAAGATAAAAATAAAAATTTATAAAAAATTAAATAAATTAATTATTTTTTTGATAGGTGAGAATTTGTGTTTTATGATAAAATTTACTCTGACATTTTATTATTTTTCTTTATTAATTTATCTTCTCATAATTATGGTTAAAAATACATTGGAAACTCTTGGACAATATGTTTAAAAAAACAAAAAGATGAAAGGAATAGAAATATTAAAAATATAGAAAAAGAGAATGCTTATTCATTGTCTCAAAACTTATGTTGTGTCACTGAAATAATTTATGACAACTACATTCATATCTAACTTTCAAAAAATATCTAACAAATCATAAAATAAAATAAAAATATTAAAAAGAAAACGAATAATAAGCTTATTTGTTTCTAAAAATAGGAGACAATGTAATTATCTCTCTAAATCAAAATGAACTTTCTGTTAGAAAAACAATAATATAACGAAAATAAAAAATTTATCTAAGAATATAAAAGAATTTCATCAGTATAAAAATTATAAGAAAATGGGAAGAATCTAGTTATTTAAATAGCAGTTTTTAAAGAGAGGTTTTTAATTTTTTTTTCATTCTTTCTAAGAGAGTTAAATGTTTTTCGTCTCGATTGTTATTTTTTATTTCTAATAATTCTTATAAGCAATTTATTTTAAAAAAAATAAAAGTTATATATAGCGTTTTAAACATAACAACTTAATAAAACTCGAACGTCATTAATTTAAATATAATATCCTCCCCAGTTTACCTAATGCTAAAATATGAAGCATTAAAATTTAGAATTGAAAAAATATTAAACTTTAATATATGTTTGAACGTGGATTTTCAGTTCGTGGTTATTTTAATAGAAAAATTAAAATGTTTTTATAAAAAAAATATGTATTTAGATAGAAAATTTTAAAATAAATAAAAAAATGTAAATATTTACAACAGTAAATTTGACTGATTGGAATTATAAAAGTTCAATTTGACATTAAGAAATAAGACTTTAATTTTCCTATAATCTCTATATTTTTACATTTTTATCTCTTTTTTTAATACTTTCTCTTTTATATTTTCACATTTTTATTATTTTTTTCATGTTTTTTTTTCCGATTTGGCTAAGATGGAAACTTAGTTAGGTTATCCTTAACTTTGATGTTATAAGCTTCATTAGAATTGGGATATCTTCATTTCAATATTTTCTTTTAATGGTCTCAATAAAAGTTTCTTTTAGATTTTACTTACCTTTTAAACTGAAGTTAATAATTAAGTAAAATAGTTAACGCAAATTGAAAAATAACATCCAAAAATATTAATTCAAAAAATCTTTATCCACTTTGATTGAAAAAATAGCAAATTTTGACACAAAAAAAACTAACGAATATAAATTAAAAAATACCATCCACCAATATTTTTTTAATTATTAAATATAAAAATTTGTGATAATTAAAATATTTTATTTAAAAAGGAATGAATTGATAATTTTTGTCTAACTAGGTTTTTTAAAAATAAACTATTTAAATTGAAAATAATTCAAACTTTATACTTTTTTAAAATTGTGATTCTGTGTGGATTAGTATTTGCAATAACTACTTAAAAGATTAACATAACCACGACAATAGATTTACACATTTTATGTATCTTATCCTCTTACCATAGTTTCTATCTTAACAATTCAAACATTAATACAATGATGCATATATGTGTTTTAGACATGGAATCTGGTGATAATAAATTCAGATTTTATATTGTAGAAAAAAAGAAACAAGTTACTATCTTTGGATTTTATTTTATTCTTTTTATTATCCTCATTTTTGTTATTTATTAGTCACTGCAAATTTAAATAAAGGACATTTGCACCTAATCAAACTAAATTTGTTTTTCAATATAAATTTGTTCAAGAGCACGCACTTAAACTTTTATTTATCTTCCAAAGGTTTAGGTATTGTTCAATGTTACTCTTAATGAGTATAATAGAGCATTTTCTTAAATGTCTTTTTAAGTTTGATGACTATAATTGTCAATGTAAAAAAAAAAAACTCACCTATTATTTTGCTTCAGCGAAAAGATTATAGTAGAAAACAATATAAAAAAAGATACTCCTATAATACAAAGAAATTTATGAAATATAACTACACATTCAACATTCTAAGCAATATTAAGAGATTAAACCTAATTATTAATTTCTTACATTTTATGTTTCCTTCTTTTCAACCTAAAGATAACAAAGTAAAGTATAATATACATTTAATTTCATATCAATACATTATGTCTATAAAAAGACATTATTACGACAAACTCACATCCATGAACTCCTAATCTTCTATTCTAATTGTTGTCAAATTTCAACCAGAAAATCCTGACAATCAAAATAAAAGTATTATTAAGACTTTAGACTATTAAAGATTCACATATAAAAATATACATTCATATGCAATAAACTCTAAAAATAATAATAAAAATTTCTATAAACAAAACAGGCTAGATTATGCTCTCATGCTTATTAATTCTACTAAAACAAGTTCAAATCTTAAAAGATTAGAAAGAAGAAAAAAGTTAATTTAAAGAGATAATATCTTTTGTGAAATAAAATTATAATAATTAAAACTTTTTAGTTATAAATATTTTAAATTAACAAATAATAAATTTAACTATCTCTTTATATTTATAAAATTGATATTGAAGTAGGTTGACAAAATGGCCAAATTTATTCCATATTTTACACAAGAAATTTTTGTTGTTGTTGCCATTTTCTTTTTCTTTTAAAACTGTTTTGAAGTTTTATGTGGATGGATCCTTTCTTCAACTTTATACAAAAATTAAATAACACATAGAATATAAAATAAAAAATTGAAAAATTTCCTTCCCCCCGCCCATTCCATCGAACGTCCTGGCGGGAATCCAATTATTCCCCTAATCCCGCCAACTGCTTCCAGAACCTTCCTCTATATAAACCTCTTCCCTCCTTTCTTTTTTCATTTTCGCTCAAAACCTGAAAAACCCTCTCAAAACCAAACCCTAATCCTCTATTCGCAAACCCTCGATCAAAATGTTGGAACTCCGTCTCGTGCAAGGTTCTCTTCTGAAGAAGGTTCTCGAATCCATCAAGGAGCTCGTGAACGATGCGAACTTCGATTGCTCCTCCACCGGCTTCTCCCTCCAGGCCATGGATTCCAGCCACGTGGCCCTCGTCGCGCTTCTCCTCCGATCCGAGGGCTTCGAGCACTACCGCTGCGACCGCAACATCTCCATGGGCATGAACCTCAACAACATGGCTAAGATGCTGAAGTGTGCCGGAAATGATGACATCATCACCATCAAAGCCGATGACGGCGGCGACACCGTCACCTTCATGTTCGAAAGCCCTAGTACGTTTCCATTTCTCCAGCCTTTTGAAATTATTGCCCGAACTTGCTGACTTGGGGTATATTTTTGGTTTTGGTTTTCTAGCTGTCGTTCCGTTTCCTTGCGTGCATTTGGTGCGCAAGAAGCAGATTTAGCTTGGTTTGTTGTTGTTTTGACGAATTTGATTGAAACTGAGCTCGCACTATTTTTCATTTATCGTTTTTGACTTTAATTACTTGCTAAAAAAGTATTTCTACTTTCTAAGAGAAGTTGGAAAGTCACTTTGAATTGTTAGGTTTTACGTAAAGGGTGTGGTTTTGAAGAATGGACTGACGTTTTAGGTTTGTAAAGCAGTAATTTGGGTCATGGTTCTGTATGTTTCTTGTTTTGATATTTGTTTTCATTAACGAGAAATTTGTGAAAAGTGATGTATGATGGTTAACTATTGTAGGGAAGACAGGGGAAAATTAAGTGGGACAATTATATATCTAGACGCCTAACGATGAGAAAAGATGTTGCCGAGAGCAATCCGATGTATAATACGTGCAATGTGATGTGACAAAATTGGCAGATTTTAAAAAACTAGTTGTTGTTAATGATGTGTTTGTATTGGAGTGATGTCATAAAAATATTGCCTTCTTTTGGAAATTTTGACGTGATTTGTATTTGGGATTGTGTCTTACAGCGCAAGATAAGATTTCTGATTTTGAGATGAAGCTGATGGATATTGATAGTGAGCATCTTGGGATACCGGAGGCAGAGTATCACGCCATTATTAAGATGCCATCATCCGAGTTTGCTAGGATCTGCAGGGATCTCAGTAGCATTGGTGACACTGGTAATTGGCTTTGCTCCTCTGTTTCTGTGATTTGGTAGTTTATTGTTTTGTTCAATAAGTTATGCTGATAAATGTTGATGTTTTGTGGTGTGAAGTTGTCATTTCGGTTACCAAAGAGGGTGTGAAATTTTCCACCAAAGGAGATATTGGATCTGCAAATATAGTCTGTAGGCAAAATACATCTGTGGACAAGGTGAGATATCAATAGTGTTTTATTCTTTGGTCCAGCTATTATTTTTGCGCTTAGTAAACAACTCTTTTTGTATTTATTGGTTGTGCTATTCCTTAGTGGCGGGCATTTTTACAGTTATTTCTTGGTTAATCTTGCAGCCTGAAGAAGCTACGGAGATTGAAATGAACGAGCCTGTGTCATTGACATTTGCATTGCGTTACATGAACTCTTTTACGAAGGCAACACCCTTGTCCAGTACAGTCAGCATTAGTCTGTCAAATGAGCTGCCAGTGGTTGTTGAATACAAGATTGCTGAGATGGGTTATGTCCGGTTCTATTTGGCCCCCAAGATAGAAGAGGAAGAAGAGAAACCTGAAGTTTAATGTCTCTATTGGATGTTGGGTTAGGATAGTAGGATTTTTAATTCAGTTGAACTCTGTAGTTTTCTTTATACATTTCTTTTGAAGATATTTTAACTGAGCAACGAATTTGGAATTCAAGTAGTTTACGTCTATTGGTTCCCTTATGCCACTTTATTTTGCCTGGAATGTTGTTCATAGCAATGTGAAAGTGGAACACTTGGCTGTGCAATTTTTAACGTCGATGCATTTTTACTTTTGTAAATTGTTCACTAATTCGTAACAAAGTTGTAATAGAAACTGCCTAAATGTAAATCGTATCAATTTGAGGCCTACAGTAAGAATTCATCAAAATTGCATTAACTTACATTCAATTTATAGGTCAAAATATCCCGAGTTAAAAAGAAAAAAGAACAAGAAATTACTATGGGGGCTTTGGGTAATTACTATTTTTATAGTAAGAAGTAATTAAGTTATTGTTAAATTAGTTTAAATTATAATTTTAAATCCGTTACCTGGAGATTAATTGAGAATATTGAACATGTGTGTGGTGGTTGAAGATCACTAACATTTATTTGAAAAGAATGATGTCAAATTTTTACGAGCAGTTAAATTCTTTCTATATTCCAACATATTTAAGGTCTGAAAAATTGTCTAAATACTATTGAAGTTGGTTGAAGGGGTACAATATTTACACTCTAAGTGAATAGAGGATTGGTGTAAGGAAACATTTAGAATGGAGGCATCAGCAGTTTTAAGAGTGGATATATGCAATATTTGATCAGTAGCAAAATTTGGTTTTAATGATTAAGTATCTGATTTACTCCGTTTCTTGGCTTCACTGTATACGATGACCCCAATGACTGTCAGAGAATATCCACACATTCCAGTCACTGATACAGGATTTCGAAATATCAAAATGGAGATAACAACTGCCACAGCTCCCTTAGCATTTCCTAGCACCTGCACAGTAATTACCACAAGTTAACAATGTACAATATTATTAACTGTTAATTTATTAAAAAAAATGTATGGTTTGATGTAAAATGAGTTTATGCAGGGAGCCAGGACAGCAAGCCGTATGAACAAAAGTAACTAACATGCAATTCAACTTATTCTGGACCTAACATGCATATCATATTTTCATACAGGAAATCTTGAAAGCTTTAATATAAAATGAAATTATGGCCTGAAAGCTTTAATATTTTCATACAGGAAATCTTGAAAGCTTTAATATAAAATGAAATTATGGCCTGAAAGACTGTTAGGCACCCTCCTATTATTCAGATGGATGCTAAGAAGAAGATGGGGAGCGACACCAGAACATCAAGCATATTACTTACGAGAATTGGGTGGGAAATGTGAGGGTAAAACAAACTTTGTAACAAACCAGTTAACATGACAGGGCAGTGAGAATATAAGGGGGGATGCTAGATTGGGCTAGTGAGAAGTTGAAAGTATTAAGTTAGGGTTTGGCATAAATATTTTGTTTACTTAATACAGTAAAGGATAAAATCTGGTGGAATTTTGTTTCCATACATGATATGATTATTCTTGAAGTACAAACGGTTTTAAATATTCCTATAATTTTCAAAGGGGCAAGGGAGAGGGGACGATTACCTGAAGTGTCAATGCACTGGTGTGCTTTGTGACTAAGAAATTGGTCAAGTTGACAAAATATGCCAATGCAGAATTGAACAAAAGTAACCACAAAATACTTGAATCCTCTCTAGCTAGTGCAATTGTGATTCCAATTACATCTTCCTCTATTATGATTGAAGCTGGAAGAAGGAATGCAACAGCCACCGGAGCCATGTACATAAGAAGGTTCATAGAATTGAGCTTTTCCCTGAGAAACCAAAGAAATCATTTCAGTACCGACCTTGTCAAAAAATCTTAAAGTTAGTATGTTGTGGAATACGGATGACACTCGTTTAATCAGCAATGTTCAAATACAATGGCTGGAAAGTTTGAGCTCATTACGCTTCAGAAGACAGCAAGACCCCTTGAAGCACTGTTTTGAGTGCCCTGGCTGCTGTAGCACTGAGGCACATTATGAATCCAAATAGATGAAAACTTGGTTCTCCCTTCATCCATGCAATGAAAAGATATAGGAAAAATCAATAACTATATCTTGTTACTCCAAGCAGAACCCCATTTTCATCTACATTTATCACATTCACACAACCTACCAAATTAACATCACAACAAATAATCTTAGGTCTACACCAGATGCTCTCCATTAATCTCTAAATGTAATTAAGCCTTATTACTGTTTCCCCTCAATTAAAAACTTGAACACATGTCATGCAAAAATTGGTTCAGATCATGTACAATTGATGATCTTGAACCTAATTTTTTTTTCAAACTGGGACAATTTCGCACATTCTCAAAATTAAGAGGCTAAAACTAATTCAGAAAACATCATATTTAGAAAGAAATTTCAAAGAAACAAAAGAAACTCTTACATACTCTCAAAGCAATAGGCTCAACACTTAAATCCACCAAATTAACACCGCATACATATCATCACATTTTCTGCATAACACGAGTATGTTTTAATTATTATAAGAAGTTTCTTCAACGAACTTTCAATTTTTTCACAATTTCGCAACATTGAAGACAATAATATATACAGTTAACCTCATTTAAACATACAATCAAATTACAACTTTATTTAATTCATGAATCATCCATTCATAATATCATTATAATGTAGTTGTTAAATTTTAAAATATTAATTTTCTTATAAAAAGGAGAAAGAAGTGATCATATATACCCCACTAGCTATGATAACGCCTGCAACAACCGGAACAAGTGTGATGTAGGTGAGCCAGCTCTCCCGGCGGAGGGTCACCAAATAGGCGAAGACGGCGGTGAAGAAGGGCGTGGTGGCGCCGACGGCCTGGTTGAAGGAGACAGGGAGGTATCGGAGGGAGATGTTGCCCCCCACGACGGACAAGCAGAAAATGAGTCCGAGAGAGGAAATCTTGAGGAACTGCACCTTGGAACGCACCGTTTGCATGGGCACCATCTTGAGCCATGCAATGGCGACGTAGCTGAGGATGGAACACGCCATCATGTGGCACAGCGTAAGGAATATGGGGTACCTGAAACCGTGGTTGCTCAGAAGGTATTTGTTCAGCAGCAACACTCCGATGTTGGAGGCGTACCAGAAGCTTATGAGCCCCACTGTGAACACCTTTCCCGACACAGAAACCTTCATTGTCGTGTTAATGTGGTCGCTGCTACTTTTGTTTTGGTTGTTGTTGTTCTTCAGATGAAATGGGAAAAGAGAGGATTTTGATTATGTGGGTGGAAAGAAGGGTTGATTGGGGAAATGGGTTTTGGTTTTTGGGGGATAAGAGGGAATGAGAGAGGTGAGAGGGGAAATGGGTGATGCAGAGTGAGAAGCTCTGCGGAGGTGGTGTTTGGCGAGTTTTGTTATTAATTAGGTGACTTCTAAAACATGAGGGGGTATTATCATCATGCTATTCTTGAAATCATAAAGCTACCCGTGGAGTTAGTAAAAATGGAGTACTAATAGAATTTCTTCAAATTCACAGGCTCAAGTCTGTTCCTCAAAACCTCTATGGCCCAAAATAATCCTAGGCCCAAAAACAAAAGAAATTGTGAAAAAAGTTGAATAACTCATATACTATGTTCTAAAATACTTAGATGGATATGACATGAACTGATATGAAGAACTTTAGGAAAATATATAGATATTATGTTATGCCATATATTTAAAAGTTGTAAGTTGTAAGTTGTTTTTCTAAGGTGAGATTAAAACAGAAAAGAGATAAGCAAAAAGAATAAAAAATAGAGAGCATTTAAAGAAAAAAATAAAAAGGTAAAAATTTGAGTATAAAACTTATGTCCCAGATCATAGATGTTATTACCAAGAGTATTCCCTAATCAAAGTTAAAATTTTGTGACCTTTTTAATAATATAAAGATAACAACTAATTACTCCAAAAAGAAATCCTTATTTATTTAACAAATTTTACTACCCATGTTGAAAAAATAGTCTGGAAAAACCATTTTTCTACATATTTTTTAAAACTCCTTAAAAAACCAGTCACTGAATAGTCTATTTTTCACTGGGATTTTTTAATTTGTGCTTAAAAATTAATATAATTTTAAATAATTCAAGTGATCTAAAATATATATGTAGATGATTTATAATATTTATGAATAATTTTGAAATTTATTTTAAAAGTTAAATAACACTGTAAAAAAATTGAGGATGTTAAAAAAAATAACACAGGCAATGGTGTGTATATATATATATATATATATAACAAAACTATTATATTTTAATTAAAATTAAATAACTTTTTCAAGGAGTTTTAGAAGAAAAGAAAATGGCGTCGAGATTTTTCTTTAAATTCAGAAAGATGGAGAATAAACTTATTTAATGTTATATATAACTTAAAATTCTGTGACTTTTTAATAATATAAAGATAACAATTAATTACTCCAATCCTTAAATAACACATTCTACTATTTAGTTAGTTTGCTGCGAAAAGTATTTCTCATAGTTAAAATATTATGAAAGATATCTTATATTTAGTTATAAATATTGTATAATTAAATGTAAGATTTTTTGTTGTTAATGTTATATATTGTTGTTTTTTATTGTTATTATTATATATTGTTATTTTTTTTGTCATATGAATAATTTAATACATTGATAGTTATGTCGTTATTGTTAGTTCGTTCTATATTTTATATGAATATTATTGTGACGATTCTATTTAGTACAAGAAAATATATTTTTGAAGGTGGTCTGAAAATAAGTTGATTTCTAGAAATATATATTTTGGATATCTAATATATTTATATACATAAATAAAATACAGATAGTATATTGTATTATTATATTATGATAACTTTTTTGCCTATGATATATTATTTAATGAAGTTGAATGAATGTAGTTTTTATTTTATATCATATTATAATTTATATGTGCTATCATTTTATATATATTTAAAGAAGAATTGGTAATAAAGTATATTTAACAAGTTATTAACAAACTCATTTTTATATTGTTTTTGGATTACGTAAAAATAGAAAAATAGAAAAATAATAGTTATTATATTTATAATACATATAATATTTTTATGTATAATAGTAAGTAATTTTGAAAATATAAAAAAATATTTGATAGTTTCATTATTTGAAAAAATAAAAAAATATTTCTTGAACTCAGGACAATTTCTCTTCTAGTGCTCTTTTCTTTGACAATTATAACATGTTATTATTCTTATTTTTTTTACGTGATTTTGAATCTCTTCTTTGAAATTCTTCTTCTTTTTCTCTATTATTCCTCTTACCATTAGACCCGCACCTAAGTTGGTATCAGTATATGAATCACTAATACGATTTTTAAATTCTCAATATTGTAAGGTTGTTTTAACTTCCTTCATTGATAATGAACTTTTACAAAAAATTATTGTGTCTACAAAATTTTCATAAGCTCTTGGCAAAGAACTAAGAAGAAGAACAACTTAGTCTTCATCATCGATCGCAACATCAATATATTTTAAACTAAGAACAACTGGTTGAAATTATCAATATTTTTATGAATGGACTCACCTTCTTGCATTTGCATGGTATATAACCCTTTCTTCAAGCAAAGATGGTTATGTAAAGACTTTGTAATGTATTGACTTTTAGGCTTTGCCCAAAGCTTTTTGACAGCCTTTTGTGCATAGACTTCTCCTAAAACTTCATCACCTAGTTGTAAGATCGGTTGACAAACTTTCTTTTACTTCCTATGCCAACTCACATTCTTTTTTGCATGAGGAGAGCGAGCATCTTCACCTACCATAGATTGAAGTTTTTCTTGTCGGTAAATTTCTCTCAATGTCAAACCTCGCAGATGCCATAGCTTTGATACTAGTTTGATATGGTATAATCCGTATTTGACGTAGAAATATAACTATAAAAAGAATAAGTGGCTCTAAGAAAAATCTCTATCATTATGAAAAGAACAAAAAATTATGAAGAAGAACTATAAGGATTGATTTTGTTGACAATAGGACAAACACAGAATAACACTGAATAACATTTGTCTTATTACTTTCTGGTGTATCATACAATGTGAATGCAAGCCTATTTATAGTTTCTCAATATGGGTCTTCTTCAAAACAAAAACAATAACTCCTAACAACATAACCGAAAAACAATTACAACAACTAACAAAATTAGCTTTTGCATAACCAACAATATTTCCCCGTAAACTTAAATGCATCCTCTATCCATTAACCCAATACTCTTCAAGCATAGTTCTCGACAACGGTTTTGTAAACATGTTAGCAACTTGAGCTTGTCTGCCGACGTGCTGCTATATCGCTAACCTGTTGTCAACTCAAATCATAATCCCGTCTTCTTATTTCACCTTAAGACGAGCTTTGTAGCGCTTGAACTCACCATCTGCATTCATCTTCCTTTTGTAGACCCATTTGACTTCAATGGGCCGAGCTCCTTTAGGCAAGTCAGTCAGCTCCCTTGTTTTGTTACGCTCAATTGCACTGATCTTCTCGTCCATTGCCTTTTTCCACTTCTTGTCCATCACAACCTCTTTGAAGCTCAAATCTTCAGAGTCTGCCAAGAGACATACAACATGCACCTCCTCGGTGGAATTGTATATGTCTTGCAGGCTTCTCATCCTCGGCTGTCGAGGTTTATCTTCATCCTCGACTATTTTCTCATTCTCTTTGGGGTTACAAGAATCTCCGATCTCCCTCTTTCAGCAATCTCCTCTTCCGAATTGTTCCAGTTCCACTTGCTTGCTTCATCAACTTGTACATCTCGACTCACTATGACTTTTTTGTTTATTAGATCATCCAATCTGTAGGCCTTTGATTTCTCATCATACTCAATGAACACATATTTCTTGTTCCTATCATCAAGTTTTGTTCTTTGTTAAGCTAGAACAATCCCATAAGGCACACTTTCGAACACCTTAAGGTGTGACACACTCGACTTCCTTCCACTCCACACTTCTTGAGGTGTCTTCCCGCCCAGAGGACACCTATTCTGCACATAAATCACACACTACCGCACACTATTGCACACTACCACACACTGTATACCTTTAGCCCAAAACTCCTTTGGCATGTTCTTGCCTTTCTGCATAGCTCGGACCATGTCAAGGATGATCTTGTTCTTCCTTTTCGTCACTCCATTTAGCTGAGGAGAATATGGAGCTGTTAAAAATCTCCTTATTTCATGCTCCTCGCAATACTTCATGAACTTAGCTAAAGTGTACTTTCCTCCTCGGTCAGAACGTACCGACTTAATCGGCCTTCCCATCTCCATCTAAATCATCACTTTGAACTTCTTACATGCCCCGAACACCTCGAACTTCTTTGTCAAGAAATAGACCCATGTTATTCATAGAGAAATCATCTACGAAGGAAACAAAGTACCTTTTAGCACTGAAGGACTCAGGGGTAATCAGTCCACACAGATCGGTATGGATCAATCCGAGTTGTTCACGTGATCGGTACTCAGCAGTCCTCAGAAATGACGTCCTTGAATGTTTTTCGACCATACATTCCTCGCAAAATATTTTCCCGGACTCTATTCTTGGTAGTCCGTGTACCCTCTCGTTCTTCGCCAATTCGGTTAGTCCACCAAAGTGTAAATGACCAAACCGAAAGTACCACGTCATGACCTCATCCTTTACATCCAGCTTCATACACCTTTCTTCAGATTCAGCTTCTACTCGGGCAATCAAATGTCTAAATTTATCCCTCAATTGTAGAGCTCGGTCCTGCAACAATACCAAGTATCCTTTCTCCATCAGTTGTCCCACACTCAAAATGTTACTTTTCAGATCGGGTACATAGTACACGTCTCTGATTTCTCCAACTCAACCATCCTTCTGCAGGTAGTGGATTGTACCTCGGCCTCTCACTGCTACCCTCGATGCATCTCCAAAGAACACATGCCCGACCTCCACTTTAGAGATATCCTTGAAAAGGTTCTTTTCTCCTGCACATGTGGTTACTCGCACCTGTGTCAATATACCATATCGAGTTGTTCGAAGAATTCAGGCTATCCTTGGTACCCGTGTTCAACATCAACTCATCACACGAGCTCAAACTAAACTCGGTCCTCGATGATATCAACAGAATTCCCTCTTCCTCTTTATCCTCCTTATCTTCTGTGAGTAAATTGGTTTCCCTCTTCTTAGACCAACAGTCATTTGCAAAATGTATGACCTTTCTGCAGTTATAGCATTTGCTCGAGTAGCAATCTTTCGTATAGTACCCATACTTGCCACATTTGAAACACTTGATGCTAGGGTTGTTTGACCAACCTCCTCTCCAACTTCCTTGTCCTCGCACACCAATTTTTTTTTGTTGATCGGTTTTCTTCTCGTCTCCCTGAGCTCTACCACCTCTACCGTTTCTTCCTCGACCACGACCACCTCGTCCTCTACCACCTCATCCTTGAGTAATCTAAGCATTGAACTCCTTATCTTCTGCTGATGCCTTTACCTGGAGTGCTTGACTGAGAGTATCACCCTTCTTCTTCTTCGTCTACTCATGTGCCACAAGTGATCCAATAAGCTCTTCAACCGATTGACAAGTCCTTGAACTCCTTAATGTCACATACAATATTCTTAAAGTCGTCGGTTAATGACCTTAAGACTTTCTCCACTACTCAATTAGCGGATAGTGTTTCTCCATTTGTGCTGAGCTGATTCACCACGGTCTGAGCGTGGGAAACATAATCGACCACTTTTTCATTTTCCTTCATACTCATGTTTTCAAGCTCGTCTCCGAGAGTTTTAAGCTTGATCTGCTTTACACGGTTTCTCCAATATATCTCACATTTGTTTTGAAGATTCAACTTTCAGTATCTTCTCAAAGCCGGACTAGTCAACAACTCGGTATATCAAGTACAAAGTTATCCTGTCCTTCACTCGTATTCCTCGTAGCACGACAAGCTTGGCTCTTGACATCTCTTCGTCTTCCTTTGACTCTTCATAGTCCTGGTCTACAATTTCCCAAACGTCTTGGGACCCAAAAAATGCCTTCATCTGTCGTTGCCAGTTATCACACTTGACATCTTTTGTCAACTTAGGAATAGGAAATTTTTTTGCAAGGTTCACCATCTCACACGACAAGCTCAGTTAACTCGGCATACCGCAACTCGGACACACAGACTCTCTCAAAACTCTGATGCCAACTTGTTGACAAGAATATCATTGAATAACACTTGTCTTATTACTTTTTGGTGTATCATACAATGTGAATACAAGCTCTATTTATAGTTTCTCAATATGGGTCTTATTCAAAACAAAAACAACAACTCCTAACAAAAAGTAATCGAGAAACAGTAACAACAACTAACAGAATTAATTAAGTTTTTAAGCAGCAGTTTTCTATTCTCTGTGTGAATGAATTGTTACAATCTTATGTATCTATTTATATTATAATACAATTAACATAAGGTCAATAGTTATGGATGGTTTATATAAACCAAACCATTAATTTAATTAATGATTTATAACTATTGTCGCAACAGGGATCGCGACAGGGTCAATGAAAAATAAAAACAAAATGGAGTTGCCACCAATTTTTATTAGGAAAAACATTGGAAAAACTATTAAAAAAATTATTGGTCAGCGAAACTAGATTTTTGAGTTCGGAAGTCAATTACGTGTAGGGAATGTATTAGCACCCTACAATGCCCATTATAAAGATGGTTACCCATAATTAATTAAGCATATTATCTATATTTTTTAAAAGTATTTATCTCTCCCTAAAAATAAAAAAGCTTTAATTTAAACAAAAGTTAATTAATAGTTTATCATTTAAAAAAATTTATAATTGTTATTATTATTATTATGTTAAATATGATATAAAAAAATACTATTATTTTTATATATTTAGCTCGACAGGAGTGAGTTCCTGCTCATACATATCTCTAGGTGTAATGACGACGAATTAGAGTTACTTAGTTCTTATCTAAAAATGAAGGGTGATAATTTTAAAATTTTATTATTTTATAAATCCTAGGATATTTGAATTGTCACAACTCACATATGCTTAGAAGAATTAACAGGAGTGTACACCCAAGCCATTTTGTTAAAATATTTTGTTATTCAATTATTATTATTATTATTATTATTAAAAGTAAATTTGAATTAGAGGAAGACTTTTGAATTTCATATGCTAATGTACTCGCAAGTCTTAAAATTAAAAGGATGTCACATCCAATTAATTCATTCTCTATCTTCTATATATTTTAAAAAAAATCTACCAATATTTAAATTTTAAATTAAAATAAAACTAAAATTACGTATTTTTTTTACTAAATGAGAAATTATTAAATTGAAACAATTAATTATTTTTGTCCATATTTATACTTATATAAAAGAGTTAGTTTTTTTCTTATATATTAAAAAGGAGTAGGACTTTAAAATATTGTATTTTAAATCCTAAAATTAAAACGATGTCACATTAAACCAGGGTGCAAAAGGAAAACAAAACTAGATTCAAATTAATCTTCAAAGGAGACATAACTTATACACAACACCAATTACTTAAAGAAACCAAAATCATCAAAGGACATGGTTGTTTCAGCAGGCAAATGGTCAGACCTTTTTTGAAATGATAATAAATGCATAGAAAAAAAACTAGGTTAGGTTTCAGTTTACTTCTTTTTGATTTTTTATTTTATTAAGAGAAAAGAAAAGTTACAAGAAGCTTCTCTAACATCTTGCATTAAAAATATTTCTTAGTCATCTCACAAAGACACAGTTATGGTATATACTGGAAAATAAACTTAGGTGATTTTAAAATAAAGAAAGAAAAAACTTTCTCAAATAGTTTCACATGCTGGTCATTCCTATCTCCTTCAAGATATGTTTCCAATGGAGAATAAGGTGATGAATGAGTTAAGGAGACTATGATGATTCATGTAATGCTATGTGAAGATTCTTTTTAGGTTCCAAAATTACCACTTTTAACTGTTGTGTTCATTTTTATTCTTTACCAAAACTCTTTGCTAAAAATTGTTTTGTAAGTATCCTATGATGATCATGCATATTGTATGGTGATTTTTTGATTAAACAAATGTAATTTCTATGTTAAACTGTATATATTGCATCAATCGTACAACAAAATATTACAGTTAAAGATTTAGGTACAAACAAAACTTACCTGTTTGTTGTCCTAATTGTTTCTAGTCCCAACAACTGTTTATTCTTCTCTGAACCTTTTTTTTTTCTATATTAATCTCTCCTCCTTTTCTCCTTCTAAACTCCCCCCTTTTCTCTAATGTAAAGGTATTTATAGAGGATAAATTGAGTTTTCAGAGTTTAAAATTTATGTTCAGTTTTACAAACATGTGCAGAGATCCTTAGCTTTGATTGAGGTGACTAAACACTGATGGAGAAGTGGAGGAGATTAATACTTAGTGTTCATATTAAATGTATTATTATAGGCGCTTTACACTTACATGGAAGAGAGAAACTTAATTGCTCTTATTAATTTCTTAATATTTTTTTCTTTTTTTTTTCTTGTTTAAAAAGAAAAAATAAATGGACCAACCAAAATAATTACTATATTTCTTTTTAAAAGTTCATTTGAAAAAAAATTAAAATTTCTTAAAATTTAAATTAAAAAAACTACATTTAAAATTATAAAAAAAATGTATATAGAGAGAGACAAAATTAAATTTTCACAACTATTAATTATATATAAATTTAAGGCATACAATTACAAAATAAAAGTAGTGAGACAGAATACAAATTAAGATTTTTTAAATTACATGAATACAAAGATTATACAGAGCTGCTGCTGCCTTGGTTATGTGGTGGTGATTTATATGTCTCCTATAATCCAAATTTAGACATTAGTTATTTTGTTAGAAGAGTATATCTTTTGTGAATAATGAATAAAAAAAATGAGAGTTATCTTGTTTCTTGTTCTTTATAAGTGTGCGTGTTAGTAACTTTTTTTTCTGATATCTTACACCCGAGTCTCCTCCAATCCAAAATTTTTTTTGAAACAGCGACCCAATAAGCTGGACATCCAAAGGGGAAGATGCACACATATGCAGAAACAAAAACAATACAATGGATTAGTTGTCATATTTACTAAAGGAGGAAAGGATGATTTAGTAAAGGAGGAAAGGATGATTTAGAGAGGAGTTGAGTTACCCATCATCCATCAGCATCAAGAATTAACATATTATATCTTATATGTATTTTATATTTATAATTATTACGACATATAAATGTCAATAGTTATTATTTAAACATTTTTAAAATATTAATTATAATTTCAAAATCTTGTATAGATTTTTCATCAAGTAGTTATGCAAATAAAAATATAATTTTAATATTTAAATTGAATTAATATTTTTATAACTTTCATAATTTATAAAAAATATAATTTAAATATTGTGCGCACTTGTGCAAGCTGGGTGTAGCCCTTGTCATATGCTGCAGCGAGACTAAACATTGTGCACACTTGTGTGTATACGTGCTAGCTAGCTAAGATGCAGAGGATCGTGGAGAATGTTACAGTGACAATATCTTTGTTTTTTTTAGTTATTCTGTATAGCTTTCTGACTTTAAATTTCTATAGTTACATACTAATATTATTTGAAGGAACATTTATTTAGAAAGAAATGTTTCTGTGTTATATAAAATTTATATATATATATATATATAATAACATTTTTAATAAATGTTAATAAGAAAATGTTACCCAATCTAAACATTGTTACAAAATTTATAAAAATTAAATACATTTTGAATGACATAAAATGATAAAAAATAATTTAAATATAAATATAAATTAGTGGCAACATTTATAAAATTAAGTAAATTAAATATGTTATAAGAAATTTAAATCTATATAGTATTGTAAAAAGTAATTATAGAAAAATCATATATCTGTGTTTGTTTCGCTTGATTTATTATTCACACAAATTAAGAAAAAAAAATGAAAGCATGAAAAATAAAACATAAAACATACAAGATGGAAAACATATATGTCCTAAAACTTTCAGGGATATCATTTGGGAAAGAAGGAGATATATAATTTGATTAAGTATGCATAATGTTTTTTAACATGTTTAAAAATATTACTTTATTATTTATATTTACATATAAGAATATTTATAATAACTATATTATTAATATATCATAATAATATATTAAATATAAAAATATAATTTTTTATATAAAATATAATAATACAGATTTAAATATAAATATTAAAATAATAATATACAATAAAATAAAATAATTAAATTTTGATACTATATAAAATAATCTATTTTGATATATATTATTATATTAAAAATATTTTTATTTATTAAAATGTGGTAATAATTTTTATTTTAATTTAAAATTTATTTCAACTCTAATTTATATTTTAAAAATGAATTAAAAATTATTTTTTAAAAATAATTTAAAATTTATTTTTTAAAAATTAATCAAAAATTATTTTTTAAATATATATAAAATTATTTTAATTAAATTAACAAGAATCTTTTCCATTATCTTTTAGTTAATCTAAATCACCTAAATTTTTAATTTTTTTCCATCTGTTTCTTTGCTCTAATTATCTCAAAGAAAGCCTTAAACAATGATTTATGAATATCAGAAGATTCTTCTTCTTAGGTTATGTTTTCTCGAAATTAGTGAACAGTCCTCTAATCTCAACGTGTTGTGTTGTCTCCGAAAAAGAAAATCTTCTTGTGAAATCTCGAAGAAACCAAACTGATCGCTTTCTTTTTCGGTCGACATCAACTGAAATATCAGAGATTCAATCACCGCATTTTTGTGCTTGCGTGTTTGAATCCACATCAGTATCCTCAAATAATGTAATCATTGTTCAGAAATTTATTTGCTTTGCTTCGGCCAACTTGTCTTTCAATTCATTCTCATATATTTTATACACATGCAGGTACGTGACAGATTTAGATTAGATGATCTCCATTATCCACAAGAAGGAGGACCCGCCAAACAAACAAACAAACGCACAGATGGGTCAGTGGCCAATGGTGTATACACTGCCTGCATCAGTTTTTTATGAGTACTTAATCATACTATTTTTGGATTATAAAAACACTGTAAACAGGTAATGTATATAAAATTCAGTGTAGATGATGCAATGTTGATTATTAGTTAACGGAACTTCAGAAGAATGAAGCTTCTATCTCCATGTCATTCTCATTCTAATGCAGAGAAGAAGAATTAAAAGCAGGGCTCCCTTTTGTCTCACTGTGTGTCACAATGAAGTCCAGTTGGCTAATCATCAATTTAGGTGTTTCTCCGGACTTTATATTGTTTAAGAAATATTTTGATTCTTTAAATAATTTTTTTTTGGCCAAACTTCTTTAAAATATATCAAAACAATAAAAAAATATTATTTTATTTATTTAAATATTAAATATTGTTATATATAATAATTAAATCTAAATTTTAAAAATTTTATTTGTGTTAAGTATATTGTTTTAAATTTTTTAGTTATAATATGATAGGATAGAGATTATTTTTACTATCAATTTCTTTATATATATATATACTCTTTGAATATATAACAAATTAATTATTATGAATATACCAATGATAATTAATTAAAGATAAAATCTAACTATCTAACCACACTACTACAAAAATAGGAATTAACGTCGCCAATTTACGTCGGTTAAACTACAAACGACGTAAAAGAGTGTCAAAGGGCCTTCTACGTCGGTTATTGGGCAGAACCAGACGTAGAATGTGAGCGACTCAACATTCCACGTCGGTTGCTATCAGAATCGACGTTGTAGATCTAACATTCTACGTCGTGGATTCATTCATTTTTCCTCTATTTATTTCTTCTCTGACAAAAGCAACATGAATCAATCAATCAAACATTTTCTATTCGCAGGCACATCCGAATTCGTACGCGCTGGTTCTGAGCACGGAAAATGAGATCTCGAGCATGTACTGGGGCAACAACCCATCAATGCTTCTGGTGAACTGTCTCTTCCGCATGGGCGGCTCCGCCGCGCTCCTATCAAGCCACCCGTCGGACCGCCGGCGCGCAAAGTACCAGCTGCTCCACACGCTCCGGACGCGCGTAGGCGCCGACGACAACGACTACAACTGCGTGTTCCGAGCGGAGGATGAGGAGAACAAGGTGGGAGTGTCGCTCTCGAAAGAGGCGATGAACGTGGCACGCGACGCCCGAAAGTCCACATCACCTCCCTAGGGCCCTCGTCCTCCCACTCTCGTAAAGGTAAAGTTCTTGGCGAACTCGATGGAGAGGAAGGTGCTTGAAGACGAAGATCGAGTCCTACATGCCCAACTTCAAGCTTGCGTTCGAGCACTTCGCATCCACACGGGAGGGAGGGCTGTCGCTGGACCGCATGCAAAAGAGTCCGGAGCTTGAAGACGGCACATGGAACCTTCTAGAATGACGCCATGCAGGTTCGGAAACACTTTTTCGAGCTCCGTGTGGTACGAGTTGGCGTATTGTGAGGCGAAGGGGAGGGTGAAGAAGGGTGATAGGGTGTGGCAGATGGCGTTTGGGTCGGGGTTCAAGTGCAACACTGCGGTCTGGCGTGCCTTGACCACCATCGAAGCTGGGTCCTGCAGGAGCGCGTGGAGAGTCTGGACCACTTTCAACGTCGGTTAACTAAATAACCAACGTTGAATGTCCTCAATTTTCAACGTCGGTCCAAATTGAACCGACGTTGAAAGTTTTACTTTTAACGTCGCCTCTTTCAACGTCGGTTTTGGGACCGTCGTGAAATCATCCCCAGAACCGACGTAGATTCCGGTTTTTGTAGTAGTGCCACATCTAATATCAATCTTACTATAAGATTCAGTTTGAATATAATTATATCATCAAAGACATAAAACTAAAAAAAAATAACATATTTATTAGTGATAAATTTACTATACTTACTCTTATAATTTAAAATTTATTTTTATTTTATTATTTAAAAAATTTCTTATAAATTCATGATTTTTATAAAAAGTTATTATTTTAAATTTATCAGCCAACGGACAAATCATCCATTATCAACAACACTAAAATTCACATAAGGGATATGTAGATAAAAATCGAAGAATATATACACTATTCACAATTCCAAAGCCACAAGAATTTTAGGATAATAAGAACCTAGTCGCTTTGATCCTTGGTATAAGTGATTGAGAGGGTATCTTTACTATTCAAGAGGCAAGAAATTCCTATTCAGAATTTGTATGTCTATACTATATCCTTTACTATCAAAATGTACTCAACATATTATATGATTTTTTTTCAAGGTTTTTTTTCTTGTAAGGTTAGAATATATAATTAATTATATACCTTATCACAAAATAGATATAATTAATGTATTATGATATAATTAATGCAATGTTCTGTCAAAACTATTCCAGTGGAAAAATACAAAATTTAATGTTTCAAAATATTTATACATCCATCAGGACTTAAACTTTATCAAAATATACATTATTAAAATAGAATTATATGAAAGTTGGTCTCTTTTCACCATCAAGTGTGACACAATTTGCTATTATACTCACTATGATCATCCATCATAATGACATACACACATGTAAGGATTAACTAATGTATTTAAAACACTCTATTATAAAACATTATTTCATTTAAATCCTCAAAAGTATATTTATATCATACATATGAAACTTTATGAAACTATGATAAATAAGTCTTATATAACATATTAAGAAGTAAACTTTAAGTTTAATTCAACCCTACAAAATTGGCTTGTAAGATAAAGTTTGTACCTATGTATATTTGTACAATAGATCTCTTTTCCGGTTGTATTCTCTTTTTAGTCCCAGTTGTAGCCTTGGTGACTTAATCTAGATACTGGTGTGGTGGTTAGGAAGATTGAGGCTGACTACGGCCTCAGATGATTAGGTGGGGACAGGATTCGATCCTGCAATCTTCAGGTCATGAGCCTGATGAGTTGACCAATTCCTCTACCCTGCTTCTTCCCTCTTGAAATTGAAAACATATAGATTAGCAAATGAGACTGCCCACACTGAACCTAATCGCGAATTAAGAAAAACTTTTTGACTCTAACACATCCCCTCATGATGAGGACTGGACATCTCGAGCGTGAGACTATAGATTTATGAGTGGTCCAATAGCAGGTGGCCTAATAGGCTCAACAACCTTACTAGAATGAACTTATATGACTCTGATATCATATTAAGAAGTAGACTTTAAGCCTAACACAATCCCACAAAATTACCTTGTAAGATGAGGTTTGCACCCACTTATATACACTAAATTGACTTAATCTCTAGTCAATGTGAGATATCCAATATAGCACTTAACATATTCAGGACTCGTCGAACGTTAATTACCTAGCCTGTCGATGTTTGGGTAGTCCAAAACATCTCCTATCGAGAGCCGGATGTATCTGATATTCAGTACATATATAATTAAAATCACATTTTATACATAATAGCATCGTGATAAACATAAACCTGTATAAAAGTATACATCACATAATCAATCATGACATAACATCATTATCAGTCCAACACATTATCACTTGAGTGTTACCATCTATGCTTGAGTGATATTCACATGATAGAAATAAATTCTAGAATTTTCATAGTATAATTTCACCACTCATTGTTAGTGCCCAAACCAATGTTTGAGCATCCATAATCCACATGTCATGCTCTAAAATATGTTAAGGAAACACATACTCTTCATTAATCTCACTTAAGCGACCATGAGTGACCAAACATATTGCTTGAGCGACCAAACATGTTGTTTGAGCACTCAAACTAGCAATTGAGCAATATTTTTCTAGAGGAGAGAGAATTATTTCAATATCTCTCGCTTGAGTTAAAAGTCTTTGCTTGTGAGTTTTTCTTAAGCAACCAACACATTACTTAAGTGACTTAAGACAGTGAATGTAATGACTACATGTTGCCTGGGTCTCGTTTGAGTGATCACACATCCCTTGAATGATATTAAACCTGAGAGCAATCCCAAACAACTTTCATATATTATTTCCATTGATTGTCCAACACTACCAAGATTCTCTCCCTTTCCAAACTCACTCACAAGGTAAAACTTATGTCGATAATAACATATAGAACAACAAATCCAATAATCATGTCATAGAAAATCACATAAAACTTTCATGCTTTTCCACGTTGCTGCAATTTCTATACCTCCTCAACCCTCACTCACAACTACAAATACCCTCCACGCTTCTGTGATACTTGCTTCCGAAACCCTCCTTTGCATTATCCTATCTCTTGACTCACGTTGTTCCTCCTATTGTATCATAAATGCCTTCTTTTTCCTCCTCGCATGCTTTTTCTTCAGGAATAGTATCATTCATTTCCTTCGAGACGATCAACAACACATCTTCAACACCTCATCATATTGGAGATTTGGAAGCCCAACAACAAGAATTTGAATAAATACAATGACAAAAAACTGAAAACTTAATGCACTCCATCAAGCTTTGATTTGTTTCCCTATATATACAAGTTTTCTTCTGTTTTGTTATGTTGTGCAATTGTTCACTTGATGATCTCAAGCAATTGCAAACTAAATAATTAATGCCTCTTCGTTATAAGTTTTTGTTTGTTTCAATATATAATCTTTTTTGTGTCATGCAGTTCTTTGTTTCATCATTATATCTATTCTTAGACAAAGCGGACGACCCGCGGTTTTGCTGGTAAAACATGATAGGATTTATATAATAATAAATAATTGTGCCTAATGACATACTTCTATCCATATAGAATCAAAATTACAGTACAATCAAATTAATCCTTATGAACTCATACCTCAATTCATGATAAATATAATGAAGGTGATGAGAATAACCACGGGTATGTGATCTTCCAAATGTATAGCACCTTAGATTCCCTCTAGGGTTTCTCTTCTAATGGGAATGAAGAAAAAGGAATAAGAATTGTACGTTCTGTCTTTTACTCTACAAAATGGGGACCATAACCCTTTTATAACTTTCAAAATATTTTCAATTTGGCCCCTCATCAAATTAAAAATATTACTCATGATATCTACACAATTAGCCTTTCATGACATATATTCCCTTAACCATAATTTTAAACCAATTAGACCACTTAAATATTTTGGCTAATAAAATAATGACCCTAACACATTTAATTATGTAATATATATTTATATGACCCAAAAATTCCTAATAATCTCCCACTGGTCACAAATATATATCCTTACAATCCTTATAAATGTGTTAGACTTTATGAGCTCAAAATTTGCCATTATATGTCTTGAGCATATTCCAAAAAATCTTGTCCATTGATTACATCCACGCATAGAACCAAAACAATTTTCATTGTATCAATCACAACTAAACCCATCAATGATCACTAATGCTGATAGAATCAAATGACATAGACTCATCATGAAATGTGTAGCATGAAACTTATGTGAATGTGGCCTGTACATGCCTATTTTCAAATGGTCCTATTTTACCTCAGTGAGATCATTTAATAACCTTAATATACAAAGTGTAATATCTGAATAATAAAACACACACGCACACTCACACACACACAATAAAACACACACACACACACACACACACACACACACACACACACACATATATATATATATATAACCAAATATGTCCAAAAGTCAATGTATGCATACATAAAATCAAACATAGAACCTAAAATACATAAAAGTGACTAACTCCCACTAAACCAAAGATTCCTCAAGCAATAAAACACCCATGTGTGCAACATGCTCATGAAAGACCTTGGGTAGAAGTGTCTTAGTAAGAGGATCTGCTATCATGGAGTTTGTCTCTAAGTGTTATATGGAAATCTGTCCACTCTGTACCCTTTCCTTAACAACTAGGAACTTGATATCAATGTGCTTTGACTTGGTCGAGCTCCTATTGTTGTTAGAATACAATACAGTTGATTTGTTGTCACAATATAACTTAAGTAGTCTTTCAATTCCTTCCACAATTTGTAGTCCTATGACAAAATTTCTCAGCCATATTCCATGATTTGATGCCTCATAGCACGCTACAAATTCTGCTGCCATAATGGATGAAACAGTAAGAGTTTGCTTGGCACTGTGCCAAGAAACCGCACCACCAGCTAACATGAAAATGTAACCTAAAGTGGATCTCAAACTATCTTGGCATCCTTCAAAATCTGAGTCATAATACCCAATGATCTCCAACTGGTCTGACCTCTTGTATGTGAGCATATAATCTTTTGTTCTCTTCAAATACCTCAACTCTTTTGGCTGCTTTCCAATGATCCATTCCTGGATTGCTTAAATATATGCCTAATACCCCAACTATCTATGCTATATCTGGATGCCTAAATACTTGGGCATATATCAAACTCCCTACAACTGACGCATAGGGAATCTTTTGCATTACCTAAATTTCCAAATTTCCTTTTGGGCATTGTTTGAGACTGAACTTGTCTCCCTTAGCAATTGGAGTATCCCCAGATTTACATTCCTGCATGCCAAACCTTTTAAGTACCTTTTCGATATAGCTCCTTTATGAATATCCTAGAATACCTCGAGATTGATCTTGGTGTATTTGAAAGTTTCTTGAAAGAAATCTCCTTGTTTCGTGCAACATGTCTATATTATTGGTGGCAAGCAATATGTCATCAACATATAAGACCAGTAAAATGTACTTGCTCCCATTGAATTTGTGAGCAAGATTCATCTTGAAACCAAATGAGAGAATTACTTGATGAAATTTATGGTACCATTGACGAGATGCCTGTTTTAGCCCGTAAATGGATTTCGTCAATTTGCAAACCATATTCTTTGGATCTCCCAACACAAAGTTGTCTAGTTGCATCATATAAATTTTCTCGTTAAAGTTGCCATTGAGAAATTCTATATTGACATCCATTTGATGAAGCTCCAAATCATAATATGCAACAAGAGCCATGACTGTCCTAAAAGAGTCTTTCGATGAGACTGGAGAGAAAGTCTCTATAAAGTCAATCCCTTCCTTTTGGGTATAGCCCTTTGCCACAAGACGAGCCTTATACCTCTCCACATTACCTTTGGAATCCCATTTGGTCTTACATATCCACTTACAACCAATGGGTTTCACACCTTCTAGTAATGGGACAAGTTCCCAAACCTTGTTGTATTGCATGGACTTATACTCCTCATTCATTGCTTCAATCCATTTATCTGAGTTGGAATCTTGCATGGATTGACGAAAGTTGATTGGGTCATCTTCTTTTATACCATTATTTTCCTTATTTTCTTAGAGAAATACCACATAATCATCTGGAATGACACTTCTCCTTTCTCTCGTGGATCTCTGCAAAGGTACTGGCTCATGAAGCATAAGTTCTTGAGGATTTTGAGTTTGTTCTTCATAAACAACCAAGTTATCTTGAGTGGGAGAATTTTAATATAATTGTTAAAAAAAAATTCTTAAACAAATTTAACTCAAATTTTAAGTACTATATTAAATAAAACAAATTTTAATAAAATGAAACATGTTTGTTCTTGTTTGAATTAATTACCAAAACAAATCAAATTTCAATATAATTGTTAAAAAAAATTCTTAAACAAATTTAACTCAAATTTTAAGTACTATATTAAATAAAAATAAAAAACTTAAATTTTTATAAAATAAATAAAATCTATAAACATTATATTTTAAATTTTAAGGTTATATGTGAGAGATAATTTTATATATTTTTTAATCACTAGTAATGATATAATAATAATGAAAAATTAATACTATATGATCATTATTAATTTATAAACATTTAATACATTTTTATTAGATATATTTTTATTAAATGAAAATAATTTTATCTTATTAATAAGTAATTATTTATAATATGTATATTTTATTATTTTAATAAATCTTTTGTGATAAATTAAAAAATAATCACAACTAATTATTTAAAAAATTAAAAATAATCATAAATAATATATAAATAGTAATTTTTTTTATTTGTATTATTAATTGCATTGTAAAAAAATGAAAATCATAAATTCAAACATAAAAGAATGTAAATTTAATATTTTTTTTTCAATAATATAAATATATAGATGTTTGAATTTTCTATTAAATATATAATTTTCAGTAATTATTCATGATATATATTTTGATGAACATTGTGATTTTTTAATGTTATCACTATTAGTTAAAAATTAATTACAATATATAAATAAATAATAAAAAATATTTATATTAAATGTTTCTCAGAAAAAAAAGTCATATTTGTTATAGTTTCCATACTTGTCACGTGTTGACACTCAATTAGTCTTTAGTTATTTTTGGGAGACTTGGCACTCAATTTTCACATAAACATGAACGCAATGGGGAATAGATTGGATCTGAATCTGACTCTGACTCAGACTCAGATTGAAGTATCTTCCAAGGACGCTCTTATTTTACTATGCAAGGACACGCTTTTACTCTTTTCATTAATCTTATCCTTTTTTATTTTATATTTAATAAATATAAATTCTTTTTATCTTTATTTCTATTAAGTATAAATATATTTATGCACAGTGATATATTTACAACCATTTTTTAAAAGGACCATGATACATGAATATTTAAACATATTATATTACTATTCCACATCTAAACTCCTCTCACATAAATAATAAAAAAATTTAAAGAAAAGAAAATTGGTAACTTAGTGTGTAAATAAAGGATGCAAGAGGAGTTTTTAGGATACCACCACCCACTTAGAACTTCATCATTATTCCATTTTTATTATTATATTATTATTTTGAAGTTGCAAAAGTATAATCAAATAGAATCGTGATGCGATGGGAAGGTTCCAGTAGTGGGCACAAAAATCAACATCCATACGTATATATATAGGAAATTGAACCACAAACCATGATTCAACAAACACCTCCTTGATGCCTCCCATTCAATCGCCCCTCCATCAGTATCTAAACACAAAACAAACACTTATCTTTCTTTCTCACTTCAACTCATCTTTTACTATGAAAACCAACAAAGCCTACCTTGTACTTATGGCAGTACAGTTGAGTTGTATTGGAATCAAGTATGGGGTCTCCAAAACTGATCCCTTTCAACAATCAACACTGTTGCTTTTCCTCATTCCTCTGTTTTCCCATGTTCTTGCGTCCAAAGCTGACATGGATAAACGAATTACCATCATAGCATTTCATGGCTCAGGGATAGCTGCATGTGAAACACTTCTATGGATTCTCATTGCTCACCTTTTCTGGTGCTCCATCATCAACTTCCTTCTTTTACTGCAAGCCATATTCTTCTTCTTCAACTTCCCCACTCAGCTGCGTGTTCGCTTCACCAACTACATCACTCAGCTGCTCCATGCTACACCTCCAAATGTTGTTCAGATGCCAAATATAGAACTGCAACCACATGAAGACCAGGTCTAGCATTCAAACGTAGCCTGGTTCATGAATATATAGGCTTGGAGTTGTGTTTCTGGCTCATACTGTATACTCTTATTTTTTTGTCTAGGAACATGTTTTGTTGCTGTAATGCTTTCTTTATATCTGGGGGAGTCCCATTTAGGTTCCTAACAATTAAGGGGTTTAAGTCAAAATCACCTCAGAGTGGCGATTTTCGTGAATCGCATGGGATCGTCGTTGTAGATCGCAACTCGTGTGGTAGCGACCTTTCTTGTGATGCAATGGCGTCTTTTGCGGGCTCAACATTCTTGGTAGCGGCAACTCTTGCAACTTCCTCACAGCGGCGCCTTCCGCAGTGGCACCCCTTGCGCAGCTGCAACTCGCAGCCGCGTCTCACGTAGTCGTGCCCCTCGCAGCGGCGCCTCTCTCCACGAACAGTGTTTTCCGGCGCCGTTCTCTCTCGTTTCCACTACTGCACCGTGGCCGCCGTCCCTGTTTCGCCCGCCGACACCACAGACAGCTTCGTCTGTGCCAGGCGAGTCCTACACCGTCGAAATCACGGCCATCGGAGAATCCACGCGCCGCCGTCACCTTCGCCGGAGCCGCCGCCACCTTCGTGTGGGGGTGACGCTTATCCAAAGGCCCCTAGTAGCAGCGCTTGGACACTCCTCTCTGTCGTGGTGCCTCCTTTCAGCAACAACTTTTCTTTTGTATAGCACATCTTGAAAATATTCTAATTTGTCGATTATTTTATCCGGTTTGGATGGATGACTCAAGACACCTAAAGTCCAATTTTTTTCTTTCAAAAAAACCCAATTACTTAATTCACCTAATTCCACTTCTTAAAATATATAATTTTTTCATATTTTTTTATGTTAAATTGAACTTCAATTATTAATTTTAAATAAAATATATTACTTTTGTGTATTCACTTATATTTCATAAAATTTGTAATTTTTCGATTTACGATATTTATTTCTGTTTTGACTACTTGGAGCCGAGTGATTTAGCTTTACTTTAACTTTCTGTAGCAGTTAGATTAGTACCGACATAAACATAGCCGTCTTGTTGGACTGAAATGTGGCTAAACTATCAGTACTGTTCATGAACCAAGTGTATATGTTCGTCCCATGTTGTCTAGGTGATCAAACACTCAATTTCATCATGTAACATGCAAGCAAAATAATAGTAATCTATATAAAGAAAGAAAGTTATTTATGCAAATAGCGTCATAACAAAAAGGAAAAAGCATGACATGAGACAAAAAGAGAAAGAATATTCTTGTGCCTTGTCTTCTTCCTGTTTCAGGTTTTCACATGTTGAGTTCGGGAACCATGTGTTTAATTATTCATCTTTTCTAAGTTTCTATTTCTACTCATTCTGATACAGATACTATATCACATATAGAATTACAAGTAATAATCATAGTTTTACCCAATTTCAGAATTTTTATTTCTTATTATCTTTTATAATTTATTTCTAGGTTTACCTTCTTTTAATACATTTAAAACTTTAAAAATTATGTATTTTTTATTCAGATTAACATATTGTACCATTAATTTACTCATCTTACCTTAAAAATATAAATAAATTTATTTTTATGAAGAAATAACAGTTTTCTATCCAATCTCAACAATTAAAAATAGAATCTTCTTTTTAAAAGAAATGAAAATGCATTTAAAATTATTCATGCTAATTTTGATACCTAATTTTTTTTCTTTTCATTATCTTCATTGTCACTCTTAAAACATTTATAAATACTTTTATTTTTTTATTAATTAATTAGTTTTTAAATTAATTTATTTTTCTTTAAATAATTAGTGATATATTTATAATTTGAAAAAAATCTTAAACTACTGTGAGTTATTTGTGTATGTAGAAAGTTTTTTAAATTTAAGAAAAATATTTAAATTAAAAAAATATTTATATAATTAGTTTAAGTAAAAAATATCGATTAATAGTCACAATATCACTTCCTATATGTAACTACAAAATATTTAATAAATATTTATTGTTTTTACTATTAGATTTGTGAAAAATAATTAAAATTTTATATTTACTTAAATTAATTAAAGTCTTGTATTTACTTCATGTGTTAAATATTTTGATCTACACTAAAAATCTAACAACTATATATTTATTGAAAGATAATTTTATATAATATTTACAAATTTTAATATAAAAATTTATTTTTAAATAAGTTATTATAAATTTTATATCAAAATGAATTCTATTTTATTGTTATAAATATTTACAAAATAAAATTTTAAATATGTTTCTAGTTTATTTTAACTTTTTATATTGACTAAGCTAAACCTAAAAAAAACTTTCTATAATTATTTCTCTATGGACACTGTGACATTAATCTCATTTTCCTTTGCTTGATTGTCCTACGTTATAATTTATTGTAAAACCTATGTAATGATGATGGACTCCACTTATTCCATATTTGATTGTTGGACGAGGGAATAGAGAAAAATAAATTAAAAAATGAGAGATTTTAAACTTTATATATAAATTAAATATTTTAAACTTTATTTTATTTATCATTTATTTTTATTTATTTATTTATGGATAAGAAATAATTATAAAAAATTCATTGAATATAAATTAATTTAAAATAAAAAATAATTAGTTATTATAGATATGAAATAGTTTGTGCACCAAACCTTAATCAGAGATGGGACTAAAGTAGAGGTATCTTTTAAGATCAAGTGCCTTTTCAAATAGATGCTGTGAGTTTTGAAATATGTCAAAGTCTCTTATTCTATTTTACAACGGAATATTTAAAAAAAATACTTTTTTCTTTATAAGCTTTTTTATTGAAATATATTTGTATATTCTATTTTACAATGAAATATTGTTTTAAAAAGAAAGGTATATATAAAATATTAATTGTGTCATGGCATAATAAAATTTAAAAAATATAAAATCAAACTTCGTATTATAACTACAGTGAAAATGTTTTGAAGCACAAAACCTATATTACCATATTAATGAGTTTTATTTAAGTAATACTAATAATATATTCAAATAATAAATTTTTCTTAAAGTTAATATTAATATGTGGCAATGTTTAACCATCACAAATTGCAAACGCAATAGTTACATCCCTAAATGTTATATCTTCTAATTAGTTTTGTTCTTATGCATTTTTTTTATAAATATTATTATTATTAAATATTTATCATAATATGAAAATTCAAATATTATAAATGCTAATATGTGCGGAATATGAAGTGGTACTAAAACTCTGTTCAAAATATATAGATTTACATCATGCCACAGGTTGCCTATGAGCATAAACTGCACTAAAAAATCTTTGGTGGTTTCCTTAAAAGGTTCTCTGTCTCCTTAAAAGGTTTCCTTAAAGCTGTAAATAAATAAATACGTGTGACAAATAACTAAATGCGTTATTAAATAAAAATAGTTTAAGATTTTGTTACACAAATTAATAAAAATGAATAATTTTTATTATTTGTAATAAATTTTTAATTTTTTAATAATATTTTTATTATTATTATTTTTTAATAAAAAATATTCAATTTATACTCTCTTCACTTAAAAATAATGTTTCAATTCTCAAGAATATAGTATATGTACTTCTTTTTCTCATTTTTATGAAAATAAATTTCTTTCTATAATTTTTAATTTTAAAATTTTCACCATAAGAAATTTTGATTTAAAAAATTTGAAGGATATTTTTGTTTCTATCAAAAAATTTGATATCGTTCTTAATTTCACTCTATATATTGAATCATTTTTCAACTTCAAAAGAATCTTTAACTACTCTATTAATATCATCTTCTGTATTATCAAAGAGTCTTCAACTCTTTCTATGATATAATTGCTAAGTTTTATCTTCATTTTTTTTTGTGTAAGTAAACTTCTTTTTCTATTTCCTTTACAATTTCACTCTAACGTATTTTTTTTTTAAAAATTAAATAAATATATTTTATTGATTAAAAAAAAATAGATGAAAAAGTAGAAACAATAAATTATTTATTAAGTAATTTATTGTCATAAGCAACATGCCTCTTAGAGTTGAAAGGAATAATTTAATTATTATTAATATTTTTGAAAATAAAAATATAATTGGTAAAAAATAATTAATGTATTTTTAAACTCTACAAATGATAAATAAAAAAAACAGAAAAAGTAAATGACAATGAATACAAAGTGATTATTACAATTATAAATAAAAAGAGTTATACATATTTTTAGTCCCTGAACTATTTGTAAAAATTGTGTTTGATTTTTGAATAAATTTTGAATAAATTCTTATATTTTATAAACAAATATAAATGATTCACGATAATAAATAAAAATATATTTAAAAAAAATTAAAAAATAAAACAAAAAAGAGTGAAAGGATTTAAAAGATAAATGATAGTAAAATAAAAAATTATAATAAAAAATAAAAAATAAAAAAATTTAAAATATCATCAAAATTTATTTATAAATATTTATAAAACATAAAAATAAAATAAATTTAAAATTTATATAAAAGATAAAAGACAATTTTAATAAATAATTAAAAAACTAAAAACATATATTTAAACTTTAAAATCTTTAAATTCATTACATATTTATAATTATATAAGGAGATGCATTTATAATAAGGAGATGCATACTTTTGTAATCTGTATTCTTTCTTTAGAAAATCGTTTTCATGAATTCTCTTCAGAGCTTAGGTGCGCCTTTTTATGTCATACGTGAATTGATTAAGAAATGTGAGATAATATTTTATTTTGCAAAAGAAACTTTTTGCATGCATGCAATTAATGCTATGCAACAAAACTTATTGGGCGTGGTGATTGACCAACACTAACAAAGTGTTAATCTTTTTAAAAAACATTTAGAGACGCAGTATGTGTAGTTTTTTAAAGTTATTGACGTGTGTCTGGACACTTGCTTTTCCAACTATTTTATAAATTAAATGGTTGAATAAAAATTACTCTGTCAACATTAAGACTAACCAATTATATCTGTCAAACACTCCTGTTGTGATTGCTTCTCATTAATATTATTCAAACACTAACCAATTATATTAAACCCAAATGAATAAAGAAAATGTGCATCATTCTCTCCCTCCCTCTTTCTCCTTTTCTCTCTCTCTCTCTCTCTCTATATATATATATATATATATTATATTCTGTACTCTGATGGAAAGCGACACTGTATGGCAGTGTAGAGCCACCAGCATGGTATTTAGCAAGCAGTAGAATGTATACTTCGAAAAATACAATGCTAAACAGTAGAATGTGTGTATATATAAACTCTAAACCTTAAACATCGGTTACATCAAAGCAGAAGCTTCGTTATCGACGACATGTTTGGCCTCGACATTCTAACTGTATTGGCCGTAAAGCCTCCTCCCTATATAACTCTAATGACACAAACAGTGCCTTAATTAACACAGATACACAATGGTGATAACTTGGATCACCATGTGCGATGTCTTTGAAAAAAAACAAATTAAGGATTTTTATAAACAATTTTTTATTGATATTAATAAAATCAAGTGAGGTTAATTAATGGACTTTCTTAATTGGCATGAAATTAATTATTTATATATGCAGAAATTACATTGTATAGAGGTGAAACCCTATATATGTTAATGGCATGTGGTAAGCTTAGTCATATCAAAACTGTATTAGTTAGCATGGTTTAAAAATATTAAATTAAGATATTTAATTGAAATACAAGATAAATTATCCAATAAAAAAACTGATAAAAAGAATTGTGGATAATTATATAAAATAATATAGTTGTTTATACATTATATTTTCTCTTGAGCAACAGCTAAGATTTATGTCCCTAATGCATAAAAAGATTAAATTCGTTTGTTGTGTAATCCATAAGCATGATACATCATTGGATATGGTGATTGCATCTGAACAGGATATTGTGTATGATGATTTGTGGAGTTTAAATGATTGGGGTTCATGATTGCTGGAATTACTTGAATCCCATTGAAGAATGTTTGATGACTCATATCAACAGGATTGAACTGCATCACTTGTTGTTGTGCTGCTTGTATGCCATCAAATTGTGACATTGGAACACTTATATTAAAGGATGAATTTTGTGTTTCACGAGGAATAGTTTGAGGGAGAACCATGTCATGAATGCTTTGTCTTTTCTTTTTCTCATCTAAATTACTTTGTCGGATAAAGTATTTTTGGGCATGACTCGCCACTTGGATTGAAGTTTTTGTTTGGATATACGTTGAAATGTTTTTCCAATTTCCTCTTCCGAATATATTAAGTCCTTCCAGAAATCGCCTACAGTGAAAAAAGAAATGCGTCATTAAAAGATTAAATATTTCATAAACTAATCTCAAATTTAATATAATGCGATTTCAAAAATATATTATTCACACTCAAAGCACCTGTGCTCTTCTTCGGTCCAAGTCTCCTCTTTGGTTTCTTGTGCAGAATATTGGATGAAGCGCCGCCGTTGGCCAACTCCGGTGCAACGGACTGAACCTGGATGCGGTGGGGTTGGGGTGTTTGAGACGGCGGCGACATTGGAGGAGCGTGGGCGGCGACTTGAAGAGGGCGGCTGAAGGGAGTGGTTGTTTCCGGCATCGTGGGAGGAACATTGAGCGGCAGCTGAATGCAGTTGTCCGACGGCACAGGCTGAGTTTCGAACATAACCCCGGCTTCCAAAGCCAAAGCATTGAGCTCCTTCCACCATTCCTCACTAATTTTCTCCATTCTTCTTTCTTCTTCTTCTTTCTTCTTCTTTCTTCTTCTTTCAACCCTTTCCTTCTCACTTCTTCAGATTTCACTTTTCACAACTCAATTTATAAGTGATTTATAGATAAGATAACAGAAAACTAACTAAAGATGAAGTTATCAAATAGATAACTGATTAATAATATATATCTTTTGAGAATTGTTTTTTTCATTAAGATTATGTGTACTTCTTTATAGTTGGTAATGGAAATTATAAATCACACAAGATAATAAATTATATAACTATAAAATACTAATAATATTAAATTTAAAAAATTGTATTTTACATTAAGATATTACGTGTGTTTTTTAAAAATTGATAATGAAAATTATAAAAGATATAATTTAAAACTAGATAATAAATTAGATATTGATAAAACATTAATAATATTATGTTTAAAAGACTATTTTTTCATTAAAATTATGTTCTATTCTTTGAAAAATTGATGATGAAAATTATAAGTGATATAATTTAAATTACATATGAATTAGAAAACTAACTAAAGATGAAGTTATCATAAGAATAGATAACTATAACAGATTAATAATATATATCTTTTAAGAATTGTTTTTTTCATTAAGATTATGTGTCCTTCTTTCATAATAGGTAATGGAGATTATAAATTACACAACATAAAAAATTATATAACTATAAAATATTAATAATGTAAAGTTTAAAAAATTGTATTTCACGTTAATATATTGTGTGTAAAGTTGATAATGAAAATTACAAATAATATAATTTAAACTAGATAATAAAATAGATATTAATAAAACATTAATAATGTTATGTTCATTAAAATTATGTCCTATTCTTTAAAAAATTGATTATGAAAATTACTAATGATATAATATGAATTAGATATAATTTATACTAAATACAAGGTAATTCACTAATAAATCATTACAAAATTATAATAATATTACATGAAAAGATACTCTTTTTATCAAAAATTATGTGTACTTGTTTGAAAATTGATAATGAGAAGTATAAAATATATAATTTATAAGTGATTTATGGATAAGATAACAAAAAAACTTAAGATGAAGTTATCATAAGATAAAATAGATAACCATAACAGATTGATAATATATATCTTTCAAAAACTGTTTTTTCATTAAGATTATGTATACTTCTTTGATAGTTGGTAATGGAAATTACAAATCACACAACATAATAAATTATATAACTATAAAATATTAATAATGTTAAGTTTAAAAGATTGTATTTCATATTAAGATATTATGTGTGTTTTTTAAAAGTTGATAATGAAAATTATAAACGATATAATTTAAAACTAGATAATAAATTAGATATTGATAAAATATTAATAATATTATGTTTAAAAGATTATTTTTTTCATTAAAATTAAGCCCTATTCTTTAAAAAATTGATGATGGAAATTATAAGTGATATAATTTAAATTACATATAAATTAGATAATTATAAGATATTAATAATATTATGTCATTAAAAATAGATGCAATTTCTTATAAGACTGATAACAGATTGTAAGAGATATATTTTATACTAAATAAATAGAAGATGATTCATTAATAAATCATTACAAGATTATAATAATATTACATTTGAAAGGCTACTTTTTTTTTATCAAAACTATGTGTACTTGTTTGAAAATTAATAATGAGAAGTTAAATTAAATAATGATAAGATATTAATAATATTAAGTTAAAAAGACTATTTTTCGCGATAAAATCATTTATGTTTTATGTATAATTACTTTTTTACAATTAAAAGATTATATAAAAATTTGAAATTATAATTTATATTTTTAAATATGTATGTCCCAATAATTATGAATATAAATATTTACAATGTAATATGTTAAATAAAAATTGTGATAAATATTAGTAATAATTGATTAAATGTTAGTTTTTAGTCTTTATGTTTTTACTTTTTTTTGTTTTAGTATATTAAGTTGTAAAGATCTTAGTTTCGTGTTTAAAAATATTTATATTAATTATGTTTAACTAAAACTTAACCGAGTTATTGACTGATGTATATGTTATCAAAGTTTTAAAAATTCTATTTTGTATTTTCAAATCTTTGATTTAATACTTTATGTTTTAAACGTCTTGGCATTTATTTTGTATAAATAAGATTAATTAAACTAAATTAATAAAATGTCATTTCAAAAGTTTAAATCAAAATATTAACATGAAAAACATCTTTCCTCTTGTATGCTAAGTCTTTTTTTTGTTTAATGTAAATAATGAATAAAGTCATTTTGTTGTTTATTGTGTGGATCCAACTTTTTATTTATTTATTATATTTAAAAGATTTTTTTATTCATTAAGATTCCATGTAATAAAGAAAAGACATTTAAACTTGGAGTAAGTGTTTGAATAAAGAAAAATAAAGCTAATTTTATTTATTACTTCTTAAGTGAGAAAATTTTCATTAATCATAAAAAATAAGATCACTCAAACAAAAAGAACTAGATTAAACAACATTTATATGATGATGATAATGTGATGTTGATAATTTACATGTTAAATTAATTATATATTTATAAATATATGATAAATGTATAAAAGACATATTTGATATAGTATTAAATATAGAATTAATTAATTAGAGAAAGAAAATATCATATGCTTTACTAATAATTTAATCAGATAGTTAGTAAGAAGTTTAAAAAAATCATATATTCTTACTTAATTATTTTGACATAAAAAATTAAGATTAATTTTTACTATTAATAATTTTTATGAATCAACTTAATTACTTTGACATAAGAGATTAATTTTTACTTAATCTTTCACGAGAGATTCTTAATATTAATATTTTGAAATATATATGAAATAATGAAAATTTATATCGCTTTATTGAAATATATTTAATAATTCTTATATATTAATTGAAAGTGATTATGTTGTTATATATTATATAAACATTGTGTAAATATATGTAATGTATATATTGTATGATTTTCTTTTAAATTAATTCAGACAAGTGTTATTACTATTTTGGTACGGAACAGATAAAATAACAGGTGCTTGGATCCCAAAATCACTATAAAATTGTGATTTATTTATTATTATATTTAATATTGTATATATTCTTTTAGGGAATATTATAAAGTTTATATATATATATATATATATATATATTAAAAAGATTTAAATAACTTATTTTTGGAACGGAAAGAATTAGCAAAAAATTATAATTACTTTGAAAAATAAAAAAGAATATAAAACACATAAAAATTATAATTACTTTGAAATTATAGTTAAATTTTTAAATAAACACTTTTCTAAAACTAAAATTATTAATATTAGTTTATTAAAATTCTATTGGGGGTGGATTGAAAATGAGCACATTAATACATATTTAAAAATTGGAAAGATTTGATTGAATATTTTAATAATAATAAGATTAGATCCATGGCCTTGGATATGCTTCCATTTCTAATCCTTTTGGATATAGAACTAACCACGTTTCACCTAATAATAATATATAATTATATCAATTTTAAAAATAAATACAGGTTTCATCTAATAAATTGTTTATTAAAAAGTTTATTGTTTAATAATATTATTAAATTTATCACTTAAATGTTTTATTTTGAAATCTTATATATATGTACTAGTGTTACTACGTTTTATAAATATTAAACAATAAATACTAAATATATGTATAAAAATACACTTTAAGATTTTACTCACACTAAATTTATGTGAATAAACAAAATTAGTTTTACTTCAACTCCATTACTCTCTCTGTGTATATGTATAAAAGTATATGTTAGTATAAATATTATTTTTTTATAATATATATAGATAAACAATATATAATAAAAATAAGATATAATGGAAATACATTAAGTAAAGATAAATATATTAAGTAGATTTATATATTATGGTGTTATTATGTTTTACTAATACTAAATATATGTGAATATAGATTTTTAAATTTTACTTCCACCAAATTTATGTGGGAATAAAAATATTGTTGTAGATTTTTATATAAATTAATACTGACAAAGTTATGTTAGTTTTTAGTTGTTTATGATTTTTTTTATGTTTTAGTACATTAAGTTGCAAAAATCTTAATCAAGTAGTCTAAGTTTTTAAAAATGTTTTATACTGATTATGTTGTTTAACTAAAATATTAAATAGCGCTTAACTGAATTATTGACTGATGTATATGTTATCAAAGTTTTAAAAGTCTTATTTTGTACTTTATGTTTTTAGAGATTCGTTTTGATACTTAATGTTTTAAAGATAATACTCTTCTTATTTTTTTTGGATGCTCATTTTGTATAAATAAGATTAGTTTGTTTGTGTAAACTAAATTAATATAATGTGATTGCAAAAAAGTATGTTTGATAATAGAAAACTAGTATTTTGAAATTAGTTTGTTTGTATAAATGTTTTTACATGTTGAATAATATTATATATAAAGTTTTGAAATGAAATTTTGATGAGTTATATTGATGAAATTTGTTATTTGAGATGATATTGGCATTCAAGCAATGACATGGTCACTCAACCACTAGTGAAATGGTGAACCACTAGTGAAATGGTGTATCTTAAGCTTTTGGGACTTGCTATATGTAATACAAAATGTTTCATGTTCATCCTTTGAAAAGTTGTTCAAATGTTGTAAAGATGCTAGAACATAAAGTGAGTGTTTAAGTAAAGGAAAGACAAAACTGATTCACTACATTAGTGTTATTTTGCTTAAGTGGCATGAGACCGTTTAAGTGAAAAAGTTTGTATTAATTATGAAAAATAAAGTCGTTCTAATTAGAGGAACAAACAACATTTATCTTGTGGTGATAATGCTGTTGATGATTTACATGTTAGATTAATTATATATGTTAATATGATTAAAGAAAAAAGATATCATATGTTTTATTAATTATTTAATCAGATAAATAAGACATTTGGTAAGAAAGATTAATTTTTACTAGTGCATAATAAAGTATAGTCTTTATTGAGATATTTTTAATATAATATTTTAAAATATATTAAATATGAAAAATTAAATTGTTTAAATCCTAAACCTTAAAAATATATACTTAATTAATTAATGATGTATATTAGTTGAAAGTGATTCTATTATGTAAAATTTTATTTTAAAAATAATATATCTATTAATTTATTAAAAGTGATATTTGTTTAACTTGTGTTGATTAATAAAATAATATGCATGATGATGTTAACTAACTTATTTATAAGCTGAGTTTGTAATTTTATTTAATATTATTAGTACCGAGTTTAAATTTGAATATATTTTAAAAATAAGACTTCTAAAAAGTTAAACTAAATTTTGAAATAATTTATAAGAATAATTAAGCTAAACCTAACTCAGATTTCATAGAAAATAGAAAAAAAAGCCTCGCATTTTAATATAATTCTTCAAAGTGATTTTTCTCGTAATATTATGTTATTATTCGATTATTATTGTTCCAAAATCTCAAAATTCACAACAGAAATGTGATGATCATGAAAAGAAATTAAATAAAAACTCATTCAAAGAACTTGATAAAAAAAATTGATTTTAGTCGATTTTCTTTCATATAATTTAAAGCTCTTAAATTTTAATTTTTTCCATCTGAATTAATAATATTAAGGGTTAATGATCAATCTCCAGTACAAAAAGAAATTAAAATAGAAGTTAAAAAATTAGAAAAAAATTATTGAGAAAAGATGAGTTATTTGTACCATATGATCTGTTATGTGATATGAAGAAGGAAAATTTGATATATTTTTTTAATTTTAAATATATTTGAAACAAAGAAAAATATTTTTTCAGAAAAATAAATAAATGACAAATATAAAACTAGTAAGACTGTCTCAGCCATGATAAAAAAAACTACTTTAAATTTAATATGTTAAGTAATATATTTTACTATATTATATATATTTAATTTGTCGGTTTAATTATACAATTTATAAATATAAATATACATCCATTAATATTTTTATTGTAAATCAATTTAAATGAGATATGTATTATATGAGATTATATGAGATAAGACTTCCCGACACTTCTCTAGTCAATTTAAAACTGTGCTCTAACAACTGCCCTTTAAGAATTGAGACAAACATGTGAAAATTTCCAACAGTAATTTGTGTTCATTGGGATTGAATGGATTCTGTTAAAGTTAACAAAACAAATCATAAATATCAAAATGGCTGCAACAATAAACATATTGTAGACCATGATGTAATGGGAATACTACTCCTTCCACACAGCCCTGCTAAATTAAGACTAAATGCTCCCGTTTCTTCATACTTTACTCAACAAAGTTCATCTGATTTCTTATTTATTTTGATACCATGTGTCTGCACCAAGTCATTTTGCCAATGTATGAACTTGTATAAGAACTAACATTTCTACTTTAAACTTTTCTGTGGTGTGAACACGATAAGACAAATTTCCTTTCCTTTTTCATCCCTCATTCAGCTAATACAACAGAATTTGTCCTCCATAATTCAGCCCTTAGACATTTACAAAAGACTTTATTAATTAGTGATCTAACACATCTAAAGCTGCCATAGAAGCAAACAAGACCAAATCACAAAGGAAGAAACTTGGACAAAACAGAAAAAGAGAATAAAAATGTAGTGAAAGGCATAATTATGTTAGCAGAAATGGCAAGTGTCCTCCATGTCCTTACATAAAGAATATTTTGCATTGTCTGCAATCCCCCAATTTGTTACTAACTGTTATCTTGTAGAGAGCAACAGGAAAGACCTGCTCCACAGTGAAGATAGTGTAATGGTGAATATTTGATGTCAAAGCCTCGAAAGAACAGGAACTGTTCAAGAGCTTTATATAGGTAACAAACTAGTTACATTGTTCACAAACTCTTAAACATTTGTCTCTAATATACAGAAAAGGAATTATAAAAATAGTTCAATCCATTTGTTTGATGAGTCACGTTGTTAGGTGAATTTAACGATATCATTTCTCGTATTGGTCTAATTCCACTAAAGTGTGTATGATGAGTCATGTTGATTCGATTGAGTTCCATCATTTCTTATATTGTGTTCCATTAAATTGTATTTGATGAACCCAGTTGAAAAATTTCAACAACATTGTTGTATTGGTTGAATTTTATTAGATTGTGTTTGTTGAGTCATATAGTTGATTGCATCATTTCTTAAATTGGTTGTATTTCATTTGGTAGTATTGGATGAGTCATGTTGTTTGGAGGATTCAATTACATCTTGGTTGCATTTCATAAAATGGTAGAACCACGAGATTTAGATTAAAATTAGAATTTTACAGCTCAATGTTATAAGGATTTGCGTTTTGTAAAACCATACAAAATACAATTCTGCGGAATTTTGATATGCAAAATCTAACTTTTAATCCACATCTCGTAACTCCACCATTTTAAGAAGAATTCTCCCAAAACATGACTTATCAAGAAATTCTACCAATACAAGAAATGATATAGTTGAATCTTCTTAACTATGTAATTCATCAAACACAATTTAATGAAATGCAACAAATACAAGAAATGATACAACTAAATTTGTCAACATGGTTCATCCAAGACAATTAAATGGAATGCAACCAATATAAGAAAGAATGGAGTTGAATTTTATCTGCAACACTGTCATACACAATTTAAATAAAATGCAACCAATACTATAAACTATGCCGTTTGATGCACATACATGACTCATCAAACAAGTGAATTTGATTATTTTATAATGTCTTTTCTATATATTAGAAACATAAATGTTCACAACTTTGTCGGCAGAATAACTAGTTTTCTTTTTACCTATATAAAGCTATGAAACAATATCTTTGTACTTAATTTTTCTATTAATAAAGACATTTTATTTTTTAGTTTATCATCTTTTTCTACAGGTAAGCTTATATTTACTTTTACCCTTTCGCTACTAGTTTTAAAAACAAATTCAAGCACAATAGTTAATATGGTCTTGATATGATCACACTTACTCTTTTAAAACAGTTACTTCTAGTTTAAGATGTTCGTAATTTGAATACATTTCGAACATTTTGAAATATATTTATCATTCTCACTGATTTTGGACGAAATTCAATTCAGAATGGACTAGTTGCACTACAGAGATGCTTTAAGTAGAGAATATAGATAAAACATATAAAATAGGACAATATTTTCGAAAGAATCCCTATAGTAGAAAAAAGAGGGTTCTCCTGAGAGGATTCTTGATGATGTTGATGGACTTACAACTATTATTAGTAGCTTTGCGTGATGACTAAATTTTATTTAGTTAAGACATGCGTACAATAAACCAAGTGCAAAAGCCACTACTAAAACTTCATTGTCCCCCACATGCTTGATATTTATCCTTGAACATCCAAAGTTTAGTCCTAAGATATTCAAATGTATTTTTCGTTAGATCCTTGATTATTGCACATGCCAACTGGAAAAACAGATTTCAAAGAGTAGATGGAAGCCAAACAAGTAATGTTTGGTCTCGAACCTCTCATGCTTCATACTCAGGATTAGCACAGTCACATGTGTGACCCTCTTCAGTAAGCTAACGCAAAGGAACCACCAGATTGACAACAAATCGCTTTAAGTTTTCATTACTAGTTCAACATATTGTCTTCAATTGATCCTTTAAACATTTTCACATATATTCAAACAAAAACTACAACTCAAATAGCAAGTCATGCACAGAAATATTTTATCAGTTAAAGTAAAGACCAAAAGAAAAGCATTCATGACATGGTTCTCCAGAATACAACTCCTCATGATATGCAAAATTCAATGTGTAATATAAATCTTCCAATTTCACAATTTTATGGATGCAACTAGTGCAAGAAGTGATGCAGTTATAGGATGATCTATGTTGTTGATAGAATTCATGTACACAATTTGATATATTGATTGCATCCCATTACATTGAGTATGATGATTTATGGTGTTCATATCATTCAGCTTCATTTCTGGTAGTGCTTGTATTCCGTTTGATGGGTCATACTAATAGGATTGAACTACATCACTTATTGCATTGGTTGCATCCCATTAAATTGTGAAATTGGAAGATTTATATTAAAGGATGGATTTTGCATATCATAAGTAGTTGTATTATGTAGAATGCTTGTTTTTTTTTCTTTTGATCTTGTGATTTACTTTTATAGATAAAATATTTTTGTGCATAACTAGCCACTTAAGTTGCACTTTCTGTTTGAATGTATCTGAAAATGTTTGAATGATCCATTGGATACAATATGTTGAACTAGTGATCAAATCACATAAGCTAGTTTGAATGTTGGACATATTGTCTCCCAATAATGGAGATAGTTTGAATAATCGAGTTTCTTAGCAATGGAGTTGAAGCCATGGACAAGCTTTAAGATGTCACGAAGAGAACCCTAGAATTTGAGAAGAGACGTCAAAAAATTGGCTATCGTAATTGATAAATAGAGAATCTCGTATTGATAAATAGAGAATCTCGTAACCAACTGAATGTATTCAATTCGTTAACTTGTGAAATAAGATAGGTACAATAGTATTTATTGCTAAGCTCCAACAGAGAAGATAGTTGTTATCAGTGACTAACAACTTTATTTAACTTATACAAGAGATAGTTGTTGGCACTAACTAACAATTCTAACTATTTACTTGTACAATCAAGTACCTACACTAATATCTTGGGTTGCATGAAATATAAATATTGTGTTTTTGAAGATATTTTAGAGATGACACTAGTTTATTTATTGTTATCATCACCATAAAATAGCTGTATTGCAACTTTGTTCCACTATATTTTCTTAGCTAAATTGTTTGTAAAGGTGTTGTTGCTCCTCATATTTTATGTTTCAGTAGACAATCGAGGTGACCAAAAACTTTTTTTTTTGTTGATAATTATTTATTATCATCACTTTTTCTCATATTGAATAAAATATCAAGCATTTGTTATTGTTCAATTCATGTTGTAACTAATGAATATTGAGTAAAATTCAATTCAACGATGCCTAGTTCGATTCTAAGAAATGCCTACTATGGGAAAAACCATATTTTGTAGGCCAATATTTACCAAGGAATCCCAAAAGTGAAATAATAGATTTCTAGATAACAAGATCATATTGGTTTGTCAATCATAATGTTGTTGACAGACTATAAAAGGTACAATTAATAATAGTAGGTGAAAAAGGGTAACTCAATGTGGCTGCAAAAGGATTTACTCAAAGATTTGGTTTTTATTTTTTCTAGACATTCTCTCCTAGTGTTAAGCATGCCATGATTCACATTATTCTCATTCTTGCTCTTACTCACAATTGATCTATATTTCAACTTTATGTAAATAATGCTTTTCTAAATAACTTTCTTCATGAAGTTTATATATCTCAACCTCAAGGGTTTGAAGTTAATGATAAATCCGGCCTTCCAGTTGAACAAAGTATATGGTTTGAAATGCTAAAGTCTACTCTTTTCAGTTTAGCTTTAATGACAACAAATGTTATCCTTAATTGTTTATCACGTCTTTGCTATCATCTACTTAGTGATGTATTTTGATGATACTATCATCATTGGCAATTCACATTCTCTCATACACCAAATCATTACTCACGAACTTCAGTTTTTATCTTCTACTCTATTTTCTTTTCTTAGACAGAAACTCAACGCATTACACTTTTTTTTGTTAGACAGTTAATCAGTGTAAATGTTTTGTAAGACGGTTACAATTAACTTGCAACTAAGCTCAGTATATATTGCTTTCTGTAAACATAGTCTCTGTGCCTTGTTGTATCTTTACACCTTTTATATAATAAATCAATGTGTCAGGATTTTCTATCAGTTTCATTCACTATTAGATGTGTTGATTATAAAATGCACTATGCTTAACTTAAAAGTATCAATAATTATTTTTCCATAATGAGCTAACAACATTAATTTGTTTTGATGTTTGATGCAGCTATATGATAAGAAAGATTTCTCCTCTGGTGCCTATCTTTAATCAAACAATTGATGCCTCTGGACCCCTATATTTGAAGCACTAAATTAACTTTTTTTACTTTTTTTGCAGCACTCTCAAAAGGGGACTATTTCCATTGAACTCACTAAAGTCTAAGAGGGACGAATTGCAATGGAAGACGAGATGGTTTCACAGCTTCTTCTATTTCAAATCAGCTAGCACATCAATGAAAGATACGTAAAACATGTTAAAGATGCAAAGATATTAAATAGTCTACAAAGTCTTTCTTTCAACAAAATCTACAAACAAATGCAAAGATATCCACAAAGAAAACCTGGTCTTTCTTTCGACAAAGTCTACAAAGAACAGAGTATATACAAAAATATTAACATTAAAAGTACCTGCGCTCTTCTTTGCTCCGTCTCTTCCCTCTTGGTTTATTGTGCAGAATGGATGAAGCCACTCTTTGGGTCACCGAGGGGCTGTGTTGGGTTGTTTCAAACGGCGGCAACATTGGAAAAGTCTCGGCGACCACTTGAAGAGGGAGGTTGTTTCCGGCAATCTCAGAGGAACTTTCTGCGGCAGCTCATTCAAGTTCTCGGACCGCACAGGCGCAGAATTCTTCTTTCTTCTTCTTTGAACACTTTCTTGATTTGCCTTCTTTTCACTGTGATTTGTTCAAATTTCTTTCATTTTTCACTTTTAAACCTGCTCTTTATTCTACTGAACTCACTTTGTGTCTCTCTATTCTAACAGAAATAAAAATAAGTAAAATAATAATAATAATAATAATAATAATAATAATGGTAATAGCTAAATAAATAATGGATGATTTCTAATATATTCTATTAGAAAATACACAAAAGTACATTAACCTGCCATTTACTTTATAAATAAAGTTATTATAATAAATATAAAACACATCGTAAATTTAATTTATCTATCAAGATAATGATAAGATATCAATAATATTATATATAAAAGATTTTTTTCCTCTAAAATTATGTGTAATTCTTTAAATTTTGATAATCAAAGTTATAAAAGATATCATTTAAACTAGATTAAATAATAATTAGATATTAATAATATCAGGTGAATAGGCTCTTTTTAATCCATTTATTGTTTTTGTTAAGAGACTTTTAAAACTTAAAGTACAAACACTAAAATATAAAACATTATGAAGCAACATTTAACCTATTTTGTCTGTATAGTTAAATTTTATTAAAATTATGTTTGTGTAAAATTATTATTATGATTTAAAATTATTTTTATTATTATTATTTAATTTTTTATCAAAAATTTAACTATCATTATAATTTAGTTTGCAATATTTTACTTATTTTTATGATTTAAATTTATATCAAGATTTAATTATTATTATTATTATTATTATTATTATCATTATTATTATTATTATTATTATTATTATGACTTAGTTTTAAATATTTTAATTATATATGTGTGTGTATAAGAGTGAAATTTATGTTATTATTATGTGTAACTTAATTCCTTAAGTAAAATAACTATGATAAGATAGTGACAAAATAAAAAAAAAACATTACAATAGAATAGTTATTATATTTTATCCACTAAACATTTTAATTTTTTCTGAAAGAAAATAATTATCAAACCTTTTGAATTTAACATGTTTAATGTCTGTTTAACTTTTGAAAAAAAAATCAAATTTCTTAAGTTTAATCATTTAAATAATATAGTATGTATTATGTTAAATTTTTTTCTTAAAATAATACATTTATTAATCTATTAATTTATTAAAAGTGATATTTATTTAACTTATATATATTTTTTATTAAAATAATATACCTGATTGTGTTAATTAACTTATTTATATGCGAGTTTGCAATTTTATTCAATAATTAATAATATTATTATATAATAAAATTTTGAATAAGTTTTTTAAGAACTTCTAAAACGTTAAACAAGATTTAAAATAATTTATAAAATAATTAAATCAAACCTAACTCGTTTTTTATTTATAAAAGAGAAAAAAAAGTATTTATCTTTTACGGAAACTCACATTAAGATAAAAGTATTTAAATTTTTTATGTGTATTTAATTGTATGTTGAATTTATTATTATTATTATTATTTGAAAGTAATAGGTATAAAACAAAGATATAGGTAATAAAAATGTTAAATTAGTTAGAATAGGATAGTTTAACTAAGGAGTTAAGAGGTGAAAATAACAATATAGAAGACTGTTATAAAAAAAATCAATTATTCGTTTTTTCCTCAGTCGAAAAACAAAAACTAAAGTAGACCTAAAAAAGAACATAGAAATAACCTTAATTTAGAGTTGAGATCCTTAGTCTAAAAGTGATATGTAAGATATGAAAACTCGTAAATATTATATAGTTAAAAAAGATCAATTACCAACTATTGAAATAGGCATCCTTCATTTATAATAAAAGTAAAATATTTACTATATGTTACATGATACATTGCAGATAATACCTCCTGTTATACCAGAGATATGGTATACACACATATGAACTTCATTTTACTGATTGCAAAAGGAGAAAAACAAATATAAGGTTAGCTGTAGAATTTGTGGGAATAAGGATAAAGATGATCATAGTTGAATCAACTTTCATTAGGATTGAAGGGATTCTGTTAAAGTTCAGCAAAACAAATCATAAATATAACGATGGCTGCAAGAATATGCATCCCTTTAGTTTAGGATACTACAAAGGCACTGGATGAACCTGTAAAGTGATGGATTGATCCAAATAAACCCTTTGCAGCACCAAAATGTCTAAATCTGTATACTCCAGGAGTCACACTCTCTGGTATCCTCCATTCCAAGGTTGCTCTACTCCTTGAACTGAGTTTGGAAGGCCTTGACCACTTATAGCGCAGACAGAAATCATCATCATCATATGCAGGAACCCAATCATCCTTTTCTTGGAGAAACTCCACCAGTGCAAAGGTGCCTTCAGTCATAAGGTCATTGCGAGGACAAGCGGACCAAAATGAAGCTGTCACCATGTCACCACTTTTGAAGGTGGAGTTCTGCGGTACATCAGCACAAACATCCCCAAAATTTACTCCAAGGGGAATTCCATCCACCACAACTGGTGGAAGTAAGCTTATTTGCTTCTCAAGGAGATCAGGAGGCTGAGGACCAGGTTCTACCGGTTCATCATTGATGAGGGCCTCCGCAAGTTTCTTAAACTCCTGAATGTATGCACTCAGTGTGTGCGGGCCATATAGTGTAGAAGCACCCTGACAACAAGAAAGTTAAAGTCAGAAAGTTACCACTGAAAACTGCTATTGCCAGTGTAACAGTCTGCCCATGCTTCTGCATGTTAGCACATGTTCACACAAGTGTGCACAATGTTTAGTCTAGCTCTAACATATGACTGAAGTAGGAACAAATTTTCAAAAAATGCTAAATACGTCCATGTCTTTTTCCATCTATCTTTTGTCAATACAGAAAAATATGATTTGATTAAGAACTTGGATCACTAAAATAAACTTTTATCGTGTTTTGCTACATGATAAACTAAGAAATGTCAAATGTTTGTTGTTAGTTTCATGCTCTTACAACTGACCTCATATCTTTGCACCTGGTACTCTTCGTATGTAGTGATGTATTGTGAATAAGTGTTAGATAACCCTGCTATGACAATGTAAATGTCATCAAAATCAAAATCTTCTTCACTAGTTAGCACTGCCTTCACTGCATCACGAAGACGCCTCCCAGCCATTGTCGTGAATTCTGTCAAATGAAAACATTGGCAAATAAGAATGAAGCACCAAAACCAAAAATATAAGGACCAAAATCAGCTGTTTCAGAAGCACTTAAAGAATACATAAATAACCATCAATTTCAACGGAAAATACAATAACCATGAAATATAATTAAGTTAGATACACTTTCCTCCCTTAAGAGAAGCTTTAATTACACTCCCCTACCTCAGAGACTAGTAAGTGTTAAGCTTTAACCACCTTGATGTGAACAAATCTGTTATGGTAACGTGTCACTACACTATGAATAACCTTCCATGCGTATTTGAACAAATCTATTAGTATTAATGATACTCCCTCTAAACTCAAATATAAGCAAGAAAGTGATCATGTTTGGTGGACATGAATATAGGTAAATATCAATTAACTTTAATGATGTTGTTTCAAAAATGCCCTTTATGTTAAAACCTGTGTATCATCTCCAATAAATACGATTAAGGGTAAGTTAGGAAATGTATTTTTCTATTTTATGAAATGAAGAAAATTAAATGAATTTAACTAACATTTTTAATTAGTATGAAATTAAGTATTTTTGTTTATACTTCAAGAAGCTTGTTCACATTAAATTGGATTTTATCTCAAACCAAACTCAACCAATCCACATAATAACATGATATCAACAATAGTTATTCAATAAAATTTAGATTTTAAAGCAAATCAAACAACTAGATCTAGCTATGTTTATTTTTCATTTAGAAGTACTTATAGTTTTTGTTATAATTGAAACAACAGTTGAGAACATGAAGGGTAGAGATTCCAACAATAACATATGACAATAAAATAAGAGAGTAAGAGACAAGTTGGTACCTCCTGGTACACAAAGAAGAACCAATTGTCCAATTCGAATGATCTGAATTGGAAGAACTGAAGGCTGCAAAATTAACATGAACATGAAAGCTTCATACAAGTAAGGTTACTTTTTATTAGCACATACTAGATCAGCTTGACCTGAAAGTTATACAGTAAAATTTGTATACCGAGCTTCTGTTAACAAAGATCATGATTGGGAAATTGGATCAGTAAATACAATTTACGTAATTAAATAATAGATCGTCATGTATACGAAATTCTTATCTACAATACATATGTCCATTACTTCATCTTATTTCAACCTTTATATCAACAACTTTGTATAGTTAGTAGGAAACAAAATTTGTCAAAAATAGAAAATAAAGAGTCTTTCAACTCGGCAATGTCCACATAAGACAAAGTTTATGAAAAAAAAATATGCCACTGGCATGGGATAATTCACATTACCCTAAAGAAGACTGTGGGATGTGACTGAATTATATATGCTAATTGTCAAAAAGAGTACTTATTTAACCAACACAGAAGTCATAATTGACTGAACTAAGGGAAAGGATTTATGAGTAACTTACAGCCCAATCATAAGGTTTCTTCATTTCACCAGTATCTAGCAAAATGGGTTTTGGGCGATGACATTCAATTTGTTCCTTGGTCGGTGTCTTAAGCAAGTCACGCACCAGCTTCCAGAAAGGATTGCCCTGGCACATATCAGAACAAATAATAAACATACACCATAACAAGTATTTAATACTACGGTCCAGGACAATGCAATATGATAGAAAGAATGATTACCTTATCATCACCTTGTGTAAAATCAAAAGCTCCAGGTCCATCTGTTGTTCCAGCCGCAAATGCAAACCCCATTGCAGCAGGGCATGTCTTTACAACCTCAGAATCTCCTTGATCAGAAATGGTTACCTCAAGTTGAGAGAAATCTATATAGGCATGTCGAAAATCAATCTCCCCTTCAATCTCTTCATCCGCAGCATTAAAAAGATCTACTGCTTTTCTAAATTGTCTTTCTCCAATAATGCGTGTACTTTCAAATTCATCTGGGTAGCTATCACAAAAATAATGGGATGCAATTTAGTAATTCCAAAGGCTTCGTTGACATTTCCATGCACTTGTGACACAGAGTATGTAATAAATAATTACCCGGGTCCTCGGCTATAGCATAATTCATTCTTGCCTCCACATGTACTATGATTAAAGTCACACGGTAATCCAGTATCTATACAAAATGCTCCAAGCACATTTGGACTAACATCTCCACAATTTGATTGACAGAATGCAGATACAAACCTAGGTTTCCCAACCTTCCTATGAGCACCTCTCACACGTTTAGAAACACTTGAAGTTTTGGTTGCTGCTCTACCAGGAGAAGACTGAAAGGAGGTAGCAATTTCCAGTAATTCTCGCTCTGCACCAATGAATTTTAAATGAGAATATAAATATTATTCATTTGTTATTTTCAGATATCTTACAACTGCTGACCTAGTTACATATCAATCATACAAAGTAAGGCGTCATTCGTTCAATAGATTGCTCACTTAGCTATGGCTTGCATATTTTCATCTTTCTCTCTCTTGTAAGTAGACAATGGTCAATAAATGTTAGAAATTTCAAACTGGAAAGACTTGTAACATTTAAATGCAAAGCATCTACTTTTAAATTTGCATAACAATATCATGTCACCCAACCCACATTACCAAAGTACAACAAAAACTGGCAGGCAAAAGCATATAGACATATCAAATGCAGCTAAGAATTAGACGGATACAACAGCCAAAACTACAATATAGCAATTACTCGATTTGAGCTATGATTGAAAACATACACAAAACAAATGATTGCCAGAGTATAAATGACCAGGCATTAACCAATTATTACTTCACTACTAGCATATGGGAACTGAATAAAAACTGCAATTAGTCGAGCAAACAAAAGAAAATACACTAGGTTACTCACATGGCAAAAGTTTGTTTTGTTCTTCAACCAAAGTATGAAACACATAATGAAATATCTAAAAAGTCATGTGGCATATTATTCATGGCTGGTTCATTGGCAAAAACCAATTTAGGACATTTGTACAGTCTCAACTACACACCATCAAGGGTTTCAAAATGTCTTAGCATTCCAAATGATGGATCCACCTGACATATAAAACTCTAAATATTCATGTTATTTAAATAGGATATTTATCTTGCTTCTTAGATCAGTGTTGGAAAAGAATTTAAAAACTTCAACAATAGATGCATTACATAAGAAAACAAAGTATAAGTATCTTACTATTATTATGAAGGCTAGGAATTATATTTGAGATTTTTCGAGGCAAACCACCATCTTCAAATTTAGCAGAATCCATTTTTTCATAACCTTTTTGCTCAAACCAGTCTTCCATGAAGCGTGCAGCAACACCTTTATTATCCCCACTAATTAATGAGTTTGTCCGACTCATTGATGTTCCATGAGTAGGAAACCAATTGAAGGTTCCAACAGGTCCCCATTCATCATCAACAAATTTTAAAAGAGTCATTTCTGTATCAACATTATACTTATAGTTTCTTCTCTCTGCAGCAGGATTATTGAGATAAGCACTGGGACTGCGATTTATACCAGCATCTAAGAGTTCACCTGCAAGTTAAAGATAACCTTCCAATGAGTTATAAGTTATTACCATCCAAGTTCACCTAAAGATGGGAAAAAGGATCTGCAGTAATAATTTTCTCCGGTGATTTCATACTAAAACAAAACCACTACAACAATGGAGATCTAATATTGAACTTGAACCATATCTACCAATTAGAGAAAAAATAAATTAACTTTGTGTGCTTTTACTTCATCCCTGATGTGTGTTTCGTATTTATTTCCTCTTTCTTATCATATTTCTAATTTGGGCATTTGATCAACCAAACCAGACATACATGGTACAGAGTAGCAATTAACACTAAAGTTCATACATAAGAATTCAAAGCGAAAGTTGTAATGAGGTCTTGAAAGAATAACTCCACAAATATTTCAATTTGAAAATATAAGTAAGAAAACTCCAATTCCTCATCCAACTTACGGTCATATATAAAGCTAAAATTGATTTCTGTAGTTTTTCACCTTTGCTGAATGATTCAACAGTATGAACAAGCACAATACCATCTGTGATAAATAAATTGATATAAAAGCTATGTGTGGGGGATTGCATGCTTGTACGTGGTACATAAAGGCCAAGGAAGGAAGAGAGTTGCAAATTGTTTCCCTTACCCTTATTGACAAATATTGATCCTGGGCGGAGATTTTCATGGGCCTGGATAATGCATTTTTCAATGCCATCGACAATGACATCAAAGGACTGACGCACAAATCCAAAAGAAGTTATAATGTACACAATATATTGGAGATAACCCCCAGGACCAGCATGAGTGTGAATTCCACTAATGGCTACATTATTTTCAGCATATAGATCACCATATCTGTCAAACAAAATGAAAACAGTACTTCAATCACACAACTATTGAGATCAAAATATCTTACTAGGATTTGATTCATCCAAATTTGAGGAAAAAAAATCAACAATTGATATTCTAATCAATCCTGATTTGTTATCTATGTGTACGTAATATCAACCATTTTTTTTCTCATCAATCATTAAGATTGGTTAATTTACTTTCTAAATTGAATTGCTCACTTCAGAGTATCTAGATCCATTTTACTAAAAGCATAAATAAAGTAAATTTTCTCAAGATAACACAATTTCTTTGTCACACAGTAACTCTTGATAACTGAAACTAGACACTGCTAGTACCTTTCTTTTAACCTCTCAATTACTTTGATTTTCACAATCTGTGAAGCCATGCAAGCATCAAGGTTTACAAACACAACACGCTTCCCCTTTGGCTCTGCAACAATGAAAGCACGAGCCCGTAGCCTGAAGTGAATTCCGGATGCTAGCTGTCCGGTGTTAGCATACCCCATCATGTTAACATCAGCAGCAGGGCCTGTAATGTCATAGCTTCCAAGACCAACCAAGTAGTCAGAACTAGAACACACAACATCATTCTCCAGTAGCAGCAGGAGTAAGAAAAGGGTCCAAACTCCCATATTTGCACATGCCCTCCAACCAGTCAAACGATAAAAGGAAGGAAACTCCATCACACACTCAAGTTCAAAGCAACAATTACCAATTTTCCAAGCTTAGCTAGTTCTTCTCATTCCCCTTCACCAAAACACCCAAAAACGAAACGTTCAGTCATCTTAACAATAAAACATAAATCAAAATTGGAATTCCAGAACTAACTATGCAGCATGATCAGGACTCAATAATCGATCACACCTTCACAATCAATCATAAAAAATAATATTTCAAAATTATATAGGGTAACAACAATAAAGGAGAAAAAAACTCTTCAAACTGCCCAGAGAAAAAAAAAGCTGCTAACTTTACATGAGGATTAACTTGGGAAAGTAGTATAAGATATGCAATCCACTCTCGGAACTACTGATTACATAGAAAGTGAACCAGAAAATGTGAGTGATGCATGATCAACACCTCTCACAATCGATTACAATTTCACAATCAAACATAAAAAAAATACAATTTCAAAATTATATAGGTTAACAAATAAAAGAAGACAAATTGTTTTTCACCATCCAGAAAGAAAAGCAGAAAACTTTACATGAAGATAAACATGGGGTAGTAGTGTAAGCTATATCCAGTCCACTCTTGAAACTGTTGATTACACAGAGAGTAACCCAGAAAATGTGAGAGAGAGAAGTAGAAAGAGAGGGTCTAATGGAGGAGTAAAAGCAACGAAAAAGATTGGAAGGAAAGGTCATGTATGTTAGTAAAATGACTATTTGGAAGCAACTGCTAGTGCCAACGGCCAACGACCTTGCCAAGACACGAATGGGTAATTTCCCCATGAAATTTGAAGCTTCGCACTTTGACATTATTAATAAATAAACAAAATAAGCCTGTTACATAAACAAATAAAAAAAATGATTTTCTTTGTTCTGAATGTGGAGATTCCACAATTCCATTCAGCGTAGGATTCTCTGCATTCGAAACATACAACAACGCATGGTCCCTCTTGTCAAATTTGGGCTTAGCCGCGATGATATTGTTTGAAACAAGGTTACCCGCATAATGCTGAGTGTTTGCGATAAAACCAAATGCTAACTACCTAGTGATTATAAAGTTAATATGTGTGCAAAAAACATTAATTAAAAAAATGGTTATGCACTTGTGAGTTAAAGTGTATGCTGGGTAATTAAATTTGAAAGGTAGACAAATGTGCAGTTATAAGTAAATGAGTTTAATTATTTCTGTGTGAAATTTTTAGTTCAAATTTTATAATTATTCTCAACGTAGGATTTGAAATCATGCACTTCCCAACATAATACTTTCTTATTAATTAACTTTGTTTTGTACTAAGAATATTCTTAATGAACAAAGAGAATTTTTTTTAACAGTACAGTTTACTCTGAAAAATAAATTATTTTATCTCTCTTTTAACAAAATTTTTGTGTTTAGAAGCATAAAGCTTTGCGTCTTAATTGCAAATTTAATTGATTTTTTGATAAAGTTTATTAAAATAAGTTCTTTCAACTTTTAAATAATTTTATTTTGTAAAACTTTCACACAATCTTATATAGTCTAGTATGTATATCAAGTACCTATTAAAGGTATATCAAGTAAAAATGAATCTTCAGGGTTAGTTTGTCACTAATAAATTAGTCTATGCTAATTTTACTGTTACTTTTGTGTTTCATTCTTGCTAGTTATAATGCTTTTGAGAGGTAGCTGTAATGTTCAAATTTAGAAACCAGCAAGAGTTTTGATCTTTGGCTTGTTGCTATCAACTATTTTCTTAATAATTTGATACCTCATTTAGTTAATGCTTTATTTGGTATTTAGACTTACGTAATGAAAGTAAATATATTTCTATAAATTGAAAATTTCACTAATATTTAAGTGAAATTTTTATAAATGAATTAATTATCAACTTTATACAATGTAATTTCACTAAAAGGACCAAGATAAATATTTTTTTAGAACATAAAGTATTAAAATAATCCTTAAAGGCATAAAGTATAAAATAAAAATTTTAAAACTTTGATAACATACACATGGGCCAATCAGTTAAGTTTTTAATCTTTTAGTTAATCATAATCAACTTTAAATAATTTTACATCATCATGAAAAGAATATAAATAAATCATTCTACCATTAAAATAATCTAAATTCACTACTAATTAGTGTTCATTCTTTCGTCACGGTTTAAGTGACGACATAACTTGAGTAACAACACAGTTTGAGCGACTATAACCCATAGCTTTTGTGATGTCACCGCTTGAGTGCCTGAAACCCACGTGTCATCCTCCGAAACACCTTTGGGACATGTATATTTTGTCCCCAACTTTGCTTAAGTGACAAAGATCTCATTTGAGCGCCGAAACTAATGCTTGATAGAGAGAGATTCGTCTCGACATCTCTTTCGCTTGAGCTACAAGACATCGCTTGAGCAAGGTAGGACATCAGTTGAGCAACAATTGAGGTGGTAACACCATCGCTTAAGCAATCAAATGTTTCTCGCTGATAATGTGTTCTCGCTCAAGCGACCATTGAGGCGGTGACGTTCTCGCTCAAGTGAAATTGGTTTAGAGGAAAGAGAATTGGTTCGACTTGGTTCTCGCTCAAGTTAGATTGGTCCAGTTTGCATGTTGAAAACGTGGAAATCTCGCTCAAGCAAGGGACTTTTGCTTGAGCGAGGAGTGATGGTTTCAAGGTGTTTATACTGACTGTGTGATGATTTGTACAATGTTATAATGACATGTTAGGCCTAGTAGAGCTTGGAATTGGTGTCCAACATGAGGATGATTAGGCTATGTAGAGCTTGGGGTTATTATCCAAAATCTACTCAATTATGTGATAGACCAAATGGAGCCTAAGGCATGAGACCATAATTGCATGATTGAGATATGATGCATGTATGTTATGTATGGTACTTGAGGTTGTACAATGTATTAGTGTGGTAAGTTATATTTGTACGAATTTGATGATGCCCCAGGTTTCACTAGTAGTCTCGATTACGTAGATTAAAATACTAGGTGATGAGGAGTTGATGGGGGATCACTAGCACACCTACCCAGAGTTATGAGATGAGGTATGCCAAGAGTGGTTGATGCCAAGAGTGGTTGATGGGAGTCAGTAGTCCTACTCTATGGGTAGGGTGACTTGGGTCCTAACTGTTCGATTGGTGTAACCGATGCAATAGGCAACCATAATGTGACTCACATATGTTAGCCTTTGAGTTCAGATATAACAATCTTAGTCTTCCATAATACAGTCATGATATGTTATGTAAAATATTTCCTTAACGTATTCAATTAATGTAACAATCAAAACTCACTTTATCATTGATATTTAAAATATTCAATTAATGTAAAATGTTATTATATACTAATTAGGAAAGTAATAATAATTCCTTAACGTATACTTTATAAAATACAAACTTATTTTACAAATCCAATTTCATAACAATAAACTAAATATAAACTTATTTACTAAGATGGTATGATAAATAAGACATTGTATTAAAGATCCCACGTTAAATACTAATATAAGAAAATTTATAGTACAACCATTACCTTAAATACTAACTTTATAAAATTGAATTAAGTATAAACCAGATATTAAAAGGAGTTTTGAATACTCAAGTGAGATATAAATATTGGAATGAGCTAAAATAGAGAAACCAATAAATATAAAAAAAAAAGAAAAAGCATTAAATGAGAACAGAGGACCGGATAGTGGACTAATTATTAACCCTAACAAGTTATACAATAAAATTTAATACGCAAAGAATTTGAGATTTTGTCCTCATTCTCTTCCTTTATGCTGTAAATTAAAATCAATTTAAAACCCTTCTACAGTAAACTTTTTTTTTCTTCTACACCACACTTTCAAATATTAATACACTTTAACATTTTTATATTTCTTACAAAAAAAACTTCAACTATAATAAAAATTATATATATTATATATGTATTAAAATAATTAATATTTTTATTTACATCTATTTTAAATAGATCTTAAGTTTCTTTTGTTTTAAACTGAAATAAACTAATATTAAATATTGATTTCATATAATTGATTTTAATTTTTTTGTAAAATAATATTAAGAAATAAATTAAATTTACGTAGAAGTATTATATTATATTTAATATTTAACTATTTTTTATTTTGTGAAATGCTATTAATAAAATAAGTTTAAATATTATTTTCAATTTTATGAATTAATTATTTTTAATTAATAATTTTTAAAAGTAAACTAAGTATATATATTTAATTAGTAATAAATTGAATCATCCACTGGAATATTAATTGGAATTATTTACTTTGAATTCAAACTAAAATATAAAAAAAAACTAAAATAAAAATAAAATATAATTAAAACATATAATACATAAGAATATTGATATAAATTATTATAATGACATATATATATATAAATATTTAATATTTTTATTAACTTATATTTTAAACAGGTCTTATTTTTTTATTTAAATAAATTAATATTAAATATTAATTTTATATTAGTAATTTTAATTTTATTTTTTAATTAACTTCCTGCTTATTCATGTTACTTCAGTTGGGGTTGAGAAGGAAATGATTATATTTTATCTGAATGGTGATGGAAAAAAGAAATATTAGAAGAGTTGTGATAACATTGGAAGAGTTAAGGGTTTAAATATGGGTGGTTTTGATGTTTGGTGAGAGTGGTGAGTCTTCACCATAATTTTGAGAGTTAAAATCAAGAATAGTATGAAAAAAAAGTTGCATATAACTCATTTTGCATATTTTATTATCTTTATGTTCAAGTATGGAGGGGTATTAAGCAAATGTTACTCATTCAAACAAATTCAAGTACAAAGAAATTTGGAAACATTCCATATATTTCTGAAGCTATTCTGTAAGACACATAATGTGAGACATGGAAGGAAACTTTATCTCACCTTATCTGTTTGGATCTTTAAATATCTAAATCTTGCATGCCTATCCACAGGAAGTTGTTCATGTTTATGTTCGATTAGTTACAAGAATGTAACACCCACTCAGGAGTTCAGAGGACCAAGAGAATCTCTTGTCATTGGTGGAATTATATGTGGTGAACAAGCTTTAACACTTTTCTGTTTGTAAAGAACTGACATAACATAAGAATGTATGAGGAGGAAGTCTAGAGTTGTTCCCTTTCCGTTACTTTTTAGGCTTGAACCTGATAGTAGTTGCTACCGAATTGGCACCGGATTTTCTTTACATAGATTAAGATTAGTTTAAAGTGCAATTGCCAGGGGAAAATCATCAATTGGTGCCATCAGCTAGATTGTTGTTCTCAATTATATTAACCCCAAAAGTAGCATTTTGCAAAACAAAATCAACTTTTAGGTGCTTGGAACATAAAACTGACAACACAACCAAAGTATATATGACAACAACTAAGCTCTCATAAACAATGATTGTGCAAAATGAATTTTCAAAAAACACTAGCATTAATGTTATCAAAGTAATTTGTAAAGAAAAATCCTCCAAATGTTATACATAAACCCATGTCATTTTTATACTAGAAATACATTGCACACTTTAAAGCAAATAACTGTCCATTATATTTCATCAATAATAAATTATATCAAGATAGTCACCACCAAAGACTCAGAAGGATATACAAAATTCTCAATAACGACATTAAAAGTTAACAACAAATCATGTACAATTATACAAGTCACGGTTAAGTGAATAGTAAATCATATAATAATAAAACTAAGTTAACAATCAAATTAACTAACAATATAGAATTAATACTTACATATGTCTAAGAATGTGTATAACATTATAGATATATGTATGCTAGTATCTACAAAGCTAACACACTTTTACCATTATCACCCCTGGATATAACAGCTTTAGAATCCCCAACATTTGCCACAAGCAAGCAATCATCAACTAAAATCGCAGTGGAAGCAGTTGATCCAGCATCTTTATTTTGGTTATTTTCTGACTTCACAAACTCAAAATCGATACGATTATAAGCATCAACTGTGGAAAAAATTGATTGAAAAAGGTCACTAGTTAGATTTGGCAAATTGGAGAATGTCAAACATAAGGAGCTAGTAATGATAGATAGAGATAACATACATATTGTTGATTTGGTATCATAAATGAATTTTGGGTGATTGATCAAATTACTAAACAATTTTTTCTTGACATACTCAACAGCACAAGCACCACCATTATTTTCCAATCCCCACACTTGGGTTATCTTCATCTGGCTCTATGGCCCCATCTCTGGCAAGAAGCGCAATGCCAACGCCTTCTTCTCCTTCTTCGTGGGCTTGGACTACACGACAAGTTCCTATAGCGGCCTCCACCATATCTTCTCCTTCATGAAAACCAGTTCACCTACAAATCTCAACTCAAAATTTCACATAACTGGAGTTTAACTAAAAATTTTCAATCCTAAATAACAATCAGCGTTTAAGAGGTAAACAATCCACGATGATATATACTTAATAATAAATAATCAAAAACCAAACAAAATCAAACTAAAAAGAAAAAAAAACTACCTGTAGGCAATTGAGAATTGAATGCAGAATGAGAACGAATCGCCTCAAAAACTTGCCACAGAAAATGCAACACGAGATAGATCTAAAGAGTGAGGGATTTAGAAAGTGAAAGAAATCTAGAGATTGTGAAAGAGTGTATAAAGGTATGAGAGAGCGTGTCCCAAAGATAAAAAAACCAGAAAGGAGAGCATGAAATTATACAAAATTTTGCATGAAATTCTTATAAAATATACTCTGAATTTAAATTCGACATAAAAAATAAAAAAATAAATATATTTGTAATAAAGTGGTTTTGAGTGTAAAAAATGATGGTTCTCAAAGGATGAAGTGGTTTTATGTGGAAAAAAAGTGGTTTTGAGTGGGAAAAGTAATTTTGAGTTAAAAAAAGTGATTTTGGGTGGAAAAAAAGTGGTTTTATGTGAAAAAAGTGACTTTGAGTGGGAAAAGTAGTTTTGAGTGCAAACAAGTAGTTTTGAATTGAAAAAATGGTTTAGGGTGGAAAATAAAGTGGTTTCTAATGGTAAGTGGAAAGAGAGAAAGGAAGAAAAGGGAATGGACACCTCTCTATTTTGATATGTTAAAATACAGTTGGTTTTGATGTTTGGTGAGAGTGGTCAATGTTCACCAATTTGATTGATATTTGTATTTTAGTGGTTTGGAGTTGGAAGTGGAGAGAAGGAAAGAGAACAAAAGGGAACAATATTTTAGTATCGTAAAAGAACTGTGATTTGGGGGCAATTCTGAACATAAAAAGAGGAGGACAAAAGAGTATAGTGTGAAAGTGTTATTATTATTGTTAAATGCCCAATCTTAAATGCTACTTCAAGGCTTGGTATCCTAGTTTTGATATTATTATTATTATTATTATTATTATATCATTAAAAAAGTGACATCATAACATTGTCTTCAAGGCCTTGAGGGCGAATGTGGGAGTGTAAGGTTTTCAAACAGACACGTAACTATTTTATCTTTCAAACAAGTTTAGTAATAAACATGAAGGTCCTATTATTAGGGAGAGAGAAAAGAACCTATAATTGTTTTTTCGACAAACAAATTCAAACGCCTATTGTGCTTTATTATTTAATTAAAACTAAAAGTTGTTGCATAAGTTATGAAGATAAGATTTTAATTTAGATTGAAAAAATATTAACGTACTTATAATATATGTAAAATTGGCTATGATATTTTAAGTTATAATATGCAAAAACTCTTATCACAACTTCCCTAGGTACCCTACTTTTTTTTCTTTTTTCTTTACCTTGAGAAATTGGTTCTTCTGTTAGAATTTTAAATGTTTTTTTTAATTAATTATTAATTAAAAATGTATTTATGCATTATATTTTTAAATTATAATATAATTTAAAATAAGGATGATCTTGCAAAACTAACAACTTTATCAATGTTTTAAATCAAAATTGAATGAATCTTATTTAATAAAAATAAATAAAATTATGGATTTTTTCTTTAGATTAACTATTTTAATGATTTTCAATTTGAGAAAAAAATAAAATATTATACGAGATAATTCAAGTTATAGAAAACAAATAATTTCATCAAAATTTGTTAATAGAACTTTGATTTTCCAAAGAAATATAAAATAAAACTTAAAGATATTTTTGAATTGAAATAAATTAATGCATGAAAATATGATAATATTGAAAGATGATCCATAAAAAAATAGAATATTACCTAAATGAAGTAACACGTTAGTTTTAGAAAAAGAAAATAGATTAAATAAAGGTATTAAAATTATTTTTGGAAAATAGTGTCATTTACTTTTAAATGTATGACATTTCTCACATATCCTATTACCATTATGTTTACAATTTATTCATGTTAACTTATTATAAACTATGTTCCTTAACTAATTTTATTTTTAAGAAATATTAAGCTATAACCTTAATAATAATAAACAGATATAATTACATGTGAAACGGATATTGAATAAAATTTTAAAAAATATTATGTAGTAATAGAAATTATTATATTACCCTAATTTATGAGTTAATTTATTAATTTAGTATATATAAAAATAGGATATTTATACTTCTTAATTTATTAAAAGATAATTAAATTAATAATCATTAAAAATTTAAAAGGGTTACCTATTGCACAACTTTAAACAACTTCTACCTCATTATATTTAGGTTAATTCTCTCTCATTCTAAATATAAATCCCTTTTAAAAAATTGTTCTGAAATTTAGTTGTTGTGCTAAATCAAGACTGTATTAAGATTTTTTTTTTTCAAGATTATCCTCAGTCAACATTCCATGCACTTATACAACACTATTTTTGTGAACCAAGTATTTAATTATGGCTTTATTTCATTAATTAGCTCGAAAATTTCTTGTTTCTATGTAATATCAAATAATAATATAGGATTCTAATTTATTTTTTATGGATTCATTAAATTTATTTTTAATACATTATGTATATTTTTTAATATAAAATTCATATATTGTTTCCAAAAATATATAAAATAAATTGTTTGAAACATAACTATTTCATGATAATTTTTAATTCAATTATTTATATAAGTTTATATTTTAATTTTAATTTTTTTATATTGTTAATCATTTTTAACTTTAAATTATCTATTTATTTTTCATTTAAAATTAATTATCAAAATATAAAAATTTATTATTTTAAAAAATAACCTTTTATCATACACTAAATTATCTAAATAGTTTTTTTTAAATCTTTTAATTAAAAGTTACATCCCTTAATTATAGTGTTTTAAAAAAATTATTATCCATTACTATATTTAAGCGTTAAATATTCGACAAAACATTGATCCTGTATATAAATAATAATAAAATATTTGCATATATATAATTTAAAATTTTATTAATATAGGTTTCTATATTATAAAATATATTATAAAAAATAGTTAAAATGAAAAACATTAAAATAGTATATAGATATATGTTTGAGATGATTCATCCAAGTTGGCACAATTGAGGTCTATTTAATCCTCACGAGAGAGCCATTCTTTGTACTTTCCATAAACAAACTCACCAACTTACCTGTTATTCAAGGACTCGTCTTTCTTTCTCACTTCACCTCTCATCTTCCACATGAAAAGCTACAAAGCCTACCTTGTTCTTGTAGCATTTCTGTTAAGTTGTATTGAAATCAAGTATGGAGTCCCCAACACCAATCCTTTCCATCAATCAACCCTGTTGCTTCTCCTCATTATTGCAATGTTTTCCCATGTTCTTGTTGCATCCGCAGGTGACATCACCAAGCAAATCACCATCATAACATTTCATGTGTCAGGGATTGTTGTTTGTCAAACACTGCTGTGGATTCTCATTCCTCAGCTGTTGTGGTACTTTCTCTTTAACTTCCTTCTTTTCCTTCTTGTTAACTTCTTCTTCTTCTTCAACTTCCTCACTCGCCAGCTCCTTTGCTTCTTCAACTGCATCACTCAGCTGCTCCGTCCAACACCTCCAAATGTTGTTCAGATGCCAAATACAGAAGCTCAACCGCTGGAATCCCAGGTGTAGCATCTCAGATAGATAGCCTGTTCATGAATATGTAGGCTTTGAGTTGTGTTTTTGGCTTTATGCGTATGCTCATATTATGTTGTCTTCATTTTCTCTGTTTGTGTCTGTAATGCTTTCCTTTCAAGTTCCTAATAAATACGGGTTAGATTAATCCCCAAATCATGGGGTTACTATTACTTGCAGAATAAATCAGGTTATTTTACTTTTACTTTGATTTTCTATAGAAGTTGGATTAATTCTTATAACACAGTACTACTGTTCATGGACCAAGTGGGATAGGTAATTCTGAATCGTATTCTACAAGTTCTATGTAACTCCTTTGTTGATCAATTTAAGTATTTAAGTTTTCTGCAATAAACCAAGCGCAAAACTCAGTCCTAAACTTCAGGGTCACCCGTGCTTCTTTTGTTTTAAAAACAAAATGTCTGTCCTAAATATTCTACTGCATATCACTGTTTGAGATTCATACATGAACATCCAAGTTTAGTCCAAAGAGATGCAAATGTATTTATTTATGGGAGAAATCACTATCTATTAAATAAATTTAATATTTAAATTATAATTAAATAATATAAAAAATTATAAATAAAATAATATAATATGTAAAAAAAATTAACTTAACAAACAAAATTAACATTAAATATAACATTCAATTTACTTATAAATATCAATTCAATATATTTGTTTATATTTATCAACAACTTCCAAATTTTAAAATAAATATAAAATTCAATAATTTTATATAAATTTTAAAGTATTATCATAATATAAAATAAATAAATAAATTTACTTACTTTTAAAGTATCAATCAAGTAATATGTATTTGTCTTCTCCATTTTCGCCATAACTTTATATAATTTAGACATAGTTGACAAGTTTTTGAAGTCCAAATGACTAACAACGTCAAGAATAAAGTGTTATAGTTGAAATCTCAAATTAATCTTCTCTTGTTTAGTGAAATCTATGGGATAAAACTTAATTACTAGAGCACATGTATCATCCACATTGAATCCTTAGGAACCAAACTAGCACTGAGAGTTAGAAGCTCTATTGCTTGCTCACTGAACCTATCATTAATTTATTGTAATTGTTAATTAAAAACTAAAAATATATTAAATCTAACTTGATATTTAACCACAACATTAAAAATAAACCAATAAAAAAAACCAGTGATTCAATTCTTGTAGTTGTTTGTCAATTGTAACTAAAAAGATGTCCACTTTAAAATGATGATCCACTATTATCTGGTCTTTTTGCTGTCGAGAACACCCTTGACGTGCTGCATACATAAGTTGAATTAAAATCAGGAGAAACAATATCATGTCGTTCACAAAAAAATGTCACGGTTTTCAACAAATTCTGTCAACCATCATCTCCTGCTCGTTTCAAAGTTCCAATTTGATTTCCCCCTTTACTAGTATCCAATTCACCAATCTCTAGTAAATGTGCTATTTCATCCAATTTCATAGCACGTAACTCATCTCATCATGACGCTTACAAGATGAACATATAATATTGACAACAAAAGTCAAATTTGAAAAAAATGATGAATAGTAATAACTTCTCTTGAAGTAGCAACTAAAGTAAGTTGTAATCTATGTGCAAAGCAATATATATAATATGCATATGGACAATTCTTGAGAAATAATGCTTGCAATCCATTCAACTCCCCTCTCATATTACTAACATCATCATAACCTTGACCACGAATTTTCGAGACATCAAGACCATGGAAAGAAAGAACACTACATAGTTTTTTTTTTAAGAGTAAGAGCTTTAGTATCTTTAACATGCTCAAGATAAAAAAAATGTTCTTGTATACAACCACTCTTATCTACAAATCTTAAAACAATGGCCATTTGTTCCCTTTGTGATTCATCAACAATTATACAAAATTGAGAATCCCCAATCTCCTCTCGAATATAACTTCTCACTTTACTAGCCATGATGTGTAAGATTTCCTTTTGAATTCCATGAGAAGTAAACTTGGAATTATAAGGAGCATTTTCTAACACTACTTTTGCAAGTTCATCATTGTATGATGCTAAAATCTTGATCATTTCAAGAAAATTACCTTGGTTGTTTGATTTTGATGATTCATCATGACCTCTGAAAACACAAGCTTGAAATGCGAGCTCTTCAAATGTAATCGATTTTTACTAATTTGATCATAACTCTGCACATTCATAACATTTCTGATATGCATAGATTGATTCAACAAGTCTTAACAATATCTAAGTGCATTATTATGGGGTGAGCAAAGACTCTCTCCAATATGATTAAGGAATGCACAATTTTTTCCAACATTGACTTTTTTTCATGCCCTAAATCTTTTTCTTATAAAAACATCTAATCCAGGATGCCCACTTGGATTTTTACTAAATAAGTAACATGACAAACAATAAGCAGCATCATTACTAACAAAATACTCTAACCAAGAAGGAAACATTTTGAACCAAGTAAATTGAAATCTTCTTGGATGTTTATTTCCAGAGAGAAGATAATTTTCAAGATGACATTGATGTGGACCCCATTTTAAATATGCTCTTCGAATTCATCTCTTTGATTAACTGGAAATTCCCAAATTTGAAGACGTTTTCCAGGATCACGTTCTAAAGAATTGACATCAAACTCACCGTCTATAATTTTTGGAATCTTGAAAGGTTGTTCATCCAATGAACTATTTGCTCATTTGAAGTTGAAGAAATATCATTTTTATTTTTATTAATAATCTTCCTCTTGAAAAAAGCATCAATTGTCTTGTTCTTATCCATGAGTATTGTACCTATTAAAAATAATTATTTAATTTCAAAATATATAAAATTATAATAAATGATAATTTACAATCTAAGCTATAGAGTAACAGACCTCCTAACAATATAATCTACAATCTAATCTAATCTACTTACAATAGAAAATAAATGATATTAAAAAAAATATAGTAAGTATCTGGAAGGGAAGAAGTTATGTAGAAGTAGAATAGAAGATAAGTGATGTAAAGGAGAAATCGTAAAAGAGAAAAGAACTCATTGTATCTTTAACATAAAGAGAAGAAGAAGAATACTAAGAGTCTATCACTACTACAGAATTAGCAATTAAGGTCGGCATTCTACGTTGGTTGAAATACAAACGACGTAGAACGTATGAATTGATCATTCTACGTCGGTTGTATATGTGAACCGACGTAGAATGTTTTGAATTCTACATTCCACGTCAGTTATACCAGAACCGACGTGGAATGTCAAAACTACTACGTTGGTTGTTATCTTAACCGACGTAGAAAGAAAACTAACCCCACACTCAAAGCCTCAACTTCCTCCTCATCTTCCATTTCTCACTTCTCAGTGTTCTCTCTCTCACTCGTACACTGTGATTCTTCTTCTTCTTCTTCTTCTTCATCTTCTTCTTCCTCTTCCTCTTCCTCTTCTTCTTCCTCTTCTTCTTCCTCTTCCTCTTCCTCTTCCTCTTCCTCTTCCACTTCCTCTTCCTCTTCCTCTTCCTCTTCCTCTTCCTCTTCCTCTTCCTCTTCCTCTTCCTCTTCCTCTTCCTCTTCCTCTTCCTCTTCCTCTTCCTCTTCCTCTTCCTCTTCCTCTTCCTCTTCCTCTTCCTCTTCCTCTTCCTCTTCCTCTTCCCTCTTCCTCTTCCCTCTTCCTCTTCCCTCTTCCTCTCTTCCTCTTCCTCTTCCTCTTCCTCCTCTTCCTCTTCCCTCTTCCTCTTCCTCTTCCTCTTCCTCTTCCTCTCTTCCTCTTCTTCTTCCTCTACCTCTTCCTCTTCTTCTTCCTCTTCTTCTTCCTCTTCTTCTTCCTCTTCTTCTTCCTCTTCTTCTTCCTCTTCTTCTTCCTCTTCTTCCTCTTCTTCTTCCTCTTCTTCTTCCTCTTCTTCTTCCTCTTCTTCTTCGTCTTCTTCTTCTTCTTCTTCTTCTTCTCCCCAATGCCACCACTCCACATTCTCCCCAGCGCCACCCTTTTCCCTAACCCCCTCCTCCGCTACCCCTCCAAAACCCTAACCCCCAAACCTCGTCCCCCCTCCGCCCTCCTCCAGTGGAACCGGAAGCCCGAGCTCTCGAGCTCCACTCCGCGCGTCACCATCATCACCTCCGGTAAGGGTGGTGTGGGCAGGACCACTACCACAGCCAACATCGACTTCTCCGTGGTGGCCATCGACACTGACGTGGGCCTCCGCAACCTTGAAGATCAGCTGGAACGACGGCTGGAAGATTGATTTCCTAATGGGATGATTTACTCAGGGCAAAGGATGAAAAAGAGGTATATTAAGGTTCGGTATTTTACTCCGGGGACTAAGTGATCTATTGTCTCTATTGGGTACTTTTTCTTTCGTCCCTGACACCCTTTCTTCTTCTCCCTCACCCTGACTTCCCCCTCTCTCTCTTTCTTGTAGACAGTGACATCAGAGTTGGTGACAGGGGAAAGCATGTAACGGAAAAGTGAAATGGTAGCTACTTCTTCCCTTTCCGGTCGGTCTGGTGTGGTGTCATTGACTTCATTTCTCTTCACATCCCTCCATTTGAATCTCTACTCTGTTTTGGCTACAGATTGTTCGCGCTAAGACAGCGATGATGCCCGGGCTAGTGTAACTGATCTCGCTACTAAATCAATATCGTCAGTTATATGGTTGCTTCATCCAATAGAGGTTAAGGTTCAGAATGTCCTACCTTCCCTAATTTAGAGGGGATCACTCATCAATACCTAGTCGCAGGATGTTCATCTTACAACGTTGGTTATTTATGTAACCGAAGTTGTAAGGTCATGTAATATTCAACGTCGGTTTACTTTGAACCGACGTTGAAAATATTACTTTTAACGACATCTCATTCAACGTCGGTCTTGGGACCGTCGTGAAAATATCCCCAGAACCGACTTGGAATGTGGTTTCTATAGCAGTGTATATTTAAAGCAAAAATTTAAATAGTTGTTATCTATAAATTTGTACGAAAACTTTAATAAATATACCTCTTAAAAAAATCTATTAATTATAAAATTTTATTTTATTAAATTGTGTGGATTCATATAATAAATTTATATATATAATAAAAATGTTTGGTAGGGTTATGACTCCACCAACTCCTATTAAACTCTACCCCTAATTACTGATTTCTAGATTTGCAATCTACTAAACTAACTTATTCTTCTTCTTGGTTGCATTATTAAATATAAACATTAATTATATTAAGGGATTTAAGAGATGGTACTGGCTTATATTTATTGTTATCCCTAGTATGAAATAGCTTCATTGCAATTTTGTCCCAATGTATTTGGGTTTTTCCTATTAAAACCACAAAAATTTCCAATGATTAAGGGCTCTTTTGGTCTGTCAATGATGATGTTGTCGTTGCGGACTGTAAAAGGATAGTACTAATATCAGGATAACTAAAACAACAAAAATTAATAAATTTCCCACAATATATGAATGTAACACGCTTTCAGGTTTATCTATACCATTTTTAGTCCGAAGAAACTCAAATGTAGTTTTTGGTCAAATGCGTATGCCATTATAATTTAATTTTTTCATTATAGTTGTAAACTAATTAGGTGAGAAATAATATTATTCGATAATTATTGGTGTATTGCAGACTGCAAACTAATAAGGTGGAAGAACAACTTTATTTCCTTATTGCTTAAAGTTGTGACTCACTTAACACCCGGTTAAATTTGAAGTGATTATTAAATTAATTATATTTTAATAAATTAAGACATATAAATATTTTTCTTTTCATGTATACTAAATTGATTTATAAATTAGGGTAATATAATTAGTTTTATTATTATATAATACCTTTATATAATTTTATTTAACATTTTTACTATACAAAAAGTTTCACGTGTAGTTATAGACTTTTTTTTCTTTTTTATTAATAAGATTATAACTTAATTACGTAGTTATAAAGGGATATATTATACAGTGAGTTAATATAAGTAATAATAGAAGGAACTATATACATAATGGTAAAAGGACCTGTTAGAAGTATGGTAGCCACTCATTCAAGAAATGTAATGAGAGATGGTCTTTAGCCTCTAAATATTTTAATATTATATATTCTAAGTATCTACATTCGAGTGTAGACTGAGTAACATGATTTCTATTGTAGCAAAGAACTGACAAATATACGATGATTAAGTCATCTAGTTTAGTGAAATTTTGTATCATATTTATTAAGAAGAAAAACAAGAAACATAAAAGAAGTAATGTATAAAAATAATTAAAATAATACAAAATGAATTATATAATATAAAATGAGTTTAATTAATGACTCTCCTAGTTTGTATAGCTTCTTTTTAATTCATTTTTCCATCTATTATTTGACGTATGGAATTACACAAATTAATTAGAGTCTCTACAGTTTCATAATGAATGAATTCATTCTATAGGGTACACATGCAATATAATATATGATAACATCTAATCTTTTTAAATATTTTACAATTATTAATTTCACTATATCACAGTAAATTCATAAGTATAAATATTGTAATATTTAAATAACCCATTAATATAAAAAATTTATAATTTACAAGTGGAGATACAAATCTCATTTTATAAATCAGTTTTGTAAATTTAAAATAAACACAAACTCACTTATTAGAAGGACTTTTTAGAGTTGTCAAAACTTTGATTCACACATGCTTCTATAATATATACCATGAGAACATCTATATGTCATCCTATTTCTAAGAAGATTACATAGGTTAGGTCACACATCATGTTAATGAATCTAATGTCGTTTATATAGCATGTTTTTTCACTAGTAATAAAACAAGAATATGAGTTTGGTTGCATGTGATGGCAATAAGTGGTAATGAACACCATGTCTGAATTTCATGCACCTTTCCAAAATGGAGAATAAGAAAGGGGAGGGGTTGTGGCTTAGAATTATTTGCAAGAGGATTTGGTAGAACAAAAAAAATAAAATTGTACCTATGGCAGAAATAACCACACACTTAGACAAATGTTTTCGTATTCATGCATATTATGCAGGATATAAGATCATGCAAAGTAATAATAAATGGTGAACAAATCTAACTCAAGTATTTTTTAGAGAAATTTCAATAAGTATAAGTTTTGGTAAGGACAATACAACGAATACCAATAAATGTTTAAGCATTATCAATAGTTTATGATTTTTCTTCAACCATTACAAATTGATTCTTAATTATGTAAGAAATGTTTAAGATTCTTAACATACTTTTAATTGTACAATATAGCATGTTGAAATTATGTAACTGGTTTTTGACATTTTGTAACTTAGATTAATTTAAGTTTTCTTAATTATGTGTGGTTATCCTTATAAAGAAGTACTCGTACATCTTTTAATTAGTTATATATGATATGTGCACAGGTAATTAATTATGAACATACATGAATGCTAAACTAATAGTAGAAAAGTATCCTTAGTTTTATTTTCATGAAGCAAGAAGTGAGGGGTAAATTTTAATATAAGTATGAGTTAGTATGTAAGATTCTTTTTTCCATACACATCCAAAGATAAACAATAATAATGTTAGCTTCTATAGTCAATAAAGATGTTTATTAAAAAAAAGGGTCGATTATAGTTCACTTGACTTGACTACGTATAACTTGCCCAATTCCTTCTACTTTCATTCTTATTTATTTCTATTCAACTTCATTAACAATATACATTGTAATTCTTTTATTATCTTTATTGAAAAATTTATTAATTTTATTGGATTAAATCTATTTATTATACATAAAATAAAATAAAAATATATTTGTATATGAAATCCCTATCTGATAGATACATACAAAAATGCATCCTACAAAAATACAAAAATCTATTCATGCATATTATATAAGCCCGGTTCCTCTTACAGCATAAAACCACAACTTACAGAACTAAGATCATTTTAAAGTATAAAAATATTGTATTAAAAATTACTGATTAAAATAAAACAATTCTTCTATGTCTTTGTATGTCATGGGACCAGCACCAAACTTGCCGATCACGCTCTTCCATCAAAGGAAATATTATTACACAACAGGAGTATCAACAGAAGCAAATCAAACTACTCATAAAACCATGGCAATATATATTATAAAGACTACACCTCATCTTCCTGGGGCTGTAGTGCGATAGTTGGCATCTGATTAGCCATTGAAGGTGAAGCAAGAAAGAGTAGTTGAAGGATGTTAGCGACATAGCTGAAGAAGTAGATGGAGGCTAACAGCAAAAGAAGTATGTTGGTGATGCAGAACCAGAGAATCTGAGAGAGTAGAATCCACAAGAGTGTCTGACATGCAGCGATTCCTGATATGTGGAATGTTATGTCAGTGAGTGAGAAGTTGTTGATGTGGGGTAGGGATGATGTGAGGACATGACAGAAGAGTGCAGTGAGGAAGATGACTATGGTTGGAGTTGATTGTTGGAAAGGATTGGTGTCTGATGCTCCATACTTAATTCCGATTGAAGCTAAGAGAATGGTTATGATAAAAGAATAACGCTTATTCATCTTACCTTGTGGCTGAAAAAGGATGATAAAAGTACCCTGAATTATGTTAGTGAGAGGGTTTAAATAGCTTTGTTAGGATTGCAAGGCTCTTGAGGCTTTGTTTACCTTTTGCTTCTACAATTTCTCACCAACCCTTTTGGCTGTCCGAAACTGTTAGGGTCGGAAGTGTTGATGCTGATATTTTTGTATTCATATATATAATACTATTAAAATTAAGAATGTGTTGATGATAATTAGCAGGATACGTTGTTTCCCTGTCACCTTGAATAAATAATTAGTTGAATAATGAACTAATAAGGCTTTGACCATGAATTACACCCCACTATACCCATCACTTACCCTATTTTCCCGATTCCCTTACTTAATCTTCTCGTAATAAAAAAAGTATTTAGATATTATATTTTAAAGTTTTAATATAATTATTCTTTTCTATAATTTTTAATAAAATTTCTTATTTTTAATTTATATATCAATTACTATTAAAATTAAGTATTTGCGAAAAAAAATAAAAGTTAAACATTTATATATAAAAAAAATATTTAATTATTGAAACTTCATTTCATAAAAATTATCATTTATCTAAAATCAAATTTTCTTTACCCTTCTCCTACCTACAACTTATCAGAATATCATTTGTAAAACATCAATAAGACATATCAAATACTTAATAATCCTTTCACTGACCACTTACCACCACACCTGATTTATAATTTTATTTTAATTTTAAAAAATATTGCATTGTTTAGGGTGTGGATAGGAGTACCACCTTTACTCTGATCCGTCTTTCACCACCCTTATTTATATACCCCAACAAAAAACTAATGTTTTCACCACCCTTGTTTATATACCCTAACAAAACAAGTGTTGGCACGAAACCCTAAATTTCTAACTTAAAAAAGTTCAAAGTCTACACACAAGTACTTTCCTCAAGAAATGTATCACATTATAATTAAATATATCTCTAACAACAAACTGCACACAATATGAAAATAATCATTTTTGAAATTTTAGAACTAAAATAAAAAAGTTATAAAGAATTATTCCTCATCAATTTATCAAAACTATTTTCCTTTTCAATATTTTTATTTTCATTCAAAAACCATTATCTAAATAAAAAACATTTGTTTATCTTACCTTGTCCCTTTGGGATGTTTCTTTGATATTTTGGGTTGATTTTGCCTGCAGACAGCGACTACTACTTGTGTCTCTTTTGATCTGGTGATCTAGTGGATGGATTTGGTTAGTATCTAATCGCCAAAAATGACAAATTTTCAATAGGTAATCACATCTCAAATTTTACATATCATTATCAATAATTATTTACATTTAATTACATTTTACAATTCATTATTCATATTTTACAATATATATGTATACACACAACTATATATACACATAATTTTCGATTATATTTTCTATACTAAACAATTTACTTGAATAAAACAATAAATTAATTAAATGTACTAATTCAATATTTTCTATACATTTTATATAACATTGGGCATACACTAAGTTCATTGTACTTTGCACATGAGACGTAAACTAAAGTATTTCATTTTAAAATTAAATATTAATAAAAAAATTATTTGTATATAGTAAATTATTCTATTGTGTTTTTCGACGATGTTTTTATATTTTGAATAAGTTTTCATATTTTTTATTTATACACTATTGAACATAAAAAGTTATATTAAACCTTTTAAATTTTATTTTGATATTATATATACACTTAACTTCATTTTTTATTTAAAATGAACAATAAATTAATATTAAAAGATTAAAAAAAATAGTTCATATTTAAAATAAAAAAATTAATAAAGTAATAAAGAGTTTACATAATCAGTGAAAATTGTTAAATTCAAACAGTTTTTTTATCACATATAAAAAGGATAATACTTAAATAAATGATACAGTATTTAATATAGTAGAAGAGAAGTCCTTTGTTAAAGAAAAATTCTTTTATTTATAATACATCTACTTCTTCTATTTATTTTACAAAAAAATAAAGTCCAACTTTTCTTTTGGGAGCAACAACACTGACTTCTTTTTTGTCTACTTATGACAATGCAACATATTATACTATGTAACAATCACAATAAAGAAAGTAATTATTCCTTTTTTAGGTGATAGGGTTTATGTTATCTTCTTTTGTATAATATTCTTTTATTATGATAAATAAAATTATTAATGATAAATTATTTATCAAAATAATTCTTTTCCACTTTTTTTATAATTTTTTTAACACCTTAAAAGCATCACAACTCACGTACTATAAACGTGTACGTTTACTTGAAGTTTACGGAACAATTTTATTCTTAAACAAAATTATATTTAACTAATATATATATATATATATATATAAACAAGTAAACTTCTCTGTAAGTCTCTTCATTTCAGTAATATATTGATGATTCATTGATTCAAGCTCGAGACACAGGGATTGTTAAGAATTTTACAATTATAATAAAGTAAAAATATTAAAATAATAAATAAAATAAAATTGATTAATTTAAATTTTATAAAACAATTTATTTTTAATATTTTTATATATAACTTTTGATTTGATAATAAATTGATTTTTAATCGAAACAAAGTTCTATTATTAAGTTATGTCAAGTTAAATGTAATTAACATGAAAAAATATAAAAAGAATATATATATATATATATATATATATATATATATATATATATATATATATAAATCGTTTAAATGAAAAAGAGTTAGAAAATTAGAACAACACATCTTTATTAAAAATACATATACAAGTACTCAAAATTAATAATAAGAACTGACTCCAACATTATTTAAGCTTGGTTTCTTCTACAGCCAAAATACAAGTCCATAATCATTATAGAATAGAATGGTAACTGTAAAAAAGATTTAAACTGAAGCAAGTCAGCACCAGTTGATCTATTCTTGGGAGGCCACCTGCACCAAACTTCATGCATAGTCTTCTATCAAAGCATCTATTAAACGAGAGATGTAGTGTGTGTGTATACATACATATAGTCAGGCGATATATGTTACAAAGACTACACCTGATCTTCCTTCTGGGATGCTACAGTTAGCATTTCATTGGCATTTGAAGGTGAAGGAGAGAACAGTTGAGTGATGTTAACAAGATAGCTGAAGAAGCAGATGGAGGCTACCACCAAAAGAAGTATGTTGGTGATGCAGTACCACAGAATCTGAGAGAGTGTAATCCACAAGAGTGACTGACATGCAAGTGTTCCTGATAGGTGGAATGTTATGGCAGTGGCTGGCAAGTTCATGTCAGCTGTGGATGCAAGGACATGACAGCAGACTGCAGTGAGAAACAACACTATGGTTGGAGTTGATCGTTGGAAGGGGTTGGTCCCCGATGCTCCATACTTAATTCCATTTGAAGCTAACAGAATCGCTATGAGAATAGAATAGGCTTTGTTCTTATTCATGTTACGTTTTAGCTGAGAATGGTGATTATTTGACGAGAATGGAGATGGATAAATGGAAAAAAATGCTGCATGAGTTGTGTTAACATTAGAAGGGTTGAGGGGAATTGGTTTTGATGTTAACCCATTGTTTTGGATAACAAATATTTATTTTGATTTCATAATTCAACGGGGCATTGACGTTGATGTTTATGGTGCTAAAAATTCAACTACGCATAAAACTGATTAAATAGTGATTTTAGTTTTGGAATGAGTCTCGAATACAAAAGAAAATATAGATGTCTATTAAGAAAAGAAAGTGTATCAGAGTTTCTGGTTGGCTTGACGAAGCACATACGCCATATAATTTGTGACACTGATTCAATAGATTACTTTTCTTGGTCTAGATTAGGATACTTCCCATTCTTTCTTTCTTTTCACGTCACTCGTTCATATCAATCATATTCACAACGGCTACTAAATATATCATATATAATAATATTAAAAGATGTTAGCTTAATGACATTTTATAAAATATTACATATTTTTATATTACTAATATTTTTACATATTAACAGAAACATTTAAAAAATTATTATTAAATTATTTTTATAATACTTTCTAATAAAAAGAGTAACATTTTAAAAATGTTATTAAAACTATTTAGCAATATTTTTTCAACAAAATATAATATTATAAAAATATTACTGAAAAATTATAAATTTGTTTTTATTTTTATGCATTATTAATATATCTCATCTAATTTTTTCATTTTTTACATATTGTTTTTTTATTGTGTCTTAATTAATGTGAGAATCTTAACTTCATATATTATATTATTTAATATACTTACTTACAGTTTTATTTATATATTATAATTGAAAGTAGGTGAAACCAAATTTTTTTCCACATAATGGAAGTAAAATTTAAAAATCTACAATTGCATATATTTAGTATATATTAGTAAAACATAGTAACATTATAATGCATACATTTACTTAATGTACTCATCTTTACTTAATGTATTTTCATAATATCTTATTTTCATTATATATTGTTTATATTTGTACACTATAAGAAAAACAATATCTATACCAACATACACTTTTACCTATATACATAAAGGGAGAGTAATTGAATTTAAGTAAAATTATTTTTTTATCCACATAAATTTAGTGCAAGTAAAATTTAAAAATCTACCTTTACATATATTTAATATTAGTAAAACCTAGTAACATTGGTGTGTATATATATATATATAAAAGATTTCAAAATAATACATTTAAGTCATAAATTTAATAATATTATTAAACAATAAATTTTTTAATAGATAATTTATTAAATGAAACTTATATTTATTTTTAAAATTGATATAATTATTATTATTAGGTGAATCCTCGGTACTTCTAGATGTCTATGTAGTATTTGTTGTCCTAACGATTAGGAATGGAAGCATACAAAAGCATTATGTTATAAGTCCTTGGTGGACACTTAGTTTTCAACAATGTAGCAAACTTAGAATCCATAGATCTTGTTTTAGAACTTGGTTTTCAATGAACTATCACATATGTTTGGGCCTTGGCATCATTATGACTTCGAAGCCTCGTAGACTTGGCCGTCTTAAGGCCCAAACAACTAAAGTAATTGTTTTAGACTTACATAAAAAAATACTCTAAAATTTTTTTAGTACTAATATTCCTTATTAAATTAATTATAAAATTTAATTAAAATATTATTGTTACCAAAGAGGAGAAAGTCACCACTATTTGAAGACAAAATTATAAGTTTTGATGAATTCTCAAGCAAGCCAAATCAAGATCATTGAATGAAGAATTGAAGCTCAAGCTGAAAAATTTAGTGTGTCAAATCATTTTGAAATAAGAGAAATCAAAAGAGGAAAACACACATCAAGCACTCATTCACTAGTGAACCATTTAAAAGAATAAAATTGAGTTTTTACACACATAATTGATTATGCTCATAACATAATCGATTATGATACTGATTCTCTATAAAAAATGGTTATGTTATAATCGATTACGTGGAAAAGATAATCGATTATGTTGCTATTTGAAAATGTCGATATTAGTGCTCACATAATCGATTATGTCAAACAGAATTTAAAAAATAAAATATTTTTTAAATACAAATTGATTTTTAAAAGATAAACATCTTCCCATATTCTCTCCTAAAGATTTTTCTTCAGTTATTTCAAGGATTAAAACTAATTTTCAAAATTATTTTGATTTTATTTTTTAATTATTTTTTAATTTAATTCAACATAATGTCTTTATAATTAACCTAATCTAGGAGGCAAGAACATACAGAACGGAGCACAAAAATATTCAGTCTTCTAATATTTGTTCTACAACTTTAATCAAGTCACTTGTGAAAGGAGCTAACGGTTCATGCTACCATTTTGGATAATCAAGTCACTTTGAATTTTTGTTAGACATGAATATTTGGTATGACATTTTATTTGCAGTTAGTAAAAATTTACAATCAAAAGATATGTGCACTCATAAAGGTATTGAACAATTAAAAGGTCTTCTTTCATTTTTTTTAAAAGTATAGAGAAAATGAATTTGAAAATGCATTAATTTCTACCAAAGAAATTGTTATTTAAAATAGATATAGAACCTAAATTTCGCGAAAAACATATTAGTCAAACTATTTGATGAAAATGTTGAGAAAGAAATTGTAAAATATCTTCGAGAATCATTTAAAATTTGATTATTTTTTGTACATTATAGATAAAACAATTATCACACTTCAAAATAAATTTAAACAATTTAAATACACATATAAAATGAAAACAAAACAAAAAATAAGAATTTTAATTATACGGAATAAAATCGATAAACTTTTTTTTATGTTAAGTTCTTTCAATGAGTGTCTCGTTATTTTTTTTCATGATTATAAAGTTATTTTAAGATTTTTAAATAGAATAGTTATCGAGTATTTATATAATTAATAGCACAAAGTTATGAACAGAAGTCACTTTGGTGGATAGATTTTAAAATATTTTAGGCTTTTTTTTTCTCTTTTATAAATAAAAAACGAGTTAGGTTTGATTTAATTATTTTATAAATTATTTTAAATCTTGTTTAACGTTTTAGAAGTTCTTAAAAAACTTATTCAAAGTTTTATTATATAATAATATTATTAATTATTGAATAAAATTGCAAACTCGCATATAAACAAGTTAATTAACACAATCAGGTATATTATTTTAATAAAAAAATATATAAGTTAAATAAATTCACTTTTAATAAATTAATAGATTAATAAATGTATTACTTTAAGAAAAAAATTTAACATAATACATACTATATTATTTAAATAACTAAACTTAAAAAATTTGATTTTTTTTTCAAAAGTTAAACATACATTAAACATGTTAAATTCAAAAGGTTTGATAATTATTTTCTTTCAGAAAAGATTAAAATGTTTAGTGGATAAAATATAATAACTATTCTATTGTAATGTTTTTTATTTTATTTTGTCACTATAGTTATTTTACTTAAGGAATTGAGTTAAGTTACACATAATAATAACATAAATTTCACTCTTATACACACACATATATAATTAAAATATTTAAAACTGTCATAATAATAATAATAATTAAATCTTGATATAAATTTAAATCATAAAAATAAGTAAAATATTGCAAACTAAATTATAATGATAGTTAAATTTTTGATAAAAAAATTTAAATAATAATAATTAAAATAATAAAAATTATTTTGAATCATAATAAAAATTTTACACAGACATAATTTTAATAAAATTTAACTATACAGACAAAATAGGTTAAATGTTACTTCATAATGTTTTATATTTTAGTGTTTGTACTTTAAGTTTTAAAAGTCTCTTAACAAAAACAACAAATAGATTAAAAGAGCCTATTGACCTGATATTATTAATATCTAATTATTATTTAATCTAGTTTAAATGATATCTTTTATAACTTTGATTATCAAAATTTAAAGAATTACACATAATTTTAGAGGAAAAAAATCTTTTATACATAATATTATTGATATCTTCTTATCATTATCTTGATAGATAAATTAAATTTATCATGTGTTTTATATTTATTATAATAACTTTATTTATAAAGTAAATGGCAGGTTAATGTACTTTTGGGTATTTTCTAATAGAATATATTAGAAATCATCCATTATTTATTTAGCTATTACCATTATTATTATTATTATTATTATTTTTTACTTATTTTTGTTTCTGTTAGAATAGAGAGACACAAAGTGAGTTCAGTAGAATAAAGAGCAGGTTTAAAAGTGAAAAATGAAAGAAATTTGAACAAATCACAGTGAAAAGAAGGCAAATCAAGAAAGTGTTCAAAGAAGAAGAAAGAAGAATTCTGCGCCTGTGCGGTCCGAGAACTTGAATGAGCTGCCGCAGAAAGTTCCTCTGAGATTGCCGGAAACAACCTCCCTCTTCAAGTGGTCGCCGAGACTTTTCCAATGTTGCCGCCGTTTGAAACAACCCAACACAGCCCCTCGGTGACCCAGAGAGTGGCTTCATCCATTCTGCACAATAAACCAAGAGGAAAGAGACGGAGCAAAGAAGAGCGCAGGTACTTTTAATGTTAATATTTTTGTATATACTCTGTTCTTTGTAGACTTTGTTGAAAGAAAGACCAGGTTTTCTTTCTGGATATCTTTGCATTTATTTGTAGACTTTGTTGAAAGAAAGACTTTGTAGCCTATTCAATATCTTTGCATCTTTAACATGTTTTAGGTATCTTTCATTGATGTGCTAGCTGATTTGAAATAGAAGAACCTGTGAAACCATCTCGTCTTCCACTGCAATTCGTCCCTCTTAAACTTTAGTGAGTTCAATGGAAATAGTCCCCTTTTGAGAGTGCTGCAAAAAAGTAAAAAAGAAAGTATTTTACCCCCCAAAAAAAGTTAATTTAGTGCTTCAAATATAGGGGTCCAGAGGCATCAATTGTTTGATTAAAGATAGGCACCAGAGGAGAAATCTTTCTTATCATATAGCTGCATCATACATCAAAACAAATTAATGTTGTTAGCTCATTATGGAAAAATAATTATTGATACTTTTAAGTTAAGCATAGTGCATTTTATAATCAACACATCTAATAGTGAATGAAACAGATAGAAAATCCTGATACATTGATTTATTATATAAAAATGTAATGCATTGATCAATGAGGAAAAGTGATGATAATAAATAATTATCAACAAAAAAAAAGTTTTTGATCACGTGGATAGTCTACTGAAACATAAAGTATGAGGAGCAACAACACCTTTACAAACTATTTGGCTAAGAAAATATAGTGGAACAAAGTTGCAATACAGCTATTTTATGGTGATGATAACAATAAATAAACTAGTATCATCTCTAAAATATCTTAAAAAACACTATTTATATTTCATGCAACCCAAGATATTAGTGTAGGGACTTGATTGTACAAGTAAATAGTTAGAATTGTTAGCTAGTGCCAACAACTATTTCTTGTATAAGTTAAATAAAGTTGTTAGTCACTGGTAACAACTATCTTCTCTGTTGGAGCTTAGCAATAAATACCATTGTACCTATCTTATTTCACAAGTTAACAAATTGAATACATTCAGTTGGTTACGAGATTCTCTATTTATCAATTACGATAGCCAATTTTTTGACGCCTCTTCTCAAATTCTAGGGTTCTCTTCATGATATCTTCAAGTTTGTCCATGGCTTCAACTCCATTGCTAAGAAACTCGATTATTCAAACTATCTCTATTATTGGGAGACAATATGTCCAACATTCAAACTAAGTGATTTGATCACTAGTTCAACATATTGTATCCAATGGATCATTCAAACATTTTCACATACATTCGAACAGAAAGTGCAACTCAAGTGGCTAGTTATGCACAAAAATATTTTATCTATAAAAGTAAATCACAAGATCAAAAGAAAAAAAACAAGCATTCTACATAATACAACTACTTATGATATGCAAAATCCATCCTTTAATATAAATCTTCCAATTTCACAATTTAATGGGATGCAACCAATGCAAGAAGTGATGTAGTTCAATCCTATTAGTATGACCCATCAAACGGAATACAAGCATTACCAGAAATGAAGCTGAATGATATGAACACCATAAATCATCATACACAATGTAATGGGATGCAATCAATATATCAAATTGTGTACATGAATTCTATCAACAACATAGATCATCCTATAACTACGTCACTTCTTGCACTAGTTGCATTCATAAAATTGTGAAATTGGAAGATTTATATTACACATTGAATTTTGCATATCATGAGGAGTTGTATTCTGGAGAACCATGTCATGAATGCTTTTCTTTTGGTCTTTACTTTAACTGATAAAATATTTTTGGGCATGACTGGCTAGTTGGGTTGTAGTTTTTGTTTGAATGTATGTGAAAATGTTTAAAGAATCAATTGTAGACAATATGTTGAACTAGTGATGAAAAGTTAAAGCGATTTGTTGTCAATCTGGTGGTTCCTTTGCGTTAGCTTACTGAAGAGGGTCACACATGTGACTGTGATAATCCTGAGTATGAAGCATGAGAGGTTCGAGACCAAACATTACTTGTTTGGCTTCCATCTACTCTTTGAAATCTGTTTTTCCAGTTGGCATGCGCAATAACCAAGGATCTAACGAAAAATACATTTGAATATCTTAGGACTAAACTTTGGATGTTCAAGGACAAATATCAAGCATGTGGAGGATAATGAAGTTTTAGTAGTGGCTTTTGCACTTGGTTTATTGTACCCATGTCTTAAGTAAATAAAATTTAGTCATCACGCAAAGCTACTAATAATAGTTGTAAGTCCATCAACATCATGAAGAATCCTCTCAGGAGAACCCTCTTTTTTCTACTATAGGGATTCTTTCGAAAATATTGCCCTATTCTATATGTTTTATCTATATTCTCTACTTAAAGCATCTTTGTAGTGCAACTAGTCCATTTTGAATTGAATTTTGTCCAAAATCAGTGAGAATGATAAATATATTTCAAAATGTTCAAAATGTATTCAAATTACGAACATCTTAAACTAGTAGTAACTATTTTAAAAGAGTAAGTGTGATCATATCAAGACCATATTAACTATTGTGCTTGAATTTGTTTTTAAAACTAGTAGCGAAAGGGTAAAAGTAAATATAAGCTTACCTGTAGAAAAAGATGATAAACTAAAAAATAAAATGTCTTTATTAATAGAAAAATTAAGTACAAAGATATTGTTTCATAGCTTTATATAGGTAAAAAGAAAACTAGTTATTCTGCCGACAAAGTTGTGAACATTTATGTTTCTAATATATAGAAAAGACATTATAAAATAATCAAATTCACTTGTTTGATGAGTCATGTATGTGCATCAAACGGCATAGTTTATAGTATTGGTTGCATTTCATTTAAATTGTGTATGATAGTGTTGTAGATAAAATTCAACTCCATTCTTTCTTATATTGGTTGCATTCCATTTAATTGTCTTGGATGAACCATGTTGACAAATTTAGTTGTATCATTTCTTGTATTTGATGCATTTCATTAAATTGTGTTTGATGAATTACATAGTTAAGAAGATTCAACTATATCATTTCTTGTATTGGTAGAATTTCTTGATAAGTCATGTTTTGGGAGAATTCTTCTTAAAATGGTGGAGTTACGAGATGTGGATTAAAAGTTAGATTTTGCATATCAAAATTCCGCAGAATTGTATTTTGTATGGTTTTACAAAACACAAATCCTTATAACATTGAGCTGTAAAATTCTAATTTTAATCTAAATCTCGTGGTTCTACCATTTTATGAAATGCAACCAAGATGTAATTGAATCCTCCAAACAACATGACTCATCCAATACTACCAAATGAAATACAACCAATTTAAGAAATGATGCAATCAACTATATGACTCAACAAACACAATCTAATAAAATTCAACCAATACAACAATGTTGTTGAAATTTTTCAACTTGGTTCATCAAATACAATTTAATGGAACACAATATAAGAAATGATGGAACTCAATCGAATCAACATGACTCATCATACACACTTTAGTGGAATTAGACCAATACGAGAAATGATATCGTTAAATTCACCTAACAACGTGACTCATCAAACAAATGGATTGAACTATTTTTATAATTCCTTTTCTGTATATTAGAGACAAATGTTTAAGAGTTTGTGAACAATGTAACTAGTTTGTTACCTATATAAAGCTCTTGAACAGTTCCTGTTCTTTCGAGGCTTTGACATCAAATATTCACCATTACACTATCTTCACTGTGGAGCAGGTCTTTCCTGTTGCTCTCTACAACATAACAGTTTATGTAAGGACATGGAGGACACTTGCCATTTCTGCTAACATAATTATGCCTTTCACTACATTTTTATTCTCTGTTTTTGTTTTGTCCAAGTTTCTTCCTTTGTGATTTGGTCTTGTTTGCTTCTATGGCAGCTTTAGATGTGTTAGATCACTAATTAATAAAGTCTTTTGTAAATGTCTAAGGGCTGAATTATGGAGGACAAATTCTGTTGTATTAGCTGAATGAGGGATGAAAAAGGAAAGGAAATTTGTCTTATCGTGTTCACACCACAGAAAAGTTTAAAGTAGAAATGTTAGTTCTTATACAAGTTCATACATTGGCAAAATGACTTGGTGCAGACACATGGTATCAAAATAAATAAGAAATCAGATGAACTTTGTTGAGTAAAGTATGAAGAAACGGGAGCATTTAGTCTTAATTTAGCAGGGCTGTGTGGAAGGAGTAGTATTCCCATTACATCATGGTCTACAATATGTTTATTGTTGCAGCCATTTTGATATTTATGATTTGTTTTGTTAACTTTAACAGAATCCATTCAATCTCAATGAACACAAACTACTGAACACAAATTTTCACATGTTTGTCTCAATTCCTAAAGGGCAGTTGTTAGAGCACAGTTTTAAATTGACTAGAGAAGTGTCGGGAAGTCTTATCTCATATAATCTCATATAATACATATCTCATTTAAATTGATTTACAATAAAAAATATTAATGGATGTATATTTATATTTATAAATTGTATAATTAAACCGACAAATTAAATATATATAATATAGTAAAATATATTACTTAACATATTAAATTTAAAGTAGTTTTTTTTATCATGGCTGAGACAGTCTTACTAGTTTTATATTTGTCATTTATTTATTTTTCTCAAAAAATCTTTTTCTTTGTTTCAAATATATTTAAAATAAAAAAATATATCAAATTTTCCTTCTTCATATCACATAACAGATCATATGGTACAAATAACTCATCTTTTCTCAATAATTTTTTTCTAATTTTTTAACTTCTATTTTAATTTCTTTTTGTACTGGAGATTGATCATTAACCCTTAATATTATTAATTCAGATGGAAAAAATTAAAATTTAAGAGCTTTAAATTATATGAAAGAAAATCAACTAAAATCAATTTTTTTATCAAGTTCTTTGAATGAGTTTTTATTTAATTTCTTTTCATGATCATCACATTTCTGTTGTGAATTTTGAGATTTTGGAACAATAATAATCGAATAATAACATAATATTACGAGAAAAATCACTTTGAAGAATTATATTAAAATGCGAGGCTTTTTTTTCTATTTTCTATGAAATCTGAGTTAGGTTTAGCTTAATTATTCTTATAAATTATTTCAAAATTTAGTTTAACTTTTTAGAAGTCTTATTTTTAAAATATATTCAAATTTAAACTCGGTACTAATAATATTAAATAAAATTACAAACTCAGCTTATAAATAAGTTAGTTAACATCATCATGCATATTATTTTATTAATCAACACAAGTTAAACAAATATCACTTTTAATAAATTAATAGATATATTATTTTTAAAATAAAATTTTACATAATAGAATCACTTTCAACTAATATACATCATTAATTAATTAAGTATATATTTTTAAGGTTTAGGATTTAAACAATTTAATTTTTCATATTTAATATATTTTAAAATATTATATTAAAAATATCTCAAAAAAGACTATACTTTATTATGCACTAGTAAAAATTAATCTTTCTTACCAAATGTCTTATTTATCTGATTAAATAATTAATAAAACATATGATATCTTTTTTCTTTAATCATATTAACATATATAATTAATCTAACATGTAAATCATCAACATCATTATCACCACAAGATAAATGTTGTTTGTTCCTCTAATTAGAACGACTTTATTTTTCATAATTAATACAAACTTTTTCACTTAAACGGTCTCATGCCACTTAAGCAAAATAACACTAATGTAGTGAATCAGTTTTGTCTTTCCTTTACTTAAACACTCACTTTATGTTCTAGCATCTTTACAACATTTGAACAACTTTTCAAAGGATGAACATGAAACATTTTGTATTACATATAGCAAGTCCCAAAAGCTTAAGATACACCATTTCACTAGTGGTTGAGTGACCATGTCATTGCTTGAATGCCAATATCATCTCAAATAACAAATTTCATCAATATAACTCATCAAAATTTCATTTCAAAACTTTATATATAATATTATTCAACATGTAAAAACATTTATACAAACAAACTAATTTCAAAATACTAGTTTTCCATTATCAAACATACTTTTTTGCAATCACATTATATTAATTTAGTTTACACAAACAAACTAATCTTATTTATACAAAATGAGCATCCAAAAAAAATCAAGAAGAGTATTATCTTTAAAACATTAAGTATCAAAACGAATCTCTAAAAACATAAAGTACAAAATAAGACTTTTAAAACTTTGATAACATATACATCAGTCAATAATTCAGTTAAGCGCTATTTAATATTTTAGTTAAACAACATAATCAGTATAAAACATTTTTAAAAACTTAGACTACTTGATTAAGATTTTTGCAACTTAATGTACTAAAACATAAAAAAAATCATAAACAACTAAAAACTAACATAACTTTGTCAGTATTAATTTATATAAAAATCTACAACAATATTTTTATTCCCACATAAATTTGGTGGAAGTAAAATTTAAAAATCTATATTCACATATATTTAGTATTAGTAAAACATAATAACACTATAATATATAAATTTATTTAATATATTTATCTTTACTTAATGTATTTTTATTATATCTTATTTTTATTATATATTGTTTATTTATACTCTATAAGAAAAATAATATTTATACTAACATACACTTTTATATATATACATAGAGAGAATAATTGAGTTTAAGTAAAACTAATTTTGTTTATTCACATAAATTTAGTGTGAGTAAAATCTTAAAGTGTATTTTTATACATATATTTAGTATTTATTGTTTAATATTTATAAAACGTAGTAACACTAGTACATATATATAAGATTTCAAAATAAAACATTTAAGTGATAAATTTAATAATATTATTAAACAATAAACTTTTTAATAAACAATTTATTAGATGAAACCTGTATTTATTTTTAAAATTGATATAATTATATATTATTATTAGGTGAAACCTGGTTAGTTCTATATCCAAAAGGATTAGGAATAGAAGCATATCCAAGGCCATGGATCTAATCTTATTATTATTAAAATATTCAATCAAATCTTTCCAATTTTTAAATATGTATTAATGTGCTCATTTTCAATCCACCCCCAATAGAATTTTAATAAACTAATATTAATAATTTTAGTTTTAGAAAAGTGTTTATTTAAAAATTTAACTATAATTTCAAAGTAATTATAATTTTTATGTGTTTTATATTCTTTTTTTATTTTTCAAAGTAATTATAATTTTTTTGCTAATTCTTTCCGTTCCAAAAATAAGTTATTTAAATCTTTTTAATATATATATATATATATATATATATAAACTTTATAATATTCCCTAAAAGAATATATACAATATTAAATATAATAATAAATAAATCACAATTTTATAGTGATTTTGGGATCCAAGCACCTGTTATTTTATCTGTTCCGTACCAAAATAGTAATAACACTTGTCTGAATTAATTTAAAACAAAATCATATAACAATATATACATTACATATATTTACACAATGTTTATATAATATATAACAACATAATCACTTTCAATTAATATATAAGAATTATTAAATATATTTCAATAAAGCGATATAAATTTTCATTATTTCATATATATTTCAAAATACTAATATTAAGAATCTCTCGTGAAAGATTAAGTAAAAATTAATCTCTTATGTCAAAGTAATTAAGTTGATTCATAAAAATTATTAATAGTAAAAATTAATCTTAATTTTTTATGTCAAAATAATTAAGTAAGAATATATGATTTTTTTAAACTTCTTACTAACTATCTGATTAAATTATTAGTAAAGCATATGATATTTTCTTTCTCTAATTAATTAATTTTATATTTAATACTATATCAAATATGTCTTTTATACATTTATCATATATTTATAAATATATAATTAATTTAACATGTAAATTATCAACATCACATTATCATCATCATATAAATGTTGTTTAATCTAGTTCTTTTTGTTTGAGTGATCTTATTTTTTATGATTAATGAAAATTTTCTCACTTAAGAAGTAATAAATAAAATTAGCTTTATTTTTTCTTTATTCAAACACTTACTCCAAGTTTAAATGTCTTTTCTTTATTACATGGAATCTTAATGAATAAAAAAATCTTTTAAATATAATAAATAAATAAAAAGTTGGATCCACACAATAAACAACAAAATGACTTTATTCATTATTTACATTAAACAAAAAAAAAAGACTTAGCATACAAGAGGAAAGATGTTTTTCATGTTAATATTTTGATTTATACTTTTAAAATAACATTTTATTAATTTAGTCTAATTAATCTTATTTATACAAAATAAATGCCAAGACGTTTAAAACATAAAGTATTAAATCAAAGATTTGAAAATACAAAATAGAATTTTTAAAACTTTGATAACATATACATCAGTCAATAACTCGGTTAAGTTTTAGTTAAACATAATTAATATAAATATTTTTAAACACGAAACTAAGATCTTTACAACTTAATATACTAAAACAAAAAAAAAGTAAAAACATAAAGACTAAAAACTAACATTTAATCAATTATTACTAATATTTATCACAATTTTTATTTAACATATTACATTGTAAATATTTATATTCATAATTATTGGGACATACATATTTAAAAATATAAATTATAATTTCAAATTTTTATATAATCTTTTAATTGTAAAAAAAGTAATTATACATAAAACATAAATGATTTTATCGCGAAAAATAGTCTTTTTAACTTAATATTATTAATATCTTATCATTATTTAATTTAACTTCTCATTATTAATTTTCAAACAAGTACACATAGTTTTGATAAAAAAAAGTAGCCTTTCAAATGTAATATTATTATAATCTTGTAATGATTTATTAATGAATCATCTTCTATTTATTTAGTATAAAATATATCTCTTACAATCTGTTATCAGTCTTATAAGAAATTGCATCTATTTTTAATGACATAATATTATTAATATCTTATAATTATCTAATTTATATGTAATTTAAATTATATCACTTATAATTTCCATCATCAATTTTTTAAAGAATAGGGCTTAATTTTAATGAAAAAATAATCTTTTAAACATAATATTATTAATATTTTATCAATATCTAATTTATTATCTAGTTTTAAATTATATCGTTTATAATTTTCATTATCAACTTTTAAAAAACACACATAATATCTTAATATGAAATACAATCTTTTAAACTTAACATTATTAATATTTTATAGTTATATAATTTATTATGTTGTGTGATTTGTAATTTCCATTACCAACTATCAAAGAAGTATACATAATCTTAATGAAAAAAACAGTTTTTGAAAGATATATATTATCAATCTGTTATGGTTATCTATTTTATCTTATGATAACTTCATCTTAAGTTTTTTTGTTATCTTATCCATAAATCACTTATAAATTATATATTTTATACTTCTCATTATCAATTTTCAAACAAGTACACATAATTTTTGATAAAAAGAGTATCTTTTCATGTAATATTATTATAATTTTGTAATGATTTATTAGTGAATTACCTTGTATTTAGTATAAATTATATCTAATTCATATTATATCATTTGTAATTTTCATAATCAATTTTTCAAAGAATATGACATAATTTTAATGAACATAACATTATTAATGTTTTATCAATATTTAATTTATTATCTAGTTTAAATTATATTATTTGTAATTTTCATTATCAACTTTACACACAATATATTAACGTGAAATACAATTTTTTAAACTTTACATTATTAATATTTTATAGTTATATAATTTTTTATGTTGTGTAATTTATAATCTCCATTACCTATTATGAAAGAAGGACACATAATCTTAATGAAAAAACAATTCTTAAAAGATATATATTATTAATCTGTTATAGTTATCTATTCTTATGATAACTTCATCTTTAGTTAGTTTTCTAATTCATATGTAATTTAAATTATATCACTTATAATTTTCATCATCAATTTTTCAAAGAATAGAACATAATTTTAATGAAAAAATAGTCTTTTAAACATAATATTATTAATGTTTTATCAATATCTAATTTATTATCTAGTTTTAAATTATATCTTTTATAATTTTCATTATCAATTTTTAAAAAACACACGTAATATCTTAATGTAAAATACAATTTTTTAAACTTAATATTATTAATATTTTATAGTTATATAATTTATTATCTTGTGTGATTTATAATTTCCATTACCAACTATAAAGAAGTACACATAATCTTAATGAAAAAAACAATTCTCAAAAGATATATATTATTAATCAGTTATCTATTTGATAACTTCATCTTTAGTTAGTTTTCTGTTATCTTATCTATAAATCACTTATAAATTGAGTTGTGAAAAGTGAAATCTGAAGAAGTGAGAAGGAAAGGGTTGAAAGAAGAAGAAAGAAGAAGAAAAGAAGAAGAAGAAGAAAGAAGAATGGAGAAAATTAGTGAGGAATGGTGGAAGGAGCTCAATGCTTTGGCTTTGGAAGCCGGGGTTATGTTCGAAACTCAGCCTGTGCCGTCGGACAACTGCATTCAGCTGCCGCTCAATGTTCCTCCCACGATGCCGGAAACAACCACTCCCTTCAGCCGCCCTCTTCAAGTCGCCGCCCACGCTCCTCCAATGTCGCCGCCGTCTCAAACACCCCAACCCCACCGCATCCAGGTTCAGTCCGTTGCACCGGAGTTGGCCAACGGCGGCGCTTCATCCAATATTCTGCACAAGAAACCAAAGAGGGAGACTTGGACCGAAGAAGAGCACAGGTGCTTTGAGTGTGAATAATATATTTTTGAAATCGCATTATATTAAATTTGAGATTAGTTTATGAAATATTTAATCTTTTAATCACGCATTTCTTTTTTCACTGTAGGCGATTTCTGGAAGGACTTAATATATTCGGAAGAGGAAATTGGAAAAACATTTCAATGTATATCCAAACAAAAACTTCAATCCAAGTGGCGAGTCATGCCCAAAAATACTTTATCCGACAAAGTAATTTAGATGAGAAAAAGAAAAGACAAAGCATTCATGACATGGTTCTCCCTCAAACTATTCCTCGTGAAACACAAAATTCATCCTTTAATATAAGTGTTCCAATGTCACAATTTGATGGCATACAAGCAGCACAACAACAAGTGATGCAGTTCAATCCTGTTGATATGAGTCATCAAACATTCTTCAATGGGATTCAAGTAATTCCAGCAATCATGAACCCCAATCATTTAAACTCCACAAATCATCATACACAATATCCTGTTCAGATGCAATCACCATATCCAATGATGTATCATGCTTATGGATTACACAACAAACGAATTTAATCTTTTTATGCATTAGGGACATAAATCTTAGCAGTTGCTCAAGAGAATATAATGTATAAACAACTATATTATTTTATATAATTATCCACAATTCTTTTTCACGTGTGCTTAAAAACATGTTTATTAAATTTTATTAGTACTTCTATGGTCTATTCAATTAATTCTCTCATTTACATTAAACTATATTATTTAATGTTATAATGGCATAAATTGACTTCACTTGAATTACTTTTTAATAAATTATGTCAAAGTTAAATGCAAAATGGAGTATAGATAAAGAGTAAACGTAGAAAAAATATATTAAAAAAATGAGTTTAGAATTAAAAAAATAAAACACACGTAAAAGTAGTAAAATTTAACGAATAAGAATAAATTTAGCACAGAAATATTTTACTCCATTATTTTCATCGAAATAGGTTAGTTTTATATGTCAAAAAGAAAAGAAAAAAAAAACACTTTTTGGGACTCTCCTGGAAATTGGGGTTTTTGGGGGTCTTGTCAGCATATGTAGCAACATAGATTTAGTAAACATCAACATAATATTTTCTTTTTACCATAAAAACTTAAAATTAAAATAGTTTTCTTTTACCTATACTTTTTTATCTTGTTACTATTACGATCTATGTAATGAAAAATTCGCATACAAAATGTTACAAATGATAACATCTAACCCATAACTTATTAGAAAAACTCACAATAGAAGAAAAAGATTGATGTCTATATTTGTATATAATATATTGATTTTGGGATTCATTCAGTCTCTCAAATATTCCGTAATTTATATATAGTGATTTATTCTTATTAATCAAGTGGTTAACATAATTATTAATATGAATAAAATATACCATTAGCATAAAAGAAATACCAAGCAAAAAATACTGTTTTCTTCTTCTTCTGCAAAGTGAGACATACAAATGTACGTGAGAAATGTTACATTTGAGTTTCCTGCGATTCCATGTTTGGACCAGATCAACATGGAAGGTGTATCAGCAGAGCTGAAGTGAGTGAGATAGTTGAAGAAGCAGAAGAAAGCAACGAGTAGAAGAAGAGCGTTGATGATGTAATAGTTCAAAACTTTACAATTTTTTCAGAAATATAAATAATTAATTGAAGATTTAACAACATTATACCTTGAGCCATATTTTACAGGAAAGATTTTTTTAAAGTTATCTTTTAAAACAACGACTTTTTTATCAAAAGATTTAATGTTATTTTTTTCATTTTTAGGTCTTATTATATTTCTTAAAGTCCAATCAAATGGTTCAAAGTAAAATCTATTGATTATACTACTTCATTTCATATAATCAATTTTGTTTCAATCAATAACTTAGCACAAAGACTTCCTTGTACTATGTTATAAGTTAATTCTTTGTTTATTGTCAACGGGATATAAAACGTGGAACGTGCTTTCTTTCTTCTAAGAAGTAACAACGACACAATTCCATTTGAAGCAACATTAAGCATAATAATTTTCTTTGATCTAATAACAGCTGACCGTGTTTTTCACATAAATCTTTTTCTGTTCCACCATAACCAAATAAAAAAAATAGTCTTTCTTACTTGTGAAATAAGTGTCGTCATTATCTCTTCACAAACTCTTGTATTTGATATTTCTATATTTTTAAACAAGAAAATTAAAATTCAATAAATTTGAATTCTCTTACTCGTCTAAACTTTGAAAAATAAAAAATTTAAAATAAAAGAAATTCAAATTTTCAATGTAGTTGGATTTCCTGAGAATGGTAAAATTTTTATTTTCCATACACACAAGGCTTCAGATAGTAGTCCAGAAGCATCTTGATTTAAGACAGGAAGTCTGAAGAAGAGAAACCTTCTTATCAAATACTCAAATACCTGCATACAAAAAAAAAATGTTGTTAACTCTATGGAAATTAATTTGATGTATTTGGTAGATCTTAAGGGACAGTTGAAATCTCACAGTTCTTGATCAGACAAAGCAAGCACTATTCAAGCGTTATTCCTTTAATACGATTAACTCCCATCAAAATATGCTTTATTGAAAATTAAAGGCACAAATGCTTGTTGCCAAAACAACACAACATTTAAGAAAAAAAATTATGGTTTTTATACATTTTCATAAAACCCCTACCTGCTTTTATTACGCTCCTATCTAGAAACAACATCCCAACCCATGTCATGCATTAGGTTCTGCATCTTCTGCAGAAATGTGAGATGTATACTTCAATGCAAAAAGTAGTGGTGATCCAGAAAAAGAAGCTTAAGATTAATTGGTGATTAGTTAAAAAGAAGGGAACATTTGAAGCACCGGTATCCTCTCGGGTTGAGAATTTATCTCAGTTGACTTCAACAGAGATAATCTGCCACCTACAAACTTAGGAGTAGAGAAGGAAAACAAGGATTAATTAGTCAAGAGAAGGAGTTTTCCATTCTGTATGGTACTAGTGCAGTTAGGTAGAGAAGAAAAGAGAACTGTACGTAAGAAAATGTGTATTCAGCTAACACAAGAGTTATGTAAAATGGAATTGTAAAACACTGAAATTCTCTTTCAAAAATTCCTTATTTAGCTAGCACAACAGAGTTATGTAAAGAAAAATAAAATCAACAAGGACGGAAAGTTGGATTCAAAGTATTTCAAGAGCATTGGGGAGAGACTCTGTTACCAACTGTTAAGCTGCAAAGAGCAACATGGATGCATGACTGATGAAAAAGGGCAGCAACAATATCATTTCTCCTTTTTCGTGCAAACAATTCTATGAAACCAGACACCACGACGTACTCTCCTAAACCTATTGCCATCACTAACACTCATGTCTGGTATTAAGGGACTAAGGGCATAAAAGTCAACATTGATGCAATCTAATTAAGAGAAAAAGATGGTGCAGACTCGTTATGAAGATTTGGTGTAGTAAAATCTTGTTCAAAATTCCTAAACCATCCAATTCTTCAAGACAATCCAGTAGAAGATCAGACATTTTATATATGATAGAAAGTCTCTGTAGACTCTGTCTAATATGAGTAGACCATCTAATGTTGAGTACTTGTTGGTAAAATGGTCTGATGACATTTAAATTATATGAGTATGAGAGTATTCACATGTTTTCCACCATTCTAGCATAAACACATTTCACAATAGTTAGTTATAACGACCTGAACGTATATATGAGAATATTGTATTACATTTATTATATCTCAACTTTAAGTGTGTAACTTTAAGTTAAAAATGTTTGAGTTGTCTTGAGCTAGAGTTCATTGTGAAAGAAATTTCGAATTATAATTTCAGTGTTATAATATATTCTATTGTAGACGCAGATTGAAGTTCCTTAACACTTCAATTGAACCACATTATTTTTTTATATAATTTTTTTTTTCTTGTATTGTTTATCTTTTACCTATTTATTTAAAAGTTAGTCCATTTTACTATGTTTTAGAGTTTGTTTGTGTAGTAAACTTTTTAGAGTGAATTTGTGTTTTTGTGAGCAAATTCTACAATACTCGTGCATAGCAACTCTGAACGTGTTAGAACTTATAATGGCATACGCATTTGACCAAAAACTACATTTGAGTTTCTTCGGACTAAACATGGTACAAATAAACCTTAAAGCGTGTTACATTCATATATTGTGGGAAATTTAGGACATTTTGACATCAAAAGAAGTGATTTAGAACTGGGTTTCGGGATTTTTCTAAATGTTTTCTAGTTTTCATAATCATATGCTTTGTTCAGTTCATCTCTTTTTAGCATTATTCTAACGTAGCAGGTCTTTTTTTCAGTAGGAATTGATCACGTGTCAAGGAGTTTACCGCAATTCACGCGCTATGGTCAACAACTTGAACTAAATCCCAGAGAATGTACCATGTTCATTTATTAATTTTTGTTGTTTTAGTTATCCTAATATTAGTACTATCCTTTTACAGTCCGCAACAACAACATCATCATTGACAAACCAAAAGAGCCCTGTTATGGAGAAGTGTATCTTTTCACTTAAGGAGTTCCACAGCAAATATTGACCTATACAATGTTTTTCCCAAATACTATCCACTTGAAGCATTTCTTAGACTAGATTGAATTGAGCAATGTTAGCTACGAAACTTAGAACATCAATTGATCAATAACAGATGCAGGACATTTGATTCATGCTGAGGCAAAGTGATGATAGTAAATGTGATAAACAGAAACAAAAAAAGTAATGGCCCAACTCATTCCCCTGCTGAACCATAGAATATCTCGGTATTACTAACAACACCTTTACAAACTTTAATAGGAAAAACCCAAATACATTGGGACAAAATTGCAATGAAGCTATTTCATATAACAATAAATATAAGCTAGTACCATCTCCTAAATCCCTTAATATAATGTTTATATTTAATGATGCAACCAAGAAGAAGAATAAGTTAGTTTAGTTGATAGCATATCTAGAAACCAGTAATTAGGGTCGGAGCTTAATAGGAGTCGGTGGGGTCACAACCTTTTTAAACATTTTTATTATATATATATATATATATATAAATTTATTATATAGATCTACACAATTTAATAAAATAAAATTTTACAATTAATAGATTCTTTTAAGAGGTATATTTTTTAGAGTTTTAGTAAAAATTTATAGATAATAGCTATTTAAAATTACTTTTTTACTTTAAATATAGACTTTTAGTATTCTTTTTCTTCTATTTATGTTAAAGATATAGTGAGTTTTTTTCTCTTCTACGGTTTCTCCTTTACATCACTTATCTTCTATTCTACTTCTACAAAACTTCTTCCTACTAATATATTTTTTTAATATCATTTATTTTCTATGCTTTTATGTGACTATTGTAAGTAGATTAGATTAAATTGTAGATTATATTTTTAGGAGGTCTGTTACTTTATAGCTTAGATTGTAAATTATCATTTATTATAATTTTATATATTTTGAAATTAAATAATTATTTTTTAATAGGTACAATACTCTTGGATAAGAACAAGACAATTGATGTTTTTTTCAAGAGGAAGATTATTGGTAAAAATGAAAATGATATTTTTTCAACTTCAAATGAGCAAATTGTTACATTGGATGAACAACCTTTCAAGATTCCAAAAATTATAGACGGTAAGTTTGATGTTAATTCTTTAGAATGTGACCCTGGAAAACGTCTTCCAATTTGGAAATTTCCAGTTAATCAAAGAGATGAAATTCGAAGAGCATATTTAAAATGGGGTCCATATCAATGTCATCTTGAAAATTATTCTCTCTATAGAAATAAACATCCAAGAAGATTTCAATTTACTTGGATTCAAAATGTTTCCTTCTTGGTTAGAGTATTCTTTTGGTAATGATGCTACTTATTGTTTTCCATGTTACTTATTTAGTAAAAATCCAAGTGGGCATCTTGGATAAGATGTTTTTACAAGAAAAGGATTTAGGACATGGAAAAAGGTCAATGCTAGAAAAAATTGTGCATTTCTTAATCATATTGGAGAGAGTCTTTGCTCATCCCATAATAATGCACTGAGATCTTGTCAAGACTTGTTAAATCAATCTATGCATATTAGAAATGTTATGAATGTGCAAAGTTATGATGAAATTAGTAAAAATCGATTACGTTTGAAGAGCTCTATTGATTCAATTCATTGGCTCGCATTTCAAGCTTGTGCTTCCAGAGGTCAAGATGAATCATCAAAATCAAACAACCAAGGTAATTTTCTTGAAATGATCAAACTTTTAGCATCATACAATGATGAACTTGCAAAAGTAGTGTTAGAAAATGTTCCTTATAATTCCAAGTATACTTCTCATGGAATTCAAAAGGAAATCTTACACATCATGGCTAGTAAAGTGAGAAGTTATATTTGAGAGGAGATTGGAGATTCTAAATTTTGTATAATTGTTGATGAATCACAAAGGGAACAAATGACCATTGTTTTAAGATTTGTAGATAAGAGTGGTTGTATACAAGAACGTTTTTTTTTATCTTGAGCATGTTAAAGATACTAAAGTTCTTACTCTTAAAAAGGAACTATGTAGAGTTCTTTCTTTCCATGGTCTTGATGTCTCGAAAATTCGTAGTCAAGGTTATGATGATACTACTAATATGAGAGGGGGAGTGGAATGGATTGCAAGCATTATTTCTCAAGAATTGTCCATATGCATATTATATACATTGCTTTGCATATAGATTACAACTTGCTTTGGTTGTTGCTTCAAGGGAAGTTATTACTATTCATCAATTTTTTTCAAATTTTATTTGTGTTGTCAATATTATATGTTCATCTTGTAAGCGTCATGATGAGTTAAGTGCTATGAAATTGGATGAAATAACAAATTTACTAGAGATTGATGAATTGGATACTAGTAAAGGGGGAAATCAAATTGGAACTTTGAAACGAGTAGGAGATACTCGTTGGAGCTCACATTTTTCATCTATTTGTAGTATGATACATATGTATGATACAACTTGTAAGGTTCTTCAAAAAATTATAGTTGATGAAGCAACTTATTCTCAACATGGAGATGCTGATTTTGCTTATAATATTATGACTAGTTTATACTAATTTTACACTTGATGAAAGAGATTATAGGAGTTACAGATTGTCTTTGTCAAGCTTTACAACAGAAGTCTCAATATGTATTGAACGCAATGCAATTGGTCCAACTTATGTAACATTGTTTTGTGAACAACATGATATTGTTTCTCCTAATTTTAATTCAACTTATGTAACACGTCAAGGGTGTTCTCGACAGCAAAAAGACCAGATAACAGTGGAGCATCATTTTAAAGTGGATATCTTTTTAGTTACAATTGACAAACAACTACAAGAATTGAAACTAGTTTGTTTTTTTATTGGTTTATTTTTAATGTTGTGGTTAAATATCATGTTAGATTTAATATATTTTTAGTTTTTAATTAACAATTACAATAAATTAATGATAGGTTCAGTGAGTAAGCAATAGAGCTTCTAACTCTCAGTGCTAGTTTGGTTTCTAAGGATTCAATGTGGATGATATATGTGCTCTAGTAATTAAGTTTTATCTCATAGATTTCACTAAACAAGAGAAGATTAATTTGAGATTTCAACTATAACACTTTGGACTTCAAAAACTTGTCAACTATGTCTAAATTATATAAAGTTTTGATGAAAATGGAGAAGACAAATACATATTACTTGATTGATACTTTAAAAGTAAGTAAATTTATTTATTTATTTTATATTATGATAATACTTTAAAATTTATATAAAATTATTGAATTTTATATTTATTTTAAAATTTGGAAGTTGCTGATAAATATAAACAAATATATTGAATTGATATTTATAATTAAATTGAATGTTATATTTAATGTTAATTTTGTTTGTTAAGTTAATTTTTTTTACATATTATATTATTTTATTTATAATTTTTTATATTATTTAATTATAATTTAAATATTAAATTTATTTAATAGATAGTGATTTCTCCCATAAATAAATACATTTGCATCTGTTTGGACTAAACTTGGATGTTCATGTATAAATCTCAAACAGTGATATACAGTAGAATATTTAGGACAGACATTTTGTTTTTAAAACAAAAGAAGCACGGGTGACCCTGAAGTTTTGCGCTTGGTTTATTGCAGAAAACTTAAATTGATCAACAAAGGAGTTACATAGAACTTGTAGAATACGATTCAGAATTACCCATCCCACTTGGTCCATGAATAGTTGATGGAAAGGATTGGTGTTACAAGAAATGTGAACAGAAATGTTACAAGAACAAGGTAGGCTTTGTAGCTTTCATGTGGAAGATGAGAGGTGAAGTGAGAAAGAAAGATGAGTCCTTAAGTTGGTGAGTTTGTTTATGGAAAGTATGGATCATCTCATACATACATACATATATATATATATATATATATATATATATATATTTATATTTACTATTTTAATGTTTTTCATTTTAACTATTTTTTATAATATAGAAACCTATATTAATAAAATTTTAAATTATATATATGCAAATATTTTATTATTATTTATATACAGGTTTTGTCGAATATTTAACGCTTAAATATATTTTTGTAGGTCTGCGTAAATATTAATGACGTGGGAATTCTTAACCCACATGACAGTGTTCCTCCTTCATTTTCTTAAGTAACACATAGTTTCTTAGAATTCTTAATGGATTCTCTTTTACCCACATGACAGTGTTCCTCCTTCAAGGGATGTAACTTTTAATGATATAAAGCCATAATTAAATACTTGGTTCACAAAAATAGTGTTGTATAAGTGCATGGAATGTTGACTGAGGATAATCTTGAAAAAAAAAAATCTTAATACAGTCTTGATTTAGCACAACAACTAAATTTCAGAACAATTTTTTAAAAGGGGTTTATATTTAGAATGAGAGAGAATTAACCTAAATATAATGAGGTAGAAGTTGTTTATATTTTCAAAAATATCTTTAAGTTTTATTTTATATTTCTTTGGAAAATCAAAGTTCTATTAACAAATTTTGATGAAATTATTTGTTTTCTATAACTTGAATTATCTCGTATAATATTTTATTTTTTTCTCAAATTGAAAATCATTAAAATAGTTAATCTAAAGAAAAAATCCATAATTTTATTTATTTTTATTAAATAAGATTCATTCAATTTTGATTTAAAACATTGATAAAGTTGTTAGTTTTGCAAGATCATCCTTATTTTAAATTATATTATAATTTAAAAATATAATGCATAAATACATTTTTAATTAATAATTAATTAAAAAAAACATTTAAAATTCTAACAGAAGAACCAATTTCTCAAGGTAAAGAAAAAAGAAAAAAAAGTAGGGTACCTAGGGAAGTTGTGATAAGAGTTTTTGCATATTATAACTTAAAATATCATAGCCAATTTTACATATATTATAAGTACGTTAATATTTTTTCAATCTAAATTAAAATCTTATCTTCATAACTTATGCAACAACTTTTAGTTTTAATTAAATAATAAAGCACAATAGGAGTTTGAATTTGTTTGTCGAAAAAACAATTATAGGTTCTTTTCTCTCTCCGTAATAATAGGACCTTCATGTTTATTACTAAACTTGTTTGAAAGATAAAATAGAATCAAAATATATTTTTCTAATCAAATATTAAATCAATCATGGATATATAATGAGAAAGTAAAACTTTCATTGAAGAAAAGTAAGTGAAAAACTTTCATAAAAATTATTATTGTAGAATCGAAAATGAAATTTTCATCATCATGAATTAGTAATTGCGACCACTCTATAAAATGCATTCAAATTAACTTCAAAACCCTATTTTTCTAGTTTATCAATGAGTTTTGTATTTTTGTAAAGCTTAAAAATATTCCGAAAATGGCTACAATGAATAGACTCAGCTAAAAAAGTTTTTTATTTTTTTATTTTCAACGTTATATTGACACCAAGTAACGTATCTGTTTGAAAACCTTACTCTCCCAAACCTTCAAAACCCTAATTAACTCCATATTCTCCCTCCGTCTTCCCCACCGTCGCTACCATGGCGGAGCTGAAACTCTCCGAGAGCCGCGACCTCACCCGTATCGAACGCGTGGGCGCGCACTCCCACATTCGCGGCCTCGGCCTCGACTCCTCTCTTGAGCCGCGCGCCGTCTCCGAGGGCATGGTTGGTCAGACCGCCGCGCGCAAGGCCGCCGGCGTTATCCTCCGCATGATTAAAGACGGAAAGATCGCCGGCCGCGCGGTCCTCCTGGCTGGCCAGCCCGGCACTGGCAAGACCGCCATCGCCATGGGCATGGCCAAGTCTCTCGGCCTCGAAACCCCCTTCGCCATGATCGCCGCCAGCGAAATCTTCTCCCTCGAGATGTCCAAGACCGAGGCGCTCACCCAGGCCTTCCGTAAGGCAATAGGTGTGCGCATCAAGGAGGAGACCGAGGTAATAGAGGGCGAGGTCGTTGAGGTCCATATCGACCGCCCCGCGGCGACCGGCGCCGCCTCTAAGACCGGGAAGCTCACGCTGAAAACCACCGAAATGGAGACCGTTTACGACCTTGGCGCAAAGATGATTGAGGCGCTGGGGAAGGAGAAGGTTAGCAGTGGCGATGTTATTGCGATTGATAAGGCCACCGGGAAGATTACCAAGCTCGGGAGGTCTTTTTCTAGGTCAAGGGACTTCGACGCTATGGGGCCGCAGGTGAAGTTCGTTCAGTGCCCTGATGGGGAGTTGCAAAAGAGGAAGGAGGTCGTGCATTGCGTCACTCTTCATGAGATTGATGTTATCAATAGCAGGTTGCTCGTATTCCGTTTTTGGTTTTTCAGGATATCTTGATTTGGTAACTAGTCAGTAGTTAATAGTTGTAGTTAGGGCTGTCTGTGAAGTGAACCATTTTGAAATTATTTCGAAACTCGATTTGTTGAACTTGGTTTATGAACTAAATGAGCTGAACTCGAGTTCAAAATTGAGTTAAACAAGTAAATGAACTAAATTCGACTGTTGTATGGTTCGGTTTATGAAGAAGAGTTGTTCACGAGCTTGAATTGAGTCAAGTGATATGGGAAGGAGGTGTCATTGAATTAGAGTTGTGCTACGTGCCGAACAAATTCTTATTAAATTGGTTAAACTTGACTTCAATCATTTTCAACTCTAGTCAAATTCATGGTTTTATTTCTTGATGATGTGAAAAACTAAAGGGCAAATGTGGCTACAATTGCACTTGCACACTAAAACCCAATTCGTATCGAGTTGGGTTCAACTTGTTCAACTTGACTCGACTCATTTCCAGCCCCAGTCAATATTTTATTTCTTCATGTTGTGAAAAATCAAAGGCAAATGTGGCTCAATTGCAGTTGCGTTCTGGTTGTGGATGGCCAAATAACCTCCCTGTTTCCAAAGAAACGGTGATAGTAGACCATGTTTTAAAACCCTGGTCAAGGTCTTAGAAAACAGTCTATAACTTCAATTTCTGTTGCAACTTCAAGTTGTTTTGGTCTTTGTGACCACGTTTGTCATTAATTTCCCTCAATATCAAGGAATGCAACCAATCTGTGACCTAAGTTGCGCGTGACCTTGTCAATGTTTTGACGTTGTAGGATATTGCAGTCATCTGTGCCCAATGTGGTCGTGGAGAGCCCAAAGATCTTAGTTTGGGGCTGAAATTGGGGTTCTGTCTGTTTTTTAAATCCTTGGTCATAGTTTGAGTGATCAGTTATAATCTAGGCAGTGGCTACATCATAGGGCTGGGGAATTCTTCGAACTAGTCTCTGTTGTTAATCCTATCATGTATTTCAAAGATATTGCTATGTGCCTTTAATCTTAAGTTGTTAGATAGGTCTATGCATTCTCTGTGTTTTCCATGTTTCTGATTCCCAGTTTAATATGATCCTTGAGCTGGATTGGAATGTTCTAAAAATGTGAGGATTTATATAGGAGATTCTGATGTGTGGTGTGTAAGTGGAGTTGCAATGTTAGAGTTGTCAAGGGGGGAATGGATGATTTTTTTGTGGGGATCATTATAGCCTCGCCGAAGCAAATGTATTATTCTCTTTAATTAGTTTATGGATATTGTGTTTTTGTGAAATTGGTAGTGAAAGCCTTGATTCACAAGTGTTTTTTCCTTTTATCCCCAAGTTTTTACGTTCTAAACAGATTATGGAGTTTTTAATTAAGTTTTGTCTGGGGATCAATTATGGTCCTTGTTGAAGCAAGTGCACTATCCTCTCTTTCAAGTTTATTGAGACCTTTTAAGTGAAATTGGCAGTGAAAGCTTTGATTCATGCGTGTTGTGTGTTTTTCCATAATTTAATGGAGTGCCATTTTCCTCTTAGTTTTAATACATTCTTAACAGATAGAAGCTTTTGATAAGTTTTCCAATTTATATGTATGACATTATTAACTGTTTACCTCCTTTGTCGTTGAAGGATACTTATTAATTAGGCTTCTAAATTGCGTTACAGGTTACATTTTAGTTCTTCTTATCATCTAATTCTGTTATGTCAATTTCAGAACACAGGGATTTCTGGCACTTTTCACTGGCGATACAGGTGAAATTCGTGCAGAAGTCAGAGAGCAAATTGACACCAAAGTGGCAGAGTGGAGAGAAGAAGGAAAGGCAGAGATTGTGCCTGGTGTTCTTTTCATTGATGAGGTGCACATGCTTGACATAGAGTGTTTTTCATTCCTCAATCGGGCTCTGGAGAATGAGATGGCTCCCATATTAGTTGTTGCTACTAACAGAGGCATCACAACTATTCGAGGCACGAATTACAAATCCCCACACGGGATTCCCATTGATCTGCTGGATCGACTACTCATCATCTCTACTCAACCTTACACAGAGGATGAAATTCGCAAGATTCTGGATATCAGATGCCAAGAGGAAGAAGTAGAAATGACCGAAAGTGCAAAGCATTTGCTAACCAAAATAGGTGTAGAAACATCCTTGAGATATGCTATTCATCTAATAACAGCAGCTGCATTGGCATGCCAGAAGCGAAAGGGAAAGGCAGTGGAGTTGGAAGATATAAACCGGGTTTACAATCTGTTTTTGGATGTCAAAAGATCAACACAGTACCTAATGGAGTATCAAAGTCAGTACATGTTCAGTGATACAGGAGAAGCTGATGAAGATGAAACCAATGCCATGGTCTCTTAGATTTGCAAACATCATCTAGAGAGTTTGTAAGTACCTGGTTAGTCTTTGTACAAGTTGAAGCAATTTGTTCTATCTGGTTGGTCAATGCACGTCAATTGTGTTTGATACAGATCATCAGAAGTTCAGTGGTTGAACTCTGCTCATGAGTTTTCAACTTATATTATGACCATGAGAAGCTGTACCGAATTTCTGTTACTACCGAGCATTTCATCCATCCTTATTTTTTTGATGTATCATGCATGCACAATCATCAACAGAGAGAGTAGCTTTAACAGTAATTTCTTAGACGTGGTTTAATCTAAGCAGTCAAAATGTCGCAGGTGATGAGGACAAAATTATATGCGGTTTCTTGAGTATTTTGTGCCGTTGTCTTATTAAATTAGAATTGGAGTTTTATTTTGGTGTTGTTGTCTTGTTAAATTAGAAATTGAGTTTTATATTGATAATTTACACAATAAATCACATAATAAAGGTTATTGAAATAAAGTTGTAATTATGATTATAAATAATTGTTTTAAGGATTCGCGTGCCTATGGAAATGCTCTTATTTTTAAGATGTATTTACATTAATCATACAGAATCCACCAACTCAAAGTAAGAAAGAAGAAGTAAAGAAGTCAAGAAACAGTTCAAGAAATGGGTGAAGAAGAAGTCAAGAATCAGTTCAAGAAATGGGTGAAGCGAACGTTTAAACTCAGAACATCGCAAACTCCCCACAACCCACACCTCACACTCACCCCATCATTGCAAATTCCCCACCACATTCACCAATCTGCGATCATCAAAACCAAGAAGTGGTGGAGCTCACAGAGTTGTTCTCTATGCTGCACCTCACCAATGGCCACCGTCAGCCACCCTGTTCCGCCGCCAGCAGCAACCCCATGAAGCGCCGATCGCCGCCGTCCTCCTCTGCCTCCGGCGAATAAGCTCAATTTTTTTTTGCAAACTGTGTTTCAATGCACTGCTCGTCTTACAAGTGAATGGAAATAAAGTGTCTGAATATGGAGCCAAATAAAACGAAGATCAGTTTATGATTATAATGTTGATAACGATAAGGGTTAATACACAATTTGGTTTTATCTTTTAAAAGGGGCTTCCTGTGTTGTTTTCGTCTTGTGAAATTTTTGCGCGTGCAATTTATATTTTTAGGGATGAAATTGTTTACAACTTAAATTGGTGTGGTAAATGTGTTATCAAAGGTTATATAAATATACAGTTGAGAGACCAAAACAAAAAAAGACCAATATTTGGGAAAAAGTTTCATTTCGCAAAATCCTAGTTTTAGTTCAATCCCACAAACCAAACACACCCTGTACTCTTACGTTTGGGCCACAGGATGGAGTGAAAAACAACTACAAGCACCTGAAATGAGATACCATATTGCAAAGAAACAGTGGAATTACCAAATGTTGAAGTAAAAGCAAAGTGATAGAAGAAGTATGCCTTTTTTCTCAATTTGTTCTTACCCTTTTAGTTGATTGAAAGCAAAGTCATTACATAATATCAACAGTGGATTTTTTGAAGCGTTTGATTCATAGCCATGATGATTATTTTGGGAATGAAATTACAGTGTTAATGTTATTGGTAGGTATTATTTGAAAAATAACTAGTTTTAGGCCAGTTATATTTTTTTTCAAATATCCCACAATCTTTCTCATCTAAGCCATAAAGACTAACTTTTATATTGAACTGATGTTGTTGTCTTCCTTTTGCAGTAACACAATTCAAAGTGATACAATAGATTATATTTTTCGATAATATACGTAACTAAATGGTCAAGGATAGTATTTGAGAAAATGAAATGCCCCATGACCATAAAATTATGGGGTATATGGTAGAATTTATTAATCAGATACACAAAAGTGTAAGTGATGGTAAAGACAAAACTAAAGATTTTAACTTGAAGGATTTTTAAAAAGATTATATTTTAAATTGAAGTCACATTCTTTTTTGTCATTGCTGTTTCACCATAGCCAACATTTGTAATGCCCAAAAGTATAAGAAAACACCCGTTGAATTGGCCTTTTATAATATTCAATAATTTCTTTGCTTAAACAATCATTTTAGTAAATCTATGTATGCACTTTAATTTAATATTATATATAAATATAAATTTTGTTTTACCTTTACCATAAATTCCTACAATATCTCTAATTAAAGTTGTTTACAAAAATGGTTCATTGATAGAAAATTTATTATATATTTTATTAAGGTTTTATCTCCTCATATCATCTACTTTTTATCTATTATAATATCTTTTATTTTTTTTATGATTGTTCATCTGTTTTATTCCTACAAAGGTTCTTTATTTCATTCAATATTTTTTTACAATTAACCTTTTGCACGTCTCACTAATTTGCTTACCTTAAATATAATAAACATAGTCAAATTAATACGATTAGTAACAATATTAACAATATTTACGAGTTTTGATTTCTAATTTCAAACACTATTTTTAGTTAAAAAAAATGCACACAAGAACTCATCAAGTACATGCACCATCACATGCAACACAACTCTAATCTTCATTCTCAAGCTAGGACCACAAATTAGAAGAAGAGAACAAGAAAACATCTCTCTACTCTTTTCCCTTTTTGGTTCTTAAAACACTTATTTAATTTATGTTTCCAAAAACTATTTTTGGTTAAAAAACACGTAACTTGTAGTCAATTTCATGTCTCACATTATGAAGAGAACGATAAAACAGTTAACTTCTTTTAAAAAATTGGATGAGAAACTAATTATTAAGTAATATGTATTTTAGAAACATTTTCAAAATAAAAAAAGTCTTAAGTAATAAAATCTGAAATATTCCAACTCTAAAATTTAAAACAAGTTAAATTTGAGTTTTGAAAAAACAAAGAATAAAATAATTAGTTTGATTTTAATTTAAAGTAAAAAATCAATTTACCAAACCAAATTGTGTAGTTGGCATCAACAAACCTCACACTCACGAAGTGCTCATATATAATAACATTATTATATTATAAAAATAAAATAAAATAAGAAAAAAAAAAACCAAAAGGCTCCTTTGCAATCGCTTCTTTCTTTTCTCTCTCTTCCATCGTGTTGTAAGTTAGCGTCTCCTCCGGATTGCACGAGCTTCCGCCACCGTTTCCGTCGCCGCCGCCGCCAACCTCCGCCGCATCCATGCCAACGCCGTCCGCTTCTTCCGCCACGGGCCTCTCACCCTCCGATCCGATCCTCGACCGCCTCGCCTCCTCCGATGGCGCGGTGAAATTCAGAGCCATCCGCGAGGTAAAGAACCACATAATCGGAAACCGAACCAAGAAGCTCTCCTACATCAAGCTCGGCGCCGTCCCCGCAGTCGCCGCCGCGCTCGCTGACTCCGACCCCAACCTCATTGTCCAGTCTGCCGCTGCGCTCGGCAGCTTCGCCTGCGGCGTAGATGCCGGCGTCCGCGCCGTCCTGGACGCCGGAGCTTTTCCTCGCTTGATCGGACTCCTCTCCGCTCCCAACGAGAAGGTTTATTCAAATATTCAACTGTTTGCAACCGCTTTTTTTATACTGTTTTAATGTTTGGTTTGTCGGAAAATTTATGGGTGCTGTGATCAGTTTGCTACTGGTTTAAGTTTCAGAATGAAAATGAAATGTGGATTGTTTGATTCATAATTTGTTAGGTTTTCTTCGTCGTAATCCGATGGAGCTGAAAATTATAATTCACTGTTACAGTTTTATTTCGTTTCGAAGTAGTTAATCTCTCTGCAAAGTGCATCTTTGGAATTCAATTACCTTTTCTGGAGAATAATTATGGTTTTGGTAATATAGTTTATGCTTCCTAGTTCTTGCTCAATGCTATAAATTTTTTATTGTTTTATATGTTTATCTCCTCCGAGTGAATATTAAGCAGGGATGTTGTCTATGAATTATTGGATGTTTCTGTTTAGTGATGAGTTATTGATGTATTCAATCCTGTTTGTGGGTAGAATTCTTACTGGTATTTGCTACTATTACGGAATCACGAGGGAGTTTTAAATAGGATCTCCATCGAGGATCGTGCTACGGTGAAAAAATTTTCAGTGATGGGTGCTCCTGTGGTGGCACTGCAGGTGCTCTGATGCCAAAGTTAGTATACGAGAGAAGTTGAGTTTGTTATTTACTAGTTGTTGAGTCCCTTTTATCGAGTTTTCTTTGAAGCAAAAAATGGATAAGGCCGTTGACATGTGTCGTGACTTCTGAATGTGTTTGGGTACAAACTTGACTAGGTTCATAGTATGCTAGTTGATTGAGGTTGGCCTTGTAAATCGGCTTTGCTTTGGTGAGAGCAATGCTGGCTTAGAATTCTGGAGGTCAAGGTGACCTCCCAGAGCAGGTGTATTTCTTGTGTGGTCAGGCCGCTGAGAAGAACTTTTAAATTTCCTTCTTAGAGATTTAGAATTAGGACAGTGTGGAGAGATAATAGAAAGGTAGCAAAAGTTGAAGCAGTGTAGTGATGGCAGTACTTTGTTGGAAGATATATATACAAAATGTTGACTTCATTATTTATGATTTTTTTCGTTTTTTATTGCTATTTTCATTTGGAAATGCCATTTAATCGCCTCTGTTCTCTCCTTCTTATCAGGTTTTGGATGCTGCAGCCCGTTCTCTACGAATGATTTATCAATCAAAACTAGCTCCAAAGTATGATTTTTTTCAAGAGGAAAACATGCAATTTCTTCTTTCATTATTGAAAAGTGAGAATGAAAATCTTACTGGGCTAGGTGCAGGCATTGTTATTCATTCTTGCAACACAATTGGGGAACAAAATATATTATGCCACGCCGGTGTTTTAGAGAAACTTACTAGTCTTCTTGATGGTTCTCTAAGTCAGCGAGATGCTAGTCTAGAGTCATTAGCTGCAATTATTAGAGACAACCCAGCAGCTGTCTCTAACTTTGCTGAACTTCGTTGTGGAAGAGCTTTACATTCTGTTACTGAATTAACTAAAGACAAATATCCTCGAACACGATTACTAGCATGCTTGTGTTTGATTTCTGTGAAGAATTCTTCAACATGCTATCTCCAAGATATAGGAATCAAAACCAAATTGGTCTACATTTTGCTTGAGCTCCTTGATGATTCTGGTCAAGTTGGAGATGAAGCTTCTTTTGCTTTCTCAAGTTTAATTGCAGAGAAGGAAGATTTGCAGAAGTTAGCATTTGAGGCAAATGCTATTAATAAGTTCAACTGCCTTTTGCAAAAGCATCCCATACAACCTAAACGGCTTGAAGGAGTACTTCTGGCCTTGGCTGATCTTTGCTCAAAATTGGAGTGCTGCAGGTCTAGTTTTCTTTCGTTGCAGGTCTGTTGCTTGTGTCCGTTTTTGTTTTTGAACACATTCATGAATGTATTCATTGCTGCAAAATTGAGACATGAATGTTATAGAGAAAAAGCTTCACTAAGCCATTTTTATAGTCATTCATAATAATAGCACGAGGATGAAAGGTATCTGGTGTATGATTGGAGAAATGTTAGAATCTGATGCACCAATATGTGGTTTTTGCCCCCTATCAGTATTGGATACGTGTCCAATACTGATATGTTCAGATACAGGACAGATATATATCCTACCAGTATGCATTATCTTGTTATTTAAAAAATAAATATTAAAATATCAGATAACGTTGAGATAAAACTGGACTCATGATTTTTTGAAGATTTATTATTTGCTGATATTGGACTTATTTGTGCAAGTTGTTTATATAATTGATTAATTAAATTGCTTCAAACAAGAAAAACCTCAGTTTCACATGTTTGATAGTAAACACGGAGTCTTAAGGGAAATGACAGTGGTTGCACTGGTGTGTCCCTGCACACAGAGACCACACAGTGGAGTTTTCCTTTATTCTTACTTTTAAATTTACCTTGTGTGCTACTTCTGTCTTATGCACTGCACTAATGTAACCGAAAACTGTATTTCATTTTCAAAACTAATGTTTTAATATTTATATCAATAAACCTTTTATAACTTTATAGTTCTTTTTTATCCTTTTTTGCACAGCAACAGAATTACCAAAAGTTGTATTATAATTTATACTTTTATGTTAAAATTTCATCTTAGTAATGTTAATGTTAATGTTAATAGATTTTTATGTTATTATTATATTATCTATCATGGTGTAAAATATATTTCATAGTTATATAATACAATCGTGTTTTTAATTCTGCCCCAAATTTATATTGTTATATTTCTCCTAAATCTGTATTGTTACAATTGTTATTTTATTTTTAGTAATATATAGAAGTAAAAAGTGTATTTTTAATTTAGATAGTAGTTATTTGTAATTCCTCTTAAAGTATTGTATCCTATATTTTCAAAAATTAGCATATTGTTGTATAGAATACATATTGTATTGATTTATCATAGGTTATAGATACTGTGGCAGGATGCGAATTAAGAATCCTGTAACTAATTTGGCTTGCTAATAAGAATACTGATGTGATTTTTCTTTATTTTTGTGCACGCGTTACTAACATCTCTATTTTTTCCAATTTGTCTTGGTATCTGTGTTTTTAAGAGCAGTTTCTTGCATGTCTATATGTTCTGCATTTACATTTGTATTTTTTCCAATTTGTCTTGGTATATGTGTTTTTAAGAGCAGTTTCTTGCATGTCTATATGTTCTGCATTTACATCTCTATTTTTTCCAATTTGTCTTGGTATCTGTGTTTTTAAGAGCAGTTTCTTGCATGTCTATATGTTCTGCATTTACATCTCTATTTTTTCCAATTTGTCTTGGTAACTGTTTCTAAGAGCAGTTTCTTGCATGTCTATATGTTCTGTATTTGTTTTCTAGAACAACATTAGTTTAATTTGAACTTATTTAGCTCATTATTTTCCTTCTTGCAATACTGTGGCCACGTGTATGAGATTTTACATGTAAATATGCTTTTGCTGATATATCAGCAGAAGCAACTTATTAGGGATGCCATTTTTATTTTGCCTACCATTAATTTGATTGACTACCTTGTAAGTTGCAACCAAATAACTAATTTTAACGTTGTTACCCAAACTCTGCCATAAACAACAAAATCTTATCCCACCAGGGTGAATCCCAAAATCTGCCACAAGGATGGAAATTTTTCACCCCTATAAATGGATTGTTGACTAAGTGTTGTGGTGACTGCTTTAATTATTTATAGGTGTTGGTGATTTTGGACATTTATTGTTGTCTAAAGATGTTTTATACAACCCCATGTTCCCATTTATAAACATGTTTGAATCAGTGCTAAGCTGTATTTCTTCCTGATAGATGACCAGAGCCAATTCTGGTGTTTCTTCTCAATCTCAATGGATGAAGTTATATAATAAGGCTTGCACCAATAAACTACGTATGGATGAAGTTATAATAAGGCTTGCACCAGTAAACTATGGTTTCAAATCCCAAGTCCACTTTCAACTTCTAATACACTTTTGTGATACAGGTCTTGAACCTAGTAATTGATGCCTTAACTCATGAGGATGCCAGTGTACGCACTGCAGCTTGCATTTGCTTGAGAAGTGTCTCTCGCTCAATCAAGGTATGTAACATGAGATGACATCTGGCACTTGAAGTGTATTATGCTAGTGCTATGTACTGTTCAATTCTCATGAAACTGTGTTCAGAATTTGAGTGCAGGTCGTTTTATGAATGAAAGGGTTGTTTTTCCTTTGGTTCAGCTTCTCTCTGATCTTTCTACTTCTGTCCAGGTATTTCGGATGTATCTGTAATTTTCATTTTTCTGATTATGCTTTGTTATTCTATATTTGGAAATGGAACATGCCTATCATACCAAAGGACGAACTTCTAAAATTTTAAAATCGAGGGGTACAGACCAAAAGATTGCACATACATATGTTACTCATAAATTGAGCTATGTCTATATGGTATTGTGATGATAATTCTGATGCTATTCTCCATTTATCTAAATTTGAAACATTTATGTTCCACACAATAAAAAAAAGGCTGTTACTAGAAGCACTGACATATTGATGGACAAATTTAAATTGATTTAGCACTGAAGTTGTTTTGTCTCACTAAATGAGGTTGTCTCAAGGGGATAATGCGTTGTTCTATTGATGATCATTTTATAAGATTGCATGCTATTTCACCCATTTTCTATCTTGGTCTTGCATGATATGGGGTTATCACAAGGGCTATAAAGTTTGTTGGGAAGCTTAATTTTAATTAGACTCAAATCATAGATCTTAATGTCCTCTTCTCCGTAAGACTTTTTTGTTGGCAAAAAATATTTTGATTATCTGTAATTAAACAGACGTGGCCTTGTAAATTTTGTTGAACCTTAGTAAGGTGATCCTTTTCTGTTTTATCTTCCAGGTTGCAGCCCTTGGTGCCATCAGCAATATTGTGGTTGACTTCTTGCCACATAAATCAACATTCATACAATGTGGGGGCATTAAAGAACTTGTGCAATTGACCAAGTCGATGGATTCATCTTTAAGGTTAAATGCTGTATGGGCATTGAGGAACATGGTATTCCTTGCAGACACGATATGCAAGGAAGGAGTTTTCGTGGAGTTAACAGCATCTTCAATGGCTAGCCTTATTTGTGGTATTTATTGGCACCGCAGGCTTTTGCTGTTATATTGGTAACTATTTCCAAATAAGTTGACCTTGATTGTGTATACCTTGCAGATCCTGAACCTTCTATTCAAGAACAAGCTCTGGCCCTTGTTCGCAATTTTGTTGATGGATGTCTGTACTCTGTTGAACATGCTTTTGCTGAAGATGGTATCATACTAGATGCCGTTGGAAGACAACTACAAAAATCTTCAAAAGTTGAAATTGGGATACAGGTTGGAATTAGCTACTGAAATTAATTATTTGAGTATAGAATGATGATATAGATTTCCACACTTTACAATCATTCTCGAGTTGTTTATTTATTATATGCCTTTTGATTTTATTTTCCATGCAGGGGATGTATATTCTCAGCAATATTGCAAGTGGCAATGAGTTTCATAAGGAAGCAGTTATGCAGCTACTCTTCCCTCAAGATGAGAATGGGTCTCACTCTTTGTTCGAGCAGTTTTTGCAGAGTCCTGACAGTCGCTTACGCACAGCTGCTGTGTGGGTTGTAGTAAACCTCACTTTTCCTGCCAGTCCTGGTGCATTTGGCCGGATTGTAAATCTGCGTAGTTTTGGCATTGTTTCTCGAATAAAGAAGATGGTCAATGATTCTTGCATGGATGTGAAGGTCCTTTAATATTCATCCTGATTTTTTTATCCTCTGTACTGTTAAGTAGTTGGTTTGTAAATGTTCTTCTGTTGATGCAGCTTCGTGCGAGACTTGCACTTGGACAGATTATTACTTTTGGTGATAGTTAAGTGCAATAAAATCCTCTGTTCCAAGTCCTTTGGATAAGAACAAAGTCAAGAAAAGGGATATTGATAGAATATATTTTCTCATATGTTCTTTATTATACAATGTGGTCTCCTGCCTTCTGCATCAGCTTTCAATATGGTATGTTTCAATTAATGGTCTACAATGCATTTTTTTTCTCATTTCGCTAACATTGTTTGCCATACCTGGCACTAGTTTACTATTATTATGTTTCCCCCGAAGTTTCTTGACTAGAAGATGGTATTGCTATTCTAATGTATCAAAGTGCATTTTTTTTGCTCTTTTTGTTTCCTTTGCAGGTGTATCAAGATGCTTTAGTTTATCATTGAGTAAACTCCTAAGTTGGTCTTCCATAGATTCCAGTGTGACCTCATAAGCCGTCCAAAGATTTTTGTCCATAGTATATTCCCTCAAAAGACCCAAAATGTCACTACATGATAAACTGTGATGCGTAAAAGACGGATTTGGTTACTGTTTTATATTTTTTAATAGATTAATTGGGTGACTGGAATCTTTAGAGGACTAATGTGGTAACACATTAATCTTTTGAGAACCAGTGTAGGGGTTTACTCTTTCTTCTAACCAGTCAGGACAGTGTCAGAGCTTTGTGGTTCTGTAAGCACTCTTGGCCAGGTTACCCTCAAAATCTCATTTTTCTTCCTTGTGTACAATATATATTACCTTTTTGTAAATCAGGTGATCATAGACTCAGTAGATTTACAGGCTTTAGTGTTGTAAGATATGAGTAGTAAATGTCAATTAGAACCGAGTTTCAATTTGATTTTGGTTATATTGACAAATAGCATAATTGTCTATGTTTCTGGCATTTATGCATGCCGTGTAATTTTCATTTTCTTGGTTTTGTTTATGAATTCCTTGTTCTTCAGTTAATAAGGTTCGTGAATGTTACATGCCAATATTTTGCATGAGAACAATTTTTAAAGGTAGCTTATTCTTATTTTCAAAATATTGTCAATTTAGAAAGAAAAATTCACAAATATTTATGGGGGATGACCATGACTATGATGATGGTGATCTTGATTCATGGTGGTAGTGGCTATATTTGGTGAGGATGCAGGAACAAGTTATGATCGGTAAGTGTTTCCTTTTTTTTTTAATTCTGTTCTTGAAATTTGAAAAAAGGGCACCCACCCACACTCTCCATCTACCTGAGAACATTTTTACCTTCCAAAAAGCTTAACAGTTTTTCTCGATTTTGTTGTGTTGAGCATTTTTGGTCAGCTGCATGCACATGACATTTACAGATGCGGATAACAAATTGGCCATTGACTTTGAGAATGAAGCCTCCTCTTTTCAGCCACTGCTAAAAATGAAGAATGAGCAACTTTGTTCATTCATCATTTTTCTTCCGTGGTCTTGATATTGTTCCAAAATACATATTCATAGGACTTTTAAATGCCCAAAATTAGCTTCCTGGAATGGAATGTCTATGAAAAATGGGTTGTATTTTGAGTTTCTTTTTCCTTTTTTTTTCTTTGTTGATAGCTTCAGTTTCTTTTTTTGAGTTTGGGCTCAATCCATTGGCACAACTGAATTACAAACTTAAATTTTTATATGGAAAAATTAATTACTATGGAGTATAAAAGTGGTATTCTCTCATTTTCCTTGACATTAGGTACAGATAATTACTATGATAGTTAGTGGTATAGATTGGGATGTCACTTAAAAATCATGTTCATTTTGACATTAGAATTTATACTATTGTTTTAAAAAAACGTGGTAGGTGGTTTTAGAAACTTGAAAAAGTTAGTCCAAAAATGTCTTATAAATGATGACAACACACTTATCCCGCCATATTGGAACACGCAAGAGGGGGGAGAGAGGTCACTTGAAGCTTTTGATTATGGATGAGATTCATTTTCAGAAGCTATTAATGAATGGAATTTCTTACCCTGCCAGAAATGGCTGTTTGAAATAAAATAGTAGTTCTAATTCTCATACTCCCAAAAATTTATTTCAGAAAAAAAATACTTAAAAGAGGGAATGTATGCGTATAAATCTCAGATATTACATATTTTCTCTTATATTTTCTTCTTTTTCGTGGCATGTAGGAGTTTTAAATTGATCTCACGTATTTGGATAGTTCAAATATACTACCGTCATATAATATTTGTAATGCAATATTTTTCATATTCGATTTCATTGTATTGAATATTAATTACGGTGTTCCAACAGTACCTACAATACCTCGTGTGCTAGCATTCGTTTTATTTAATGGAAATTTAGAATAATAAAATTAAACATTTATTTTAAAATTTAATGTAAAAATTGAAGCATTTAAGTTAATTTATTTAAAACATATATTGTATAGAAAAAAGTATATAAGGTATCCTTTATGTGATTTTATATAGTATCCTATTCAATTTTACTTTACCATTCCCTTTGAATTCAACCGGTTTATGTTGAAGCTGATATGGCTCATGACCTAGCGATAATAAATAATGGATTGTGTATTTGACAAGCAATTTAAAATGGATAATGTATTTAACATTATCGTAAATGCCTAAAATTTTCAACCCACGTCTAAATTCATTTGAAACTAGCAATATATAATGGACTGTGTATTTAACAAGGTATATACATAATTTACATAACGTTACAACTGAGAATCCTATTAAAGGAAAATGACACAAATAACAATGTGGAAGCAAAACAGATTGATATTGAAACAAAAAAATATACCTAGACTATGAAGAGGCTCAAGACATAAACTAAAAATGTGAGATTAATCATCAGCCAATTTTTTCTGTGTTTGTGTCATCTGAGGGCCATATTACTGTCTCCATGAGCCGTTCCCTCATTAACTCCAAGTTTTCATCAGATATTTCTTTGTATATCTCTGCATGATTACATTTCTGCACAAAGAATGGTTGTAAAGTTAACTACATCATACCTTCACAAAAGATTTACATGTTTAGAGAGAGAGAGAGAGTTGTTCAATTCTATTACCTTGACCCATTTACCATAAAGGTGCAGCCGAGTTACCATCACTCTTTCAGCAAGCTCTTGTTGCTCCTATCAATTGGGAGAGGAGATATATGACATCATTGACATTGACAAGATGTAACATGTTTTGAAAACTACATCAATTATATTTCATGTTTATTTGAAATTTGAAAATTCTGTGAATAAAATTCGGTGTAATTGTGTAGAAGCATTGAATCTAGACACGAAAATCACAGAGGTATGACAGGAATAGAACAAGACTATATAGCATATTTTGGCATTCAAAGAGTAATATATAAGAAATTGTTCTCTACATTTATATGGTAGAAGAGGAAACACCATAACATCCTTATAATTAAGGATGAATTTGTATTCAAATAAGTATGTCTGTTGAAGAGAAACTTCCATTTCAGGAGCAAGCTTTTTAAAATTGTGTTTGATTCTAAAACAAAATGAAGCAACAAACTGAATTCAACCAGGAAAAGGGGGGGATGAATAGCAGCCTCTATGACAGAGGAATGGATATAGCCGACAAAAACTGATAATTGAGCCTTTTAAGTTTCTTTAAATAAATGATTTGCTATAAAAAAAATCTGGGGATATGTTACAGTTAAAAACTCTTTTTTTGTAAGAAATGAAGAAACAAATTTTACAGTTAGATTAAAGATAAGTGGATATAAGATGTATAAAGGAATTAAAGAGAAAAGGCATTTTAGATTTTGAGTATGGTAATTTGTTTAAAAAAGCCACAGTAACATAGTATGTATCCTTATTGAAAATTTTCAACGAATGAACTAACTAACTTGGGCACAAAAGACTACCTTCCCAAGTGATCGAATAAAACGTTTCCCATCTCCTGGTTTGTTTGATGCAACAAAACTGCCAACATAGAAAACATTACAAACAATTATCTAAATAATGGTGAATCACCAGATTCTAGTTTAATAATCATACTGAACCTTCTCAAATTGCTCAAATCCCTTAACATTCATAAAGTACTAGCAAGTTTGAAGGGAGAAAAACATTCAATGAATTCATGTTATATACAAAACAGATTCAGGGTGCATTTGGTTTGTTTTTATTTTCAGTTGACAAGTTTTCACTAATAACTGAAAAATATCACATTGTTTTATTCTATTTCATGTTTTCAAGAATCTGCAAAGGGTATAGAAAACTAACAATAATATTCTTACCACTTGGCTCACAACATCTTGAAAACAAAACCAAATGCACTCTAAACCATAGACTTCATAGAAAACATCATTTCAAACTAAAATAATTACATGGGCATGTAAATCTTTGTTGAAATGAAACATTTTTCCTCAAATTAATAGAAACTTCACTTACTTGTAGAACCACGTATATTTAGGTGGGTTCATCTCATACAACTGATGAAGAACAGTCCTCACAGCCTTGTATGTGAAATAGTTGAGCATTTGCTGTTCCCAAAGATGCATCAGTAGATTGTACACAACGTTTAGTGTATTTGTATCATAGCAGACAGATTGGTGATGATTAAAGGTAGAAATGTAAAAAAATATCCATATTTATAAAAGATTCATAATGAGGGAAAACAGGTCTTCGTCTTATTTAAGAATGCAAACTGGTTTTGTAATTTGTAGTACTACTTGCATGAGTTGTTCTTTGACATTTGCTCTGTTACCATGAGCAGTATTAGAAGGAAATGATCAATTAATAAAAGGAAACAGCTCTCATCTTTGTAATGGAGAGAAGTTCAAAGCAGCATTATGAGAAAATGACCACATACATGTAAAGACTGAAATTGAAGAAAAACAGAAGAATATTGTCACATTTCTCACATACAATTTGAAATCTTTATTATTGTATACAAATACAACACATATATTACTCTTTCAGGTAGCTCTTGTTCCATAACACTTTTCATGATGATATAAACAATTTTGCATTCTTAAATCTTATGTAAAAAAGAAAAGAAAAAGAGTTCATGGTAGAATTGTGTAGAGTTAATAATTTTAGAGCTTCTACTCTTACTATTGCAAGCTACAACTCAATCATCTAACCAATGACATTTTTTCCACAATGATACAATGTTCAAAAGCTCCGCAACGACTTAGAAATTAGAATTCGAATATGCTATAGAGCAAACACTCCATAGAAAAGGTAAAGCAAAAGCAATGCAAAAGGAGAAACTGAGTTATAATAAACTTAAACCAAATAAAAAACGGTATCATTAAGCTTATGCTTAGTTTTCAGTAAGAAACCTCTATTGTCAATTCAAAAAGTACAATTAAAAAGTCTCTAGTATGATTTTCAGTTAGTTCTGATATAAACCGAGTTTAGTCTCAATTTTATGTTTTTGCAAACTCAGTTGGTAAAAGGAAATTCATTGGAACTTAACTTTACGAACTTTGATCCAACTATGCACTAAAATATCAGATCTAAGTGTTTCTGTTATTCTTTTGCTATAACCACAAGATATATTAAACATGTTACCGTTTTAACATCTTCAAAACTTTCTTCATATTGGCCTCCAAGCTCGTTCACAATGGCGACTCTCCTATCCTTACGCTGCCTCTTGCAACTTCTGCTAGCAAAGAGTCTCCACTCTCTTCCAGGATCAACGAAAGAACTGCTCAACTTCATATTTCCTCCACCATGCTTCGTCAAGTGCTTCCTTCCCATCGAATTCTTGCACAAAACAACATCTCCACCACTCTTCAGATTGACACTAGTTGTTGTGGGGAGAGCATCCACACACAAACAAGGGCCAGTGTGAGAGTCCATCACTGATGATCCCACAACAGATAGAGCACCCACCATCCTCTCTCCCTATCCCAATCTCCACAAAAAACTCTTCAAGACTCACACCTAAGCTTCAAAATTGCCTTAGAAGACAATGGAACTCTATAAATAGAGATACCCTTCAACACAAACTACACCCAGGGAGGAAGAGCAATAAAGGGTGTCCAGGAAAATTGGAAATTGAAGAAGTTGTTGTGGTCAAAGACGCATGCAGTGTTTGTGGGAAGGTTGAACAAGAGAAGTAGCAAGCTTTTGGGTGCAGGAAAAGTAAACTAAAACTGTAGAGGTGAGATTTTTGAAGGGTGGGAGTGAACCTTCACCAGACAATTTTTTGAGGTCCAAAATTCTCCAACAGAAAAAAGAAAAAAGTGAAGGATTCAAATTGACAATGGAATCTCCTTAGATTTTCACTCACACGTTTTAGAATTGATTTTATATTAAATTAGTTTTGACAAAAATCGAATTTAAAGTGATGTATATTTATGATTGATTTTTATTTATTTTAAGAACAAATTACTTAACAAATTTTAGAGTACATTTTATCTCTTTTTTTCTTTAAGAGTTTGAGCTTTTCTTTTCACTTACTCGACATAGACTCTATTCCTGTTAGTTATTTACATTTATTCAGCACAAGATTAATTCCAAACTTGAAATGAAATACAAAAATATTTATACAAAATTGAGTTAACTATATTTTAATTGTTATATAAAGTGAATAAAAAACATATAAATTCGTCAACAAAGTTACCTGTGCTGTGGGTGTTGATTTTGATGGGTTTGGTGGATGAGAAGCCACGTGGTTGTGAATCTTTGTCCCTGTTCAATGTTTTGTTTGTTTTGTACTACTTTGTTGAAACACATGTTAGACGTAGCATAAACGAAGGTGAGGGACAAGTGTTTCAAACCAACCAGAGACTGAATAATGCACCGTCCTCACGCAGCCACATGTGCATTCTCTTTCCAACTCAACGAATGTAGCACACATGTTGGATCACATTCACGTTGCTCATTCTTCTCCTTCATAACCTAATTTCATGAACATCCTCAAATCATACACATAACTATGATTCAATAACACACAAGAATCAAAACTTCACTCACAATCCAATACAAACTCTTAAACACTCTTGAAATAAGTTTTCATGAAAAAGCTAAGAATTTAGTCTACCTCGTCTCTTTCAAGTACCAAAATAATAAAAATGCATTTCAAAATATAGTTTATTTTAAACTCTTTATTATTCATCCATCTTTCCAATGTAAATGCAATCACAATTAATATGCAGTACCTTATCTCTAAAATTTGAAGTTGTAAATTCTTCACTGTGACCAAAATTTAAAGATTCCAAATTTTACCTAAGTTTCACCAGAAACTTACATTCTTCAAGGGTTTTAAATATATTCCACCCATAAATATCCAAGCTACTAACAAAATTACAGTTTTACATACATACAAAGCAATGCTCACTCTACCAATTCATATTCACTTCAGATTTAAAGAAATAGATTTACAGATAACAACCCAAATCCCCTGTACACTAAATTTATATTTGAAGAGAGATGGTAACACGAGAATGCTAAGAACAAGTCATTCAACTCAAAATTTTCAAAACCTAACCATGAGAAACCTTACATTATAAATTGAAGCTCAAAGTCAAACTAAAACCATCGACATGCATGTTCTAAAAGGATAGAAAAATAAAGGAAATTTACTTAAAAGATTCAAATTCCAAAATTAATACTATATTTGTGTTATAATTAATTAGGGATAAATAAAACCTTATAAAAGAAACTAGAAATTTTGATTTTTGAAGAAGAGATGAGGAGTAAGAAGAAAAGGAGAAAGACAATGTATTAATAAGTCTACCAACTACTTGCATAACTTACATATTAAATGAATTTTGTGACTATCCATAACTCATATTACCAAATTTAATTAAATCCAAAATTCTTTTTTTATTCATAGATTGAGTAAATTTGTTTGAGAAATTTATTTAATAAATTATAGATTGAGTAAATTTGTTTGATAAATTTATTTAATAAATTATAGATTGAGTAAATTTGTTCGATAAATTTATTTAATAAATTATTTTATGCAAAACTATTTTGTCTAATGAAAAATATTTTGTTAAATATTATATGATTTTATTTTCCAATTTTTTATAAACAGGTACAAAAATATAATCTTAATTTTATTTTAAAGTATTTAAATAAATAAAGTATTTTTTACATTAATTATTTGTTTCTAATATATAAGGTTTAAAACATAAAAAATAATATATATATAATTGTTTATAATGGTAAGAAATAACTAAAACCATGTGTTATAAAAAAAACTTTAGTTAATATAATTCTACAAATTGTATTTTTTTTATTATCAGTAGAAATATAGGTGCATGCATATATGTATAATATTTAAATAATAGATTTTAAAATAAATAGAAGTTACTTTTTCATTTATTTATTTTTAGTTTTTTTTAAATCTTTTATATCAAAATATTTTTTTTTTTTTGCATTCTATGTGACCAAAAAGTAGAGTTACTTCTTACTTCTCTTTAACCAAAGCTACTTGGTGTTAAATTTCTTTATGCAAGTGTTTTCAAAACTCATATTAGTCCTTGCAAAGTGAGAGTTTTCCAATGCCAACTAATAATAGTTTATCTAGTTTTATTTATGGCATGTCACTAGTATATATTTTCATAAGGAAAACAACTGCAATCAAAAGATTGCATCTTTTTCATTTAATCTCTTTTTTCTTTTAAAAAAAATCATACACATGACAGAGTCACACACATTCTTAGTTGATGGTGAACCATGGTAACAAGTAATACAAGAAACATAAACAAAAAATTAAATATACTAAACATGCATGAGACATCATCTACTACTTATCTGGAAACATATTTATTTATATAAAATGGTTACAAAGGTTTAAACCATTATGATTGAAGAGATCCTCTGTACTATGATTTGACATGTTTAACTAAAGAAGGGAAAATAAAACAAGCTCATAATAAAATACTAAATCTAAAGAAATATTAAGCTTCCATCGTGCTTCTCAATAATGATATATATTTGTTCCATTTGAAAAATTCCCTTGTGAAGAGCAACCACCAATTTCATGATGTGTGTTACATAAGTGGTTGTGGTTATGTTGTAATGGTTGCATTTGTTGTTGTATTGTAAAATTTGGAAGAAGAGGAAGTCCTTGTTGTTGATTAATGTTGCCCGGAACACATTGTGATGCTTGCATTTGTTGTTGTATTGTAAAATTTGGAACAAAAGGAAGCCTTTGTTCTTGATCAATGTTGCCCGGAACATGTTGTGATGCTTGCATTTCTTGTTGTATTGTAAAATTTGGAACAAGAGGAAGCCTTTGTTCTTGATCAATGTTGCCCGGAACATGTTGTGATGCTTGCATTTCTTGTTGTATTGTAGAATTTGGAATAAGAGGAAACTCTTGCTCTTGATTAATGTTTCTTGGAAGAACAATTCTGTTAATGTCCTCTAGGGTTATATCGTGGATACTTTTTCTTTTCTTATCTTTCTTTGAAACTTTTTGATGAAGCATATACTTCTGAGCGTGACTTGCGATCTGAGTGTGTGTTTTGGATGGAATATACCATTTTGAAATGGCTTTCCAATTTCCCTCACCACACATTTTAAGTCCAACAAGAAATAACCTATAATAAAAAAGTTCAAATTAAAATTAATTTATTAAAAACATTAACTCTAATTCAATCTTATAAAAAATAAGTTAAGATTTATATTTAATTAATTATATATATATAATTATTATTCTAATAGATCAATGGATTAAAAAATAAGACTTAAAAAGTTGCTTCCATATCTAAATAGTAATAAATCCATCAAATTTTATAAAATAAATTATATTTCTATAAAACACATTTTTTTGTCAAGAATAGATAACTAGTATTAGCTCAATAAATGCTACTATAAACTTGTTACTATATTAAAATTTATATTTTTAAGCTAACTAGATTTTTATTCACTTTTATATTCATTATAATATAATCCAAATGATAGATAAAATATAGGAAAATAAAATACTAGAATTTCATTAATAAGTACCTGTGTTCTTCTTCTGTCCAACGTTCATATTGTTTGCGATGTGACTTTAATTCACGAGATGCTACACGATTTGGATGGTTGAATGTTTGAACCAAACCAGAATGGACATGTGTAGATAATGTGGTGTTTGGAGATATGGTAGAAACATGAGTAGTGGGAAGAACATTGAGAGGAGTAGGACTATGAGTGGAAGCAAAAGCATGAGGTAAATGAAGTTGAGTGCTAGGGTTAGGAACAAGACCTTCATCACCCATAGCAGTATAGTTATTGAATACCTCTGCATTTTCAGAAGATAAAACATGAGAGAAATAATACTGAGTGGTAGAAATAGGAACAAAACCTTGGTTACTAACAACAACAAAGTTCTCGAATGACTTACCACACGATCTTTGAATATTACATTGAGATGATGTCTCTTGATGAGATAATTCATTAGGATTGAGAACCCTGCTGTCAACATCATCCTTCATAAAAGAAGAAATTGAAATTAAGTTTATCAACTTAATCATACAAAAATATCTAATTAAATATCATAATTTATAATATTTAAAAAAACTACAAAATTAATATAATTTTATAATTAAGAAATTAATTCAAAAATTAATAAACTTTTAGTGTAAGAAAAATAGTTTATTTTCTAGAATTTCAAAGAACCATGATAGAACGGTAACTTCCACATATTTAAATAATTACGTGTATTATTATTTTATTTATTTTTATTATTTAAATATAATATTTCATTGTCAAAAGGGTTATCAAATGGTTGTTTTGAGAAAAAGTGTATCAAATAATATCTTTCAATTTCAAATTGAGAACGTTAACTTTTAGAAAACCTAACATTCTCTGTCTTTTTAATTTAAAATTTTCACATCATTGTTCATGCGGAGAAAGTAAAAATAATTTTTTTCCTTGTTGAATTTAATGCGATAAAAAATTATACTACTCTATTAAATCATTTAAGTTGAGAAGTAATAAAATATTATGATGAAATGTGATATTATTTTTTAATTTCAAATATATATATATATATATATATAACAAGAACTAATTTTAATCTTTCCTAATAAAAATCATAATTTTCATGATAAAAGATTATCAAATATTAAGACTTAAAAGTTTTTTCTGCTATTACGATGATTTATTTATTTTATTATTTTTTAAAATGAGTTTGAATTTCAATATAATATATATATATATATATATATATATATATATCTAAAAAGTACTAATTTTAATATTTTATAAAAATCGTAATTTTCATGATGAAAGATTATCAAATATTAAGACAATAATATTTTATCCTATCATAATAATTTTTTTTATTTTATTCTATTATTCTTTTAAAATGACTCAAGGTAATCTTTTAAATCAAATTAATGATAATAATGTTATCAAAGTTACACGTATTATTGTAGTAATTACAAGTTCATATAATATGTCAGTACAGTAAGTTATTTTCTCTTTGAAATAAAATAATATACTAGATAGTTTACGAGGAATAAAACTAAATTAAAATAGTTGAAAAACAATGGAACAGACTAAAAAAATCACGCGTAATAAAAAAATATTATATAAAAAATTGTAAATACCACAAACCTAAAGAAGAAAGAACTATGAGTAAGAAACCTCGAAGGATAAATCATTCATGATTTCTTCATCATATCTTTCATAAAATATTATCAAATATTAAGACTTGGTAGTTTTTTGTGCTATTATGATAATTCATTTATTTTATTATCTTTTAAAATAAGTTTTATTAATTTCAATATATATATATATATAGATGAATATTTCTAAAAAATACTACTTTTAATAATAAAAATCGTATTTTTCATGATAAAAGATGATCAAATATTAAGATAATAATTTTTTCTCCTATCGTAATATTTTTTTAATTTTATTTTATTATATTTTAAAATGACTCAGCGTAATATTTTGAATTAAATTAATAAAAATAATAATAATGTTATCAAAGTTACACGCATTATTATAGTAAAAACAAGTTCATACAATGTGTCATTACAATAACGTTGTTTTCTTGTTTAAACGAAAAGGGTTTTACAAAATGGTTTACCATGAATAAAACCAAACTAAGATGGTTAAAAAAAGTAGAAAACATTAAAAAAAACATCATGCATGATAAAAAATATTACGTAAAAAATTGTAAATAGCAAAAAGTAAAGAAGAAAGAACGTAAGAGTGAAAAACCTGTGAGATAGGCGTAGTTGATAAATGATGGAAGATTTCGTCATCTACAAAGACTGAGTCCAGCCATTTCTCGAACTCAGCTACATTTATTATCTCATTTTTATCATCATCATCATGCACTGCACTGCTGTTACTTACCATCTTAGACATTCTTCTTCTCTCTTTTTCAATACTCAACAATGCTTTTTCTCTCTTCTTCCCTTTTCACTTTCTGTGTTCTTCTGATACCATTCTTCTGCTATTTATAAGAGCTTCTTCAAATGAAAACGATTTAGATATATTCTCGATAATATCTTATCTATTCTTTTTAGTTGTTTATTTGTAACTCAGTTAATCTATTGTTTAGGATTTAGATAGATGTTTTATGTTATAAGATTTTCTTCATTTCAAAAGGTATCTGAAGTTTAAATTTTAGATATTTTAAAATTTTAAATACATCACAAATGCAATAACAATCAGAAGAAAAACAACTTCATAAACCATGTACCAGAAATACCTAACACTTTTTACTAGTACATAAATGGATATAATCACTACTACTTAAAAATCATTTATATTTTTAACATTCATAATATTCTAAAAATCTCAGTTAACATTTTAAGGGATATTGAAAATATTTACTTTTTTTAGAATAGGTTATCGTAAAACACCATACAATATAAGTTTGTTATTCCACACGTCATGTATGAATGAAAAACTAGAAAAATTCTCATTGAAGGAAAAATAACACATTATTACAATACTTGAGAATATATTATAAATATTTTTAAAGTATCTAATTTAAAATAAGTTATCCTCCTTAGGATGTATTTTCTTCAAATGTTTTAAACTACGTGATTAGAACCTTTAAATATTTTTAATATTTGTGGAAATAAAGTTAATTTATGACAAAATAAAAAATTTTAACTTTAAATTAATTTTAAAAAATTATGAACTTATTTATAACCAATAATTTGTTATTATATTCATTGGTAGCAACAAAGACGAAAGCATAACTAAATAACTGTGGACACTTAAACCGTTGAGATAAAACTTAATTAAATTATTTTTTTATAACTTATCCTTATATTACAACTTTCAATTTTGGGTTGGATTGTTTTATGTAACAAACATAATGAAATGATAACATTGTCTTTGTATGTAGTATAATAAGTTGTTAGTGATTATTACAATCATACAACAATTTCTTATATAAAAAAGTAATTTATAAGTAAGTTTTACTTATTGTTGATAAAATGATCAAAGAAAAATGTTATTCTTGAAAATCTAACATCAACAATGTAACTTTAAAAAATTTTCATTTTATATTTTGATTTTTAAATGAATTAAGACTCCAAAAATTTAAATACATTGTTAAAGTCTTGTATGATAGTTAAATCATGTAGAAATTTATAATACACAAAAGATTTTACTGTCAATCAAATGAAAAATATTAAAATTGCTTTGTAAAGAAAGAAAAAAGACATGTTTATATAATTTAAAATATTTTTTTCTTCTCCTAATTATAGTTTGACATTGTGTTATGTTTTGAAAGTCGTCTTTTTTTCAACAACTCGGGTATTTTACTAAAGTTTTTATCAATCTACTTGTATAAGTTTCTAAGTTGTTTAAAAAAAAAAATACTTGTGTCTGGTATCCCAAACCAAATCCTTCCATAGATTATGTGTTGAAAATATCACTACTTTTATGTCTATGTTGTATAATTTTACTTTGCTTATTGATCTTATTTTACAAAATAGTTTATTCATTATATAAGAATTATATAATTTTTCAAGATACAAATATTTGCATGTGAAAGTTTTTGGAGAATAAATTTTAGTGATTGTGTTTAATTGTTTGAATTTAATGTTTGGTTGGAAGCATATTACAATAAATTACATTATTGGATTTTGAAAGAGAAGTAACTAGAGTGAATAGTTGTTCCTATGTGATTATACTGTGGCTTTAAATTTTCTATTTTGAGAATTAATTTAACAAGTTCCAATTCTTTTTATTTAACTTTTAGGTAACATACTACTTCAATGAAACTTATAATATAAAATGAAAATATTTATGACATGTATTGGCATAGTTCATACTAAACTAAAAGACCTTTGAAACATGGAGAGAATTAGAAATGTTGAATAATACTTTACTATCTTAATTTTGGATGTATTATTGAACAAATGGTGTGATTTGAGTAAAAAAATAGCATTATGTATATTGACATGTAAATATCTTTATCACTATAATATTGTAATTTTTTTATTATATATATATAGTTTTAATTAATTAAAATTATATGATTCACTCAAACATACTCCCTTCATTTAATATTATAAGACATAAAGAAAACTTTGTTCCTTATATAAGGTATTTTATAATTTTAATAAATTTATTTTTTATTTTCTTTATATATACCTATTAATCATATAATTAATTGTGTTGTTATTAAAAAATATAAAGAAAAATTAAGAACAAGTGCTTAAGAATCAATTTTCTTTCATTTGTTTTATCCTTGATTTTTCATTATCCTTTACTGATATATCTTCCTTTTCTTTAGTTTATGTAATTTTATCAAGTATGCTTCATAATAAAAAACATAGGAAGTATTATTTATGAAAAAAAATTTAAAACCAATGAAATCTTAATCCTAATTAATAAAATCCAAACACAAAATCAATTATTTAACATTAACAACACTTCATAATTTAGAGTAAAATTTCAAATAACTTAATTTATTCTACACTTCATAATTTAGAGTAAAATTTCAAATAGCTTTATTTATTTTAGAATTATTTGTATTTCAACCAAATACTAAAAATATAGGAAAATGTCCAAAACTTTTAAAGACCTAATGAAACATCATCAAAATAACCAAAATACAAATGAAATAATGAAATGGTTAAAATAATACATGTAAGTTTTGTGTCTTACCTTCATTCTCCATTTCTCTCTCACAAAAACATCTCCACCCTCATTCTCTTTCTAACTTTTCTCCCAAACTTTTCTCTACTCCCATCTCTCCAACTCTCATCTTGTTTAAATCAAACCCCATCTTTCAATAACTAGTGAGCTAAGAACTATTTCTACTCGATTAATTTTACAATCAAAATAAGTGACTTTTTGTTTTAGAAATCGTTATATCCTTATTTCATATTTGATAGTTGGAAAAAATATCCTCCCAACTAATTTAACATTTGTCTTAAAATACTTGTTCATCCAATGAACATAACTCTCAATTTTTCATTGGAGAATCTTTCACCAATAATCAAACCACTTTAGATTTGTAATTAATTGAATTTCCTTGACTAAACAAAATGGTTGTCCAACAACTCTACATAATTTTAAAACTCTGCAAAATAACAACTCCACATAATTCAAAAACTCTGCAAAATAATACAAGTGTTCTAATATAGTTCAAGCTAAATTATTATTACATGTTTTACGCTAAAATGAATATTTTGTTTCAAAATAACAATGACTTTACCCAATTTGACTCACTTGTAATATTCCAACATAACTAATAAACATATAACATATTTCATTCAATCTAAAATAATACAAATCACATCTCAAACATTTCAAATAAGTTCAAACAAACATGACCTTGCACAAAATCAAGATAGTGTGACCATGTCACATTCACATCTAGATCATCTATCCTAAGGTACTATCAAAACATAAATAACTTCCCTTAACTATTAAGACTCGATTTAAGGTTAAGCTTCTACTCGTCTAAACACACAAGAAAACAAATCATGTACACGATCAACAATTTAAACATACTCTTATGATTTTAGACTAACATTGATCTATCTTTGTCCTAGAATGATCACATGCATGGACATGACCATTAACATACAACTTTTCCAAAATCAACTCAAAAGAATGATAAAGAGAAACTTATTCTAAAACAAATTTTGATAGGATAGAATTGCTCTATTTTTTAAGATGGACTTTGATATACAAAAACATTAAAAAAGACAGAGAAAAGTGTTTTCATATTAATAATAACTTTTTTTAAATAAAATTTGAATAATTAACTTTTTCTATTTATAAATATTTTACTTAAATATTAAAATATTTATATTTAATTTTAATGGTATTATTTTTCCTCTTAAATAATTAACTCTTAAATTTTAAAAAATATAAACATGTGGGGGTGAAACAACTCATGCATAATAGAACAAAGTTAAAATTTATATAATAAAATTTATTTTTATTTAATAAAAAAGATATATACATGGTAACAAAATCGACTTATGTGATATTTTTATAAATAATTGTACAATGATTTAAATATTTTTAATTATTATATAATATATTGTATTTTTATTTTATCTTTGTATTTTCTTAAAAATATATTTTCTTTTATTCGAGTCATTATTAATTTTTATAGTCTTTGAATTTTAGTTATTAATTTTTATATAAAAGTCGCAAAAATTAAGAAAAACTATGAAAATAGAAAATATTTATTTATCAAGCAAAGAAAGTTATGAATATTAAAATTAATAAATAAATAAAAGTACATATTTACAAATTTAAATAATAAAAAATGTTAAACAAAATAGGTTAAAATACTTCATTAAATAATAATTATTATTAAAATAAAATTTAATGAACACCTTATTAAATATACATAATTTATAATACTAACACATAATAAAATTTAATATGGTAAATGAATAAGATGAGATTAAAAATATTATTTTATACAAAATATAATTATATAATTAACAAGTAATTAAATATAACAAGAATCAAATTAAGAACATTTCACTTAATAAAAATAATTATAAAATTAATAAATAAATAATATCATATTAATAATATTTTACTAAACAAAATAATTACAAAATTAATAAATAAATAAATAAAATTAAATTAACAATACTTACTAAATAAAAATAATTATCAGACGAATACAAAAATAAATATATAAAAAGAGAATAAGAAATGTAAAAATAATTGTAAAAGTATTTTTCTAAATTTTTCTTTAAATCCTTTACTTCTATTTTTTTATTCCTCTCCTATCCTTTTTCTTGCTTTGTAAACTTTTTATTTAACTTTCCTTCACTCTCACACACACATATATAGAGGTAAAATTTAATTTATTTTTAAAATTTTATAGTGATTAGAAAAGAGATTTTTAATAACTTTTTTCTTTATTTTTTATTTTTTTAATTAAATAATTGATGATATAATATTTTAAGAAAATAATACAATATAATATAATTAAATATAATGTATTTAAAAAATATTATATTATAAATTTTGAGATATTGTCTAATTTCTATCAATTGGTAATAGTCTTTTTTTAATTTCTTTTAATTTATTTGACGTGGGTATGATATGAAAAAAAAATATTTTTTTAAAAGAGTATATTTTTCTTTTATAAATAAATGCTTATCATATTTATAAAGTTTAATATTATATTAATTATTTTTTACTCAAATTTAAAAATATTAACAACAATTCAATTTATATTTTTATATATTTTAAATTATTTGTTGTTTTTATTAGTCAATTATTTTTTTTCTATTTATCTTTTTATTAATTAATAAATTATATTTAATGTTTTAAAGATATTATTAGAAAAAAATAAAAATTATTTCAAATTATAAAAATTAATGTTTTATTAATCTGTAGAAATTAAAAATAATATATATATATATATATTAAATTATACAAATACAATTTGTATTAGATATTATTACGTAAAATATATTTTCAACTGAGTATTGTTTTCAAAATTCATCTTTAAATTATATTTATAAAATCAATCTAAAATTATTTAATATTATATATAAATTAAAATTAATTTTGAAATATACTTTTAACAATTTAATTTTATTATTGTTTAATTTTAACAGTATTTGATATAAATAACCATAATAATATGAAATTATAATTCTTGAAATCACATAATTCACTTTTGATATAAAGGTTGTTAAATAATATAATATTTAGTAAAAACTATTACAGAGTAATTTGATTAAATCTATGATCTATAATATCTGGGATTCTTTTAAGTGATATATTCATTTTAAGTTTGTATTTTATTTTCCATTATCTGTTATTTAATCTATATTATCAATATATAATAAATATTTCCCACATTGGTGAATACAATAATTTGTGTTTATATTCTACCCTTAACTTAATTATCTTTTTTAATTAAGATATTTTTTTTCAAAAGTAATCGACATAAAATAACTTTATACCACCAACTTTTATTTTTACGTAATTAATTATTTATCGTTTTATAGTTTAGTAAACAAATATTTTTTATTTAATAAAACATGAAATTGTATAACTATTCTTTTCAAATATAACATACATTTTTTTTTAATTTTAAATTATTCTTTTAAAAGTATATATTTTTAAACTTTATTATTTAAATGATGATAGTGCCCATGTATTTTCTATAGTAATCTATAACCATGTTTAAGAAAGTTCTCTCTATATTCGTATCTAATTTTACTTTTAATTATATTTTAAAATTAAAAGAATCAACAATAAAATATGCTACAAAATTAAGCAGTATATTTGAAGTAATCACGATAATATATAACATATAAGAAGAATATGTACACTTTTCAATATTTTAAAACTAAAGAAATAGAAAAATAAATTATTTAGATCTTAAAGTAAATTTATCATACACTTGGATAATACAGCACATTATAAATCATATATTTTTTCAAAAACAAAATATAATACAGATTACTCACTATATCTTATGGAACTATTATTATTAATTTTATTTTAAAAAATATATACAAAATATCATCTCTTTTATATACCATTTCATATTTCAATTATATTCTTAATTATATTTTAAAACTAAAAACTAAAAACTAAAAAATAAACTATCCAAATCTTAAAATAACTATCTCACATACCTCAATAATACAACACATTATAAATCATCCACATTTTCCAATAACATAATAAAATAATATATTAGAAATTATCCATTATATTTTAGCTAATCATATATTACCTAATTATGATTACTAGTTTTATTTTTTTAAAAAGACACCAAATCCCTATTTTCTTCCATTTGTGTGTATATAATGGTAAAAAGAGTAGGTAAGGTAGTACCAATTCCAATGCTTTTCATTGATACGTAGTACAACCAGGCACAGACAAGAAGGCGAGAGAAGAGTGTCATCGTTTTTGTTCGCTGCAATTCACCGTCTTTTTCTCGACCTTCTACAATGTTCTACAGAGGGTACCTCCTTTTTCTTTTCTTTTCCCCTAATCAAGTTCCTCTTTTTAAACCTTAGGTTTAATTCATAATTTCATCTATTCAAGTTTTTTCTTTTCTTTTGGTTTCCGTTCTGTTTAATTCTCTGTGTGAGGTATGAATTTTCTTTTTCAATTTGTCAAATTGTTGAGACCCTAACAATTCTCTCTTTTCCCTTTTGTGTTTTACGAAATCTGAACTATCTCCATTCTCCAAACTGGGCGACGACGAAATCTGAACTATTTTTTAATTATTTGAAATAGAACCCTAAATAAATTACAATTAAATAGGAAATAGGATATCTATTCTCTTTTGTGCATTGGAGTGAACAGTGATGTGTGGTTATTTAGTGAGAAGTACTGTTTTAAAAGTGATGCAAACAAACAAGTATGGCAGGGAGTGTTGATGTTGTAGCGTTTTAGACGAGTGGTGTTTTAGCAATTATAACTGCAATGTCTTCCTTGCGTCTTGCATTGATGGTAAAGCAGGTGCTGTATAAAACTGACCGCTGGGAAGGGATAAACACTTTATTCTTACCAATCGTTTACCTAGAGTGTTTTTATTCAATATGATGTTATTACCAGGGGAGAATACATTTTTTAGTTGTTTGCAGCCTTGTATTTTTCTATTATCCCATCTGGTTTTCTTTTATACTCAACACTTATTTAATGTAATTGTCATTAGGGATGTTATGGTGAATAATATCCTTAAGACTTTTGTTGTTGTTATTGTTGTTGTAAATTGTAATATTATACTGCTTATCTTATAATATGCAATTCTTCCCTTTTTGTCCTGGACATTTGTTAGAGTCTATTATGCTTCTTGTTGTTTGCTGGATAGAACAACTGGTATTACAGTGATTTGGTTATAATAATGCTAGGAAATGGACATTTTAAAGCCCTCTAGTAGAGAGGTATTTCGCATGCATGGGAACCTCCTGCCTAATCTTTACTTATGTAAATGATTATGTTTTCTAGATAAAATAGCATAAAGGCGTGGAATGTTTGTCTATGCTTCATATTCAATGAGAATAACTATTATGAGTAAAGGTCTTGTGAAGCTTTGTTGTTAATCTATGTGTTTGTAATGTTCAGTCCCTGTTTGGTCTGAAGAAAATGTTCTGTTTTCTTTTTCTATTTTCACTAATTATTACAATCTTCCACCTTGTTTTTCACTCATGGTTTTCTTTTTCAGAAAAATCTTTTGAAACAGGAAACAAGTGATTTTTTTTTTGTAATTATTGGTGAAAATGGAAAACCCTTAAACCAAATTTTTCCTCAGCAACTTTACATAGTTGATCCTCAAATATAGAATGGTCATGATAGGAACCTCTGCCGGAGTTGGGTGAGAGAAAACAAAATTCCTTTTCATTGAAGGAAATTGAACAGAACAAGGAGAAATAATTCTTGTCCAAGAATATACCCTTTCTTACAAATCTTATGCTTTTAATGTCCCTTTCATCTTGATTTTCTCTTTTTTGGGTAACTAATCCCATCTAATTAAATAACTGTCCCTAAATAATTTTTCGTCCCTTAAGTCTTAAGTTAACATGCACCTCTTAAATACAATTCTGTCACCTAGGTTGAAATTGGGGATTTCCCTTGCATGAGAATTGATGCTGGTCTGTCAAATGGCTGACCACAATGAAAAACATTTCCCTTGTCTTTTGATATACTCCTAGTTAGGAAGTTGAAAAGTCCTGTTTCTTGGTGGAAAGGTGTTAGTTCTGCTGGACTTTGCTGCTGACTAAATCAGAGCTATATTCTCAACTTGCACCACCCGTTTAAGAAGTGGTTGGACCAAAGGTGCTCCTGATTGGCCAGGACAACAAATCGAGCTATTTAAGCTCACTAGAGTGGTTCCCCATGTCAAACAATGCTCCCTCCACCATTATAGAATATTGGCTTCTGTGGGTGGAATTGCAAACCCCCATACCTTGTATAGTACACAGCTCCTCAACAGCATCTATAGAATAATAGCATGACCAGAAATACATCTGTGGGCCATAGGGTCTGATTCTACACTTCACCTCTTAGCCTCCAGCCGAAATACCCTCATAACTTTTCCTCAATGAGGTTAAAATGTGCATAACCAATGCATGAAATTCTTTTATGTACTCCTCTACAGAACCTATTTACCTTGTGTTTCATATAGATTTCCAATACACCCAATCCCATCATAACACTGCATGAGGTCTGAAATAAGCCCTTCCAATGTCAATTCTTGTGTTTTCCTTCAGAAGAATTGTAAACAGTGCTGAATGCTAGCTGCATGCTGATGAAATCCATCTGAACCTTTCTGATGGCTTAACCTGACAGACCTGTGGCACTTAAAAGAATTTGGGTTGGGTTAATCAGCTAAAAGGATGTTCAGTGACAAAGGTGGGCTGCTCCTTCCTTGTAGTCGAAGAATAGCTCTCTGGATTTGCACTTGCCCCTGCTTTTCTGCATCAGGATGTACCTCCTCTAAAGTGGCTTGTTTGTGGTCCGGATCCTCCTAATCAATTGCTTCTACATCCACTTTCCAGCATCTGTTTGATGCTATTGATTTGCCCTAAACTCTCTTGATCTCCAAAAGCTAAGAATTATATTCTCATGTCACCCACTTAAAAATCTCTTGAATTCTCTATGGCTTTCTTTTGGGACCCCGTTTTGGTGACTTGTGGATCCCCAGGTTTGGCCAATCACAGGAACCTCTTTAATTGGGTGAAAGAAAACCTTATTCTTATTTATTAATGAAATTGAACAGAACAAGGAGAAAAATTTACCTTCAAGGGTTTCCTGCTTCTGACAATTTTTATATTTCTTTGAATGCCTTTTCTGTCTACATTATCCCTTGTTTATTTAAATACTTTCTTGCTAACTGACTTACTGCTGTAATTGTCCCTAATTAGTTTCCCCATCCTCAGTCCCAAAAGGTTAGGTGATGGTTAGCATAATAATCATTGCTTTGTTTTTTGGTGCTATCGTGCCCTTGCAAGCATTCTGCTGCATTCTACCAGAGTGGTCGTTGCAGCTTGAAATGGTATCAAATTACTGTCCTATTGTGGTGTCTCAACCATCTCTTTAGTCTGGGATGATAACACAGACTTCTCTTTTTTGTTATGCCCATCTAGTGTTTTAGGACATTCTGCTGATTTCCATATATCTCCCCTGCTTAGTACTGGCAAGCTCCCACCCATGCTCTATTTCCTCCAATGCCCACTTCCCTGCATTTATTTTGTTCTGTTTGATTGCTTATTAATTTTGTGTGGAATCAATAATGATTAAGGGTGTAAACTTTGACTTTTGATTATTAGTGATGGATGTCGCTTTTAATTTTAGGTATTATTTTTGTTTTTGAGCATTTGTGATGTGTGTGGTTATAAATCATTTATCGTGTCCATAATCTTTGGTATGGTTGTAAACTAGTCATCCTACTATATACTATCTTGCTATAGCACTTTGGAATGGTCTCTCTATGCAGTTATCCAAAATTGATAAATAAATTAGAATAAAACTATGACAACATTGGAGTGGATGGCTACTGTTAAGGTTATAGCTGACTCATGAGAGTTTATTTGTGCCTTCTGCTCTGTCATGTGCTATTTATTTTGTTTGAGTATTGATTTACATAATCTTTTTTTTTTCTTTTGCACTTTTTGAAAAGCTGTGTCTATGTTATTGTTTTTTGTCATGTACTCTTTCTTTTCCTGAAAAAAAGTATGCTATTGTAACAAATTCTTATTCCTGTGGATTTATGGTGACACTTCTTTAAATATTATCTTTTTAGTAGATGTAGTAACTTATTTTATTGCCAAATCCTTCCTGAACTTTTATAGATCCCAAGGGTTAGTTAATATTCAATGAAATGTATTGACGAATCACATGTCTTGTTGGCTCCTATGATTCTATTTGAATATAACAGGATTTCATTGGTCCTTTGTGATCACAATTTTTTGTCGTTGGGCTTCTTTATTTACCTTTTCTGCATTAAGTTTATTTGGATGTTCTCTCTCTCTCTCTCAGTATATAGTTAGATAAACTTGCAGAATGAAGGATAATGTAATTAATTTTTGTCACCGGCGTCACTACTGTTTTGGAGGTGTTTAATTGTTTGTCTCATGACTTGAGCTTTCATATTCTGGGAGAGTGTGGATGGTAAAAGAGATCATAATTCTGAATTTTTTCTCAACCGTATCTGAATACTTTTACATTATTATTGATGCGAAGAATGTCTACCTTCAATTTTGTTATGCTATTAGATTTATCTTTACAGTTACACAACTAGCAGACTAAAATACTATTTACAATTGTGAGCTTAATATGATTTGAGTTTAATTTGTCATATAAAATGGCTAGACCGTAATGATGTAACTGAAATTTGCAGTTTACTCTGAAAGGTGAAGCTTTATATATTTGTTGACTGAAAAACAGGTTTTTGATTTCTGTTATGTTTATGGGTGAAAATTGCAGTAAATTTGCTGATGGTGGTGATGGGCGGGAAATGGCTGCGAAACGCCAGCGTACTGTTGATCCAGGATCCTCATTCTACGGTAATTCCACCGGTTCCAATTTTATGTACAATCCTTCTCCTTATGGATATGTTAGCCAACCTCCTCCTCCTCCACCTTTTCCTGTTGTTCGACTTCGAGGCCTTCCTTTTGACTGTACTGAAACTGATGTAGCCGAGTTCTTCCATGGTCTAGACATAGTTGATGTTCTTTTTGTTCACAAAGGCGGCAAGTTCACTGGTGAAGGTTTCTGTGTTCTGGGGTATCCGCTTCAAGTTGACTTTGCTCTTCAAAGAAACAGGCAGAATATGGGTAGAAGATATGTTGAAGTTTTCAGAAGCAAGAGGCAGGAATACTACAAGGCAATCGCAAACGAGGTTTCAGATGCCCGAGGTGGTTCACCTCGTCGAAGTGCTCCCCGGGCTAAATCATATGATGAAGGAAAAGATTCAGCTGAGCACACCGGGGTGTTGCGACTAAGGGGATTGCCATTTTCTGCAAGTAAGGATGACATAATGGAATTCTTCAAGGATTTTGGGCTGTCAGAGGATTCTATTCACATTGTAATGAATTCAGAGGGAAGACCTTCTGGGGAGGCTTATGTGGAATTTTCAAGCGCTGAAGATTCAAAAGCAGCAATGGTAAAGGATAGAATGACACTTGGGAGTCGCTACATTGAGTTATTTCCTTCATCACACAGTGAGATGGAAGAAGCAATTACAAGAGGACGGTGATTCCTTCTCATTTGCTTGCTCATTTGTATACTTGTTAGCTTGATCTTATAAGTAAGATTTTGGTCAAGGATATATTTTATTGCTGTATTTGTTTTAGGATCCATATACTCTTTTTCCCCATACCCAGATGAGAAAATATGACAGTTGCCAAGATTGAATTTGTGGATTTATTTATTCTTGGTCACCCAGCATAAAATTTTCTTCTATGGCTTGCCTGTTGTGTACACCATGCTATGCTCCCCAACTGCATTGAGATCATGAGCAGGGTGGCACCAAGGCTAATTGTTTGGATCTGTCTTTGATTTCCTTAGCATGGTTGTTCTAAATTTCGAATATCATTTTTTAGCAGAGTCCTGATGTCTGACAGTGGGAAGGTTAATGCTTTTTAGCAAATGCTGTAGCTTATTTAATGCTTTTCGAAATTAAAACTGAAGAAACACACTTAAATGTTTTTGTCCCTTTCATGTGATGTGGTTAGGCAGTGGCAGGGCATGCAAGCTACCTTTGTCATATTGGTTGCCTCCATATTCTTCATTTCCATCTTTGACTACCTCATTGAAAAAGCTCGCCACAGTACCTTGTACTGTACTATTTAATGCTTATTAGTTTTCCCTCCTTTTCACCCTTTTACGCGCCAAATACCACATTCTGCAGTAGTTTTATCTGCTCGGTCGAAATTTTGGTTTCCAAAATCAGTTCTCGTGTATGCAAATAATTTTTAAAGAGAATACAATAATAACCATTTTACTTTTTATGTTAATACACTCTTTTTTTAAGTTTGAAATATATCATTTAATATATGTATAAAGTATAAAGGTTACTGTGGAGAAATTTTTCTATAAATACTTCTAGTAGAAAAGAATAAGGAAAAGATTAAATCAATTTTTTAGAAGGTAAAATTATCTGAAGAGCTAATTGGTAGATGTTTTCTACTGACTTCTCATACAAATTTTTGCATATGAAAAATATAATTTCGTTTTTTCTTTTTATTCTACTAAAAGTGTTTATTGATTTTTTCCCCCTAAATATACTTCTAATAAGTTTGTTGATTTTTGCATCATCAGTATTTATAATCATATCAACAGTAATCTACAATTAGATATTAGTATAAAACAATTTTATAACACTACGTATTACATAGTCATTAAAGTTCATTAAAAATGACCAAAAATTACTAATAGTCCCAGCTAACAGTAACAACATAGTATTCCAACAGTTGATTCAAGATTCCCCACTGTATATAGTCATCATGGTGATGCTGCAATTTTCTGAGTACAAATTGAATTTGATTGCATGTACTGGAAGGATTGGAAAATTTTGGATGGATATGGAAATGTGGTCCAACTGCATTCTGGACTGTCTGGTAGCATGGACTATCAAGTGTGAACATAATCTACCTAGCTATCTATCTCCTACTTTGCAACTTAATTTACCTTCACAACTACATATGTTGAAGTTTTATTTCAAGGTTGAGTTTTTTTTTTAATTGAATCAAATTAACCTGATGCAAACTTAATAAAAAAAAATTGTTATTTTTAATTTTTTTTAATCTTCACATTTATTTTTTTATTATAACTTTTCAACAATTTCTTTTGACGTATCTCACTTTTTTTTTATTGTGCTATTTGTATGATTTTGTTTGACACGGGAGCAGATGACAGAAATGATACAATTTTTGCCAGCAAAGTTAAGAAAGAATAGTAACCTCATGTTTTGTTTGTTTTTCTATGATTTCTTTTTGTATTTTGTGGTTGCCTATAGCCAACCATATTATTGATACAATATCCTAATTATGGATTATACTGGACTTGAAATCTAATTAAAAAAATATTATAAAAAAGATTTATTATTTTTAATTTATTTTAGCTTTGACATTTATTTTCTAATTATAACTTCTTATTTATTTTTACTTATAATAATTATATAGTCAAATTTTTAAAATTTATTTTAAAAAATTCAACAAAAACATGTTAGAAAAGTACTAATTTTGACAAAAATTGTTCTTCAAAATTTTGACCAAATTGCCAAACTTAGTCCGATCCAATCAAGGAGGAACTGAGTGCAGAAACTCAACATTAAATGATCTTTTTCCATTGTTTTTTTAATTATGAGTATTTTAGTTTAAAATCAATTAACTCGAGAAATATTATGTATTATATTATATTAATAAACCATGTTTGTTTAATTTTTTTAAATAATCATGTTATTGATACATAATATCTACTAAATTTACTAATGACCAATCTTTCTTAAAAAACTTTATTCAATGAAATCCCTACTTCAACCACGTTTTTTCAATTCAAAATTTCTTAAAAGGACAAAGTTTAGTACCACTTTGATCAACGACATAATAGTACATTTATAAAGTATAAATGGAAAAAATAAAATATTACAATATTTAGTATCTAGAAAACATAAATTGCTACATTTTAATAAGATTCAATTATATAATTAATATAATTAAAAAAATGGATAATTAAATTCAGAATGATAAGTCAATTCATCTGGTTTTAGTTCATCCTATATTCGATCCAAAAAAAAAAATGAAGCAAACTTACTTGCATAAAATTGATAGGTTAATATATTTGATTCATTATACATAACTACAATTTTCGGATATGTTAATTAGCTTACATAAATTAAAAATTAAAAATTTAGTTTTTTAATATTTTTTTAATCTTAAATTTGAGTATTTTATAAAAATAAATATTTGTTACAAAATATAATAATTATAAAAAAATTATTATTTCTAATTTACTATTTACTACAAATAATTAAAGAAAATACCATAAAAATTATACTAAAATAAATTATGAAATAAAATATAAATTTGTATTTGTAAAAATTCACGATATATTGAATAAATTAGACATTAAGCTTATAGGATATCTAAATGTCTAACTCGCCTCCTTGTTTTATAACAGACTGTAAAAACTCACATAGTTTGTCTTCTATTATCATCCTTCATTAAATTATATCATTATATATATAATCTCTGATTAAAATTATATCATTATTATATATCATATATTCAGTTTTTATTTTTTTCTAAATCACCTTTAACATTAATAAAAATAAAATTAATGTGCTTCCTTCCACGATTACCTTCTGAATGAAGGGAAATAACTTTTAATGATTATAATTAATGAAGATAAATAAAAAAATTCCTAAAACAACACTTATTTATTCATGAAAAAATGAGTATACAATAGTTAATTTTCTTTTATCTTTGTATGCAATACATGAGACAAATTTGGCTAGTATCTTCAATCTAATATTAATAGATAATGAATTTATATGGTTATATATTTTTGTTTAATGTAAAACTCTAACTCCTTTACTTCTAATTTTTTTTTTCATAAAGTCAAAACTACTGCATAAATTAAATACATTTATATTTTTAATTTCATAGTATTAATTAAGAAGATTTATCATGAAATTTTTTATAAAATTAATTTAGTAAGAGAAGATTTGAAAACATTTATAATTAATATAAAATTTTCATTATACTCTCCCACATAGAAAATATTAAATTTGAAAATAAATGAAGTCTTCCAGGAATATGTATTCACTTATTTATTATAATTTAATCTTAAATTATTATGTATAATCTGAAACACTTTAACATTTGAGAATACTAAACATAAAAATAAAAAAATTAATAATAAATAATAAAATAGTCCAAATTACTTAATAGAATAAATTCTGAATAATTCTAATGACCTTTTAAAAAAATAAAATTTTAACATAATTCAATCTCATAAAAATAATATATTAAAATAAATAAAGATTATATTATATACATTATAATTTGTGGATATGATTCATCTAGGTTAAGTTTTGAACAGATTGATAATAATTTAGAGGAGTATGTAGAATATTTTGTAGAGATGCATTGATGCATGATCGTGGTCACTGTTTCACCATTGTAGCATATATTATTGAAGGGACATGCTCATCGGATTCTCCACATGTTCAAACAAAAAACTGAACTAATCAAATAATTTTATAATCATTTATGTTTAATGGCCATCTTGTTATACTTGTTTTCTTTTTTTCAATTTTAATTTGTTTTATGGTTTGTGCAGCCAATCATATTCTATTTTCAAATAATTTATTTTCAAAACACTGACAGCTTTATGGAAAAACTTAAAAAATAAAAGTTTTTTTAAAGAAATTGAAAGAAACATATCTTAATTGTAATGGTGCGTGGATGCATCTAGATTTTCAACCAAAACATATATCTCAAATATTTATCTTTTATCTCATTCCACTAAAGACAATCCTTACATAGTTGTCAACCTTTTTTTTAATCTTCTCACTTCATTTCTTTTCTTCGTCTTCAAATTATAAATAAATTTCCCAAAAAATTAAAAATTATAGACTCTCCTTAACACCAAGTAATCTCTACTTAAATATATAAACATATTGAAAACATTAATTTAGTTTATTTCAACTTCTTCATTTTATGTGTAAAATTGTATTTTATTATTATTATTTTAGTATGAGAGTATTGTTAGAAATATGGTTTAAAGATTGTGTAGAAAGTTCAAATAAATATAAATTGTATTTTATCGATAAGTTTCACGTAAAGTTGAACTAATAATGAAAATTTATTTTAAGAGTTTTTGCCGACATTTTTAATACATATGATGCAAAGTGTGCAACTCTGACATGTGGTTCTTTGTAACTCAAAGGGACAACCGACACCTACCTTCCCCTTTCTCTCTCTATATATTTTTTTCATTCTCTCTCTATATTATATATATATATATATAATATTCTATTTTCTATTTAAATTTTGGTGTGGACCAAAGGGGCATGCCCGTTTGTCTTTCATGCTACCTATCACTCATCATATCAGTGACACTAAAAATCCTTAATATAAACATTGTTTGCTTGAGATGTGTGTATTGGTCTACGGTTTTGCCAAGTAAAGAAGTAGGAAATAAATATTATGATTTTATGGGTGAATTGAACATTTAGTCTAATATTCTCTATCACTCTAGAAATAATGTAGGATTTATAATCTTATACTTAAAAAAAACAAAATATTTTTAGCAATTATAACTAGAATTGATTACTTTCATATTTAGTATTTAGTTTGTGATATTGCATTTCAATTCCAAGTATAATTATTCTAGATTTTCAACACAATTACAAAAGCAAGCATAACTTATAAAAATGAAATAATTAACTGTACGTTAATCATATATAATTTTACTTATTATAACACTTTATTATATTATATGAAAGTATCAAATTTTAATAATATCTCATATCTAAATCTGAAGTACAAAAATATTTATAAAAAATATCCATTATCACTTTCTAGAAAACTTGTACCGAGTATATTTTATAAGAGACACATTTAATCTATAATAAGCTTTTTAGATTTATAATTTTAGTTTCAATTTTAAATTCATAATTTTAATTCCAATCAATTAAGATAAGTTTAATGTATATTCATATTAAAATCTTAGTATGTATTTTTATTAACATTTTAGACTTTGTGATCAAACTTTATTCATTCTATATGTAAGTTTCACAATTAAATAATACACAATCATTCTATATTTTCAAACTAATTTCAGTAAAGTTCTCATTTCTTAAGGTTAACTTAACTTTCATTCCTAACTTACTTTCAAAATGCAAAAGAAATAGTTTACTTTATTCGAAAAATCGTTCAGACTATAAGAACTAGCTCCAATACTTGAATAATTCCAAAATTCTAGATATCTAAATTATATATCCAAATAAAATAAAATTTCAATATAAGACTAAATAAGGTGAGGATTCACTTTACTCGACTGTTAGGAATTCAAGTAGGTTTGAGTTCCAAAGTGAGTAGAAATGAATAGGTTGAGTAATATAAAAAAGAAGATTCACAAACTCATTGTCTTAAGATTTAGAATTGAAGATTGTGTCACAAATTCTTATGTGGGTTAACTCATAACTCATTCATGTCGAATTCAAACACATCCATCTCGAAAAGATCCAATAGTAGTATCAGAGTTGATGATTCATCTTGATGACTGGTTAAGATAAGTACGATATAAAGTGGTTATAGAATGATTCTTGTGTCGAAAGTCTTCTTGACGGAGGTTTTAGAAAAGTGTGTTCAGTTGATGAACGAAAATATATGTAGAGGTCACCATTGAGGTACTCGTGGTTCAAAAATATTTTCGTTCAAAATGAAGTGTACCAATGTGAAAGGATTGAGAGAGATTGTTAGGAACTCAAGTATGAATTATGAGTATGTTGAACAACATATAAAGAAAGAAACCAACAAAACCATTATCTTAGTGTTTGGTTTCACTCCATAACTTTGTCTTGTTGCATTTGGAATACATTTGGAGCATTCTAACAACAAGATCGATCAAAATAACTTTGGTAAAAACTTAGTGTGTTTGGTTTCACTCCGTAACCTTGTCTTGTTGTAACAGGCATACCTGAAGCTATTCGTATAATAGGATCGTCTTTGGTAGAGTTATTATGCAGAAGTTCCAATGTGGGCCAATCTACCTTAACTTGTTGTGGGTTGACTCATGACTCATTTGTGTCGATTCTCCTCAACATATCCTCCCTAAAATACCCAACAAGTGGTATCAGTGTTGACAGTTCGTCTTGGTGATCGACTTAGCTTAAACGAGTACATGGGTGAAAATTTCTATGTAACGAAAGTTTTCTTGATAAGCATTTCAACGAATCATGTCTTGTTATGATGAATAATGGTACAGGTGAAGGTTATCATTGAAATACTTGTGGTTAAGAAACACTTCTGTTTAAGGGAGAGTGTACCAATATGAAAGACACTCACACTTGAGTAATAAATTGTTAGGAGTCCAAGTTTGAGTTTGATTGTGTCTTACATTTTGTACAAATAAATAAATTAAATAACATATAAGGAAGAAGACTCACATTCAACTGTAAAGTTGTGTTATAAGTGACCTCATAAACCTAATGTGAAATGACTTATGACTCATTTATATCAAATTCTCTCTTAAAGTGTGAAAAAGTGATAAAAGAAATTTCTTTTACACATATAAATATGTATACATCTATTTCACATAACTTACATTATATGCATAAAAAATATTGATTAGTTTGACTCAAATTTATTATGTACATAACTTTTAGTCTTTCATTAGTATGTATAATTATTTATATATTAAATTTGAGTAAACATTTTAATTTATTATTTTATTTATATTATATAAGAGAAAAATTATATTATATTTTATATTATATTATATTTGAAATTTTCATAGTATATTTTTTTCTTTGGCAATAAATAATAAGTAGTAAATTATTAATTTTCAAAATTTTCTTCAATATTTATATTTATAATAATATTTTATTTTTAAGGTACTCAAATTTATACTAAAAATTGTTAACGGCTTCTTTAATGTTTTCTTTTTAATTTTTATTTCTTTAGTGACTAACAGTTATACGAAATGAACTAAATATAATAATCTACATATTTAAATTCTTCTATTCCAACTCACATTATCGCCCTTAGATACAACATGAACAGTTAAAATTATTAGACAAATAATCATTTCAAATTAACAAGTAATTTGGAGTTTTAGGTATGCATTTACTAAATACTAATAAAAAATATATTAGTATACATGTTTAAGTATCTATTTTATAATTTTATCTCTGACATAAAGTATTTGTTTATTTTATCATTAATAATATTAATTTTTTTTAAAAGACCAAATTTAATAATATTAGTCACTCTAACCATAAATATGTGCATGGCATATTTTTGATAAATTAAATTTTTATTAGTCATGCTCGATGGATTATAATATTTTTTAAAATATGTTATTAGTATGATATTTGTTAATATGGTCAATAACTAGCTTTATCAAGATAGTTAGTTATTTTTAATGAAATTTTCTATTTTAATTATATTTTTTGTATTCAAAAGCTTTAAATCTGAAAAGGAGATTGAGTTATTACTTCTTAGAGATGGTGACAAAGATGCAACTTTAAGCATAACGCCGCAAATGTGAGAGTAATGAAATGCATGTGTGATTAAATAAAGGGGAAAAATATTATTATAGACATTATAATTATATATATATATATATATATATATATTATGAACAGCAAAACTTTGTTTGTACAAATAATGCATAATTGGAAGGTAGTAAGGATGAAATTTTAGAACAAAGAACTTCACATTGGATAGAAAATTTTAGAATTTTCGGAAAATTTAAATTACATTAATTTTAAATAGATTAAATAATTCAAATTTATTAAATTTATTTTTTCTTGTTTAGATAAAATATTTTAAATATTATTAGTTATGATATTTTTAGTTAATTTTTTTATTTATTTCAGCTAAAAAAATCTATAACTCAAATGGATTAAAACAATCTTATTTTATTTACTTTGAAATTTTTTTCATTTAACATTAAAAAGAATATAATGTCAAAATCTATGTTAAAATTAATTGAAAAATTAATATTAAGTCAATAACTTCTTGACTTCTTGGATCGATGACCTCATCCGATCGAAGTAAAGTTTACAACAGATAAAAAGAATATAGTATAAACAAAAAAAACATAAATATAAGAGAAGAGAAAATATAAATAATCTCAAATTATTATTTTTAAGTTGAAGTTGTGATTCTCTTATTTTAAATTATTAAATTACTCTCATGAAATTTTAATTTTTTTTAAAATGTTCTATCTAAATAATATATTTTATTATAAGATATTTTAATTTTTTTTATAAAGAATAAATATCTTTTAAAAAATTAATTAAATATAAAAAATATTGTTTACTATAAATTTTTTTTATAAAAAAGTTATCTTTTTAAAAAATATAAGTTTATAACTTATGAAGTATAAAAATATTATCCCACATCGCATGACTAATTTCTTTGGAGATGAAACTTTAAATAAAAAAGTAAAGGTATAATATATATATATATATATATATATATAACAATAATAGCAAGTGTACTTATTCATTGTGTCTTACTTTTAAGGATATTGTACAAGCTGTATAATAGAGAGAGAATGATATATGCTTGATTTAATTTTAATTTTTTTTATCATTATATCACATGCTAGTCCTAAAATTGAAAAGTATAAATTTGTTTCTATTGTTAATATTTTCTCAATTATTTAATCGGGTGAATTGATGTGAATGACATTTTTGTGACAGAATAAAAGTCTCATGCCATTTTGTATTTTGTCACAAAATATAAGCTATATCAACTCAAATAATAATATTCTGGAATATTTTTGTTTTGAATGTTCGAAAAATTTATTTAAACATTTAAGATTGTTTCATTACAAAAGAATATAAAAATAATAATAAAATTAGTTTCATTATCAATTTGATAATAATCTTTTGGATTTGTTAACATAATAAGATTAGTTTCATTATCCAATTTGCTAATATTTTGGATTTGTTCCCTTTGAGAGTAAAAATGAAGAAGTGGTAAAAATAAGATAAAGGAAAAACAAATTTCTCGTAAACAGTATTCATCAGTTGAAACAAACTAATTAATCATTTAAATTCATACAAATTATTGTATACTATCTTATATTTTTAATATCAACAAATCAGTTTAATAAGTTGTAGTAAATGAACATCAGAACCAATTTCAAATATAAATTTTATCTTCAAAATTTAAATACACTTTTAATATGTATATCATATGACATGTCTTCTTATTATTTTATTATCAATGAAACGATTTTAAAAAACTAACTAAATGTCAACAATAATATCTAATATATATTTTATTTTCAAAACTCAATGTATCCAATTCATGTTTTAAATAGTATTGAACTATTTAACTTAATTTTTTTATTGTAATGGTTTTAGAAATCATTATTATTATTATAATTAATGCACATAACCATTATCATATTTAGTGTACATATATATCATATATGATTTGATTATTTATTTTGGTTGTCTCAAATCTTTTTTAAGATTATCTCTTATATCTCTATTTCCACGCACACATATAATCATTGCAGGTCTTAAATATTTATTAAAAAATAATAATGTTCACAAGTGATTTACTGAATAAAACATAGCATTTTAATACATTCAACATCGAACCACATGTCATCATATTATACCAATCATGACCACATATTCACACAATATACATTATATATCATGATTGTCCTCTGAAAGACTAGGACTGCTATACCCGAATTCAGAGGCTATTATCTATGGGTCACATTTTGATCGCTTATTATACTAGATGCACCAATCAAATAGTTAAGACCCAAACTACCCTACCCACAGAGTAGGATCACTGAGCTCATCAACCATTCTCGACGTACTTCATCTTGTAGTCTTGGGCAAGACCGTTAGTGATCTCCTCATCGCCTCCTCTTCTACCTGATATCTTAGTCTACGTGACCATGACTACCAGTGAAACCTCAAACCTCATTGAATTCGTACAAATATAGCTTACCATACTAAAACAGTGTACATCCCGGGTATCATATATAATATACATGTATCATATCTCAACCGTGAAAATAGTTTATGGAATCTTACCCTAGGCTTCACTCACTATACCACATCACTTAGTAGATTTTAGACAACAATCTCAAGTTCTACTTAGTCTATCACATCATGCAATAGATTTTGGACAACAATCTCATGTTTTATTCAACCTATCATATCATACAATAGATTTTGGATCAGAATCCAAGCTCTACTTGTCCTAATTTATTTCATATACATCAAAAATCAATAAAACATTCATATAATAACCATTCAACTCACAACATGATCTACAATTATCATTAATAACTTCACAATTCATAAATAAATATTTAAATTTGCTTAACATTTGCTTACTAAAAAGAAAATGATTAAAGTTCCAATATATTAAAAACAAATCATCAATAATTAGAAAAATCATAATATAAATCTAATATAATTCATGTAACTAAAATGTCTATTATTGTAATTTTTCTTATAATATATTTATACCTTTGAATATTTGTTTTGTGTATGAATATATAAATATGCACATACGTATACATATGTATTTTTTGGTTATTTATCATATTCTCTATAAGATTGTTCCAATAAAATAGATGGGACATATAGTTCTTTTACTCTTTTTTTCGTCTTACCTATCTTTCTTCATCCTTTGATTGTGAAGTTACTCTTAGATATTATTGTCTATTCTAAAATAAATGATAATTTTTTTATAAAAGAATCTTTTAAAATATTATTAAAATAAAATAATAGTTATTAAATTTAATGATTATATATTACATAAAACAATTTTACACGTTATTTATTTACATGTGATCTTTAATATAAATTTTTAAGATAGTTATTATAAAAAGTTACTAAGCATAATATTATTGAAAATAATTTGTTCTTTGTTTTCTCATTATCTTTCTTCTTTAATGTATGAAACATTAATCTTTCTCACATTATTATCAATGTTGTTAATTGTTAATTCAATGTGGTTTTACATTAGATTGGATTGAAAATGATTTATTCACTATATATAGTTACATGTGTTAAAATGGATAATTTGACTGAATAAATTATTTAATTAATTTGTGTCACTTTAATCTAAGTCTTTTTAAATGGATGATGATTTTAAATTTGGTCTTGCTGCTGAGTTCATGAAACATTCTGGCTTACTTTAAAAACTAAACAAATAAATAAATAAACATTTAAAATAAAATATATATTTTTAAAAAATATAAGTCATGTGAATAAAATTAATTTTAATTTCAGTTATACTTATAATATATATATATATATAATACAGGTATATATATTTCAATAAAATAATAATATTTTTCAAAATATGATTATTATTTGTATAAAACAAATTGATTCATAAGTTTATCAATGAAGTGAATCCAAATCCATTTTGATTCTAGATTAAATGTACAAAAGATATATAGTTTAATCCATATCATAATTTTGTTTATCTTGTTTAATCCATTTTTGTGAACTCTTTTAGTGTACTAATCCTATTTTAAGAGATTTATAACTACAACTAGTGTGTGTAGTTATTTTAGAAAGATTTGTAGGTAATTAATATTTGGGATTTATTATGGTGCCACTCGTGTAAAAAATTGTAGAAGTGTGTGCATAGTTTAATTGTAGTACTATCCTACCAATTATTAACTCCATACTTAGCCATAAGCTTTGATAACATAACATCCTTATCTTGAAGTTCCATACTTAAAGAGAAAGAGTTTGAGTCAAAATATGGTGACTCGTGACCTTTGGCTATACCTAGCAACCTATAGTAGTTATGCTAATTCTCCTCACTCAAAAATTCTTGTGTTGTGTCAATAATAATAATAATAATAATAATAATAATAATAATCTCTTTTGACTTGTGTTTATCCAAATACTAATGCAACCAATTCCAAAATCGAAAAATTCTTTGGTGGTAAAACGTGTAATGGAATATGTCCATTGCAATACATGGGTGAAAAACGGAGCAGTGTGCAATAATAATAGAGGTGTAGCAATTAGCACACCCCTCCTAGGATCCTATGACCAACACAATAGAAAAACAATTTAGGAGTCTGATTCTGATAAGGTGAACCTATAATTTAGGGCTAAAAGACAAAATACTAGGACTACAAGACAACCCTCTCTGCCCCCTCCTATATTTCAACCCCTAAATTAAATTAATGTTACCAAACAAACACATCAATTAGTGGGTGCATGCTTAGAAATAATATTCTATATTTTAATGTGTGCATCAGCAAATGAGAATCTTAACTATTAACTGTTGTTCCTCGGGCAACGAGCACCTTCTCCTCCATCTACAAACCACAATGTACTATGATCAATTAACTACAATCTCAAGAATTTAGAAGCAGTAGCTACTAATTAATGATCATCATCAGACCCATTAATCTAAAGATGTCAAATATTATTACAATTTATACAATTAAAATGGAATTTTTCGTGCTTTGAATGGAAAGAATATACCAAGAAAAATGCAGAGTTACACATGAAATTGCGTACAATAGTGGCTAATTCTGTGTGTGTATATACATTATTGTTAAAAGGTGTCTTTTTTTTGTGAGATTATTACTAAATAAACAAATAAAGTGATAAAGATTTCATGGGTGATGAATTTAGGTAGATCCTGCTACTTACCTAGTACCCAAATTTGAATGTAAGGTAACCATGCACAGTGCATTTGAATGTTAGCTAAAGCCTAAAATATGTTATGTTATTAAAAAAACTGAAAAGAAAAGAAGATTCTGAATGGTTTAATTACTAAGCCTTTAACACTTTTGGTAATTGATGAAATCCCAGAAATTCAAGTGAAGACATGTCCATCGATAAAGTTCAATAGGGTCCCCAATATTTGAATGTGCCTCTCTCCCTCTCTAACTCTCTTTGACTGCTACGGGCAGCCCTGCCCGCTGCCCGTGATAATTCTAACCTTAATACAGATAAACCCAAATAAGGTCCTCACCAATGTAAAAATTAAAATCTCTACCCTAACAATGTTTTTGCTCCACAGAGCTAAAATTTGGGGCTGTAGATTTCAACTGGGTCAATTAATCTCTTCTCATGTGTTGCTGGGTCTTCTCTTTTCCTATTTCATACGTTTGTCTTGTAGTGTTAATGTAAATTTGGGGTTCCTTGAGTTATGTCATTAATTATGGCAAGGCTGTAATTATTATTTGGTTGGAAACTTAGGTTTGTGTCAAAATTATAGCATACCTCTTCACCATGCCAAAATGGGTGTTTAAAAAGCACTTGATGTCCCTTTTAAGAAACCTTGTCTTGAAGATTCCTTGCTCCACTCTCTTGAGTTTGGCTATTTCAGTGTGCTAGTGGTGTCAGTTATATATATACATAAGGGGTGAAGGAGAGATAGTTCCCACTTGAATCATCATTACCAAACTTCTCTACAAATCCGAAACCTCACTCTCCCTCCCAACTTTTGAGTCAAAAATTATCATTTCAAAGCACTCTCCTATAGGATAAGTTTGTGCTATCCCAGTGTTTGGTTTGTAACTCTGCTCTGGCCTGGCCCTGGTAAAGGTTCAATATCTTGTAGTTGCCTTGCCAGCTTTTGTACATGCCAGTTTATAGCAACCTTTACCCGTTCTTTTAGACCAAACCCCTTCAGAATAAGCTTTTCCCTCATTGTCTCAAGAAAATGGCCCCTTCTGGAAGGACAACTGCAGCAACATCAACTAGGACAGCCTCGAAGACAAACACTACAACAACAAGGAGAACAAGACAACAAAGAAGAACAACAGCACAGTTCAAGAAGAAGCAGCAGCACACAAAGAGCAACAAAAAGCCAGAGACTGTTCTTGTGCCCACTGTTTTACCCTCCAGCTGCTCTTCCATAAGCTCACAAGACTCCTCAAAGGAAATGGACATGCAAGGTTCTGAAGTCATTGATGTGTCCTTAAGTCCATGTTCCACGCCAAAGGGTCAGAAGTTTAGGATTCCAGAGATTTCGACATGCCCTCCAGCACCAAAGAAGCCAAGGGTTCTTTCCAATTGCTCTTTGCGTAGGTCTCCACTTTCATTCTTTGCACCACCTGACTTGGAGCACTTTTTCCTAGTGGCACTTCGAGATGTCTCAGTTTGATTTTGTGTGTTAATAGATGATTGAGAAAGATACATGTGTTATAGTAATAAGATCATGACACTTTAGAAGATGGACTTTTGAAGTGGTTTTAGTATATTTTCTCTTCATGTGTACCTCTAGCAAATGAGAGAGGTATGCTCTGAGAACTTTAGATTTTGGTGTGTTCATCTTAAGAAATAGTTACTACTTCCTCCCTTTCTTCAATTTCTGCTAATTTTAACAATTTGTAGGGTTTGCAGTCACTGAATTTAGCTGGGGTGGCTTTCCATTTTTTTTCTTTTTTTTTTCTTTTCCCTCTTATAGAAGACATGTTCTGACCTTCAAGTGTGTGCTGAGTGCAAATGTAATGGGTTTGGTTTAAGGTGTGTGAGTGTTCAAGCTTGCAACTCCACAAAGCTTCAGCTGTCAACTAGAGAAAGTAAAGTCATACACTTTCCTTTTGTATGCAAATCCCTTTGTTTTTTCTTCCTCTACTTCTCTTACTGCATCACTTGGTAGTGATATTTTAGTTTCACTGTTAATTTTGGTATTCATGGCCACTGAAATAAATAATTTCAGAAGTAGTACTCTGTACTCTGCAGTTCCATACACACAAATTGGTATAATAACAAATTCAAATCAAATCATCTTCCATACCTGCTATCATGATTAGACACTGCTGTAATTAAGTGTTTGATTTTTATTTTGTAGTTGGTAGGACTAAACCCCACTAATCATTATACAGTGGCACTATAGTTTGTCTTCAACATTTGATTAAATTAGGCTAAAATAGTGTATACCATAGTCAAACCAAGGGTCCACCACATTATACATGAGATTAATGATATTGTGTGTCACTATCTCTTCTTCAACAACAAAAACAAAGCTCTGATTTATTATTTTTCACATAAGACCCTTCTAACTGTGTTATATTGTTGTTTTGTTTCTTTTTTTTAAAAAAAAAAACTTTGTTACATCGTTACTCCTAATTTGGATCACATGAAGTCATAGGGATTCTACATGGCTACAAAACACAAATCTTTTAGAATTATTATTTTGCAACTTTGTCTCGAGACAATTTCCAAGTGGAAGTAGTGAAGACATAGGCTGTATAGCTTCTGTCATGACAGTTTTAGCTCTTTCTGTCCAAGTTGGAAGTTCATGAAGGCTCGAGGTGGACGTATTTGGTATACAGATTCATTGTTTATTCATACAAAATTTAACATCTCACGTGACACTGTATATACAAATATTATTATGTTATCATTTAATCGGAATTATAAGTAGACAAATATTTATTTTTAACCTTTATTAAGATTTAATGAGTTAATAATGTGTGTTTTATATCAGCAAATAATGTGTTTTCTTCCATAGGAGTGGCTAAATTGTGACAGATGAGGTGAAATGAAATGATTTATTAAGATTTGTGGTTTTGTGTGTCTGTGGATATGCCAGCATTTAGAAGAGAATCCAATGAAGAGACTCTCGTGCGGGTGTGTCACTGTCATATTAGAGAATCTCAAGAAATTTCTCATCATTTTTTTTTCATACTTTTTAGACTTTTTCTGCTTCATCATAGTTATCTGTATTAACTTTGAGAGGAATAATGCTATACATGGATGTACACGTTTCCACTCTACATATTCATAATAATGTACTTTTTTATTTAAATATATACCTATATAGTAAATATTACTAGAAAAACATAATTAATTAATAAATAATGTTTTTAATATTATATTTTTCAGTTTCTAAATAAGTATTCTTCTAGCCGAACAAATTTGTTTCATATAATCTATTGTTTGCAAATTTTAATGGTGTATTAACTGATTTTTATCAATTATATTTTTATTGATTATTTTTATATAATTTTAATGGAGTAGTTGTTTGTATTAATTAATTATTTTTTATTTTTATTTATTTTTTTATTAATTAATAAATCACATTTAATTCTTTAAAGGTATTATTGAAAAAAATTTTAAAAACTACTATTTTTATTGATTTATGTAACAAAATCTTAAACGACACTTATTTAGAAACAGAATGAGTAATTATAAATATTTAAATTACCATTGTAAATATTAGTACAATAACATCTTTTGTTTAAGAGAACATTTGATAAGGTGTCTTAGGTATATTTAGACTGTTTTTCTTAAGATTATAACTAGATGTTGTGTTGCAGAATTATGCTTATAGAGTATTTAGTTTAAAAAACAGTTTTTGAATTATTTATTTGGTAGAGAGGAAAGAAATAAAAAAAGAACAAGTGAAATAAAAAATAAATAAATAAAGATAGTTAGATAGAAAAGAAACATATAATCAAATAAATAAATTTAGAGATGTATTTTATTTATAACAAGTGAAAAATAAAAAGAGGAAAATATTTTATGAGATTATTTAATCTTAAAATTATATACTATTAATATATTATTATTTATATTGGTAATATTATTTTTATTTATTTATATCACAATTATTATCTTATAAATAAATGAATTGCATGATCAATTGAGATGTTTTTGGTTTAAAAAGTAGTAAAACCAAATTATGTGCATCTTTTACTCATGTGCACAAATATATTGGAGTGAGTTCTTTCTTTTTTTAATTCTTCAATTCTTTCTTATCATATTATATTATCCTCTCTCTCTTATCTCAAATTCAAAAATTTAGAAAAAAGACCGAAAATAAAATTTAATAAAAATTAAATCACATAATAATGAATATCTTCTCATTCTTATATATCATTTATAAAAGTAAATTGAAAAAATAAGCTAAGTCAGTATTAATTAATTATGTATTGAAAAAAAAAACATGAAAGACTAATAAAATAATAGAAAAAAAATTAAACCAAAGAAAAATAAGTACTGCAAAATATCTGTAAAAATTGTATGTTGTATACGAGTTTCTTTAACTTTGTCTTTAATCTTTTACAGAAATTTTTATTGCTGTTGAAAAATTAGGGAAGCTGAATATGAAGATGAAATGTTATAAGTCACTTAAAAGTATGAGAGACACAATTACTTTTTCATAAAAAAAATTATATTTATTTTTTCAAACAAGTTTTAACTTTTATTTTAATATAATATATATAATATATTTTAAAGAAGTATCAAGTCCATGTTTCTCTCTTATATCTATAGTTATCTTATCTTAATTATTTTATATGAAATGTATTTTAAAATATACTTTAATATTTAAAATATTACTCTTTGCTTTTTAATTAAGATATGTTTTAAAAAATATTATTATAATAAAATTTTGTATAAAATCAGTATTCTCAGCAATATGTTTTATACTTATTTACAAAACGTAGAAACCCTAAAATATAAAATATAATTTATTTTACTTTAAAAAATAAATTATTTAAAGTACAGTTAAATTATATTTTTTATATAAAAGTAAACATTACTAGCTTTGTACTTACATAGAAATTAACATATTAAAGAATACTAGACACAGAAATTTTGTATAGAATAAAATTATTTAGAAAAACTAGTAAGATATAGAGTTTATTTATATCAAACTATATGCTTTTCAAAACTTTTTTATTAATATTATAGAATATTTTTAAACAAAAATATTTATAATTTAATATTCAAATAATTGTGTTATAAATATTACAACACTCTTTATAGCGTTTAGTACTAAATTAAAAATTATAATCTTGAATAACTTAAAGTTCACATGATTTCTAGTTCACTTAGTTTTTGTTACATAATAATTGATATCACTTATGACAATTTAACTTAATTATAAATATTTTTTCTATATTTAATAAAATATATATAAAAACAATAAAAATAATTATAAACTAAAAAAATATATATAAAAAGATGTAATAACTAAAATATAAGAAATATTAAAAAATAAAAAATTGATTATAGTATATTAGAAGACATATAAAATCTAGTATTATGGAAACCAACTAAAGTTGCTTTTGTATGAAAATACTATGTAAAATTAAATATTATTTTATTAATAAATCTTAAAATAAATTAGTTAGGATTTTTATAAAGAAAAGTTAGATGTTTTTTTTAGTTTATTCTAAAATTTAAAACATTCTTTTTCTTTTCTTTTCATTTTCTTTAATTGGTGAAGTTTAGATCATTTCAAACATATTAGAATTTGATTATAGTAAGTAGTTTTATTATTGTTAGTATTTTAAGTTTTATCATTTCTCCTCTTTTGAATGAATGGTTAAAAGAGGATGTGGATTTAGTTTTACGAGTTTACTAGGATTTTTTTGGAGTAGTTCTTAAAGAATTGTTGGATGAAGTTGCTTCAATCCAAGTAAGGGATCTAATAACACCTCTTTATGATAGTGATAGTTATTTGGTTGTATAAAATGTATGAAAATGTTTATGTTATTTTTTGTGGTATAATTGTTGGCTCTGTTATTTTATGTGTTGTGACTAACGTAAGTTTTACCTTCTGTAGTATGAGAAGGAAAGAAATCTTGATAGTGTTAAAAAATCAAAGAAAATTATATATGAAAACTATTTAGGATTGTTACCATGATTGTTATTTGATGATCCAACTTGACCTAATCCAACCCAATTAGACTGACTTAAGTTTCATTTATGATTAGGTCAAACTCAACCTAACTCACTATTTAATGAGTTAGGTGATGGGCTTATCATGGGTGATTCAATATCCAATCTCCTGAGACTCACTCTTATACTTGTCTTGTCTTACCTTCAATAACAACTAACATAACCCTAAACAAACTTAAAACTCTCATTAGAAAAGTATCTTCCTACAATTCGTGCTTCTCACCTATATAAAATATTTTACAAGATGTTATCCTATATAAAATAAATTACACCTAAAAATTTTCACTACAACTTATATTAGACAAAATTCTCCTAAGTTTTGTATGCAATTCTACCAATTAAATATGAAGTAGTTAAAAAATAAAATGTTATTAAGAAAGGACAGTCTATAGTGACTAAATTCTCTATATCTTTATACTTACTATAATAATCATATACTGATATATATCATATATCCTTTTCATATTCTTTATATTTTTTATTTTATTACTTTGATCTGTATCTTTCCATTTTTCATTAGCATGTGATTTCATTCAACTTAAGTGATCTCAAACATCAATATCAATATTAAAAACAATCATAAATTTTTTAACTAATATAATTATCAATCTAAATATTAATTGTAAACTTCTTTTACACAAACAATGATTAATTTTCTAATTAATAAATATGATTTAAAATATATATTTTTACTAATATTAAAATATATATTGACTTTAAGGATGGTTATTTACAAGTTCTATTTAAAACAATTTATATTTGGCTCAAAATGAAAAATAAAAATTATAAACTCTTCAAATGATTTGATTTGTTAATTTAAAAATTATAATTTGACAATTATTACGGTTGATTTTATGGTATAAAACTATAATTAAACAGAAGGAATCTCTTTTGTCATGGTATGCATTTGTCATCACATTTGTTTTTTCATTTATTCGTCGCCGAGGTTATGAAAATATGTGCTTTTGTCTTTATACCGAAAGACATGCCAAAATTGAATGTTACATTTGAATCTATGAATTTGATTAGGTGAAAAAGAAGAAAACGAAAAAGTGGCTGAAGAATAAATTCTTATTTTAAAAGTTTGAATATTTCATTTTTCAGTTCCTTTTAATTCAAAGAATACAAATTAGACCAATAACAAAGTTGAATCTCACTTTCAATGATCTTCATGATTCACCTCACACTTGTAAATATTCATTGTCTTGTTCCAAAATTCAAATGGAATCTTGTTGTGTATAAAGCAGCTGGAGTATTAAAATTTGTGGGGATAGAAGAATTTGCATGGTATGCATATCAATTACACTAAAATTTTATCAAGTTCAATTTTTTTTTTCAAATATCTTAAGTTGGATCAAAAGTTGGTGATAGATTTTTATATATAGATGTATATAATATTATTACTATTTAATTAAGTTGCATATATATTTAAAAAGTTAAATTATTTTAATAGTAAGATAATCCATTTTTATTTATCTGGATGAATTAGAAACAAAAAAAATATATTAAAACATCTTGGTGTATGGTAAAAGGAAACACAGTAACCTTTAAAATTCTTATATGTTGTTAAAATAAACTTTATCTATATGATTCAAAAAAGAATCTGGAAAATGAATGCAACGATATTTGAGCTTTAGATATTATAGTGAAGGCCGAAAAACTAAAAAAATAAAATAAAACAGGATTATGGATTCAATAGCTTCTTTTTAAAGTTCTCATGCAAATGAGAAAAGTTTACTGTTTTCAACTTACATGTATGGTTTTAACATGACACTATTTTGTTACAAAGAATCTAGCTTGTTTAATTCACATAGGTAAGTTTTAAGGTAAATTGTACTAAATCTTGATAGAACTATTGTGTTGTTTTAATAAAGTAGTTTAGAGATTAATTTTTCACCATGTCACTGTAGAATCAGTCATGAAAGGAAGAAAATATTTAAATTCTGAAATGAATTGAAATTAGTTATCCAAAATGGCATATAATAGGGCAATGATTTGAAAATCCGAGAGGAAAAAATGAGTGAAAAATGTAACATAAAAAGTGATATAAAATGTGAAGCTAACTAAGTAGGAAGGGCAGTGCCAAAGAAAAGCTTTTGATGGTAAAGTGAGTGGAGCAGTTCTAAAGGTGAGGGGTGTGTGTGATAGAGGGTGCAATAAGAAGGTATCACAGAACTGATACACACTATTGATATATGATGATGAGAGGTGGATGACATAAAGGAAAGCATCTGCATAGCTATACCTTTGAATAGTGCTCTCTTTTGCATATCAAATTTGGAATATATATAATTGTGGAGGGAATATGTGAAGGACCTTTTGCACTCATTAGAAGCCCTTGTTCGATATTGCTGTTCTTCCACTTTTCTTTCTGCCTGCCCTTTCTTTTTCTTCACACGGCTGTGGTCCCTTTTCTGTTGGGCATGCATGCATGCTTGCTTCATCATATATACTTTTTTCTAATGTTCATCCACTTCTACATCCCCATGCAAAACTATTTTACTCTAAAACATGCATGCATCTACACCAACAAAACACCCTCTATTGGAGAAGAGGGTTTTATTTTTCTAAGGCCAAGCTATAGATGATGAATCTTTTGGATAGTAAATGTCTTCATAAGTTCCTTTTCTCATTGTATTTTTATACTAGAATTTTTAGTCTTTGAAAAATTAATAACCTTTTATTTTACTTTTTACAATTTTTTATTTTATTTGATAAAATTATAAGTGTAACATAATTGGAAAATAGTATTTTTAATATAAACGTATATGATTTGAGTGTTGGAATATTGTTTAAGCAATGAGTAATTGTTGCATGTACACGTTGATGTTGCTCAAGAATGACATTCATACAACACAACATATCACTTAAGATATGATATGATCAACTTGAGTGAGATAGATATCACGGTCATTTTATCCCTTTGAACAAGTGACACTTAATGTGTGACTGCTAATATATTGATGTATTGTGTTAGTGCATGAACTTCTAAAACATGTTAGATCAAATAACTCTGTATTATTACTCAATGACAATGTGGTTGATCAAGTGACATGTGAGCTTTTGAGCAAGAAAATGATCAAATCAACATTTTCTCCTTTGGAGATAGTCGCTCAGACTACAAGCTACTCAAGTGAGTAAGAGAAATCGTATCAGTTTCCTCTCTTTTGGAGTAGGTGTCACTCAAGCGAGGAAGTCATCCTCTATGTAAGAGAGTAATGTCACCCAAGCAAAATGAGTTCACTCAAGCGATGTGTGGTGTGTGATGATGTGCAATTAAAAGGTGATATGCATTTGTATGTGATGTATATATTTTATGATAACTATGATGAGATGCATTCATTGCATGGTATACATAGTCTTAAATATTGTATGCGAATATTTGTATGATATTGTGACCTAGTGTAGTTATGTATGTTGAAAACATTATATGATATTATGACTTTTTTATGGATGTATGGTGATGAATATATAAGATTGTAGTATCAAGTATGTGGGCCCACTAAGAAAAAGATATTCTCTTACTTAAATGATAGTATAAAATCATATAGATTAAGTAATAAAAGTAAAAGAGATTCTTATATCACTATAGTGATAAAGTTTGTGTAAAAAACTATCCAAGTGTAACGATGACAAAGTGGACTTGGATTCACGAGCTGACCCGTCAGACCGCCATTGACAGGTCGTATTGATATTTTCAACTTATTAGCCCAGATTGACCAATCCTGCCTAGCCTGCCAAATTGGTGAGCCAAAAACAGGACAGACTAGCCCACCAGTCCTTTTAAATAAAGTAAAAAATAATTAAAAGATTAACATTTTATATTATATTATTTGAAAATACAAATATTCATTAATATTATAACTTAATTCATTAATACTTAAAAATTAAGTTTCAATTAATAATAATAATAATAGAGTATTTTAATATATAAAAATAATATTTATTTTAATTTATCTAATTAAAAACACTAATTAACTAATTAAAATTTAAAAATTATTTATATAATTACGTGAACTTTTAAAGTATATATATATATAAAATAAAATAAAAATTTAGAAGAAAATAGACAAGTTGACAGGTTGTCAACCCATCTTATGAAGAGATGACAAAAAATCCCAACTCACATAGATATGACAAACCAATTCAACTTAATCCATCTTTTAGGAGTCAACAATATATTTAATCAAAATAAATTAGACTAACCCATTTTATATCCTATATTTCGGTATGTTACACATGACAATGTCAAAAAATTTAACATTAATCGACCTTCTCTCCTATAAGATATGCTAAAAGAGTATTTAGCATTTCAATCTTTTTATATTTCCCATATTTTGATATAAATGTCATCTAGTTATAAAGTTTACTATATAATCATGTAAAAGTCATAACAAAAAGTTTAGTTTTCAAAACCATCACACAAATAATGTATTTATCATCATAAACCAGTTTCTCTCAAAGAATTGAAATATAATTTCCATTTTATTTTGAAAATATACAGGTGTAGAAAAAATCTCGATTGAAAAAAAATATTTAGAATATTTTTAATTCGGTTACAAAAAGTTTATTTAACAATACTATGTTTGAAATCGATTCTAAAAGGATTATAGTCTATTATTTTTTTTATTGATATCTGAAAGGATCATTTGACATTTGGTGTATCCATTATTTTCTTTCTTTTATATACTGTACATATAGTATAGTTTATGATAATCATTAATAGTAGTGCCGTGTGTATTAATAATGTGTCACAGACAAACACCTTGGAATGAGGGAAAGATAAAAAAAAAAACTAAGTGAAGGCTTTGATTGTTCATACTTTTACATGTTAGAATAAATAAATGGCCACTTGCACTTTGATTCATGTTTAAAGTGGAGTGAACCAAGATTTTGTACAATGATGCTACTATGTTATTATGAGACACCAGTTCTCACACTATTATAGTATTATATTCATTAAATGACAACCTCTTTTAGAATCGGAGGTTGCTCAATGTTACTTTTTACCAAATAATTTTTTCTATTAACTCCTTTCTTTAATCATCTTTTAGAGTCCTAGGACCAACTTGCAAAACTAACATTACTTAATTACAAGATTTGCTTTATGATGTCACAATCGTCACTTCATTTCTCATGTCAACCAGCAATCTTCCAATTCATCCTCCTAACATGGCAACGCGTCTTTGGATTATGTGACCCATCAAAGCAAATAAGGGTTTCTTTCAATTTATTCTCAAAACTAGTTTTTCAAAATTAATTATAATTAAACTAAATAAACATGTCCTAATCCTTTCGTTTTAGTTTTCAGCTTCTTTGCAAATGTTGTTTAGGGTGTGTAACCAATCTTAATCATAGTTAGGTTAACTTTTTCATTTTTTTTTTCTTAAACTCTAGGATTCCCTCCTACATTGTCGTCCAATGCGTGCTTTTAAGGATTACAAACAAAGTTTATCACTTTTACTTATGTGTGCTACACAATTTACATAAGACGGCTTTTATAAGAAAAGTTAATCTTATCTAATGAGTCAAGTTTCAGTAAGATGCAATTAACTTATAATTAGTAAATATTTATGTATCATATGCATATTTGTTAATATATATAAATTAAAAATTATTTAAAGAGACATTGATCCCATTGATTAAAATGTATTCTATTCATTCTAAAATATACAAGTATATATACATTTGAAACATTCTTTTAAATTTTTTTATAACTTAGTGGAATTGATAGAATAATATATTACCATTTCTTTTATACTAAGTCTAAGAAATGAGAGTGAAACAAGATGACGATATGTTTCACTTTTTTATTATATTTTTATAGTGAAAATTCATTCATATTTCTATCCTCATATTTAACTTGTACGAAATTTTTATTTTATTCTCATTTCTATAAAGTATAGGTGTATCTCGATTGGATAATAGATATAATTGTATCTATCTTTTGCTATTAACTAAAATATTTTTTTATAAAAATTACAATAAAAAAACATGATATTATAAAGTATTTAATGTCAAAATAATTATAAATAGAAAAAAATAATAAATGCAAGTTTTAGAAATAAATTACAAAATAAAAAACTGAAGAAAAGTTAATATAATTTTTTTAGATTACTTAATAAACTTTTAGTAATTTAAAAGATGAATGAGTCTGAAGACGAAGAATGGTATTGGAACGGCTATGAGGACGATACATGTATTTACATTTTCATTTATCTTCTTGTATCTAATTTAAAAAGTCAGATATTATTCATATTTATATTTAATTAATACAGAAATTCCTGACCAAATTCAAGAACACTTAGATGGATAGATAAGTTCCATTGTCATCTTTGAATCTAATGTTGATATTTTTGTCATGGTCACATTTAAATATTAAATATGTAAGTGTTTCTTTCGATAAATATTAAATATATGATTTATCTTGTTATAAGAGACTTGAAATTAGACTTATTTTTTGTCTATATTCTAATATTAACGAAAGACATTTAAATATTTTTTAAGTGAATTAATTACTACAAAAAATTCAATGAATATAAATTAATTTAGAGACAAAAAATAATTAGTTATTATAATAACTAAATTAGAAACTATTTTATAAACTAAAAATTAGTGGTATCTAAAATAGTTTTTACTATAATAGAAACTATACTTTTTATGGTTATTGATCTTAAAAAATTATGAAATTAGTTTCTATATAACGGTGACTAAATTAGTTTTTAAATTTGTTTCTAACATTAGTTACTCACTAAATTATATTCTACACTAGTCTTTAATTCAATTAGTAACCAAATTCATCATTTTATATATCACTAATAAGGTTGATAAAAATAATTTTTTTAGTAAATAAAAGTAAATTTTTTTAAAATAATAGAAAAATAGCATTACTACGTAAGAAATTAAAAGTCAGAATTTATTGTACTCTAAGAAATTAATGGGGATTCAAAAATGTTATGTTAGAGGAATTAAGTTAAAAAATTATATATATATATATATATAGGGTTAAATATAATTTTAATCCTTAAATTATTTATCCAAATTGTATTTTGTTCTTAAGACAGACTTTGAATCTATTTTGTTCTTATGTTTTATAAACTTGTGTAAACGATCATTGATAATGTGTGAGAATTTTTTTCTATCTCTTTATTTTTCTTCTTCATAGTTTCCTATTTCACTGTCATCTGTATTATAGGTTTCTTTCACTCTTCTTTTTTCTTTTCTCTTATATTTTTCTTTTTTTAAAGATATTTTTATTTGTCATTGATGATCATTTACATTAGTTTATAAAGTATGAGAACGAAATATGTCTAAATTTTATCTTAAAAACAAAACATATCATAGACAAATAGTTCAAAGACTAAAAACATATTTAATTTATATATAGAGAGAGAGAAAAAGGGAAAGAAGATATAGTGATGACTAAAAAGAGGATAATCAATATATAAATTTAATTTTGGTCTTTTATGATAAAAATTTATTCCTCTTTAAGAGAATGCTACCTTGTAATTAATTTATGTGTAATTTAGTTACTTAATTTATTGTGTATACACTTATATAATGTAAAATTTAATTATTTTATTTATTTATGTTTACGTATAAAATATATTTTACTTTTGAGATTAAGGACATCATTAATCTAATATATATATATATATATATATATATATATATATATATTAATATTATGTATATGAATCTTTAAAAAAAATCAATTATTAATCACTTTTGATTTTATTTCGTTCTTTATTTTACTGCATCAAAACTTTAACTGTTATACTATGAAATTAGGACTTGCTAATCAAGTAGTGATGTGATATAACTTTTTTAGAATGTTTAGACGTTTTTATTTTGGCTTATTATAGAAAAGCACTAAAATTATTCTTTTTAACTTTTTTATTTAAAAGAAGTACAGACAGATGCACTTTTAATCAGCAAACCTTATCTACTTTGATTGAGTACAATTGCTTTCCAAGAATTTACCTAGTTTTAATTTTTTTATATTTTATTTTATTATTCGATTGTCTTCTTTCTTCAAAGTTTCTCATCTTAAAAACAAGACATGACAATTTCAAATTCCATTTTAAATTTATTTTTTAATAAATTAGTCATATTTAAATATGGTACGATTATGAGATATTCTTAGTTACTTATAGAAATCCCACAAAGGAAAAAAAAATTGTGCTATTTAAATTAATCGTTGTTTTAATTTATCCAAATGAGACTTTTTATTCTATTATGGAAGATATCTCTCTAATAAAATCCACAATTTTCAAAATAATAATCAATAATCATAAAATTTGAGCAGCATATGTATATATGCTTATGTATAAGATTGAATTACACTTTTCTAGACATAAAAAAATTACTTAAACACTTTAATGTCTTTATTAAAAAATATAATTTTCATTATATACAACTCGATTCGACCATTTAAGTTTGTACCGACATAAATCCATATTAAAAAAAATTGATTTATTTAATCTGCATTTTAAATTGTTTTCAATTTTCATAGACTGCATCTGTCTCGTAAAACCTACATATTAAATGAATAAGTCCGTACTCACAAAAATATATATTAATATTATTTAACATTCATTTGTATAATAATACTTTATTTAATTAATTAAACAATGCATAATCAATAAAAATAAAATATATAAATTTTGGATAAATTAGACTTGATAATAACTATTGAAAAACATAAAATAGTATATTTTAGATTGAATTAAATTTAGTGGAATCTATAAAAAGAATGAATATTTTTTTTTAATATGACTTAGTATTACAAGTTACTAATAGTTCATAAAAACTACAGATAAAAATCACTTAACTCACGAATTGTATAAGATAAGTATAACAAAATTCATACTAAAAATTTCTCAAAAACACAAATTGATATGTGTATAAGTTGCAAGTAATACAATTAGTCCGAGACTTTCCAAATATTGAGCTCTTCTACTTACAAGTAATATGAATGTAGCGCTAACATGCGCAATCGTGTATAGGAGATAGGAGATAGGGCTAATTGACCCTAAGTCAGAAAAACGTTAAAATTGTTGACTGAATAAAAAACTAATTAATACTTTGAAAAGCAAATGGAAATTGAATTGTGCAGATTGAGCCGTGGAAGGCATAGAAAACGGAATCAAAGGAGAATCCAATGTGGATGTTCTTCTACTTTGATTTGATAATGTGAAACGATGTATAACCAACTTGTGTTTGTGATTAGTGAGACAAAAAAGTATAGTTTGGTTATTAGCATTTGTGTTAACCCTTTTTTTCTTCGTGCACACTCACACAAAGAAAGGGTTAGAGAAAAGGCTTTCGTATGTTGATGAATCGTGTTGAAGGGTCAATTCACTAAATCAATGAATAGCTCATGGAGACTGCTTTTCTAGGGTTTTTTTTATCCCTCTTTCCTTTCTTTATTTTCCACTAGCTAATGTGAATGGCTTGTGGGTGCTTTCAAGACATTCTAGGTCATAGTTAAGAATAATCTTGTTGAGAGTACCATTTTCTAAACAATTTTTTGTTCTTTTCATTCAAGTGTATGGAAACATTAAAACTTCGAAAGTAGCCATGGAGGAATGTTCAGATAATTTGAAATGGAATACATGTCTTTTAAATTCTTGCATTATGTTGTGCACTTTATCCATGAGAGAGTGACCTAGTTAACGAGTTTATATTCTGATTTTTAGTTAGATAAACATATTCATAAGTATTTTTAAGGGAAGATAAAATAAATGAGCCTTTTTATATGTTAAAAATTAATTTATATCCAAAATATTTATTATATCTTACACTTTTTTGTTATATTATTAAAAGAATACCTTTATATATATGTTCTAGTGTTGGCAAGAATAGGGTTATCAAAATCTTTTTTTTAATGGGTTGCATTTTTAATGACGATTTGTTATAATAAATTAAAGTGACCCCTTTCGTTTTTATTGTTATCTAAATTTATATAAACTTTAAAGTAAAAAAAGTGAAATAATATCAAATGAAAATATATTTTAATTATGGTAGAGCCTATATAGTTCTTGGGTTTGACCTAGTCTATTGAGTGGAGCTAAATTTATCTAATTTTTTTAGGTCGTGCACTTTAAGGAATCCAACATGCAAGAATCCATCAAAATTACTAGTTAAGTTTAACTAATCTAACATCCTTAAATAAGTGTTTTTTTTTATATGGTGAAAGATTTGAATGAAAATTCTCATGTTTAAATAGTTTTTGAAGTTTTAAAAGGAAGTTTGAGAAAAGGAAATGTAAACCTTTTCAAAATTCTATGGACACAGATGAATCACATGGTTTAATATTACGTACCTTGTCTTATATGGTTCTCGGTGGTAGACGCTATCATTAACATGCCAATGTAAAGGACTAACGTGCACTACAAGAGGTGATAGCATGTTTAAATTGGAAACTTTTAGACATTAATTTATTTTTATTCAAAAATTGAAATATCTTATTGTAAAGTATATTATTTTTTGTACAAAATTCAAAATAAATTGAGTTTTTTTACATTAAAATTAAAAAGTATATAGATTTAAAATTATTTGTTTTTTTTTCTTTTATGTTTTTTCCATATATTTTTTTTACTCAACTAGTACATTATCGATTAAAGAAATCGTAAGTCCAATTAAGATTAAGATGTTGTTTCGACTAAGATTAGAACATCGTCAACTTAACATCTTTTTAACTTATGTTGACGGGAATTTTTTTCATAATAAAATTTATTGTGATTATTTTCAGTTAACATTATCTATATTCAACTATAATTAGAGTTTTCTTTATCAAGTGATATTTTTGAACTAATGTTAAACGTGATTCTTTTTATCAATATAAGTTAAGATTATTTATTGACTGATATTATTTAATTAAATTTATGAACTAATATTTACAAAATTAATTTTCAACTTATGTTAGTTAAATATTTTTATGATGACAATTTGAACATTTTTCAACTAATATATTCATAATTTTTTTACCGATGTTTATGAGGATAATTTTTCTCTTAACATAATTGAAATTATTTTTCACTAAAGTAAGTGAAGGTTATTTTTCTATTAACATTCACTAATGTCATTACATCTATTTTTTACAAATATCATTTAGTTTTTTATGTATATTTTTGTCATTGTTTTTAATCAATAGTGGTTGTTTTTAATTGATGTCTCTAAGTATAATTTTTTGTCCAAAGCTAATTATAATTTTTTTTCTAATGTTAAATATGGAAACTTTCAAACCACTTTAATCAGATTTTTAGTCCGAGAAGTGAGTTAAAAGGTCCTACCAATCAATATTGAAAAAATAATGTTAATCAAAATAATTGTGACTAATATTAACTTAATATAATTAATAAAAAATTCATATTAACATTTAACTGAATTTTTTTTACAAATTTTAGTTTAAACATAAATTTAATTGATATCAATGAAAAAATAACATCAAAAACATTTTTGAATTGTTAAATATTATTTAATATTAAGATAAATATTTTGTATTTGATAATAATTGAAATACTCTACTTAAATAAAAAATATTAATTTAATAAATTTAAATTATTTTATTCAGAATTAAAAAATAAACAAAATAAATGCAATTCAAATAATTCTATTTAAATTTCCTAAACATTGCGAATTTTTTTATCCAAACTTTTTTTATTAAAACATTGTTTTTGCTTAACTTTTAAAAAATATTTTTGGTTTTCTTTTTATCTCTAATTTAAAATTGGTGTTTTTAAACCTTTTTATGGTATAAAATATTCACTTCTTTTGGTGATAACTAATCTCCATCCTGAATTAATCACCTACTCTCTCTCCTCTCTACCATATTTTTTCTTCTACAAACACTTGAACTCGAAATTTTGCTGAATAAAATCAAGTACGAACTATTTCATTAGTTTTTTCTGTTCACTTATATAGTTTATTTAATTATGTCATATAAATTTTCTCAAATGTTATTTAAATTAATGTTTGAATTTATATTTTATTTTTACTTTTATTTTTATCTTTCATATTACAATAAATTTAATGCATAATATTTCATTTTTTCTTATTTTTCAGATATTATAATTTTATTTTGAAGCATGCTATAGTGTAATTAAAACTTTAAATACCTTTTATTTGACTAATTTTACCTAAAAAATTATTGGATGGAAAGATCCTTAATTTTACATAAAATACATATATACACAACTTTATATTAATCCAAAATTATTTATATACTTTCATATCATTAAAATTGATGTTATATATGATCAACTTCGCATTTTAATTGACATAAGATTATGTTTTAGTTTAATTAATGTATCTAATTTAAGTCTTAAATACAGTTGTATTAAATATTGAAAGAGAGTTAGATCTTCCACAATAATTTTATGATAGTGTAGCTCTAATTATCACATCATCCCGTTAGTGAGTATTACCACATATTATCTTGATTTTTTAGTCAAATTTAATAAATTTAGTAATTAAATTATTCATAATTGATTTGTATGTATTTTGGAAAATTATATTTTGTGATTTTTTTATGTATATAAATTTGAAATGTAATTTTAATTACTATAAATACTATATATAATTTATATGAAGAACTTTGTTTAATTCAACAAACGGAATTGAAATTTTTAATTATATATATAAAATAGTTTTATAATATAATTTAATTATAATTAATTATAATAATAGGTTTTATGTCTTAATACTCTGATGTTATTTTTTGCAATATGGTTCTATGAAAATGTTTTTTTAAGTGTTCCATATTAGTTAAGCAAAAAGCCAGTAAGGTCACTTTTCTTATATTGATATTAAGAGTATTAAGAAGTTGACAACATGATAAATGTACAATAATATATGATATGATATATACATGTTGATATATTATAAATGAATAATTTGGATGGCTATTGGTTATAAATCTTATTTAGTTGGAGTTGTATTTGAAATTAAATAAATTATAACCATACGTTATTGGGTTTTATATATATTTTTATTATGGAGTAAATATATATAAATTTTTCTTGGTGAAAAAAGAAAAACTTGTTCCCACAATAATGATTGATTATTGTTATTATATAACATTATCCTATATTTTTCTTTTATTTTTATATATCTTTTTCAACAATCTTATAAAACTAGTATGTTAAGTTTGGTAATCTTGAATATGATTTTTGCAATGTAAATGTTTTTATATTAACTTATTGATATATTCAAAATGGTTAGATAAAATGTTTTTTTTTTACATCAAGTTGATATAAGTACTTTAGAATATATAATTTGATTTTTATTTTAAAATTTTAAATATAATTTTATATGAACAATCAAGAAAATACCTAGTTACGATTTATTAGTTTAATCAATAAAATTTACATTTAATTAAAAAACTATTATAATAGTGTAACAATTTATATAAGTTATGTATCATTGAACTCCCATAATATATGCGCGTATATATAAGAAAAACGTATTAAAAGAGATGGAGGTTCATAGAAAGAATAAGGAAAAAGTAAACCTCAATCATACGCAAATAATTAGAATTAAAAATATCACATGACTTTACAATTTAATCTTATTTATGGATGTGTAATTTTATATTTATGATTGCCACATCTCTCAGCTGTACCCCTCAACAAATGGAAACCATTATCTTGCTTAAGCACAAAAAATTTATTAAATATAAATTAATTTAAAAATAAAAAATAATTAATTATTATAATGATTAAATTAAAAAACATTTTATAAATTAAAAATTATTAGTATATAAAATAGTTTATATTGTAATAAAAATTATATTTTTATTATTATTATTATTATTATTATTAATGATTTTAAAAAATTATGAAATTAATTTCTAAATTATAATCTACATTTATTTATTTATAAGATTTTAACTACTTACTAAATTAGACTCTACATTAATTTTTAATTTAATTAGTGATCAATTTTATTATTTTATATGTTACTAATATAATTGTTAAAAACAATTTTTTTAATGTAATATATATATATATATATATCATGTATACTTTGTAGTATAGAAGTATTCAAAGGTATATCCTAGTATGTATATTATACTAATTGAAGAATGTATTATAGCAGAAAGAATTGAGCTGATAAAGTTGAATTTTATGAGGTGTAAAGACCTAGCATCGAATCTTCGTTTTAATTAAAGGGCTAAGAAAGCAGACCTAGTCTTCGGTGGAAATGAAAAATAAAGCAAAAGCATTGTAATCAAGTGAAATTAATCGAAATTACATTATTTTTAATTATCATTTCCATGATTTTACATAAGATTCACGATAATCTCGATCCAACATTTTCATCAAACAACGCGAATTGTATTTATTAATATCAATGTTCTGTAGATAAAAGTTACATAGAGGTAATTAATGTGATGTTAAATCATTAGTACACATACAACATTCTCTTCGTAGTTATTGATGATTAGACAAAAGCAAATGGAAAATGAAATTCTACATTTTTATGGTCCTTAGTTAAACAAAGGAACTAAGAAATGCATGCTCATTATATTCCCCGAATGAAAGATTGATATATATAATATGTATCGGTTCATGATTGCACGTGGATGGAGACATGGATTTGTATGCATATTCTTAGGGTTCCTTGACCTAATATATATGGGAAAGATAGGATCTAGATAAATTTCCCTTTGCATTTAAATAAAAAGAAAAATGAATGAAAATAAAAGGGATTTAAGAAAAAAAAGAAGACAAGAAGAATCCATCGTGTACATATATGGTTTATTTTAGACCAAGCTAAAGGATCACTCGAAAGATTGTGCCAACTTTTATCTAAACTTTTCTTCACGTATAATGTTACATAAAGGCAAAGGTGTGTGCATAGGAAAACCACTTATCTATCAAGAAAGTACCGATAACAATGGGACTTTAGACTGGAGCAGCATTAAATTTAGAGCTTAACTTTAGTTGACTCTAATAGCTACCCTCTATTCTCACAAGAATCTCACTGTTGCATGCACAAACCCTACCCCATATACCTCTTATTTAGTTAAGCTCATGCTTTAAAGTGTTCATATAACCTTAGTCTCAAAATCTCACAACAATGCATTTCAATTATTGTTGTAGTTCAGTTTTCATACCAGATACACCATGTTCCATATATGAAACATGGAAATTGTAGTCATATTATAATCCTTGATTGCAAAGCTTTAGATAAGTTAGTAACTTAGTACTGATCGAGCAATAACTTCTTTTGATGTAGGAAGCATCGTTCAATCATCAGGGACAGAGGTTTACATATGTAAATGCCAACAATGATCTTTTCTGCTTTTATGATTGGCAAATAAAAGGAAAATGCATGCACGAAGTCACATGTGTCAAAAGAGAGATCAATGGTTGTAGAAATGAGTGCCACCATGTTGGTGTTTGCAATAATGTATAATAATATTAAACCATGTTTAAGCCAGGTGTATGTGTATTTCTAAAGCAAAACAAAGCAAATTGGTCAGTAGATTCCCATTCCCTACTCATTTAGAAAAGAAGGCTTTAACACTTTAGACAAGGGCATCACACTGATCAACCAATGCATCAAGATTCTCTCACAGATATATGAATTGAGCTTTTGTATCCAATGAAAGAGAGCTTCATCTTTTCTCCTTCTTGTTCATTGTTTCAGCTTATACAGCATGTACTTCGTAATTGCATCTTGTTTTGCTAAAGAGTATGAAGATGAAGATGAAGATGAAAAGCAAAAAGTTATTCAATCCAACTATTTTAATTTGCTGCGTATACCTTAGAATTATATTCTCACACAGATACTAATCCACATTATGAAGTTTTTATACATAGAAACTTCAATTTTCGACACATGATTTATTACCTTTAATCTTAGTACTTTCTTCATTTCCTTCTTGCTACTAATAATGTACCATGAAAACAACAATTTTTGAATCATTAAACTCACTATTCTTAAGAACAATTAGCAGTTCACATGTCACTTTGTTTGAGATGCAAATTAACACAAATCCACGATCAAATGCTCAAGGAACCATCATAACGATCAAATTCACATTTCCTTTATTTTTAATATAGATCATTTTCAAATGAAAGGGCTATAATAACAAAAACTTGAATATATCTTCCTTTGCAAATTCCTGAAAAAAACAAGATAATTCTTTCCAACTAAGTAAAAACATATTAACTAAAAATGAAAAGGATAAAAATCTAAATACACCTTTAACCATTAACAAGTTGTTGGTTCAAGTCTTGTTGAATTGAATAAGAACTTGAACTTGTGAATAGAAAAAATGGAATTGGGAAGAAATATTTTACAATAAATTATCAGTTACGTCCACAAAATTACGTTAATAGAAATTGCTAATCATAACCGAAAAACTTTAACTTTTTTTTAAATCATAATATACCAACTTGATAAAAAAAGTATTTTAAATTAAGTAAATAAATAAAGATAAAGAACCCTTTTTTCCCTAACATATTAGACCGAACCTTTTTTTTCCTTTGGTCAAACTCTATTGACTCCTTTACAAGCATGGTGCCTTTGTTTATTATGGGCCATTGTTACAAAATTTTGTTGTTACTGGATCTATTAATCTAGCTACTATTGGCCCAAACCTACTATTGTTGTTCTTTTAGCACCTGCATAGCTTACCCTCTTCCTGCATTTCCATGGGTGTAGAAAAAGTCCAGATTATACATAGGTAAAAAATATTCTGAATGGTGCAATTTGGAAATTTATTTTAAATCATGCAATTTAAAATTAAAAAATATAGAATAGATTGCACAATTTCTAAACATATTACAAGTAGTACAATTTGAAACATATTTTCAAATTAAAAAATCCAAAACATGTTTCTAAATTTCATAATCTAGAAATTGAAAGCATGAATTCCCATAGAGGTGCGGATGAAATAATGGGGGTAGAAAAAATAATTTTTGTAATTAATTAGTTGTGAGAGAAATGCTACATGCGTCCAAACAAACTAGAAAGAAATTATGTAATATGAAAAATAACAAGTCACATAAGCAAATCTTCAGGTAATAAAGTGACAATTAGAGTAATGGGAATATTGAAGAACAAATTGTTAGAATTTCTCATAGGGAATAGTGTAAAGGATTTAACCTATTGATCTCTTTTATCAAACAACACATGTAAATATTGGTAGTTGTAACCTCTAAATGCAGACATCTTGGTTATACAACAAAAATATGTTTCGTAAAGAGTATTTTTGTTTTGGTCAAAAATAATATTTTGTAAAGGTTTGGGGTGAAATTAACAAAATGGGTGTGAGAATAAGAAAGCCCTTACGTAAGAAAGCAAGAGGAAAATAAAAGCCCAACCAGGAATTGGTTCGGTTCCACTTCCTCTCTGTACTGTGGTTCACTTATTTCGCTCCAAACAAGAGGCTCTTGGATTCTGGGCAACTGGGTGAGAACACATTTGAATGAAATATATTGCTTTATCTTTAGATTCTTTTTAGCTTCTAATTGCTATTTTTTATCATACTGAACTTGTTTTTGGAGATAGGAGATAATGTGTTATTTTAGCTCTAAGATGATATAGATTTTTTTCCTTCAGAAATAATTTTCTGTGCACAGTTTTTGGAAGGAGCTTAATAGTGGATGAGTTTGTGAACAAGAAAAGCATGGCTTCTTCAACCAAAATGTAAACTTATTTATAGTGAAAATTAAGTTGAAATAGGACGCTGTAGTTTTCTCTTAAATAATCCCCACACACACAAAAACAAAACTTGCCACAGACAATCCCATGATATTTGTTTTGGATGAAATGGTAGATTTTAGGATAGTGATGCTCAGGAATTATTGCTTAATATATCATCAGTCCAAGGAGACTTTGTTGGCTCTCTTTGACCCATGTGTTTGAAGAGGCCAACAAGTTGTTTGACATAATGTCTGAAAGAGTTGCACCATATATGTTTATATTTTCTTTATGATCTACATAAATGTGAGACAGTGATCCAGTGGGGTGCCTTTCAAATTGTTCATCGTTGTTTCGCCATAGCTCTGAAAATGTTGTTTTGGTATTGCTCAGAGAAGCATGGGCGTTGAATACTGGATTGTATCTGGTATCTGCCCGACACATGCAGCTGCACTAATCTGTGGGATAGGTTTGTTACATGCAGTACCCCTGGTACTGCCTGATTTGCTTCTCCTCTTCTGGTCATTGTCTTCCGCTGTTCCTACAGCTGATACTCAGTCTAAACTAAGTTTATTCTTTGTTCTGTATAATGCTTTTAGTTTTGGATCTGAAACCCACCTGTTAGTGCTTGGTTACTATAGGTTTGGTGTGGCCTTACAGTCACTTTCAAATGTGATTTTTTAAAATTTAAATTTTAGTCTTTCTGACACGTTGTAATGTAGCTCTGCGTGCCAGTGTTAAATTGCAGCTTGGACATTTTGAATGAAATGAATGTCTTCAACGCCAGTGTTGATGACTGTGAAGTTATTAGCTGTTCTATGACTATATCTTAATTGATTAATTTTTAATGTTCTTTGCTGACATTGGAATCGAAGTTAGAGGAAACTGACCATATTGAATTTTGGACATTCTGTATAATGGTGAAAGTGTAAAGGGGTATGAAAGGAAAACATGTCAAGGATATCTAGTGATTCTTGATTTAACCGAACAAATGAATGTTTACCATATCAGTGTTTGATGACCTATTTGCTGTTCTATAACTATATCTTAGTTGTTTAATTTTTTTAATGTTCTATGCTGGCATTGAAATTGAAGCTAGAGAAAACTGACCATATTGGATCTTGGACTTTCAGTGTAGTGGTAGAATGTAAAGGGTTTGAAAGGCAAACAAGTCAAGGATCACTAGTGATTTTTTATCAGCGAGAAACCATTTGACACTTACTATTTAGGAGCTAATTGAGTAATTTCCGATAGATTGATTAAAATATAACTTTTGCTGTCTTTTGCATTTCTAGCTCTGGGAAAAAAAAGTATAACCGTTGATCTGATTATGTGATCATAGAAATAGAACTGCTGCTTAAACAAAATTTCCTTACTCGAAGTGCTCCCAGCATTATAGAAATTACTAGCAACCTTTGTTATATTTGTTTTAGATGTGTTCTTTTCAGATGGTAGATTTTTCTTCAGAGAATCTATTGTGTAGTTTCATATGTTGTCAATTGAAGTTTACTAGTTCTTTTCTTTTCAGCAATTTTTTTATGCGTCTTAGATGCTGCACCTACACTTAGTTTATGTTTCCCTACTTGTTTCTGTTCATGATATTTCCTATTGCTCAATATTTCCAATTCTTATATGATATTAGAAACGGTCCCGCCCAATCTTGTTTTAGATTGGGACAAACAACAGTGATTGGTTTGTAGTTTTGAAAGTATCAAACCCTTGTCTCTTCTAACCTTTGCCCAAACCACGGTTTGTCGTTTCCCAATTGAAAACCATACATCATAACTTGAACCTAAGTGCTAAAATAATGCAAATTGCGTGTAATGAAAGACTAAATCCCAATTTCTAGTCCCATTGAAATTATCACATGACAATGTAATCCATACTAAATTCATGATGTTACATTATTATAATCATTTGATAATTCTTGTATATATTTTCGGTATCTTTTCAGTTCTTGATATAATGATTTTGTGATAGCCTGATAAATAATATTTTACATTTATCAATTTTCTTAGGGAGGCGTTTACTCTGGTGAGTGTGACTTTACTAGTCATTGATAGAAGAAAGACTAATGGCACATTCACCAAGCTTGATCGCTATGGGCCTCAGTTTTGGTCCACTTCCTAAAACCAAAGTCAGTGTTTCAGGAAGGTTTATCCCCAGATCTTCAGCAGGACTTCGCATTCGGGCGGTGCAAGAAAATGGTGGACCACGAAGACTGGTGGACATCATTAGACTTGTGCCTGAGTTCTCAAGAAATTACTTCAGAAGTCCTTCTCGCAGGGCTCTGTTTGGTGGAATCTCCTTGCTGGGTGGATTTTATGTTGCACAAACAATCTCACTGTCTTTTGGAGCTCTAGGAGTCAATGATGTTATTGCTGCAGTGTTATGTGTTCTTCTCACAGAATATGTGACTAAGTTCTATTACAGCCGACCAAAAGTTACTTTCCCAGTTGCTCTTCTCAACAACTTTAAAATGGGTTTCACCTATGGACTATTCATTGATGCCTTTAAGCTTGCCAGTTGATCTTTAACATCAATGCAACTACTCAAGATTGAAACCTTCATACTTAGCAGTTTACTCTCTAAAATTGGTTTGCTTCTGTTTAACCACCAAGCTTGTACGTGTCAGAACTGGTCAACAAAGAAAATGCAACATGTCAAGATACGTTGTACCTGGTCACACTCCAAAGTTGGTTTGCTTGTGTTAAACGTCAACGTTACGCTTGTAAAGGTTAGAATTGGCTCTAGAATCGGCTCTAGAATCATCCTTACATTCCTTGTAAATCAACTCACATAAATTATTCTTCCCTTATATTTTTTGTAATTTGTGTGGCTATTCTGGTCTTTTCACTATTCTTCTGTTCCTGTTATGCTCGAAAAATTATCATCTCTGTATATTTGTGCCTCACAATATTGAATTCATAAGCCTATGACCAGATTCTGTTTACATTTTTTGGTGTGGACCTTGAGGATAAATGGCTTCATAGGGAAGATAAAATCTGGATTTATTAGGGTTTCTTTATATCCATTGTATTTGTGAGTTGATAGTAAAAACTGATTTTTGTGAGTGTTTTTTTTTCGTCTTTCACTTTATGCTACCACCCTACCAATCCATGGAAAATCTACATTCCTGGCTCTGTTATGTTGCTCAAATAGTTGCAAACTAGTAGTTATTGAGGCACTTACAGCAATCTCAGAAAACCAAAATTGTGAGAATACAAATGAATAAACATAGATAGTGGATATGTTTGGTGATCAAACCCGTCAAAGTCATAGATAGTGGAGATTTTATGGGCATGAAGTTTGTGGTTTGTGGTTTGTTGATATTATCTTTATGAATGTTAGGTAAGGGTATTAAAGCTCTGGATATTTAGTCCTTATCAATGTCCTGTGAGGAATCTTCTAAACTCAGCTCCCAAAACATATTCTGCACTTCATACTTATATACTTCTACTCGTTATTTGCACTTCACAACATATAAAGATAGTAAATCAACGAAAAATATTGATTTATAAATAATTACAATATTTCATTTTTGGATGATGATGATGTGTTTTATCACTTAATATACTTGTTTTTATAATTTAGCGCTGTATATTACACATACTTTTTAACTATGAGCAAAGTTTTATGGTAGTCCTGAGATAAAATTTAGTACGTGATCTTTTATTAATTAGTGTTTTTGAATTGTTAACTTATGCAAATTTTATCATATATTCAGGTATGATATATTATTTTAATAAAAATTGTTTTACTTTTAAATTGCGTAAACATAACATTAAAAGTATCCGGATATAATAATAAAAATAACTATCACACGCAAGTTGTTATAACTAAACAGCATTAAACATAATCATTAAGAAATTTAAGTTATATAATCCGATGACTAGTGTGACGCCTTAACATGTCATATTTTCAAATATAATTTTTGAATTTTAATTTATTTAATTTTGAATATATTTTACAGAGACATTTCTACTATGAAATGTAGATAAGTAAAACCAATCCCCATCTTTTTCCTTTTCTTTTATCATTAATAATTATATACTTCATTTGGATTTGAATATTAATAAAACAAGTTTATAAAAACAAATAATAACACAATATATGAGAATATATATATATATATAGTAAATGAAAAATTACGCATTAAATAACTAAAAAAATAAAATATCATTAGAAAATTTGTTTATTATACTCACAAATAAAATAAAATATAACATACATATAAATATGAATATAAAAAAATATGTATCTATAATTATCATTATTTGCAATCATTGACTTTTTTCTTAATGGAATTGTAAAACAAATTTAAAATTTATTATTAAATTACTTGAACCTAACATTAAAAATGTCAGAACATGACATCAAAAGTATTTAACCATGATATTAAAATAAAATATATTTTTAACTCATTGAAACATAATTTATAATTCAATAATACTATAAAAATATTTATTTAACACAACTATTTATATGCATCATATAATTGGTGGCATCCATATGTAATAACCTTATTTCTCCAACTTTGTTCAATAAAGTATAAAGTATTACAGATGTGAATTACAATATTGTTGAAATTGTCCTTACCCAACCAAGTTGAATTTGTTTTTTTAAAGGATGATGTCATCATTATTTATTAACCTTAATTTCCCCAACTTTGTTAAAAAACATAAAATATTACTGATGTGAATTACAACATTGTTAAATCGTCCTTATCCAACTCAGATCAAATCTGTTTCAGAAACAAGGATGATGTCATCCTTATTTATTAACCTTATTTCTCTGTTCAATAAAATATAAAATATTACATATGTGAATTACAACATTGTTAAATTGTCCTTAAATCGTACCCAAGTAAGAAAGAGTAACAACAATGTCTTAGTCAAACTAACTCAACAAGTTATTTCTATACATTTGACTAGTCAAAGTGACTTCAACTTGAATCAACTTAACCAATGCATTTTAATCGATTTTGCCTATTTTTTCTTCAATTTTAACTTAAATTTGAAGCCATTCCTAACGCTCAATTTTATATTTTGGTTAAATTTTCTAAAATTTTAAATGGTTGTGAAGGTTGAAATTTGGAAGTTTTATCAACCTACTTGAAAGCTTGGATTTTGGGAGTTGCTTCTCTTGCACAAAAAGCTACAGTCAGGTGAGCAGACTTGATAACTCACTTTTCTTTAATGAATTGAATTTGAGTGTGTAGGAATATAATGATTGTTATATGTTGGAATTAAGTTTCGTAGGAAATAAAATTATATTTAGTTTTGTTGAATTGATATGTACATATTCCGAACTATATTAGGGTTTGGACTAGTTATTTTTAGTTTGAATTAGATTATAAAGAAAAACAAGTTTCTTTGAATGTTTATACCATATTATGTAAACTGAAGATGCATTATTGTTTGTGTTTAACATTATCATTCAAGCATTATTGTAGTTTCATTGTTCAAACTGTGACTGAAGGTATAAGGAAGAGAAATGTTGAAACAAATTCTTTATTATAAAACTTTGATTAGTTAAGTGATAAGTGGATACTAAAATAATAAATTGTGAAAGTTTTGATAAGAGTTTAAAACTTGGTGACTTTTGCCATAATTCATGTTGTTCAAAGGATATTGTAATACTTAAGTGATGAGATAGTTATTATTGATTTTTTTTATTTGAAGTTTTGTTTGTTAAAAATACAAATGAATGTAAGTGAGACAGGTGTCATTAATTCTCTCTTTTCTAGAATTAATATCAGTTAAATAATACGAGTTTACTTAAGCTATATGAGTTGTTGTTCAAATAATTATTTCATAACTTAGGAAATTATTTTTCTCTTATTTAAAAAAGACATGTTGTTTAAGCTAGGTAGTCTCACTTATAAGCACTTCCATTAATTTGTTTAATTTTTTATAAATTTTTCTCTTTTCTCTTTATTAATTACTATTGAATGGATTAATTGAAATATTAACTAAAATTTTTTATAAATAAATTAATTTTTTAATAAAACTGTAAATTGGTTAAGATTAAAATTTCAATAGTTTTAAATATATTTAAGAATTATTTCTAAATAATTTAAAATTAGAATTACTAATTGTTTTAAATAAATATTTCAATAAAAAATTTTAATTTCTACCAAATTGCGAATGACTATATTCAAATTTTATTTTAAAATTTTAATTAAAATTTTTAATTTTCACTAAATTACAAATAACTATACTAAAATTTTATTTTAAAATTTTAATCAAAATTTTCAATTCACACCAAATTACAAATACAAAATACTGAATTAAAATTAAATTAGTTATTCCAACTTTAATAAAAAATTAAAACATAATATTAGTAGATGATAGTAAAAGATGAAGAGTGAAACTAACAAAATTTACTATTTAATATTAATACAAATAATAATATAATTAATATATAAAAAAAATAAAACTCTAAAATATCTTATATTATCAAATAATTTTTTTTTCAAAAGTTAGTCTTACAGTTAAAATAAAAAACATATTATTCTTTTAATATTATTATTATATATATATATATATCATTTTATTTCATAAAAGTCAAGTGGTTCTTGTCTATTATATTTTAACTATAAATTATAATCTTTAACTTAAAAGTTATATATTTTTTAAATATTAATTCAATGAGATTTTTATTGCTATAACTATTAGTTTTAAATTATTTTAAACATTATTATATATGTTATTAATTATTTTATAAAAATTAAATGGGTCAAATCACACTTAAAATATAATGTTTCGACTGTTACACTATTAAATATAAATAATTATATTTTAACTATAAATTATAATCTTCGACTTAAAAAGTTATATATTTTTTAAATGTTTAATATTTTTATTGACTATAATTATTAGTTTGATAAATTTTCAAATTATTTTGGAATGTATTGTTTTACCCTTCCAACCAAACTTCATACTTTTTTTATCATTATTGTTAAATTGTTGACAATCATTTAGGAATCATTCTTTTATATTTCTTCTTTTATCAAAACACCGTTTTAGTAAGATATAAAAATTCATACTTTAGATTGGTAAAAAAAAAATATCTCTCTACCATTAACTAAAAAATAAAAATAAAATTAAAAAATAAGAAGAAATAAACGTTAACCTTTTTCATATAAATGGAAAAAACAAGAGTAAATTAGTTATATTCTTTATGCCAATTTTTTTTTAACTTTTCTTTTTCTAAATTTGTAGGTGTCAAAATTTTCAATTTCTTTTAAATTCATCTTCTTGATTCTTTGTAAATCAATAAAAATAATACATTCATTTCCATCTACATGAATACAAAGAAAAACTTAATAAAATAAAATAATAATAATAATATCTTAATTGAGACTATATGTTCTTAACGTGTCGATAAATATTCTTTCAATATAAATGTTTTTTTTAAATTTATTGTACATTAATTTTTTTTTGTCAATAATGTTTTCTGATATATATTTCACTATTTTGTTTTATCTACCATGGACATTTGTATTTTTGTTCAATAAAAGATACAATTGATTAAAAAATAAAGGTGATCATGAATTTTTTTTTAACTTTAAATTTCTATTTAATGTGGGATTGGATAATGAAACTATTATCACTCTCTCACATTAAGATTTTCAATGTCATTTATCTTCTAAAGTGCATTTCACACTCTATCGGTACAACTTCTCAATCATCTCAAACATTCATTACTTCTTTTATCTTTATTTACATAGTTTTTTTAATTATTTATCCATTTCAATCTTAAAATAAATTTATACCACAATAGCATTTATTATAAATTCAAAATAATTTATGATTTATTATAAATTTTAATTTTAAATTATTATAAACATAAATGTTTATCATGTGCAACATATAATAAAACATTAGTTATATATTAAAAATATGAGTTCGGCTTTTAATTTTCTAACCCTTATCCGATTTAGTGGTTTCCATAAGAATTTTCGTTCCTTAACTTATTAGAATCTATGTAGTATGATCAAAATCCAAAATAAACGAAGAATTAAGTTTGATTTAGATAAAAGAGGAGACAACTACAAAAAGAACAACAATGTAATCTTGATTTTTTTTTTGTTTAAGAAAAGAAGAATAAGAGTTAGATAAGGAGAAAATTTCACATAGATTGAGTTAATTAATTAAAAAATATTTTTTTCTTAATTTAAAAATACATAAAATAAATACTTTCAACACTTTCAAATTTTTAAAGCTAACAATATTATTTACAACATATACATAAACAATATATATAGTAAAATATAATTATTATAATAAAATTATTGGATAATAATATTTTAGTCACATAATTAAATTGAGTCAAAATTATCTAGTTTGAAACTTATAAATTTATCACCCAACTTAAATTTTCAAATTAACTGTACTAAAAAAAACTAAATAACCCAACTAAAAAAAAGCATTATCTGGCTTATTATACAATTCACATGGTGGGTGTAACCCATTTAAATATATTTCATTAAATAAAAAAATTTAAACTTTAATTTCCTGGACCATGGAGATTAGTCTTTACTCTCAATAATTTTATTCTTTAAGTTAAAGTTCAAATGTCTTGAATTATTCACTATATATTCAAAGATTTATTTAACGTGAAATTTAATTATCATGAAGATTTATATTTAAAATATATACATGTTCACTGTTATTTTTATCATATGAAAGTATTTATTTTATATAACATACAGATAAAATACTAGTTTATCATCGAAACTATTTTATATAGTAACCATTAAATCAATTATCAAAATGATTAAAAAAATCAAACACTACAAGATTCTGATAAGATAAGAACAATTTGGAGTGAACTTTATCAATAATGTTTTGAACTCAAATTCTAAAATTACTAATCTTGGTGAGACATTACTTTACAATCATCCTTATCATACAAATTCATTTAATAATTATGCTCACAGAAATACTCTCTAAACAAAGTAAAATGAATAGATAGAAGTAAAAATAAAAGCAACACAAATCCAACTGAAACTCCAAGAATTTCAAACTATTTCTATTTCCAGTTAAGTTCAGAGAGAACTAAATCGAGAATAATTATAAGTAGCCCTAAGTTTTTTACGTGTTTTTTTTTTCTGTTTCATGAGAATTTTTTAGGGAATATTTCTTGGTATTTGAAGACTAATTAAGGTGTTGTAATTAGATGAATCTGCAACTTACAATTTTAATTATATGGATTTTTATTTAATTATTTTCTAAAAAGTTAATGTGAGTTAAGTAAAGTAAATACGAACAGAGTGTTTATAAATTATTTAAAAGCAAATATGGATTGAGTTAACAAAAGTGATTAATATTTTTTCTTACACATATCAATAAATAGTAACTCTTATAATTTATAATAAATTTTTAATTTTTTTAATAATATTTTTAAAGAATTAAATATAATTTATTAACAAAAAAAAAATAAAAAAAAAATAATTAATTAATACAAACAGTTAATTCATTAAAATTTTATAAAAAAATATTTAATTATTTTTATATTTTTTTTAAAATAAATAATTAATATATCAACGACAGATAATATAAAAAAAAATTTATTTATAACTATAATTATTTAAAAATAGAAAAAGGGAGTAAATAGTAATATTTATCATTATGGTTGATGATTAATGAAGTGAAGTAAGAAAATGTTACCATGGTTTGACATAATTAACGTTTTTCCTTGCGTGAAAAAAGATTAAGTTTGTCTGTTAATATTAAAGGTATCATTATCTTCTACGACTTTTAAAATTAAATAATAAAAAAAGGGTGAAAAGCGTGATGCATTTAGAAGGCAAGGCGGAGACACGTGTCCGAGGTTGCTGTCAGCGCTGGAACGATGTGGTCCCCACACAGAGGCCACGCGTTTCGCGGATTTGTGCTGCTCAAGTGCGTGTCACGTGGGCCACATTTTTCTTTTGTTGGGTTCCTCTCAAGGGCCCTGATAACCTCACCCGCACCCCTCACCCTTCACTCCCGAACCCGCTTTCCCCGGTCACCCCTAACCCTCCGTCTCCCGCAATGCACCCTCTCCCGCCACCGGCACTGCCGGTTCCCCTCCTCCACGTGTCCTTGCCGACCCCACAGGTAGGTGACGTCATCATTACCCTCCTTTCTCGAAGGAAAAAAAATTAATTAGTTGAATAAAGGAAAATGCACTTTGAGGACTCCAGACTTAAATAGACCAAGACCCAAAGACTTTGTGAGAGTGTTATGTAGCGCTATTTTACCACCTCTTTTTTTCTTTATTAAATGTTTGTTTCAATTTTTTTTATTTTAATTTTCTCTATTATTATTGGTGTTGCTGCTATTAATTAATTTCTGGTGCTAAATTGAGAGAACTGTGTGTCTGTGTGTGTGTGAGACACAGAGAAAGAGAGAGAGAGGAATCAAGATAGCTCCTTTTGAATTTTTCACCAGAATCTGAGGACCCAAAATCTAGGGTTTTCTGTTCTTTCTCTAGGTAAGTGAGTGCTCGTTTCACTCGATTTTTCTCTCGATTGATTTGGGATTTCATTTGATTGCGTGATTCGTTTCTGACTGAGTATTTTTGGGATTAGGGCTTTTGGGTTCGTTCTTCCTGGGTGAATTTTTTTGAAGATGGGTTGGAGAATTTGGTGACTGATTGAGTTGTGAGGTGGGAATTCTTGAATGGAATCGCGAAAGGTTTATTTTTTTCGTGGCGGGAAGGGGATTTTTGCTGAGCTAGGATTCTTTGTGAATGTAGGGAGAATTGAGGGTTTTGGGATGGTGTAAAAAGTGACAAATTTGTTGAAATTTTGTGAAAGTGTCATTCGTAGGTAGGGCGTGGTTGGCTGTCTGGCACTGACCGACAGTTGGATTACATATTTTGATGTGTGCCATGGTTTTCCTGTGGTTCTGTTTGGCTGTCTGTTTGACTAAATAAGGCTTTAAGAAAATTTAGGATAGTGTTCGAGTTTTGTTACCCTGGTTTATATTTATCTATAGATGTAACTATCATTTGACAGATGTTGTCTTTCAAGAATTTGGCAACTCTACAGAATTGTGTAGTGAACACAAAATGAACGAATTCCAGATTTGTAACTGTTAGCTGGTTAAGAAGGTTTGTTTGTTTTAATGATGAATCATGATCAATTTCGGTGGGGGGTTGCTGGGTGGTTTTTATCATTTTTCCCCTGAGATGGAATTTACTCTTGTAAAGATTATCATTTGGTTTTGTCTTAGTGGAAGGAATATGATTTGTGTATCACTATGTACGCTGCTTTTGTAGGGATCCGTAGACATGCAGTCCAAGTCTGAAACTGCAAATCGACTGAGGCCAGATCCTCATTCCTTTCAACCAGGTAGTGTTTATTCCGAGCCTTGGTGGCGTGGTATTGGTTACAATCCCTTGGCCCAAACAATGGCCGGGGCAAATGCGTCCAATTCTTCATCTCTTGAATGCCCTAATGGTGACTCTGAATCCAATGAAGAAGGCCAGTCTTTGTCCAATAGCGGGATGAATGAGGAAGATGATGATGCCACTAAGGATTCGCAGCCTGCTGCTCCTAGCGAACCAGGTGCTTTAGAGTATCCTTTAACCATTTAAAGACAAATGATAGAAATGGAATTAGAGACATAATCAAATTAATTGGCACTTTTGATTTTATATGTTGTAACTTCTTTATTCTTCCAACTAAAAATACGTTGCATTTTTTTTCTTCTTTGCAGTAAATTATGGGCCAGAACAGCAAGGGATGCAGCATACTGCGTCTTCTGCTCCATCAATGCGTGAAGAATGCCTTACTCAGACACCGCAACTGGAACTTGTTGGTCATTCAATTGTTAGTATTTTCCTCCGGTCTCGTCACTTTCTTTAACATTTAAACATGGTCCAAATATTCACGACTAGTTCAATAGCATAAAGTGTTACTGATTCAAGTATATCATTTTAAGAAAATCTGTAGTAGAATTTATAGTTGCATGTCTTTGGAATGGACTGGACTCTTTAAATTCTTTTTGATGCAGGCATGTGCTACAAATCCATATCAAGATCCGTATTATGGGGGCATGATGGCAGCTTATGGTCACCAGCAGTTGGTATGTAATTAATCTTGTGCTAATACATTATTAAAGGTTATTGTTGCATATATAGGTCATAGTATAACAATTACTGATTTGCAATTTCCTCAAATTAGTCTGATAAGAAATATGGTCAGTATATAATCCTGAAGGGATATGTTCTTGTAATAACGGTAAATTTGTTTCATTCTCTTTGGTCTATTCTATTGTTATTGGTGATATTTGTACAACAGAGATAAATAACCAAATGATATTTTTACCATTAGGGATACCCTCCTTTTATAGGAATGCCTCATGCCAGAATGCCTTTGCCCCTTGAGATGGCTCAAGAGCCTGTATATGTGAATGCCAAACAGTACCAAGGAATTCTGAGGCGAAGACAAGCCCGTGCTAAAGCAGAACTTGAAAGGAAGCTAATAAAATCTAGAAAGGTAGAAATGTGTCAGAGCTAGTTTGTCTTGTTATTTTAACTACTATTTGAACAAGTTATATCTAACCACATTTTACATGAGGTGTTTTTCAGCTATGTTTCCTTTTTCTATACTTGTGTACTAAACCTTATTACTCTCTGCTGATCCAAAAAGTATAATCATTGTGACTTGAATTAATTTTAACTAACCTATCTGTGAAGGTGTTCTACCAAAGATGCAATGAAAGTAAAAATGAAGTCTAGTAATTAATTTTTGGACCTAATAACGTGTGTACTTGTGCTTGAGCCCAACTTTAAACCTTTAAGCATGTTTTGGATCTTATGAGATGAAAAGGAGCAATGACTAGCCTCATTAGCTTCTTCTCATATACCAGTTCAGCTCTCCATTCAAATCCGTATTTTGGCCATATTCTCTTGCTTCAAGCAATGAGCTGTCAAATTCTGAAGTTTTATATAGCTGTTTTGCAATGAATAAGCCAGAGATACACTTTTTATTTAACCTATAGCTGGTTGAAATTTTTGTTTACTTGTCTACCACGTCAATGCAATTCTGTGTGCCGAAGGGTGTAGTACTATGCTCATAGCATTGAATATTTTTAGATGAAAAAAAAATTGGAATGTGAGATTCCTTTTGTGATGTCGTACCATTGTACCACATGACCATATCTTATCTTATCATGTGTAGGTCAAGATGCTTGTGCATCAATATCCATTGCATTAATGCCCATTACTATACGGAATTAATGATGATGTGACAAATTGGTTCTCTTTTATTCCAAATTGGAAGTTGGAACTGTGAAAACATTTACGAACATCTATTTCCTAGTAGTCTGAATCATAATAAATAATAAGGAACAAATTTTAATATATTGTTTGCTAGGATCTGTTATTGCAGTTTGAGGAAGTCAGGAGTCTGGTAAAATAAAAATGCATTCCAATGCAAGCAGCGGAAAATATAGTTCATAAATTTTAACAAACTTGTTGTAACCTATGTTATAAATCAGAATAATATATTCTGTATTTATTATAGACACGTAAACTTTAGTGGAGGAAATAAAATATTCTATATGCATGCATAATGGATGTAATGACTCTATGGATACACTTCACGGTTTTCATTCCAATCTCTCTGATTTTTCTCTTAACACCCTAGTATTTCCTTAATGATTTTGCTATATTAACATCTATGGACTCCTCTCTAATTTTGCAATTACCTTTATTTTTTTATTGGGAAACATTATGTACAGTTATCTTTATGTGTTTTCAGTGGAAAACATCATATGCAGTTTACTTTATACGAACATAATATGTTAGAAACTGAGAATCAAATCAGGAATTAAGTAGCTTATTCTTCCTAAGGTTTTACTTAACATGTTGAAAATAATGTTCTTTATGAGACATGGAATTTGGTTCTGATAATGCCACTGTCTTGTTTGATCTTTTCTGGATCACTATTGGGCTATGCTAACATCTGTTTCTCGCAGCCATATCTTCACGAGTCTCGGCACCAGCATGCTATGAGAAGGGCCAGGGGTACCGGAGGACGCTTTGCAAAGAAATCTGGTGCTGAGGGCTCAAACAACTCAGGCAAGGAAAAGGATAATGGGACCGATTCTGTTCTATCATCACAATCTATTAGTTCATCTGGTTCTGAACCTTTGCATTCTGACTCTGCGGAAACCTGGAATTCTCCTAACATGCAACAAGATGCAAGAGCAGCGAAAGTACAGAACAGGTTCGAAGCACCTGGTTACCAAAATGGCAGTGGCTCTTACCATAACCATCACGGTTTGCAATCTTCGGTGTATCATTCAACCTCAGGTGAAAGAGTGCGGGAAGGGGACTGTTCAGGTCAGCAACTAAACCACAATTGATGGGGGATTAGAGGCCGAGGTTGGTTTGTATCCTAGAGACATATTGGTGAATACCTTGGTTATCTGTAAACATTCTTGGCAATATATGTGCCAAGCGGCAAATCATTCTTGGCTTTGTTCTTGTGTTTGTGGTGTGAATGATATATTAAGGGGGGAGGGAAAAGAATGATTGATTATTGATATTTGTGATTTCTGTTGAAGTCGGTCAATCAATCATTCATTCTTTTCTCATTTTTAATTTTGTACAGTTTTATAGTTGTTAGTCAACTCCAACTTCAACCTTCAACCAACTTGGATGGATGATGATCAGGTTAGAAGACTAAGAAGAAACAAACTCTTGATGTACCAACACTCTGTTTGACTGGTTTATTGTGTAGCTCAACTGGTTGTTAATGTTAACATGAGGCGTCATAGGATACTGAACATGCTGTTTATTACCCAATTTCTTGACCTTTGATGTTTTAATTTTTAGCTTGTCATTGTTTATAGAAAATTAAATATTCATGAATAAGTAATATTTCTGGCATATTCTAACGGAAGGTTGGTCTTGTAGAACTGAGCAAGAGATACTCATCTGATTATTCTTGTATTATAATACAAGTGAGTATGATTCACTTAACTTTGTGCACAAATAGATTTTCTTTTTTTCATTCAAATATTAAAATAAGAGTCCTTTTTGAGTTAAAAAAGGTTGTCAGTTAATTGAGTTTGGTAAAAACGCATGTATTAGATTAGTCAAGAGAAAACTAAATAATGGATCCCACATTGACAGAAATGATTAAAACCACAATAACATAAATAGTGGTTAGTCCTTCAAATAAGGAAAAAATATCATATGATAAATACTAATGTTATTTAAATAAAATTATTCATGAACATATAAGCTTGTCAAGCCTACCAGATTTTTCTGATGGTTCATAGCAGCACAACTCTAAAGAGAGTTTTTAAAAGTCCAGTCACCCTTATATGAATTAGATCGTAAATATTGAAAATATTTAACCTATTTTCATCCCTATTTCTAAGCTTCATGACAACTTAGTTAACAAAAACAGGTCAAATTCAAAGGACTAATTTAGTAGGAAATTAACAATTTCAGAAACTGAAATACATAGACTTTTAGGAATCAAATCAGACTATTCAAGAACAATATTAACATTAAAACAAACGATTTGAATAATGTTTTCAGCAACATTGTATGATCATAATCACATTTTCCACATTATTTATAAATAGATGTTTTCCGCAAAATAACAACTAAGTGCCCATGATAGTTTGTTTTGTAAAATATTAATCTATTCCCCTTGTAAAATTTAATCTTTATGATAAATGAGTATATTTAAAATATTTCTTAAGCATCAGACAAAATAACCTCTGCCATTTTGACTTGCGCGTGCGCATGAGAAGCACGTCGAGGAAGAAAAATAATCCTTTTAAGAGCATCGATTTGAAAGCGACCCACTTTTATGTGTTATTATTTCATACATGGTACTTTTACACTCAAAAGGAAAATTGTGAACTAGTCACTACATATATTTCATTTAGGTATATATTAACCTTTAATCATGCTGTTTATCTTCATCCACATCCTCTATCACTTCTTCGGTATTATTATATTGTCCCATGAAACTTTTTTCAGCATCACCATCAGCTGCATGCTCTGCTCCAGTTTTGCTAGCATCAGCAGATCCTGTGGCATTAGCCACGTTTTGTTGCTTATCCATCATCCCAGACAAGGCTAAAGTTGGAGACCACTCAAGAACATCGTCAATGATGTTAGATACCCTCTTCTGGTACCTGCACAAAACCAAAGCAAGATGTCGTTACAGTTAGAAAAGACCAACAACAAATAGTTTTGTTTTTCCTTTTTATGAGTTTGTTTATAGATCCAACTGGAAAGGAATTTAAGCTGAGTTTGAGTTTATGATTATTTTCTGCAAGAATGTGAAAGGATATATATATCATTTCATCCATTGTGTTTGTGTTTAGGGTTACCTTGCTCTGGCAGCTTCATCAGGTGCATGATGCCTCAGCAATAATATGAACAGCACAGCCACCCCAGCATAGAAAAGCCTCGTTGTCCACTTGGGCTTTTCCTCTTCATCTTTCTTAGGCCAGAATCTAAACAACTCCCGAAGTGTTGCTTCCTCGGCAAGGATGTTAGGGAAAAACCAGATTCGCTTTCCAAGAATGATATATAAAGCGCCAAATATTGCACCTCTTACTACAATATTAAAAAAATAATTCATGAGGCCCAAGGAAGCACTGAACCAGAATGTGGTGCACTTGGTAAGCATATTTCAGACAATAATCCACTTTTAATAAAAAGTTATAGCTGCCAAGAGTACAAGAAGTTAAAGTATTCCTTGATCATCTAACAACTATTACAATATATACATTCCAGAAGTCAACAAGTTAAGATGTGCATAGTAACCAAATGGTGAAAAATAGTTGAACAAAGCAATTTAAAGTAAAAAATTGAAAAGACTTGTCAACACCCAAAGCCAAGCAAAATAAAGGTGATGCAATGGATTCTACATATTTCACAGGTCTAAAGCATCAGCTTTCAAGTCATATATAATTCATCGAGGGGCATATATTTTTCGCATAAGTCACCAATAAAAATTCACTGCAGCAGATATATTTTTTCCATATATATCTCCATTATTATTTTTTCGCATAAGTCACCAATAAAAACTAAGCATTCAATTTCCGCTTCCTCATTTGAGGTTGAGGAATAAACCTCTTGAATTGTAGTCCTGATAGATTGACTTCCAATCTCCTAACGTGAAAGGCTTCTTTCCTCTGTTCATAATCATATAGTCTAGATTGATTTCTAATTTCCTAATGAAAGCTTTTTCTCTCCTCTGTTCACAATTACATAAAGTTGTTAGATTTACTTCCAATCTAATCTATAAATATTTTATATCCACTATATTATTTAAAAAAATTATATTAACATATTCATATCTTCAATTTTTAAAAATTGAGCTATTCTGTACCGTTATAGTACTATAGCTAGTTCATGCAACATAGACACTAAAGTAACTAAAACTGCATGAAGAAACTAGGCAAAAACAATCAAATATTAAAGGAAAGAAAAACTTACTCAAAAGTAGAGTGAGGATGAGGAAAAGGATCCCAGCGCAGGAGTAAAGTATCAATAGCTTGCAGCGATGAGGGTACACGGGAAATAAGCAAATAGCCAACGTTAACACAGGCCAGAAAAATGAGAGGAGCGTCTGCCAAAGTGGATGGCGTTTCGCAAACGTCCATGCAAAGAAAGCATCATTTTCAGAAAATACTTGTTCCTGCCGAAGATCCAATCGTGTTAAATTCAAGCACAAAAATAAACCTAATCACATAAATTGCAGCAGAGAAAAAACCATACATTTTGATCATTTTGACATAGGAAATGCACTTAAACTTCATGAATACCTTACAATGCTAATATATTTCTTCCCTGAAGTTGTTTTTAAAAAGTTGTTTTCTTTTTTTTTCAAGATTAAAAATATACTGAATTGAAAAAATACACAACATAAAACACAATTGTTTCAGTATATGATGCATCATACACATACGTAGCAAAACAACATACTTATCTATAAATGCACCACCAACTGATTACATAGAAATTGAAAAAACAGACACCCACTAATGCAAACATACCTATACTAGATAAAACCAAAATGAATATATCAATACCACCAAAAGAGACTGGCCAGTAAATTGAACGATTCAATCAGCCAAAAAGTTATCAATCTAGGGCAATAGCACACAGCAGCTGACCCCAAAATGTTGTAGCAGTATAGCGCATAGTGGAATGTGGCACAAAAGAATTCAGCCAGCAATAGAAGAAAAGGTGGCAGCCACCGGAAAAGGATTACAGTCGGCCGAAAACTGTCAGAGAATAGGCCCCTAATAACAGTGGGTGGGCATCCTTCTGAGCTCCGCGTGTGGGTGCTCCAAAAACTGAGAGTGGGAAACCGTAAAAGATCTAGCTTTCATCACGGTTGGAAAAGGGAGTTAAATCTTTGACTACTAAAAATCCCAAAAGAGACACTGGAAAGGGCCAAAACACTCTAGTATTTTTTAGTAGCAGTCTATGGATGCTCCACTCCACAACAGCCCTATAGCACCAATATGAATAACTATGAATTTATCCAGCTATCCATTTCTAACATGCACAAGTAACTATATCAGGCATAGGCAAACCAAAGTTGCCCATTTAGAGCGATCAAAAGTTTCCAACATAGAAAGTTTTCCCATTGACTTTCCCTTTTCACATTTGACTACTTACCAAATATAGTTCTCTCTTAAAAGCCTTCAATCAACTTATCTTAGACTCTTCCCATAAACATTCTCAGTTCCACCCCTCATCCTGTAGAAGTGATATGAGAACTTTAGGATCAAGACATGAAAAACCTAACCCACCCGGATAGAAATAAAAAAAAAAAAAAAGGGTTCGGTAAACAGCTTGTGAGGGTAAAAATAAACGTCAGAAGAGGTCAAAAATGCAGAGCCAAAATTTCTGAGATATAGACAGACTACATTCAAGCACATACATGCTGAACTTTCTGATATAATCATTGCAACTCAATATTGCAGAAAGAAGACTCAAACCAAGAGTAAAAAACACTTACAGGGAAAATTTCCAAATGTGCAGGCCAGGTAGACAACTTTTTCTTCCCAGGACGAACAGTTTTTACAACACGATCACAGCGCACTAAAAGATTTTTCCCAAGTAGAATGTTGGCAATCTCCTCTGTCTCTAAATTCCTATCTGATTCTAGAATATCCTTGAGCTCCGGATTGCTTTTCAAGAAGCTCACGAAATCCTTCCCTCTAAAATACTCAACACGAGTTTCCTGTAGAACAGCCCATCTCGAAACCAATTCCTTGTGGTCCCTAACCTTCTCAGCAAACACCTGGAACACATCTTTCTTGACAGCTTGTTTCTGAAAACAAAGAAACCCCAACTCATTCACAAAAAAAACAGAAACAGCTCTTGGCATATAAAAGAGGCAAAACAGCAAAACTAAAAACTATGGTTCGATTGAACGAGACCCGAACAATGACATACTAAAAACAGGAACAAAAAAAAGACATTTCAGCATACGGAGAAACCTAAATCAACAAACAAATTCACACACACACACAAGATCAAATGTCAATAAAAACTCAACCTTGCTTCCCAAATTCTCTTTTCCATTAAAAAACACCAGTGAAATTGAATATGAAAAAAGGGTTACAATCACAAGAAAAACCCTCTTTGAAAAAAATGCAAAATTGAGCTGAAAACATGACACTATCACACACACACACTCACGCCAAATAGTACAGTGCTTATCGTTCTTCCGCGGTTCCAATCAGTGCATTACCAAAACTCAAACTCAAAAAAATTGAAACCCAAAATTTGATCCGATGCGTTTCGGTGGCAACGAAAATGAGAAGAAAAGGCTTAGAGTGAGATTAACAATGGGAGAAATATAGCAGATAGAGGAAATTAAAAGTGGAAAATTGAAGATGGGAAATGGAAACCCTAACCCTAGGAGGGACGTCGGAGGTGGGATCTGGTGCGGAGGAGCGTCGGAACCTCTTCTTGTCAGCTGCGCCTCCCGAAGACTTCTTCATTTCCTTCTCTCTATGTTACCCTACTCTCTCTCTCTCTCTCCTAATTTTCAAACATTTTATTCACAACTCTTGTGAATCTTTAGATTCAAGTTATAGATGTCTAAAAGGAAAAACTTAAAATTGTGTAATTAAAGTTAACGTAGGATCACAAATAAACTAGTGTGACAACTTTTTGGATATTGATTGATAATGTATACATTTTAACTTTTATATATGTGGATTTATTCTATGTTTTAAATTATTAAAATGTTATTAATTTATTTAATATTTTATTTTAAAATTTATATTATTATGATTTTTTAATTTTTATTTGATATTAAAAAAGTTATGTATTTTTTGACAAATATTTAATAATATTATATTCTTTTTAATTTTTATTTTTATGTAAAATCATTTAATAAATATTTATACAGATATAAGTATACTTTATTAATGAGATAAAAATATAACACAAATTTTATATTTATTATTAAAATAATACAAAAATTCACTTTTAGAATTAAAGTTAAGTTATTTTAGTATTGTAATAGATCTGGGTATACTCTATTAAACTTCCATTGAATAGATTTAATCTATAGAAAAGCTATTTATTTAACTTATGTTTTAAATAATTTTTAATTTTTATAAATTATATTTAAAATTCATAATAAATAACTAATAAAAATAAAATAAATATATTTTAAATTAAATTAAATTTAATGATAATTATTATAAATAAAAAATATTAAATTATATTTTATAATAACTTATAAAAATAATAAATATTATTTTTAATATAAATCAGTATTGTGAATAAAAATCATGTGAGATGAATGTAAAAAAAATCATATTAAAAATTTAAAAAGAAAATGAATTTGTACTTGTAATAATAAACAACTCACTTTTATTCATATATCCAGTTTTATATATAATACAATAATAAGTAGTTCAAATTTAACTTAATAGAATTGGTTATTTAAAAATTAAAAAATAATTAAGGGTATTATGATACAAAAATTACTGTAAAAGACAGTCAGAAAAGAAGTTCCAAACCTTCCAACCTATTTGCAAAATCATATTTTAATGTAAACTTAATCTTATCACAGTGTTTCTTCTATTAGATAAGTAAGCATCAGAATTAAATTATTAAAATAAAAACGACCACATATATAAAAGAGTGTTCCATGTCATTTATGTGTCTTAGACAAATGTTAACCATGGTTCTAGTTAATAATACATTCTTCTGTAATTTTAATAATACCTCTTTCATTTCTATTGCCAGAGCTTAAAAAAACCCAACAAAACCCATTTTTGTATTCTTTACCTTCAAATTTTATACCATGACATGAAAATTAGAATTTTACAAATATGTGGTTGCATACAACTTTTGCATTAAATTGTTTGATCATTATAGCACCGACAAAAATCAAGAGTTGCTAAATTATTAGATACCAAGAAATGAACTCAACAATGTTGTGAATGATTGAATTTTAAATTTTTAAAAGATTTACAGCATTATAAAAATATTAAAATAAAAAATTTATGAATTTAATGAACATGCATGATTAGGAGAAAAGTTATTAAATCCACGGACTAACTTGTCTTGTCAATAATTTAAATTAACTCAGATTTAAAAAAAGTAATTTAAATAAAAAAATATTTTTTTAATTTATAGGATAAAAATAAACTAATTTACAAGTTAGTAGATTGATTTATTTATTTTTATGTTAAATATTTTATTTTTATTTTATTTTAGTTATACATATTATATTAAAAATATAAAATAAATTAATAGAATTATTTTAAATAATAACAAATCAAGATACATAATAATTATAATATATTTAATTATTAAACATTAAATTATATACTTCTAGATAATTATATACGATGACTTCTTTTTATAAATATATTATATTTTTTAATTTTTAATTACATAGTATGAGATAAGGTTATTCTAAGTAAAAATTATAATTTATTTTAAAATATAAGTCAAATTAAAATTAAATTAGATTGTGTTAGATAATCAGTAATTTTAGTCGAAACTGTATGTTTAATAAAGATGAGAAGAAATAAAATATAGAAAATAAGAATGGTGAAAAAATAAAATAAAAAATAAACAAATTTTATTTAAAATTAAAGAGAAAGAATTATGAAAGATAAAAAGATAAATAAAAATAGATGAAAAATAATGAAAGTCTAGTACAAATTTTAATATGAATTTCTTAAAATCAAATCATTCTAATTTATTTTATTTACTAAAAATTAATTTTATTTATAATATATCAAGTATTATCATACCATTAGATATATATTATATATATTTACACACATAATACACCAATAGGAACTTTAGTCCTCAAAATACAACTATATGTAATTACATATATACAAAAATTTTACTTGACGCTTTTTTTGGGAGTTTATTTGTTTTTTCTATCGTATGTGTCAGAATTTGTGTTCTCTACATAATATGATATCATAACAGTGTCACCCACATAAATAATTAAAGTGAGTTAATAAAAAACAACAAAACAATCACATGCTTATAATAAACATTCATAAAACACACAATCACATTAAGCACATGATCATCATCTAAATACAACAATACCACCACCACAAACCTATTTAGTCATCATTCTCATTATGACCAAATATAAGACGTCTTCTAAAAGACTCTATTCATGGTAAACAAATCTCACTTAGAGGCTAACACCTGACCCTCAACATGAACTAGGCCAAGGATTTCCAGAGTTAATTGTACATCTACTTCATGAACCTAATGTAAGTCTTTCTCAAGTTCTCACCACCTGATGTCTGGTCTACATGACTAAACCATTAGTGAAGTGAGATATCTTTTATCCATGAGTTGACATGTTTACCACCAACATTTACAATACTACTCCGAGTAATGTATCACCACCCCCAAAAGGACCATCAACACCACACATAAAGAGTTATATCAATCACCTATTAAGGGCTTTAACCCTCACAAGTGGATATACTATTACCACCCTGGGTAATGTACCATCACCCTAAAGGAGCCATCAATACCACCATAAAAGGGTCATATCAACCACCTATTAAGGGTTTTAACTCTCAGAAGTGAATATACCATCACCATGGAGCAATATCATCAACAACATACCCTTTTGATAAACCATCAACATATCATTATCATACATCTCAACAATACATATATCTTCATCACACCTTATATGCAACATAATATTCATCATACATATATATGAGCATACCATCATCATCATCATCTCATAAAACATTATTTAAATACCACCTATCAAGGGTTCCACACCTTACATGCATACATACCATAACCATATGCATGCATGTAAGCAATTTATAAAAGAGTTCACTACTCTTGATAGACTCCAATCACCACCCATAAAGGGTCCTAAACATGTATACCACAAGTCACACACTACAACAACAAATAGATATCTATCAAGAGCATACATATTTCTAACTCACCTTATATACATTATATAATCATCAAGACATGTATATAAGAATTTATTTTCCCGCTCCAACAAATCTTATACATCAATTTATAGAATTCGTTCAATCAAATAAAATCACCATAAACCAAAATTACTTAAAGAAAGGTAATTAGTTCCCCTTACTTGTAAAATTGCTTGAACTTAACAGATCTGAAGAAAGAATTAAGAAATCTCCACAAAAATATGAGGATATAAGCAACACAACAGAAAACAACCAAACTTGATGTGAAGGTTAAACTAGTTGAGAGGATTATTTTTCCTGACTATCAAAACTGAAATTGATGTGTTCTAAAGATTTCTAGAGCAAAAAGGCACTTACTTTGATTGAAAAACTGATTAGGTAAAAATGATCTTTAGTTCACCAGCTATTGAAAGGTAGAGTCTTATCTTAAAAAAATGATAAATAAAACAATATTTTGATCGAGATTGAGAAAGAAATCTAGAAAAAGAAAGAACTGATGGCGTAGAAGAAGGAAAGATAATTGAAGAAGAGTGACGGAAGAGAAGTCACGAGTCTCAAACTATTAGATACATTTTTTAGATTGTGGTAATTTTAAACAAGAATGTTACTAATATTCTCTACAACTTTTTTTAACATTATTTTTTTTACTATATATTTTTATTTTCTAATTTTGAATAACTAACTTATATTTTTTAAATGTGAATTTGAAATAAAATATTCGAAAAGATGTCTAATTATTTCACTTAACAATAAAGTTACTTAAAAATTTATAATATCATATCTTATCATAACATTGTCAATCCATTAAATTTTTTAATTTTTTTATTGTTGATTCATAGTTAAAAATACATATTATTAGACTTGAAAAAATATTGAACTTGAATTAATATACGTGCGTATAAACATGAAAATGTTAATCTATATAATTTAGCATAGTATCTAAAGATACAAATACACTCAATAAAAATTATATATATATATATACATGGGTAAAATAATTTTTTTCTAATTTTTATGAATTTTTATAATGTATTTATATTGTTATTATTATTTTCAATATAGTCATAATTTTAGTTAAAATAAATTAATATAGTTATTTCAGTTAGATTAGTCTGAACAACATTAAAAAAACAATGACAACTTCACACATGATAGAACACATATAAGAGATAGAAGAAAGAAAAAGAAAAAAAATAAAAAAATATTTTAATACATGTAATGTGCATTTGACAAATGTCTTCTTATATGTCATGTGGTCATTTCTTATTATCGTTCATACCAATTTAAAAAAGAGAACTTAACTATGATTGATAGTACATTGAAAAAAAAAAAAAAGAGTAGAAACACATTCTAAAATTTTTTTAAAAATTGTGACAAAAAAATTCATTTTGTTTATATATTTAAATTCTACCTTTCTTAAAAACATTTATTTAAAATAAAAAAATAAATTTTATATAATAATTATTTTCAGTTTCTAAATTAATTTTAAAATAATAAAATCACATTTATTTAGAAATATTAAAATATTTCAGAAACTCAACTATTATTATCACTTGACATTAACACATAAAGTTGTTAACGAGGGCAAGTGCCACAAAGTTCTAAAACTAAAAGAAAATATTTTTGTAAAATAAAAAATTAAAAGAATTAAAATTTAATAAATTGCACTTTACAAAATAAAGAATATATTTAATGATCAAAGAACAAACAAAATAATAACAGTTTTTTTTATTTTAATTTACAATAATTTCAACACATTCTCAATGAAAGATAATAACTGCAAACTGACAGTCATATGTAAGTTGAAGTATGTTTCAACGTTAAAATAAATACGGTTGTAAAAAAACGTTAAAATAAATGCTGAATAGTATTTTTTAAGAAGTTAATTATAATACATTAATAATGTATTTTCTATATTATTATTTAATTATAAATATTAAATATGATATTTTTTATTTTACATATTATTCTTAAATTACGTGTAAAGAATTTTTAATTAATGAATAATATAAGAATTATATTAAAAATAAGTGATAGCATATTTAATGATGACATTAAAGGAAAAGATAAAATCTCTACTTAAAAAATGAATTCATCTTTAGAAACTTTCAAAATTTCTAAAATAATAATAAAAATAACATTTTAAGTTCTTTTTTATTAAAAAAAGTATTATAGAACTTATAAAAAATTACTTTAATGTTAAAGTGAGAGTTACTATTAAAACCAAATTTAATAAAATTTCATATTCTTAACAACATGAAGAGAACTCTAAAAAAAATAGTGCAAAATATCAAATAAGATCTTATAGTGAAGATATACGATGCTGAAATTCATTACTCGTTCTAATAAAAAAATAGATGGAGTGAGTGAGATTTCTATGTTTTTTAAATGTATAAATTTGAAAGAATTTATTATACTTTTAGAATAATTTAAAAAATAAAATTATTTAGTATTTAAAAGAATGAAATAATTTGATATTACATAGAATTTGTAAAATTGAAGTTGATTAAATTTGACCTAATAAAAACCAATACTGATATTATTAAAAAACATAAAAGTGAAAGGTCAGTGTCATGAAGACAGAACATTATCTTCAATTTGAGAGTGCTTGTGTTGTGTGTTAGATATTCCAGGTGAGTGAAGGAGTAGTTCCAATTTCCATTTCCCATATTCAATTTCAAATGTTCTCATCCATGCAACTTCTTTGCTTCCACAAGCACCCACCATCACTGTTTGTTGTGCACACTAATGGAGGCATTTTCAAGGACAAGAGGTTCATCACAAACCCTTATTCTTCTTCTTCTTCTTCTTCTTCTTCTTCTTCTTCTTCTTCAAATTCTTGTTTTGGAACTGTTCATGCATCATTGAAGGAAGATTCACAGTCACAGCAGTATGAGGTAGAGCCAGAAAAAGCCAGAGAAGCACTCAAAAAGCTTGATGAACAAATGCAGTCCCAGTCCCAGTCCCAGTCCCAGTCCCAGTCCCTCTCTATTAGAAAACAATCCTCCAAAGCTCCAAAACTCAAGGGTATCTCTCTCTCTTCTTCTCCTTTTCATCCTCAATCCATAACTAAAATTTCTAGTTCTTTTTCTGCTTTGAAGTGATTGATGACATATACAACTACCCCATAAGAGAAATTTTTGAAATTTATGTTGTTTTGCAATCTTTAGGCTATGATTTTCCTTGTATTTCCTATGATTCTAAGCCTACAAATTTTTCATTCAACCTTTTGCAGTTTCGAAAGTGAAGCTTCCCACAGAGCAAGGCATTGACAAAGACAAGTTAGAAATTTCAGATTCATTTCTTGGAAGTGTAGCTGGTGCTCTGGTTCTCTTCACCATATTTTATAATGTACTATTTTATACTGTGATTAAGCCATCCATTGATGGTTCCTAACATGTCCATCCATGGCTGGTGCTGGTGTGTGTATACATAGAAAAAGTAGAAGAGAAAGCATAAACTTTTTATAGCATAAGAACCTCATTTCACTTCATATGTGTATATGATATGAAGTGGATTGTTGCACTGTATCAATCTTCTGAAGAGTAGTCAGAATTTTGTTGTATTTTCAAGTTTTCTAAAACATTTATAATTGTCTAAAACCTGAAATCAAACATTTATCAGTAATTGTCAAGTAGGTTGGCTCAGAAACATGTTAAAGAAAAGGGGATGAATGATACACTTGGGAGTACTCAGTCTTTTCTTCAGGAATTCTAGAAAATGAGGTAATTACTTATTCTTAATTTTAATTTTTTATTTATTTTAAATTGATTGTTTAGATTAACGAGGTAATAGTTACATTTAATATTATTTTTAAATCACTAACATATTTAGGTATTATAATTTTTTCTTTCCTCTTTATTATTATATATTTAATAATTATTTTAATAGAAAAAATATCATCAAATCTTTCTAAATGAGACTTCACACACCAAAGAAAAAAAACAATTTTATCAAATATCTCACTTTATTTTATAAAACATTTACATTTTAATTAGATAGAGCTACATTATAATTATTTTAAAATTTAATTATCATAATACTATAATTAGATATATTTGATTATATTTATTCATAGCATTATATTATATTATAATTAATATTATTTACAATAATTAAATATAAAATTTTAATATAATATTATGAATTTATTAAAATTATTAACGTGTATTATTTTTATTTTTATTTTAATTAACATTTTTAATTAGAATTACAATTGATAATGATTTACAAAAATTATGAATAAAAATATTATATTTATTAATTATTAAAATATTAATAAAAATACTAATACCTTATATTTTCAATTAGAATAGATAAAGGATTTAATGTATTTTTATTCAATTAATAAAAAAATTAAATATATTTCTCTTATAATTTTAGTCATACAAAACAAATCTATATTTTAATTAAAATTACATTTTTAAATAAATATTTAAATATAATTATATTATTTAGAATACATATTAAATAGAAACTAACATTATACATTTAAAAATTTAATTTCATAAATATATGTTTTATTATTTATTATACAGATAATTATTGAAATATATATTAATAAAAAATTGTATATTTTATAAAATAAAGTGAGGTTGTTAAAAAAATAAGTTTTGTGTAAAGTATTAGTAGATAACATTTAATAGTCTTTTTTATATTAAAATAATCATTAAATATGTATTAATCAAAAGGAATAAAATTGTAAGTAACTCTTACTTAATTAATTTTCATAATCAATCTAAAACAAAATAAAAAATAAAAATTAAAAGTAACTAATTTTATTTACTCTTTAAATAAATGGATTAGTCTTTATTTATATATATAATATCACAACAATATTTCTATACATTATATAGTAATAAATAACATTATGTTGGTTGTATATGAAGAGATATATATATTCCTACAATGATATTTGATTATATGTTAATACATTATCATCACAATCATAATACATACAAAGTATAAGGATAAACTAATAATATTTAAAATAAATATAAGATTCTAAGTCACAATATTTAAAAATATTATATAAACTATGTCATACAACTATACAATCCAATATATATAATCATAATTCACTCTACCAATCACATTCTTACCTTCCCTTAAGACTTCTACAAATTGAAAAAAAAAAAATCAACTTGAATCAGTTTCTGGAGACACATATTAAACATGTTAACAAAAATTTAACACCTAACTCAAGATTGGACCTACATCAATCCAACACATTATATTTTAAAACTAATTTTTCATTAATAATTAATTACATGCATTAAAGATCATATTCATAATATACTCATATATTTATTTAATCAATTAGAATTATACTTATCAAAAGAATTTCAACAATATAAGAGGTAAAAAAAAAGTTAGTTTATTTTGGAATCTACTTAACAAAAGATATAATTTGGTAAACGACATTTGGTCAATAAGGATAATTTGTTTCCAAATTTAATCGATTAAACAATTTTTAGCAATTTTTCATTAATTTTTCATTTTATTTTCACAGAGTAATTTTGCTTAATCAAATCTTGAAAAAAAAAATCTTTCAACACTGTCTCAAATTTGTTCAATGATTTTGAGATTCATTAAGTAAATTATGCAGAAAAAACTTTAATTTAAAAAAACTTATATTTCCATTTCCATTTGTCATTTCATCAACTCATATTAAGCATATAACAATTTAATTAATGTCATAATTTCAGCATTGACTCAAGAACACAGAAGAACTAAAACTTTACTCACAATCCAAACTCTTGAGCACTCTTGAAATAAGTTTTCATCAAGAAGTAAGGATTTAGTCTACACCACATTGCTTTCAATTACCAAAATAATCTAAAACGCATTTCATACTATAGTTTATTTTATATATTAAGTCCTTATTCTATGTATCTCTCGAATCTAAATACAATTAAAATATATAATATTTTATCTCTAAAATTTGAAGCTATAAAATCTTGAATGTAACCAAAATTTAAAGGATTCTAAAATTTACCAAAGCTTCACCACAACACATTATATATTGAAGGAGGATGGCAATGTGAATTAGTCATTCAAATTGCAATTTTCAAAACCTAATAACGAGAAACCTTATATTATAAATTGATGCTCAAAGTCACACTAAAATCATCAACATGCATGTTTTAAAAACATAGAAAAAAAAAGGGAAATTGCTTAAAGGATTCAAATTCCAAAAGTTAATACTATATTTGCGTTCTTATTAATTAGGGATAAATAAAACCTTCAAAAAGAAACTAGAAATTTTGGTTTTTGAAGAAGAGAGAAGGAGTAAGAATAAAAGCAGAATGATAATGTATTGCAGATAGAGTAATCTACTTGTATAAAAGTTATGAAATACTTTATAATCTCAAATCCTGATATAAGTTTGCATTTTTTCATAAATTTTTAATGCAAATTTTTCTATAATAAATCATATAATTTTCTGGTTAAATTAGTTTTACTTACAAGTTTTACATAATTCACATCATCAAACTTAATTGAATATCTATTAATTATCATTGAATCTAATTTGACTTAAAATTCATGTTTTGATTTTTATTAGTTATACATTGTTTTGAAAGATGGAGTGAAGTTATTTGATAAATCGTCTAATGAAAAATATTTTGTCAAACATTTTATAATTTTATTTTCCAATTTTTATAAATAGGTAGAAAAAATGTAATCTCAATTTTATTTTAAAGTATTTTAATAAAGAAAATATGTTTTATATTAATTATTTGTTTCTAATATATGAAGTTTTAAACATAAAAATAAATAAGATATATCTATAATTGTTTATAATGGCAAGAAATAATTAAAACCATGTGTTATAAAATAAGACTTTAGTTAATATAATTCTAATTGTATTTTTTTATTATCAGTAGAAATATAGGTGCATGCATATACGTATAAATATTTTAATAATAAATTTTAAAATAAATAGAAATTAAAATTTATAAATACAAGTAAGAGAAAAGAGAAATTTAATATAAAATAAATTTTGAGCAATGAATTGCTCTATTTATTCTCTAAAGTGGACTTTGAGATATAAAAGGATGAATATATCATTAAAAATTAATAAAAAATGTTATAACTTTTTTAAAATGAAATTTGAATGGTTAACATTTTTTATTTATAAGTTTTTTATTTAAATATTAAAATATTTTTATTTCAGTTATTTTATTTTTATTTTTAAATAATTAATTAGGTCTTTACATCTTTTCCGTTCTATTTAAAATATCGGTAATTTTATATATTAAGAGAAACAAAATATTAAGTATAAAACAAAAGAAATGTGTGAAAAAAATTTATAAGAAATATTTATTGAGATGGTAGATAATATTTTTGCCTGACTAAAATTTCATTTCTTTTATTGATAGACATTTGCATTCAATAAATCATTTTATTCAATTAAAAAATATATAGACTTTTGTGGGTGAAAACAACTCATGGATAAGAATACAATGAAATAGAAAGTTAAAAGTTATATAACAAAATTCATTGTTATTTATTAAAAAATATATATACACAGTTGGCAAAAAAATTGATTTCTCTGATATTTTCAATAAATAATAACTGTAGAAGGATTTAAATATTTTTTAAATATTTTTAATATTATAATATATTGTATTATTCAATAAATAGTAACTGTAGAAGGATAAATATCTTTATACTTTCTTAAAAAATATATTTTCATTTATTTCAGTCATTATTAATTTTTGTAGTCTTTGAGCTTTTTAATATCTAATATTATGTTTATTTTAAATTAATCTCTTTAAAATAATATAAAAACTAAAAGTAAATAATTCGCATGTTTAAAAATAAAAAATAAAAAATAATTTTATTGAACCAAAATTACACACAATATATATATATATTAATCACTAAATATATTTAAGCTCAGAATTTCTACCAAATTTTCAGGTAAAAAAAGACATCAACACTTCATCCCCCTATTCCTACCTGTGCGTGCGTTTCCACTATAATCATCACAGTTACTACGAATCTTTCTGCTCAAGCTTGAGAAAAGTGCTTCCCAGATTCGTTGCTTCCACCATGGAGGAACAAATCCCGTTTAAGAATCTCCATAGCCGAGAGTATTCGGGTCACAAGAAGAAGGTACCCTTTTGCCCCCTCTTTCTCATTCATGGTAAACGCGTTCAAAGCTCAACACTTTCGTGCTTCTCATGCCTGAAACCTTCGGTTTGTGTGGAAAACAAGCCCCCTTTCAATTTTTCTGCTTAAATTCTGAAATGGGTGTTTTTTTTTCTCCAATAGGTGCACTCTGTGGCGTGGAATTGCATTGGCACAAAACTTGCTTCTGGCTCTGTGGACCAAACTGCGCGAATATGGCATATTGAGCCACATGGGCATGTGAGATTACTCCTAATTGCTCCTTCTTCTTTTTTTAATTTTGCATTGATATATTTTCTCACAACAGCTCTCAGAAGAATGAGACAACAAGTTATATTGTATAATTTCATGGATTAGATTATATTAGCCTTCGGTCTGGGCCAGACTTGTGGGTTGTTTTACCTGATTATGTCTTGAGGGCTATGGAATAAAAGTGTCATTAGTCACATAGAGATGCTATCGTTTGATTGGAGAAAGCATAGGTTAAGAAATGTAGTAGGTTTGCTGTTTGTGAAAAAATTGAATACCTTTAAGTGTTGATATCTTGTTTAATCATTTTCACTTTGAAATTACTTTGGGAACCTTTTTACTTTCTGGGGATGAGATAAGATGACCTCTGAAGGATTTAGGTTTAGGTAAATATTTCCTTTCACATATGATTTTAATTTTTTTAAAGTGATTTAACCAAGGATTGATCCTTGAAAAATGTTAGCGGAAGGAGGATTTAAACTTGATGTTGAGATGTATCTAGGGCAGGGGAAAGACTAGGATCAGTTGGGATCAATGGATGAGGGTTATCTAAGAATCACCACCTATTGATTACCTTCTGTGATCCAAAACGACGGTAATGTCAGAGAGGATGTTTCTATTAGAATTGGATCTTGTTGGATCAAATCAATAATGACATTGTGAACTCTGCATAATCTGAAAGGAAATCCTTATTGAAGCTGTTGGTCAACTGTGAATTTTTCCAGTCTCGTTATGAAACATTATGTTTATTGTAGGGCAAGGTCAAAGATATTGAACTGAAAGGTCACACTGATAGTGTGGATCAGCTATGCTGGGACCCCAAACATGCTGATTTGATTGCGACTGCATCGGGTGACAAGACTGTTCGCTTGTGGGATGCTCGAAGTAAGTGATCATTTAAACGCACAATCTCTAATTTGTCATATCAGAAGGGAGGAGATTTATCATGGCTTTTTATAATTCGGGAGACTTGTAATGCATTGTATAGTTATATTCTCTTGACCCAATACCAACCTATACCATATATGCAATTTGGAATGCACACATAATTGGTTTATTTACTTGAAAATATTTCTATAGGTAATATAAATGCTCTTTTTTTTATGAATAGTTGGAAAAAATGCTAATTGAGTTAGCTCAAAGGAAGTCTGAAATTATGTAAACAGATTATTTATTATTTTGCGTGAGGGCCAGGGGGGGGCCTTGGAAAAAGTTGATCATGTGTTTAATATCTGCAGGTGGAAAATGCTCACAACAGGCAGAACTTAGTGGGGAGAATATCAACATCACTTACAAACCTGATGGGACTCATGTAGCTGTTGGTAACAGGGTACGTGACACAATCCATTGCTTTAAGCTCTAAGTGCAGGTGTGGTGATTGGATATCAGAACCAACTATAGGCTGTTTTTCTTGAATTGTTTCTTGTTCTAGAATCACTAGGTCGTTATTAAATAGACCATGTCTATGATTCTCTTGTTGTTTTTAATTGTGGTAAAGTTATTCCTTGTTTTGTGTTTCATAGGATGATGAATTAACAATACTGGATGTTCGAAAGTTCAAACCAATTCATAGGCGGAAGTTCAATTATGAGGTATAATCTAGTTTATACTTGATTCGTGTTGTTGGATCCGTTTCTGTCAATTTGTTAAAACCTATTTTTGAGGATAAGAAATGATACTAAAACTTGAAAATTATGAGCAACTCGTTTTTCATTAGCCTTCACCAGTTTTTAATTAGTAAAATACACATGTTATGTTAGTGTATTCTTGTACTATTGGGCCATAAGCCCATAACTATATGGTGTATATAAATATATCGTTGTATTCTTATTTTTATTTTAAGTGAATACAATTAAGTTTCTACATGGTTTTAGAGCGAGATTTTTTCAGCCCTTTGTCATTATATAGATGTCTGGTTCATCCTCTTCCAAGTCAGTGCCTTTTTCCTGCCTTCACTTCTACTTCAGCCATTGCAACAGAGAAAATATGGGGATTATCAAATTATGTTTTGTGGTCCAAGGCTGTTGAGAAGTGGTGTATTGGACAAGCATTGAAGAATCACCTCTACACCAAGTTTGAAGATGTGAAGGAGGATTGGGAAATTTGGGAGAAGAATGATGCTTTGTTGTGCACTTTGATATTGGGCCCATAAGCTCATTAGTATATTTTGTGTATAAGTATATCCTTGTACTCTTATTTTTCATTAAGTGAATACAATTCAGTTTAAACCATCCAACTATGTTGAGGAATAGGAATTGGAATTTACAGTCCAATAAAGGGCTTGTTAGTTGGAGGTAAATTACATATTGCTTTATAAGTTGATAGAAATTTACTGTCAATTGGCAGAACTAAGTGGCCTAGTGTCAAACCATCAAAATTAACCAAGAAGTTTCATATTTTTGTTGTTTGACTTCTATATTTATTGAACACGAGCGACTTTCAACTTGTTGCTTTGAAACTGATGAGTCTTTTAAAAATATACAGAAAGTTGTTTTTTCATTATTATCCACACCAGTGCAAGTTTTAGGGATTCAGACTATATGGAAAATAGTGTAGATTACTAACTGATTGAGTACCATAATGCTTCTGCTTCCCATTACACACCCCACTTTCTGAACTACCCGTGTTTTCTGGTTCCTAGCTTGTTTTCTTCTCGTTTATGCATTCATCTCACTTGAAGTACCAACTCCTTCAACATCATTCATTATTATACTGTTCTAGAGTTAATTGTTTTTCTCAGTTGCACCAAACTTATACCTGTTCTTTTGGTGGTTCATACATGTCCACCTGTGATTTACACACTTACAATACTTAAAAAAAGTGTACATCCTTTCTGTTTAGCGCAAAAGGAAACATAAGTCTATCGAGAAGAATTAATTCTAGTGATTTTCTTTTCTAGGTAAATGAGATTGCTTGGAACATGACAGGCGAGATGTTCTTTCTAACAACAGGAAATGGTAAGATCATTGACGACTTGGTACTTTCTAAAATATGAATCTCGACATGGGCTTTAGAAAGTTATGAACTTATATTTATTATTACATCTTGCCGTCTCAGGGACCGTGGAAGTATTGTCTTACCCGTCTCTTCGACCTCTTGACACTCTCATGGCTCATACAGCCGGTTGTTATTGCATTGCAATTGATCCAGTTGGAAGGTATGTTTCCAATTGTTGTTTATTTCTGGTCTCACTAATAGCATTTCAGTTAGAAAGTTAGGATACAAATTTACAACTATATATCTGATTTTAAAATTTTATTTTGTTGTCTTTATTTCCTTCAATTGAGTATCCTTAGTTTCCATTGAAAAAGTATCTCTATGAAAGGACATAACAAATAGATAATGCCACGTTATTGTGGCAGATATTTTGCTGTTGGAAGTGCTGATTCCCTTGTCAGCCTGTGGAACATCTCGGAGATGCTCTGTGTGCGTACCTTCATGAAGCTGGAGTGAGTTTTCATTGGCATCATGTTTGTGTATTCAGCTTTCATTGTTTAGGCCATATTGATTGTGTTTCTTGTGACAAATGTGGAATGCAATGTTTCTCAGGTGGCCTGTCCGGACGATTGGCTTCAATTATACTGGGGATTTAATTGCTTCTGCAAGTGAAGACTTGTTCATTGATATAGTAAGTTACATGACACACACACACACACACACACACACACACACACACACACACACACACACACACACATATATATATATATATATATATATATCTATATATCAAGTGAGAGGTGAGAGAATAAAATTATAACTATTACATTAAAATGAAGGGCCCAAATCTAATTGAAAGATAGCATTGTCTTTGTTCTGATTTTTCCTCTTTCTGTCGACCTCTTCCATTTTTTCGTTCATCCAATTGCATTTTGCTGCTATTGGAGATCCTGGCCGCTTCAACTACCTACGTTCAGTGGAAGAAGACATTGAGAATTTGCTGAGTTCCACAGTTTCTCACTACGGCCAAGTTGACATAATGTTTCAACGACGCAGATGTGCTGGGGAACCTAACAAAAATATAGGACCCAACATTGTACAGTGCCATGCAGAGAAAGAAAAGAGAGCTATGCGTAGAAAGAAAAGATGACCAGAATAAAATCTTCTCATGTTATTGGATAGAGAAACGATTACATATATAGTGTGTAAAAAGGACAAAAAAGGAAGAAAGTAGGTATAACAATAAAGAAACGTAAAGGTAAAAAGTGGTTATAATAAAAGATTGAGCGAATCAGCACAAAAGGTGGAGACATGCAAAAACTGTTGTAATGGCGAGACGTGCATACGGTTAAGAGCCCCCCTCAAGTTGGGCGTGGATGTTGGTCATGCCCAACTTGAAACAAATTGCCGTGAACAGAGCAGGTGAAAGAGGCTTCGTGAGAATATCTGCAATCTGTGCAGAAGAAGCAATAGGTAAGAGTTTTATCAAGCCAGCAACAACTTTTTCACGGACGATATGACAGTCGAGGTCAATATGTTTTGTACGCTCATGAAAAACTTGGTTTGAAGCGATTTGTAATGCAGATTGGTTGTCACAATAAACCAAAGCTGGTTTTGTAAAAGGAATATTGATATCTGCCAAGAGGTACGTGAGCCATTGGAGTTCACATGTGGTGGATGCTAAAGCCCGATACTCAGATTCAGAAGAACTACGAGAAACTGTCGGTTGCTTTTTGGAGCGCCATGATATAAGAGACTGACCAAGAAAGACAGCAAAACCCGTGACAGAACGACGAGAGTCAGGGCAACCAGCCCAATCAGAGTCACTAAAAGCTTTAAGTTGAGAGGTGCTAGAGGCTGCGAGAAAAATACCAGAACCAGGACTGTTCTTCAAATAGCGTAAGAGACGAAAAGCAGCTTGATGATGAGCAGTAGTAGGATGAGAAACAAATTGACTGAGGTGTTGAACAGCAAAAGCAATGTCAGGGCGTGTGGTAGTGAGGTAGATCAATCGTCCAATCAGCCGTCGATAGATAAAAGGATCAGGAAGAGTAGTGCCAGTGGTAGCATGAAGGCGAGTAGAATAGTCCATGGGCGTAGATACAGGGCGAGAAGCAAGCATGCCATTATCAGAGAGGAGGTCAAGAATATACTTTCGTTGGCATAAATGAATGCCTGAAGGACTGCGTGCTACTTCGATTCCCAAGAAAAATCGTAAATCACCAAGATTCTTGATCTTAAAAACAGAATCAAGAAGAGAAGTAATGTGAGTAATCTCGATGATGTTGTTGCCAGCGAGAACTGTCATCGACATAAATGAGGAGAATGGTAATTGTGGTTCCCAGTTTCTTCAAAAATAGAGAATGGTCAGAGGCAGATTGAGTGTAGCCATTAGAAATCAGAAATGAAGACAGGCGAGCAAACCATTGGCGACTAGCCTGCTTGAGACCATAGAGAGAGCGTTGAAGACGACACACCTAACCTGGTTGGGAAGCTTGCAAACCAGGAGGTAGTTGCATATAAATTTCTTCGTGGAGGTCTCCATGAAGAAACGCATTATTCACATCTAACTGCTTGAGGTTCCAATTGTGAATAGCAGCAAGAGCAAGAACAAGACGAACAGTGGTAAGCTTAGCTACAGGAGAGAAAGTGTCAATAAAGTCAAGACCTTCCATTTGAGTGTAACCTTTGGCCACAAGGCGAGCTTTGTATCTCTCAATCGAACCATCAGCATTGTGTTTAATTTTATAAATCTAGCGACAACCAATGGCAGATTTATGTGGAGGAAGAGTAGTGAGGGACCAAGTGTTGTTCGCTTCGAGAGCAGTGATTTCAGCTTGCATAGCTTTAATCCAGCAATCGTGTTTGGATGCTTCAGCGTACGAACGAGGCTCGGATACAGATGAGATGGACAAAATAAAATGACGAAACAATGGTGAAAGACGTGCATAAGAAAGAGTGTGTGCAAGGGGATAGCGAATACCTGAGGAGGAAGATGGTGCAGTTGATGTAAATGTACTGTGGAAATCTTGGAGATAGGCAGGTGGTTGACGAAGTCGGGTTGATCGTCGGAGAGACGGCGAAGAAATGCTGTCATTAGAATATGGTGCAGTAGATGTAGGGGGAGAAAAAGGTGCAGGTGGAAAAGAAGGGGTAATAGGAAAAGAAGATGCAGTGGGGAGACATAGTGTTGGTGTAGGTGTGGCGGAGGAAATATATGGAAAATAGTCCTCATAAAAAATAACATTGCGTGAAGTTTCAATATGATGAGTGTGTAAGTTATATAGAAGGTAACCTTTTGTGTGTGGTTGGAATCCAATGAAAATGGAAGGGTGAGCACGAGGGTCAAGTTTGTTTCGATGAGCAGTGATAGTACTATTATAACACAAACAGCTAAAAACGCGAAGATTAGTAATGTCACAAGGATGGTGATAGAGTTTTTCATAAGGAGATGTATTATGCAGAAAAGGTGTGGGAATGCAGTTAATGATATAAGCTGCATGAAGTAAAGCGAAACACCAAAAAGTGGATGGTAATTTGGATTGAAAAAGGAGTGCACGTGTTACATTTAATAAATGTTGATGTTTTCGTTCAGCAATTCCATTTTGTTGGGGTGTTTCTATGCATGTGGTTTGATGGATGATCCCCTTAGACAGAAAATATTGATTCATCAAAAATTCAGCACCATTGTCTGTGCGAATAATTTTAACATGTGTGTCAAACTGATTTTCAACATATGTAATAAAATTCGTTATATGCATACGTGTTTCACTCTTTGAAGACATTAAATATATCCATGTAAACCGTGAATGATCATCCACAATTGTTAAAAAATATTTATGTCCATGCATAGACAAAGTTGAACATGGTCCCCAAATATCCATATGTAAGATTTCAAAAGATTTTTCAGCATGAGAATTGCTTAATGGAAATGGTAATTTCTTTTGTTTTGAATAATGACATGTGTTACAAACAAAAGTTCTATCACTGAACAAGGAAGGATAACAATGTTTCATAGATTGTAAACGATCATGAGAAATATGACCAAGGCGGAAATGCCAGAGATCAATAGATGAATGTGAACATTGAGGATGAACAGTATTAGATAAAACAGCAGAGGAAATTATAGGTTTGTCATTCAAAGTGTAGAGACCTCCATTTACATCAGCTGAACCAATCTGCTTCCTGGTAATCGCGTCCTGTATGATGCATGATTTAGATGAAAAAGTTATAATACAGTTAAGAGAGTGAACAAGTTTAGAAATGGAGATGAGGTTAAAAGTAAATTCAGGGACGTAGAGAACATCAACCAAACAACATGTATCAGAAAATTTAACAATGCCAGAGTGGGTTGCAGTAACATGTTGACCAGTGGGTAATTTAACTATAACAGGTTTGATGGTAATGTAAGAATGAAAATGATTAAGAGAAGAGGAGACATGGTCAGTAGCTCCCGAATCTAAGATCCAAGGAGCTATAGGTTTAAGTTTACCTGATGAGTCAGAGGAAGAAACAATACCAATTTGGTTGATGTGGGAATTATTAGAGGTTGAAGATCCTGACTGAGATTGTTGGAGTAAAGCTAGTAGAGCTTGACACTGTTGAGGGGAGAAACGAAAATCTTGGTTCTCACAATTCTGTTGGTCATCAATAGTGACTTTGCTTTCACCATTTACAGTATTATTGCTTAAAGCAGTCTTAGTAGTGGAGAGACGGTGTCCGGGAGGGAAGCCGTGTTTACGATAACACACATCGACTGTGTGCCCTGTGCGTCCACAATGAGTGCATAGCCTGGTATTGCGATTGCTGTTTCCTTTACCAAATTTGTGATTATTGTTTGAAGGAGGCCCATGTTTTCTGTAACAAGCACTTTCGTTATGACCTGAACGCCCACAATAAGTGCAGTGATTAGCGGATACAGCAGCAGCATTAATGGTGGTTTCTTTGGCATCTGATCCAATATTCATGAAGAAATTGTTCCCTGCAAGTTGTCTCTCTTGTTGGGATACATATGAAAATTTTTTGGAAAGAGATGGTAAAGGATCCATGAGAAGGACATGAGAACGAACATTACTGTATTGTTTGTTTAATCCTCTCAAAAATTGCATAGCTCTATCTTCAAGCTTGCGTTGAGCAATAATGGAAGAAACATCACAGGTGCAGCTAGGTTTGCATGTACAGGTTGGGTCGGGCCTGAAATTCTCAAGTTCATCCCAAAGGATTCTCAACTTAGTAAAATATTCACTAATATTGAGATTACCTTGCTTCATGGATGATGCTTCAAATTGTAAGTCAGAAATTCGCAGCAGGTCACCTTGAGAGTATCTGGATTTCAAATCTTTCCAGATTTCATCAGCTCGATCCATCCACAAAATACTCTGCTGGATCGAAGAGGAAACAGAGTGTACAATCCACGATACAACCATAGTATTGCATCGGCACCAAGTAGTATATGTTGGATCTGAACTCTGTGGTTGAGGAGCACTTCCATCAATAAATTCCATCTTATTTTTAGCAATAAGGGCTGTAACCATGGATCTGCTCCATGAATGGTAATTGTTGGAATCAAGGAGAGACATAACCAAGGCTATGGCTGGATTTTCACTTGGGTATAAATACAAATAGCTGTTAACATTGGGAATATATTCTGCATTGGCACTCATGATGGCAGAACACGTAAAACAAAATAATGGAAGTATGCGCAGCAGAGCTCTTCAATGGAAGAGCTCTGATACCATAACAAAAATATAGGACCCAATACTGTACAGTGCCATGCAGAGAAAGAAAAGAGAGCTATGCGTAAAAAGAAAAGATGACCAAAATAAAATCTTCTCATGTTATTGGATAGAGAAACGATTACATATATAGTGTGTAAAAAGGACAAAAAAGGAAGAAAGTAGGTATAACAATAAAGAAACGTAAAGGTAAAAAGTGGTTATAATAAAAGATTGAGCGAATCAGCATAAAAAGTGGAGACGTGCAAAAACTGTTGTAATGGTGAGACGTGCATACGGTTAAGAGAACCAGTCCAGGAAGAAAAACACTTTGACCCCAATGAGTCAAACCGTGCAATTCAAGTGAATTGGACCTTGCGATTAAGCACACCAGGAGGGTCATGATTCCTGAGGGCACTGAGTACATCATTTTTGTGGCTAAAATGGCCAGGTTCTCCGGTAGGAGCAAAAAGCAATTTGATGCACGAAAAGGATGGAAGGAGAGCTTGATTTGAAAGAAAAATCAGAACAAAGACAATGTTATTTTTCAATTAGATGTAGAGCTTCATTATAATCAAAGGGTTATAATTTTATCCTCTCATCTCTCACAATAAATCCTCCTCTCACAATATATAGTTTTCTGACGCATTATTTTTCAAAACTTGGTTTTATTCATCTATTGAATGACTGAATTTCAATTTGCATTTTGATTGGTACTTTATGAACCAGTCAAATGTTCAAACTGGAAGAACAGTGCATCAAATTCCATGTAGGGCTGCTATGAACAGTGTTGAGTGGAATCCTAAATATAATTTACTTGCTTATGCTGGTGATGACAAAAACAAGTATCAGGCTGATGAAGGTATATCATTTTTTGGGTGCCTGTGAAGTGTTATATTGAAACACAAAATGACACTGCTAACTTTTGTGCATCTTGATTGCAGGTGTTTTTCGCATTTTTGGTTTTGAAAATGCTTAGTATTTGTCGGAGGCATCGTTTTCACTATTATTTGAGTATGCAAAGAAAGGGAAATGGAGACTTGAGTGCCTAATGGAGGTTGATTTGTATTATGAGTGGATTGGATTTTGGAACAAGGAACATCACAGATATGGATAGGACAAAGGATTTTTTTTTCATTTTTTTTATTAATTTTAATCCTTTTAGCAATGCTTGAATTTATGTTGTAGAAGTTGTGGACCAAATTGAGCATAGGATAAGGCTTATTAATGTAGTTCTTAAAAATATTGTTCATACAATCTGGTAATCTGCTTGACAAATTGGTGTACATTAAAGAACAACAACATAAGTGATAATCTGAAATTCTGACCAATTGTCTATTGTAAGACAAAGTGTTTTTATTGGAGAAAACTTACATATAATAAATAACATAGATGTTGTTGGTGTTATTTCTCGATTAGAGTTAGAGGTTTAATCTGGTAATGTACTTAAACAAATTAACGTGCATTAGAGGACAGCAACACAAATGATAATCTGTATTAAGTTGTGACCAAAACGTCAACAGTAAAATGCTGCAAAAAATGTCATTAGTGAATAGTAAAATGCTGAAAATGATAATTTATATTAAGTTGTGACCAAATTGTCAACAGGAAAATGCTGCAGGAGAAATTGTCAATAGTCAGACAAAACTTTATATTTTTATTGGAGAAAACTTGCATGTAATAACATAGACGTTATTAGTTTTATTTTTCAAATAGAATTAGGTTTTTAATTTGGTAATTTATTTAATGAATGATTGCATTAAAATTAAAAGGATGTTTGTCTGCATTAGAGTTTCAATTTATTTGAATGTCTTAAATTATCTGTAACTACATGTTAATATGCTTTTAAGTATTTGTGATTTGGTAATGTCCTAAATAATTAAGAGGGACTCTCAAATTTACTTAACGAATGATTGCAATAAAATTAAAAGGATGACTAAGACAATAATTGTCTGCATGGAGTTTCAATTTATTTAATGTCTTAAATTATTTGTAACTACATGTTAACCTGCTTTATTATTTGTGATTTGGTAATCTCCTAAGTAAGTGCATTAAAAGGCAGATATGTTTGAATTATTAGAGTTTCACTCTACTAATAATAATTCAAGAATTTGTAATCGCATACATGGTAACCTGCTTTGAAGTGTTTGTAAGGTATCCATTACACCAAATTGGTTTCAGTTTGGCAATCTTACTTCCAGTATTTTAGTAATCGCATGGATCCAAATTGCACTTATTTTTTATCTGCCAACCCACCAAAAAGCTTATTTGGGAACAAGGAAGACTCACAAGTTGAAGGAACACGACCGAAAGAAGAATGAAAGAATTTGTTTATAATTTTATGGCGAATAAGAATATTACATCATTAAAAAATGAAATGTAAAAAAAGTTGGATCTCTTGTACATATTTCACTATATTATTGCAAGAGAGTGTCCCAAAAAATAAAATTACAGCTTCTAATCCACAGTATTTTCCAACAAATGGTAGTATAAGGTGAGTCAAAATTGGAGTAGCAGGCAGTGTCACTGCATTTTAGCTAGAGTTCCCAACATTGTAGATGTCAAGAGCACACAAGAGGTGTTGCTTCCAGCAATCAGCAACACAACCATGAAGAGAACCCTTCTCCCTTAGGGACTTCAAACCTTAAAACAAAAAATCAACTTCATAAATGTGTCTCCTGTCTCCCATAGTGGTCCTGTATGTGCATGTATGCATAACATATACATGCCCCAGCCCCTCCTCCTTGCAAAATTTGAACTTTGAATTGAAATCTGAGGCTTCTCTTATTATCATTCAAAAGGGATGCTTAATCTATCGGACCAAATCTGCTTCATTCCCCAGCAAAGGCTAAACAAGTACAAGAGACAAACCATAAAAACAATAGCATTTACCAAAAATTTAATTTAATGCTACACTATAATTGGTGAAATCTTTTAGGGACAAATTTCATAGTAAAGAAGATTGGAAGACTAAAGTTGTCAGTTTTAGAAATAGACTGCGAGAAAACTTAGACTTTATACCCTTATAAAAGATTGGATTTGAGACAAAGAGAACACAAATAGTTTAGCATAACAAGATCTGGTGGAAGAGAAATAAGATTGTACCACAAGTCCCTCAGCAACAATCCATGCTCCAAGGAGAGGCAGATCCATGATCACAAGCCACAGAGGACCAACTTAGAAGCAGGGAACAGCAAACCTGTAAAGCAAACAAGGGAAATGGTGAGTAAGTTCTTGGAACACCAAGTGAGTGGTCCCCACTTGATCTCAACACTGGAGCTCTTCATCCTCTTCCCACTATTAGGCTCCTTGGACAAATCAAAACTGGCCCCTTTCATTCTCAACTCCTGAATGCACCTTGTCACAGCCCTCCCATCACTCCTCTCCCTTTGCAACTGTCCCCACACCTTCCAATACCTGTGAACCTTCACCTGAACAAGAACCACAAACACAAGGGAAGTGCAAAGGGACACCATGGAGGGAAGCCACCACTTGTGACAAACACTGTGGTGGGCCTGCTGGGCCTCTTCGTGGGCCTTGGCCCAGGAAGTGAACAAGAGGGTTAGGAAGAAGCCATGGAAGATGAAGAAGAAAGAAGATAGTTGAAAGAGTTCAGCTTTGATAGTGTCCATTCTTGTCTCCTTGTGGGCAATGCGTTTTGCAAAGAGTTCTTCCTCCCTTTGCCATAGCTTCAGAAGCAAAAGGTGACCAGGGCTTTCGGAGATTTCGGTCAAAGGGTGGTCCTCTATTGCCTCAATCATGTTGCTTGTCAAGGAACACAACACATTCTTATGATGATGTTCTTGATCAACTGGGATTTCTACTACATGCGTGTCTTTTGTTTCACCCATTGTTGGTGATGGTGTTCTTGATAAATATGATAATAGATTGAACTAAGAGAAGAATGTGATAAAACAAAGATGATGGATTGTTGAACAAAAGAAGTGTATAGATAGACAAGAATGAAATGAAAGGTTGCTGAGATGAATAGAGAGAGAGAGAGAGAGAAAGAGAGAGTTGAAACTGAAGTAAAGTGTAGAGAGACTCTTCCTTATTTATCATTTTGGTTATCAACGTTCCATTTAAGGTTCCAACGGTAACATTTCTATTTCTATGTGTTGTGTGATCTCTCTCTCCTTATTAGTGTTTAGTATTAATCTCTCCATCTCAACGGATACTTCTGTTCACTCCTGTCTCTCACACCACACCCAGCCACATTTTGTAAGTTTTTTATAGATCAGTTTTATATTTATAACAATTAATAGTTGATATTAAATTTGGTAACTGTTATTTTTATATACATTTTTTTATTCTTATATATTTAATAATAAAAAATTATTATTATGTAAAAAATTATTCACAAAATTTAAAAGTGTTTTATGATTTTATGAATAAAAATTATAAGATTTACAAATGTTTTATTATAGTTAAAAATTATAAAATTCTTATATATGTACTTTTATTATATTTTTTTTTTTTTGACGAAAATTTACAAATGTTCTTATTATATAATTATAATATTATATAAATTTTAATAATATTTTTAATTAATTTGATTATAATACTTATTTTTAATATTATTTTTTACTTTTTTATTATTGTATAAAAAGTGGACTTGCATGTGTACACGTGTTATATTTTTTAATAGCGATTAATGCATTTAAAAAATTAAGGAATGATTTAACTAAAATATTATAATCAAAATATACCCAACCTTGTACTAAATTCTAAGCTCTTATAAAGGAATTAATATATTAATATGAGACTCTGAAATTGAACAAAATTTAAGAAAAAAAGAAAATAAACAATTAAAAATTAGTCTAAATTGGAAGTGTTTTCAATTAAGCTAAAGAAAAGTAAAGCATTTATTTATGTTATCATTATTACATGTATATTTAAACAAGTCTATACTTTTTAAGAAAATAATAAAATAAATTAAAATTATTTTTTAATAAATTAATTAGGAGAAGTTTTATTATAAATTTTACAAATTTTTAATATAAATTAATTTTAATTTTAAAAAAAATATTTATTTAGTTTATAGTCTTTCAATTATTATTCACTTAATTCTACTCCTGTGATATATTTTTTGTTATGCGATCCAGTCCTTTGCCTACTACCACAAGAAAAAAAAAAAAAAAACAGTCTTTGGTCCAACCTTAGCAAGCTTCAGTAACAATATTTCACGGCAATTACATATTTAAAAGCATCTTAAGACAATATATTTTTTTAAATAAAAATTTTAAGTATGTAAATTGAAGTTTAACATTCATCAATTAAGAATATTTTTATAATAGAATTTATTAAATTCATAATAAATTTTATTATTATAGAATAATGTTTTTAAACAATATAAAATATAAACATTTTTATATGTTCTATTCATAACTTTTTTAATAATATTTTTTGTTAAATTATTGAATTTATTATAAAAGCAGCAATCATAATTATTAGTGACAATTATAAGAGTATTTTTATTGGAAAAATCATATTCAATATCATAATCTCATTACCTAATAGCATTTCTAGTAATAGGTAAAAAAGTTTATTTTTATCTGATTCTTTGATCTTACTTTATTTTTAGTAGATATCTTAAAATTACACTATCAAATTTAATATTTATTTTTATTTTAAGATTTTGAGGAGAGAATTAGATTTTTTCAGAAAGATAAAAAAGAGTGATAATAATTTTTTTATTAACTTATTGATTTTCAATAATATTGTACAAAATCATATCTGTAAGTAGTGATTAATTTTTTTATTTCAAAACAATTATTATAAACAATTGCATTAGACAATAGAATTAAGATTCGAGATCTTAAATAAAATTTTGGATCATAAAAAAATTATTTATTAATATTAAATATAAGAAGATTTTTATAATTTATTTTACTTTATTCTAAACAACATATTAATTCAATTAATTCCAATAATAGCATAATTTACTATTCAGAATTTGTTTCTAAAAAAAAATCCTCAAAGTGGATTTTGCTTTCATTGTGGAAAAATCAGTGAGAATTTGGTTTCTGGGAGTACAATTTTAAATACGATTTTGCTTTTTTTAAATAAGCTTAGATAAGTTTTTAAAAATTAAAAATATTTAATAAAATAAAAAAAAAAATTATTTTAATTTTTAATAAAATGTATTTAATTTTTTTAATTCTTTGGTTTTTAAAAACGGGATAAGAGAAATTTTTAAAAATTAAAAATATATCATAAAATAAATATTAGTTAATAAAATCAACATTAAAATGGAATTTTATTTTTAATTCTTTTATTTTTAAAATGATATGAGGGAAATTTAAAAAAAAATATTATAAATACATTAGTTAATAAAATTATATTTATTAAATAGATAATCAAGATTAATATTTTAATTTCTATAAATAATAGAATTAAAAATTGATTTTTTTAAAAAAAAATACTTAATAGTTTATAATGTTATCTAGAATTATTCTGATGGGACACTACTCAAAGACACTACTCTTACATTTGGTGATTGGAGTGATTTTTTAGACATGTCAATTTACACTCAATCCTTACACTGTGCTTCTTCATCTATAATACAACTATACACTTAATGAAACATATCTCATCTCCACTAAATAACCAAAAATGCATTTCTAAATATAATAATTAAAATTATTTTTATTAACTATTACTATGTTTTTTAAATAATTATTAATTACTATATTTATGTAATCATTTTCAGTAATTTTGTCTTCAAATAATTATTAAATATAATTTTACCATATTCAATTTACCAATTATTACGTTTACAAATATTTTAAATGATATTTTCTTTACTATATATTACATTTATTAATATAATATGAAAAAAAATAATTTCCAATATTATTCTGATTTATAAATATAATGTTTAATTTATTGTTTTTTTATTTATTTTATTATTTTTTTAAAAACTAAAGTCTTATTTTAAAAATTCAAAATTAAAAAAAAATAAAACCAAATTCGAGAATTTGAGTATCGGGAAATCGAATGTTTTGGCTTTATGGGTTTCTCTTAAGGTTTTGATGTTACTTTATCACTTTTCTTATCTTAAAGTTAATATTTGTTTGATAACAAACAGCTAATAATTATGGAAACTAAATCATATTATTCTCTCTGTTTGAAATCGTTTTATAGGACCTTTAATTATCTGCCAATATTCTGATTTGTTGAATTCTTATTCTTTTAATATATGGTTTAACTTGATTACTTAATTGTTGGTTGGCTTAATCCAAATGTTTATTTAATTTATTGCTTATATAGTTTATAATGTACTTTGAGTGGAGAATTGAGAGTGTTGTTGTTATAATCTAGGGTCTAAGTATTAAGTTAGGAAATTAAATAACATAATCAAATTAAACTTCAATTATGGAAACAAAGGTATCATATAGAAACACTCAATACAAATTTCTATTATTTAATTACATAGAATAATAGGTTAATATATAAAATTACATAAATAATATTTATATAAAAGTAGTTACCTATGTATTAGTATTTGAGTATGAATTTAGTACTAATGTTTCCCTAAAAATAATAAATTATCATAATGTGTTATTAATAATATGAATAAGCTTATATTGGATTGCTGTCTAAAAATATATTAACATTGTTTCTTTTATATTATAATCTTAATTGATGTATCATCCTTTTTTATATTTGTTTTAACAACTACTATAAACATGTTTTTGACATAGAAATAGAAGTTCTTTTGGAGTAATTCTAGATTAAACATTTACAGATTTATGAATACATTTGATAATGTAATTTGAACATAGGTTTAATATGAGAATAGAGAAGTAATATTCAGCAATATATTTGTATTATACTTAAATTGAACGTTTAAGGAGGTTACAAATAACATATTTATACTACAATAAATTTATTAAATAAAAATTAATTTAAAGATAAAAAAATAATTAATCAAGTAATTAAATTAAAAATTATTAATATTTAAAATTATTTTATTATAATAAAAATTAATTTTTTACTATTAATTTAAAAAATATAAAATTAGTTTTAATATAATAATAATTAAATTAGTTTTTAAATTAAAATTTAAATTAATTTCTAATATTAATTATCACAATTTTAATTATTTATTAAATTAAATTTTAAATTAATATCTAATTTAATTAATGACTAATTTCATTATTTTATAGATTAATAATATAATTGTTAAAAATAATTTTTTAATTGTATGTATAATATGTGAATGTATTTTAGTATATTTTAAATTGATTTTAGATTAAATTATAATACTTCAAAAATCAAATACGAATATTTTTAAAATACTGGTTTAGCTATTATCTGGACCAATGAATTCAATGGTTTTTGAAGGACTTGATAAATTCTTTATCAATTATTTGCGTTTTTAGAAAATAGTTATTTTTTTATGTTATGATTGAATTAGTCCCATTAATTTTTAAATCAATGAATATACCGAAACGTGTTATAATAAAAAGATTAAAAAATGAAATAGAACACCGAATCAATTTCGTTATTTGGGTATTTTAGTAGGTTTTATGACAGAACAAAGCACAATATTCTGATTTAATTGTTTAGGAAGTATAAACGGAAGAAAATGAGATAATATAATTATTTTAAAAAAATAAATATAATATTTTATCTTTATATTAAGACTGTGATCATAAGTTCATTAAAGATAATATTGTTAACTTAAGGTTAATTATCACATTTGAAATATTATTTCCTTTTAAATTTGAAGTTTCACGGTTTTATTTTAAAAAATTCATTAAAAATTAAAGAAAATAAATAAATATATAAATTATTTTTAATTTCAATTTTTAAGTAATGTGAAATTATTAAATCTATCAGAACAAATCTTTTGATCAAAGATTAATGAATGAAAATTTGATTTTTGAATTTTTTTTTATTCTTACAAGAGTCTGGTTAGATAATATAATTAATTACTGCATTAAAAATATTGTTTACTATAAAATTTAGAGTTTGATTAAAATTTTATCCTTAAAAACGTTTTAAAAATTTAAAAAAAATATCTAAATTATTATTGGCGACTTCTAATAATATCAATAAAATATGAAAGATGAAAAAATGGAGCAACATTATTTTTTTTTATGTGAGTGATGACGTGGACAACGGTGACTGGAACCCTAGGCAGGTGGTTAAGTCGCTAATAGCAACAAGTGATTCCCAGTCTGATGGGTCCATGGTCCTCTTTTTGTCTCTAAAATTTTAATTCTCTTTCAAAGTTTGTATTATGGTATTCATATGATATCTAATTTATATGACTAATATTTATGAGAAATTCTGGTCATTTTAATAGTCTTTCTTTTTTCAATTACTTTCTTATTAACAAATTTTAAATCCAAAATATTAGTTTAGAGAATCTATGGCCAGTCACCTGTAATAATTTAGTTGGTGAGAGGCTAAGATTTTCAATCCGTTAACCGTTCTTTCATTTCACCATCTGGTCCTAGATTACCCACTTTTTTTAAAAATAAAATAAAAAATCATTTTAAATTTTTATTTTATATTATATAATTTGAATAATATGAATATATAATAATATTTTAACTTAAATGATATTTGTAAATTTAAGTTTTAATTACTAATTATAATAAAGTACTTTAGTATATAAAAATAATAATTATTTTAATTTATTTAATTATAAATATTAATTAATCAATTAAAACAATTATTTATATGTTTAAGAATATTTTAAATATATATTAAAATAAAGAAAATAAAAAAAATTAATAAGTTTACTAGTTCGTCTTTATCAAAATGATCAAGAAATTTAATTCATGACGGGTGAGTCATTCTCATCCTATTGGTGAATTGGGTCAAAAGAATTAGAATGACATGTCTTGTTACACCTAATTTTTGTTTTATGTTTTAATATTAAGTGAGATTATATTTTTTGAAATATTAAAATTGGAGTGTGTTACTTTCAAATATTTTAAAATAATGTACTTTTTTAAATAATTAAAATAAAAGTTACATTGAAGTTTAAAAACAACTTATGACATTTCTATTGCGATGTAATTTTTTCATCATAAGGCAACTACATAAGAAGAGAGTGCAACTTTTTATATAAGTGAAAGACAATTCAAAAATAAATTCTATAACCTTCTCACAATCATGAAAAAAATTTTACTTCCATATTTTCAAAGCTAAACAAAAGTAATTTGTTAGACAAATCAATTTTTCTTTTATATAAATGGAAGAAACTAATAGGAAGAAAAGTGGAAATAACGTACTAGAATAGAAGTTGCTACAGTGAAGAATGAGTAAAAGAAATAATTATTGGTTAAATTAAAAGGTAAATGTTTTTTATCAGCATTAAATATATTATTTAAAAAGTAAATGTAAATAAATATATTATTTAAAGATATTTTTTATGTTAGTAATAAATAAGAATAGTTTAAAATTTTTCAAATTCAACATAATAAAATATTTAATAACGAAAAACGTAGTGTTAGGCTTTTACACCGTTATAGTAAACAAAAGTATAAAAAAACCAATTTATAAAGCATGTGTGAGTTGTTCTTTACACATGTGAGATATGATATAAATAGATTTAATCTCTGTTAATTAAGTTTGAAGTAATGTATTTAGTTTAGATTTCTTAGAAGTAAGTTAAGATTTCTCTTTTGATTTTTTTTCCTTAGGTAAGACAAGCTAATAGTTTTAGTTGATGTTGAATTTGATATGGAGTTGGATAAATTATAATGTATTTATGCAATATAAATTTAAGCAAATTCTAGATAATTGAACTATGTAAGATTTATTCTTGACTTAAATGCACGTGTGGATTAGTTGTATTTATGTTGGTTTAAAAATGTTATAACATCTAAAAGTTGAAAAATTGATATTATATATGATTTATATATTGATTTAGTTTGATTTAAATAAGAGATGAAGTGAAGTAATCCAATTAATATATATTAATGTATTTCCATTGAGTTATGAAATTATATGTTGAAGATGAGATTATGTTGATAATAATATATTTTTTATTTAAGAATATTTTTATTATAGAATTATTGTTGAACAATTGTGTGTGTTTTTTTATATACTATATTTTGATTTATCGATAAAATTGTGTTTTCATTTTAGAATTGTTGTTAATATTTGCATTTTGAAGTAGTTGTATTTAGATGTTGTAAAGTTATAATATATGCTTTAGTTAAATTGTTATGGTAGCATGTTAAAATTGTTTTGACTTATGGTTGGGTTATATGACTTTTAGGTTTTAAATAATCATTTTGAACTAAATCAACATTATATGAGTTTTGAAGTATTATTTTAGTAATAAATGTTTCTTTAAACTTGTTTAAAATGTTAAAACTCTTAGAAAATGTTTAAGGTAATATATTTTTGAGTTTGTTGTATAATTTTTTAATTTTTGTTTGTGTAAGATATTTCTCACTTAAGCAAAGCGGAAGTGAGAATAAAAGTGAGAATAAATTCTCTTCATAACATAAGTTTTTATCAAACAATATATTTTTGCTGAAGAAAAAAATAAAAGAAAAATAAACTTTTTTCTCTCCAGATTTTCACTTAAACTACAAATCCAACTCAACGTGTGTGCAAATATTTAAAAATGTTCTTTGATCAATGATATAAGATATGGTATGTTTTATAATGATAAATTGTGAATAATTAAATGAGGTTGATTATAAGGGATGGAGTACTAAATGTGATTGATGTTATATTATGCATGTGGATATGAATAATATTAATTGTGAAGTTTTGTTTTGTGAGAGTTAACATTTATCAAGGAGTTAGGGATTGATTGAGATATCCAAGCTTTAATTATATACTAAGTCAAATAATCAAAGGTAAATGAGGAGGTAAATTAGGTATCATGCAATGGAGGACACATGAAAGTTTCATATACTAAGTTGAAGGTGTAAATCACCAATATTAAATTAGAAGTATATAAATCACTTTATTTTTTTTGTTGTTAGAAGGATCAATGCTAATCTTTATGTTTGAACTTAATAATACTAATTCGAAAAAGATAAAATTTTATTCATTTGATGTGGTTTGTGATAAACAATTATTATAGTATTCATATATTTAATTCTATTATATGTTTAATAACAACATTAGTTCATCATTTATCTTATGTTATTGTTGTGGTCATGTTATGATTGTATTTTGACACGAAAATAGATAATCAAAATGATAATAGAGTTTAAAAAAATCATTAACCATTTATAAAAGTTTATGTATACATAATATTTTTTATTTTTAATTCTATATATAAAGAGAACTATCAAAATGGGTTTAACCCGATAGGCTGGTCTGTGTGGCCTATGATTCATGTTAGGTTAAGCTTAAAAATAATGATCTAAATATCAACAGGTTTTTTTAGTCTAACTCATTTGCTCTGATGTTCATACGGGTCAAGGTTAGACTAACTCGTAGGCTAATGGGTTGACCGATTTATTTTTATATTAATTTTTTTGTACTTAATTTTATATTGTCATACTAAACAAATAAATCCTAGTGTCTCATAGTCTTTCTTCGTCTCTTTATTTTCCTTTTTCTCTTCAAAAGTCCTTTGTTTCTTATAAATATTATGTGAATATCTAAATCAAATTAAATCATTACATCAACTTCATCCATTGTAACTGGTACAAAAGAGATTAAATCTTTTTATGAAATGACAAAAGTATCTTCTCATCATCAATTAGTGATATAGTTTATTTTTATTCACACACAAACATATATATATATATATACACACACAATATTTCAATTAAATCCTACTTTTAGTTATCTAATTATAGGCTTATCATCAAGAAATAATAAAAAAACGTTTCGAATGATGACAAGTCTCAACTTGAGTAAATAATCTATTCTTGGTGAAGATTTAAATGTCCTTCAATATTGAAAGTTAAATAAGCATTGGTTTCCTCAACTTGTAATTATGGTTTGTGTATTATTTCAGAAATTCTAATGTACAACCACTCATTTGTACTAATAATTAATTGTATAGTTATGATCAAGTTGAACCTTCTAATATAATATTTATTTATACTAATTGTAGAACTCTTACTAATTTTTTGTTGTGTACTATCAAATATAAAAGCAAAAGAAAGAATTAGAAGAGACATAAGTGTTTAGTGAACAAACTAGTTAAAGAAATAATATATCTAAAGAAGTCCATAATAAATATTTGATAATTTATATATATATATATATATTACATAGACATTTTAAATAATTGGTTGTTTTGTAGTAGTTTTGATGTTTTAGAAGTGCTTAATAGGTTTGTTAAATTTATTTTATAAGTGGTTCAAATATAAATAATTTTACACAAAATTTCATTTAAATTTATTATATATTTATATATTATTTATTATCAATAAAAATATTATATTATAATATTTTTTATTTTTTAATCGATATAACTTATAGGTATGAGAATATAATATAAGATCATTAAATCACTCGTTTGATACTCTTTCTCTTTTTCTATATATATATATATATATATTAAAAACTCTAATAGTTATAAACATAGGAGCATTACTACTATATAAAAAAATAAGTAATATGAAAAATAATAAATTTATAAAAAATGATTATGGGTTATAATTTATTAAAATGAATTTAATTTAATTTCATTACATATATTTGCTATGTTATTTTTTAATGTAATAACTCTTGTACTTTTATATGAATATTATAAGTGATGATAATGTTTAAAAAATACATAAAAAATAAAAATACTAATGTTTTAAGAGAATTATATTACCTATTTTTACCCTTGTAAAAACAATATTTTATGTTTATTTTTCACTGGTGAGTCTGAAAAAGGTAATTGTACATTGAATAGTAAAATAAATGTAAAAATCATAAATATTCATGCTAAACTGAATATGATTTGATATAAATTGTAATTTTCAATTAATCTGATCGCATTTCTACTCCTTAACTTCTCCAATCTCCTCAACAAATATGCTTCCATTCATTTGTTTAGAGAGCAAGTTTTCAATTGTTCTTATATTGAGTTTTCATTAATACATGAAGAAGCATCATTAATAAACACAAACTCAATTTTGAGATTAATTTTGGTGTGTGAAGTGCTACTGGACGTGAAACATGAAACCTAGGTTGAGTTCTTTGTGTTTGTTTTTTGGATTTCAAAGCTTATCGTTGTCATTAGCAAAAGAAGAGAGAGGAAGACACTGAAGGAAGTCACTATAGAATCCCAAAAGCACACAAAAGAAAGAAAAAATAGAAAGTGATTTGAAAGTGAAGGAGATGGGAGGAGGAGGAGAGAATTTATTTGAAAGTTTAATATTTACAAAAATATCACCATACTTTTTGTCATATTTTAAGTGTAGATATTAAACTAAATAATATATTTTTTATTAGTGTTTACTATTAAAAAAATCTAATATATTTTGAAAAATATTAGTGATAAATGTATGGATAATAAAATAAAGTTATTAGTGGATTATATATATTAATCCCAATTAAACAACTGTACCAATTGTAAGAATAAAAAAACTATTAAACAGTTAAATATTGAATCTGTAACTTCACATTCTTCAATCCAATTCTAAAAGTTATATAGAAACCTATTTATAAATACAACAAACTACATTGTTTAAGTTAAAGCCTTAAGAAAACTATAAATGTAACAAATTTTAGTATTATTAATAGGAATAAATTTTTCTTATTAATTGCTCCCACAAAATTAAATTAGACTCAATTCATTTTCTAAAATATACCTTGGGATCAAGGCCAAACTGCCCTAGACCTAAGAATACCATAACGAAGAACCAAATCCCCCATTGAATTAGGTTAAATACCTTAACAGTAGATGCCCACTAGAATAATGGAACTATAACAACTTTTTTGTGTTCTTCTGAAACACTTTAGTAAAATTGTAATCATTATAATTTTTATAAATATAAAAAAACATAAAGTAAACAAATAGTAATTTATTTGATGACAATAAACACCACATATTTGTTTTATCAAGTTAGCATCTCATTGACCTATCCAAAAGTTTATATATATTAATCAAATAAAAAACTTTATAATCATCTCTTCATAATGTATGATACCCATTTAATCCTTGTCCGTTCGTTGTAATTAAAGCACTAAACCTAGCAATCCCAAGCACCTAGCTATCTCCCATGCCTTTAACTAAGGATAAAATTACGGCAATGCCATAAATGAGAGAATATATATATATATATAATATAAGTTCAAACAATAACAAAAATATTTTTCACAATTTCTGGAAAGATAATTCACTAAAAGACTGAAGAATAAGTAATTCGATTTTTTCAGATTCAGATCATAAATACTAAGAATCTATATTATACAAAGAGACATTACTTTTGCTAATTCAAAATAAAAATTAATATAAAATTGATCTATTTTTTACATCATATCCATAGTTAGGATATTTATCATAATTAAAAACTTCAACTTCGTATAAAAGATTAAATCAACTAAATCACGAACCAATTTATGTAAGAAAATTCACACATATGAATTTTTTTTATATATTACTTAAACTATTTATTTTTTACACACATTCCTAACCATATATATATATATATATATTTATTGCATGACAACAAAAGGAAAAGGAATGCGTGGGTTATTGCATGGGTTCTTCAACACTTTATTTGGATAATTGTTTGGGTGGTGAGTGGAACATCTTCCTGGTCTTTAAATCTGTGTCGCACATTAGTTTACGTAAATGTGGGGAACATGATGAGGCTTCACTTTTGGTACTAAAGTTATGCAAATTTGTTAATGGAGGTATCCCGTGATGAATGATGAGTACCTACACCAACCATTATTGCTTCTTCTTATATTAAAATGTGATGTTTTAATGCTGTGTCCTTCCTCAGGTTTATGTTACCTTTCAGAGACTACCTAGCACCATTCAAGTTTAATTAAAATATACATAAATTATATTATATAAGTAATATTAAATTAGACCTTAATCTAATCTAAAGGTTATAATCATAATTTCCATACATTTTCCACACAAATAGATTCTAGGATTGGATACACTTCTTATAATTTTGTTGATGAAAGATAATTGTCTTTTATTAAAGAAGTGATTTATTAACTTTTATCATTAGTCAAATAGGTGATATTGTGTTAGTGTTTTTTAATTAAATAAACATTTGTAGATGATTAGATATGTGGCATATTTTGCCTTTTTGTTTGATTTGGTTCGTGCGCATACTTAGCTTTATTTATTCCATCATTATAATATAAACAAAATTTATTTGATCGAGTGAAGTGGTTATCGAGTGTAAAGTTATTTATCACTACCATCCATCTATGTCTTCTAAGCGTTTCGTCTCTAAAATAAGATGTCATGTATATATATATATATATTTGAATTTGTAAATAGATAACAAATAATAATTAAAAAGAAAATTTTACTAATCATGATTACTAAGTATTTTATCAAATTCAAATTCAAATTCTTTAAATAAGATTAAATTTGACTTTTATGAAAGAAAAAAAATATTATGGATTGAACTCGGTCCTATTTTCAGTAGATATTAATTATTCACAAAATCAATAAATATTTATGGATTTAACAAAAAAATATTTACTAACTAAATAAATCCATTATGCAATAAAATCATTAAAAAAATTCAGTTTATTTAAAAATTATTCAGAAAATTGAACTAACAGAACCGATGAATTTAACTTTTTTTTAATACGCTTTTTTTTCTAATTTTTTATAAACTTTTTACAGTATGCTTTTTTTCAATCTAGTTTAAATTTTTGTTAAAATTAACTAATATAGACATGTTTATTAAATTCGTGTACATAATATTGAAAGAATGATAATTAAATATATAAAAATACGTGTGAAATATAAAATAAAACAACAAAAAATAAGAGAATGACGAAAAAAATATTATGATACATGTTTGTAAATAAATAAAAATAATAAAAATTTAAAATAGAAAAAAATAAAAGAAAAATAAAAGAATATTGAGACATGTGTTTATAAATAAATAAAAAATTAAAATTTTAAAATATTTGATTGAAGAAAAATTGAGAAAAGATAAAAAGGGAATTAAAGAAAAAATATATAAATAAGTGATAAATAATGTAATGATCTTATTAATGTTTAGAACTATTTATTCTCTTCATTCCATTAAACAATACTGACAGAAGAAAAACATAATTCTCTTACTAAATGGTACTTTATGATTTGTTGGATAGAAAAAGAGAGAAATGAGTTCAATGAAAATAAGTATAAACTAGAAATAAATAAAATGGGTATGTTTAATGGGAAGAAGAGAGAATAAATAATTCTAAATAATAATGAAATATTATATTTTTATTTTATTTTAGTCCTTTTCTTGTCTTTTCTGATTTTTTCTTCAATACAATATTTTAAATGTTTATTAGTTTTTACATATTTCTAGTTTATACTTATTTTAACTGAACTCGATATAAATTCATTGAACAAAATAATCCTTATTTTTGGAGTTTAAAGTAAGAACATATATTATAAAATATTAATCAATAATTTATATTTTATAAGTTCAAAATTATGATAATTATATCACTAAATTTGTTAAAAAATATATTCTTGTCTTAGTTAAAAAATATACATGTTGTGAGTATTTTTTTTATCATTTTATACGTTCCTTGGTTGTCTACTAAGAAACAAGAAATAAAAGTTTCACGTTATGTTCTTGAGTTAAAAATATTAATTCGTTTTAAGGGATCAAATAAACAATTTTAAATTTGAGAGACTAACAAATATTTTTTAAATTTGAGAAACTTTGATATATTAAAATAAAATTTGACTTAACTTTTTGGGATTAAAAAGATAATTTAATAAAAAATAAAAAATCACATCATTATTTTTGTTACATGCTTACATGAAAAAGGTTGATCATAGAAACAAAATAATATTTTCTACCATTAAGGCATTAAAAATAATCTTTAATTTAGAAAATTAAAAAATAACTGATATTTAAAAAAACTAAAACATGTTTAAAGGTTACTTACTTAAGTAATTAATTAACCATACGAAGATATGTTAAATTCTTGTGAGAGGACTTGATGTCATGCAGGAAATCACTGTTTATTTTTTAAAAACAAAATGTTTGCACCACTCAAATGTTCAAAAGGTATAAAGTGTTTTGGTTTTTATGTTATGTATAGTTTATTCTTATTCTTATACAAATTTTGCCCTTTTGAACTTTAATATAAAATGAAATATTATAGTTATACAAAAGGTTTGTTATTTTAATGTGATTCCATATTGTTATTTTAATTTGATTCCATAACATGGTTAACAATGGATCGTGATGTTGACATATATTTTAATTTGTGTATAATAATAAATATGATTGCAATGTGGTTTTTAATTTACTAAAAATGAATAATAAAAAATTATGAATATTATCTTGTAGTAAACATTATTTAAGACACGTCGTAATATATTTTCAAACATTCATCACCTATGTGTGTGCTTTAATTTCATTTTTTTCTTTGTAGTTTTTTTTTATATTTCAAAACTTTAAAGTTATTGTGTCACTAATCTTTTAGTAAGCTTTATAATTTTAAAAGAAATATTTTATACAAAATAATCTTAAAGAAAAATTTCTATATTCTTATACAAAAAATTATACCAACTTCACTACTATCATTATTATAAATAATATAAACCATCTCATATTAAAACACGCATAATAATAATAATAATAATAAATATATGTATATATATTTTGTGAGTCTAAATGTATTGTTATTATATATATATATATATATATAAAGATTTATAAAAAAAATCTCAAAATATAATTTTATAAATCATTTACTATTGCACATCAAATGATTTCATACGTCTCATACTTAATACTTTTATATTAAACATGATTATCATATTTACTTAACAATCATAAATAAATATATAAAACTAATAATATTCTTTTATCTAAATATAAATAAAAATGTCATACAATTCATTGAAATAAAATAAAGTGATTAATAGCCCTTTTATCATTATAAAGTATCACAATTTATGTCAACATTTTCAAGACTCAAACCACTTTTACATTACCATAATGAGTACTAATTAACATTTATTATGTTTTAAAACTTGTATGAAAATTATATTATTATGAAGCTCCATTTTAATCTATATGGTTATTAAATTATTTTGTATATATTAAAGTCTTAATTATTCTTTATCTTTAAATGGATAATAAACACATTTATTAATACTTTTACTTGTCCTTGTATGATTCAATCTACTTTTAAAATATGGATTACATTTTTTTAATTTATGACCATATTAACATTATACTAGACATTTTTAAAACATAAAAGCTTACTAATTAAGGAGAAAATATTCTCTTTTTAGTCAATGAAAATTTGTTGAACAAAATTTTTCACAAATTTACAAATTTCTTTTTAATAGATTTTTCTTTAGCAAAAATCTTCAATTTGGTAGAACGAAATTCACTAAAAATTAATCGATCCCTTTGAAGTGGAATTCCACTGAGGAAAATATGAATATATCAACAAAGACATAAAATTTAAAATTTGGCAAACATCAATCATTCATTTATTCCATTCCATTTCACATCATTTCAGAATCTATATTGAAGTGCAAATGTAACAAAATTTGGTCATATCAATATCAAATACAAAGTCACAATTTGAATTGTACATATCCTTAAAGAAAATATATGATTCTAGGAAATCAAACAACATGTTCCAAACGATATTAATTCCTTTATATCATAATATTTTCACCTATTTAAACAACAAATCTTAACAAAAATTAAAAATCTTCACTATTCTTCTAATACATTTTGCTTTGATCATAAAATTCATTAAATATGGTATCATCAAACAAATTTATATTACAACCACATAATCAACAAATTTACGAAAAAGTGAGATAGAACTAACCTAGGCAAGAAATGGAGAGAGCTTCACTTCCTAATGAGCAAGATCGTTAATGAAAAGGCACAAAAGACTTCTTAGACTAAGGCAAGAGCTACCATAGTGGATAAAAGAGAAGAGAAGAGCAACTCACATGAACATAAAATATATAAAAAAATGCAAAGAAAATAAAAAATATAAATATCACATACGCACATTAAAGAAATGTATTGATTTCAAATAGTATAAGATGATAGTTCTACGTATAATCAACATAAAAATTGCATACAACGATAACTTTATAAATAATTATTGTCGAAAAGTAAATATAATAAAAATTGTAAAGACATTCATAATAAAAAAAAGGTTCAACTTATTTTTTAAATTGTCACCGTATTAATTTTTACCACTAATTATTAACCATAAAAAATAATCAATACCATAATTTAGACTAATGTACTTATATCACAACTTCTAATTCAATCTAGAATTAATCCCCGTACATATATATACACACACATATATATATATATATATATCATGTGTGTTTTTAATATATAATTTAAATAAACTAAAACTTATATATATATATATATATATATATATTTAATTACCACTTTTTAATCGTTAACTCTAATAATAGTAAAATCAAACAAATCCTTACATTAATGTATTAAATCTTAAAATTTTTAGAAGAGATACTTATTTTTATCTTATTTTACTATTATTTAACTCTTATATCTTATCCCATTTACAATATTAGGCCCTAACTACTTTATTTAAATAACCCTATGTTTTAGTCTTTTAAAATTAAAAAAATTATTTTAGTCTCAAAACACTAAATTTAAGGACTAAAATATTGTTAAATCCTGAATATTAAATTCTCCACCCTAAAATACTCATTTTAGATTCTTGAATATAGTTTTTGGGAACTAATCTTTCTTTTTCAATTTTGAGAGAACAAAAAGTTTTTTTAAAAAAATTGGGAGACCAAAACCAAAACTAAATCAAATTTTAGAGACTAAAAACATAGTCAAATCTATTATTTTTTTACAAAATATATAATTTCAAACTAAATTGATAAGTAAATATATAACTTCAAAATATTACACTAAAATTTTACAATACTCACAGTTATTCCGTTCATTTGTTTTTAATTACCTTTTAATTATCTTAAATAAGTTAGTTTATTAAAATAAAAGATCTTTTTGACGATTTAGGGAATATTTGATTGAGAGTCAACTGAGCTCAAAATCCACCCCCTCTAATTTTGCTGTTTTTGGAAAGTGGAAGTCTCTAAAACACACGTCTAAAATTCCTTTTTTGCCAAAAAGATTTTTCAAATATAAAATTATTTAGAAAATAAGTTGAACGTAATTAAACTTAACGTGAACTAAAGTAAAAATATATCCGAACATGCACCTAACTTAGTATCTTATTTTCAATCCAAAGTGAAATATTTGTATTCCCTTCTACACACTTTTATGCCAACATTATTGACTTATTGTTATCTTAACCAGCACATTAATTACTCAAATAATTTGGAACCATTTTTATTTTTCTTTGTTATGTGGGTTTATCATTTTGATTTTGACTAGTTTTTTGGACGTGACCACATAGTTTATATTTTACACCCAAAAAAGGTACCTTTTTTTTGGGAATAAATATATGCAGACGAAAACCGACGCAGCAACATGGCATTCACCATCCTCAACTTTATACGATCTAATAAAGAAAGAATCCAACGTTAGTATTCGTTTTCAAATGTTTTTTTGGTTCTGCCGCAACCAATTTGTATAGTAATGAGTAAAGTTGGGTGCCATGTAAACGAAATATTGTTTGTTCATATTCTTTTAGGTCATTTTCGATTACTACACGTGATTATTTGAGAGGTAAAGGGTAATTGGAATGGAAGCAAGTAGTTGTGGTGCTTAAAATTCAGGGTAAAGAGAGGGAATATTTGGGTAGGATTCGTGTACATGATACATGGTTCAAGTTTAAAGAGTGTGCCACAAATTTTCATTAGATATAGTAAAAATAGAAGGAAAAGTACATGATAGCTTTTAACTATAAATTCAATTATATTCATAAGGTTCTTCATGCATACAAACTCATTTACACAATTTATACCACCCTTTTTATATATTTATATATAGGACACATTTTTATGATATTTTTATGTTTAGTGGAGATTATTTTAAATAATAAAAACTTAAAATTTTAAGTTATATTTAATATATAATTAAGAATTTCAATTATTTAATAATTTATTACTTGTAAAATTTCTTATGAGAGTTTTTTTATAAATTTATAGAAAGAAAAAGTAAAAAAAACTTTTTTTCATATATTTTTATTAAAAAATTAAAAGAAAATCATAAAATATAAAAAATTCTTATACTTTAAATTTAGTAGAATTTGAATAAATGAGATTTTATTCTGAGTAAATTAATTTTTTTCTTAAATATCAAGTTTTCTGGTTTTAATGTGGTTTGCATGTATAATGTTTTTGCAATAAATTAATTTATATTAATCCAAAATTGTAATGATATATTTTCTATGTAAATAATTTGTTGGAACATGTAAAAAAAAAATTCTAACTTTTGGATTTTTGTCTAAGAAGCACAGATATCGAGAAATGGTAGCTAATTGTTAAATTGATTTGATATTTATGCTTTGGGGTAGAGGTTGTGGAGTGTATATTTATTGAAGTTATGAGATTTTTTTATTGATATGTGTTAAATTGAAGTAAAAATCAAGAATAAAGTTTAGGGTTTACATCATTCTTGTATTAAATTAGATTTGATGGGTGAACTTATAGTTATGATGATTTGAAAACGATGTTGATATTTTAATTTAGTTATGTTAAGATGCGACCAGGGTGTTGAAATGAGTTTATATACATATTCTAATTCAAAATTATATATTTTGGAGTATTGTAAATTGGTTAGAATAACCACAGGTGTTTTAATGTATGATTGGTAGCTGTTTATGCTACTATATAATTTTTTTAAAATTAAGTAAGAGACTTTTGCTAAAAAAAGTTTATATCTTTTAAAAAAATAATAATTAAATAGTGGATTTGGATAAGAAATTTAAAAAAAAGTTGAAATAATTTGTGACGGAATATGTTATTTGAGTAAGTAATATCAGAAGAAATTTAAATGATATAATTTCAGGAGACTAATTGTATAATTTAAAATTAGAAAATTTTAAATTTCTTCTGAAAAAATAAAAATTTTAAATTATCTATATTTATTAATTCATATAATTTTTTGTTCAAATTTGGTTGGAACGGTGTGGACTTAATTAAGAAGGATACATTATTGGTTTGGTTGAGGTTCAATTGTTATAATATCAATATTTTATTATAATGGTTAGTAAAAGTTTCTTTTATACTAAAATTAATTATGTTTATTCTTCTTCTGAAATTACCATTATTGTTTCCCAATCAACCTTAATTAAGATTTTCTAATCAATACTAGGAAGACTACTTTTTTTTTTTATATTTATAGGAATTTATTTTCTATTTATATTATTAGGATTATTCTATTGTTATTTTAAACTATTGTTATTTATCGCTTCACAGCACTCAAAGTTTGTTTACAATATTAGAAAAGTTATGTTCTTTTAGTTGTAATCTAGATGTTTTAATAGAAATTCATTGTGATTATTTTTTTAATAGACGTCTGCGCTTATTATTTTTGTTATAAAAAACAAAATGTATTATTTGTGTTAAGATTTTTTGAAGAGAAAATATATTTTTAGTCATGTAATTATTTGTGAAAATTATGTTTTATTTTTAAAATAAATTTTTTATTATTTTTATTTTTATACTTTATAAGTTAGTGTAAATAATTTTTTATGATAAATAAAAATATAAAAAAATATAAAAATTTAGAAGATATATAATAATAAAATAAAAATATTATATAAAAAAATAAATTTTGACATATCACTAAAAATTGTTAATACGAATTTATAAAGTATAAAAATAAAATAAATCTAAAATATAATTCATAAATAAAATATAATTTTAATAAATAATTTATAAATTAAAAATATAGTTAACTTTCTTAATGATGGTTGAAAAAACTTTCAAGTAATAGTGCTAATTTTTTGTTAACTATATATAATTTTTTTCAAATAACATCAAGTTGAAAAAAAACAATTCCAATCAATAATATTATAACATTAATTTTGATTAATCTCATCCTATTATGCTTGACATTAACAAAAAAAACTGGATAGACGTTAGTTAATTTTTTTATAGTATCTTTTAAAAAAATACAAACTAATATTGATTAAAAATAATTAGTATTAATATTTTTAAAGTATTAATAATTATTTATTATTTTAATATTTTTCAAGTTTGATAATAATTAAAATATTTTATTTACAAAGGAAAATTAAAATTTAATAAATTTGGATTATCTTATCAAATAAAATATTTTAAAAAATAATTTGAAATGAGTTCATTTTATTCCATGTATTTAAATGTTTAAAAAATTATGAAAAATAAACATATCAAGTTTTGGATATGATGAAAATCATGTAGGAGAAAAATCTCAAAAGTTGAAATTGAATGTAGGAATGAAGAAATGTAACGAGCAGGTATGGTGGTGATAAGAGAGAGATAAACAAATCAGAAGTGTATGGTGGTGATAAGAGAGAGATAAACAAATCAGAAGTGACTACAGTTAAAATATTTTTTAAAATTTTTTTAATGTGTTTTTTATTATTATATTATAATTTTATTTTAATTAAAATTAATTAATGTTATCTTTTTATTATTATATATATGGATGAGATTCACCATTTGATAAAATAATAATTATAATCAAAGTAATCAAAATTATGATATGCATGTAAATCCGATTCAGTTTAAAATAAATTGGGTTGGATTAAAATAAATGAAAATTTTATAATAAGTGAATATATTTAAATGTGATATACTTTTATTTAACTACTTCAAGTTAAATTTATGGTGAGTTAAACAATTCATATGACCATCCAAATTTTAGTTAAGTGAACTAACACATGTCAAAATCCAAAACAAAATTCTTTTTTTTTATCTATAGATGAAGATAAAGTAAATATGTAAAAAAAAATTGTTATTAACATTTTTGTACTAAACTTTAATTAAATTTATTTTACAAAACTTGTACGATAAATATTAAAAAAAATTATTTTAAAATATAAATATTAATTATAATTTGTACTTAACTTTGTATAATAAAATATTTAAATTTTTTATTTTGAAATTTAAACTTTAAAAATAACTTGTAATTAATTTTAAATTTTATTAATATTTTTTTAAAATTTTTAGGTGAATTATATGACCCACCAATCATGGTAAGTTGAACGGAACTGGAAAAATCTTAAGAAAATAAAAAATAAACCAAGTTCAATTAACTCATTTTAAAAGTGAGTCAAAGTCCACTGATTCATATGAGTCAAGTTCATCCATTTTTAAAATCTCTAATTACGGCAATACATTAAAGGTTAAAAAAGTGTAAATATTAATAATGAGTGGTAGTAGAATTTTTTTTTCATTTAAACAACTAAACAAACTCGATTTTAGAAAAGAAGAATGTAAGATATATAATAACAGTGAAGTGTTTAAATCAAATTAATTGAATATTTTATTATTGGTATTTTTAGCATGTTTACAACTAAGTCACACCAATATTACGCGAAGTTCTTTCTTCGATCAGTTATTTAAAATAAATAATGAGTCCAAAAAAATTATGATTAATTTTTTATTTTAATATGTATATATATATATATAAAGATGTACTAAATAGGGAAAAATAAATTGGAAATTTTAATAATAACGTATGAACTTACTTTTACTATATTAAATTTATGAATTAAAATTTTATATGACTATCTATTACTATTTTATTAAAAAAAAAATTATTTTTTTTCTATTTTCATTCATCTCACTTCTTTTTTCTTTTTTTTTTATATTGTTTTCTATCTTTTCAATATCATATTTTATCTTTTACTAGCGAGTGAGTTTAGATCAATTTTAAGTGAACAAAAGTTGAATAAGAGTAAGTATTTTTTTTGTTTAGAAGATTTTTTTTAAAGTTTGATATCTATTATGATTTAGATAGTTTAGCATTTGATTGATGTTTAGTTGTTTTCTGTTGTGTTCTTTAGATTCTTATAATCTCTTAAGTTTGAGTAATTCTTTTAAATAAAGAAAGTTAATTTACTTAATTTTATTTCAATTGAACTTGTATATGAATTGTACTATTGAATTAGTAATATGTAAATGAATCATTTCATGAATCTGGTTTTTGAATTGGAAGATTAGACATTAAATGTTATGAGTTGAAAATATATACTTATTTATTGTTGGCTTTTCACTTAATTTTGGGTTGTTCTGATAAGTTTGAACAATAATAGTTAGTGGTTAAGGTGTATGAGCAGTTTAGTGCAAAACTTAAAAAAATTTCTGCATAATTCATCCAACGGATTTGAATATGAGAATAAGTGATTTTTACTATGAGAAATCTCTTAAACTATTCCCCCAACCTCCCAGTAGATCAAAGAGTAAGTGAAATTTTTTTTGCCAAATCTGTTTAACATATTTGTAGGCACGAAGCAAATTAAGACTTTAACACTAGACTTAGTGATTTTCATGAAAGTTGTATCCTTGGATGTTAACTTTCTAATAACTTTGGAATCAATTAAAAAGAAGGTGTAGAACTATAGTTATGTCTATATTAGTGAATAAAGGTCAACCTGTCAAATTTTAGTTGCACTTGTTGTAAAATTTGAACTTTTAAGATAAGTAAATGTTATTTTTTGGAACTTGATGTTCTTATAAGAGTTATAACTTGTCCTCTTAACTTTATTATGAATTATATATGAGCATGATTGGATGAGTAGAATTTAGTATGATTTGTTATCTTTAATAGTTGTTGCATTGTGATTTAAATTATAGAAGTGTATGTATGAAATGTGAGGTCACAAATCTAGGATGAGATGTGAACCATTGTTTGGATTAGTGTATTAAATATTGGAACCTATGATAGATATCCTTAGCTTTATTGATAGTTTAAGTCATATAGAGTAAGACATTATGTGGTGAAAAACTAAGAATGAGTTTATTATTCATTTATGTTATGAGTTTCGGATTTTGGATGTCTTAAAACTTATCATGTACTAGGGGTATTTGTAGGATAATTCGATTCAATTTTTTTGCTAAAAATACATCCAATCAAATGTAAAAAATATATGCAATTTAGCTTGAAAGAAAAAAATTTAGACCAAACCAAAGTAATTTATGTGATTTGGTTTCATTGGTTTATACAATTTTTCATTTCTATTTTTTTTATTAAATATTTTTTTAATTATTTTCATCTTTTTAATTAAAATATAATAATATAAAATATATTATTAAATAATAATAAATATATTAAATAATAATAATAATAAAGAAACACAAAAATTCATTCATATTTTAAAATATATGATAGAACTGGGTATTAGATTTTAATTTAAAATTAGTTTCCTGAATAAGTTATTTACTAATATATGTATATATATAGAGAGAGAGAGAGGTCACACTTAAAACAATTTTTTTTTTTCAATCTAAATCTTCTTGATTCCGCCAAGCTAAATTACTTAGAATTTGATAGAGAGGAGAGAAGAGTACCATAAACAGTCCTTAAATTAAACACATTGAAAACAGTCCTTAAATTAAAATTAGAAACTAAAATGAAAATGAAAAAAAAAGAGAGAGGGGAAATGTTTAAAGAAACGTGGGATTCTGGTGTGAGTAGAAGGGAATAGATTGGTTTGTGAAAGTTTGGCATAGGAAAAGGAATAATGTGGGTGATGAAGAAGAGCGAAGAGAGTATATTCCAATTTTCCATTTATAATTGTGAGTAAGATGCATGAGAATCTTGTTAATACATATGTGTGTGTGTGTGTGTTTAGGGGACCAGAAGTGGCTTCTCTCGTGTATCGGAGTGTTTCAGGTATATCTAACTTAGGAGTCGCAACGCAGGTATCCAACGTCAGATTCTGTGGTGTTGGAAAGTGAATTCATCAAAAGTTTTAAGAAAGAAAGGAACACCGTGGTCCTTATGGCCCTCTTCATTATTATTCTACAATAAATGTGGGACCTCCACTGCCCTACCTTTTAATGCCCACACCTTCCCTCTTCTGTATCATCAATATATAATTTATAAATTTCATATCAATAAATTATGTTTATGTTCAAGTTTATGAAAGTTGTTCCAAGGCTCTTCAGAAATGAACAAACTCCAACTTATAATAAGAACAAGTTCAATTTCTTTAGTGTCTATTTTTTCAGTATTTTTAGTCATTTAAATCACATTGAAACTATCTTTCTTCTTTCCAAAGTTACACGTATCTTTTCTTCTTAAACAAGAAGCCTTTATTATTATGTCAGACTTTGAATATATAAAGATAAAGTTTCGAGTGTCCAAATCAGATACACAAGTTCAGAATGTGAAATGACAATTAGGTTTCAACCTAAATTTCCTTTTCAGTTACTTTTTCCTTGTTAAATAGTAAAATAACACTTTAAAACAACACTAATGGGACATCCCGTGATGCTAAATACAAAATAAATCTTGTTAGATATTGACATCCACCAGATTCAAATCAAGTTCAAATTAGTTTCCGTGTTAATATTTTCTCCAGAGTTCTCTTTAAACAATTATTATCATAAATTGGATAGAATTTTCTGAATTTTTTTCAAAATATTATTTTTTTTTAAAAATTACAAAATTATATCGTATTATTTACATAAATATTACATTTTACTGTTTATGTTATCTCATTCATCAGTTTTATTAATCAAAATTCAATTTTTTTAATTTTATTTTACTATTCAAAATTTAGTTTTTCATAAATCAAATTTTGAATAGATTTTTTAATTTTTTTCTTTTACCAGTCATTCTATCATGAACAGTCATTCTGCTTCTGAATACATATCCCAAACTACACTTAAACAAAGTAGTAAATAAAAAAAATTTCAACATAAAACAACTTCATAAAAATTATTTATCCTATAAATATTAAGTAATGTATTAACAATTTTTTTTTGTTAAAAATCAATATTAAAGTATATTAATAGCATTAAGTATTATACTTTAATGGAAATTCTCTATCTTTTTATTTTTTTCACGATTTTAAATTACATTTTCTTAAAAATATTAACATTTAAAAATATGAAAACTGATTGCTTCAATTTTTTTATCAAAATATCTACTTATGTTAGGACCGTATATTTAAACAAGATTATAGTGAAGTTACAAAATTCAACATAAAGTAAGAGTAAACTCATTACTTACTTAAACATATATATAATAATGTTAATGCATGAAATTTCATATGAAATCTATAACGTATGACTATTTTATTAATGAAGAAATAATATTAAGGTTGGATTAAGATATTAATATTTGTCATAATTTTTAGTTTGTTGGATAATAATTTTTTTATAGAACATATTTAGTAATATATTGTGGCAAATTAATTTCTACGTTTCATCAAATATCAGTAATTCTTTATTCTTTACTTGATGTTAGAAATCTTTGTTGTTTTCATATATACGATTGAATGTATCACTATAATCTAAAATTTCATTGAATCTTTATATTATCTTTATCATTTATAAACATCTTATTCAATAAAATAATTAATTTTATATAATATCTATACATTTACTATTTGTGTTTACAACTTAGTCATTCAAAATCACTTCACATAATAAATAAATATAGACAATAAAATAATTATTGTCCAATTAATGATCAATAACTAAATTTTTTTAAAAAAAACTAAAAGAAGTGAAGAAATGACACTTGAGGATTAAGTATGTCAAGCAATAACTTATATAGGTTGAAAGATAACACCTATATTTGAACAAAAATTGATAAAGTCTCTTATTCTCTATGGATCTACTATGGTTTGAGCATTTAAGTTTTTGTAGATAAAAGTTCAATATCAACTTTTTTTTTCATCAAAATTCTAACCACCAACAATCAATCAATATTTGTTTGAACAATGGAAGTTGTTGATTAGAGAAAATTAATTTGACATTTTTCTTGTTCACACCTTAAGATATAACTTGAACGACCAAATAAACACTTAAAGACATGGTTTAAGCATTTTCCTAATGACCAATTTGATGCTCAAATGACATGCAAAATAACAAAAATTATGCAGATTATAGAACTAGTTCTAATAATTATTGAGAATCAGGCATATTAAGAAGTGGACTTTAAGCCTAACTCAACTCCACAAAACCGGCTTAGTAAGGTGAGGTTTGCACCCACTTATATAGACTAGATTGACTTTATCTCTAGTCGATGTGGGATTTCCAACACACCCCCTCACGCCGAGGACTGGACATCTCGAGCGTGAGACTATAGATTTATGGGTGGTCCAATAACGGCCCGATAGCGGGTGGCCCAACACCTTAGGATGAACTTAATCTGACTCTGATACCATATTAAGAAGTGGACTTTAAGCCTAACTCAACCCCACAAAACCGGCTTAGTAAAAACATCTGCTAATTGATCGTTAGAATTAACAAACTTAGTCTTAATCTCTCCAGATACTATTTTCTCTATGATGAAATGACAATCAATCTCTATGTGTTTGATCCTTTCATGAAAGACAGGATTCGAACTGATGTGAAGGGCAACTTGATTGTCACATATGAGTGTCATTTGAGTAACTTCTCCAAATTGTAACTCCTTGAGTAGCTGTTTAAGCCAAATAAGCTCACATGTAGCGGATGCCATAGATCTGTATTCTGCTTCTGCACTTGATCTTGCCACAACACTTTGTTTCTTACTCTTCCAGGAGATTAAATTATCACCAATGAAAACACAATATCCGGAGGTGGATCTCCTATCGCCAGGAGATCCCGCCTAATCCGCATCCGAGTAGGCAACAACTTTGGTATGATTACTCGTGTCCATACAACGCACCTTTTCCAGGGAGCCTTTAATGTATTTCAAGATACGAATGACAACGATCCCAATAATGCAGTGCAAGGAGAGTTGAGAAATTGACTTACCACACCGACAAAGAAAAGAAATGTCCGGACGAGTGGACTGTAAGGTAGTTCAATTTCCCAACTAATCTTCTATACTTTTCAGGATTTGAGAAGGGCTCCCCCTGATTAGGTAGAAGCTTGACATTAGGATCCATCGGTGTGTCAGTAGATTTTGAGTTCATCAACCCAGTTTCCTCCAAAATATCTAATGCATACTTTCTTTGAGAGATTACTATCCCATTAGTAGATTGTGCTACTTCAATCCCCAAGAAATATCTGAGTCTGTCAAGATCTTTAGTCTGAAAGTGTTGGCAGAGATGTTGTTTAATTTGTGAGATGCCATGGTGATCACTTCCTGTAATTACAATATCATCAACATACACAACTAGATAGATACATCCAAAGACTTGAGTGGCGGTAGAAGACTCGAGTGATCTCGCTTCACCGCGAGTCATTCCAAATTGCTTAACAACCATGCTAAACTTTCCAAACCAAGCTCTGGGAGATTGCTTTAGGCCATATAAAGATTTACGGAGACGACATACCATTCCTGAAGACTCCCCTTGAGCAACAAACCCTAGAGGTTGCTCCATATAAATTTCTTCCTGCAAATCACCATTGAGAAAAGCATTTTTCACATCCAATTGAAATAGAGGCCAATTTTTCAGAGCAGCCATGGCAATGAATAGGCGTACAGAAGCCATCTTTGCAACTGGTGAAAAAGTATCTCCGTAATCTAAGCCAAAGATTTGCGTATAGCCTTTAGCTACTAGGCGTGCTTTAAGACGATCAACAGTTCCATCAGAACCAACTTTGATAGCAAAGACCCACCTGCAACCAACAACCGATTTTCCAGAAGGTAAAGGGACGAGGTCCCAAGTTCCACTAGTCCGAAGTGCACTCGGTTCTTCAAGCATAGCCCGACGCCAACCGGATGGGATAAGGCATCACCTACAGCTTTAGGGATGGATACAGAGGAAATAGAAGAAAGGCGGTATAAAGTGAAGGAGATAATCTATGATAACTTAAATTAATATAGCGAAGAGGAGGTTTGCGGGTGGTTCGTATACCTTTTCGAAGAGCAATGGGAAGATCAGATTCAATTGGCAGAACCGGAGAAACCAAAGGAGTTGACAACGGAAGTGAGTCAGATGATGGAGGTGTTGGTGGTGGTGTTGGAGGTGATGGAGTTGTACTAGACTCAACCGGAGGTTCACATATAACCGGAATAAGTGGTCTGTTTCGAAATGGGTGTAGAGGTAGAAGGGTTAGTCTTAAAATAGAGAGAGGACTCAATGAAAGTGACATCTGCAGAGATAAAATAACGATTAAGAGATGGAGAGAAACATTTATACCCTTTTTGTGACCTAGTGAACCCGAGAAAGACACATTTATGAGACTTAGCGGAAAGTTTGTCGACATTAGGTCCTAAGTTATGAACAAAACATGTTGACCCAAAAACTTTAGGAGACAAAGAGTGGAGAGGTTCATGTGGAAACAAAATTGAGTGAGGGATTTTATTGTCTAACACAGAGGAAGACATGCGATTAATAAGATAGCAAGCACTAAGAACAGCGATCTCCCCAAAACGTTGAGGAACATTTCCATGTAGTAACATTGTTTGAGTTGTTTCAATGAGATGTCTATTATTGCGCTCAGCCACCCCATTTTGTTGAGGTGTATAAGCACATGAAGTTTGGTGAAGAATGCCATTAGACGCAAAAAAACTATGAAAAGAATGAGAAAGATACTCTCGGGCATTATCACTACGTAAAATGCGAATAGACACACCAAATTGAGTCTTTATTTCATTAAAAGAATTTTGAAAAATAGAAAACAACTCTGAACGATTTTTCATTAAAAATAACTAAGTACACCTTGAGTAATCATCAATGAAAGTGACAAAATATTGAAATCCTAAATTAGACTGGACACGACTGGGTCCCCAAATGTCAGAGTGAACTAAAGCAAATGGAGAATAAGCACGTTGTGAGACACTAACTGGAAAAGAACTACGACTATGTTTGCCTAATTGGCATGACTCGCAGGAAAAAGTAGACAACTTGGACAGACTGGGAACAAGCTGCTGCATCTTAGCAAGGCTAGGGTGTCCCAATTGAGCATGAAGGAGAGAAGAAGACTCCATAACCGAACCAATATGGGCAGCTGTCCGTAGGTGATATAGACCATGAGACTCACATCCGGTGCCAATCGTCCGTCCCGAACTCCGGTCCTGTAAACAAACAGAATCTTTAGTAAAAGAGATAGTACAATCAAGAGAACGGGTAAGACGACTAAGGGATAATAAATTAAAAGGAGAACCCTGAACAGGCTGAACAGGCGTAGGAGCAGGTGAGGCCATAAGGAAAGAGAAAACTTCTGGAGGAGAGAGAAAGCTGCTGCAAAAAAAAAAAGAGAAACCCTAAAATAGGGATAAAAATCAAACGAACTCCGATCAACAATATAAGCACAGATCCAGGACGGGGACGAGGAGACGATGCCGGCGATGCAAGGAGCCGCCTGAGACGGTGACTGATGCGCCGCCACGCGCGGCGGCGGTGACGCGCTGCACGCTCCTTTAGGTTGCGCGTGGGGGCGCGTGCGGCGATCCACGTCGCACCGGAGTCGTCTGGACGAGACGAAGCCGGTGGTGGGGTTGGCGGTCGGATCAGAGGCGGCGAAAGCGAAATGCAATGATGGTGCACTGTTGCGGTGGCGGCGGTGATGCACTGTTGCGGCGGCGGCGCAGTGATGGTGCAACAGTGAGAGAAAAAGGATTCCGGAGAAGAGGCTTCCGGAAAAAAAAAATTTAGCACTGATGAACAGTGGGTTCACCAGAAAAAAAAATTTAGCACTGATGAACAGTGGGTTCACCAGGAAGGAAGACAGGGATTTAACCTAGCTCTAGATACCATATTGAGAATCAGGCATATTAAGAAGTGGATTTTAAGCCTAACTCAACCCCACAAAACCGGCTTAGTAAGGTGAGGTTTGCACCCACTTATATAGACTAGATTGACTTTATCTCTAGTCGATGTGGGATTTCCAACAATAATATTCATATATGCCTTAACATGTTTTAAACATCAATCTACATTACAAATTTATATCAAAATCACATTTTTGTCTATAATTCAAGTTATGATTTTATAATAACTTAATCAAACCAAACCAAACTAACATATTATATTGTTTAGTATTTACATCAATTTTAGAATTTTAGCCAATCAAACACCAATAACCATTTGAAACACAATATAATAACTCAGACAACACAATGCTTAGATATTTTATGATCGAAGCCATATCGATCAAATAAACATTTAAAATATAACACTAGGAAGTGATCTCTAGGTCGTCTCCCAAGGACTGTGGTTAAGACAAAGGATCAACGCGTAAATGAGGCAGATAAGGAGGGGTTGAACGAATTTGTTGAATTAAAATAAAATGCAGGATGATTGGTAAAACATAAACAATTATGAAAAGCAGATTGATTCCTTGATTCAATTGCAATTTTATTTATCCCTGGTTAGACAGAAAATACACTTTGTTCATCTTAATCCTCATTTCAGCCCAAATCAATCAACTAAGCGAAGATTAACCCAAGATTTCCTTACACGAACTAAGCAAACGTATACATCATGCAATCTTTAACCATTCACAAAATTAAGCAAACTGCATAAACAAAATTTATTAGCATGAAAAAAAATATAATCACAGAGATTAGAAGATGAAAAATCAAGAAGAATAAAGGAAAAACGTGAATTAAACTTCAAAGTTCATAGCAATCTACTCAGGAAATCAACCTTTGAAAATTAGCCCTTCATGGAGATTCAAACGAAAATCAATGGAGAAAAAAACAAAGACGAAAACACAACGATCAGCGAAAAATGAAAAAGGAAAAGTGAAAGATGAAAGCCGAAAGACGAAAACATGTGCAGATGGTGAATGAATTTTTCCTCCTCATCTTAGGGTTTTGTAATCTTAGGTCAGCACCTCTCTCCCAAAACGTTTGGGCCTTATAAACAAATATTATTCGATCCAAATTACAAAAATAAAAGAAAATAAAATTAAAATTCTAGGGGAAGACTGACATGGTTGTAATTTATTCAAGTCCAGAATATTTTTCAATACCCAAAATTACCCCAAAATTATTCTAAAAAATAAAAAAAAACAAAAATTAAACAAATAAATTTGAATTAATAAAAATTTGAATTATTGACCCAATAAAGTCCAACTAATAAAAATATGTCAATAATAAATAACTAAATACAAAATAATAATTAAGATAAAAAAAAAGAAAACATAGATAAATAATGATTCATCACTTTCAGAATTCAACAATCTACCAATCCCCCATAAATCAAAGTAATGATACGTATAGGTATAGACTAATTACTCCAAATTACAACAATTAAAGACCATTAAAATTTTTTAAATTAGCTTCCCTTATTTAAGAGTTGTTTAATTGAATAATAATAATCTTAAGATAATAAAACAATTAAAAGTAAATAAGAAACTTTTAATAACCTAAGAAAATGTCACCTACTTTGTTCAAATGAACTTGTGAAATTTTAAAACATTTATATAAAAAATTAGAAAATTCTTTTAGAAAAGAATGAAACTTACTGTAAAATCATTTTCAATTAGTAATTATCTAATTTTTACTTACAAATAAAAATAATAAAATTTATCATATGATGGATACCAGGGTTTATTTAAAAGATACATTAAGAATATTTAATATCAATAAACCATAAATGAATCCATATAAAAAATTACAATATCATCTTTAATTTAAAATCTAAAATAATGAATTCGTGAATTTTGTTTTTATATATTATTTATATTTTTTTTATTAAATATGAGATTAAAACCTAAACTTAAACTTAAATTCCTAACTTAAAACTATTAAAAAACATTTAAATAAGAATCATTATATACAGTTAATTTGACACTAGATTAATTTTCCATAAAACAAAATTTAATAGCATTATTCACAATGATAACTTGGTATGAATAATGCGATGAAAAAGAAAATTCAAGGATTGAAAATAATAAACCCGTAAAAGGAATAATTTCAATAAGAAGAAATGATAAAGAATGAAAATAAAATATTTTTATTATAATATTATTTTATTTTATTACTATTATTATTTATAAACATTATTTTTGTTATAATTTTCAAAACATGTATTATATTTAGTTTTTTAAAAGTGGATTATTTAATAGACTATTTGATCCTTTAATTACTTATGTGACACTAATAATAAATTGTGTGATTTTCATAATCAATCATAAGTTTACTTTTAACTTGAGTTATAGTAAAAATAAATTATGTTGAATTATTTTTACTCTTCACGTAATTCAACACCGTAAAACTTTTTTCACTCTCATATTTTATCAATTTTCCAACTTTCGTTACATTTAATCCAAACTTAACCTTCACTTTCTTTCTTCAAAACCCCACTTTCTTCACCCTTAAACCAATTCCTTTCGAAAACTATATCAATTTAGTTTTTCTTAAAAGTATAGTTATTTAACAAATTGAAGATAACACTTATAACGTTGACGAGTTATACCTTTATTTATATATATTAAAAGATAATATTGTAATTTATGATATAATTGGTATTAAATACGGGGATTCTATTTTATAAATATAATAATAAATATTTTCTTAAAAGCATATTAAGTTAAAATAACTATAGTTTTAGAAAAGTAATAAATAATTAAAAAGTTAATTATTTTAATAAGTTGTATTAACTAATTTTTTTATCCGAATGCGAAAATCTTAAATCTTAAATTAAAACGGTATAATTTTGGAATGGAGCATGAAATTACGAGTTTTATATAGAAGAAACAGGATCTATGATATAATTTTGAATAAATTAAAAGGTTAAAAATAATAAAAAAGTACTATATTCAAACAAACATGTCAGAGTGTTGCAAAAACTTATCAAATCGGAATTTACTACTGTTCGAATCTTACAAGGTTCGCATCAGCAGAACAGAACTCTGAGAGAAAAAAAGAAAAAAGGTTTAAAGTAATTGCGCACCTTGAATCTGAACTGAATAATGAAGTAAAGTCAATCCCAAAATGCAAACCCCCTAATTAAGTCTCCTCTTGCTCCAATAATAATAACTCTCTACACTCTCTCTCTCTCTCTCTCTCTCTCTCTCTCTCTCTCTGTGACTCGACTCACTTCACCTTTTTCTTGTTCACAAAGTTGCTCTCAATCTTCAATCCTTGCCTCTGCACCTATATATACGCACGCATTCCCACACAAACGCCACCACCAAACTCTCTGTTTCTTCGTTTTTAGCATTTCTCCAAAACCGAAACCAAAATGCATCTCTACAATGCATGGCTTCCGCCGCCGGTGGCCGCTCAGACAGCTGCCGAGCGCGACTCCTTCACGCGCGTCATCGCCTCCGTCAAGTCCTCCTTCCGAAGCGACGATCCCGAATCCGTCTTGTCCACTCTCAAATTCATCTCCGTCCTCGACCTGTCAGTTTCCACTCTCATTTCCAATCTCAACCTCTTTCTTTTCCCTAATTCTTCCTTAATTTATCGTTTCAGTTTTCATTTCGCCTGTTTTTGCTTTCGCTTTCGGTGTATTTCTCCGCCGTACGGCTTAATTGAAAAGATTCTTGAATATCGCCTCGATTGATTTTTTCCGTTTTATAGTTTTGACTTTTAGCTAGTGCTGTGGTGCGAGGAAGTGTGAGATTCATGGTTTTGTGAGCAGTTTTGCAGATTATGTGAATTGAAGAATAGCTTCGGAGAGTGATGGATTGACTTTGTTCATAATTGCTTTTGCATGTTTGATTCTGCTTAATTACTTGGAAATGATATTGAACTTGTGATAGAAGGTTGCGAGGAAGTTACTTAAAGGCTTAGGAGTGTGAGACTCATGGTTTTGTGAGCAGTTTTGCAAATTATGTGAATGGAAGGATAGTTTCGGAGAGTGATGGATTGACTTTGTTTATAATTGGTTTTGCATGTTTGATTCTGCTTAATTACAAGGAAATAATGATTGTCTTTTTCTTCAACATTAGTTGTTCCAAACAAGATTAACACTCAAAAGGACTTGGTTATAATAACTGCTAAATTTGTTCAGAGGTTGTGTAATACTGTTATTACTTGTTTTGGTGTATGTTGTCTGGTGGAATACTCTTGTTATAAATAAGGTTTAAAATTATAATTGCGGTTGCTTTCATTCCAAAAAACCTTAACTGTTGTGCTTGATTCGAAATCACGTTGGTGAACTGTTGTTTAAAGCCTTGGTTGTAAGTAAATGCTCTGTTTTGCTTCCAAAACGGCATTATAATTTATAAGTAGTGGATTTGAGTTTTTTCTCTCACTCAGCTTGTATTTGGACAGAGTTTGTTACTTGGTTTAATCTAACTTTTATGTGTATTGTGCAGTTTCATAAAGGCAAAAAGTGATGTTTCTTTGGAGGATGTTCGCGAACTTGTTCAGATGGGCCTTGAGATATTTCACGTTTCCCGTAATAAGCTTTATGCTCAGGTGCTGCTGCATTTTGTCTTGGATGAGACACAGAATGTTTATTTATTTTTTTGTTTCTGCTTGCTCTTAAATGATTTTGTCATTTTTTGTTTATTAGGTTAGATGGGGAAATTTAGTAGTCAGAATACTCAACAAATATAGGAAAAAGATTACACTGACTGTTGAATGGAGGCCCCTGTATGATACACTGATTAGCACGCATTTTACCAGGTGAGTTTTATATTAGTACTGTTTCTGCTTCAGCCTTAATTATTTCAAAATTATTCTGTACTTAATTTGTGATTCTTAGTTAGCTCAATGAAAACAAAGGAAAAATAAAAGAAATGAAGACTAATCCCAAGGATTTAATGCTTGATGTTGCAGTAAATCCACAAGTTACCTTTGCTATAAGCTTAAGTTTGTCTCTGAATTCTTTATTGTATTTTATTTTTCATTTACTTTTGAACTTAATGATCTCTTGTCTCTTGATAAATCAAAATACATAATTGAACATATTGAACAGTTTATTTCTTTTATGCATATGAGATTACAAAATTGTTGGTTGGGGATTTTGAATTATATTCTCGTTGCAGAAGTACAGGTCCAGAAGGTTGGAGGATAAGGCAACGACACTTTGAAACTATAACTTCCCTTGTTCAGTCCTGCCGGAGATTCTTCCCATCAGGTTCTGCCTTTGAGATATGGTCTGAGTTTAAGTGAGTGCTCTGGTGACGTTTCTGCATAATCTTGAATTATTTCGAAAGCTTGTCTTTTTATTTTGTTTTGTACTTTATATTGATATTGATATTGATGGTGAGCTGAATTAACATGAATTTTCTGTGGATCAATACTTCCATTGAGTGGAATCATGGTAGATCTGCATTAGGAATTATACTCTTTTCCAATTTGAGCTTATTTAATTTGTTTTCTTCTTAATTCCTTTTCTTTGGGCCATTGGTAATTTGTAGATCTTTATTGCAAAACCCGTGGCATAATTCATCCTTTGAAGGTTCAGGCTTTGCAAGACTGTTTCTCCCAACAAATCTGGACAATGAGGCCTTTTTTACCCAGTAAGAAGCATAAAATTCTTATGATTCCTTTGGTGTGATATATGATGACTTTCCGTGGTATAAAATTTTATATTTGGATTGGCAGTGATTGGATAACAGAGTGCATAGACTTGTGGGAATCTATACCAAATTGCCAATTCTGGAACAATCAATGGGCAGATGTTATAGCTCGTGTTGTAAAAAATTACCACAATGTTGACTGGGAGTGCTTCTTGCCTTTGCTTTTTGCTAGATACTTGAATATGTTTGAGGTGAGTGTGTGAATTCTTCTGGGAATGTTTGATTAGATATTTTTGCATTCTTCTGGCAAGGTTGATTTTTTTCACACTTTGATTAAATATTTTAGCATCAGGCGTAGATTAATTGAAAATGATTAGGAAATAAGATTCAGTTTATCTCTCTGAAGACTGTTATTGTAAAGCTTAAATCTTGTTTTTATTCCTTTCCTCTTTCTTTTTTAAATTAATATTGATAACCTTGTTTGATATTGCAATTTGCAACTGAGATTTGGGAGTTTCACATTTAGTAGAATAAACTACTTGATGTGGTACTTAAAGCCTTGAGGCTCCCTCACCCAATGCATAATATGTAGAAACTCTCTCGTATGACTTCTATAAATTTTTATTTTTTAACTTATGCATTAACTAGTTTTAACCTATAGAGAAATTCATTTCCTTTTTTTCTTCTTTTTTTTCTCTTCTAAAAGTCTTTATGGAGAAGTTTGGCCAAACAGACCTTAACATAATTGATAGCTAGGATAGTAAACTGCAGCAGACATAACTAACTACATCTGGCAGAGGCTAATCTATTGCTTACAACAGAAGCTACTTAAGCTAATATACAATCACATATACTCTCCCCCTCCTCTACAAAATCAGGATGAAAGTTATGAGCAGCTAAGAAGTCTTGAGTTTGTCTCTTAGATTCTAGAACTGAGCCTCTTGGGATGAGACCTAGTGAGAATGTCAGCAACTTGTTTCTAAGCAGGAACATGGTCAACAATGAGAGATTTATCAGTACCTTTTCCCGGGCAAAGAAAATATCTAATTATGTGTGCTCAGTCCAAGAGTGAAGCACATGACTGTGACTTAGAGCCACACTACTCTGGTTGTCTCAGTAGATAATAGCGGTTCTGGTAGAAACCTGAAATTCACAAAGAAAGATTGAACCGAAATGACTTCAGAAGCTGCCAAGGCTAAGGTTTTCTATTATGCTTTAGCACTCGAGCATGCAACAAGAGTCTACTTAGAGCGTCAGGAGATTAGATTCTGACCAAGAAAGAGACTGGCTGAGGTTGTCTGTCTATCATTCACATCAAATGCTCAATCAGCATAATAGAAAGCACACAGACTCGCTGAACTGAAGTGTAACTTTTAGCTCTTGTTGTGAAGTCCTTACTATGCTAGCGAAACTAGCAAATGCATTTTCAAATTTTTGTATGAAGTAAATAGTGCATCCTTTGGCTACACCATTATGATTAGTTGATCTATTGATACACCCTTGTTTTTCCCTGCCGTGTTTTGTGTAAATTGTATTACCTATTCACAAGAGCTAATTGATGTATATTTGCATACATTTACTTGTTTGATTCACAATTTATTTAGTCATTTGGATCAATCGCTCATTGTATTCTTTTAAATCATAGGTACCTGTTGCAAATGGAAGTGGTTCATACCCCTTTTCACTAGATGTCCCTAGAAACACTAGGTTCTTGTTCTCCAATAAAACTTCCACTCCTGCAAAGGCTATCTCCAAATCAATAGTAAGCAAAAATGTTGTTATTTACTTCTGTGAGATTCTAACATTGGAACCATGTTCTGGTTTCTTAATTTTCGTTTAGTAATCTTTTTTAATTGCAACTGCAGGTATATTTACTAAAACCTGGTAGCCCATCACAACAGCACTTTGAAAAATTGATCAACATTTTGGAACAGTTTGTTTACTCACTTATTGCTCTGAATAATTTGGTTAACTAAGCTTGCTTTCTCTGCAATTCAGTTATTTGCTTAATTTTTTTACTGGCATTTATTATTGTAGATATTATCATCCCTCAAATGGTGGTCGGTGGACCTACTCATTGGAGCGGTTTTTGTTTCATTTGGTGTTTCAATTTCAAAAGCGTCTGCAGAATGAACAGTTGTAAGAATCAATTATAATTTGTCATCTACTTTTTGTGTGTCTGTTTTCTGCAACTGAAGTGGTTCTGTATTATAGGGGCACAAATAATAGAAGACCCACTCAACAGCATCTTGGGGAATCAGAGAGGGTTTTCTTTGTTAATTCAGTGCTCAAGTTAATTGACCGCGGTCAGTACAGCAAGAATGAGCATCTCTCCGAGACAGTTGCTGCAGCAACTTCTATACTGTCCTATGTAGAACCGTCATTAGTTCTGCCATTTGTGGCATCTCGGTTTCGTATGGCCCTTGAGACGGTTAGTACTGTTTCATGAATTTTATGTTAAAATTTGTTAGCTATGTGTGACCAATGGCATATTGAAAGCATAATATTTTTTCTTGATAGAATGTCTTCCAAGGTTATGATATATTCCTGTCAATGTATAAATGATATATTTGACTAGATTATTCCTAACCAAATTCTTTTAGCCTATCCAGATGGTATGATATATTCTTGTCAATATATAATTTTTATATTTGATAAGGTTACTTTGTTTTTCTGACCAAGTTCATTTTGCCTAGTCAGATGACTGCCACCCATCAGTTGAAAATTGCAGTCATGTCTGTGGCATTTGTTGGGCGTTCACTTTTTTTTACATCTGTATCAGCTTGCTCCACTAAACCAGTTGATCTTGGTGGTGGTGATGAAACATTCGTTGATCTTGTGGGGGTTTCATTATCTAATGCATTACTTGGCATGGATGCTAATGACCCTCCGAAAACCTTGGCTACCATGCAATTAATTGGTTCCATATTTTCAAATGTAAGCTTTCAATTTTTTGATATATTGAATAAATAACTTCTTATAAAGGTAAATCTTAACCATATCTACCCTGTAAATGCAGTTGGCTTTATTGGATGATAAAATTGATGACCTATCATTTATGCCGATGATCCGTATTTCAGAGTGGCTGGATGAGTTCTTATGCCGTTTGTTCTCCTTACTTTTACACTTGGAACCCAGCAGTGTTTTGTAAGTAACAGTGCTAAACTCCACTCTGTTGCATGCTACTCTTTTGAAAACAATATTGTTTAACTGGATTTTTTGTTATTGTGCCTTATAATTGGGTAACTGGTTTCTGGTACACTAGAAATGAAGGTCTGCAGTCATCAGCAGCAACAGGAACTTTCCTAGTTGATGATGGTCCATACTACTTCTGCGTGCTTGAAATTCTGTTTGGGAGGCTTTCTAAATCACTGTATGATCAGGTAATACTTTATGATTTTAAATTACTTAACAGTTACTTCAATTTCTGAGCTAATATATTGTCTTGCACTTCACTGACATGTCAATAGGCTCTGAAGAAAATTTCCAAGTTTGTGAAGACAAATATTCTTCCTGGTGCTGTTGCAGAGGTTGGACTACTCTGTTGTGCCTGTGTACACTCGAACCCAGAAGAAGCAGTTACTCAACTTGTTGAGCCAATATTATTGTCTGTGATATCTTCTTTAAAAGGAACACCACGCACTGGATTTGGAGGAGGAGCTTTTGATGCTTCCGCTTCATCAAAGGTACCTTTTTTTTGTTCCATTGTGATTATCTTTTCCTGCAATGCTGCTTCTGCATTTTCTTGAAAGCTGAGATCTTTTTTCAGGTTAGGTCCACAATCTCACCGGCTCTTGAGGCTGCAATTGACTATCAACTTAAGATATTGTCAGTTTGCGTCACATATGGAGGTCCAGCACTCCTTCGCTACAAGGATCAATTCAAAGAAGCTGTCTTCTTGGCTTTTGACTCACCATCTTGGAAGGTCTTTTTCTTTCCATGCTTATACTTTTTTTCAAATAGGTTGATTATGTTACAAATAGACATGAACTTTTGTGGTTAATAGTGGAGTTTCCATTGGTTCCTAAAGTAAATTTGAATGTTAATTCCAATGACAGGTTAATGGGGCCGCTGATCATCTTCTTCGGTCCCTTCTTGGAAGTCAGATTCATTATTATCCAATTGATCAGTATAAGTATGTACATAAAAGTGTTTGACTATGTTTATTTAGTTTTTCTGCCCTCATTTTCTGGTTTTGTATCTTTGTCTGGAAATTCAAACGTTAAATTTTTTGTTTTATAGGTGTCTTCTTAGTCACCCTGATGCTGTTGCTCTTGAAGAATGGATTAGCACAAAAGGTTTTTCCAGTGATGAAAGCTTTGTCCCAAAGTGGCATATTCCTTGTGATGAAGAAATTCATTTTGCAAATGAGCTTATAGACATTCACTTCAAGTCAGCTTTGGATGATCTGTTGAAAATATGCCAGACTAAAATCCATGCGGACCAAGGTATAAGAAATAAGCATGTTTCAAGTAGTTTTTACTTTTTCCTGTCATCCTTCGCAAGATAAATTATTTGAGTTTCCTTTTTAGATGGTTGAAATCTGGTATTGGTCATGAAATTTTATTTCTTGAAATGAAATTTCCCCCCACACTTTCTGGTATAATAATTTGTTTTCGTGATGCAGACATATTTGGATGGTAGTGTTCCATGATGGAAGTTCTTACTAGGCTAATGCAAAATTTTAACTGTTATGCAGGAGATGAGAAAGAGCACTTGAAAGTGACTCTTCTACGTATTGAATCAGCATTACAAGGACTTTTTTCATGTTTGCCTGACTTTGTTCCAGTCTCTAGAAATGGAATGAATGAAGATTCAAACCATCTATTTTTAATTGCTGGGGCAACAGGTTGTACTGTTGGTAGTACTGCTCTGAGAGAAAAAGCTGCTGAGATTATACATGCAGCTTGCAAGTAAGGATCACGTTATGTTGCTGTACATTTTTTCTTTAACTTACGTTGCTGTTCACCAATCCTGATAATTTTTTATTTTTGCTTAATAGATATGTTCTGGAGAAAAAATCAGATGACAGCATCCTGTTGATACTGATTATTCGCATCATTGATGCTTTAGGAAACTATGGTATCCACTTCTACATCTGAATGAGTTTTCAAATGATTACTCTGTATTGTTTGTATATGCACTGGCTAATTTTGTTTTATTCCCTTCTTAACACAGGAAGTTTGGAGTTTGATGAGTGGTCTAGTCATAGGCAGGCTTGGAAATTAGAATCTGCTGCCATAATAGAACCACCCATTAATTTCATTGTATCATCTCATTCTAAAGGAAAGAAAAGGTATTGGTAGACAACTCATCTTTGTTGATTACAGGAACAGTGTTCCAAGACCATTTTTTAATAAATCTTTGATGCTTGTTGTCTATCCAGACCAAGGTGGGCACTTATCGATAAGGCATTTATGCACAGTACCTGGAGGTCTTCACAAGCATCCTATCATCTTTACCGTACAAGTGGGAATTTCTGCCCATCTGATCATGTGACTATTTTGATGGATGATTTACTGACTCTCTCAGTGCATAGCTATGAAACTGTTCGCCTGTAAGTGAGAAACCGTTAACTGAAACATAAATGTTTTATATGTTCTATTTTTTTTTGCATCAGCACTCATATATATATATATATAAATTCTCATGCTTAATCTCAGCTGGTTAGATTAGCTATATTCAATGAACAAACCAAGAATCCTGAGTTCTTTTGAAGGAGGAAAAAATAGCTATGTTTTATTCCTCAAATTATACTCAAAAGAGTGATGCTTCATTCATGTTTAAGTAAGACTATTGCATTGCCTGTTAAATCAATCTCTGATTTATTCAGCTTGGCAAATGAGCTGGTTTATATAGCTGAAAACCACTAATGAGAATCATCTATCTATTGATTGCTTGGGTGGATATCTATTCATTTTCTCTAATGAAACTAATTCTCTTACAAAAGTGAAACAAAAAATGTGATGGTATCAATGTAAAATTCAAGCTGGCTTTCAATATGCTTCTATTTTGTTAAATCGGTTTGTAAATGTTTATATTGATTCTCTTTCTTGTGGATATTAGCTGATGGAATTGGTATCTTTCAGAATACATGAGAACATTTTATCCCTACTTCCTTATTGTTTTTTGTCATGGCTTGTTTCCGTTTCTGACTAGTTATTATACTGGCTTCTCTTGTCATGATTTGTTTCCCTTTCTGATTATGGTTAGTATAAATAGGGGTAGTGCTTTAGGTTTTATGGACACATTAAACATATTGATTAAACATATTAATACATTTAATTCATCTGTAAATATCAATTCAGTGTTTCAATCTCTTTTATCTCTCTTCCTTCCTCTGTATCCTAACACTTTGTTTGGTAGTGAGGAAATAAATAGGATAAATGAAAATACTGAAGAGAGAAATGGAGAATAGAGAAATAGATAGGAAATAGGGTGGATTTTTGTGTTGCTTGGTTTAAGAGAAATAAAAATAGGAATTAAAAAGAAATAATAGTGAACTTGTTTGGTTTAGGTAGGATAGAAGGAGAGGAGAGAAATGAGATTATAGTTAAAAATACTATTTTACCCCTATATTGTGAGACATGCACTTCCCTCGCAGCCTATGTGTTCCACATTGCTCACTGGCACAAACATCCAATTAATGGCACCAAGCACAGCCAACATATTGTGAGCTATTTCCCTGCCAATTCTCACCATTTAAAGTGTGGAAATGTTTTCAAGTGGGACCCACCGCTTCTAATCTCTCTCCTTACTAATTCATCTCAACAAAACAACTCAAATTTTTAACCTATATTTCCATTCTCCTCTCATCAATTTCTCACCTATTTCACCTATACTAATCAAAGTGTAATAGTAAAATTCTATAACTTAAGCAGTATCTCATTCAATTGTCAAACATGCTTTCTTAATATTGCCACAGTACTTTTCTATGCCTGATTGAAATTTCTCATATGATCCAGGCTTGCAGGAAAATCTCTAGTGAAGCTGATTAAGAGATGGCCATCTTTGATTTCAAAATGTGTTATCACTCTTACAAATAACTTGCAGGATCTCAATGCCAAGGAATATGCAGTGTTGGGTTCTTGTTCAGTCCTTGCCTCACAAACAGTTCTCAAGCATCTGACAACGGTGATTGTCAAGGATGATGTTCTTAAAAGTGTTTTTCTAGATGGTTTAGTACTTTTATTTCTCATTATGTTCTTTGATTTCAGGATCCAAAGTCATTTTCTTCATTTATCTTGGCAATTCTTTCAAGGTAATCCCATTTCCTCTGTTTAATAATTTGGATGAATTTTGTTGTTGTGTGTAACACTAGAGAATAATACTTTCCTGGTTTCTTTTTGAAGTTCTCATCATGAATCCTTGAAAGCTCAGAAAGCAATTAATGAGGTAAACTTATCCTGCATCGGATTATTACAGTTTCATTATGTGCTATATATGATTCAATTTTACCCTGCTTTCAACAGCTTTTTGTGAAGTACAACATTCAATTTTCTGGAGTATCTAGAAGCTTCTTCAGGATCTCAGACAAAGAAAATCATACTGGTGGACTGGGGTTTTCAGATTTGGTTTCTCAGATTGGTTCAATGAGTTTTGATTCTACTGGCTTGCATTGGAGGTAAATGTTGTATCATTTAGCCTGAAAATCATTTGACGCTAATGATAGATGAGTTGCTCATGCATATTTGGATTCTGTCTCTCTGCTATTTCTTATTTATTTGTTTTAGTTTACATGCTGCCTAACAATTTTTTAACAAGTTTAAACTGTGTTAGTAGATTCTTGCATATTTAAAACATTGATTTAATAGTTTCTTTTTTCAGGTACAATTTGATGGCTAACAGAGTTCTGCTTCTTCTGGCTTTGGCATCTCGGAACCATCCAAATTCATCATCTAAAATTCTGAGTGAAACTGCTGGTTTGTATAGCTTCTTGTTTGCTTTTATGTCTCTCTGTATTTTATTTTATTGAACTTTCTTTTTGCACATTCCAAGTTAGTATTACTGCTCTGATTCTGTGCAATGTGTTTATGTTATTCATGCTGTTGCTCATATAGGACACTTTCTGAAGAATTTGAAAAGCCAACTTCCTCAGACAAGGATACTTGCAATTTCAGCTTTGAATACACTATTAAAGGAATCGCCATATAAGTCGTCTCTTGGTGCGGAATCTGCTGAATTTGAGGATTTGCAAGACCAAGTCAAATCATCCCTTGAAGGAACTTTAACTCAAACTTTTCAGGAAGAGGGTTTCTTTAATGAGACACTGACTAGTCTTTCTCATGTTCATATAATAACAGATACCGAAACTGCTTCAAGGGGAAGTCAGGGAGATTCAAGTTTCCAAAGCTTAGCAGACAAATCCATAACTCGTTTTTATTTTGAATTTTCGGCTTCATGGCCACGTACCCCAAGTTGGATCTCTTTTTTAGGAAGTGATACATTCTACTCAAGTTTTGCACGTATTTTTAAACGACTAGTACAAGAATGTGGTATGCCTGTTGTCTTGGCCCTTAAAGGTGCAGTAGATGAGTTTACAACTGCTAAGGAGAGGTCCAAGCAATGTGTAGCTGCTGAAGCATTGGCGGGTGTGCTACATTCTGATATTGATGGTCTATCAGGAACATGGGAAAGTTGGCTGATGCCTCAGTTGAAGAATATCATTTTAACCCAATCTGTCGAATCAGTTTCAGAGTGGGCATCTTGCATACGGTATGCAGTTACTGGCAAGGGAAAGTATGGAACAAGAGTTCCACTTTTGAGACAGAACATTCTGGATTCTTTGATGACACCTTTACCCCCAACAGTAGCTACAACTGTAACAGCCAAGCGATATACTTTTCTGGCTGCTGCACTTATAGAAATATCCCCACAGAAAATGCCAGTATCTGAAATCCAGCTCCACAATACACTTCTGCAGGAAGTTCTTGGAAATATGTGCCACTCATCAGCCCAAGTAAGTGTCCCCTCTGATCTCATATGTTCAATCTGTTATGAATTGAATATTTCCCTTCCTAGCCTCCTTATTGGTTATCTTACCTCCTACCTGTAGCCAGCCACTTGGCGTCAGGAAATAAAACTACAAAACCAGGGACTGATTATGCTTGAAATTCATATTGGTATTAAAAGTTTTATCTACAAAATATACAGTGTTACTTTCAACATTATCCATTTCAAATACAACTAGCCTCAACGCTGACTATATTTGCAATTTGTTGTCAGAGGTATTACACTGTAAACGGAATTCTTGCCCTCCATGCTCTGTTCAAAATATCTCACATGTCAATTGACAATTCTATTACCTTGATTGTTCAGAGTTAATTCATACTGGTCTTATTTGCATGCCTTGTGTCCAGAGCTTATAGGATTTGACAAGCTGGATTAGTTGATCTAGATTCAGGATATTAATTTGGTATAGTTTGATTGATATACTAATAAACTATCTGAATGATTTTTCATAATCAAGAAATGGCATTAGGTTTAAAATTCATATTAGATGGTCATTCAATCGGTTAAAACACTACTGCACCTTAGGCTGCACTTGTAGCATTATGATTGATACGATCTATTATATGGACAAATTAATGTAAAGATGTTTAAGTTTGAAAATCTACTGTTTTCAGTAAGCTTGTTTTTAAAAGATTTTGTTGTATTAAAATAAGTTGAAGCTCTTGTCTCTAATTAGTTGAGTACAACCATTAATATTATTGAGCTGAACCAATGTCTTTACTATGCAATTATATCAAATTAATTTCATTTCGTTTTGTAGATTCATTTATATACTTTAATGAAGCACATTATCTTTCTTGGTTATCCTTTTTGTCTTCATGTTACCTTGGAGCTATGCTGTTTGAATATAGTGTTATAACTTTTGGCAACCTTCTCTTTGTTTCCTTTGACATTTTTTTTCCACTTTTTGTTATGTCATTAGCTAATGGATTACATTCTTAGGCATTTATGTGAAGAAAGGGAACTAAGGGATAACTAATTTTGCATGCATATTGAATCACTGGAATTGGTTGACTGTTTAGGCATATACTAGCAATTATCCTTAAGAGCTTACTCCTTGTACATAAACTATGTTTTTTTGTCTTTCTCATTATAGAATTAAATTTGTATATATAGGTCTGGTTGGGATTAGAAGTTAATATATTTTATTTGAATTAACAAATAGTCCTCACATTAGGCTATTTCCTAAGTTCTTTTAGACAATAAAGGGAAATCTTTCCAAGAAATTTATCAAAATAGTCTGTCAATTTATTAGCTTATGTGTGGTTTGCTTGTATATTGTTAGAATGTAATTAGTCATTAGCCATTATAGATTTGTTAGTCTTTAGTTGTTACATATTCTAGGAAACTAGGATCATTGATTCCTGATTATTAGGCAAGTCTTTGTTGTATTCGATTCTGTAAATTGATATAAATACATACAGTGTGGTCTGCATTAGACACATTCTGATAATACTCTCTTATATATACGAACATATATGATCTCCATTTCTTTCTCAACACATCCATGTTTTAAATTTGGGATAATGCCATAGTGGTGTAAATAAATGGTGGATGGTGGACGTTTATTTTTGGCTTAAGTAATATGATTATACAAGTTTAACCAAATTTATTATTTGTTTGTGGTTCTGACCTATTTCAATTTGTGTATGAAACAGGTGAGGGAGGCTTTAGGGGTTACCCTTTCTGTTTTGTGCTCTAACATTAGGCTATACCATTGGAGTCATCAGGATGAGAGAAGCGACAACACTGATAGTTTGATGAAAGATGAAAGCTGGGTTCAGTTTCTTACAGAGCGAGCAGCTGAAGCAGTTGTAAACATTCAGATTGCTACTCAATCGGATAAAGTAGTGAATCCTGTAGATGGAAGTTCTCAAAATGGGCATGTAGATGGTGATTCACAAGATGACATGAAATGGATGGAAACGGTATCAATGAAATGACAGAGTTTAATAGGTTTTGCTTTTACTTCAAATTATTTGCTAATTATTTACTATTCGAAACCTATGTAGCTACTCTACTTCATCATCTCATCATTGAAGTCTGGGAGATCCTCATATCTACTTGACGTGCTTGTGGGGCTTCTGTATCCTGTGATTTGCTTGCAGGTTAGAGCTATATGCTGACTCTAATTATTTGAACTTTTACTTGTTTGACTGCATTGTAACTTATCTGATTTCTTATCATGTGATTTTCATTGATTTATGCTTCATTTTGACAGTTTGTGGTTTCTTGTGTATGCTTTTAATTGCTTGAGCTTTTTGCACTTGATTCTCTAGCAACTCCAAATTTTTGGCACCTATCATTTTCCAGGAATTAATTTTAGGTTTATATATGTTGACTTGGTTTTCTATCAGGGTTATCTTGCTTCCAAGATTCAGGTTCTGCTGATGTTTTAAACAGTGATAAGATTGCCCATAAAGATTATAGTTAAATCTAGAATATATATGTTTCTGAAATCTCTAAAACTCTCTAACATTTTGGGGCTACTGAACGAAGACTTATGAATCCTTTCATCTAAGTGCACTTCAATTGAGGGGTAATTTTTATGGTGACACAAGTTCAGTAATCAATGGAACAGACATAGAAGTGTCAATTTCTAATTACTTATTATTAGAAGACTTAATGAAGGATACAATACTTTTCGCATTCTTTTAACTGCCGAGAATCTGTATGAAAAATAAGTATAAAAAATGTGATTTTCATTTTCTGTTCTATTTGGTTTTATGATCATTCAAGTAGGGTTATCACACTTCTGAATAATTTTATTTTCTTTTGAAGGAAACATCAAATAAGGATTTGTCGATATTAGCCAAGGCAGCATTTGAATTGCTTAAATGGATGATCGTTTGGGAACCTCACCTTCAGAAGGCTGTATCTGTGATTCTCTCTGCTGCCAATGATTCCAACTGGCGGACTAGATCTGCTACCTTGACATATCTGCGTACGTTCATGTACAGGTATGATGATCTTGTGTCAGGTTTGCTTTGCATACCATACTCTAAATGGCTGCAAATGCTTTTTTCATTATATATATCTAGCTTTATGAGATAATATTTTCTTGACAGTTATTGTATTTGCATCCATTTTGAAGTATCAGCAACTCGTACTTAACAGAGAACTTTTACAATGATTATTATATTCTCTTTTATTTGAGCTGATTTCACACTTTTGTCTGTTCTGAAGCAGAAGCAAATGAAGTTTTTGTTCCTTTTTTTAACAGGCACACTTTCATTCTCTCAAGTTCAAAAAGGCAAGAAATTTGGGGAACTGTTGAGAAGTTACTAGTAGACAATCAAATTGAGGCAAGTTCTTTCTTAGAGGTTATTTGAATAGAAATTTGGGTAATTTAGCTTGGGATACTTGTACCATACACAAGAAATTTGGGTAATCAAATTGAGAACATGCTATCATCGTAGTTTTTTCCCCTTAGTGGACACTATATTTTTAGTGAGGTACCGCTCTCGCCTTTAAGAACTGGGTTGTGGACAGGACCAAGTTAATGCAGTGCATGGGAGCTTGTGATTTTTCTTTAGAGGGAAGCATGTTATACTTTAAATGCTTATTTGTGGTTACAAATAGCAGTTTTCCTTGTGCAGACAATCTATATCAACATATATTTTGGGGAAGCCATTCCTTATTGATGGTTGTCATTTACATTCAGTCTTTATCTTTTCACCAGGTAAGAGAACATGCTGCTGCAGTTTTAGCAGGCTTAATGAAGGGAGGAGATGAAGACCTCGCTACAGATTTCCGTAATAGAGCATATAGAGAGGCAAATATTGTACATAAAAGAAGAAAGTCAAGGTTATTCTTTGCCTCTTGTTCCTCGGAAGTTTAGTTACTTTTGTCCAAAAGTGGACCTCAAAGCAAGCCTACTTTCTGGTTCATTTCTTTGAATTTAATAATATCTTCATCCATTGTGCGTGGTCTTGTGGATGTCGTATTTGCTGTTTAATTTTAGACTGTTGGCAAACCACCTTAATTGTGGTCATCCCTAATCTGCCTTAGTTCGGGCCTCTTTGGTGGTTGCCGTAGTTGCAACATCAAGTGTGGTGATTTAGTCCCACACGACCAGAGATATAACTAAAATACTATTAATTCTAAATATTATAGGTTTCTATATTACGCACTCCAATATTGGCAAGGACAGAGAGGGATTGCATATGCTATGACAAACTTGCATATGTAGGAATAAGTCTGGGAACCATTGTGCTTAAGTTAGAGGCTGTATGGGGGATACAAAGGAAGAGCAGGGAAATGAGAGGTTGGCTTTTCTGTTGGGTAGTTTTGGGTGTCTCTTGCCACCGGGAAGAGAAGGTTTCCTTGTCTGATTTCTATTCTTTTAGTCCTAGTTTTCTATCTACTGCATTCTCCCTTTTTAATCAGAGCTCTGTTCTCTAGAACTCTTATTAATTCCTTAATAAATCCAGTTCCCATCATTTTCTCCATGTGAAGAATGAGCTTAATTGTCAAACTCTAGGATATGTTGTATTCATGAAAAAAAGAAGTCATGGTGTGCATGCAGTTATTGTCTTTGAAAATATTTTATGTAAAATGTAGGCAAGAAGAGCACAGTTATTACAAGATGGATTTACGAACACTTTTGTTTGTCATCTAGCAAATTCTTATTTTTTTATTAGCCCTAACATGCCAAGTTTGTTAAACTGGGGACATTTTTTTCACACAGAAATGCAAGTTCTGGTTCAACAATAGCATCTGTTCATGGTGCTGTACTAGCTTTGGTAGCTTCTGTATTATCAGCTCCATATGACATGCCCAGGTTTGTCCAGTCATCCATGACATATGATTTGTATTGGTAATTTCGAGTGCTTGTAATGATTCTGTGAATTCCACTTACGAGATATCGTAAAAAGTTAGCATTAAGTAAATACTTCGGGATAAGACTTTTGATGCTGTTGTAGGTTAATGTTTTTTGGTTGATTTTTTTAAAACAAGCTTATTTGTCCATATTGTGAAATCCCTGGCTCACGTAATATTTTGCTACTGTTGTCTTCAATTTCTGCATCACATGGAAACTTGAGTTCATTTGAGTATATAAAAGGAGCAATATCAAACCTCAAAATGTGTGATGCCCCTATACTGTTACTAGTCTAAATGACTTAAGTGGTTACGGTCATAATCTAATATAAAATCTTAATTTTTCTAATTGATGGTAAAATTGAATTTATCTGAAGTTCAGTGAACAAAGGATAAATCCAAAATATTTTTGTGAAATCAGAGACACAAATTTTACTTGTATATTTTGAACTATAAGCATTTGTGTTCAGCTCTATCTAGAATTATAAAGATCACATACATCTTTTTTTGTTTTGGGGACACAGGAAGGTGTCTATTGATTCCTTATTCACTGTATTTTTCTTGTAATTATCTGACAGCATTAACTACTTTCTTTCAGTTGGATGCCTGATCATGTTACACTACTGGCCCGCTTCAGTGGAGAGCCATCCACCGTCAAATCTACAGTTACTAAAGCAGTTGCGGAGTTCCGGCGGACCCATGCTGATACATGGAATGTTCAGAAAGAATTATTTACTGAAGAGCAACTTGAGGTAGATATCTCTAGAAAATTTAAACATATTATATAGTTTAAGTTTTGATTATTACTTATGTTCACTTCTATTCGTCTGGTTTTCTTTTTTGCTAATTTTCTCTCCATATTCACAGATTCTGGCAGACACATCGTCCTCGTCATCATATTTTGCTTGATTAAAAATACAAAGAAGATATTGAGAAAGTACTGAAAATAATAGTTAGGATATGATTTTCATTTTTGGTGTATTGACTGTATTCATAGTTGTAAAAATAGTTTTTATTTACATTTTGTACCATTGATATTCTTTTTAAGAAATTTATTCCTTAATTTAGTCTCAGAAGTTGAGCTTCTAACTTTCCTCTGCTCTGTATTTTTTTTAAACCATGGGGTTAATTAAATCATCATCTGTTAGATCCCACACGACACAATCTGAGTTGAATATATTGGATAGATTTCTAATTTCCTTCGTAGCCTCAGAATCATCACCATTTTCCTCTTCAAGTTTTCCATGCAATTGGTTCTGCTGATCCATGGCTGTGCATGTGCTTCCAGTGCATATACTTTGGTTCCATGGAGATGCATCTCCTTTATTGCCGAAAGATGTTGGAGAGAATTGATAACCAGGCATTGTAGGGAAAACACCATATGGCAGCACAAAACTTGCAGACGTAGCTGCAGTGGAGTCCCAAGGTTTATTTGAGGTCATCATTTCAGGTTCTTGTTGCATGGCCTTCGATAGGTCAAACTTGATCTTCTCAACAGTTGTGCCCTTTTCATCTGGCTTACAATTAATGTAATCAGTGAAGTTATTCCCTAGGGCTGCAGTGGAATGCTGGCCCTGAAAGTTAATTGGCTTCTTGGTAAGAAGGTGGAGCACCTCATCTTTGAAACAGCCAAGGGCTGCTTCAGCTAAGTGAGCTGCCTGTGGGGGTGCCAATGTCGTAGCAATTTCAGCCATTAGATGGGAAAATGGCTTGTGAGTTACAGGGTCTATACCCATGCCTGACAGTTTTTTTTTCAGCTTGGTGTTCCAGTGGTTTTTGACATCATTGTCAGTGCGTCCTGGCAGCTGGGCTGCTATCAGTGACCATCTGAACATCCATTTAAGTAAGAATTTAGGGAACAATTAGATAAAGATAATCAAATCACCTACGCTATTTACAATAACTTAAATGTATGAGTAACACTCAATTCACCTGTTACCAAAAACTGAATGAAGCTTCACAATGGTTTGCTCTTCCGAATCCGAGAATTGGCCATGTTTGAGATCAGGACGAAGGTAATTAGTCCACCTTAGTCTGCAGCTCTTTCCACATCTCTGGAGGCCTATTTCATAAGCAAATTAAAGGAAAAATGCATTGTATATTATTTTGTTGACATTGATATGAGTGATATCATATCAATATAAATAGAGTGGAGAGGGACTAACCAGCATTCTTGGGAATGAGACGCCAGTTGCGAGTACCATGTTGAGCAATGTAGGAGGAGAGTTTGTGATCTTCCTCAGGTGTCCACTGTCCTCTTTTCACGTTGTCCTTCTCACAGCATGGAATACGCCCCATGTCTGTATTATTTTTCCTTTTCAATTTGTTAATTCTCCTATCCGAAAGAAATTCCTATTTTGAGGGTCGTAGGACTAGAATAATGGAGGTGACCGTTGAGTATAAGAATTGTCTTTTCTTTCTTTCACCACAACTTGCGAATTCTCTCTACCCGTCTTTGAATTCTTTGAGGCGAAAAGGGAAGACGTGGAATATTTCTTTGAGTTGCTTTTTGTTTGTGTCTTTTTTTCTGTTTTTCTGGTAGGCTTGTTATTCTTAATATATAAGGAGTGCCAATTGGAATTGCATGGCATAAAGGCATCAAAGGCGCATGATTTTGTTAAAGAATTTCAACGCCATTGAGCGTGTGAGGGGAAGGTAGGTAGCTCACCCACAAGATGCTTGGTCAATATCTCTCTCTCTCTCTCTCTCTCTCTCTCTCTTTCCTTGTTGACTGCTTTGCTCATAGTTTGTGTGCTTAATGCATATGTTGGGTAGGTTTATGCTTTGATCACACAAAACCTCCTCATCTTTCTTCAGAGGAAGAGTGGCACGGATAGATCCCATCCAACGTTACCTATGTCAAGGTCCACGTGCGGCGTTTCAGTTTTCCACAAAATTCTTGTTACTATGCTAGCAGAAGAGAGCCTGTGAAGACTGAGTTTCGATAATTTATTATTACAAAATTTGAGCACGAACCAGTTTGAATGCATATATATTGTGGTCAAAACACCTGAAAGCTTAAGAACATGGACAATTAGGATCTTCAAAGGAACTTCTTCCTAACAATTTTACAAAATAAAATAAAACAAACTATTTTATAACTTAATTATGTATAAATTAGTCTGTAGAGATCTTTTCATATAACTTTTATTTTTTAAACTTGTGTTAATTAATTTCAATTTATTATAAAATTTATTTCACCTTTTCTTTTTATTTTTCTCTTCCAAAATTTCTATGCGTATGAGATTTCAAATCCTATTTATCATTTTACTAAACTTCATAATCTTTAAGACTGTGTAATGTGCCACTGATAGTCATTATATCCTCATTTACTTGTTAATTTAGCGAAATCTTGTGTTAAATGAAACTTTTATAAAGAAAAAAAAAGCCTCCAAAAGACAAATGGAGCACACTGAAAATAAAACGCCGTTAGGTACAGAACGCCAACCCTAAGTCTCTAGTATGAAGTGAAATGAAGGCGTGATAAAACCTGCTTCAAAAGCCGGACCTGCTCAACTTTTTTATTCCATGGCAAAAAATTGCATCTTAACTCAATATTACAGATGAAACTAACGAGTTTCCCAATATCATTTCAAGAAACAAATGCAATTCTAAGCTTCTGCAACTCGATTACAGTTCTTTACTACTACGTGTTAACAGGAAGAACAATAGAACCTTGGAATTCATCAATGTTCCATGCTGAATTCTTTATGCTGGGGGCAGGGCGTGCAGTGCCCTATGATTAATGTTGATTTTCAACACCAAAAATGCAACCACAATCTAATTTCTCAGTTCAACTTCCAATTCCGGGAGAGATCTTAAAGCTCCTCAGCTTAGTTTTGCAGATACTATCCCTTCAATGGATCCAACGAGAGTGAACAGTCCCACCGCAAAACCAACAACGCTAAAAGCCCTAAGCATGACCCACTTAGACGACCATGGCTCAATATTGCTCTGGCTCAAATACATTTCCACTGGAAAATATATGGATAATGGATAATAGATTATTCCAGCCAAAACTCCCAAAATCTGATTGAAGTAGGGAAAGAGAATTGCAATCACAGTTGTTGATGCAACATATGCAGTTCTGAAAGAAAGCCTGAGAAAACTTAGTTGGAAAGCTGGCAGCAAAGGGAGTTTCAAGAAGTACACGTGATTCACAAATTCACTGTCTGGGAACTTGAAACGAAGCCAATTCTCAACATTGGCAAAAAGTGGCTGGCTATACACCTGCACCAGAACAAGATAAAACAAATGGCCCATTGCTTAAGTGGTGGAGTGCAAGGATAGCAGATACACTAGATGGAAGCACTATAATAAAATTCGATGTTGAAGATATCTATAATATTACATGTACCTGATATGCACCAACTAGGTGAATCACTATACAAGCATTGGCAAAGTCTACAAGCCAATGCTCTGCATTAGATGTAAACCCTGTTAAAAGGTTTCCTGGTGTATCATTACCAAAGGCGGCATATCCTAAACACCCACAACATAGGTAGAAAAAAGTTGTGATGATGACAGATATTGTTGAGGCCTTCTTCATGGTTTGGTTTTCTGGTGGAGGTGACTTCAAAGTATCCTTCAAGAATTACCCAAGTTATATTAGCCTTATAATTGTTAAATCTTTTCCAAAAAGCTGTGGTAAATTTACATGTTCTGATTATCTTAGATCACTGGATGCATACCTGTATTTCTATAAGAATTACTGAGAATGGATAGGAGAATGCTATGTCACCAAGTGCTTGAGCAACCAGCCATAATTTATCAATTCCACTAGAAGTAGGGATTCCATGAATGGTACCCTCAGCATGTCCATTTTCTGATCACATGATTGCCAGAAAGTCAAAACAAAATAGTTTAATTATATACACAAATGTGCATGAACATGTCACTCATGGTATGTCTAATGAGGCAACAATAATCAGATACTGGTGAACATACCCAAGACTTGTCCAGCAGAAAGCCACATTCCTATGAAAGCATAGAAAAAGGACGTAATTGCCGCTACAATTGACAACCACTGAATATTGTGGAAGTTGGGTGTCTGTGAGAGAACAACTTGGATAGCCCCAAAAATAATCATGAAATATGGACCCGCAAATCCACATGTTTTTTCATCCTCTTTGTCATGGTAACAGTTTGATATTTGGATTGCTCTGCAATCACACACATAGCAGTCCAAATTAATGAAGTCGGTATTTAGCAATATTGGTATAGTGATACTCTGGGAACACCCTCATGCTTTCATGGAGTACATGTGAGAAATCTTGTTTGCAACCAGTAGCATCCCATGTAGGGAAGGTAAGTCAAAGAAAAGGAAATACCAAAACAAGAGAGAAACCATTGGTAAGTTATTGAACACACACCTCATGCTGATAGCAGCAGTAATGACATAAGCAATTCCAAAACCATACAAGCTTACGTTCACAAAAACACCACAAAAACGACTATTCCCTTCTCCTGTAACATAACCATCCAATTAGCATCATGTAAAGAAACAGGTCAAGATGATATTCCAAACTTGCTACCATATTTGATCAAAATTGATATCAAACCAACTAAATTACACATTAAAACTTCATAAAATGACATAAATACATGTTAAACTTTAATGCTATGAAAGGAAAGAAGCCAAGAGGAGAAAGTTCACTAATTATAGAGTATATAACCAATCATAACTCCAGTACCAGTATTCGCCATGGCTCATCTGCCACTGCTTTCATCATCACCTTCACCATATGTCTTTCATAGCAGACTTCTTGTTTATCATAACCACGATGTTAAAACTAAACAGTAAAAGTGATGATGTTTCTCAATATTAAATTAGTGAAGGTTAATTATATATAATTCGCATACTTGTTTTTTAACTTCGTATCAACAATTCCTCTAGAAAAAAAGTTAGTATCAACAATTGATGGTTGAAAAGGTAATATATTCTTTATAGAAAATAAATATAATGCTTTTTGATATTTCTAAGTCTCATCATCTTGGCATTCATAAAATCCTCGTGCCAGCTTAGGTCTAAGGTTTGTGATGCTTGGAATGGTATTCGTAGGTACAGTCCAAGTTCTTTAAGCAATTTTGAGGATATTACTAACATCAATTTCATTGTTATTACCGATAAGGTTGATGAACATGAAGACTGCTCGTGCTTTTATTTATACCTGTTACGTTTCTCATTCTTGAGAAAAGATTATTTGGTCTAATATCATTCCACCAGCTAAATCTCTTGTTCTTTGAAAGTTGTAGCTTATGTTCTAGTTGCAGTTTACACAATTTTTATGAAGAAAGTTTGAGTCATCTTTTCTTCGAGTGTGTTTTTTTATTAAGGATCCTTGGGTCTGGTTAAAGTCTGCTTTTCCTAATTTCTCTTGCTCTTCTATTAATGATATTTTGTCTTTCTTTATGAAAGAACTAGCGCTATAATTTGTGACATTAAGTTTGCTATTATAATCTTCATTATTTAGATCATTTAAAAAGCTAAAAATCATATGAAATTTAAAAAATCTAACCTCTTTCAGACGACACTGCATCTAGTTTAATCTATACATAATGATATAACTAACCTTTGCATTTTGAATTATTTTAGTATTCAAACTAGAAATTTCAGATTTCAAAGATATTAGAGTTAAATAGGTAAATTGGTGGTTTATGCCTAGTGTAAGCTGATTAAAGTTTAATGTTGATGGTGGTACTAAAGTATGTCCTGTTGGGAGAGGTGGCATCTTCAGAGAGAAAATAGAGGAGAGTTTGTTGGAGGATTTTCTACCTATCTTGGCATATATTCCTCCATTTACGAGTTGATGGATGTTTAAAGTCCTCCATATCTTCCTGAGGATAATAAATGTGCTGATGGTTTTGCTAACGTTGGTCTTGCTAATAGACTACATTTTTTACCTTCCCATATTCGTTTTAAGTATTTTAGAAATCGTTTCAGCCTGTCAGAGTTTAGGTTTTGTTAGTTTTTTGGAGGTGGTTTATTCTTTGCATGAGTTTTAGTTTGGTTCCCTCATACTATTTGTATCTTTTTTTGTTTTGTTTTTATATAGTTTTCATGTGGTGTTGATGGATGAAACTTTAAGCGCCAACCTAATTGAGATGTAAAGTTTCATTATAGTCCTTAATATGATTTTATAAAAAAAAGTATCACCTTTAAAAATCACCATACCAGCATGGATTTACCTCTCTCTTGTTCTTGTATTATTAAAGAATTACCAGATATAATAGCTCATGAATTCACTCATTTACTAAATATACTCTGAAAAATAAAAATATAAACGAGATGCTTAATTATTAAATATATTATTGGGAGAACTAAAGGAAATTTTATTATTTATTTTATCAATAAGATGAACATCACTTTCAAGCTTTATTTTTAAGATATAAGGATGATAGATTATAAAAGGCAATTTGTTATTTAGAAATTTTAAAATATTTTGCAGTGAAATATGTTATTTGGATAAAAAATTAAAAAGAAATTGAAATTTCAAATTTGAAAAAAAAAAGAATTTAAAATTTTTATAGTTTTCATTATTAGAAAAAAACTATATCTTCTTTTATACCTGCTTTTTGAGCTTTTCCTCTCCCTTTCCACCTTTATCATCCTCTCTATTAAAATTGAGATAAAAGTGTTTTAAATCATTAACAAAATATTATTAAATATTTAAAATTAATTTAGTGTAATTCTCATAATTCAATTGAGATATATATTTAATTTTTTTATACTTATAAAAATTAAATTATCATATAAAACTAAAAATTTAAATTTAAATAAACTTAAACGAATTTACTCAAACAAATCATTTAAAAAATAAAAAAAATATATAAAAACACTTTTATTGAAAATAGATAAAAACAACTTAAATATCAAACATTCCAAATTTTTAAAATTCTGAGTAGAAACACAGCTGAGAGAGTTCTGGAGAAGTCACAGAGTACAATATGGAATCAGATAAATAATCAAACACTTATCAGACTCAATTGATTTATTTAAAGATTCTAACCCTCTCTTTCTCTCTCTCTCATTATTTATGTGGTTCGGTGTGGCTTATGAAGAAAGTGAAATGAGAAAGATGTAGAAGCATTCAAAAGGGTGAAGTTGTGATCTGAATCTTCAGAGAACAAAATCAAAAGATATAGTTTCCGTGACACAACTGAACTACTTCACTTAGATATGTCACAACACATAACTTTCCAATTTTCGTTTGTTGCAAAGTAACAACAAAACAAATCTTGACCCGTGATTGACTCAACCTTTTTACCCCCATCACGCGTCATCAAAACAGATAACAACCAAAACAGAACAAAGAGCATTAAACAGAACAAAAAATGGTAAAAACAAAGTATTGAAGGTTACCCTTATGGAGATTAACAGCATCAAGGTATGAGGAGCTCCTTTGGGGGCCATGTTCAGGGTCTGGAGAACGGTAGGTGTTACTGAGAAGGAAAGAAGAGAGGAGAGTTATGCAAGCAAAGAAAATGATTGTGAGAGGCCCTCCAACCCATCCAAGCTGTGCAATGCTCCATGCCAAAGACAACACCCCTGATCCTATCACTCCTGTCACTATGTGCGCCACTGCAGTCCACACTGTTCCTGTTCCATCATTCACAACATCACATCACTCTCACATTCACCATCAACAATTCAATTCTCTTTCATTTTCAATTTCCCATCATAGTTTAAACAATCCATCGATCACTTAGAAGTCATTAATTCTATATACTACTTTCAACATAAAAATCAATTAATTTATCGATTTCTGGTTGAAGAATGACGATGCTGCTACAATTCAAGATGGTTAGTCTATCATCAATAATAATAATAATAATAACGTCTCATTTATATGATTCATGTACTACGAGCTGATATCATCCATGTACTAATAATAATAACAATAAGAATGCAGGAAAAAAATTGTCTTTAACAAGGAAAAATGACGATGAAGATGAGAAGAAGAAGAAGAGAAACCAGTTCTTTCAACATGATGACAATCTGCATACTGAGTCTCCAACAATGGGGCGCTGTCAGTTGCTGAACCTTCTTGATCTTTCATGGCTTTTGATGAGATGGCCTAGACCCAATGACTGAATGAAACTGGTTCACTGTTTCTCAGTCTCTGCAGTAGCAGTTCATCGGAAAACTGAGAGAATCAGTGCGAAAAGGAGTTTTCTTTGGCAAAAGAAGCGATCTCTGAATCTGGTTTTGGTGTGATTGGTGAGATGAGTCACATGGAACTGTCTTTTGCCACATACGAATCCAAATTGTGAATGACTTGTGTAAGTGTCCAAGTAACGTGTTATATAGTGAAAGTGACTCATTTTTTCTTTTCTTTTTTCAATATAAATTTCTGAGGTTTTTCGCCTTTATTTTCGGTAACCATGACCATCATTCATCGAATCACCTTATTATTATTATTATTACTATTATTATTATTATTATTATTATTATTATTATTATTATTATTATTATTATTTTGTAGAGAATATACAGAGAGATTGTGGGCTTACAAAGTTTTTCCTATCCACGTAATGACCACAAATTAAATCTATAACTATATTAAATTTATGGCTTAAAACCATGTACATTTGTAGATTTACTTTCTATGAAACTTAATTCTTTAAAGTTAAAATTTTTAATTTATTATTGGTATAATACTTTATCTTTAAAATATTGACACCTATATAAATAATAACAATCTTAGTTACTTTTTTTTTCATTTAGATACTAATAACAATATTTAATAATAAAGTTTAAAATACTTTACTGAAAAGAAAATACGTTAATGTTAGACTTATGAAAAAACTAAAAAAATGGTATTAAATTTTTATAAGAGCTAAAATTATACATTTAAATAATAAGCAAAAGTGGGTTAAATTTATTAACAAACCACACTTTTCAATTTTGTGGTCTCGATTTTTACTTCAAATATTAAATATTTTTTTTAAAATTTCTGTTATAATTTATGATTAATGCTTTTCTATTAGTATTCATTTTAACTTTATTTTTTTCTAAAATTGTGTGTTATAATAATTAAAAATTGCGTACATTGTGCAGGTTACTAAGTAGAATTCTTTGTTAATAAAAAGTAAAGTAAATTCTTATCCACAACTTAATAGAAAAAGATAACAAAAAAAGTGTTCAATAAGGAAAAACAAGATCGTATTTCGGTCCATCCAATAAAACCTAAATTTTAGTTTTTTTAAAAAAAGTTATTATTGATGTTTATAAAACAAAACATAGCATGTATTTAAAAAAATTACATATAGCTCTTATTTAAAGTAAAAACTATAACAAATTGATGTTTAAAACATAGCATGTATTAAAAATATTACATATAGCTATTATTTAAAGTAAAAATTATATTTTTCAGATAAATATATACATCGTGTTCAAAACTAAAATTAAAGAGTTTAAGATTGCATGTAAAACCATGGATCGTGTGTGCTTATTCTTTTTTTTTTCATGGGAATTTGCTTAACAAAACTAGTTATTAGCAGCTAGCTTCTAGTTAATAAGTTAACTCATAATTAATAAAATAATTTGTTTTTAAGTTAATTCATTAGCTTCAAAGTGTTTAATAGACCAATTGATAAATTGATAAAATATAAAATTACATAAAAGGATATCATTATATAAATTTTATTGTAAATGAATTTTGTTTCTAAAAAAATATTATTATGTAACTATAATTTATATATTTTAAAATAATGAATTTTTTATTAAATTTGTTAGTATTTTAATTTATTTTTTTAAAAGTTGTGCATGCTTTTATTTGTAAAATTTATTCTATTTAAATGAGTAGATTTAATAACTATTAATTAATTATTTTTCTGAAGTTGAAATTTTAATTTCTTAATTTAAATTATTATTACATTAAATTTCTTTCTTACAACTTTTGTTTTGTGTTATTTTTATATAGCATTATAACGAAACACTTGTTACTCTAATTTGTAATGTTAAACATTTTTTTAGTTTAAAGTGCTTAAAATTTTTAAAAATAACCTAAAAAATACTAAAGATAATGTAATATAATCAATTTTCTCCATACAATCGAAATAGGTAATAATAGTAAAAAGATATTAAAGTATAATAACAGAATATATATTGAAATATAAGGAATAATAATGAAAAAAGTTTATTCATATATACTTACCAATATTGATCAAATTAAATAATAAGTTAATAAAATAAAGCTAGTAGTTAGCTATTAACCTTAACAAACACACATTAAAAGTTTATTTAACAAAACTAGCAAATAAGTTAGTAATTATTTTATTTATTGATTTTATCAAAGAGATTCTAAGGGTCTATTTGTAAAACTAACTAATAAACTAGATGATAGTTGATAAGCTCTTAACCTATAAATTTCAAGTGGATAAATAATATTTTTAAGTTAAATATTTAATAAATTAGCTCATAAACTAATTAGTAAATGTAAGATGATATAAAATATATAAGTACATAAGTCTTATTATATAATTTCGTTTCTAAAAAATATATTATTAAGTAATTATAATTTTAGACTTTTTCAAATAATTAAATTCTTATAAAAAATTTAGTATTTTTGTTTATTTTGTAATTTGAATTGCATAAAAAATAAAAACTAATCCAAAAAATAATAAAAATAATGTAATAATTAAGTTTGTTTATGAAATTTAAAATAGATAAAACGAAATTAAGAATAATAAAAAATATATTAAAATATAAAGAATAATAGTAGAAGAAAACCAAATAAGTTACCACCTAGAATATCTGAAATATCTTATAGCTTATAAAATAAATTACTTTGAGGTACTCGTCAAATACTTTTATATTTATAAGTTACTTAAATAAGATAATAATTAGTTTATGAACCTTACCAAACACATTCTATCTCACGTGAAAAACTGAAATTATAGTAAAAATAATCATATATATAAAGTTAACTATGGAAGTTAAATCAAATTTTAAATAAGTAAAATGTCATAAAACACAAAACTCGAGGTCTAATGGTTGTTACTTCTTTGTGTGGCTACAAAGTTAAATAAAGTTTTACCCTTAAGTTTAGATATACATTCAAATATATTGAAATTTAAATAGATTTTATTTTTAATTGTTTATTTTTTAAATATTTCGTTTTGAATAAGATAATTAAAGTTTATTAGATTTTAATGTCTCATTTTCAATTACTACAAAATGCAAAAAAAAAATATAAAATAATTATTAATAATTTAAAATATTAATATTGATCAAATATTTTAACTGATATTAGTTTTCAGTTAAAATTTGTGAAGATTTTTTTTTATATGACTAAACCTTTTCTCTATTAATTGGGTCAAGATTATTTTTAGTTAATATCGAATACAATTCTTTAGACTCATATTAATGAAATAATTATGTTGACATTATTGATTAGAATAATTTTTACTGACTTTTTATATTGATGTCAATTGAAAAATTCTATTGACAAAAAAAAACCTAGTTAATACAAGTTAAAAAGTTGTTTAGTGGTATTAAAGAATCCTAATAAAAATTATTGACAAAGAATAAAATTAGTATAGATAATACAAGAAATCATTATAGACATGAATAATAAAAAAACATGATAATTATTAAAAAAATATTTCACATTCATAAAAAAATTGATAGAAAAAACTCTGACTAAAATCAATAAAAAATAAAAATGTTCTATTGTAATAAAAACAAACTAATTATAATAATTTAACTAAAAAAACTCTTATCCGAATCAATAAAAAAATCCTAGTTCACGTCATTAAAAAATAGTAATAAAATTCACAGCACATCTAATCAAAATTTAAAGAGAAAAACATAAATTTAAAAAATAAAAAATTTCAAATTATTATTTATTACATTTGAAGTGAAATTAGAAATTCTTTAATTTAAAATAATCAAACTATTTAAATTGAAGCAAATTGTAGTTTTTGTTCCCTTTTGATGGTTGGTTGGTGATTTTGATTCTTGAATTATTTTTGTGCAATTTAATGAGTGTTTGTTGTGTATTATTGTGGAAATATGTAGAAGCATGTTTTTTGGTGGCATCATCATTATGTACAAATGTGGACCTTTCTTACTAATTTGTTTTTTTCATTTTCTTCTCTGAAACTCTGCCATCTCACACGTGTCATCTTTTTTGTTTCATTCAAATTTTTGGATAACATTCTTTGACACGTTCTGATGCACACCTTCAAATCAATCATTCATTCCAACATTATTTGTAGAAAACAATTATAAACATTTGATACTAATAGCGACACTTTCAATTCGCATTTTACAGTTATTAATAATTATTTATAATAATTTATTATTAAAAATATGATATAATATAAAAATATTTATAATTTTTAGATAAATATTTTTTAAGAAATACCTCAGTTGACTATCCTACAAACACAATCAGAGAACTGAAATTATACAAGAGAGAAGAAAATGAAATTTTAATCAGAGAATTTCAACGTGACACGCAAACATGACCTAAGCAAAAATAATAAAATGATACACTTTTAAAATAACTGGGTTTTGAAACACTTTTTATCGGAACCTTTTATTTCATAATATAATTAATTCTAGTAGCATATTCACTTAAATTACTATTTTTTATTATTTACATTTTATTTTAAAGCTGTGTAATTATAATTATAAAGATTCTGGATATTTTTACCTTTTATTATCTTTTCAGAATTTTTTTATGTCTAAAAGTGTATTTAAAATCTCTAAAAGTTATGTATTTTTTATTCACATTAACATTATACTGTTAATCTATCCATTAATATTTTGTGTTATATTTAAAAACTTTAATATAAAGTATATTTTTAAATAAATTATTATAAATTCTAAATCAAATTAAAAAACATATTTATATATAATAAACATGTTAATAATTATTTTTATAAATTATATATATACATAGTTTACTTTAATACTATAAATCATTGCAAAATAAATTTTTAAATATATTTTTTATGTTATGCTAAATTTTTATGTAAACTAAGTTAGATTTTCAAAAGTAAAATATATTAAATTTAAATAATATTTTTTAATCAAGACTTAATTCAATTTATTTTATTTTCAGTTTAAATTTAATTTGATTTAAGTATGTTGTTATTTTTTTTGAAATATTTGTGTGTAAAAATGAAAAAAATTAAAATTTTAATTTATTGATTAGAAAAAAAAAAAGAGAAATATTCATCCAAAATATCATTAATTATATTAAAATAATTAAATATATTTTATAAAATATATTAATTATTTTTTAAATAATACTTTTAAAATTTTTATTAATTAAAAATATTTTATCACAATATTTTTATATTTATTGTTAAAGATAATTTATATTATTTTTAACAAGTAAATATTTATATATGTATATATTATTTAATAGTTTGCAAAAATAGTTGAAATTTATATATATTAATTAAAAAAATTATTATATAAAAATATAATTAATTTTTTATATTTAATTATAGTATACACATGATCTATCAATTAATTTATATATAATTCTATCTTCTGAATTATTTAATTAACTAAAATTATTTAATTCGTTTACCTTAATTTAATCTTTAGTTATTAACTTATTTAAAATAATATTTTATATTGTAGTTTTTAAATATGATATAAAATTATTTTTCAATAAATTTATAATTGTTAAACTTTTAATCTCAACCAAAATTCTTAGTATGTAAAACATAAGTAAATACAAAATTCTAATTGGTTTTAATAAATTTAAAAGTAAAACAACATCCGTTTATTGGGTATATTGTAATTGCATATAAAACTTGATAAGGAAAGTATTAGTCAACATTTGTTTAAATTAATTATGTAAGTATTTAGTGACGTACACAAAATATTTTTATTGGGTATATTTTCCACGTACACAAAATAAAAATGACAGTTGTTTAAAAAAAATTTCAACCAATAAATACGTCACTAACTATTTAAAATAATTTTAATAGAATTCTGTAAATAAATGTATTATTTTTATTGAAAGAAAAATAATTAATTTTTAAAAACTAATTAATTAATTAAAATAAAAACATTCTCAAATGATTTAAGAACAACTATTAAGAAAATGAAAAAAAAAAGTTTAGGCGTAAAAAAAATAGCTTGAGTGATTTTAAATGCATTTACATATATTTTTTAGTAAAAGATTTTGTTTTTAGTTTATGAAAGATGGTAAGAATAGGAAAAACAAAATAGTTAATTTCAATTCTAAAAAAGGTGTAATGGGTAGACTAATTGGGTGATGTTAATATGAGTGAATAATATATTTTTTGAGATTTTAAATGCATGTTGATGTGAGGTGGGATAGAAAGAAAATCGTAAAGATAATAAAAAGTAAAAATTTTAAAAACAACCAAATAAAAAGAAAATAAAAGTAAAAATAATTTCTATATTTTGAAAAGCAAAATTTAAATAAGAGAAATAAAATTTGTACTTTAAGTGAATGTGTCATCATAACAAGTTGACTAGAATTAATACACAACTATTATGAAATGAAAGATTTGAAATAAAAATGTTTTAAAATAGTTTAATTTAGTGATATACAAAATAATTATTTAATAATAATAACAACAAATTAACTAGGATGATAAAATAAGTTTGAGTATGCTATAGTTGGTATATTTGACTCATTAATATGTATCTAGACTTATTAAACTACTGAGTCAAAGGTAAGGTAGAAAAGATTAACCCGCAAAATTATATTTCTTAGAATTAAATAATAAAATAAAAAATATTTGAAAAACTTATTTTATTATAATATATTATTTAAATGATGTAAATATTTAGTATATTATAATTTGATTCATTAACATCCTTAAATTAAATTTTAATTAAATATATCAAACATAATAATCAAGTTAATTTATTTAATTAAAAATCTAAAAATATTTACATAATTAGGTGTGTTTTAAACTTTTATATATATATATATATATATATATATATATATATATATATCAAAATGAACTAATACATTTGTCATCTTAATATTAACATTAAAAAATTCAATCATTATTTTTTTTAATAATCATCTTATAAATATACTTATTATACTTCTTATTGAATAATAATATAAAAATTTTACAATAATAATGCATAATAATTAAACTCATCTTAATACAGAATAATTTTGCATTTTGTGCCAATTGTGACTGGTTAGTAGTCTATATAATATTATTATCTAAATATTAATGTTTATTTAAATTATTTAAAATAATAACATTTTCAATTTTGTTTAAATTATATAATTTCTTATTATTGTGGACAATCAAGCTCAAAATATAACTGGTCATAACTTATTTTTTTTCTTGTGCTTCTATCTTTACAACTATGATACCTTTTTATATCTTAAGATCATCGTTTGGAATGCATATTATTGAAATTGGTCAATTTGATTTATGCACATTTACACTTTTTTTAATTATTTACACTATTATAAAGAAGCATATTACGAAGAACGAAAATATATATTAATTGTTTGAATCACATGAAAACTATCCAATATGTCAAAACTAAAAAAAATTAAAAAAGAATTTCCAATGGAAGCATCAGTTGGTTAATGTATTGAAAATTTTAAAATTAAGATCATGTCACATTATTATTAATACTCAATTTTATTTCAATGGATAAAATCTATAGTAATTTTAAATATTTTATTATTTTATATTTTGTTAATATTTGTTAAAATTAATTAATTAATTATAATTTAATAAGTATTTTTTTTCTTAAAAATTTTAATTAATTTTTTGTGAAAATTAAATTAAATTAAATTTTTTCATATTAAATAATAATTATTTATAAATTAATTATTTTAAATAATAACACAAGATAATATTTATTATTGCAGAAAATGTAATTTCAGTTAAAAATAATGAAATTTTATTTAAAAAATAAAATAATAAATTTTATTTAAGCACTATTATTTGATCAAATAATTTAAAATTTTTTAAGCAACTTTTGATGTTGTATTCGGAATTGCTTGAAACAAGTCTATTCTTCTCTGATAGGTTAATTGCTTAAAATAACTCTAAGCAATTGAATGAAAGCAGGGAAGCAAGAATAAGAAGAACTATCTAAAGTTTCTGACTTATGATTCCTTGAATTGATCCCACTAGACCCATGACTGTCACAATAAAGCAAATAAAGCTAAACATTCTGAGAACAATCCATTGTTTGGTCCAAGCTCCAATTTTCTTCTGTTGCAAGTAGATTTCTACTGGAAAATATATAGCCAGTGGCCAGAAGTTTATAGCTCCTAACACTCCCAAAACTTGGTTGAAGTAAGGAAACAAAATTGCCATTCCAGTGGTTGAAATCACATAGGTTGTTCTAAAACACAACCTAAATAGATTCAGCTCATAACAAGGGAATAGAGGCAATTTTACTATATAAGACTTATTAGCAAATGTACTGTCTGGGAATCTTCTTGAACACCATCTATCAGCAGCATTAAATATTGGCTGACTGTACATCTGATGAGAAAAAATCATAAACATGAAGCAAAAGTTTTGATGATTAGTTAAAATGAAAAGACAAGGAAAGAATACATTCAAAAGGTAACTTATAAAAAGAACAATTTCAGCTTAAGTATTGTTGAATAGTAGATAAAGAGTTTTTGTTTCAATACTGATGGCACTAAAACATTTTCTTTACAAGTTTTTCCTTTCATTCTAATGAAGATATTTGAAATAATTAGTTCTGAAAAGACATGATAAATAATCCATAAGGAAAATACAAAAATGAATTCTAAAAAAAGTAGGAGATATTCTTATATAAAGTGTTGAGATGAGAGATTTGTGAATCAAATAGTTTTATGTCCCAAGTGCCAACTACTTAGTGTTCCATGAAATGGCTTTCTGCATTGAATGCTTCTTATATGATTATATATACTTTATAATTTCATGACACGTCATGTATATCTATAATTTTTCAACCTATGAAATTTTAGTAGTAAAGAAAATCATATCATAAAGCTAAGAGAAGTAAACAGTATAATTGATTGGTCATATGATGTTTCATTGAACAAATACATAAAAACCTCTTGTCATAAGTCATAAACCATGGATTTATGTAAGGAAAAAATGAACAATGAGAAGTTACAGCAGTAGTACCTGATATCCTCCCACCAAATGAACAATAATGCAAGCATTAGCAAATGCAACAAGCCAATAAGGCTCATAAAATCCAAACCCTGTCAAGATGTTTCCTGGTGTATTATTTCCAAAAGCTCCATATCCAAAGCATCCACAAGACAGGTAGAAGAATGTTGTCACAATGATTGCAACCATGGAGGCCTTTTTCATGGTTTGATTTTCTGGTGGACTAGACTTCAGAGTGTCCTTTGCTCAAAAAAATTCAATACTTTGTTTTAGATACAAAATTTGTTTATTTTTTCTACCTTTTACCATCAAATGTGAAGTGAAAATATCAAGGTACCTGTATCTCAAGAAGGAGCAAGGCATATGGATAAGCAAAACCAATGTCACCAAGTGCTTGAAACACTAACCATAACTTGTTAGTAATGTTAGTAGCTGGTATTCCTGTTATGCTCCCCATAATTCTTCCATTTTCTGTAAGTACAAAAATTTTCTCCTTTTGATCTTTCTTTAATATCACAATATGGTTTATTTTTAAGGTAGATTTTTATCATTCTAATTATCAAGTAAAATATATTGTCTTGCTAACATTTTGCCCGACTTTAAAAATAATTAATTTTAAATTCAAAAGGTTAAAAAATAATATATATATATATATATTTAAATTTTTAGATAAATGACTTAATATATATATATGTATGTGTTTTAATAAAATAAATTACTTTTTATTCTTTTAAATATAATTATTATTTTTAAGAAATGGGTTCATAAGTCTAAACCTTAATTCATTTGATTGCGAGTTAAAGGAATAGAAGATTGTATAATTTAACAACCTGATAAGACTTTTAGAATAATATTATTTTTGTTTCTACATGTTGGTTTAATCATCATAAAAGCTTGAAATTGAAAAATAAGATAACAATAGATTCATTGAAAGAAAAATTACCTATAACTTTTGCTATACCAAGACCTAGTCCAATGAAAGAGTATGTAAAGGACGTAATTGCAGCAAGAACTGAGACCCATAGCATGTTATGGAGGTCTGGTATGAATGACATCACAATTTGGACAACTCCAAACATAATCATATAAATATTACCCCCATAAACACATGGAACTTCATGCCCTTCTTTGTGATAACAATTTGCTTTTAGAATTGCCCTGTATAATTCAATAAACAAGTTTCATCACCAAAAATAGTGATTAGTATAAGGGGTGATTTCCTCATTTGATAAGACAAAGTACCTTAAACTAGTTGCTGTAGTAAGTACATAAGCACAACTAGTTCCATACAAGGTCAAAAATTGAAGGGCACCAGCAAACCATGTTCTTCTTTTCCCTGAACCAACAAAAAAAATGTAATTGTAAGTTATAGTAACAATGATGAAGAGCCTAAAAACAATGATAATGGAAGAGAGTTCAGTACCAAGATTGACTCTAACAGCATCCATGTAAGAGTAGTTTCTTTTCCCAGTAACAGGATCAGGGGTTCTATAACAATCAGAAAGAAGGGATGAAGAAACATAGGTGATGCTTGCAAAGCAAAGCAATGCAACAGGCCCTCCAATCCATCCCAATTGGGAAGTGCTCCATGCAAGAGATAGAACACCAGATCCAATAACAGCAGTGATGATGTGAGCCACAGCACTCCACAAGGTTCCTGTAAAAATTGATGGCAGGACAAAAATCCATTATTCAAATTCACATGCAAATGAAAATGGGGTGGTTATGGTGCTATGAACTCTTACCAGTCCTTTTAACATGGCCGTCTTCATCATAAGCAAGAACATCACTTGTAGTAATGGGGAAAGAGTTTTTCACATCCATCTTTTCAAAGCTTTAAACTCAAATACTCAATATAAGTTGGTGGAGGAGTTTACTGCATGTTAACACCATATAAAGCTCTAAAATGGCAGCATTAAAGATAAAATGTGATGCATAAAACTTGAAGTTGATATATTTCTATTGCTCAAGTCACAATCAAGTCGATGCACATGATATGAATGTGTCGATATAAAATTTTAAGAATATATATATATATATATATATATATATATATATATATAACATGTATTATAATTTATAAACATTAAAACTTTTTATAGAAGATAACAAAAACACAAAAATAAGCCTTGTGTACTGTGAAATAATAATCATAGTAAACTAAAAACACAAGGACTGATTGTTGTGTCTTTATGCTTTATGAAACAAAATGCATCAAGGACACATTCAAAAAAAAAAAGTCATACTCAAATTTGATAACGTTAATAATAGCAGTAGTAGTAATAAACTAAAAAAACTCAAAGATGTGATAGACTCCATGATTTGAAAAAAAAAAGTTAAAATTTCTTAATCCTGTTTTGGGAGATTAAGAACTGAGATAAAGGAAAGGACAAAACCAAATCACAATTGCATGAAATTGAGTTATTGCAAACCAAGAGTGAATAATTTAATGAAGAGATAATATTGCAAACCCAGAGTGAATAATTTAATAAAGACATGCATGAAACAAAACATTGTTGAGACCTTTATTATTCCATGGATGAAATAGTAAAAGAAAAAAAACACAAGTTTTAATTTTTTTTGTACCAAATTTACTGAGCCATTGTTGTGCAGTCTCCAAGGACCAAATAATTGAAAACCACATTTTTACCCATTTCATAATCCACAAATCGTTGTAAAACAAAATTACATAGCAAATATGGCATACCCTATAGCCACAATTTCAACCTTTCTTCATTATCAACATTTTTTTCGTCTCAGAACATGTGAAGAAGAAAAATTTTGCATTCACATAACAAAATATGGAGAATCATTGACGGAAAAGAAAGTTACAAGAGAAAAATACCTGTAATTTTCTGAACTAGATACTAAGATCTGACGATGCATATATGTGTGTAGAACAATAACAATATGTGGTGTGAGAAGAGTTGTAAGTGAATTTTTCATCAATCAAGAGGTATACAAGAGTGGTAGAAAGAAAACTTGAATTTGAAAGAGATACCAAAATCTTTATCTTCTTTCACAGTAACACTATCACTGGTATCTCTCAGATTTCCCTATGATTTATAAAAGATAAGTTTTGTATAACAAACTAGCTACAACCAAGGAGTGTTGTTATCCACAAGGTTGTTTGTCATACGAGATTCTCAAATTCAAATTTTGTTTTTTTTAATGTAATATCATTTGACTCATTTTAAAAGGTAGCAAAAGGATTTTATTTATTTTAAATATTGTAACATGTTATATACTTAATAATTTGACTACATTAGTTTACTCTTTATCAAAACTTTAATTTCTCTCTAATGTATACAAATCCTATTATTAAATAAAAATAATTATTATCATCACTAAACCTAAAAGACTCTTTGATGAATGGAATATGACAACATAAATATAATAATTAACTTATCATATTTTAATAAATGGTCCTTCTGGTGCAAATTTATTCTATCAATATTTTATATATAAGGAGAGCAGTCTCTCCCCTCTTCCTGTCTATAATATTTACACATAAATTTAAATTATATATTGATAATTAAAATATAAAAAATAGTTTTTTATAATTCATATTTCTAGAGATAAACGTCAGCATCATAATATTAATTTTAAAAAATTTATGAAATTTATTTATAACTGCAGAAACACATCCACCTATACACATATGTATCCACTGTTAATAATTATTAAAATAAAAGTTATTATTCAAATTGATATTAAATTATAAAAATATGTCTATACAAATAAATATGTTTATTACTTTTAATAATTTTCTTGTGGGCAATTTTTTTAATAGATAGTAAAATTAAGAAAATAAAAATTGATTTTAAAAGAGAAAAATAGTTTTAAAAAGTGTATATAAAAGAACAGCTATTAAACAAAAGGGCAAAATGATAAAGAAATTTGCCTTTATTAACAATATTTTAAGAAAAAGTAACTATATAAATAAAAAAAAATTAATATTATTTTATATGATAATATAATCATAATTTATATTTTCAATTAGACACATAAATTTAAATATATTATTTATTATAGTGTTAAATAATAATTATTTAAATATTTTTTAAGATATTAATTATAATTTTAAATATTAAATAATTTTATGATATAAAACAAAATTTATATAAATAAAATATATTTTTAAATAATTTTAAGAATTTAATATTTTAAATATATGTCTCATGTAAAGGAAATCCAATTTTTTGTAATAATTTCTGGTATCACTTTTCAATAAGATAATTTTAGTATATGATCAAATAGATAATAATGCAATCTTTATTTAAAATAAGTACATAACTCCTTAATTTAAAAATAATCTTTTAATTCTCATTAACTTTTCTTATAAATTTATTTTTTTAATATTTTTTAAAATTATATTATTTTAATACAAATGCATAAGTGTGTGTTTCCACCAGCTATACATAATTTTTGTTAAAAATTATTATTTAAACATAATTTAACATTATTTAATTTTTATTTTGTGTACACCGAACACTATTATATTTATTATACATTATTTTATTATTATTCTATCATATTTTTATCCTAGCTCATATCATTGTTTAAATTATTATTATTATTATTATTATTATTATTATTATTATTATTATATATATATAAGTAAAGTACACTTTCTTAACTTCAGTTCCTTCTTGCTATTAGTCATTAGCCTCTTTGTTTAATTTCATTAAAAAAACCTTTATTTAATTTCTCTTATTAGTTTTTACACTTAATAGAAAACAATAAATATATCACATTTGATGAAAAGGAATATTTGACGGTATAAGTAAAATGACAACAAATTTAATTATATTTTATCTATAACACAGATTGTTCTTTAAGTATACATATTTTACCTTTAATTGTATTTTAAAATAAAAATAAGTTATTGAAATACTAAAAATAATTATAGACACTTTAAAGTGGCATAATAATCTTTTTATATAAATTATTATTAAAGAAATTGATTTTTTTATATTGATATATAAAATGTTTCTTTTTCACTAATATTTAATAAATATATTAAAATTATATATTTACCATCAAATAATAGTTGTCATACTAACAACATATCTATATATTTTAAATTTTAAATATTATTCAATTAACTATTAGGGATAAGATAAAATATTTTGAATATGCCATTCCCTAAGTATGATATTGAACCATTTTTCTGTAGTTTTTAAAAAATAAAAAATATATAGATGATGTGTTTAGCAAATAATTCAAAAGAATCCTTCAGAGTAAATGATTTTCAACTTAAACAATGTAAAGTTAGTAGAAAACCTAATTATCATTCATGGATTCCCCAAATCAACTTGGAAAAAAAATCACCCAAAGGTAGTCATTAATTAACAAGTTAAAGCATTGAGATCCAATCACACTAATGACCATATGGTAACAAAGTGTTAGTGAGATATAAACCTTAGAATGCCTATAACCAACAACATCACCACCACCCTTATGGTATTTGAATAATAATAAATAAGAGGAAATTATTCATCCCCTAACTTATCTTAATTAGTAGGAAAGAAGTAATCCGTGACTTTAAATTTATTAAATAATTTTTTAAAATAGTGCCTACAATAGAAATGTTTGTATTTAGTTATTTTATAATATTTGAATAATTTTTATTTTTATTTTAAAAATATAATTAAGGGTAAAATAAGAATATAATATGTGTATACTAAAAGTAAAAGTTCTTGTCATTGTTGTAAATTTATTTTTATTTTAAAATATAAATAAAGGTAAATTTAGAATATAAAATGTGAACACCAAAAGTGATAATCTTCTGTATAGATAATTGTAATTCAAATTGCGAAAATTTATTAGAGAATTTTGAAAGGATATAAGTGTCATGATTAGAGATGGTAAAAAAATTTATATTTAAATATATTTATCGGTAAAATGATGGATATTAAATAAATATTTTTAGTGGACACTCATGGGTACTAGTTATTAGTATTTGGATAAAAGTCCACAAACCAGCTCTAGCTACATATTTACATTTTTGGATAAATTTTTAATGTGAATTTTTAATACTTAATCCACACAATACGTGTGTTAAATGAGTTTTATATCCACAAACTTTGTGCGTAGTCACAACTCACATTACCTAGATCAATTCAACCTGAAATTCAATATTTCTTGGTTTTATTTGTTATTATCAAATTTAATTCGATCTAAAATGTAATACTTTTTGCTTCTCTTAGTTGTCATCAAAACCAATTGAACCCAAAATCCATGTTTTATCTTTTATTGATTGTGTATTGTTTAATAGATTGATTAAATTGTTATTATATAAATAAATGTTAAAAAAATTCAATGTATCAATATAGGTGCAAGATAACCCATTTAATATGTGGGTTTTGCAAGGGGATATGATTTGTAAACATTGAAGACAATTTAAAATTTAAATTATACAAACGAATATTTTATAGTATAAATTTATACGAGTGTGTGCTTATAGGACGAACTTGTCTCTATATTCAACTCTAGATACAAGTATTTTAATTATTTACTTGTTAATGAGACAAATACAATGTCATGATATCCAACATGCAAATACATGTTACACACTAATTATTATTAGTAAGTATTATTTGAATATTTAAATAAATGATTGAAGTAGAATTATTAATAAGAGAAATATTAATTATTAAAAAATTGTTTAGAATTTAATTTGACATATGTATGTTTTTTTATTTAAAAGTATGAAATAGAAGTTATTTTTAAAAACATTAAATTTTTAAGACTTATGTTTTATTGTTCAACTTCTTTAAATTTGGTTTTGCAGAAAGATTAAATTTAGTTGTATGAATATTTTATTTTATTATATAATTTTATTTAACTTATTTTTTTAAATCATTTTTTTATGTAACATTATATTTTAAAAAATTATTTTAAATAATTTTATTTAAAATTAAAAAATAAATTTTTTTAACAAAGCTATCATATATCTACTGACAAAAAAAACTCACAAATATTTTTTTCATGAATAAAAACAATCCAGGATACCTAATGAATAGTAAAGTGAATACTGAAACAACTATTTTAAATGGGACGTTTTCATCCCTAGTCTCAGCCTTCACTATAAAAGGCACTATTTGTAAAGTTTTAGGATGTGTTCATGTGCATACTCAATACAAAACATATCCTTCTATAATCAACTTTTGATAATAAATTATTTTAACTAACTATTATAACAATTATGACTAATCTTCAACGTTCTTATTGAAGATGTTCTAATTATTCTGCTTTAATACCTTTTCAGTCGTGCATTTGTACTTAAAATAGGTAATTGGGTACATGAAATTTAGCACGGCTAAAGTTCATACATTCACAATTTCATTTTTCCTTTATTCTGGTTTCAAAGTGAAACATATACAAATCTTACAATCCTACCACATACCTTTGTGCTGCTAAGTCAATAATCTAAAAGAGCATTATTCATTAGCATTATCCTGTTCACAGTTTAATAACTCTAGTCTGCTTAGTTAGATGCATAATTGAAATCAGCATACTTTCATAACCAGCATTTTTATAAAGTATACTTCACCCAGTTTCATTATATATACCAGCTTTACTCTTGTTCAAAACTTTATCAACAAATTCCATAGGATTTTAGTACCTCTGACTAAATAAAAGATACATAACCAGATAAATGTTAACAACTATTTTCCAGTCTTCTACTTTCTGATACCCAAAAGAGATACATTTCATGACTTTCTCTTCTTTAACCACAAGTCAAAATCCTCATATGCCTCAAAATTTGGCTAGATCTTGTGAACACCGTAACCTGCCTCCTCTGATTTCAAATTCTCATCCCAACTCTCAAATTCTGCTCCGCCAAACATTACTTGCTTGATCCCAACAAAACTATCAAAACCAAAAAACAAGAGAAGGAAATAAAAATAAAAATGGGATTGAAACAAAATTTTCAAGGTGTAGGGTAAAAAGATGGCTAAACCTCGTTATCTAAGGGCCACTCGTTGAAGTTTTTTTTTTCTCTAAAAATCACCTTTTTTTTTCCTTGTTTGTTATAGCTTTTCAAAATAATCAGAAGTTAAAAAGAATTAAAAATCTTATCACAATCAGAAACTATTTTAAAACAGTTTCTAATAAAATCAATTAACTTGCCTTGAAAAGGTGCTTTATCTGATTGTAAACACTGTAGTTTTTTAAAAATCTCTAAAAAATAATCACTAAACTGGTCCAAAATCTTAACACGTTATTTCTCACTTAAGAGACATTAACAAGCACGAATCAAAATGATAATCTGCTGCTAATTTCTGGCATTGCTCAAGCAAATCATCAGAAGACTTTTCATTCCTAAATAAATAGTTTTGGCTAGTGGCTCCTTGTGATAGGGTAATTTTTAGTACATAACTGAAGCAAAGTGATTAATTAATAGAATAAAGAAAGTGAAGATCATACTCGGAGCTTATCTGTGTCAATGCATTTATCAAAACATCCAGAAGCAATGGTTCAACAGTTCCAATATCCACCCTGTTATATCACAAAAGGAAATTATTAGTATTTGCAGTTCACCATTACAATAATATGCACAAGGAACATGCAATTGGCACTTCACCATATTCGAGCCAAGTTGTCTTGCACCTCAAGATTCCCAATGTTGTAAAATGTAGTTGGTTCAACATTTGCTCCTTGAATAAAATCATAACTCGGTCGCGCATCCAATGGAGACTGTGAAAGCTGAATGTACAATGCTAGTTCTATAAGCAAACAATGTCATACTTGAAAAATTCACAAAATGTTAATATATGAAGGGAAAAGGAGAATGGAAATTTTGTATCAATGGCAGAAGAGAAAAACTTACTTGCATATTCATGGCATTGCATCCACCAAGACGGCCAATAATGTGCCATGCTCGAATTGTCTGCAAAGACCCAAATTCAAAGCAATTTTCATTAAAGCACATGCGTATCATGGAGAATGTACAACAAATTAGTCATAGAGCAAAGTTCCTTACATCACAAATTAAGGAGATGTCTTTTGCCAATGGAACATTGTAGAATTCAAACCATATGAATGAGTTTGAAAAATCAAATCTGGAAATGCCATCATTAACTGTAAGATAACTATAACACTTTTTTTTATAAAGAAGAAATAAAACTTGACACATGTCTTATTTCTTCAACCAACAACCTAACTACTCTCTATGTAGCTAACTAACTGATGAGTATCCATCATAAGTATTACTAACAGTTCCCACAAACCCAACATTTTTCCATCAAATTGAAGCCCACATTCCAAGCCTCCATCTGCAGCAAAGCCATATGCAACAAAGCCAGATTCTCAGACCCAAAAAAAATCACATCACAAACTAAGTCTTCATTATAGAATGTCATAAAATATTTGACTAAACAACTAGCTTAGCCAATGGCTTCAGATCAGGAACTTAAGACCTAGAACTCTTATTATTGTCTATTTAAAAATTAAAAATACAAGCTCAAAATTCTTCTAACATAGAACTAAAACCCCATTTTTATTCAATTATTACGCCAACTAAAATTTTAGTCAGATCTACATTCCATTACTAAAACATACAAATTCATAATAATTTAATTAGGCTAAACAGTGGATACTTCCCTAAAGATTCTGCTGCACAATTATTTAGTTTAGGAACATCTCAAAACAAAAGTTACAGTTAACTACCTATTTTTGGATAAACTTCTCTATAACCACTTAAAGGAGAAGAAGAAAAGGTAAGGCGAGTAGAGTTTCTCCTATAAACTAAAATCAACTAGCGCATTTCAGCTTTTGGAGTTAAATGAGAAACCTTCCATAAAAGTTAAGTACCATAAGTTAAAATTCATTTACTTATTTACTTCTCTTTGATAAGGACTTATGGAGAAGTTTATTCAATCAGGACATTAAGAACCAAAAATTTATAGAAGTAATTACAGTATCTATATTAGTAATCCCCTCTCCACTAATGAAGGACTAAAACATAACAGAGGAATTCAACAGTGAGATAGGAAAACGGAAAATAAATTACTATGGATGGTGCAACGATCATTACAAGATGGAAATCTAAAGATAGCAAGGAAAACCCAGACTGAGAGCACAAGCCTACCCTGCAGTAAGTCTAACCCTCCTTTTCACCACCCCAATTCCTCTTCCCCCATCCTTCTTCTAGTATTCTCCCTTCCTTTCATTGCATAATCCCCAGACCATTTTCCTCCACTACCTCTCTGCCACCTATCCATTTTGTTATTTTCCCCATTCCTTCTCTCACCATCCCCTTGACCAACTTCTTTCTTTCTTCTCTCATACATCAACAGGCCTTCATTCCTAGGCCCATTGGCATCCTCCTTTCTGCCTTCATTTTTTTCCCTCTTCATTGATACAGGACCTTAGTTGTTTACTGTTTAAGTTCTGCAGAAACTCCACTCCAGTCCCTTTACCTCTTCAAAATAGCAGCAAATTCAGCTTTCAACTCATTAAATTGCCACTTATATGCTAATAATAAAAATAAACATACACCTAACAAGTAAATGCCTAAGGCTATAATTACCAGTAGCACACAAGAGAGCAATATATGCTTATATTAGGCTACAATTAATAATTCATATATCCAAAATAGGAATTAGAAAATCCCAGTAACATCACCATCTTAAATAATTATCTTTTTCCTTACAAACATCAAATTGACTTACGTCATTCTTCTCATTCTTTTCATCTGACCTTAAATTGACTTAGAACAACCCAACTTTCAGGGTTTTTATCAAAGATTTAACTTGAATCTGAGCTGGATTCAATGACAACTAACTCAAATATTAAACTAATCAGTACATGTCCATAACAATTTAATGCAAATTACTCAAACCACTAATTACAAGAAAAGGCTAGCATACCCTAGTGCTATAAGGCTTCTAGCTATACAAAGTTATGGTAGAAGGTTATTGTAACACAACCTTGCACTAGCATATGCAAAGAGGCTGGTTCCAAATTCAAACCCATGTTCAACTAGTCACCTAGAACCAACTTTAACATGATTTGTCCTCTACTCAAACCACTACTCTTAAAAATAAAACAGATCGAACAGTTTTTTCTAAAGTTATTTGACTTAAGGTATTTTGCGAATTTAATTGGGAAGCAGCACCATTGTATGCACTAAAGTTAAAAGTAATACAAACTAACCAGATTTCAAAAGCAGTATCAACTTATTTAAGAAATTCAAACACAATGAAATTGAAACCAAAATTTGAGCATAACCATCTGAGAATTTGAGTTTCACTTCAAGCCATGCCCTGAGCAAGAGCATAATCTGAAACTAATTTGAGCACCATTCCTATTCCACCCTAAAAGTCTTGGAAAGGTAAGCTTGAGTACTGAAAAAACCATTTCCACCTTTAAATACGTTAAATTTGACAGTAAATAACACTGTATCCATGTCGAGCATATCATATCACTTTGATCAACAGAGAGACTGCTTCAATCTCCTACATGCTTGTTGGAAAGAGAATATGAAAGTGATAGTATATATTGACAAATCTCAATCACTGTACCAATTTACTAACAAAAAAATCAACTTTCATTCCTCAAGTGTACATTGCTACTAATTCTAGCACACAAAATTCAGGAGAAATCTAAACATCACAATAAGAAAAAAAGCAACTACACAAGCACAATTACACGAATAATGGAAAACTGCATGGTACAATAACACATATATGCATACTTGAACTTACTTATTAAATGACACTTTCATTGGTTTACCAGATCCAGTCTTTGTGTGCAGTACTTTGTTCCTCTTCTTTCTTATTCTATCTTCCAACTGCAAATGTATCAAGCTCGTTTGATTTAAACACAAACAATATCCCTTGGTATCAAAATTCAAATTAGCTCACAGATGCTATTCTTTAATTTTCAACAACTCAAAATGTAACAAACATCACACTTAGAAACAAAATACCCCTCCTCCCCACCACCACCACAAGAAGATAGAATCTACAATGCAAGGATGAAGTTTTCAAAGCATAAATGCAGTGATGCTTACTTGGGATTGTGCCTCTTGGGGATTCTCTAGAAAATTCCCCAGAATGTTACCGAGTTCTGGATCTCTGTCATAATCCTTATCTGGCCTACCTGTATATGGTCCTCGATCTGAATATCCAGCATCACCATCTTCACCTTCTTGTGCTTCTTCTTCAACAATGTCTTTTTCATCACTTTTTGGATACATTCCTTGAGCAAAAAACCCACCTTCGCCATCACCCTGAAGCTCCAAATCCCCCTTAATGACGTCTAAATTGAAGTCCATACCATTCAAATCCTTCGGCTGACTACTAGCACTACATAAGAATGTCCTTGTCCTGGCCTTGTTTGGGATTAACCGGAGAGCCGTTGAAGACGGCAGAAAGTGATTGTCATGAGGAAAAGGTTTGGAGCATGTAATGGTGGTGCAAGAAGGAAGAAAAGCAAAAGGGTGCAAGACAATCATGGATTGTATGAGAAATTTGTAAGGGACGTGTGAATTGTTGTCTGTCAACTCTATTAACCTGCTGCACCATAATGTTACCAGAAGTGAAAATATAACACAAAAGCCAAGTAGCCCCAATTTTCCCAGCCCAATATAACCACCAATAAATTTTCAACTTGGTACCAGAATCATAATGTTATCAGAAATGTATAACACTAACAAAAGTATTATCCCAGTAAGTGAGGTCAACTACACGGATCACACAACATTGTTTGGCACAAACTTCAAATCTCCAGAGATTATTTGCCTAGCTCTGTATAAACACCAATAAGTTTTCAATTTAAACAAGTGCTTGAATTGAAAGGAAATGATTTTTGCTCAGTCCATTAGAATTAATCCAGCATATTTTAAATTTTGCACCAGACCAACTAGTAAAATAAAAATTACTACATGTACCCAAAATAAAAAATAGAAATTATCACCAAAAAAGTTGTGAAATTTAAAATAAAAAGGAACGACAGACACAGTGTTCCAGAATGCCTTGAAGAAGTTTGCTAACATTATCTAATACAACCTCGTCTTGCAGAATATAAGCCCTACAATTTAGAAGAAATAAAAAGAGAAAGGGTGGTGAAAAATACAAGCTTTTTGAGGAAACGCGGAGAGTGAGCAAAGGGGTGAAACATAAGGGAAGGGGGAAAAATAAACCAAAGTCTCAATCCAACCAAGTTGGTAGTTTTGTACACTCACACGGTTCAGTGCAGCTGAAGAAGGAAGGAGGTGTGGCCACTTCCTAAGAAACAGCGATTTTGTGAGAGATAACACAAAGTTGAAGAAACCAAAAAACTAAGTATCTTCAACGTTCTTTCATAAACTCTTTTATTGGTGGGACTTTTTTTAAAAATCATAAAGTTTCAAAGATATTGTTTTTCATTATACTGGTTTTGTATAGGATTTTTAATAATCTATCGAACGTGGTTTTTTTTTTTAAATTTAATTAATAATAAGCTGTTAAAGACAGAATATAAAAGAAAATGTTAGAAAAAGTATTCATACCTGTTAACATTTATCTTAAAATTAAATATGTTTTTATCTTGTATTGTATTGTAATATGTATTTTTTTTGTTTTCATAGTTATAATTTTTTAATAATTCTTGTAAAAACCAATTTAATTTTGCCCATGTTATTACTTTTATTTTAATTCCTACAATATTGTGTTTACTTTAAAATAAGTTATTTGAAAAAGGAGTAAGAACTATAAAAAAAAAAATTCATATAATACAAAGATAGAAAGAAAAATGCACTACAAGAATAAACAAAACAGTAAGAACTAAATGCAAAAATATAAGAACTATTTAAAAAAATTGATGGGTGAAAAATATATCAAAACATTTTATAGTATTGAAAAATTATTGTACTTTTTTGTCTTTGGTGATAAAAATTGATATGAAGTCTTTTTTTTTCAAAACGGATCAATCCGCCCGTTTAGGCCCGCCCCGCCATAAGCACGCTTAAAACGGGCCAGGTCGGGTCGGCCGTCATAGTGATATGGGCCAAAATTTCTAACTCGCCCCGTCATAAGGCGGGCTGGCGGGTTGGTCCGTCTATATTTTTTGTTTTTCATTTTTTTTAAAAATCTATTTTTTGGATTTTTTATTTTATTTTTGGATATTTGGTTTTAAATTAGACTCTTTTTTTCTTTGCAACTATTTTGTTTGTGTCCAATTTAAATGAATTTTTGTAACTACAACAATATATTAAAAATGTATATGGTGACATGCCATTTTAAAAGTACAAGTTAAAAGACATAATGTTTATTACAAAATAAATTGCATACTAAGGTTTACTAGTCTCAACAATCATTTATAACAATTGTTCATAAATCAACTAATCTTGTTCCATTTCAAGATTATTAGAGGCAGTCTTAGAACAAGTCTCTTCTGCTTTGTATAACTATTTTTCCAAATTTAAAAAGAACGAGTGACAGTGAATGAGGTGTTATATTTTTTTCGCGGGCTAGTGGGTTGGCCCGCCCCGCCCCGCTTGTGGCCCGACGGGTTGGCGGGCTAGGCGGGCCGAGCTGATACAGGTTAGCGGATTTAAAATGCTAACTCGTCCCGCCTATATGCTATCGGGCTGGCGGACTAGCCCGTCGGACCTTACCCACTTTGTCACCCCAACTTGTAATTTTACATATACTATATTATATATCCTCTTTCAATATCAACTTTTTTAAAAAAATACATTTAATTTTTAATTTTGAATAGAAATTATTATAATAAAGTGTCTGGACTTGAATTATTTTTCTTTATCATATTGATTACTCACAAGTAAGAATGTCCACTAGTCTTCAAGAAAACCTAACAAGTTTTTCCTATCTGACATGGAGTAAAGGGGTACTTCTATTTATTGATTGTGATTGGGTTTAATGGCTTTAATTTCCTCCACCCTCATAATTACTAATTGCACTCCTGTAATTCTCTATATTTGAACCGTAACTTCCCATCTTTTCTCAAATTTTCTAAAATAAGTTTTTCAGAAACTTTTCTAAATAAGTTTTTCATAAAATATTTTTAAAATAATACTTTCATAATGGTCCAATGAATAGTGAATTCTGTTGGGCTCACACATTTAAAATTCTTCAAGAGTTAAACTTCAAAAGCATGGACACTTCAAGAGTTAAAATGCTAAGTTTAGGGTGATTCTTTCTACACCCAAAATTTCTTCCTGCACCTCCACATATATTAAAATTCCAATGTTGCCCTTGTTATTAACTTCCAGATCCTAGAATCCGAAAATCACTTTTTGGCTTCCGGAAATGACTTCTGTTTTGTACAAGTCGGAAGTCAAAAAAATTCTGAAAATGGCTTTCGGTTTGTACAAGTCGGAAGCAGTTCGAAATTTTTTTGCTTCCGGCTTGTATCCGCATCTGAATTGACTTCCGGTTTGTACACGGCGGAAGCCATTTTCTGAAATCGAAAATAGGTGAAAACGAAGGACCTTACCTGTACTGACGCTAGTGCAGTCGTGTCTGCTTGCTTGAACTTGTTGGAATACCTTCACACGACCAAATACAACGAAGAAGAAGGAGAACCACAAGAGAGGGACGGAGCAGTGTGGACGCTGAAAGAGGAAGAAAAACCGGAAGAAGAGAAGGAAACGCAGAAGAGAAAAACGGAACGTGAACAGGAAGAGGGAGTGCATTTCATTTAGGTTTTGAGGATAATTTCATAATTAAACTGTGCTGTTGGGGGTGCATGCGGAAATTTTTGGAGTGCAGGAAGAAAAATCCTAAGTTTAGTCTTTCTCTCCAAAAACAGATGGCCCAATGAATAAAAATTACATAATTAAACAATTATATATATATATATATATATGTATATATGCATATATAAACATATTTCACATTATTGAATTTTAATCATTGTCCATTAAGTATTAGTAACATGGTGAGTTTTTAGATTAAAAAAATATTTAATTTAGAATATATTTTTGAATTCCAAATTATTAATTTTAAATAAATTTTCAAATTACACAATTTAAAACGTTCCTAACTTGTGAACTATTTAAACTTTTTTCACACTTATAATGGAGGTGCTAATTAACATTTTTGTTGACTTATACATGAGCTTGATATTTCTCGTTACATCATGATTTGGGCTGGTATTGGGTATAACATTTTTTTTAGTCACTGACTCGTAGGCTGATTATTGGCCCATTACTGTAAATACATTTTGTTCCTTTTATCGTGTTTTATTAGACTTTTCCTATTTACGTCTCCCAATTTACTAAATACACTCTCATTATTCTTTAAATTTGTTTCACCTTTCATTGTTATTATTATTTGAACTCTATTTTTACACCCTCATCTTCATCATTCTTTAAATCCAAAATCTTCAACCTCATATTTTTTTTTGTCCAAAACCCTAGTTAGAATAAATATGATCCGTTGATATATATGTAGTAAATAAAAAGAAAATGAGATGGTATATAGTATATTGGAAGGTGTAAATGGAGTTAGAAGTGAGTGTTGGTGGGGGGTTTAGGTCTTTGTCGAATAAGTAAAGCACGTGTGGAAGCATTTTCTAATTATACGAATTGGTTTTTTCTTTACCAATGCTTACGTGATACCATTTTTTTGTCCTTCGATTATTGTTTCTTTGTTCTTCTTTGCAAGTAAAGCTTTAGGTTCTTCATTCCATTCAAAGGGACAATAGTCCTACACTACACTTTCTTCCTCATTCTCACCAATCAATTCTCCTTCAAACTTCTTCGATTCCATTTTTCCAAATTTTACGAATTCAATTGTTTTAATTCACAATTTTGACTCTAAATTATCGGAATCTGAATTGGATAATGAAAAAACTATTTAACAATGATGATGAAAATATGAAGGTTTGGTGTTTCATTATCAATAACTTATTATTCCTCTTGTCCATTTTATTCACAATTATTATGCTAGTGGGAAAACCTTCACTCCACATATATTTTTAGAAAAAAACTATTTTTAATAAAATTAGCATAAGAATTCAAGCGTGTATGCTTATAATAGATAATGGCATATCGAATTTCTTGGAATGGATGAGCTCACCAATTCTAGTGAAAACAAAACAAGTAAGTATGTTAACATCCCACAAAATCTATATTAAAATTATTATACCACTTCTATATTTATATAATATACTTTTTCTATTACACTTATATATAAATATATAATATTATATTAACAGAATTATTAAGCTTCAAAATTATAACTAAATAAAATATAATTATTTATTTTTCTATTTTCTTTCTCTTCTAAAAGTTTGTTTATTTCTAATGGGTTAAATATGGTTTTAGTCATGAACTATTTTTTTAAATTGTGTTTCGTTCCTGAAGTAAACTTTGGACCTGTTTCATTCTTATACTTTATAAACAGGTATAAATGATTATCGATGACAAATAAAATCTTTAAAAAGAGGAAAATGAGAGGAAATGGAAGAAAAAAAAATTAAAAAAAACTTAAGAGACGAATGATAATGAAGTTAAAAACTATCAAAAGGAAAATAAAAACATAAAAAAAATTCTAAAACATAATCAAGTATCTTTTACATAAATTTATAAATTATAAGGACAGAAAAAAAATCCTAAGTTTATCTCAAAGAGAAAATACAATTTTAACAAATAATTGAAGAATTAAAAATATATTTAACTCATTTCTAATTTTGACAAATAATTAAACAATTAAAAATATATTTAACTCATTTCTAATTGTCGTTTCTCTTCAAGTTACATGTGAAATTGTCATTTCTAATTGATCTATTTAGGTTATAATATTTTTTTTTTTGCTTTTACCTGTTACAAACATTTTTGGGTGATTCTTCCATTTTAAGACCAATTTAATAACTCTTATGTAATTTTTAAATTCACATTCTAACATGTATCTTTATTCAAGTTATCAAAGAAAGTTACATGTTATTATTCATATACAAACCTAAATAATAGTAGATGTGAGGGAATTTAATTGAAAAAAAAATCAAATATTCTATCTTTAATGATAGAGTTCAAAAAATAGACACAAGTAAAAATAAATTATATATTATAAGATTAAGTTTGACATTAGATCCTAAAAATTTGACAAAGAATTAAATCATCAAAATGTGGAATAGATATAAACTCTAAAAACAATATTAGTAATGAATTATTGTTAGTTACACAATAACAACATAATTAGGAATGATAACAATAGAAGCGATCATAATGAGAAAATATTAATAACAATTATGAGAAGATTATGACAACATCTCATCAATAATAGAGTGAAAGTTATATTCATGAAGACAAGAACACGTTAGCCTAACGTGCTTTAGTTTTGTTATTATTAGCAAAACAAAGAAATTGCAATAATATGATGTGAAGTGAAAGAATTAATTTCTTCATTGTTCATCTTATCGTATATGTTCTTAACCCAACTTCTATTTTCTTTTTCTCAAAGAACAAAATAAGATAAACTTGTTTTTGTCTTTTCTCACCAATTATAATAAATTAAAATAAACATGGGATAACTTATTTTAAGTTTTATTCTGATCACACTAAACAGATTCTAATTTTAATGATAAGCTCGCTTAATTTATTTTTTAATGATTGTAAATAATATATGAGAATAAAAGATGTATACGTTTAAAATTGAAAAAAAAATTATATTAATTTTATCATGAATAATCAACATGATATGGGCATGAGATTATTTCAATTTAATAATTTTCAATTTGAATTAAACACCCAAGAGAGAAATTCGTATTTCATTTTGATTTTACATGTCTCAGTTAAAATTACCTCTAATGAAAATATATGGTTTATTAAACAAATAAAATTAAATATACGTAAGTCATTTAAATTGTTTTAAAAAGTCACAAATTTTAAACCAACACATAACTTTAAACTTTAACTATCTATATAATTACAGTAGTTAGACATATTCTTCTGATTCTCACGTAAAAAGTAACCAAAAATTTATAAAAAAATGTTAAATGAAAAGTAAATATATTTAAAATTTTAGAATATTAGACACGTTTCATTCTTACCATTAAAAATGGAAAAGTAATAAAAAAATTCAGAATTATTCCTCCAAAATATATCTTGCCACGTCTAAAAAATTCTCTTGGGTTACGTATGTTACTTAACTATGACCACTTTTCTACTACGTATTTTTGTCTTCTAGGTATCGTATGACCTTATGCAGAAAATTTGCAGAAAGGGAGTGATTTATAAAATATCTGAAAATAGTGATTTATAAAATATCTGAAAATAGATAAGTTTTAAAAAATAATATCTATATTAAAATATGAAAGTCGTAGTAAGTTTAGTTACTAGTGAATCTGGCAAACAAACAAAATTAAAGAAATATTGAAATTTTAGTATAGATAAAAGATAAAAAAAATTATAAACGTATATTCTTTTATTTTATTAAAATTTTTATTTTTTATAATTTCATTTTCTTTAACTTTTATCTAATATATAAGGATAATTAAAATATTGTAGTGCAGAGAGAATACAACTTTGATGTAAATATTAAGTTAACCCAAAAACATTCTTAATGCCTAGAAGTAGTTTATTTTCTTTTAAAGATTCAATTCCTCTTTCTTTTCCTATTCGAGTGATTAGTTAGGATTTGATACTTTGTACTATAAACTTGGTTGGATTTTGGTTCGATAAATAACCACGCTAGGCTCTAAATAGAGTTAATGATAAAATAATTTAACATTATTGTTCACAATAACCTAATGGTGATATTAATATATTATATATAATTGTAGAGGATGGTTGAAAAATTAAATATGTTAATATGATGTTTATAGGTGATTATGGGGTTAATTATAAGGGTGGCAAAGTGGGTTGGGCCGGCCCGCCAACCCGATAGCATATGGGCGGGGTGGGTTAGCATTTTGAACCCGCAAATCCGTATCAACCCGGTCCGTCTAGCTCGCCAACTCATATCAATCCGGCCTGTCTAGCTCGCCAACCCGTATCAATCCGGCCCATCTAACTCGCCAACTCGTCGGGTCACAGGCGAGGCAGGGTGGGGCGGGCCAACCCGCTGGCCCGCGAAAAAAATATATTACACTTTTAAGATGTCATATCACTATATACATCTTTAATATATTGTTGTAATTACAAAAATTCATTTAAATTGGACACAAACAAAATAACAACAAAGAAAAAAAAGTCCAATTTAAAATCAAAGATCCAAAAATAAAATAAAAAACAAAAAAAAATAAACTTTTCATAAAAAATACAAAACAAAAGAAATAAATGACGGAGCGGGTTAGAAATTTTGGTCCGCATCACTGTAGCGGGCTGGACTGGTCCGACCCATTTTTGGCGGGTTTATGACGGGGCGGACCTAAACGGGACAGGCTAGCCGGTTTTGTCACTCCTAGTTAATTATCATATGGAATGTGTATTTTGTAATAATTTTAATTGATATATAATTTTATTAAAGTAATAATTCTATATTTCATTGATAACATGATCACATAAATGAAAATGTTAATTTAGACATGTTTTAATATAAATCTTTCATAAAATATATACAAGCTATTTGTATATTAATTATATATGGGTATAACAATAATCTTAATATTGTATGAAAGATTCTTTGTAGCATGATTTTATTTTGTTAAAAGAAAATATTATAACACGGTTTTCCTACAGAAAAGTTGAAAAAAAAAACATTTTTATAGACATGATAAGTTGAACTAAAAAAATGAGTTTTAAAACATGGTTTTCTTATTTTAAATTGAAAAACAAAGCATAAAATGTTAAAATCACGTTGAAAACAGAAATTGTGAGTTTAAAATAATTTTTTAATATACGACTTACTCATTTTTTTGTAAATGTTTTAAAGCTTACTTATTATAATAGTTTTTGAAGTGATCCAACTTAAAAGAAAAACATGATACCATGTGACATTCATTTGTTTGGTACACCTGTGAACCTTAATATGAATAGAATCGTGTTTTATCCCTTGCCACTATCTGTGAACTATTTTATATCACTGTCTATTCATGTTTTTAGTTCCAACATTTTCATCACTTACGGTTTCTTTTTTTCTAAAAATAAATTCAAATCCCAATGATCGTGTCGGGTCTTTTATTTTCCTCCAGTCTTAGCCATTGCTTTTGCTAGTTGAGCAAAGAATAATTCAAACTATGAATAAAAGAGGAATAAATCAAACTTACTTTTAGAATATTAGACTTTTTGCATAAAGAAAAAAAAGAGTCCAATTTTAAGAGTAGGAGGATTGTGAGAACTATATATGGATGGAAATAGATTAGGTCCAACACAGGGATTTACGGTCTAGTTTATAATACTCAGTTAGGTAATAATACAATTTTTTAAAAATAAATTACATTACAATAATTTATATTTATACCTTTAAAGTTTTCCTACATTTTGTAAAATTATTATTTTTTATTCTTATTCTAACTCATTCATTTAAAAACTATCTTTTTATATATTATACATTTACAATAATTAACTTTTTATTAGGGTTGGTAATAGGACCGCGACACAGCTTTTTTATTATACTTGTTCTTATTTTTATTTCTCAAATAAAAATTTATACTGGCCTTCATTTTTAATATATATTAGTTATATATATTTTCAATAAAAATAAAAATTATAATTATATAAATTTTAAAAAAGAGTAAATAAACTAAGGGTGTATAATATTTCAAAATATTTTAAAACATGAACATCCATGTGGATGAAGATAAGAGTATGACATATATATATATATATATATATATATATTACTCATATTAAAAATTGTGATAAACATTAAAAAACAACTTTTCCAAAGGTGTATTGTAATCTGGTAACTAGATTAAGACTTTTGTATTATTCTGTTTGTTTAAAAGGGTTAATTTTTTAATGGTAGGATAATGAGAAGTAGATATGAGAATAATTAGGTCAATCTATAGAAATTGATAAATTAGCTTATGTTAAGTTAGGCAGGTTAGAATCTTATTTAAAAATAAAATAGATCAAACACCTTTGGCATAAGGGTATTTGTTTTAAATAAGTTAAGTTTTAAGTTATTAAGAATGTTGGTTCTACTTACCGGGTTCAATTATTTAACTAAATATATATAATATAACATTGATATTATTACAATATTTTTAATTACAAACTTATTTATCTCTTAAATATTAAATTTTTAGTTTTAAAAAAAGTTAAATATATTATAAATACATTAATAATAATTAACAAGAGTAAGGATGAAAGATTTATAAAAAATAAAAAAATTAATTGATTTTTTTAGAAGAATATATCAAATACATATTATAATTTGAATTAAAGGAAGTAATATTTTTCTTTAGTATTTATTCATTAATACTTAACTCTACAAAAACATTTAGATTTTAAATATGTTTTTAATTTTTATAAACTAGTAAGCCTTGGTTTTAATATTTGTAAAAAAATTTCTCTTTTTATTTATTTAAAAGTGAAATTTATCACTTTTAATCTATAGTATTAGTATTATAGGGTATTAATTAACTATTTAAATTATATGTTGAATAAAAGATTAAATAATCTTTTAAAGTGACTATATTAATATTGTAATAGGTTGACATAAAAAGACTCTTAAGATCTTCGAATAAATGTTATTAATTTATTTTAAATAAATGTTATTAATTTATTTTAAATAAATGGTATTAATTTATTTTAAATTAATATTAGAAATTAAAAAAATAATTTAAAATTTTAGAAGTATAAACATAAAAGATTTTTTTTATAAATATTAAAACAAAAATTCGAAAAATAATTATACAATTTTTTATAAAAATGAAAAGAAAATATAAAACCAAAATCAAAGTTCACTAATTTTAAGGGCAACAAATATAAATATATGCCTTTGTTAAGTTTAATTTATATGTATAATTAGCTGAACGCATTTTATACCATCCACCAATAAAAAAATAAACTGAATATTTAAAAAATATTATAAATATCAATAATATAGCATACTATTAACTCTTTAGGAAATGAAGCATGGGACTAACATAATCTCTTTGATGAAGTAGAATTACATTAACATGAAACTACAAATTTGTTTGAAGTCTCATCAAAAGGAGAGTTCTGCATCAACAAAATTTGTATTATTCCAATATCTAGTACCACTTTATTCACTTTCATACATTCTCCCACAATTGCTTGCTCTCTCTATCTCTATCTCTCAATAACACAAGCATCAACTTTAACCCTTTCTACATAGAAAAGCACCACCGATCTATAAACTCAAATTTAGTATGCATAATACTAAGGGGAGTCACATGAAACTTTTAGTTTAATTTTTCTTTTACAATCCCAACGATTGACCCAACAAAGCCCATTGCACTGACAAGAAAACATGCAAAGCTGAACGTTGTGAGAACAATCCATTTTCTACTCCAAGCTGCAACTTTGTGCTGTACAAAGTACATCTCTACAGGGAAGTATATAGCCAATGGCCAGAAGTTTATGGCTCCTAACACTCCTAGAATTTGGTTGAAGTAAGGAAAAAAGATTGCTAAACCAACTGTTGAAATCACATAGGTTGTTCTAAAACAGAACCTGAAAAGGTTTAGCTGAAAACTAGGAAGTAAAGGCAGTTTCACTTTGTAGAAATTGTTCACAAAGCCACTGTTGGGGTATTTTCTTGAAACCCATCTATCAGCAGTACTGTATACAGGTTGACTGTAAACCTGAGACCAAAGAACACACAGAGGAAGCACGTACATGAAGAGTTAGGTAACATGAAAAAGGCAATGAAAGAAGGAAAATAATCCGCGGATATCCAAATTTTTTATCTTATACTTAAAAAATTATAAATTTTATAAGATATTTAATATGACAAAACAAAAGAGATAGAAAAAAAATTGTTATATATATATATATGATGTATGTTTATATCTTTTCATAGAAGCATATATGTTGACACCACAAATTTTTCATGCTTTGAATGGAAGATTTTCACTGCTTTGAAATGAGAAAGTGTGTAAAGTAAGAAAAGAAAAGTTATTTATTCTTTGTTAGAGTCAAACTATTTTTGTAGGTTTATTTCACTTTAAATATAAGGTTGATTTCACCTTTCTTTTCTATGTTTCTTATTTTAAAGATGTTAAATCACGGTTGGAATGATGACAGATTATAAATTATTTGATTTAAACAGAACAGTTCAGAAATAAATTCTTTATTCTTGAAACTTATATTATAAAAAAAGGAGCTTGAATTTATATACAAATCAAATTGCATGTCTCGAAAAAAAAGTTTTTTTATTAGTAATTTACTTTTATCACCCTTTCTCAGAATAGGTCAAATACAAACAGACAAAGGAAAAATTTTCAATTCAGTGACGGATTGAAGTAAAATAAAATCCAGATAAAGTTGTGTACAGAGTCAAGGTTAAAAAGCAAAACATAGCTTCGTTTTTGTAAATAACCACATGTTTATGTCAGATGACAGTAGAACTATTAATATTACCTGATATCCTCCCACCAAATGAATAATGATGCAAACATTAGCAATGTCAACAAGCCAGAAAGGCTCATAAAACCCAGACCCTTTCAAAAGGCCTGTCATGAGGTTTCCTGGTGTGTTATTTCCAAAAGCTGCATATCCAAAGCATCCACAGCACAGGTAGAAGAATGTTGTAATGAAGATTGCAACCATTGAGGCCCTTTTCATGGTCTGATTTTCTGGTGGAGGAGACTCTAGAGTGTCCTTTGTTCAAAAAAATTCAAAAACTTATTTCAGCTATAGATTCTTTTCTTTTTGTCTTATGTGACTCTCAATCCACCCAATTTGAATATGCATGAAGTACAAATGTACCTGGATTTCAAGAAGGAGAATGGAGTATGGATAGGAAAAGGCAATGTCACCAAGTGCTTGGAAGACTGACCAAAATTTGTCAGCAATTGTATTAGTTGGTATTCCTGTCAAACTCCCCATAATTCTTCCATTTTCTGCAAGGTTCAACCAAAGTCCTAAGAACCAATGTAGTAGTAGCATGGTATGGATTTTAGGACTAATAGTTTTCTTTCTTCATGTTGTTTTGCTTTAGTTATCAAAGATCAAAGCTTAATACAATTTCTTAGATGTCATTAGAGTAGTTTTCCAATCAGAATAAAATTTTTTTTATTTTAGTAAATGGAGTAATAAAGATTATACAAAATCATGGAGATGAAACTCGACAAGAGAATAACACCAACAACTAGAGAACTTAAACAAGTTTTGTCTTTGTCAGAAGAAAACTATTTAAAATAAAGTAAGAATATTAAATTGACAATAATTGATTGAAGATGAATCTTACTTATGACTGTTGCTATGCCAAGTCCTAGTCCAATGAATGAGTATGTAAAGGACATAATTGCCGCAATAACTGAAACCCATTCCATGTTATGGAGATCCGGTATGAATGACATTACAATTTGAACTACTCCAAACATCACCATATACATGTTTCCCTCATAATGACAAGGAGCTTGACGCCCTTTTTTGTGATAGCAATTTGCTTCCAGAATTGCCCTGTATAGTGAATAAACATGTTTCATTAGCTTATATGGCTACAGCAGAAAAATAGACAAATTAACAAGCCAGATTCTCAAATATCACATAAAAAGCAAAAGAAAAGGCAAAGGTGGTTTTCTCATTTCTTGAGGAAAGTACCCTAGACATGTTGCTGTGGTTAGTACATATGCAATACCAGTCCCATATAAAATCAAGAATTGAAGGAAGCCAGCTATCCATGTTCTTTTAATACCTGAATAACAATAAACACAATTAGACATTGCAGTTTTTATTGTAGTTCATTTAAAGTGCATATATGTTTAACTAGATTTATTGTAGAAGCACATGAGAAAGAGTTCAGTGTGTTACTACCAAGATAAATTCTAACAGCATCCATGTAAGAGTAGTTTCTTTTCCCAGTTACAGGATCAGGTGTTCTGTAGCAATCTGACAGGAGGAATGCAGAAATATAGGTGACAATTGCACAACAAAGCAGGGCAACTGGCCCTCCAATCCATCCTAATTGGGAAGTGCTCCATGCTAGAGAAAGAACACCAGAACCAATAACGGCAGTAATGATATGAGCTACAGCAGTCTTCAAATTCCCTGGCACAACATGGAAGGACTAAAACATAAGATTCAAATTAAAGTATGCATCAAAATGAATTGGTTTTGGCCTAGGAACTTTACCAGTCCTTTTGGCATGTCCATCGTCATCATAATCACCCGTACCACTTCTAGTTATTTGTAGAGAGCTTTTCCCATCCATATTTATCAAAGCATCCAACTCAATGCAAGCTTATGGAGATTACTGCAGGTTAATTCCATATAAAGGCTTAAACTAACAAAAGACAAACATTGCTGCATCTTCTTGAAATCAAAGTGAATATATATCTTGGGAAACTACATAATTTTTTCTTTATGTGAAGTGATTAGCCAAATCTACCAAAGTTAGTGGCACTAAAGAGCATCAAGCACATGATAAGTTGCTGAAATAGTTTAAACTAATCTTAATTCTGCTAATGAACATGTGCCTGTGTGGCTTGTGTTTTGCCAGTGTGTCAGTCTAGGCAGAGTAATCAATAATGCCAAATTAGACTTAAGACTTCTGAGGACGTGTTACCTAACTAGCTTGTGTAAAACAAATTACATTACCTGCTTTCTAGGCAAAGAAGAAGCTCGGGAAAATGTCTTTCTACGCTTGGTCCAATGCAGATTGGGTTGGATATAATTATAGGCTTGGAGGAAAAAGGAGGAAAAGATGCCAAGGCTCACGTAGCTTCTTAGATGCTTCATGATGTGTGATTACGAGCCAATTATTAAATAAGGTCTTTGGTATGGTAACCTTTGTATAAACATAATAATTGAGGAATCAGTAGTCATATTCACCAAGGAATTTTTTATGAACCCTTTTCTTTTGTTACTTTTAATCTTACATTATGTAATCTAAATAGTAAAAAAGATTCAGAATCTGTGGACCAGAGGAGTCAAGTGGGAGGGTCGTAGGGTGTTCTTCAAAAAGACCAAGTGGTGGTGAAAAGTTGAAAACCATGTTTTTGCTGACTTTTGAATTGAAAGCACACCATTGGTTTCAGATCATGGTCACACATCAAATTTGTCCCATGCTGTAATGGAAGTTCATTTCAACTTCTCTATCTTAATTTAGGCCACTTACGTCCAGCATCTTTCACCTCAAGGAACAATACACACATTTTTAGATTTCTCATTGCAGACTACATAGAATCATTGGAGTAAAAGCAACATCTTTTTTTCAGTTGAGTCACATCTAGTGTTGAAGTTTTCCTTAGTGTGAATGAATGGAATATATCATTAGTTTCATCATCCTAACAACTAATGAATGCTACTGCTTTCTAGAAGTTCAGGACTTACCAAGCTGATTTCTGATGAGACACAATGAGAAGCCACAGAAGCAAACATGTTACTCCATTTGCAGCAATTTGCAACTCTGTGTAATCTCCATGACTCTGATGAATTGAAGCAATTTTGGCTGAGAGAGCCTTTCTGTGTAAGAGAGTTCACAAACGAAGAAGATTAGTCCATTTTATAGCCATCCCTGGCTTTAGGATCAGGATGAAGAGTGTGTCTCTGTGCTGTGAAAGCTGATAACATGACAATTTGAACCGTCCATAAATTATTGAAAATATGTTTATTTATTTATTTATTTTCAGTCAAACTTTGTAGTATAAGTGAAGAAAATGAATGTTCACAGAAATTGTGGCTTACAAACCAGGTTGGTCCTGGTCCTTTGACACATGGACCCTTTGGCTAATTCCAAGAAATTTTTTTCAAAACGTTGCAAACTTCTTAATACTCCTCTATAAGTGAAAAATAGTAGATAAAAATAATAAGAAATTAGATTTTGAAATATTGAGTGCTGAGAAGAATTTACTGTTATATGTATTAAGAAGAATTTCACCAATAGGAAGACTTAAATATAAAATGGTATATTATTAAAGACTTTTAACATTTTTATATATTAAAAAATTTATTAATAAATGCTTCAGTTTTTTCAAGGATAAAATTTAATATTAATACAATTAAGTTATTCTGAAATATTGAGTGTTAACAGGTAACTAAATAAAAAATAAGACCTATTTTGTATTAAGAATTTCACCAATAGAAAAAACTTAAATATAAAATAGTATGTTACTAAAGACTTTTGACATTTTGATTTATTCAAAGACTTATCCATTAATGTTTCAGTTTTTAAAGGATAAAATTTAATATTTATTTATTACAAACCAAACATTTATTTTTTTATATATATATAATTACGTTTAATAGTGCAATCAATATTTTAGACTAATAATATTTATTATATAAACATTAATGTAGTTCTGACTATTTTTATATAAATATAGAAACAAATATTTGTATTCAATATTGATTACTGCATTATTAAATATAATATTTATTAAATTTAATAATTAAAATATAAATTTATTAAATATAAAACTTTTAATCCAATTTCTGTTTAAAAAAAGATGAGGAATGAAATCACACCAATATAATTATTAATAAATTTAAATGTTGAATTACAAATATATTGCTGTATATATAAGGTGCAATGCACAAAATAAACTTTGGATCTAGTAAATTTTATACAAAATAAATTTAATTAGATTTTATCGCAGTCTCATACGATTGTATAATTAAGTTGAAACTAGATTGAGTAGATGAATGAATATCATAAATTAAATGAATTATTTAATGTAGACAGTTTATTTATTTTTGTGAATGAGTTTAATAATAAATGAAATAATAAGAATTAATATATTATTATCATTATTATAATTAAAGATAAAATTGTATTTATATTAATTATTAACATTATTGATGTGGAAAAGTATCATTAAAAATTGAAAGTCTTTAACTAATTATTAACAATATCAATAAGAAAAGATATTATTAAGCATTATATTAATTATATAAATTTTAGTTAAATAAATAATGATGATTGTGAGAATTTTTTTACAAATTTATTATAAAAATTTGTAAAAAAAGAAATTTTTATTATTTTTTATATAAATTTATAGAAAAAATATATAAAATATTAAAAATTTTAGTAACGATATATATTTAAATTTTTTTAAAAAATTAATATATGTTTAAATTTTTTTTATAAAAAATAATATTCAGTTACCTCCATGACAATTAATTGTACATAACGATCTCTAAATCTTTAAATAGATTAATTTAAAAAATAATTCAATTTCTTACTATATAATTTTGATTATTATAGTCTTAGATTTATTTACAGAAATTTAAGATTCGATTACGGATATTAATAATATTAATAAGTAAAATTATATATATATTAAATCATTTGCATGTAGAAAAAATATATTATATTAAAAAGATGAGTTTCTACTTTAGAAATAAAATATGTCAAATATTATTTTTTATTTACTTAATTTATAAATAATTGGTCATGTAATATAAATATTTAGCAAAATAAGTAACAATATTTCTCAACTTCATATATACTATAAGTTTATTTACAACAGTTACTATTTGGAAACATTCTTTTTATTAATGAAAATTATTAAGTATATCATTAAATAAAAATATTATGCCATATTATTAATAAAAACACTAAAATGATATATATATATATATATATATTACTGTATAAATATTATTTATTATAAAAAAGGTGTCAAATAAATTTACATCAATTTAAAAATTGATTATAATATTAGTAACTAAATTAATAATAATATTAATTATTTGTTATCAGTAAAATTAATAACTAAAAACATATGAAGTAAACTATTTTTATTAATGTTAAGTATTTATTATATTATTATATAAATAAAGTTTTGTTAAATTATTAATTAGAAAAATCAAATAATTTAATATATATATATATTATTTTATAAATATTATCCTTTTATAAATGAAGTGTTGGAGCAAGCTAGATTACTTTAACAAATTATAATTTTAGTAATATTAAAATATTATTAATAATTAAATACGAATAAAATTCCTGAATTTGGTTAATTATTTAGTATATATAATTTTTTAAGAATAAATTTAATATAAATAATAAAAATAGTAAAATTAATATTTTATGATTACAATCATTGATGAAAAAAATTATTTTATTAATTATTAACAATCTTAATAAAAAATATTGTTAATTAGTAAAGCACGATGAGATTATTTTTTATTAATTATTAACCATATTAATAAAAGAAGTATATATTAGTTAATTATATATTAATATAAATTATATATTTTTTAGTCAAATAATTAAATAATCATTTTGAAATGTATTATGATTATGAAAATAATATGTTTGAAATTCTTATTATTATTATTATTATTATTTTAAAATATTAAATTATATTTGAAATTTTTGTTATAAATGTAAAAAATAATATTAAATAAAAAATTAAAAATTGAACATAAAATTTACATAAGAATGAAAGATAGGAATATTCATATCTGTATGATAATCAATTGAAAATAAAAATATTCAAATCTTTAACTCAAAAAGTATTTTTATTGTAAATTTGTATTGTAAGATTATAATATTTAGTATAGTAGGTTCTGTTTTTTACAATTTTAAATTTATATTTTTAATATAATTATAAGATTTTAATTAATAATATATTATTTACATTTTAATTTATCAACTATTTCACACAATCATTTAATGTAAACAAATAATTAGGTTACCTATTTCATTACAAAAATTTATAACACACAAATCTTAGTTTATATTTTTATTTATAATTTTGTATAAATAAATTATTTTTTATATAATTTTGATTCTCTATAAATAAGTGTTTATAAAGAACTTATAAAGATAGTAAGTTGAAACTCATAAGTAGTTTAATTTTTATTAAGAATTTTATTTTTTTCTTTGATTATTAAAGAGGAGACATTGGTGGTATATAATTTGATATCACATGATTTACCTCGAATTTTGTTAGATTTCTAGAAGTGTTGAAATGAATTTTTTTATAATATATATGTTATCTTTATATAAATCGAGTTAATATTAACATCTAATCAGTATAGTGATTATTTAGATGCGTGGATATTCTTGTGGTTGAATTGATATTTATGTAGAAATTATAGGTGATTCTTGAAGAAATATGAAAGGTATGTGATATTGGTAATTCTTTTGAAGATAACTACCAATATAGTTTATATGTATGATGAATTGGAGAAAGTTATAGGTGTTAAGCTTGTTGGTGATTTCTCTATTAATTGAAAAATGATGCTCTTGGATGTGATATATTCAAATGGTTTCTCACCATTAAAAGAATGTGCAATGATTATCTTTATTGCTCCTTATCACTTGTGTGACAACATATTTACACTTAAGTGATATGATTTTTGTAATTCAAATGTGTAGGAGTATCTAAGTTCTCAAATATCTTTTGTTCTCTCTTAATGTTTAATGTTACATAACTTGATCATTTATGTTTTTGGTTGTTTCTAAACATTAAAAAATGATTTTGGAACTTGATTCTCAGGATTAAACAACATTGTGATATAATATTAGACATTAGCACTTGATTGATCTCCATGCGAATTTAATACTAAAAAAAAGTAAAGAATTAGTATTTTTATATTAAGGTTTAGAACTTATCTAAAAAAAATTAGAGTTAATAAACTTATTTTGTGAATATTAGAATTATGTTATCTAATGAAAAAAAGTGTATTGATATCAGTTCATGAAATCCAAGTGAGTCTTTGTTCTTATCAAGTAATATCATTTAATATTTTGATTAATTTGAACGTTTTGAATTTAGAATAAATTATAATCTTTAAGTCTAATGAATATATATTTTAAATTTTGTTGAAACTAATAAAAATTATATTGACTAGAGTAATCCAAATTTCTTGAAAAATAATACTTAGAATTTCTTATTTTACTACTTGTATTATTTGATATACTTGTAAAAAATTTAATAAATTTTGTTATTGCAGGATTTTCTCATAGTTTATACAAATTATGTATTGTTTACTATTTTATACTTTATTCTTTTAATCATTCATTCTTTGTTTTACTTAGGTTGATAAATGTGCATATTTGATTTGAGTAACTTTCTTTTTGTTGTGTTTCTCTTATTTTTTTATATTTTTGTCTAATTAGCATTATTTCAATTTTTTTATTACTCAATAGCATATTATGTTAAATATATACACATATAACATTGTTTAGTATACATGTTCATAATTTGATTTCTAAATAATCAAATTATGAATATGATTGACAGTAAAATTGTTAAAATATTATTCAAAATTTGTTAAAATTAGACGTTGGTAAAATTTTTATATTTACAAGTTTCTATAAAATATAATACTCAATTTTATTATTTCTTTTGTCATTTATTACAAATATAATTACTCATAAAGGATTTATCAATTTATCCACACCTAACGGAGACGATGATGTCAATTCACTTTATTAGACTTTTTCTTTTTGGTTGAGTAGGAACCAATTTTTTTTATAATTTAGATTGTAAATGATATTTTTAGTGTTGTATTTTTTTCGTTAAAACCAATTTTAACAATATATATGTCTTTGTAAAGTTTTATCATATTTTTTTTTATTGAGCATATGAAAATATTTTACAAGGATTGAAATATTCTCACAAAATCAACTTCTTTTTACTTTTCTATATTCCTAATTATTCTCCTCTAACACTTTTTGACAGGGTAAGTATCTCTACAAAGATACTGAAATTACTTGAAATTTTGGTATAAGAATAAACTAGTAATTAATCAACAATACTTACCTCAAATTTTTGTATTTATAGTTTCTTAATAGGAATGTACATTAACATATTAAGTGTTCTAATTGCTTTATCATACATGATTAATATTTTAATTATCATCCTTTAACTATAACTGTATTAGTGGATAAATATGTTAAAATATTGAATTGATATAATATGTACATTTAAAATTTTAATATTAATTATATAAATTAGTAAATAACATCAATATACTAATATTAGTAAAATTTTAATATTGTATTGTATGTATACATTGATGGGTGCAATTCAATTTTGTCATTTCATGTTGAAGTTTTAAATATGTTATTACATTAAATAATTTTTATTTTGTTTTGTTTTGTTTTTCAGAATCTAAGATATTTTAGTCTAGAATAAAATAATCTCTCCACTTAATTATATTTGTTTAAGATATTTATTCTTAATATAATTTATGCGATTAAATTTCTAACAGAAAAAAGTATATATATATATACACACGCACGTGTGAAGAAGAAAAAATATCTACGAATTATGTTATACCATAATATTCATTTTTAAATTTTTTTATTATCTATGTGTATTTTTAACTCATAAAAATTATATTTTAATTAAATTTAAACTTGTGTTGTGTGTGATAATTAGAAGTAATAAAATAAATAAATTTAACTTATTTTGATTCGATATGTTATTGATTTTAAAAAACGGATTGGATTAGATTGGTCTCTCAATGTTAAATAGATTTAAAGTTTTAAGTCATTTTCTTATAAGATGAACTAATACTTACTATTTCTTTTAAATTTTGTTTTTTTTATTATTTATTTTAATATTTAATTTAAAAATACATTTATTCGTGTAAAATATTAAATATTTTTAAATTTTTAATTGATTAATTAATATCTCTAATAGTATAAATTAAAATGATTATTATTTTATATATTAATTTTTTCTACTCTAATTAATAATTAAAGTTTAATTTATTAGTGTTAATGAGTTAAATTAATATATTAATATTGAATATTTTTATTTTTAAATAATATAATATTAAAAAAATTAATTTTTTTATTTTAATTTTTAATTAAAAAAAAGTGTTGTGGTTCAAGCTATCTTGTTTTATCTTTAACCTACTAATTTAACGAGTTAAGCAGAACGAGTTAGGATAAATTAAAAATATTAACTGAATTCGTATACGCAAGCTTACTTTGTCACCTCTGATACATGTGTCTGAATTGTATTATTTTCGACAACTTTTATCATTTAATGAATTTTACAGAAAATTTTTAAATAAAGAAAAATGGACTTTACATTTCACTTCTTCTTTCATTTTTACTCTCAGGTCAAACAACAAAAAGGTATCACAATAACTTTTGAGTCACAATACAATATAACTAAGAGGCCAAGCCTCGTTGACTTAATTGACTTCAGAATATTTCTTTAATATGACTGAAGTGTGCTAAAATTGACCTTTGCCATTGAAATAATTGTTGGAGCCAATGTCTTTGGTGAAGTCTATGAGGTGTGGGTTGGTTTAAGTAGATGCATAGTTTTCTTGGAAGATGACAAAATAACAAGGGCCCAATAGCAGTCACTAGATTGTTTTCTGAGTCATCATGACATGATTCACCTCAATCTTTTCATTAAGTCCTTTCTCCCTTCTATAATTGTCCTAATAGCCTTTGTTCTTGTTCACACCACATGAATCTCACACACAAAACCCTTTTTTAAGTTAATGACCCTTTTGTGCTCTTGTGTCTTTGATGTCATGAAAATGTACAATTTTTTTCTGTAGGTGTAGTACCTATCCCTGCCATCATTTCAGAAGGTGTGATGAAGCTATTAGCAGACAAGTTAACGTGCAGGGTCTGCAATGTCAGAGTCTGTGAAGAAAGATACATCTAGATGAATGAGACCTAAAAGAAAAGAAGAGAGAAAAGAAACAAAAATAGTGTGATGGACCATAGCTTTTAATTTCACAATAATCTTCACATTGTTTTTGACTCAATGAGTCAATCTTCTCACTTAATGATGTCATGTTTGTGATTTTCAAAATGAAAAGTCTTGAATATTGTTGCTCATTATTGACTACAGCATTTTAATATTGTTCATGTTCACCTAAGTTTTAGGATTTGGATTAGAATGAAAAGTTGAATAAGAAGATAAAGTGTGTGTTTGGTTTGGTGTTTATAGTTTTTTTATTTATGTTTTGAAATATGAAAATGTAAATTGTTTAAAATAGTTTTAGCTTGCAGATTATAACTTGTTATTGTACATTAGAGTTCATAAAAGTATTTTCAAGACTCTAATCCAAGTATAATCTTAGAAGTGGGGGCAAAGATTATTGGAAATATAGTTTATGTACAAACATGCTTTTTAGATCTTCATTTCACATAGGGTGTTTCAAGGTTATGATATTGTGAAGTTTGATGCAGTTATGCAGAATCCAAACTCAAAATTTTGTGCAATATGATATTTCCAAAATGGAAGAGTTCATTACTCATTCTTTGAGAATTAAAATTACCAAACTTTGACTCTGAGTGACATGTGTCTGCAAAAAGGCGAAATGGGTTTGAATCTTAGTTGTTCAGTCAGAAAATTTTCTAAGTGTTGAAAGTTTAACACAATTTTATTAAAATAACCATCAAGTGACAACCTTTTGGAGACAATGAAAAAAAGAAAAAAAATGAGTATGGACTTTTGTGGTTATTGTGACTTGGAAATTTTTCTACATGTTGAAAGTTTATGACATTTTTTTATTAAAAAAAACAAAAATTGGCAATCTTCTTTTATATAATAAAAAAGAAAAAGGATGTCAAAAGTAATTTAGGTGTAATGAGAAAATTTCAATTTCAAAGACAGAGATTGAGATTCAAAGAGAAAAAAAATCAACTTTTGACTATCTTTCAAAAATTGAATATAATTTTCCATGCACTGATTGGTTGATACTTACACCAGTGGATTGGATTAATTTCTTCATAAATATATTTTTTTAGAAAAATAACAATGAAAACAGTCTTTTTAAAAGTTAAACTTACTTTACAAGTAAGATAATTTATAAAAATCCATTCATATAATTTCTAAATTTTTATTTTTAATCCATATACAAGTTAATTTTATCTTATCAAAAACCCATTTTTTTCATAAGAAATGTTTATGAGAAGTTTATCCATCATATCCAATGAAAAAAGATCTCTAAAGTTGACCTAAAAGCTTGTGAGAGCACATATATTCCCTACAAGACAATGCAATGATTAAAAAAAATGATGGGTATAAGATAAAGTTATGTTAGTTAATCACATGGGTTACTCATTCCAATTTGGTATTTAGCTTTGTACTTTCATCATTGATTATTCTCCATTCCTCAAATTCACATTATTTATATCGTAACACTTTTACTTCTTCATACGATTTCACGTATTGTGTTCTAGAAACTCCAATTACTTTACAAGTTCATTTAACTTTGTTATTTGTGCTGTAAGTAGTAAGAATATCTCAATTGAGACACCATCACATTTCTTTTTAAATTTTATTTGGAGCATGTTATCTTGTAATAGGATAAAATAAAAATGCCATGAATTTCACTTTATTCTTTAATGCAAATCAGAAAGACACTACTTACCCAGTAAATTATTCATTGGTAGAAATAACAGCTCCACTCACGGTTTTAAATTTCAAATTATAAAATATACTTCACAAATTCTTTATTTATTTTTATTATTATTAAATAAATTAATTGAAATTTAATTAAATTTTTTATAAATAAATTAATTTTTTAATAAAACTGTAAATTGATTGATATTAAAATTTCAATAATTTTAAATTTATTTAAGAATAATTTCTAAATAATTTAAAATCAAAACTACTAATTATTTTAAATAAATATTTCAATCAAAATGTTTAATTTTCATCAAATTGTAAATGACTATACTCAAATTTTATTTTAAAATTTCAATTAAAAATTGCAAATGACTATACTTAAATTTTATTTTAAAATTTCAATCAAATTTTTCGATTCTCACCAAATTATAAATAGAAATACTGAAATAAAATTATTTGTTATTATAATTTTAATAAAATATTAAAACATGATATTAGTAGATGATAGTAAAAGATGAAAAGTCATGCTAATAAAAAGAAATTAATTCTTAGTTACTAATATTTAATTTCTCTTTCTACTATTTAATGTTAATACAAATAATAATGTGATTAATAGAGACATATAAAAAAAATATTAAAATTTTAAAACGTCTTATATTATGAAATAATTTATTCTTAAAAATAAGTTTTATAATTTAAAACGGAAGAAATAATATTCTTAAAAATTCAATACAGAAATAAGATGGGTGTTTTTTTCAATATTTATTTATTTTAGATGCAAATGATAAAGGCAATATGTACCTATATTAATTTTTTTCATAACTATGTTGCTGTTTAAGTTGAAAATTATTATGATACATAAAATTTTTATATTTGAGTAATGTAAATGAAGAAACATAATTAAAAAGAGATATTTCACAAGATTAATTAAGTTTTTTTTAACAGAGATTAGTTATCGATAAATTAGTAGAGATTTTGTACTAATAATATAGTTAAAATTTGTCTTTTGTAAAATATAGTCCATCCATTCTTTTATACCTGCATATTGATAGATGTAAAAAAAAAGTTTAAATTATCCAGGTTGAATATATTTTGTATTTTATTAATTTTGAAAATTGTTTTAAATTAATACTATTAATTATACTATTTGAAGTACACTTTCAAATAAAAATATATTTTAAATTACAAATTTCAAAATTATTATAAATAGTGCATTTAAAATATATTTATAAATATTATAATTTAAAAATATTTTCAAATTATATAATTTAAAATATGAAAATATTTTTAAATTATATAATCGAAAATATATTTTTAGAAAATCCAAAAATACATCATAAATTATATAAATTATATAATGTGAAATATATTTTTAAATTAAATATTTTGAAAATATATTTTAAATTATATAAATTATAATACACTTTTATATTATGAAATTTAGAAATGTATTATAAATTATGTAATTTAGAAATATGGAATCTATTTTTAAATTATACAATTTAAAATAATTTTTAAGTTTATAAGTATAGTCTAAAACATGTTTTGAAATTCTGCAATCTAAAAATTTAAAACATATGTACTTTAAATCTTTCCATACTTCTATAAAGGTACAAGAAGAAATTATAGGAGTGCAAAAAGTAATGACCTATCAGGACTTTCAACGGGTCCAAACCCTTAAAGAAAATTAGTCTAATTAATAGAAAACAATAATAAATTAGTCATTACTTATATTTAAAGCTAAAAGGAAGTTCTGAGAGACTTTATATTTATTTGTATATTTTCAAATTAGATTAGGAGAAAGAAACTTATTTATTAACTTTTTTTTGGCAAAAAAAATAGCACAATTCAGTTACAATTGATCTTATAAAAAAAGACAACATATTTTGTAAATACTGAAAGTATATAATTACCAAATATACAAATTTTTTCACTTCGTAATTAACAAATGCCTTTAAATAACATAATTGTTTCTTTTATAGTTTTTCGAAAAACAAATCTACAGAAGTTGGTTCCAAAAACAGCGTTGTTTCTTGTTTTTGTCGACCATGTTACTATTGTTGTTTATTTGAGAAAATAGGAATACATCACAAACTATGTAATTAATGAATCCATCACAAAATAAAACATGTATAATCTGACACATTAACTTTATTTTATATTTATTTCAGTATATTCTATTTAAATCTCTAATTTTGACGTGAAAACCTAAATAATTTATTTCTTTTGAACAATAAAATTGGTCGGGTAAGTGAAGTAATGTAAAAATTATACTATTAATGGTTATAAAAGAAAACAGCTTAATCACATCACAATTCTACTGTTTTTCAGATATTTTTTTTCTTATTGATTAACGAGAAGAACATTTTTCAAGTCATAAGTTTGAGAAGAAGAACATTTTTCACGAGTCACGAGAAAAACTCATTGAGAAGAAAGTTTCGAGGTTTTATAGAAATGCAATAAAACTACAAAATTAACAAACCATCTTTTATTTCCTACCCATGCTTCAAATTCACGTTCTCCTTCAAAAACTACACAAAATATGCTACTTTTTCCATTACTAAATCCATTTTCACAAAAAACTATGAACCTTTCTGATAGATTGGTCTTCCTAAATTCTGCAATTTGACCGAGGTTGTTACAAAATTGGGCTCTTCACGTTTCTCTTATTGCCTACACTATATTGCACACATACACATAAGCCTATAAATGCTACCATTGAATCCTTAAGTTTTGTGTCTTACATTGATAAAACATCATTAACAATATGTTGTCTAACATCACAATGGTGACCACTTTCTCTGCAATTTTTATGACATTCCTCTTGTTTTCACCATCAGTGGCTGTGTTTATCACAAGGTTACCACTACAGTCACCAATTACAGGCCCTGAGTCTGTAGCATTTGATCGAAACGGTGAAGGGCCATATGTTGGTGTTTCTGATGGAAGAATTATGAAATATGTTGGTGCAAATGGCTTTGAGGAATATGGCTACACTTCACCAAACAGGTAAACCTCAAACAATAATTCCACTTTCTCGTAGTCTCTCAATTAGCACACACAATTAAATATTCTAACACTAACTCTATGACATTGTGACACACTTAGTTAATGTGGGTTTGGTGGTGCAATTCAGGAACAAAACACTGTGCAATGGGCTTGCTGATTTCTCAGAACTCCAAGCAGAATGTGGAAGACCTTTAGGATTACGTTTCAACCATCAAACAAATGAACTGTTTGTAGCAGATGCTTATTTTGGGCTGGTAAAGATTGGACCAAATGGAGGGGCTCCAACTCAATCTTTTAGAAGTCTCCAACCACAAGAGAATAATAACAACTCTACTTTTGAGTTTCTGGATGGAATTGACATAGATGTGAACACTGGAATGATTTATTTTACCCAAGCTACTGCTAACTATCGTTTCAAGTAATTACACTACCTTTTTTTTTATGAGTTGGAGACTAACTATGGCTTAGCTTAGGCTAGTGCATTAACAAAGGTGACACATTTTTTTTACAGGGATGCTCAAGCACTACAAAATAGTAGAGATCAATCTGGGAGCTTATTCTCACTAGACCCAAAAACAAACCAAACAAGAGTTTTGATGAGGGGTCTTGCTTTGGCATCTGGGGTGGCAGTGAGTGGAGATGGATCATTTGTGCTTGTTAGTGAATACTTGGCAAGTAGAATCCAAAGATTATGGCTCACAGGGCCAAGAGCAAATTCTTCTGATCTTTTTGTGCAACTTATGGGAAGACCAGATAACATTAGGAGGAACTCAAGGGGTCAATTCTGGGTTGCAGTGAGTGGTGTTTTTGGTCCAAATCCTCCTTCAAGGCCTACTATTGTACCTGCAGGAGTCAGAATTAGCCAAACTGGTGTAGTTTTACAGATTATGTCTCTGGTCCGAGAGTTTGGAAGTGAGGGAGTGAGTGAGGTTCATGAACATAATGCCACACTCTACTCTGGCTCCTCGCGTGCTTCTTATGTTTCCATTTCTACTTTGATATAGTTCTTCTGCATGCCTATGCTTGTATTGGCATCAGACTTGAAGGAAACTTCAACCAAATGAATAAAGAAATTATTGATCCCTACTTATGCTTTACTCTCTTTTTTTTTATATATTTTTCCATCATTATGACAAATTTTCAATTTCTTTTTACTATTTTTAAAATTATATTTATTTAGTTTAAATTGTAATATTGGATATGAACAGCAAGTGATACATTATAATAAAGGTTGACCTCTAGTGGTGATCAAGGAACAACAAGTATCACATGGTACTGTAATAGTCCTCACCATAAATTTAATAATTATTTAACCTTTTATTAACTAATAGCTTTTTCACTAGTGTCTAATTTTTTTTCTTTTAAGAGATTAACAAATTGAGATTAAAAACATTATTCACCTTTGCTCCTTTGGCTGTTCTCACACTTTTTAGATTCATATTGTGAAACATGAATACAACTTCCATACTTTTTTAATAAATACAGAACTTCTTACTTTGTAGTTAATTTTTTTAAATAACGTAATACAGAAGTTTAAATTAATTTTTAAATTATATCATTAAACATATTATTTTGAATGTTACTTACTTTTAATTTATAAATGGTGTAATCTAATTGTATTCTAAATTATATAATTTAAAAAATAATTCTTTTCATGATAATTTTTGGATGATTTAAAAGTGATTTTTAAATTATATAATTTAAAAATATTGTTTTATAAAAAACTTTAATTATATAATTTTATGAAAAAAAAATTCAAATTATATAATTAGAAGTGACTTCAAATATTAAAGGGGCAGATTTTATGGCTACAAGTGGTGGTGGTCGGAAAGGGAACTGCGGCGGCAAGGGGTGACGGGATGCAATGAGAGAGAATAGTTTTATCTTTTACTCGTGTTATGGGACACAGGAGAAAACCGTGGGTGCAAAAAGAAGCTCTCCATATGGATAAAATAGGGCCCACTAAGCCAATAGGAAACTGGGCCTGACCCAAACCTGTAACATTCCCGTGCCCAAACCTGAATTGAATAAATAAACCCTAGCTACAGGGTATAAGGGTTCTTTGTTCATTTTGCAATTGAGAGCGCAGAGAAAGCGAGAGATGGGGAGCGACAGCGAAGCAGAGAAATCGGTGCAGAAAGAGAAGGAGAAGAAGAAGATGCAGGCCCTCGCTCCCATCGCCAAACCACTTGCCGGCAAGAAGCTTTGCAAGCGTACCCTAAAACTTGTTCGCAGAGGTCATATTTCTTCTTCAAACGCTTTTTTTTTCATTCTTTTCTATTTCCTTCGCTTTAACTATCAATTCCTATTCTCTGCTTTCAGCCGCTGAACACAAATGCTTAAAGAGAGGAGTAAAGGAGGTCGTTAAAAGCATTAGGAGAGGTCACAAAGGGTCTGTTTTCGCCTTCTCTTCTACCAAACCTCTCTTTCATACACCATCACTGTTGGAAAACTGCTTAACCCTAATTTTCTGCTTTTTTTCGTCATTGTAGATTGTGTGTTATCGCTGGGAATATTTCACCGATTGATGTTATCACTCATGTTCCTATTCTCTGTGAAGAGTCTGACATTCCATACATATATGTCCCATCTAAAGAAGTATGTCTTCACTCCTCTTTGTCTTGTTTCTTCTGCGGGAAATTCAATGCATATTTGTTTGTGTATGCTATCACACTAATCTAATTAATCGTAATGATTTAGACCAAGCTGAATTTTTCATTTTTTTGGAAGAATATAATCAAGTAAAGAATTACAGCATCTCTATCATATATTATTCAAATTAATTTTCAATTTCAAGAATATTCATCTTATGTGAAGAACTGCATGATAAGAAGAAACTGTTTTAGCTGAGTTTATGCTTGTAATACAGACTTTGTGAATTTTTCCTCTGCTATTGACATTTTTTTTCTTCTAAAATGTCATTTTTTCCTCTTTAAGTGGGAGTAAGAGTAGGAGAAATATGGATGTTCCTCTAATATTGTTGATTATTTTTCTTCTGTGTTGATGAAACTCCAATCACTACCCAGGTTCATTTATCCTTTGTCGTTTATATCGTATTCCAGGACCTTGCAGGTGCAGGAGCAACAAAGAGGCCTACTTGCTGTGTTTTGGTGCAGACTAAACCTGCAAAGGGTGAGTTAGAGAAAGGGGAACAGGAGAAACTAAAGTCTGATTTTGATCAAGTTGTATCGGAAGTTACTGAGGTTACAGCTTCACTTTTTTGAAACATGCACACATGTATCTGTACTGTTTCTTCCAGCTGGATTAACATGTGGTGGTGGTGCACCTTACGATGAATTGATGCATGAGTTTTATTATTTTTCCTATCTTATAATTTTCTGATCATATAATTTACCACTACCTTGATCCATTCACTGAGTTCATCCTTTTCCCACACGGAAAGGCTGAAGTAATCTTTATTAGAATTTAGAATATTCTCTTTTGTCATAATTTTCTACATTTTACCGGTTGAGGATTTTTTTCGATCTTTGATTCATGAATCTCATCTAGAGAACAGGATGGTCTGCGAAGAAAATGAAAAATGTTTTTGAAACAAGCTTAATGGATGTGAGAATTAAAAGGACTGGTGTTTTCATCTTCCCTCAATACTGGAGTTTGCTTGCTGAACTTTTTAATTTTGTCATTCCAATAGAGTATTTGAAAGGGATGACGAATAAATTATGCAATATTACAGAAGAAAATGCGTGTTTTGTACTTTATTTATTTTTTCAAAATTGGTTTGGGTTTTGTATTGTCAAATTATTGAATTTATCTTTTTTACTTTGAATTTAACTTTTTATCATAATTAAAGAGAAGCGAGACATTTTTATCCAAACAGCGTCATTTGTATCACCCCTATTTATTTCATGGATCACCAGCATAATCTAAATCAGATCCCCTCTCATGCTAGTTGAACTGGCAAACTTTCCATGTTGTAGGAAGTAAATAATAACACCCAAAGTAAACTTTCTTGTAAATCTTAACCCTGCATTACCAATTTTGACGTGGTTTACCATTTTGCCAATCAATAAGCATTGCTTCGTCAACAGAGCATCGTTGCATACACATCACCAGCCTACAAATAAACTGATCTGGCATATTACTAACTTCTTATTTTTGTCACTTGGAACATCAAAGCTTACTTCCTTGTGCATTGGAAGATTTATTACTAACTGTAAACAACAACCATGGTTTCATTAGTACTCTCTTAACACAAGTACATTCGTGGGCTCTTGGAGAAATCTGGCTTGGAAGTTGAAAAGTTAGCACCTACTCCTCTTTCTCCCTCAGCCTACTTACAACTACATGATGGAATTGCAACTACTGATGTCACATACTTCCGCAAAATCATTAGAGTTGCTCATTATCTTTATCTAATTTGTCCTTATTTGTCGTTTGTCATAAACAAGTTATCCCAGTTCAGGCATAAACCTATTATTCTTCATCTACAACATCTCTAGTGTCTGCTTCGCAGCATTAAACACACCGTCAACTGTTGTATTATCTTTTAATGATCTTCCTCCTTCAACTTGATGAGCAAGTTCAAACACGTAAGTTAATTGTATCTCATGTGTCTACCAAAGACCAATTGGCAAATCTTCTAACCAGACCATTGAAAATTGCGTGTTTTCAAGAATTAAGCACCAAGATAAAAGTCACAAACAATGACTTCATCTTGAGGGGGCATATCAGATAACCAACAAACAAGTTCTGTTGAGATATTTTGTTGTTAGGCAATGGATAGTAGGCTGTATCTCATGGTTTCTTGCTGCACCTCTATAAGATGTGGGAAATGTGAAAAATATTTCTTTAGTAGTTTCGTAAGAATATTATAAATTAAGTTCAGATTATATAAATTAGAAGTTAAAAGTTTAGGTGGTGTTCTATATTACATAATCCTAAATTAATTTTGTTCAATGTTGTTTAACATTATAAATTATGCAAGTAATTTTTTCACTTTCGAATAACTAAGTTAGATTAGTTTTTTAGGTATTGTTGTTGTTGAGAAAGTTTTCTCCGATCCGTAGTGTAGTAAAGAGTGTAGTAAAGGAGATGACACTAAAGTTTTTTTTTTTTATATGACAATATAAAAATTAAAAACAAAAATTTAATATAAAAAATAAATGGATTAGTTTATTAGTTTACTAGTTCTGTTTAGCCTTAACTCAACTCATATGAGTATCAGGTCAAATTGGTCAGACTAAAAAAATTCTATACGGATCGACCCTTCGAGCTAAATCCATTTTGATATCAATTCTTCAATTTTATCAACCCCTTCAATCCTCTGCAGGAAAGCAAGATTAAAAATAGTACATGGAGGGTAAGGGAGAAAGATACGAAGGAAGAAGAGGATTGAAGAATGGAGAGAGAGTCGTAGAGAAAATTGAGACCTCCCTCCATTACCTTTTGTTTGTCTTGCACCTCCACAAATTTGAGCATGTAGAAATTGTTGCCAATATCCAACATGTTATGTTAGAGCCTGTTACTAGTTTCCATATTCTGGATCAATGATCATTCATAACATTAAGCCAATTTTTTTGCCAAGAAGCTCCATCACAAGCACATCCTACCATGGAGCACACAAGCCATAGAAGACAAAATCATTAATTCTGACAAGTCAATCCTAAGGAAAAAAAATATTTCTTGTGCAATTCGTTATGTTAAACATCATTAAAAAAAAAATCCAAATTATCCAATCCAAAACACCTCCTGCAATCTAGAAATTTTCTGATTAACGAGTGTTCTTCACAAACCTTTAAGAAAAAGGCCATTACTTCCTGCACCTCCACAGTCTTCTTGTGCAATTCCATAGTTTAGAAAATGACTATTTTATTCTTTTAGTGTTCTGGAAAATTTTCAGGTATTTTAGAATGTTATTTCATAGTATGTATTCTGGAATGTTATTCCATAATTTTTCAATTTCATACCGAATTTAGTCATTTTAAAAGAATATTCTGAAATATCCAATTAAAAAATATTCCAAAACATTCTTGTCCAAAAAAAGTTATGTATGCAAAGTATTTTTGTAAGCCCACCAGCTCTATGGAGGTCCACAATGAAAGTATAGAGGTGCATAAAACATGAGAAAAAAAAAACCCATAAATGTGCTATCAAAATTGGTGCCAATGGGCCACTTAATAAATCTCTGTTGGTTCGACCTATATTTAAAATGAGCTATGATTTTTAAACCCTAATTGGTTCTACGTTGACTCAACGGGTCATGTTAGTTCACAATAAAAAAATGTAAAAAAATTATTTTAAAATTTAGATCATATTAACAAAAATAAATTTAATTGTATATTTTAATAATATTACTTTTATTTTTTAAAATATAATTATTATTTTAAAAAAATGAACCAACTCAAAACGTTGCAAATTAAACAAGTTAAAAAAATCCAATTCAATTTAAATGGCAGTGTTTTATTAGTTAGTTATAGTAGTAGATTGTCTTAAATATTTAAATTGTTTTAATAAGAGAAAACTAGCTTTCAAGGAACTTTTAACTCTTTTGGACTAAAATTTGTTGCTTAAAAAAGATAGAATCTGAATTGAAGTTCTTAGAATTTTGACAGTAATTACATTTGTCCATGTATTCTAAGTGGAGACTGGAGTTATAAATTCTATGTAAGTTAAGACTTTGTGCAACAAGCAGATGCAAGACAATGACATTTATGAAACACAATTACGAGATGGGAATAAGAAGTGGAAAAATAATTTCATACATTTGCGTCAGGGGAAGAACAAAATCTTCACAACCTCATTTCAGAAAACAAAATATACAATGTAACACAAAAGTCAATCCGTTAGGACACATGTAGCCTATTCAGAGGAATCTATATGTACATAAAAACTGGCTGCCACAATCAGATAGCAAAGAATAAGCATTAGTCCTTTGAAGTAATTAGCATTTCCATCCTGCAAAATGCATAACAAATATGTCACAATGTTTTCTTTTTTACTATACCAATGATCAAGATATTGTTAACATGTGGTCCCTAGTACCATACTTCTACTTTTCATTCTTTTTTGGATCTTTGAATACAAACCTGTAACATGAAGGCTACGACTATAACAGTAAGAAATAGTGCTGCAGTTTCAAAAAGTTGAAAGTTTAAGTCCATAGGATGCCCCGTTATCCAGCCAATTACAACACAAAATGGTATCTGCATGATGAAAAGGAAAATGTGAAGTAAATGAAATTTCACAGGCTAGAATTATTTTATAAGGAAGAACTTTCACAGTTTTTCTAATTTCTATTTTCTTTTAGCTAAATCAATTTCATTTCATTTTCTTATTTTTCTTCTCTTGAAGTTCTTATATTCACTTACTCTTAACCACTGGTGAGGAAAAATTAGCTATATTTGTGCACATGGTTAAGCATATCCATACAATATAACACTTACCACAAACATAGATATCTGTGTGGATGACCCTATTGCAACCCCTAAGGAAATGTCCTGCAAGGAATAAAACCTATAAATATGTGTGCACACCCATGTGTGTAAGTACAAGAAATGAAACTCACAAGTTTATCTTTCATGGCAAACATTATAGCACTGGCATGCTCAGCTGCATTGCCCACTAGCGGAAGCAATATGACGCTAATAAATGCTACTGGAATTTCCCATGCAGTAGATGCTCCCTGGAAAACAGTTTATCAAATAAAAAATTTGTTTCCTCAAAAAATGTCCAAATAAGAACATACTGAAATTTCATTTAAAAATACTAGCAGACAAAAATAGTTTAACTTCACAAACATCACATCTTAAATATGACAAAGCATCTAATGCTGATAAACATGGACCATCCTCATTCTCCAGGTGTTCTTGATGATGATGACACGACATAGTGCTTGACAAATCAACATTTTAAGACTTGCATAAATAATTATATCTCCCATTCTTCAACAAGTTAAAAGTGAACATGTGAATATTATTCACCTCTATAGCGCCAACCAAATATTCGGACAGGATTGATATCCAAGCAGTCATAACGGAAAGCCATATTATTGATTCCCACTTAGAAATATCTGGTGATTCATCATCATTTGTGTTGTTTCCACTTTGGCCCTCTTCCTGAATTCACATCATGTTACCACAGCTTGGTGAGCAAAAATGTTATGTCAATCATTTACAGGAAATACGATAATAATATCAAATGTCAAGCAGCAAAAACCAACCCTTGCTTATCATAATAATGAACACCAAAGCATACTAGAAAAATCATTGTGAGTTGCAATAGTTAAAAAGAACATATACAGGTTATATAATCAACACACAAAAACTCTGTTTACTTCTAAGGGAAAAAATCTAGTCCAGTTAGTTAATCATCACTTGCATTTGTCTACACTTTGAGGCTATAATTTTCAGGTAAGGGTGATGAATATTTTTTATTAACTTACAGGAATAAAATACGAGCAATCTTAAAGAATAACAAGGTTCAGAACTGGACGCCAATTGCCATCTTCCTTCATTCAGTCGCCCTCCATAGTGTGAGAAGAAATGCCAACAAATGTATTGGAATAAATGGGACATTGCATATATTATGCAAAAGGGAGAAAAAAGAAACTATTAGAAATGGATTGAACCTAACTTAACTCAAAAACTAGCGTAAGGGCGGAGGATAACCCAGTCTTATAAGGAGTATTTTGGTCATACACGTAGTCAATGGAGGACATCTTAACAAAAGCAATAAGCGATAACTTGAAAGAGAATAACACATTTGAATATATCAAATTTTACTTGATGGCAATCTTAATTGATATACATTATCTTAGTCTTGAATCTGAATATGACTTGCTGCATGCATGCTCCTTGTTTAGATTAAAGGACATCCATTTTGTAAGTGGATTTATACCTAATTCGATCTTATCAAATTGACTTTAAGATGAAGTTTGTACCTACTTATAAACTATGATTTTACCATATTACTAGTCAATGTGGGATTTTCAACACACCCCCTCATACCAAGAAGTAAATATCTCGAGTGTGAGATCATATATTTGTGGATGGTTTAACAAGAGTCTTATAATAGGTGGCACAATGGTCCCAAAGAAACTTGCTAGGATAAACTTATATGGCTCTGATACATCTCAGTAATGGATTTGTGTCAAATTTAACCTAACAAAATCGGCTTGTAAGAAGAGATTTATTCCCCACTTATATACTATGACTTCATTCGAGGTGGAATCTCCGACAATTATGATTACATATACTAAAGAGCAAGCAAATCAATGATATCACTAGGCACACCACATATCCACAAACAAAAGAACGAATGAGGAAACAAAAGGGAAACTTGGCAAGACTGCCAACCTCGTTCACAGAGACATAGAGACTTCTTTGACTTTTTAACTGAAAAAATAGGTATGCAGCATAGGCCACAAGCATGACGCAGCTGCTGAATCTTGAAAGTGACAACTCTGACTTCCCAACATGAACCTCAGTGTGTGTGTAGTGTAGAACAGCTGGAAAAAGTATGCCCATAACTGCCATCAGCAATAATCCTGAATTCACGGAAGCAGTTGCCTACATGCTAAATTGAATCAGCTACGTGTAATGCGAATGAAACTAAGGAATATAATGGAAAAAGACGGAAACTAAGGAATATAATGGAAAAAGACGGAAACTAAGATGTCTACCTTGTTAAACACTTGTTCCTTCTTATGATTAACAATCCCACCACATAAGAATGCACATCCAAGTACCAGTAACATATTGGACAAAATTGATCCCAGCAAAGAGAGCTGGACAACCCTTGTCATTCCACTCTTCAGTGCATATATTGAGATGATCAATTCTGTTGCATTTCCAAATGTAGCGTTTAAAAGACCCCCAACTGCAAGATAAATATAATAGCATTAGAAATAAACCACCACAAGCACATGACTGATAACAAAAGCAGAAGAGTGAACCACTTTTGGATATTAAAACCATCTAAGGCTGATGTTAGCAAGTGGATCATTTTTCCAATGAAATATAGCATATACAAAAGATAGTTAAAATTTAAGACAAACACACACGTATATACACATCATACTATTTCAGTGTCTGTTCTAGATTGATTTAAAAGAAGACAGATTTAGTAGAATGCTATTATTACTTTACCAGTATCTCCACTGTAAAATGCCAGCTGCCTATATAAGACCAAGAAAAGGGTAACATCAGAAACCATAAAAAGCGAAAACCTTATGCAAAACCTTAAAGAGTACATGTAATATTACTCGGTGGCATAACCTAACCGCTCCGCCAGAGGCATTATACCCAACAAACTCAGAGCAAAGACCCAACCCTGTAGTCCACCTTCACAAATCAATATAAGATATTCAATCAAAAGTGAAGGGAAATTAAAAATTGAATGAACTCCAACTCACAAGATGAGCAGTCAACTTCTGCACAAGAATTGCAACGGGCCCAAAAGGCATAAGCAAGTTGAGTTTGTTAGAGAAAATCACAACTTGTATGCTCCTATAAACAATACCGGCCAACGTTTCATGATGAACAGTCCAAGATTCTCCAGAATGTGATCCACGTACCTCCACCAGACTAGATTCTGACTGGAGAAAATTTATTTCAGAGTCAAGAGGAATTTCATCATCGGACTTGTGCATTGCTCTTCCATTTGGAGTACCCATCTGTGACACAAACAATAGAAATCATCTACATTTCAGTAGAATCATTGACCGAATGCTGTATCATTTTCTTCACACCAGTATTTTCCAGCATTACATTTTCTTTTACAAATGCCAAGCTGATTCTTTACAAAATGTTTGAAAGGAAACATTCACTAGCACAAAATGAAAAGAGGGAAATGCTACAATCAAACATCATTGCACTTGAATTCCAAAAAAAATAAAAGAATAATTCACACACTGTGAATAGGCATGTCAACAGGCATTGTCATAATATAAGCTGTAAAACAAGCGTATGGAAAACTGCATAAATCTATAAACTCATGCGTCTAACTATAACATAATAAAACATTCATAAACACCAACAAACTACCGTAACTCCCATTTGACTTGCAAATTATGGTAACATAATCAAAAAATAAAAAATAAAAACACTAACCCTTCACAAAATTCAAAAGGAATTCTACAAAGGGTTCACGAAAATGGGAAAAAGAACACACCTTGCCAGTCTCGGACAAGCTATCTGAGAATCCGGATGCACTGCAATGAAGAGATTGAATATTAGGGAAAAATTAAAAAAATATATATATACATATATATAAGTAGCTACGATTTGAGCAAAAATACATCAAATACTAACATTAAAAAACAAGACCCAACAGAGAAAAAAACAAATTATTTGAATAAATTTGAAGAATCCAATCCAAATACTTACACACGAGTAGGTTTCCCTTCAACTCGAACCTCCATTTATGTGTATGATTCAAATGGGTATTAACTATTAAGCAACCAAAACTGCCCCGGAACTCTAATTACAATTATGTGAGTGGAAAATTTCGGTTTTGGTGTTACAGAGTGAAAAAGTGTTTTGGTTTGGGTGAGTTTCAGTTTTGTTGTGGGTTCATTCGTTTGGTTCAAAGTGTAGCAGCAGTTTCTTTATGATTATTATTATTATTGTAATTATTATTCATTTTGTACTTTTCTTAACAGTTAGTTAACATGCATTTATCATTTTTGTATTGGTCTTTTTCATTAGTTGTCAAACAAAAACGATCTCAGGACACTGCATAGTCGATGGCTTCATGTTGATTCCAAACCTTGATTTTTGTTTGACTTTGTTCCATGGAAAAACATGATTCCAGGACAAATATAATGTTGGCGGTTTAAGAATGGAATGTATATTATTTTGGTGTCAAGAATGGAATCTAAATATTTAGGTTTAATAGTTCTTTTAATTATTATTATAATTTTTTTAATTTCTTCTCATTCTTTTGAATGTTTCTAATTTGATTTCCTTTTTTTAATAAACAAATATAACATTTTTCATAAAATTCATAGTAATGTACTGTATATTTATTTTACCTAATGACATCTTATTTATTATTTATATTATCATGAATGATTCTGTTATTATCAATTTTGACAAAAAAATGTTTTGCAAAAAAAGTTAAAATCAGGGTAATTCACAATAATAGGATAAAATGGTAAAGATTATCATAACGATAAAAAATATTAAACCTTTTTTTTTTACCTAAAGAATATAATTTGAGTTTTATAAGGTTATTCAATATGAAATTATTGATGATATCATTTTTAAAATAAATAATATAAATGCAAGTAAAATTAATATGGATGGTAATTTATTACTTGATATCAAAGTAAAATTTGTGTAACCTATGTTTTAATGGAATTTCGTTGTCAAGATGCAAGAATCTGTTTTTTTTATTGTTTTGATATATAAATTATTCAAATTTTCTTTACTATTGTATTAATTAACCTGATATTGCTTACCATTTTATATTTTAAAATAATAAATTTAATTACTTAAATATTTATTTAGCATTAATTTGATTTTCTTAGAAACATGATATTAAATTAAATAATTATCTTGAAATTTATGATATCAAGAAAACTTTAATTGACTAAATAAATTGTTTGATTAAAAAAAATAAAGTTTAAGTTATAATATTTTCATTCATAAGTATTAACTTTTTAAAATCAATTTTTTATACACGAGTTAGTTTTAATTTTTAAACAAAATTATTTTTTTTGTGAGATTAATCCAGTTATTACAGAAAATTATAAATTATAAATTATAGATTATAAATAAAATTAAAATGAAACATTATATGGTGCAATTTGTTTGCCACTTTGCTTCATCGTAATTTTATAATCTCGACAAAATTTCCAACTAATTAAGACATTTTTTTTATGAAATTATCTATTAAGAAAGTTATTTTGTTTCATGTTTTTATAGAGAAAATTAGTCAAATTTGCTCTTATTTAACTTATTTGTGTTTGATGCGATTTCTTTTTGCAAGTTAATTGAAACATGAAACATGTATATTCAAGTTTTTCTTTTCCGTAACAGAAATGCTAGTGTGGGCTGTTACTACCTTTCGGACAGACAATAGCTTTTTGAACCCATGGTTTTTTCCTTGCACCTCCATAGAGTGTAAAAGACTAAATAGCCCTTGTTCAACATATAAAAAAAATCGAAATTTTTGTAACCTTTCCCACACTCCATACATCCCGCTTTGTCTTCTTGCTTTTGTCAGTCGTTACCATTGTCACCCGTTATAGTCATTTCACTATCACTGCTGCTTTGATGTTTGATGTTGTGAAATATGGTCTGGTGTTGAAAAATCAACCTCTCTTTGCTTTGCTCCTTCATGTTCATTCTCTTAGGCCTTGTTCTCTTTTGAAGATGGAAACGAGGGAGAGGAAAAGAGTAGATTTGAAAGGAAAGAAAGTGGAAAGTGAAGTTCTTTTAAAGGAAAGATAGTGAAAAGTGAAGGAAAAGTTTGTGAAAGTTTGTGTGTGATATGATTGATGTGATAATTTAAAATTAATTTTGTAATTGATAAAATGAAAAAGTGAGTAAAAAATGAAAAATAATTTTTCTAAAATATAAATTAAACATAAAAATTTAAATTAAATAAAAAATTATTATAAATCTTTAATATATAAAACTTACTTTTTAACTAAATGTTAAATTATATATAAAATATTTTATTTAATATTATTTTTATTATTGATTATTATTTAAATTTATTTACATAATTATTATTCATTTAATATTTATTATTATACAAATTTATTTTTACAATTAAATTTTTAATTTAAAATAATCTTTTAATATATTTTATACATATTTTTTATTATATATTATAATATAAAATTAATAATGGTATAATCAATTGTTATAACATTTTTATTATTATTATTATTCATAATTTTAATATTTTTATTTTTATTAAAAATTTATTATTTTTTAAAATTTTATTATTATTGATAAATTTATTATTCATAATTATATATTTATTTAATTATATTAAATAATAAAAATAATAAATAAATAATATAATATAAATATAATAAAATATTATACGTATAATCGATTATGTGAAGTTGAATAATCGATTATGTAATACATAATCGATTAGCCTATAATATTTTATTATATTTTTATATCTTTCTTTGCAAATCTTCGCTCTTCTGCGAAGAAAGAGCGTCGCTCGAATTTTACGTTGTTTTCCGTATTTTTTTCTTGATTTCTTAACTTTATTATTATTTTATTTTTCGATTTTCACACTTTCTTTCCTCTCTTTCTTTCCACGCAAATCCGTCGTTGGACAGGAACAGAGCATAAATTATTTGATTTGTGAATTTTTTCTGTCATCTAGTCTAAAAAGTTATTATTGATATTGTAATTGGAAAGAGTTTTGAATATAGAAATATATCTTGAATTATAAAAATAAAAAATGTATTTCTAAATTTTGAAGTATATCTTGAAAACATTATAAATATATCTAGAAGTATAAAAATTAATTGACCTCTAGCTATTGCTACAAAATTATTGTTAGAAATCCATGTATGTTTCAAAATCTTTTTTTTCTTAACATAAATAGTGTTGTATACTGAAGAAGAAAGCAGATTCGGTGACCAAAAAGTATAGAGCATATGTACTATTTATAAAGTTTTACCCATCAGAGAACTCTAAATGTGATACCAAAATTTTATGTGATACCAAAATTTTTGCATAAGTGCTTGATAATGGCTTCAATAATTGACCACATTATACAGAAAATGGAATAATTGTTGAAACATGGATTTTTTTGGTTTTTGAATAACTCACCTACCTTTCCACAATATACTAATCATGAAGAGTGTTTATATATCTCGAATTAGTTACGGTAATTGAGATTATATTTTCTTTGTTATATATTGTAAGATATATAATATTTGCCAACAAAAATATGATGTAAGTTATTGTGTTATATTTAGGTTTCTTTAATAATATGCAAATGTGTGGGAGGAATTCTTGGAAAATTGTAATACTAACATACATGTGTGAATAATTTCCAAACAACAACTTTACTCAGACAAAGTAGCAAGTTATGTGATGCTTTTTAAGGTAATTAAATTAAACATTTTTATATTTATATTAGTTATTATATTAATTTGTTAATAATGTTGTTTTAAAATTGTAGTAAGTATAGATATATAAACATTTCTCGCACACGAATCTTAAGAATTTGAATATTAATTATGAGGAAGAACAATCGGATTATAGGACGAGTTATTTGCACTATTGACAAAGTAAAAGTCTAACTTGATGGTTTAATATATGTGGTTAATTGGATGTCTTATGAATATCCTCACATATGACTAATTGAGTGGATATTGATGCTTTAAGGGTACATCCACCTAGGTACTTGTAGACATTTGTACTTTCAAAACATGTCTTGCAATGGTATGTAAATGCAAACCATTCCTCAACCCTCAACTACGGTCAAAGGTGGATCCACAACCACTTCAGATGGCAACATATTAGCTTTTCACACAATTTAAATAGATCATTATTTTTTCTTGGTTTAGTAATAATGAGTTATAAATCTTTTTTATATCTCTTATACCTCTTTCACATCTCATCAAAACATGTGTTTTCATTTCTTATTGTCAAATTGATTTATTAGACTTCAATATCATAATATGATAAATTCAAATTTAAATACTACCTCATAAACTCATTAAAGTAAGTCATTCTTCATCCTAAATACATATATAAATACATTATAAACCATATATTTCTTACTCTTACTACATTTTCAAAACAAATAATAACATTTTATTTACATCATATATATTGTAAAAATTGAAAAATGATCCTTTTTAACTAGTTAATATTTGATTGATATCAAGAATTCCATCCATATGAGATAACATTGTTTGATATTTTACTTCAAAATTCTAAATCTTTTTATGTGAAAAATAATCAATATTATCACTTTCAATCAAATGTACTATTTTTAACCACAAATTTTACTTTTTGAATTGTGTAATTTAAAAATAAAAATTATATTTCAAATTATATAATCAAAATATTATTTTAAAGTTATGAATTTCACAATTTGAAAAAACTACAAAAATTTATATTAATTCATAACGAAAAAAAAAATAGATTAAATTTTTTTAAAACTAAAAAAAATATACAAATGTTTACTAAATGATTTAATCACTTTTAAGTTCTACTAAATTTTGATTTTACGTTAATTCTTTTGCCAAATTATTCATGTTCAAAATCTAACAATATATTCGGTGAAGAAGAAGCAAGAAAAAATAGAGTTATGGAAACTGGATACACATATAAATCACTAAGGGCAAAAAGGGAATTTTGAAAATTATGAAGGTGTTAGAAAAGAATTATGGGATACAAAAAGCAATTACCATTGACATATGAAGAAGCCCAACGTTTCATTTGGTTGCCCACTTTTTCTTTTCTCTTACTTTTTTTTCCCACATGTAATTGGCTTTTACCAATGATAATAAAAACTAAAAATATATTATACTATTATGAACAAACTGGTCAGAGAACCCGTGAAATGGACGAGATATAGAATTTAAAATAATAATAATATAATTTATAAACAAATTATGTAAAAATAAAGATGAACACAAACTATTTGATAAAATAAGTAATTAAAAATTAAAAAAGTTATTTGAAGTATAATATATCATTAGTTATGAAAGTTAACAATATATTATCATTTTCTGTAAAAAATAACATATCATTAATACACGAGTAATAGAAAACATCAATATACATTACAAAAATTTTAAATATATCTATTATACACTTTTGAATTAAAATTATTTTAGTAGAACATTGTGAATGATAGTACACTTAATATTCCTATAATTATTAACAAGTCCTAAAATTATTAACAAGTGCTAATGAAGATAAAAAATATAAAATTAAATATAATAGTATTATTATTAGATTAAATACAACAGCTTTGTATGGGATTGAAAAATATGTTTGTTTCAAAGGTAACATTTTTTAATCTATTTACTTAACAACTAAAGAAAAGCATAGTTTGGTTCTCACAACCATCATAATGACATCTCTTTGGTTTTTCTGGGTAGAAGTGGAAGAGTCTGTATCTTTGAATTAAAGTAATTGTGGGAAACGAGACAAACCGAATAGGTTCCAAGAAAAAAAAACACTTGAAAAAGCTGATGATAATTAGAATGTTGTTCAGTCAAAGTAAGAAAAGGTGGTGGAAGACACCTTTATGAGTAGACCAAGAGATTGCAAGAAAAAGTGGTGAAAGACACTTATATAAGTAGACCAGGAGATTTCATCATCTCCCAACTCAAACAAAGCATTTAATGCTACAAAAATAAAAATTACAATTCTTTCATCTAAGTTAAGTTCAATTTTGAATAAATCTAATATAAATAAAAAAGGTTGAAAATGAGTTCAATACCCTTAAACATTAACAAAGTAAAAGACTTCAAATTCAAACAAGGTTGTTATACAAATTACATATATAAGGTACCCTACATTAATTAACTTAAGTAAATTCAATTAAATTTATGTTAAATCAATTGAATATAAGATAAGTATATATAAGGACAAATCTATGCTATATACAATAATAAAATAATAATAATAATAATTAAGAATTAATTAATCAATCAATAATTATAAATAAAAATTAATAATAAATATAAAATAATAACTAAAAATTGAATTCAACAATAGTAATTATGTAATTTAAAAAAAAATAGTTGAGTTTCCACTATTAACACAAAATTTGAAGAACATTATAATAAATTAAATTTATATATAACAATACAATAAAACTAAAAATAAGAAGTAATAAATCAATAAATATAACAAAAATAGTGATCAATACAAAATAATATGGACAAATTGAATTCAATAATAATAATTACGTAATTTAAAAAAAGAGTCCACTTGTTATTAACACAAAATTTAAAAAACATTCCAATAAATTTAATTTACTTACAATAATACAATAATAATAAAAATTAATAATTAATAATCAATACTAAAAAATAACACAAAATTGAATTTAATAATAATAATTAAAAAAAATTAGGTCAGTTAGTCTTCACTGTTAACACAAAATTTGAAAAGAGAAATTGGAAATGAATTTAAAATACCATGAAATCAATTAATATGATATCAATACATACAATTAGTAATTTTAAAAAAAATATATAACAAATTATAACTGACAACTAAAATTATAAGCATAATGAATAATGAAAATTAAAATAAAATTGTAGTTGTTGATATAAATATCATATTGAAGTCAAATTAACCTCAAAACCAATGTCTGGATTTAGTAATGTACAACATACATATTGTATAACAAAATACATTTGATATAAAAACAATTCAAAAAAACATATAAGAAACATAAACTTATAATCATAAATTGACATAAAAGTCTTACAAATTAAAAATGGAATAAATAATCAATAACAAATTCAAACATGATTTCAATACAATTAAATTAAACATTACTAAATTAACAAACTTAGCATCTCAACCAAGTTCTTATACAAACTCCAACCATAATATGTGATTATCAGTTTTGTAATTGAAAGTGGGGTCTATCCATTTAGAAAAATATTTCTCATAATTCGTTAACAGTACAAATCAAGTTTATTATTTTATATTTCATAAAATTTTGATCGCATTTTACATTAATCTTTAAAGTACAAAAAACACACCACAGTCAATTATGCATCCAGAGAACAACACAAAATGTTCTAAAGTGAAATAATATCAAATGTAAGATTAGACTAACATGTATACGCATTAACAAAATATGAAAAATAGTTTTTCCAAATTGTCTAATTTGACAATTCAAGATTTAATACAAATAATTAATGTTTAATCATTTGTTCTAGATCTCAAAAGGAAACTAAAGTTTGTTCAATTTGTGTCTCAAAACAAAATTGATGATCAAATGAATATTACTACAACAAAGTCCTGCACATCAAACACATTACAATATATTTTAATCCTACCACCACTTTAAACTAACCATTTCTATAATTTTCAAAAACACAAAATGGCAAAAATTTAAACCCTAAAATTTAAATAACTTCTAGAACACTAATATACACCTTCATATTCACAAATAATTCACAAAAATAATTTTAAACTTAATCAGTTAATCTAAAAATTAAAACCAACCATAATATCAATCACGTTTATTATTTTCAATAAAGATAAAAAGCATTAACCTCAGTAACTGCTCAAATACGTAAATCCAATCAAATAGAAAAGTCCCAAATAAAAAATGAGAGACAACTACACCTTTACCTTATTATAGTTGTCAGAAAACGTTGCAGGGTCACTAGAGGAGTGGCTGGAATTCGAAAATTCGAAAAGACTGTCACACATGTGAGGAAGACAAAGCCTGGTAGAAATATAACGGATCAAACGTAAAACAATTTTTCGTCGGAATTGTGAGATCCCAACATAATACTCAAGTCTTACGTATGATCCTAATAGTTCCGATATAAAACTTGTGTCACTTAAATATAAAATTGTGTCCGGGTTTTTTTTACACATAGTAGCTCACTTTTATACTAGTGACTTTTCCTTTTTCTTTGATTAAAATGAATAAATTAGCATTTTATTTACTTGTTAAAAATTGTGTTAATATTCCTAATAATAATGCTTGCAATTTGTTGTGGAATTATTTTAATTAACCCTATATAGTTTATAATTAATTATTTTTGGAAGATGTCGTGGATTTAAAAAGTTGAAAATGTTTGTTTAGGCCAAAATAAAATTATAAGCTTAAAGACCTAAAAGATTGTGTAGGTAATATTTCGGAATTTTGGAAGTTGTGTTAAAAGTTTAGTTAGAAATTGAATTAAATAATTATATCAGTATTATAATAAATTAATTAAGTGAGTGGGTTAAGTGATATTTTTTCTTCTTCTTTTCTATTATTGTTAAGACATTTTCACTGCAGGTATTATTATTAAGACACTTTTTCAGTAAGTGTCATCATACAGAGTTTTAATTTACTTGTGAAAGTCTTGTGATACATCATTTTTAAAATTTTATATAATTTTTAGTATATATATATATAAATACTTTTACAAATAAATAATATTTTATTTTATAATTCAAGATTTTATATAAATTCTTGAATCTTATTTTTATTATTATATATATTTCAATAGACAAATCTTATTATGATTTTATTTTTCAACCAATATCTCCTCTTCACTCTTTCCTCCACCCATTACATCCCAATTTTGTCTTCTTTCACAATTTTTGTTGTGCAATTTTAAGAAATATTACAATCATTAGAGTTGGTTGAAGTTGTTATGAGATTCTTTTAATATGCATGAAAATAGAATATATATTCCATGCTGAGTTAGAAAGCAATTATGAAAACAAAAGTTATAGATTTATTTAAGATTTGGGTAGGAAGATATTCCAACTTAACTTTCCTTAGAGAAATAATCATATTTTGACTAGTCCTTTGTTTTGGAGTTCGAATATCTTATTATAGTTTTTCTTATCAAAAAAATATTTCGTGGGTTATGAAAAAAATATAATCTTTTTTCTAGTATTAGAATAACTCTCCATTAAAACAATTATTTAGGTTTTTCTTCTAATGTCAAATCACATAAAAGAATTATGATCTACATTAAGTTGAACTGTTTTTCCTTACTAATTTAGCATGTGCTATTATAATATAATATTAAAAAAATATTTTGTTAAAACTAACATACATATTATAATTTATAATTTCTCAATATTTGAGCTTTTTGGAAAACCAAAAGCAGCTTAAAATCTTCAAAAAAAATGATGAAATAAAAATATCAAGAACTAAATTAACCCAAAATTTCAAAACCTAATCATATAGAATAACTTAACATTAATTTGAAATTCTAAATAATCTCAAACTTATATCTCTAAAAAATTTCCACATATGTGTGGTTGAAGGGAGAAAAGAAGGAAGAATAATGCTTTCTCAAAATATTTCACTCCAAATTGATGCTATGGTTTTGCTCTAGCTAGCTTAGAATCAACAAATTCTAATAAAAAAAATTGAATGTGAGTTAAAAGAAGAAGAATTGAGGAGTTCTAAAGATATATTACCCATCGTATAACCAATGTTCGTATATCAAAAGTTTCAAATATATCCACTAATTATACTATTCTCTTAAACTCATAGTCACCATACATATCATATCAATTAAATTTTATATATATATATATATATATATATATAATAATAATAATAATAATAATAATAATTTTCATATATAATTAATCATGCATAATTTAAATCCTTAGAAGTGAAAATAGAATTTTAAAAGAAAATTATTTGATAGATTTTTAAAAAATTGTTAACAAAGTAATAAATATTTTACATGAATGGAAATAGAGAGATAAAGATATAAAGAAAAAAGGATGCATCCCTCGTGGCAATTGGTGGATCAGTAGGAAAATAGAGAAACATAGAAATAATAATATTATAATAATAATAATAATAATAATAATAAAGTCAAAATGAAAAATATGTTTATAACTTTTTTATATAAATTTGCCGATAAAAAATACTTTTAAGAATAAATGTATTCTTTAGCTAATATTTGAGATTTTTTTTCCATTGGTGTAATTTTCTCTAAAATTTTAAACTTTTTTTATAACGAAGTTATAGTAAAATGATATTTTGAATTTTTTTCAGTCTTAATTAAGTGATAATTTTTTTTAGTTTAAAATTTTTAATGTATGTATATTTTAATTTATAGTAATTTACTTAATATTATAAACATGATTTAATGAAAATAATTATATTTTACTTAATATTATAAAACGTAAATTTAATTAAAATAAATTTAAAATTTTATTTAAGATTTAGATAGTGAAAAGCTATTTTTATTTAAATTTATTTAATATAAGAGAAATCATATTTCAAGTATTCTTTATTATAGAATTGGACTATTTTATTATGATTTTATCATAACAAAATATTTCGATATATATCTTTTTTAATCTTTTAAATGCTATATTAGAATATACTTAAGTGAAAAGTGGATGATTAATGTAAAATATTGAATAAAATTAGTGAATTATGTATTAGAAAGTGGATACAAATTTTATTCTAACCATCAATTTATCTACACGGACCCATAACTTTATTTACTATATTTTTTTTTATATTGAACACCATTTGAAAATTTTGATTAATCTGAAAAGTAAAGTTTTATTTACAAGTTTTAACATGGTTAAATTTTAAAGACTGTAATAATTAATAAAAGTAGCGATTAAAATATATTAATTTGCTAACAATTAATTGATAGACTCTATAGTTGATATTATTTTAATAAATATAATATTTTTCATATTTTAGAATATCATGAAGCAAAGTGTTGTTTCCGCTATTACAAATGCATGTGTAGATACCAATATTAGTCTTTTGGTCTCTAAAATGTGGGACATGGCCACATAGGTGTTCGTGGCGTTTGGTACAACAAATATTTTTCAGTTGCTTGCTTTTATTTCTTCTATTTTTTATGACATTATTCATTGTAGTGTTGGTGCCACCAAACTAATTATCCTATTCCTCTTTTTTTTTTTCTATATGAATCGTGTCAATTGTTGAAGATATATTTATAATAAATTATTTTTATTCTCATCTTCTAAATAATGTGGAAGTGGAAGTTTTAGACGTGAAAAATAATTATTATATAAACAAATAGCATGTTAGTTTAGTATGAAGTAATTTTAAAAAAAAGAAGTCATTTTATTTTATAAAAAAATTACTTTTATTTTTATTCATTATAAAAAACATCATAAAATATTATATTTCAAGCCTAAATAAAATTGTAACAAAAAAAATCAAATTTATGTTTTTTTGCAAAACTTGTCATTATAATCAAGAAAATAATAATAAAATTATATAAATATAACATTTATTTTTATTTTTATTCATTATGAAAAACGTTATAAAATATCATATTTCAAGTTTAAATAAATTGTAACAACAAGAAAAATATTAAATTTATGTTGTTTTTTGAAACTTATCATTATGATCAAGCAACATCTCAGCATAATAAAAAAAATTATATAAATATAACATAATTTTTTAAAAAGAATTTAAAAAATAAAATAAATTTTAATTATTATGTTCTATTTAAAATAATCAATTATATTATAATTTTATAAGGTATGACTTATTATAAGACTTACAAGATAGTTTTTTTTTTTACTTATTCAATGAATAATATTAATAGTAATAATAATAAATAAAATAATTATTTTTCCCTACAGACAAAATTTATTATTTTACGAGTTTTTCTCTTATTTGTTTATTTATTTTCACACGTATAAAAGAGAGAAATAAGTTTAAAAAAATGTAGTAAATAGTTGTATAAGTGGTGGAATGTGATGTGAGGAAGTGTTTTGTTCCCTCTCAGCATTGGGTCCATCACATTCCTATGCAGTTACACATCATCCAACTGTCATAAAATCATTGAAAACTAAAACACTATAATTAGTGAAGAACTTCTAGAAGCAAACTTCAAAATAATCTCTTATTTTAATAGTTGTTAAGTAAAATATGAATGGTTGGAGAAAATGTAGCTGTGTGGTGAGTGAGAAAGAAAGAAAGAAGAAAAAGAAAAGGGAGATTGGTATATTGTTTAAAGTGGTGCCAGATCATACCAATGCTTCCTTTACTTTAATTGCATAAGATGAGTTTCATATTTAAATCATGTTTAGCGATAAATAATTTTAAACTATAATATGATAACAACCGTTCTTTTAAGTGTATTTAAATAGCAATTACTGTACATTACGGGTAAGAAAGTGGGTTGGGTCTGGCGGACCAGTCTTCTAACCCGATAGCATATGGACGGAGCGGGTAAGCATTTTGAATCTGTCAACTCGTATCAATATAGTCTGTCTAGCTCGTCAACCCGTTGGGTTACAGGGCGGGCCAACCCGCTGGCCCGCGAAAAAAAATATATTGTACTTTTAAGATGTCATGTCATTATATACATCTTTAATACTATATTGTTGTAATTACAAAAATTCATTTAAATTAGACACAAACAAAATAACTGCAAAGAAAAAAAGTCCAATTTAAAACTAAAGATCCAAAAATAAAATTTAAAAAAAATAATTTTTTTAAAAAAATGCAAAACAAAAACAAATAAGCGGGCCAACCCGCTTCATAACGAGGCGAGTTAGAAATTTTGGCTCGTATCACTGTAACAGACCGAGCTGACCGAACCTATTTTTGACGGGCTTATGGCAGGACGGGCCTAATCGGACCGAACTGACCCGTTTTGCCACCCCTACTATACATATAGGGTCAAACATTATATGGATGGAAGTTAATTAATTACATATTATTAGCAATAACCTTAGTATTAGATGGATGGAAGTTAATTAATTAGTGTCTTTATCTTTTTCCACTTTGTTACAATATCTCCATAGATCTGCTTTCTTACTTTATCCTCTTAAACTACTCATCCTTATCTCTTCCTAATAATCATGGTGAAATCTCAAAACCATTTATTTATTTATTATTATTATTTCTCTTACGTCTCCAAAAATAGGTATGAAATTACTAATTTGGTAAAAACCACATGACGTGATGAAATATGGCAATACAGTTACATTACAGCAGCCACTAAAATGTGGATCACGTGACATTAACGTATATTTCCAATAAGAAGAGTTAAGGAATTAAGCAATACACTTTCTCCTTTCATAATTGGAAAATTTTCAGTTCTTAGAAAACATTTTGTATTATTTGCTCATGCATAACAAGCTGTAAAGAGAGTATATGAGTAAATGATTGAAGTTGTTTGCAACAGTGTAGATGTATAATTTAGGTTAGTTTGGATTGTAATGGGAAACAATAAGAATGAATTTGTGTATGATTAAGAAAAAGGGAAGGTATGCAAAGTGCGTGTGAATTAAGAAAAGAAAAGTAATGTGATTCCCTAATAAATATAGAGTTGAAGAGGGACAACACCACTTTGAAAGATCATTATTCAACCAATCCCAACTCCATTTCTTCATTCTCTTCACTTTCTTCGCATTTTCCTCTCAAATCTTAAACCCCAATCTTTCTAAACACAAAAATATAAATTCTAACAAACAACCATGCATGTCTCTTTTATACCAAATGTTTGGCATATGTTTATCACCAATTCAAAACTTTATTTTACTTTTTTCAATTAAAACCTAACTCTACATTTCAATTCTCTATCATTCAAATTTCTATAATTTTATAAATAGGTATAATAGATTTGTATTTAATATTTAATTAATTTTCCTTATAACACATTTTAATTAATAATTTAAAAAGATCAAAATAATATACTTAAACTAAATTATTATTATTATAAAAAAATGGATAGAAAGGAGTAGATTTGAATATCAAAATTATCCTCATCCAATTAAAATCTATCATTACTTTTATTGAACTAATTTATTTTAAATAACATAATCATTTTCGTCAAATTTTATTTTTTAAAGTCAAATTCACCCCTTATTAAATCAACATAAATAGTTATGTTGATTTTAGTTAGTTATTTTTTATTCCATATGAAAGATAAAAAAGTTAAAACATTTTAAATCGATAATATTTTTTATTATAAAAATATTTATTATGGTACAAATTATTGAAATAATATTCCGATATTAATTAATCATCAACATCTAAAAAATTACATATTATTTTTTAAAGAGAAAGCCAAATATTTTATTGCAAAAAAATCGCATAAATTATTTATTACATTGACAAATATTTATTCTTGATGTGCCCATTATATAGTAAATACATAAGGATAGAACAAAAAAAGATATTTTATGATAAAAATACTAAAAAAATGGAAGAAAGTGGAGTGGACCCCAAGTGTTGTCTCATCCCCACGAATTTGGGTCTTCTAGAAGCCGTTGTAAAACGCACAGTATCAACGACACGTCAGCATTTGTGATTTTTTTGGAACTCCAGACCCCACACAGTTACGCATCCATCCCTCGTGGCGCTTGAAATGACCCTTTTATCCCTAATTCTATCTATCTCTCCTTCTTTGACCTCAATATAAACACCCTCAACCCAATTTCAACCTTGCAAATAGAAAAAACCTCATATCCAAAAGTTCCATTCAATTTCCAATGAAGACGACGTTGAATCTTGCCGCCGGAGATTTTCCGCTCCATTTTTCTTCATCAGCCTGCTCTTACCGCCGGACCTCTGTACGCGCCGTTGCAGTGGAAGCGGTCCAGGTGCGCTTGCCAAGGCTGAGCCTCTACGAGGTGCTGCGAATCCAGCGTGACGCGTCGCCGACGGAGATCAAGTCGGCTTACCGGAGCCTTGCGAAGCTCTACCATCCCGACGCGGTGGTGCGGCGTTCGACGGAGGAAGACGGAGCAGGCGAAGCCGCCGACGGACACTTTATCCAGATCCGAAGCGCTTACGAGACGCTATCGGATCCATCGGCAAGGGCGATGTACGATCTTACGCTGACGGCGATGCACAGCGGAAAATACCGCCGGTTTCCGATTCCTCTTAGTCGGAACCACTCGTCGACGTTTTACGCGACGCGGAGATGGGAAACGGACCAATGCTGGTAGACAGAGCTTGGGATGCTTAACTTCGCTTCGGCATTAAAGCAACATGTGGATTGGATTACGGGAAAAAGAGGAATCGCTCCCTGAAAACGATGTGAAGAGAGAAAGAGTGATGAGAATCTGAGATTACTGACTTATATGTTTATCTTGTACAAACAGGGAAAAAAGTGAGAGGAGGAGGCAAATTTTGCTTCTGTTTTTTTTGTGAGAATGTAAATAATTTTTATTTTCTGATTTTTTTGGTTTGTGGATGGCCATTTTTTAAAATTTTCTTTTGCGGCAATTTTTGACGAAAGAGAATCGAGATGAGAAAAAAACGAGATTAGAAGTTAAGAAGAGATTCTATTCGAATGGTGAAGGAGAGTTTGCAAAATCTCTTATGATCTGTTTGTGAATTAATTAATCGTCATGAAAAATTCATGAGACGATGAATAGTGATGCCAACATTCTCACCTTAGGAAAACACACTTGCAATGTGAGTCAAAATGATAATTCACCATGTTAATGTTATCCTCCCCCCCCAGTGTAGAGAACAAATTTCAGTAGAACCTTCTAGAAAAACTAATTGCAGAAGAATTGTAAAGAGGATTGGATTAGCAAAAAGGAAAAACTATTTTAATATCAGAATTCAATTTTGAAGTGTATAATTCTGGATTCTGGTAGAAAAAAGCTGGATATAGAAATTATTCTAAGTATACATGAAATCGTTTTTATTTTCTTTAATTTAAATAGTTGTTTGGAAGGTTAAAAATAATTAATACTTTTTAATTCAGAATAGAAATAATTAATTAAAAAGTAAGGTTCTTTGTTTATTAAAAAAATTATGTAATGTATTTCATATTAGTCTCTTTTCAATATAACTACTTTCCAAAGAAAACCTATTTTTTAAAATCATTTTGTTTGGTTGAATGCTAACCTTTTATATATTATTATTTTATATAAAGAACTATTTTTATAATAATATATAATAAAAATATATATTCTAGTATACACATTCCATACTTTTGTTTAGTTTAGTTATATTTTAAAATTGTATACAAATAGATATAAACTACTTAGTTATACATATTATAAATGATTTTTTTTCTATATCTCTATAATCTATAACATGATGTAATGAGATTCCTATTTTAATATATATACTTTTTATATTTAATTATATATTAAAATTAAAAATAAATATATAAATTACTCAAAAGTGAATTCGCATTATAAATTACATACTACTATTTTTTTATGATTACCACTATTTTATTATTTTCTTAAAAATATATGAAGACACGATGTCTATTTTTTTTATTAGTTTATATAAAAGTAATGGTATATTTTAATTACATATTAATTAACTAGTGACCAAAATAGAAAATTAAAATATTAATTAATGTATTTTTAATTAACCATTTTTATAATTAAATACTAAATAATTATTTTATAATATTTAAAAGTAAGAAAAAAATATTTATATATATTACCATAATATTTACAAATATATTATATTTATAAATAAAATTATAAATATATTAACAATATATTTTATTTATTTATTTATTTATTTTTAAATACAAATTTGAAAATGATAAAATTAAATTATATTCATAGATATACTAGTAAAAGTAATCATATATTTATAAATATAAAAATATATTATAATTAGAAATAATATTGTATATTCTAAGAAATAAAATTTAAAAACAATAAATTTAAACTACATCTGTAAATATATTTTTAAATTTAGATTTTTACATTTATTTTCTGATTTATATTAAAATAATTATTTTCACCTAATTTATATATATATATATATACATACACATAGAAATTTAAGAAAATTATATTTTTCCCAAATTTTTCATTAAATAATTAAATTTTAATTAAATAAATCATTTTTAATTAAATAATTAATTTTTACTTGTCATATATTATTAAAGAAGTGATTATTAATTTAATGATAATTACACATTAAATCAAAATAATAATTTTATTTTTATAAATGATAACTACATATTAAATTTTACTTGTTATATATGATTTATATGGTTATTTTAAATAAAGAACTACTAAATTTTAAACGGGTAAGTAAATTTAATTATGTATAAGACTATTACAAAATAATATGAAAGATTAATTAAAAGAGAAGTGAAAAAAAAGTATAAAGTTTGTAGCTGGTTGACATAATAGAATAATTTTTTTAGTATATATTTAATAAATAATTTGTAAAATAAATTTTTAAAGTAATTTAATATAAAAACTAAAATAAAAATAAAAATAAAATAAAAATTGTTATTAAATTAAATTTTATATTTGAAAAGACAATTCTAAAATAAAAATCTAGAAATAAATAAATTGTTAAAAGCAACACAAGTTGAAAGTATTCTCATATTATTTTGAATAGATCTTGAATAGGTTAAAGAGGTGTAATATGTTTATAGCATTCTCAGAAAGTGGTAGATGGGTGGAAAATCCACATATATGAAAGGTTGAAACATTAATTCTAATTGAGTTTCTCAAAGGCCATAGACAACATACCAGGGTTGAATGGGCTACAATTTTCAACCATCAATGAGGAAGACAATCTTATGCTTTAAAGATGTTGGAAGAAGAGGTAAAACAATGAATGTATATGGAAATGTGGAAGTGATAAAGGACATACTTAATTTTAAATTTATTAAGCAAGAAAAATAAGATAGCTTCATGTTAATGAAATATTATCAAAAAATTCTTCTTTGTAAAGAAGGACAAACCTCCATGCCTTAATAGATATAAGTCTATCTTTGGGATTGAATGGTGCGTTGTTGTCTTGTTTGCATCTCAACACCTGGCCTTTGGGATTGAGCTTTAGTGGCTTGTTGCCCAACACTTTGGTGTTTTTTTTTTTGCCAATGGGAGATCTTGTTAAAGGCAAGATTTGATTATGCACTCTATTTGTTGGGTTCGACTTCGTTAGTTATCCTCAAACCTTTGTGTGTGCTGATTCCAAACAAGTATAGCAAGTTAATTCTGAAGAACTTGCAACTCAGTCGGGTGAGCTTGCATCTTGGTTTGGTGTTTATTGTGCACAAACTCTAGGTCTTTCTAAAATTTTGTTTATTAATCTTGTAATTAGTTCTAAATCCATTGATTTTTCTCATTTCGTTGTTTTTAGAAAAAGTTTTCTATATATGTTTTAAATATGTTAAGAAAAATTTAACCAAAAGCTTAATAAAAAAGTGATTTTAAATATTAACATTTTAAAAATAGTCTTATCACTTAAAAATCGAATTTAGAACCATTTAAATACTTCTTCTCCAAATTATTTGATACGCCATTTAAAAATAAAATCATGACTAATAAACAAACACTATCTCAAATAAATGTGATGTTATAATAAAACTATACAAATTCTTCAGTCGCACAGTATACTCGATTTTAGTAAAAGAAAAAAACAACTCGAAAACACAATCAAACATGTAAACAACACTCTTTTCCTTGCATTTTAAACATCCCAAACAGTATATCTGTTTTTAATTTTTCTTTTCATAAAGGCAATCATATTCGAAATAAGTTTAGATGATAAATATAGAAATCTCTCTTAATCAGTCATTTGAATGGTTCTTAATTATTATAATATGAGATCACGTAAACGACTTAAAAGCTTATTTGATACATTCTTATCACATTAAAATCTAGGCCATGAAATATACTGTAAAATAAATAAATAAAAAATTATAATTATAAACTTATTTTACATGATAAATGACACAAACAAATCCACAACTTTTATCATTTTGATTTTTATCTCAAACAAATTAATTTGGTTGATTTAGAATAAAAAATTACTTTAAATCAATTTTAATTAATTCTATTGCTTGAAAATTTTCTAGATCATATTACATACTTCATTAAACAAAGATATAATAACTTTTTTCTTTTAATATTTTGAGATCTTTCACAATATATCTAAAAAAATTTATAATAACGATTTATTCCATTATATTGATATTAAAAGTACAACAGTTAGATGATCACTTTCTTATTACAAACATAAAAAATTTATTTAAAAAAAACTTGTAAAATACTTTTGTAATATTATAAAAAAAAGTTTGTTATATCTTAAATAAATTGAAATTAAATATGTTTTTAATTGTTAAATTATTTGTTAAAATTATATTTTATTTTTAAGATAAATTTTTAATATATTTTATCTTGACTTTATAAATTAATGTAAATTATTTTCAATAGTAAATAAAAATATATTTTAAAAAAATATAAAACAAATTTAGAAAAACAAATGATATTAAAATAAAAAGCTGTAAAAATGAAAAATAAAAAAAATTCTTACATACGAAATATAAAAATAAAATAGATCTAAAATTTATCTTAAGACAAAACAGATTTTTAATAAATAATTAAATAATTAAAAAGATATTTAACCATATAAAATATATACCAACTCTTTCTATCCTACTTTTAAGTCTAATTAACGTTTCCGAACCAAATCCAGCTCAAAATATTTGACCTTGTAAATTGTTAAAGTTTGGAATAACTTACGTATTTAACTTTAGAACCTATTCAAGATAGTTTATATTTAATAAATAATAATTGTTTATGTGAATTACTAAAACAACGTTGTACAAACTCTTTTTCAGAAGTTGTAGATAAATAAGTAATCTGATATTACCATGAATAATATATATTTCTGATAAGGAGACATCCATCCAAATAAAGCGTTAATGGTAAATTGGATAAATTTAATTGCATAAATAATCATAAACAGATTTTATCATTTCAGTAAATTTGTAGAATTATTTTTATTCCATCTATTGGACAGGGCTTTTTGTAAAATAATTAACGGATTTTGGAATTATGGCTTCCATATGGAATGGAAGAGCTTGTGAAATTAGAGTCAACCATCTTAGTTACTGCAGAGTATTTTCACAGATGAACTACCTGCATGTGAACACTACTGACTACCAAAATCGACCATTTGAACGAAACTCACTGAGCTTTGTACAAAATTCCAATCATATTAGAAGTTCACAAGGCGAAGGATTTGCACATTTCTGAAAATGAAAAAAGAAAAAGAGAGAGAATCATTTACATGTCATGAGCATGGAGTTGACGACATGCAATAAAAGACGGATACTTGAGAGATCAGTTCCAGTCATTGTAGGCAAGCTACGTTGATGATTCAGTATCTGGTAGACTTGCTCAAAGATGGGCCGTGTGTGCATCGCAATCACTGGGTCCGATGGGTTTATGGCAGATGCCACATCTGTTAACCATGCGATCTTTCGTGGTGTATCGCTGTTAATGTCACAAGCCAGTTGCTGCAGAAGTGAGAGCAGTACACCTTGGCTTAAAGGAAGAGGAGCCATAGACAAGAGCCCATGTAAATCGACCTGATTAGCAGAAATGGATTGATCCAGTTAATACTTGGTGTTTATTTGAATATGATAACAAATATCTACACGCACATCAGTATTAAGAAATCCAATTTAGTTGAATCAGCAGATTTGGACTGCAATCAATTGTAACCTTATACACAATTTGCCCTTCCTAAAACTATCAGAGCTAAGCAGTTAAGTGCCTCATAACAGGAGATTTTACCGAAACTGGACCTAATGTCTGAGCAATTGAAAGGTGTAACATCTCGGCCATACCTGAGAACATAACCATGATACAATGGATACATCACTTCTATGTAGAGCTCCAATAAAAGCCTCTTCGTATTTCCGTTCAGAAATCAACCTTGCTAGCTCCTGCGTGGGATCCAAGGGAACCTCAACCTGATTCGCAATGCAAATTTGCAAGAGCAATTATTACCATGTAAGCACAAAACTAAAGCTTTCTGTTAACCCTGCCTACAACTAAGACCCACAAGTAGTTAGCAAAGTCACCCCCACCTTTTCATGAAGTAAAGGACCATTATTCAGCTGGACGGGCAAAGGATTTAATGTGCCTGAGTTTGTTCTTGTAGCTGCAAGTGCTACTAGCTTTCTCTGGCCCTCAAGCACTTCTCTACTCAAAGTTTGAGAAATTGATGATGCTGAATTAATGGAATCCTGCAAAGTGCATCAAGAGCTAAACTACTGAGATACAAAGGAGAGCGAAAAAAGTAACAGTAACACCAACATGACTAAAAGCTTCTTCAATAACCAATCATTTTTTTCATAGTTGATAAATATGTCACTTTAAATACGAATTAAGCAACTAAGATTTAAAAAGGCCAAATGACATATAAGCAAATAAAAATATGCAAGCTTCCCTCAGAATGTTGGTGGTGCGATGACCCTAGCCCACTGAGCAAGTGGCAGTCATGCACACAGATGCAAAGTTGTTCTTGCACAAGTACCCGCCTTTCCATTAAAACAAAAGACCTACCTAAAAGTAATTGAAATGCACAAGAGCCTACGAAAGTGAACTAGTACGAGTGCTTCTCATTCAAGATATCAATAACAAAATACTATAAAAGCTTGATCTCTTACAATTGGTAAGCACTTTACCTTACAAGTGGGATCCAGATCCACCTGTTTTAGGGAGGATATATTCATAGGCTATCTTATAGCACTCTATCACTGTATCAAATGTTTAGAGAATAAGAGTAGAAACAAATCCACTTAACGGGTCAACACTAGCCCCCCAAACAAAAATGCCATGTTGTCAGCAAAAATATTTAAACAAAATGTTTTGACACAAATTAATTCATTATGTTATTTTTATGCATACCAGCACTCAGCTCATTTTCCCCACAACTCATTTAATACTATTAATCTCTCTAGGAGGATAATATGCTTTGACTAAGGCATTTCGTCCAAATGAAAAGGTGCAGGTTTCTGTTGAAGATCCCCAAAAGAACAAGAATTGTCAGTTACTCACCCTTAGCGTCATTGCCAAAGAAGTGGGAGCAGATTCAAGGCGTTGCTGCACAGCAGCTGAATGTTCAGCCATGCCTTTCTGAAATGTGGCATCCACTTGCTCAAACATGGCTTTACACGACATTTCAAATGCAGGAACAGCTGATGTTTCAAAACTGGATTTGAGTGCCTCCTACAGAAGAAATTAGTACACAATAATTAACAAAAGCTATCTTAGATGAAATTACAAATACAAATACCACTAACTCCAAGAATGATGCAATACACTCAAGAGTGAAAGCCCAATGTAAGTGACGTACCTGAAGCACCTGTTTGCCAGTCGTCTGAAATTGTGCTTGGATTTGCCTAGCTACAGTTGCTTCCAGTTTTGAACTAACTGATTTATCAAGTTGGTTCACTGCCTTATCACCCACTCCTCTCTGTGGCATGAAATGCCAATTAGATCCCAGCAAGACAATTTATTAATGTCATTCTAACGTTTATTGGATAGAAAAATGTGCAAACCTGGAAGGATTCGACAATAGCAGAAGATATTATTTTCTCCACAGCAGGCGACATTGCACGTACTACAGCTTGCCCAACCGAGGCCATTTCCTTCTTTACTGTTTTCTCCAGAATTGCTGGTAGATCTTTATTCATAAAGTTACTAATCAAACCTGTAATTTGCTGGATACGGTCTCGTAACAACTTTTCATTTTTTGCATTTTCCTCCTGGATTCGAGCCCATAAAGCATCACTGTTGGCCTTGACAGCTTTTTCCATGTTTCTCCCTAGGGCAGCCTCAAGCCTTCTACCTTCTTTTGTCACTGGAACAGCAACCATCATTGTCATTTGCTTTTGCATCTCTTTTTGCATTGTCATTAACTGCCAAATAAGGATCATGAATTATTAATCAAATTTCCGATATGCAAAAATACCATTCTTGCAATGGTACCTCAATACATTTGTTCATACTCATTCAATGAAATTAAAAAATAATTGCATACATGAACAAACAACATATACATCCCTTTAGATATTAAAAGGAAATGAAAAACTGGGGATTTTTTAATGGGCAAGTACTTAAAGAGAAGCTAAAAACTCTAGCCTCTGAAGAACAAGAAATAAAAAGCTGTTTTTAGCTTTTTCTCAGAAGAAAAGTTATTTAGTATTTTAAAAAAGTTTACTTAAAAATGTCAAAGACTCCTTTAAACACATGCTAATAAATTAAAATATAATGCATGATTAGCTATGCATCATCTTTGACCAAAAACTCTCGAGAAATCACCTGATTGAGTGATTCTTGCATTGCCAGAATTTGAGGGTAAGCATTTTCAGCAGAAGGAAGGCTAGAATTTCCATTCGGTTCATTGGATGAATCAGTTGAATTGCACACACTTGGAGATGAGGAAGACAGGCCAGATGCTTGAGAATTTTTACCCTTCTGTCTTTTCCCTTTTGCACCAGGCAACGGAGATGGTGGCACTGCCACAGAAGCAGATGAGTCAGAAACCTTTTCATGGGCATCTTTTGCCATATCTTGGAGTCCATCCTCGCCAGCATCAGGAGGTTGAGCTAGTGAGACCGCTCCAGTTGAATGAAGTTGTCCAGGTTCCTCTGTAAGGTATGTGTCCCCAGCTATCACACAGCCTTCTCGAGCCATCTCAATACCAAGATCCGAAGCCTGAGAGCAAAATATTTTTTCTTTACTATCAGAAACTGGATTTTGTTGTGACCCTTGCCGGCCGAATTCATCAATTTGATTAGATCTCATCTCACCCACAACCTTCACTTCCACTTCAGCATTACCCACATCCTGGATCTTTGTTTCTCCCTCACTCTTCCTATCAATTGTATTATTCTCAGAGGAGGAACCAGCCTTTGTGATCTCAGATGGTGTGATTAGATGGGTTGGTTGCTTAAACATGACAGAAGGATTAAGTACACTAGAAATGTGATCCTGCTTCACTTTCTTCTCATCATTCTTTGAATCACTACTCAATGGCTCAGAGAGGTTTCTGTGAATGGTATCCATTTGTCTGTCTATGGAATAATCATTAACAGGATGTTCCCCAACATGATCACTCAAATTTGACTGTGGACTCCTGATATCAGAGAGTTTCCTAGATAACCTTGGGCTTAAAGGAAGAGGTGGAGATGGAATACAAACGATATCAGGATCACTACTAGAAGGAGCTAATGTAACAGGCTTAGCTTCAGTGTTTGAACTTGTAATAGGTGCCTCAACCTGGCCAGAGCTTAAAGGATATCTAGCCACGAGTCCACTTTCAGTACTACCTGCTTGTAACATTGTTTTGGGAGCAGAAGGGTCTAAAGTGTGGAATCCTTCAACAGTAATTGCATCACGGGAAGCACTGGAATCTGACTTCTCTATTCCCACATTATCCAATGGTGGAGGCAAGCACTGGGCTAAATCCAAAGCATACTGCTGAATAGCTTGTGTCTGGACACAGTAAACCTGAACAATATGTTCACCATGAGGTAGTATATCACTTGTCCCAGTAAAACTCAGAATGGGCATGGTCACAGTAAACTCAGCTATATAATCCATGCGTGTTGATTCTGGATTAGGACCGTATTCTAAATGTACAGCATATATAGCGTTCCTCTGGGCATTTGCAAGTAATAGCAGACCTGCATGAGACAATGCTGCAACTTGATTAAAGAATGCATCTCTAGATGGTTGAGCTGAACTCTTCAACTCCAACGTCTGAGTGCATTTCCACGATTCAGTGTCACTTGGGAGCAGCCAACCTTCTTCACTAGCTGATACCCATAGTTTCACCTCTCGATTTTGAGGTCCCTACACAGGTGAGAATTATAATTTGTAAACAAGCAAAACAAATATTACTAGACTAGTCACATGATAAATTAGTTCTATGGAGGACTATCTGGTTGAAACAACTAACAGTCGACACAGATCTCGGCTAATTTTTATAAGCTTTTAAATGTAAATAAAATTAATTATTGTCCAGATATTGCAAAGCAAGAATTGAGGTAAAGGCCTGTTCTACTAAAGTGATGAACACACTTACTGCCGTGATAAGGACAATATGATCAGGCTGGTGAGGAGCAGTAAAAAATGTAGCAGAAAAAACTGGATGTCCGTCATGTGGTCTCAAAACTTCAAGTGGCTGTGCCTTGCGATCTTCCCAGATCTTTATCTGTCACATTTGATGATAATAGACAAATGTAATTGAGACATCTATAACAAATTAAACAAATAACAATGAAGCACAACATAAGCATGCATGAGAATGTTAATGATAGGAACTTGGTTATTATGGGATGTCCAAGTCCCACATCGAGTAGTATGGAATGTTCAGTTGAACACGTAAATGTTAGGTTCTCCATCTTTAATGGCTAGCTTCTGAGAGTGGGTTCCCCAAGTGTTAGGTACTTATCAGTTACACACAATTATGAAGAGAACAGGAGGTAGTTTTCTGTTGGCAACTTTTTTGGAAGTTTCCAGACGATCCTAATCTGTTACATAACTTCAACAAAAAAAATGATTGGATTTGAAGTGTTGGTGTAAAATAAAATAATCTTAAAGAAAGTTATCAGACCACTTTTTCCCCCAGTTTCATATGTACAAAATTTAGATGCAGTTTTTTAAAAGCTTTTGGTGTCATTTCTCCAATCAAATTGGAGTTTCACTTTGGTATTTGATGCCAACTTAAGAATGCTGACTTTATGGTGAGAATTACCAAGGTGGAAATCTAATTTTACTAAAAGATCATTCATTACCAAAAACAATTGAAGAACTGTATCTAAGTACTGTTTGTTTCATATTTGTTCTCCATTCTTGTCCTCACAACTTTTTCATTTTTTCTGCTTAATTAATTTTTAGGTCTCCTACAATTTTGAGAATTTTCAATTGAGATTCTATTAAAAATTTCCATTCTATTAAGTAGTCAAAATATCATTACCAAAAACAATCCTTTCATCAATTGGAGTGACGTAATCGTTAACTAGCATCATTATTGCTTATGTGTTTCCACGTGAAAAAATAAAAAACGACTTAATTAAGTTTTAAATCACTCATAAATTTGAGTATTTTCAATTGAATCCCTGTTAAAATTTAGTATTTCATTAAAAAAAAAGAAAACAATGTCATTTTTTATAAAGACCAATAGAGTGTCAAAGTTTCATTTCTATTGTTGTCTATGTTTGTGGTGTTTTGGTTGAGATTGTAAAATCAAACATGTTTCATCAGTCCAGTTAACGACAAGAACAACAGACAGGGACTCAAATTGAAAATATAAAGATTTTGGACACTCGATACAACGAAATTTTTTAATAATAACTCAATTGAAAATATCCAAATTTATGAGAGACTTAAACTTAATTAAGTCGTTTTTATTTTCCACGTGGAGATATAAGCAATGATTCAAAAGAAATTGCCACATCACCACAGTTGACGACAAAATTAAATGGTAGATAGTCAAATGAAAAATCTAAATATTGAGAACTCAAAAAAACAAAAATTTACAATAAGAACTCAATTGAAAATACCCAAATTTATAAAGGACTTAAGACTTAATTAAACTTTTTTTTAAAATATTTTTTATCATCAAAGATTTAGGGATACCCATTCCTAAATATCATCAAAGACTTAATTAAACTATATTATATATATATATGAAGTATTAGGGATACTCCATCCCGTATACAAAAATTTATACAACAAAGAAAAAAAAGCCCTCGCAACTTTTTCATAACTGCATGTACTATATTGTTTTTAAGCAACACTAGCATGAGCACAGTGCCTATAGGAGCAACTAATAAAACTTTAAGATAGTATTAAAAAAGCTTTGGCACAGTTTCACTACAGACCAATGCTACCAAATAGCCACCGTGGTGCTATAGTGTGATGAGCGGCAGCAATGGCAGAAAAAGTGACCACCGAGGAAAACAAAAGAACTTTCAAAAATGTTTTTTAAAGGAAGCAAACTGTCTTGGTCATTCTACAAGAATATAATTGTTGTTGCTTATTGAAGAGAACCATTGTGCACACTGATATTTCATATCATAATGGTTAGACATACTCTCTTCCTTCCTCCTCTACATAATTTTGTATATTTCTAGTTTTGATAAATTTATGTCTTTCTGATTTATTGATTTTCATGTATGTCACTGGCTTTTCTTTTATTCATTATATCTTGCAAATTTCTAAGCATACTTCATTTGTATATATTATTTTTTATTTTAATTATAGCTGTCAAGCTTCCACCATAGTCTGCAATGCCATCCACCATATTTTTAGGGCAGATTTTTGCTTGCCACCACCACCACCACTAAAAACAATGCTACAGACTTTATTATTATAGTAATAGATCTTTGAACTTTTGATTGTTGTGTCTGCAGGCATTGTTCACACAAGAATTACTCATCTTCTCTATCCATCCCTATTCTTGAATGTACCCAAATATTAGTGTGCTTGGCCTTTTAGTAAATACCAATGCAAGCTAAAAGAAAACCATATAGATTTTTAAGGAACATTAATACCACTGCATTGTTTATCCTGATCAGAAAAATTCTATACTAAAAATTGTTACATTTCAACCAATAAAATGAATTAAAACCAGAGAAACCAACAAGTAGCACTTAATAATAACAAAAAAAAAATACAAACCGTGCCATCCTGCGATGCAGATACCAATCGATTGGTCATCCATTGGCACATTGATAAATCAGTCACCTCTCCATCATGTGTGCCTACCAGCTGAACCCCATCAATGAGCTTGTCAACAGGACATCTCAGAGGAGGATCCTCTGCCACAAACGCTTCACCATTTCCAACTTTAGTGGTGTCAATTCTCAAAACATGTTTTCCCATACCAACTATCAAAATCTCCTGTGTATTAGAACGGTTTAATTAATATCACAAGGAAGAAAGGTAAACAATTGCTTCAAGATTTTGAAAGTGAAAAAAAAAAATTAAACAAGAAAATATGGGGCAATTACTTGTTTGTGACAGTGCCAGCAAATTTGAGGATGTTCAACTTTCTCCTCCCCCACTATTTGAATAGCAATAACAATATTGGCTGTAATTTGAAGCTTATCTTCATCATCTGGACCTTCAGAGATCTTCCACACGTAGACACGGCCATCTGTGCCAACACTGCAGAAAAGGCATGTTCCAGTAGACAGACAAAAAACAAACCACACCATGTAAAATTTTCAGGAAACAAAAGCTACCTAGCCAGGAGATGAACATCTTCAGCAAAAAACGCCAAGTCTGTGACCCTCTGACAAGCGGGAAAAAAGATTAGTCAAAGGATAAATTGACATGCTTTAATAATTTCCCCAATTAAAACACAGGGTAGCAGTATAGTATGAAATTGCAAAACAGCTCATTATTTCGTAGGCAACAAGCCATAAAAGAACCTTAAGTATGATAACTCTACTACAATTAACAAAACAAAATCCTTCCTTTAAAGTAGAATTATAGCAGCAGGCCAAAGTAAATTTAACTAAGAAACAAGGAAAACTGGTGGGTAAATTAAGATGTTCCCATGCCTGTTGTTTGTTATGTGCTTATTTTCCATGAACTTGAGGCTCAAGAAATTAACAAAATCAGTAAAACATGTTTGGACAAGAAATATAATTCAAAATTCATATTTCCCCTTTACATGCCCGACTATGGGACACAACTAACACCAAAATGTTAAAAATGAAACTAAAAAACAGTTAAAAACATAAACATCCGAATTAAAAGCTAATATTTCTCAAAGCTCGTGGTAGATCAACATCCCAACTCTAGTGGGAAACGCTCATGTTGTTGTTTACCTTATTAACTAACTAGTAATATCATTATCCATTTCTTAAACTTACCTCTCTTTTTTCTTTGCTAACCTCTCTTACTGTTTACCCAAATCATTGCCCAATATTTTTTTTTGTTTTTCTTAAATTTACCTGATATCCTTTTCTTTTTGTCTACCTCTCCAAAATTATTTGGTTGCCCAGAGGTATATTTTCTAATAAGCAACTCTGTCCAAAGGATGCTAAGACACTAAATGTGAACACCTCCCTCATGTGGAATTCGAACTTAAGGTTCGCCACATTTCGAGAGACCTGATCCTTCCACCATAATCAACTCCCATTGGTAACCACCTGACCTCTTAGTACAACTCAAAGCGCTGACACATAGTGTTTTGTTTTGTTTCATTTATTGTAAAACCAACACAAGACAAGGCCCCAACACAAGAATAAGCCAATGCAACGCAACACTAACACAATCCAAGACACGAAACAAACCTGGGTGTGGCCTCTGAGGAGGGACCTGACAGCAGTGTGGATGTTAAGCACCCTAATGTTCCCCTGTTTCAGCCCATAGCATATATACGACTTATTCACCGCAATCTGCCTCCCCAAAACCGGGTTAGGATCCGACCCGTATTTCGTGATCGGAGCAACCTCAAGCTGCGGCTGGACCTCGCCAGGCAGCCGGACGTCGACGTCGTAGGCAACGCGCTCCCCGGCGAGGTGCCTTCCCTTGGGGACCTTGCCGCTGGGGAGGCGCGTGAGAGCGGCGGCGGCGGCAGTGGCGGCAGCGAGGGCGGTAGAAGGGGAGGAGGAAGAGGGAGGCGCGAAGTCGGGGGGCGGGGGGGAGGGGTTGCTAAGGAGGGCCATGAGGCGGGCGCCGGCGTTGGGGTTGGAGGGCGGAGGGATGGGCTGGGTGGGGAAGGAGAGGGAACGGTGGTGGTGGAGAGGGAGGTCGAAGGCGGGGAAGTGAAAGGGCGCGTTGGCGGAGAAGGGCGGAGGGTATGATGAGGAAGGGTTAGGATTAGGGTTAGGGTTAGGGTTTGATGAAGGGGGCGGAGGGTTGAAGAAGGTGTGCATGTCGAAGGGGGGAGGAGGGTGGGTGTTGGGGTTGGGGTGGTGGTTGTTTGGGGAAGCCATCATCAGATTGAATTGAGCGCCAATTCGCAATTCAATCTGATGAAACGAAACGAGATTGGAGAATTCGTGAAGAAAAAGAAGAAGAAGAAGATTATAGATCGAGATTGGGATTGAGATGAGTGCAGAGAGAGATCTGAAAATGGAAGATTGGAAGTGAGAAGAAAGAATGTGGGCGTGCGTGGAGAGAGCGAGGGAAGTGGAAAAGGCACTTCAACAATTTCACATTCACTTCTAAAGCAAAATTTTATCAAACATTTTATCAGTGTTATATTATAAATGGTGTATTATTTTTTTTTCTTACCATTGGATTCGTCTTATTTTAGTAGTTATATTGTTATACTATATACTTTCTATATGTAATTATTTTTCCTCAACTTTCCTCTTTTTTTATACTCAACTTTCACACTCCATGTGACATGTCGAATAATTTTAATTTATTTATTAAATGAAAAACTTATGTAATTTAACTATATGTAAATTAGTAGCTATTTATAAGCTAGATTATTAGTTTTTTATAAAATTATTTCTTAAGGTAGTTTATAAATTTAAATGATAGAATGAAATATTTATACGATATTTTAATTTAATTTTTTAATTAGTAAAATATAATTTGGGGTATTTTTTAGTTTTGTTAATATTTTATTTATAATTAATTATTTTTTATTATATTTTTTTTCTTTCAATTGTTATATAGTTTTATAGTGTGTTGGGTATTAATATCATATTATATCTTACAAATTTTCTATTTAAATATAAAATAAGATAAAAGCAACATATTTTTTAATAGACAGGAGATGTTTCACACAAAGAAAATATAGTTAAAATTAATAATGTAATACGAAAAATATTAAAATGCAAAATTAGCTTTGGATTGAAGTATTATTACAAAGCAGTAAAATAAATATTTTAAATAATACAGCAGTTAAAATAAATGACATAATGTATTTAAATAATAATAAACATAATTTTGTTATTATCAATATCTTATTTTATTAAATATTAAAAATAATATATTTTTACACTAGTTAAATAATAAAGTTATCTCTTACAAGCTAAGAATATTAGTAAACTATTACTAAAAGATAAATTTTAACGTCATTTAATTATATTATTTAGTGAATCCTAAATCCTAAATAGTTTAAAATACACTTTTTTTTTGTTAATTAATTCATCAACCTAGAATTTAGTGTCATAAAATTATTATAAATAAAACTTGATATGTCATAATAAATGTGATGAAAAATCTCATACTCCCTCCGTTTCAAATTATAAGGCGTACTTGACAAATTCTCACATATCAATAAAAGTATTTAATTTGTTCAGTTTTTTATAAATCTTCCATCTTTACCCTTATTAATTACTATTAATTAAATTAATTGAAATTGAATCAGAAGTTTTATAAAATGAATTAATTTTTTAATAAAACAGTACATTAATTGAGATTGATTGAGATTGAAATTTTAAAAGTTTTGAATTTATCTCAGAATTATTTTTAAATAATTTAAAATCATAACTATTAATTTTTTTAATTAAATTTTTTAATTCACACTAATCTACAAATGATTATACTAAAATTTCAATCAAAATCTTTAGTTTCCACCAAATTGTAAATGACTATGCTCAAAATTTATTTTAAAATTTCACTCAAAATAAAAAGAATTTGATTACTTACCTTGAAAGATAAGAATTTCACTCAAATTTGATTACTCAAAATAAAAATTTTACTCAGAATAAATTTAGATATGATATTTGATTACTTACCTTAAAAGATAAACAGTCTATTGAATGAATAAAGAGAGATAAACAAAAATGAACGTGAAAAGTTAAAAATTAAATTAGTGCTAATGAAGATGAAGATGATATTAGTAAATGATAATAAAATATGAAGAGTCAAACTAATAAAATATAATTAATTCTTAGTTCCTGATTTTAATTTCTCTTTCTACTATTTAATATTAACACAGATAATCATGTAATTAATAGGGGTATATAAGAAAAAAAAAGAAGAAAAAAATTATTGAAATTCTAAAACGCCTTATATTTTGAAACAACTTTTCTCTCCAAAGTACGTCTTATAATTTGAAACGGAGAGAGTATCATCTATTTAAAAAGACCATCTAATAGGACTATAACTAATAAACATGTCAATGTAGGTCAATGTGACTCACTAAGGGTTGATTTAGCTAAAATTGAGTGAGCTTAACCCAACTCACTCTATAGTGAACTAGAAATTTTATCTCAATCCACCACAAGTTGGTGGATTAGGCAGTTTAACTCAGTAACTCATATTTATTTTTATTTTTTATTTTTCATGAACAATATTAGATCATGAATTGAAAATTTTAAAACTATTTCTTATTGTTTTTTAACATTTTTAATATTTCAAACTTATAAAAGTAAAATATTTAAAAATATATAATTTATAATATAACTAGATTGGTTGGTCAAGCCACCATAGTCCGACTTGAACCCACCTAACTCATGTGTTAAGTGAGTTGGACTTGTTTTAACTCATAATCGATTTTTTTTCTCCAACTCAATCCATCTTGAACCCATGGTGGGTCGGATTGACTTGTAGGTTATAACCCATCTCTCTATCCATCTATACATTTATCCATCTATCTATCTATGCATCTATCCATTTATCTATCTATATCTATCATCTGTCTATCTATCTATATCTATCTATCTATGCATCTACCTATCTATGTATCTATCTATCTCTGCATCTATCTATCTCTGCATCTACATATCTATGTATTCATCTATCTATCAATCTATCTACCTATCCATCTATCTATCCATCTATATATCTATCTATCTGTCTATCTATCTATCCATCTATCCACATATATATATTTATACATTTATCTATCCATCTATCCATTTATTCATCTATCCCTCGATCTATCTATCTATCTATCTATCTATCTAACTATCTATCTATTTACCTATCTATTTATCCATCTATCCATTTATCTATCTATATCAATCTATCTATCTATCTATGTTTATCTATCTATCTGTCTATCTATCTATCTATCTATCTATCTGTCTATCTATCTATCTATCTATCTATGCATCTACCTATCTATGTATCTATCTATGCATCTACCTATCTATGTATCTAACTATCTATCCACATATCTATCTATCTATCTATTCATCTACCTATCTATCTATTTATCAATCTATGCATATATCTATCCATCAATCTATCTATCCATCCATCCATCCACCTATCTATCTATCTATCTATATCTATCTATCCATATCTATCTATCTATCTATCCATCTATTTATCTATCAATTTATCTATCTATCCATCTATCTATCTATATCTATCTATCTATCCATCTATCTATCTATATCTATCTATCCATCCACCTATCTATCTATCTATCTATCCATCTATCTATCTATACATCCATCTATCTATCTATCCATCTATCTATCCATCTATTTATCCATCTATCTAACTATCCATCTATCTATCCATATATCCATCTATTTGTCTATCTATCTATCTATCTATCCATTTATCTATCCATCTATCCATCTATCTCTCGAACTATCTATCTATCCCTCTCTCTATCTAATTATCTACCTATCTATCCATTTATCTATATATCTATCCATTTATCCATTTATCCATCAATCTATCTATATCTATATCTATTTATCTATCTATCTATCTATCTATATCTATCTATATCTATCTATATCTATCTATCTATATATCTATATGTATCCATATCTATCTATCTATCTATCTATCTATTTATCCATCTATCTATCTATCCATCTATCTTTCCATCTTTCCATCTTTCCATCTATCTATCTATTTATCTATCCATCTATCTATCTATCCATCCATCTATCTATCCATCCATCTATCTATCCATCCATCTATCTATCTATCTATCCATCCATCTATCTATTTATCTATCTATCCATCCATCCATCTATTCGTCTATCTATCTATCTATCTATCCATCTATCTATCTATCCATCTATTTATCTATCTATCTATCTATCCATCTACCTATCAAGTTATCTATCTTACTATCCATCTATCTATCTATTTATCCATCTATCTATCTAACTATCTATCCATCCATCCATCCATTCATCTATCCAAATAGAAAAGAAGAAAGAAAGAAAGCAAGAAAGAAAGAAAGCAAGAAAGAAAGAAAGAAAGAAAGAAGGCAAGAAAGAAAGAAAGCAAGAAAGAAAGAAAGAACGCAAGAAAGCAAGAAAGCAAGAAGACAAGAAAGAAAGAAATAAAGTAAGAAAGAAAGAAAGAAGGAAAGATAGAAAGAAAGAAAGAAAGAAAGAAAGAAAGAAAAAAAGAAAGCAAGAAAGAAAAAAAGAAAGCAAGAAAGAAAGAATACAAGAAAGAAAGCAAGAAAGAAAGAAAGCAAGAAAAAAATAAAGAAATAAAGAAAGAAAGAAACGAAGAAAGAAAGCAGGAAAGAAAGAAATAAAGCAAGAAAGAAAGAAAGAAAGAAAGAAAGAAAACAAAAATGAAAGAAAGAAAGAAAGAAAGAAAGAAAACAAGAATGAAAGAAAGAAAGAAAAAAAGAAAGAAAAAAAGAAAAGAAAAAAAGAAAGAAAAAAAGAAAAGAAAAAAAGAAAGAAAAAAAGAAAGGAAAAAAGAAACAAAGAAACAAAGAAAACAAGAAAAAAAGAAAAATAGAAAGAAAGCAAGAAAGAATGAATGAATGAAAGAAAGCAAGAAAGACAGAAAACAAGAAAGAAAGAAACCAAGAAAGACAGAAAACAAGAAAGAAAGATAGAAAGAAAGGAAGCCAGAAAGAAAGAAAGGAAGCAAGAAAGCAAGAAAGAAAGAAAGCAAAATAGAAAGAAAGAAAGGAAGAAAGTGAGAAAGATAGAAAGCAAGAAAGAAACAAAACACGAAGGAAAGAAAGAAATAAAAAAGGAAGGAAAGAATGAAAGCAAGAAAAAAAGAAACAATGAAAGAAAGAAAGAAAGCAAGAAAGAAAGAAAGAAAGAAAAAAAGTAAGAGAAAAAAGAAAGAAAGAAAACATGAAAGAAAGAAAAATAGAAAGAAACATCGAAAGAAAGGGAGAAAGACAAAAAGAAAGAAAACAAGAAAGAAAGGGACAAAGACAGAAAGAAAGAAGGAAAGTAAGAAACAAAGAAAAAAAAGAAAGAAAGAAAACAAGAAAGATAGAAAAATAGAAAGAAAGAAAGAGAGCAAGCAAGAAAGATAGAAAGAAAGATAGCAAGAAAGAAAGAAAAAAAAACAAAGAAAGAAAGCAAGAAAAAAAGAAAAAAAGAAAGAAAATATAAAGTAAGTAAGAAAGAAAGAAAACAAGAAAACAAGAAAGGAAGAATGCAAGAAAGAAAGAAAGAAAGAAACAATGCAAGAAAGAAAGAAAGCAAGAAAGAAAGAAAGAAAGAAAGAAAGAAAGAAAGAAAGTAAGAAAGAAAAAAAGGAAAAAGGAAAACAAGAAAACAAGAAGGAAAGAAAGAAAAAAGAACAAAGAGAGAAAGGAAGAAAGAAAACAAGAAGAAAAAAGAAAGAAAGAAAACAAGAAGAAAAGAAATAAAGAAAGAAAATAAGAAAAAGAGAAAGAACAAAAGAAAGAGAGAAAGAAAGCAAGAAAGAAAAAAAGAAAACAATAAAGAAAGTAAGAAAGAAAGAAAAAAAAAGAAAGAAAGAAACAAAGAAAGAAAGCAAGAAGGAAAGAAAGAAAGAACGCAAGAAAAAACATAAAGTAACAAAAAACGAAAGAAAGAAAGCAAGAAAGATAGAAAGAATGAAAGAAACAAAGAAAGATAGATAGAAAGAAAGAAAGAACAAAAGGAAGCAAGACGGAAAGAAAGAAAGAAAGAAAGAAAAAAAAAAGCAAGAAAGAAAGAAAGTAAGAAAAAAAAAAAGAAAAAAAGAAAGAAAGAAGAGCAAGCAACCAAGAAAGAAAGAAAGAAAGAAAGAAAGAAAGAAAGCAAAAAATAAAGCAAGAAAGAAAGAAAGAAAGAAAGAAACATAAAAAGCAAGAAAGAAAGAAACATAGAAAGATAGAAAGAAAGAAAGCAAGAAAGAAAGAAAGAGAGAAAGAAAGAAAAAAAATAGAGAAAGAAACAAGGCAAGAAAGAAGGGAAGAAAAAAGAAAAGAAAGCAAGAAAGAAAGAAAACAAGAAGGAAAGAAAGAAAGAAAGCAATAAGGAAAGAAAACAAGAAAGAAAGACAGAAAGAAAGCGAGAAAGAAAATAAGAAAGAAAGAAAGAAAGGGAGATAGAAAGAAAGAAAGAAAGAAAGAAAGGGAGATAGAAAGAAAGAAAGGAAGAAAGAAAGAAGGAAAGAAATGAAGAAAGAAAGAAAACAAGAAAAAAAAGAAAAAAAGAAAAAAAGAAAGCAAGAAAGAAAGAAAGAAAGCAAGAAAGAAAGAATGAAAGAAAGCAAGAAATAAAGAAAACAAGAATGAAAGAAAGAAAAAAAAAGCAAGAAAAACCGAAAGAAATAAAGAAAGAAAATAAGAATGAAAGAAAGCAAGAAAGAAAGAGAGCAAAAAAGAAAGAAAAAAAAAGAAAAAAAGAAAAAAAGAAAGAAAGCAGAAAAAAATGAAAAAAAGAAAGCATGAAAGAAAGAGAGAAAGGAAGGAAGAGAGGAAGGAAAGAAAGAAATAGAGAAAGCAAGAAAGAAAGAAAGAAAAAGAAATAAAGAAATAAAGAAAGAAAGAAAGAAAGAAATAAAGAAAAATAGATAGAAAGAAAGAAAGAAAACAAGAAAGAAAGAAAGAAAAAAAGAGAGAAAGAGAAAAAGAAAAAAAGGAAGAAAGAAAACAAGAAAGAAAGAGAGCAAGAAAGAAAGAAAGCAATAAAGAAAGAAAGAAAGAAAGCAATAAAGAAAGAAAGAAAGAAAGTAAAAAAAGAAAGAAAGAAAACAAGAATGAAAGAGAGCAAGAAAGAAAGCAAGAAAGAAAGAAAGAAAGAAAACAAGCAAGAAAGAAAGAAGCAAAGAAAGAAAGAAAACAAGAAAGAAAGAAATAAAGAGAGAAAGAAAGAAAGAAAACAAGAAAGCAAGAAAGAAATAAAGATAGAGAGATGGATAGATAGATAGGAGGATACAAGAAGACCGAGTTTATCTTAACACAAGACATCCTTAATTTATAAATATTTGAATAGGAATAATAAGGTTTCTAATTGAGCCTTGTAGTGTGGGAATTTGGACTAGGTAAACCAGGTTTTTGGGCTTATATTTGGGCCTTGTAGTATAGGGAGTGGAATAGGGTTAGATGAGACTATATATGGTTTAAATTGGGCTCCCTTAAGCCTAATTAAAAGCCCTAGATCGGTTGTAGATGAGGAAGGGGAAAGCATGAGGTATCATGGAAAGCATGACCAAACTTATGTGGCACCTCTCTACTAAAACCGACACAAATTAGGATTTCTCTCCTTCTTTAGCTTTCTAAAATTTTGGACTATACACCTATTAATAAGAGTTATCAACTCTTGTAAATTTCACTTTTGAATGAGTAAAGAATTGATGTCAAATTTGTGTCTTCTCTTGTTCAAGAGTTATCTTAACAGTTTCTTCTTCTTTAGAATTTCTTACTAAACACCTTCTTTATAAGGTAAACTTTTTTTGTTTCTTCAAATAGGAGCATAATACGACCATTTCTCCATTGTTTTCTTGTCTTCATTCTTCCATGAAACACTTTTCACCTCCATTTATTCTTTTAAAGTTAAGAGCTACATTACTTTAAAAGTGATCTTACTATTTTGTATTATATATTTTTTATCCTCAACCTTGTACAAAATGAATGCATATCCAAAATAACAAGAGACACTAAACTTGTAAATCATGTTAATGTTTCAAATGCCAACAAATCATTTATGTTTTTTTTAAACCATATTGTGAAAGTCTTGTTATGTTTTATTAATACTCATTTATATGACTATTTTAAATTATTTTTATTTTATAATAATTTTTTTATAAATAAACATGATATTATTTTATATGGGTTATTCAATATATAAAAATGTGTATGCATGACTTATTTGTAAGATTTAATTATCCTATTTATATTTAACAATTACTTCTTGATGATAAAAAATATCAATATTTAATAAAAAATCTTTCAACATTTATATTTGACAATCTTTTTTAATAAAACTAAATAATTTATTACGTAATATGACACTCAATAATATGAAGAAGATTTTTATCCTTTATCTTAAAGTCCACATTATTATTAAAACTTTTTACGTAATTCTTCTCTAATAAAAAGAGTTATAAGATATTTTTATTGAAAAGTTATACAACGTTATAAATTTAAAATATAAGTTTTAGAAGAGTTATATTGATAGTATATATATATATATTTTATAACTTTATATAAAATAATTATATTTTAAATTACAATTATATTTTAAATTACAATTAATTTTATTTATATGAATTAAATATTAAAATTATTATTTATTTTAAAGGTTAGGCTGACTTACAGTTGAAATATAAGTAAAATTTAAAACCCATTTATACAAATTTATTAATTAGGGGGTTAGTCTCTTCTGCTCTCATCATTCAATTTTTTTTGTTAAATTTTTAAATTTAAAATGAAAAAAATGAACTTTCCACACATTGTTTCTCTTCTCCTGTCACTCCCATCTTCTCCGAAGTCATTCCCTCTTCTTCCACAGCCACCGTGCCAGCCTTCCACCACCGCGCCAGCTTCCCACTGTGCCGCCACGCCATCGCGCCACCTTGTGACCTGTCACAACGCCACCACTCCCTACCGTGTCACTACCTCCACACCATCAACTTCTGCCGCGCCACCACATTCGACCTCGCCATCGCCTCTCACAGCGACGCCAACTCCGACCGCGCCAACCAACGTCTGCAACGCTGGATTAATTTCCTACATGCAAGGGTCATCGCTCCACCGCCGCCGCCTTCGAACATTCCGCAGTGAGGTACGCTTCGAAGCATAAACTAAACGCGAACACCTTCAAAACGCGATTTTATATGTAGCTGACAATTACTTTTTTCTGCCTCATGACTGGACGGTTCAGCATTGACAATAATGGAATCGATAGTGAAAAAATTTCAGTCAAAATTCAGAAAAGTCAGGGAAGAGATAAATCGATGGGACGAACTTCAATCTTGCTTAATTTCACAGTTTAGGAACGCTTCCCACATTGCTGATAGATTGCAGGTTATTTTAGTTGCCTTGTACTTTTACCGTATACTTTTATTTATTTCTACCATATTTATTACTGATTTGACCTTGATATTGTCAATGTTGTAGCTGCTTCAAAATTCCGAAAATCATGGTGTTCTAAATTGCGTCAGTGGCATGAGAGATGCTGTTTTGGAGAAGCAGATTGAATCTCTCAGCAACATTTTGGTTTCCATGCGAAAGACTCTGTGAGTTTCTATTGATATTTTCAATTTAAAGTGATATGTAAAAGTGATTGGTATTTTAGTTTAATTTTATGACCAATGCAATTCATGTTTTCAGTTTGGAATTGTTCCCTATTGTTTTTGAATGGCATCTACTTAAGACAAGTACCAAACTGTTGGTTAAGAGTGTTTTGGATAAGTTTATCCATAAACATTTGTAAGAGGAAAACTTAAAAGGAAAAATGAAACAAAATTTCCCATAAGTTTAAGAGGAAAACATTTGCTTATGCAGATAAGTTTAAAAAAAAAATCTTTTAGCGTATTGAATATTTCAGTTTATTTTCCTTTTCTATTTTCTTTTCTTAGAAGTGTATATGGAAAATATTATCCAAACATAAGAGGCCCTAAATTCTTCTAGCCACAATGTACGTTCTACTCGTCTTTGAGGAGTGATTTTAAAGACTGAATGTAGTTTCATGCTTCATGCAGAATGACCAAAATGTTTTCACCAAATTGTGTTTGTGTTTTTAGTTAGGTCTTTTTCAACATTGAAGTGCAATTGTATGGCAGCTTTTTAAATATTTTTTACTTTTGCCCAAGCATTGCTTGAGAACAGCTTTTGAAATTAGCTCAAGTCTCTTTTACTAGCAGCTGTTGACATGGATTGATAATATCATTGTATCAAGTATAGCCGGAGAAGGCTATGTAATATATAAATACAAGTTACCTATCATATCTTTTATATGCGTGAACCATAGAGATTAGATCTATGCATAATGGTTATTTTTTTCACGATGTTGATGAAATGTTAATTGTCTTGGTTTTATTAGTTTTTGTTGTAGTTTTGTCAATTCCAACAGTTTTCACTTACTGTGGTTTTATCCTTCTTTAGGTCTTTATGTGTACTTAATGAAAATAAGAAATTATGAAGTGTTTTTGCTTCAGCTTTTATGATCAAGGTTATGAACATCGATCATCTGTAGGGATGATTTGTTTGTTTTTGTGACTAATTTCTTTAAATTTTAATTTGAATTTTCAGGGAAGAGTTTCACTGTATTGTCTTATCTCTTGATAAAATTCACCGAGACAGTAGACAACTAGTGAACGGCGGTTCTTCTCACCTGAACAGGACACAACTGCAGCAGCAAGTTGGCATGAAACCTAGTCTTATTTATTGCCTGGATAGCCTGATGTTTATACATGAGATATACAACTCTGAGTAAGGAGCAACTTTTTCTTAATGTATATTATTTGACAAACTGGAAATGCATTAATGCAAACATAAATTTTAATGCATCAAATATGATTCAATAACTTGAAAGATTGGAAGGAAGTGTAATAAACATGGCTGCATTTGATTGAGTAAAAAAAATATTTACTACTTTTTTTTTCTTTTGGAATAGGTATTTATTAAAATCATCAGTGATCTCAGCACTATCAGAAATGGCCTTAAACCCCAGGTATGAATACCAATGCAAGTGTTTAGTCATTCAAATGTCATTATTGTGTATGTGTAGGACTGTGTGTCCATGCCCACACATGCGCTTGTGTATATTCTTTTGCTTTGACCATATATGTGTGACTGTGTGGGAAAGTAAATGAGATGGTGCGGAAGCCTGTAACCTTTAGAAGCAGCCTCAAGAGCATGCAAAAGAATTTTGTTATCCCATTCTAACAGGGGCGGCTCAAGACTTTAGGAGGCCTAAAGCAAACTTAAAAAATGAGGCCTTTTTATTTATTAAAAAAATTTATTCTAAAATATATTATAATTTTATTTAAAATTTATTTTTCGAGCTTTTTGCGATACAAAATTATTTATTAAATTATCATAATTAATTTCATTTAACATTTCTTTTTCAATAGATAATAAGGCTAATCCGTTTAATCTTTGTTGAGACATTTTTTATCTTAAATAAGTTTTTATTATCTTTAGTTTTGAAAAACTCCTTTCAGCTGAGGCAATTAAAACCTCAACTTTTCTCTTCTTCTGGAATTTTGAATAGTCCGATTCATATTTTCTAGTTGACATGTCTATATATTTTTATATGAAACAAAAAATTATAATATATAAAACACTACTAAAGATAAGTAAGTATATAAAATAGAATGAGTTAAAACAATAAAACCTGGTTGTAGTTGTCAAGAAAATAGCTTGATCGTAGATTTGTAGTATTTTGAAGACTCAAGTCTCTTTCTCTTCTTTAGTAAGTGTTCAAATTTAATTTCCAAATTTCAACCTTTTCATAAACCTGTACAGTTTATTTTGAGATTAATCATTAATAACACAATTGAAAAGATCAATTACAATCACTGTAACATGATAATATAAAATTTCTACCATTTATAAATCATTTAATATAAAATAAACCACGGTTCTTTAACACACTACACACATGTAATATATATATATATATATATATATATATATTATCATCACATCAAATAATATTCTCATAAATTCAATTCAAACATGCAAGCTTAACCCTTAAGAACAGAGGAATAGAAAAAGAAAGGACATTGAGAGAGACAAAACTTACCTGAAATTGAAGTTTATTGGGTAGAAATACTCTTCTCCCTCTCTAGATCACAGTTGTGGACTTTGATTTTGAAAAAGATGATTGAAGATTGCAAATTTGGAAGAGAGAAATTAGAGCTTCTCTAAAATTAGGGTTGGAAGATAGAAACCAGTTGGTAAGATGATAGAGATAAAAAGGTTCTGAATCTTTTTTAGTTATTAGTATTAACTGACAAATCTCTTTTTTCTAAAGAAAATTATGATGTATTGAAAAGAGTGTTTATCTCATTAAATATTATTTTTAGTTCCAATAAAAATTAACAAAAAATCACAATATTTTAATTAAATTTTATTCTTAAACATAAGTTTATAATTAATTTAATAGGGTATATTAGTACTAAAAAAATTTTTTTGGAGGCCTAAAGCGAGTGCTTTACTTGCTTGGCCCTTAAGTCACCCCTGCATTCTAATTTGGTGGTCTTTTTCCAGTCAAACTTTAAACAGAAGCTTGGTTAACTTATTATAATCAGAAGTAAAACATTCACAAAGGCATCATTATTACTCCTCCAAGAAGAGATCGGAAATGAAGATGTTAAACCTCAACTTCCTTTAAACCAACTTTGATACCTTTAGTGAGCTCTCTACTAAAGTTACAGAATTAAAAAAGTAGAAAACATTCCCAATACCTAACTCTTTATTTTCTAATTTCCCTAAACCAGGATATACTTTTGTTGCTATTCATAATCATAGAAAATGTAGCAGGAAATCCACCTTCTACATTTAGCATCAAAATCTTTTCCATCTAGGAAAACAAAGGCATTCAAACTAATGATATGTTTCTACACTTGCATCTAATTCTATATACACTGAGATAGCTACATTCATCATGTAATTTATTCATGAAAAAACCTGCCTTCATTTTCCAGTGCCTGTTCTCTGCTGTTCAATGTTTTATTCTGTACTGTATGGGTTACTTTGCATTTACTGCTTTGCAGTGCCAGTGATCTTGGTGCACTTCAGCAACTCTTGGTTGATCAACCGAATATCCAAACTGAAGAAGGTATGCTAGAATTATCTGAGGTCGTAGAAGTGATATTTTGGTCGTTAACAATAAAAAATGTATATGCACGTCAGCACCATTAATTTCATGTAATGCTTATGATAATCATTAGGAATGCTTCATTTTGAATTAGACCTCCGTATGCTTCTGGGACCTCCTATATATTCCTTAGATTACTGTTGGAGCATTGTTAAACTTTTTTATTTTGAATTTCACATTTACTCTCTTGTTGATGAATATAATCTACCATAATAGTTTGCCTTTACTTAAGAAATCTGGATTGCTTTATATAGACATTCTAAGATGTCAACTTTGATTAAGCTGTTTTAAAGTTAATTTGAGTTCGTTAAATTTCTGAGACTTGGGGAACCATAACTTGGCATGCAAGTATAATTGCTGTGGGGAACAAAGCTGTTGATTACATGAAAGCTCTAGAAGAACTTGTCTCTTTAAGGTTGAGATCCTGTTTATCTTCTCTACCCCCTCCCCCTCCTTTACCACTTGAGAGGACAACAATAGGATTGGTTTGAAATACTTCTTACTTCTTCCTTTACAAGTCTGTTGCTACCCCTTATTTTTAGGCAAACAAAGTATGTTAAACCAAAGAGATGGACATTTTATTAATTTGCTCATATAATCTTTTTTCTGGGGTGTTTATAGCACATTATTTTGGGTGGGGTGGGGGTGTGTGAGGAAAGGGGAGGCAAGAAAATATATAGATACTCTAGTGCAACAAAACAATTTTAACCTTGAAGATACGTTGTCTTTTGTGTTCTGTAATGATAGGATCACAAGATGACTAAGATATATGTTAGAAGAATCTGAGGTATTCCTTATCTGAAAACCTGAAAGTAATCCCTTGAGATACTGATGTCTATTTAGGAGAGATAGACTGGATACTGTCAAATTACCTAGAGTTGGTTTCTTGCTATTTTTTGTATTTCCTGCATTTGTTTTAGAAACACGAGACCTGATTTCACCTTGATTCAGGCCTGAGTTTTTCTTAATAATTTTAGTACTTGGAGTTGTACTCTTTTATATTCATTTTATTCTCGGGTAACTATCATTTAATCTGTATGTGGCAAACATACGATAGGATGATATTATGAAAAAGTTTTTACACTAAGCATTGCTGAGTGAAACACATACTAATGTCATTTCTTGCTGTTTGACTTTTGGCTGCAGTGGAATTTGTATTTGATATGATATTTGCCGAAGAACTGAGTTGATGATCCTCTCTACTATGGATGTTGACTTGGAACCGGGTTATGCTTGAGCTTTTTATATTTTGTATTTATTTAAATATTTTTTGACAATATACTGTCATATTTGGACTTCCAATTTGCTTTGAATTTATTAGGACTTGGAATTTTATAAACTAATATAGCATTAGGATTTCGGTTAAATATTCTTTCCAAGTATGTACAAGGAAGTAAAAAGAGACAATCCTTTTAGGGATTAAAAGAAAATATCTGTACATTTAAAGTGACTAAAAATTAGTTAATGCTTGAAATTTATATATTTGATCAGGGTTTCGCTAAGATTATCTTTAGATGTATATGTTATTGAACATTGACACTTGTAATAAGATTATTGGTTTTGCATTGCGATTTATGGGTTATCCTCCTGTCTTTCTGTGTTTCTTTTAGATTGGTTTCCAGTACTATATAAGCAAATTGATTGTATATATATAGACTGTTATCTGGCAAAATATGCTTTTTCACCTGAAATAACTAAATTTTAATTTAAGTTTATCTAATTTTTGTTGTTGTCTATTTTTGGTTATTCTAAGTTTGAAAGGCTCAACTGTTAGTCAGTCAAATATCATTTAAATATTCTTTTTTTATATAAAAAGTTATCAAAATAATTTGGAAAACTGAAATTACTATATATCAAAATTAGAAAGATTAAAAAACTATAAATAATTTATTTCAAAATTTGAAAAACTGAACTTCGAAAATTTTAGAGGTTGAAAACATGATTATCCTTCTTGTTTATTATGACAGAATTACATTTTGTATGAAGTTCTGTATCTATTATTCATGGAACAAAGCAAGTTTTTTATTATTCAATGAAGCAAAATAAGCTAAAAGTATAGAAAAGTTTAAAAGTCCTTCTAAAACGTCTTCTCCAGCAAGTGGTTTTGCAGTGTAGCAGTGTCTCTGAATCAGATGGGAGATTAAGGTATAATTTAGCAGTATAATTCATCTACACTACTAGTGATTATTTTAGTATCTCATCTTATTCATTAGTATGACATGATGATAAAACAAATTCTTATTTGGATTCTTGGAAGATGTATTTTACAAGAAAGTAAACTTCAGATCAGGATTTATCATGGAAGATGGTAAAACTAACTATTTAATACTATGAAAAATTGATTTTGGTTTTGGTTACCATAATAAGATGAAGTTAGCCACTGATAGACTGAACTTCAGTGTGAACCACTTAACTAACCTCTGCTGCGGTAGAATTTGTCATCTCCTGTTAATTTTGGAATGCAAAAGATATATTCTGAAAATTCTATTCTGAAATGAGTAAGGGGTGAAACAAATTATAGGTGCAAGAAGAAACATTCATTACTGAGAGATAAACATAGATCACTTGAAATTATTGAGCATAAACCATTAAGAATTTATTTATCTCATGTAATTTTAAATTTAATCTTTTTGTAAATAAATGTTATGAATCTTTTTTGCCTCGAGTGATCTTTATATTTAAATCTTTTGCAAATAAATGTTTTGAAATTTAAATTATTTTTAATTGATTATTAAATTTCGTTCTTTTACAAGCAACTTCTGTTGAGATGAGAATAGATTAGTAGGGAAAAATAAATTTCAATAATTATTTTTTAGTAAATGAAGCGAACATTTTAATTGATCAAGTAACATATACATCTTGCTAAGATAACAAATATCACTCTATTAATAAAAATTATCCATAAGGCTTTTTCATAAATTCTTAAGAAAAAATATATTATAAGCTGCAGAGTGAAAGTTATATTATTATACATTTTCATAGGTAAACAATGTTATCAAGACTTAATTACATTTTCAATCTCTGAATTTTATAATTGTATAATTTTTGTGCCTTTTATATTTATATATTAACTGTGTAATTGAATATCTCAACTTTCATCTTATTTACAAGTTATTCGGTTACTCTTTTCCAAGAAATGTAACATTTTCTTAAAATGACAATTAAAAATAACATGATAATTGACACGATGGTAAGATGATGATTGGCTTGATGAAACATCACTGTGACAATTGATATGCACTAATAGAACTTAATCAATTCTATTAACAACTTAAATATGTTATGTTGAAGATATTTATGGATTTTTTTTTCTTTTTTTTACTCTCTTTCTTTGTTTTTTTTACCATCAAAACTATTAATGATAAATTTTTATCTAAATCATTGTATGATCGACCCATTTTCAACAACTTTTAAATAATGGAATGTACTAAAACACTACGATTAAGTTAGGAGAAGGTGTGAACATTAAGGAAATATAGTGGCTTGGATAAAGCAAATGTTGCATTCTGTTTTTCGTTTTCTTTTGTATTCGCACTGTTAAATGGGCTTACATGTAACACTTTAATGGGTATTATTTTACCACATTCTGTACCTCATGGGTTTTGAAAATATTTAAATGACATAATTCAGAAAAATATTTTGAATTGTGTAGTTAAAATTTAAAAATATATTTTAAATTACAAAATTTAAAAGTACATTAATGATTTACCATTCAAGATACATTTATGAATTCAATAATATATTTTAGATTACATAATCTAAACATTAGATGGTCTAATTAAGAAATGTATTGTAAATTATAAATTTTAAAATATATTTTTGGATTATATAATTTAAACATGCATTCTTAATTGTACTATTTAAAATATGTTTTTAAATTACATAATCTGAAAATACACTTCAAATTGTAGAATTTGAAATAAATTTTTAAACAACAAAAATTATAAATACATTCCAAATTATATTTAGACATGTATTTTACTGTATGTAATTTATAAATGCACTCTAGATTATATAATCCATAAATGTAGAATATATTTTTAGATTAAAAGTGTATTATATATTATGCAATTTGAAATAAATTTCTAGACTACATAATTTAAAAATATATTTGTAAATTGATAAATATATTTTAAATTATGTAATTTATAACATATTTCTAAATATTGCAATTAAAAAATTTAAAGTATGAATATTTTAGATAATGTGGGAGGAAACAATTGGAGTGTTAAAAAATGCTCACTTTTATCTCAACAAAATTTTGTTTTATTAAATTACTGGTTGAGGGTATTTTTTCTCCACTTACATGCATTTCATAACATATGTGAAAAGATTAATTAATATTATTCTTAAATCACAATAATTATGTATCGTATTTTATTTGTATTCAAATTATATAATATAGAAATTACTCATATGATATATAAGTTATTTCGTTTCTTTAAATAATTTTTGAAGTTTATAATCCGAATTTTTTAAATGACTTTTAGATTTATATTATTCAAAATTTATTTTTAAAATTAAATTTTAAATTATACAATTTAAAAGTTATTACAATATCTTTACATTTGAATTTGGGACTAAAAATCATTTTTATTTAATAGAAAATGAGTAGTAAAAGAGGAGAGAGTAATATATTTTAATTAAATAAGGATATTTTAATCTTTTTATTACTTAAAGACTTACACTTAAAAGTTAAAGGCTTACACTTTAAAAGAATGAAGCTACTAGTTGAGATTGTGTGACAAATATTTTTAGAATTGTACACTCTCTTAAATATTCTCATTGTCATGAGATATTGCATGGAAAAGAAGATATAAAATGAATATTTTTCTGATAATGGTCGAAACTCTTGCTCTCTACATTTATCTTATCAACACTGTTATTCGCTGTGAATCATACTAAGTACAGTAGTTATAACAATGAACCTGATTATTGTTTGGTTAGTTATTGTTATATCCTGATTGTTGTTTTTCTAAAAAGATTTTAATTAAAGATTAGTTAAATTTGTAAATATAAATGGTTATTTGACACGATTCTAAAAAAAAAATTGCACAAGTAATTTCTATTCAATTTAATTTACTTTTCATGTGAAAAACGCAATAAGAAGCTATAATTTTTTCAATTCTCAAGCATTTATATTTATTTCTAGGGATAATCTTATTCAATATAAAATGGAATACTAAATATAAATATAACTAAAAAATATCAAAATTTTGTTTGTATAATGATAGGATAGGAGGTTACAATATATGATTTTATGCATGTTTTTCAAATTCCTCACTAATATACCAGATTTTGTGAGCATAAGTTACTAGTATTATGTGATATACAGAATAACAGTTTTGTTTTCTACAACTAAAATATACGATAAATAAATATTTGAGTATATAAATTATATTTTCATTCATGATAAAAAATTTATTTTAATTAATATTACTTTAATCATTAACAATATATTTTAAAGAATATTGAAATTCAATTAAGAAATAAAAATGAAAACAATAGATTAAAATAAATAAAATATTAGTTACAGTTTCTAAAAAATATCATGTTGAAGAATTAAAAAAAATTATCAACAAGGATTAGTTTCTTAAAATAATTTTATTTAATATAATCATTTGAAAATTTTCAATATGAATGACACTTATCTTCATCTTCAACAATTATATATATATTTGTTACAAATGTTTAATAATTTCTTAGTTGAGAAGTCACCACTGGAGTGAATCCGAATGAACCAAACCTCTTCAACAAGTCACAGAGTTTAAAACGCAGCATAGCATAGTCTTCCAACAGTCTTGTTTTCTGTGTACCTCAGCTACCATCGAAACCTCTCTCTCGTGCCCAACAACAACAACAACAAAATCGTCCTCAAAAAATCTAGAGAGAGAGAAAAACGGTTGAATTAAATTCAAGATGAAGATCACTGTCATGACTGCTGATGAGCAAATTCTGACGTTGGATGTGGATCCCCAAGAATCTGTATTCGTCAAAGATCCTTCTTTTTGTTTTTCTCTTCATCTTTTTCTTTGCACATCACTGTTTCTCATTCCCTTTTCCTTTTGGGTAGGTGGAAAACGTCAAAGCATTGCTCGAGGTTGAGGTGAGTTTTTTTGTTCTTCTCCACTACCCATCACTTTTTTACCTCAAAATTTATTTATTTTGTTTTGAAAAAGTGTTAACTTCGTTTCAATTTTCTTTCTTGTGAATGTCGATGAGGGTATTTGGGAAACACCGTTTTTCATTGGAATTATGGCTTGTAAGTTTTTCATTATTTGACAACCCAGAAACAAAACCCATGTGAGAGTTTGATTGATGATGTTGGTGGTCGATTCATGCGTCTTTTGTTAAATTGGTGATGTTAGATCTTGTTTGACTTCAATTTTTGTGGCCTTTTATTGTTTTTGGGTGTGTTGTTTCTGTGATTGGATTTCTTATCGTCTTTGTTTGATGCTAAACTTGTGCATATGAGAAGACTAGCGTGCCTCTTCAACAACAACAGCTTCTGTTCAATGGGAAGGAGGTGAGCAATTCTGAGAAGTTGAGTGCCCTTGGTGTTAAGGATGATGATTTGCTGATGATGGTCTCTGGTTCTGGGGCCGCCGCTTCTAGGTATGACTTTCCATTTTTGTTAAATTGCAGTGTTGAGATAATCTGGGGACTATTACATGATAGAAATTTGGAATTTGAAGAACTGTGAAATTCTATGTGAATTGACTATGATTGTGTACTTATGTTGGTTTGATAATTTGATATTTTCACAAATGATATAGTTTGTGGAGTCTGACAATTTTTTTTTCTGTTATAGGGCAAAGTCTTGATTGTAGTCAACTTATTCCATACTCCATCCATTTTGACTAGAGTCTAATCATGTCTCTGCCCTAACATTTTATTCACTCATGTGTTGTTGCATAAATTAAACTAAATCGAGTGCCAATTGTAAAAGGAGGGTTTTATGGATAAATATAAGTAAGAAAATCAAGTGAGAATACAGCAAATGAGGTAGTGGAATTGTGGAAGATTATTAGTGGGTATAACACTTGAAAGGAGACTTACTAGTCTTTGAGTTCAGACACTATTTCTACAATTTGATATATTTTTCTCATGTGCTTTGTGGTATGGATAATTAATGTGAAAATAGTAAAAAGATGAAGAGATAAGCCATTCCATGGTATAGAATTGTTGGGTTATCAACACATGAGGCATGTCTCTTGACTTTTACTGTTATATATTTTATGTGAACTTTTGTTTCATTGAAATATAATGTATAAATATCTTAACATACTTATTGTAATAAATTTAAATTATTTCAGTGGGTCTACCAATGATTTGAGTTTGAATACCGATGGTTCGGCTGTCAACCCTAGTGCTTTCCAGCAGCACATAAGACGAGATTCTAATTTGATGGGTCAGCTCTTTCAGGTAAGTTATGTTTTGTTTTATTACTTAGTAATCACATTCTTTATCAAGATCTGGTGTATGTACATGATATGCTATTCCCATGCTTAATAAAATAAGTTTTTTTGAACTTTCCTGTCAATTAGCGGTTTACATGTAAATTAGTTTAACTAGTTCATATTTTGGTTCTTTCAATCACTTTTTATGTATATTTTGGTTCTTTTCTTTTGTGATCGGCTATATTATAATCTTCTTTATAATGGAAAATACCAGAGTGATCCAGAGTTGGCACAAGCTATTTTAGGGAACGATCTGAATAGATTGCAAGAAGTTCTGCGAATGCGTCATAACCAAAGAGATGAATTAAAGCGTCAGAAAGCAGAAGAACTTGTGAGTAGGCTTATGATCATTATTGTTTCTTTACATGTTAAGGGTTTAAAGTTCAATTGCATCATGACAAGATGTGTTGCTTTGCTTCTAATTCTTTGGAGTTGTTTAATTTTATTCCTTGTGCTTTGCCATCTCTCTGTTAGAATACTTTGCTCCAAAATTTATTTGACTTCTTTTTGGTAGGCTCTTCATTATGCTGATCCTTTTGATGTTGAAGCACAAAAGAAGATTGAAGCTGCCATTCGCCAGGTCAGTATTTTTTTTAGTTAGAGATAAAAACAACTCAAGTATCTGGTAGATGAGCTTTTGGCATATGCATTCACTTTACCAACAGGACATCAATTTCCTGTTGTGTTTGGAATTTTTGAGGCACTACCATGTACTGCCTGTGTTAATTTAGTTACACATTTGGTTTAGCTTAAATTTGGAAAAATAATCTGTTCTTTTCAAGAAACTCTCTCAGGAAGCTGCAACATAAAACTATTATTTCCTCAAAATAAACCAGTTCAAGTCTACACTAACAACATGCTTGTTTTGAGACAAGTGGGGTGGAAAGAGTTATAGTGGGTGAAAATAAAATAGACTGAGTATTTCACTAGTTTGGTTTAGCAGTGCAACATGAAGGAAATAACTAATGAAGCTGGGACGTATAGGTGCTATTGCTTCTTAACGAAGATGAGACTTTCTTAACAACATGATTGTTTTGAAGACCAATTTGCCCCACCTCTGCATCCCTTTTCACTTTATGTTTCTCCATATTTTTTCCCTTCTTGTTACCTCTGTTTCCTGCATTCTCTTCCATTCCTTCTTCACCTGGTTTCTCTACTACTCCACCTACACCCGTCTTTGTACCACCATATTTCTTGCAAATCTTACCTTTGCACTTCTTTCTACTCTGGTGCTTGCTCCAATTGCTTCACTACCATCTCCCAACAGTGCCGATGGCATCTAGCTCTCTTTGAAAACTTGTTACCAGAATCCTCCAGAGTGCTCTCGTTTTTGTTTCTTATAATGCTATATAATCTTCAATATTTAGTACACTAGAATGTTATATTGACTTTAATGCTAGAGGTTGTTTTAATACTACATACAATCATTACTACATAGAATAATATTCTATCTAATTTTGGATTTTAAATCTATGTGAAATTATTGTCAAGATACAAACAAGAAACTGGTGGGCAGTTTGGGCTTCAGGCTGTTTTGGCCGCTATACTGCTCCACTCTGCTATAGTGTGCAATATAAATTCCTGGTTGCAACATGGTCATGGTGAATTGAAGAATTTTAACACTAATCAATTGACATTCAAGTTCATTGATTTTATTTTTATTATACTAATACTGTAGCACTTTAAATAAATTACTATAAGGGTAAACATATCTTTATATATAATTTCTGTCTCATGAATCTTTAGTTACCAGTTTGTTTATGATAAGTTCTTGGCTAAAGACTGACATTACCCTGTCAAATTAACATTTGTTTAATTTTGTCAATTGGTGCTTGTGTATGCTGTGTTCAGTTGACAAATATTTAGGTCATTCTCACTTTCTATTAGATTACCATGTTATGTGCAATCTATTACTTGTCTGCAAAAGTGTTATTTGTAATCATTGATTTTGTCTTGGACTCCCCTCTTCCTGGTTTGCAATATCATGTTTGGTCTGTCTAATTTTACAGAGAGGGATTGATGAAAATTGGGCAGCTGCATTAGAACATAATCCCGAAGCTTTTGCTAGAGTGGTATGTAATATTTTTTGGCAGTTGTATTTTCAATGCTAGAAGCTTTTTTTTTCTTATGTATGTTTTTATGGAATATTTCAGGTCATGTTGTATGTTGATATGGAGGTTAATGGTGTACCATTGAAGGTGAGTGATTTGTCGCAATTAGTAATTTTTTTTCAACTTTCACTGAATATAATATTCTTTCTTTTAGCTCGTTGATTTCAATTTTTAATGGTTATATAAAATGGAGCATGCATTAATTAGATTCTCACTTTGTTTCAGGCATTTGTTGATAGTGGAGCTCAGTCTACGATTATATCAAAAAGCTGTGCTGAGCGTTGTGGGTATGATAAATTTGTTTGACTGAAATTTGCTTCCAAGACATTTATGAATTTATATTGATTAAATTTATCAGTAGCTCATCTGCTTTCCTATGAATTTATACATACATATCTTTATAGACATGCTATTGAGGAAGTAAAACTCATCTTAATTGCTTGTGGAGATTATACATTCTTGAATGGGATGAATATTTTCCAGCAATATTCATAGGTATATGTACACTGTTTTATATATAAGTAAATCCTAAGCAAAAAATACAGTTCAGATTTATTCCCTTCTTTCAAGTTTTCTTTTCAGCATATATAAATCAGGTAGTTTAGGAAAAGGAATGAAAATAGAAAGAGGGCAGGAATGTAAGGAATATTATATATAATCATATATTTGTTCTGCATACAGAACAGAAGAACCTGAAGTATGATTTTACAGTTTGATGTTTGTTAAGCCAGTGAATAATGAAACAACAGTAAAAACTGGCTGACTGTAGGTGCAAGATAAGTCCCTGAAGGACTTTGGGGAAGAGTAGTGTTGCTTAAATATGGCAGTAGGTGCTTAAATGTGGAAGAGAGAAGCTAAAGAGTTTTTTTTTATTATGGTGATATAATTTCAAGTTCCTATAACGTTCTTTTAGAATTCACCTCCGAAGTGTTTTTAGTTTGTGGGCCTTTATAGTTCTCTCATTCTCTCTGTTTTGAAAGGCTATTGAAATGAATGATGTGTTCTTATTCCCATGTATTTATAGATATTACTTATTCAGAAGTTGCCAGATTGAAGATGTGATTTTTTTAATGGTCATATTTCCAGATTGCTGAGACTTCTAGATCAGCGATACAGAGGGATTGCTCATGGAGTTGGCCAGTCAGAAATATTGGGTCGTATACATGTAGCTCCAATCAAGGTATCAGCAGATCTTGGGGATAATTTTGTGTTGCTGAAGTTGTGGGTATCTTATTGCATACTGGTTGGCTGGTATTGGTATTTAATGATAATTTATTTTGATGACTGGCTGGCTGGTATTATTGGTACATTGCTGAGAAGGATCTTATTGGTATTATTTGTATTATAGGCTGATTCAAATTGTATTGATACATTGCTGAGAAGGTTCTTTGTTGTTTGTGATTTAAATGTTAGCAATTGTAGGTATCTCTTTCTGCCTTCTTTCACCATGTGACTGTCTTGTTTCATTCATTTTAATATGATTTTCGTAAGCGTGAAATGATTAGAGAAAAGAGATGCAATTTATTCATAAGCAAGTGTCTATTTCTCCCAGTTTTCTTATGTGACATGTGTCTACTTAAGGTCACTTGTCTACATTATTGTTTTGATGACTTCTCTTCTCAGTCCTCACATGTCAATGATGATGCATGGGTGTTGGAGTCCTCTATGAAGCAATCTTTCTAATTCCAGTCTAACCTTTGAGATTGATTTAATTTTATATGCACTGATATTATAACCATTCTCTTACAGTATATTTTTGTCCATGTTATGTTTTACTCCATCTTTTTATCTTGTGTATTCCTTTAGATTGGGAGTATATTTTACCCATGCTCATTCTTGGTGCTGGACTCTCCCAATATGGAATTTCTCTTTGGACTGGATATGCTCCGAAAACACCAGGTACCATTCTCAGTTGCACTCTTTGATATCATTGCTTTCAGTAGTTACTCTAAGCTGCTATTCTTATAGCTTTGGATATTTTCTGCAGTGTATAATTGATTTGAAAGAAAGTGTTTTGCGAGTTGGTGGGGGAGAAGTTTCTGTGCCATTTTTGCAAGGTTGGTTTCCTATTCCGTGAATTTTAACAATGACTACCTTTTATCCTTATATGCTTTTGTAGTTCTTTTTTCAATCCATCACAGATTATATAAATATATATATATTGGTCATATTCATTGTCATGTTCAGAGAAAGACATACCATCTCGGTTTTTAGATGAGGAGAAGTATGCTAAGGAAGCTTCTGGCTCTAGTGGTCAAGTAAGTATACTTGTGATTATAAGCTTTTCTTTAAGCAATCAAGTTAAATCTGTAATGCTTTAATCTGCTTCTAGGTATCTATAGCTGTCATTATTCTTAATCTTTTGACAATTATGTTATAATATAGATCCTTCATAGCATATATGAACAAGAAATAGCATATATGAAGGATGAAAATATTCCTCGTCTGTGTATTTTTGGCACATTTTATATATCTTCTGGTTTCTAGGCCAAGGTGTTAAGTAGTATCCTTATTTTTTTTTTCCTGCAATCAAAAGTATAGATGTTCAATATTATTTTGGTTGTCCATATAATTAAGTTCATTTTACTACCCATATATCAAATTTCATATTTTCCAAACTAATCAATGGAGCCATGCTATCGATTGTTAATTGGGGATAATGTGAACTGAAAATAAGTGATAAAGAGTTGAAGGTAAGTCGTATTCCCTGAATATGATTGTTGACTGTTGTCTTTCATTGTTACTTGGTGATAATGTGAACTGAACATTTTTGGGTTCATTAGAAGTTCAAATCTGCAATTACCGCTGTCAAGTGCACATGACATCTGTAAAAGGAATAAGAGCAAAAGTAAACAATCATACATAGTCGTAAATTATTGTAGCTTTTCTTGATTGCTTTGTTATTTTGTTTTGATGAAGACAATGATAGTTTTTTTTTTTTTTTTGTGATGTTTGTTGTAAACCCAGATTACATCAGGAAGCAATAATCCATCAACTGGAGGCCACCCTTCTGGTTAGTTATGGAGATTTTTTAAAATTCTACCATGGGAAAAGTCATTTTATATATTAAGAGCTTCAAATATGAGAAAATTTCATTTTTGTATCTGTCTCGTTTCTGGGGTTCAATTCGCTAGTTTTTTTTTTATCAAATTTTCACCCAAAAGCTTTATTTTTATGAAATGTTGATGAGGTACTAATTTGTTTTGCACTTGTTTATAAAATTAACTTCCTTTTACTTCCCATTTCAAATTTCACATTTCCAAACTAATGCCAATATCAATAACACACTTGTTTTATTTGTACATTTTTTCAGGAGGAGCTTCTACTGACAGGGCTAAGGTATGCTTTCAAGTATCAATATTTCAGTTTTGTACTTGACTGTATGAATATGAACATCGGCTTTCATTCCCTTCATATGGCCGAATAAATTTCAATTAAACCCTCTAAATGGTTTCCTTTGGATTAACTAGTCATTCAATTAGTTTTTAATGATTTTTCCACCTAACTCTCCCTTTAAAGATCCAAATCATATATTTATCTATGTAGGGGTCTAAAAGTGGTGAAACTTAGACAAAATTGGTATGTGCTGTATTTTTGAAAAATTTAGTTAAAAAAACCTTTGGAGGGACCAAGTGGAGGATTTACTAGAAATGGGAAGTAGTTATTATTGTTGGTCTGCAATGCAAAATGTAGTGTGTATTATGTAGCACCTCAAGAACATGATAAACAATGAGGCAAAAAACTAATTAGCAAATGCTTTGTATGGTTGAAAATAAAGTGAAAATGCAGTGTAAAATTTTTAAACTTTGCCCAGATTACTATTTTTTTTTTGCATTCTACCTACATTCATGACAAGTACAACCTTGGGTCATGTTTGATGTCTCTCTGATATGATTCTAGGATTCTGAATTTGAAGCCAAAGTTGCAAAGCTTGTTGAGTTGGGATTTGATAGAAATGCAGTTGTACAAGCTCTTCAATTATGCAATGGCAATGAGGAACAGGCTGCTAGCTTTCTTTTCGGGGGCTAGAGAGAACATTTGCTTTGAAAATTGATTGATTTGTTACTTTAAACAATTTTTACTTAGTCAATTCAATTCTAAAAACTAAATTGTAGATTTATTCTGAATTGTTCATTCAGCAGAGAATGTTTCTATTTAATTGGAAAACCATTTTATTGTCACTTAATGTGTGTATTATGTAACCTTTAACATGAGTATGCTAATAAATTTTATAATAAGGAAATTCAAATTTATCGATTTTTTTTAAATATTTATATTTTAATAGAATAATTTGAAAATATCTGTTCATGATTTTTTCAATTAAAGTTATTTTTTGACCAAATATTTTGAGATTTTTTTGTTGATAGTTTTTTTTAATTAACATTGAATGAGGTTATTTGTAGATGATGTCGACAAAAATTATTTTGATTATTGTTTTGAAGTCATTCATTTAGATTTTTTCAGTGATTTATTTTTCATTGGTGTTAGATTAAAATTCTCGTGAGTCAAAACAATATGGATAAGGAAAGTTGATTTTTTTTTTCATTTGGCATAAAAAAAATTCTAGGTCTCAAACCCTAAATATTTTATGTAAGTAAATTGGTTTATAAAAATTTCTCATCCAAAAACTATTTGAGGTGGAAGAAATTTAATATAATTATTTTACCGGATACGTAATTTATGTAATGACCGAGAACTTTTTCTACTATATTAGATAGATTCACTATTTACACACTTGTTGAATGTTACGCTTAACAGACAATTTAATAACTAATGTATTAGATTATTATATAATTATCAAAAATAAGATAATTAATCAATAATGTCCACATATTTCTATACACAAGATTACTTATGTTTGGTAATGGTTGAAAAACATTTAACATGCTCATACTTTCTATTTATAGAGTCTAACAAATTTAAGAATGACTGCATATAAAGAAAGTATACAAAGTGCTTGAGATGAATAAAATAAAAGGAAAGAAACAATAAAATATGTCATATATATTACAAATTATTTATGGGTTTATAAAGTTTTGACATAGAAAAAGAACGTGATTTTCTACAAGAAAACATTAAGTACAACAAATAAAACATTCCTTGGTTTTATGTCTTGAAATTGAGTTATTGGGGAAAGATTGAAAAGAGTAACTACTCATTGAAACCTGGAGTAATTAGTCTGCTTTTTTTCTGTAATCAATTTGTAAATTAATGGATTTTTTTTAAGACTTATTTTGAAGGAGAACTTGACCTACTCCTAAAGTCAAGAATGAAAAGTATAATTTGATAGACATCTAAAATCCAACAAGAAAAAAATCTTACAATTCTATACAACTATCGGATGAAAAATTCTTCAAACTCTATTCACCCCTCTGCACTGGAAAATTCAGCTGATAATTCATCTTTAAACATATAAAAGTTGATAAACCATTCGTATCTTGTTTCATCTTAAACTAACTAGTTAATAAATTTCTGCTTTTCCATTTCACTTTTCATTAAAGTCACTGAAAATTATCTAACATCTTGAATATTTAACCACATATAACCTTTTGGCCCTTTTTTTTAACAACTCCTGCACACTGACATTTATTTTACACACACACTAGCTTTTGTATATTTATAATTGAAAAGAGAAAATTTGGATCATGTACCCATGTATTCATGATGAAGATTAAAAGGTTTTTACGGTCACACATCCAAATAAACATTCATAGCCCGTGTTTTAATTTTGATTATCAATGACAATTTAAGGGTTAACTAGTATTCTAGTTTATGTAATTCACATTATAAAACGAATAAGATATAACCTATTTATCATTCATTTTCACTCATATCAGAATAAATTCAAAGAAAGAGACTCAAAGAGCCATTTCAAGACGGTAATATATACTTGTTCAAAAGACAAAACGATTTACCATCTATTGTGGATAACGAACTCGGTACATAGGGGCTAGCAGGAATTTTTTTCACCATCAATCAGTAAACATTCATTGTACCAATGTATTCATGATCAAGAGCAAAACTTCAATTACAGTCACGCTTTACACTCAAACATTGATTGAACTGAATGCAGCAACTCCTCACAATATCATCCTCAACATACTAGATAGTTATAGAAAAATCTAAGGGAACAAAAAAAAAAATCTGTAATGGTATGACTAAGAGAGGATCAAAACCTTTCTGCCAATCTAGCAGTAACTGCTCTTAGTTTCGAATACACTTTTCCTGCTGGTGATCCTAGAATGAGGCTACAGAGAGAATCCCTGGCAATCTTTATGTTGGCAAAAGATCCCAATATGTGAATTTTGGTGTCAGCAATCACGATTCTTGTCTTCGACGCGTTCTCAATTGCAAACTTTGTTTTACCACCTTTGCCAGATAACCTTCCAATGGCGCGAGACAAGTGATCGCCTCGAAGAGTTTTAACATCCTTGATCTCAAAGGACTCAATGTAGAGCTCATCCAGACGCAGAAGAGCGATGGCATCTATGACATCAAAACCCAGCGTGAAAGCATGGACAAAATCAGCACACTTTTGCAGGTTACTAATATCAGGTGTATCAGCCCTTGTCTTCAGCTCAACTCTACGAGCTTTCAAATTCATACGGACATCAATTTTCATCTGCTCATAAATAGGAGTATAGATATCCATCCAAGCTTTTTTGAGAGGGGTATAACGATGAGGTGGAACATTCACCTTGCGGAACTGAACCTGTCCATCAGACATCTCATGAGGCTTCAAAGGCTCAAACTTTGGTTTTGGTGGCAAAAGTTTGGCTTCAGTTGGGACAGTCTCAATTTCCATGGTAGAAACTGTCTGATTTGACTCCATTCTGCAACTGTTCCAAAAGCAACACAAAATAAGTTTATTTCAAATATACAAAAAGGCAAACGTAGAACAAAAATTTAATTAGCCCAATCTATTTCTCCAGTTATAGATATAACTTATGAGCAGCAAAATTATCACTAAAAAACAGTTTGATATAGCTTCAATTTCCTAGTATAAAATAGCAGCTGGAGGCCACTTCACACAGCTACGAAGAGCAGAGCATTACAAACCAGAACAAAGTCCATACTTTGCAAGAACATAAAACTGATCAAGTACTCCAAACCCCCTTATTAACAGATTGAATTATTCTCCATTATACCAAAGAACATTTGCTCTTGACACAGCACTTTCACTTCATTTTCAAATCCTTCACACAATTTTATATGACAAGACATAAAACCAATTTCTCCATATCGTTTATCAGATTCAGAGATCCCAACTTTATAATACGTTCCAATAGAAGTTAAAGCATGAATTTGTGAGAGGTTTTAGCCAATTTGTGAGAACAGAAAGAGCTTTAGTAAATAATCAAGTAAAGATTAAATTCAACGGATGCACAAACCCTGTATTCACAAAAGCACCACAGATTAGTTGTTGTTTTCTCTGTTCACAATTGGAACAATTTGATAATCAGATCAAATTAGGTCATACATATACGCAAGAAGGTGAAACAAAGCTAATAGCATACTTGAAAAGAGGGAGAGTAGTCTCAGACGAAGAAGCTGACAGTGGTGGAAGCAACCTGCTGTGGCGGCGGCGGTGGTCGAAGGTTTAGTGCGGCAGCTTCAATCTCTCAGGGTTTGCGGCAATGTATTAGGGTTTTATAGGGACAATGCTATGTACTTTAAAACTTGTTGGAGGCTATTCTTGTCTTTTGCTTTTTCTATTTGTACATGTAATGTTTTTGGATTGTAAATGATAATTCTTTTTCTATCAAAGAAAAAATAACGATTCTTTCATAAGTTTTTTTCTTCTTCCAATGAAGCAACTATTAACACAATCACACGAAAAAAATACAAAAGATGTTTATTTGTTGAACTTATCATCTTAAAATGGACTAAACATATTATTAGACAAACATATGCAAATTATTTATTTTATAAAATTAAATTAAATATACAAATTTAGTGAAAAAAAAATAGAAACTATATTAACAGTTTAGTTTAAAGTTTATTTTAGTATTAAATCTTCTTGTATTAAAAATTTTATTATAAAAATGAACATTTATTTAATTTTCTTAAGATCAATAATAAAATTAAAAAAAACTTAAATTTAATTTTTTAAAGGTCGACTGATATTTGTTCTTCTAAGACTTAGAAAGGTAATAATATTTTAGAAGTTGAGATTTATCTTTCTCTCACACTAAATTGTTGATGAAATCTATTTATAGATAAAAATGTTAAAATATCATATGCATTATTAAATAAAAAAATTACTTTAATACTTCTTAAAATATTTTCATCTATTTATAAAATTTTACAATTAAGATTTTCATGAATAAAAATATAATAAAATATTTGTAAATAGTATATCATATAACATGTGTTATCTGGAGTTATAATAAAATGTTTTAATTTAAAAAAAAATCATTCTTTATATTATTATTTGATATTTTTTATTTATGTAATGGATACAAATTTTCATGACCTAATGTGGCAACACTGTTTATTTTATTTTTAAATTTTTAAAAAATCAATTAGAAATATAAAATTAATAAATAAGACTATATTTATACATATTAAATGAAACTTTACCGAGTGTTATCTTATTCCTTTTAGATAAAAGAAATAAAAGATAAAAATGGAATTGTGTAGTTCACTTTTATCTGCCTCTATGTTCATCTTTACTTTAAGGTTTTTTTTACAACATTTCTTTATTAATCTATTTAAAATTTTTAACATTTAAAATAAAGTTATTATTTTTCTTATTTCTACAAGGATTTTGTTTGACTTTTGATCCTGTAAAATAATTTTAGTTATTATTAGGTTTTATAATTACTTTATTTAAATTTAAAATAAGTGTTTTTTAAATTAAGTAATTTTTAAATAATCATTTATTTAAATCACTCATAATAAGCCAAAAAAATGCTTTTTAACAAGTAGATTAGCAAATTAAAAAAAAGAGAAATCGACTTGTTTTATTAAATAAATAATTTAAAAAAAGCACAAGCAAACAAACAAACCAACATTTAATTTATTTTGAATTAGTCTATTTGAAAAACTATATTAGTAGGACTAAAAAGTAAAATATCCATGTTTAATACAAATTAAAAAAGACTAAAACAAAATATGAAGATGAAATAACAAGTTAATTTTAGAAGAAATTGAATATAATTTTTAAAAGTTTTTTCACGAGCGAAGTTGAAACAAAGAAGAGTTGATCTTTTATAAATCATAAATCAAGTACTTTGTTCAACTCAATTATTTCTATTTTCTTAATTTATCATTTAATTTAAAATTTAAATTAAGTTTAAAGTACTTTGGATAAGATTTTTTTTAGTTTTATTCTAACTTCTATTACTTATTTAAAAAATATATTAAATAAATGGTAAGGTAAATTATAAGCATAACAAAACTACTTTAAAAAATATCAAAGAAGTTATTACATAACTAATAGTACTGCAATTATTTGAATATATGGAAAAGTTTGATTGATTTTCAAATAATTACACTGCAAACAAAAACATAATTTTTATTTATAAGTTATTTTCCTTTTGATTTCTGACTAGTTTATGAAAACTTTTAATTTTTGTTTACTTTTAATTTTTTTATGCATCAATAAATTTTTGTAATCCACTTGTTTATATAAAAGAACACAAGTTTTTTCTACTGCTTATCAACCATGCATGACCTACACAAGTAAGAACAATTTCTAAACACGAATCAATACTTTTTTTGGTCATTAATGAGTTAATATAGGTATCTTCAGATTTTTTTAAATTTTAATTAAGATATGTTTATACCAAAAATGAAAGACTATTAATATCTAATCTTTTGACTATCATGGAAAGATACCTTAGACTCTACAAAACAAAAGTTATTACTATTAAATTATAAAAAAAATAGAAAAATATTAAACTGAAATCATGTATTTTAGAGAGCACAAATAAGTTATTTATGCATTGGAAGAACGGAATATATCCACAGAACCCTAGATATGCTTCATTCTAGAAGATTATACAAAATATTTCTGATTGTAAAACATCTACACCAGAGAACATGTTTTAAGAGAAAAATAAGAAAATACATAAGCAGAAAACACAACCACATAAGCTATATATCCATGAAACGAAGCGAGGTTATGCTGCAAATTTTACACTTGGGACTCATGAGATTCAATGTCTGGCATGTGAAGTGCATTTGAAACTTTTGCACGGAGAAGCTGAGTGATGTTAGCAATGTGGTTGAAGAAGCGGAAGGAGGCTAAAAGTGAGAGAAGAAGGTTGATGATGATATAGTAGAAGAAGAACTCATTGAGGAGAATCCAGAGCAGTGCCTCACATGCAACTACTCCTGAGACATGGAATGTTATGATGGTAGTTGGGGAGTTCATGTTAGCAGTGAATGCAAGAACATGGGAAAATATGGCAAGGAAGAAAAGCACCATGGTTGGACTTAATGGTTGAAAGGGATTGGTGTTGGAAACTCCATACTTTGTTCCCATACAACTTAACTCCAAGGCTATGAGAACAGTGTAGGCTTTTTGCTTGTTCATGGTGAAGATGATGAGAGTGAAATAGATGATTATTTTGCAGAGGATTCTGCATAATCATGTCTTCTTCTCTTCCTTAAATAGGCATCTAGGTACCCTACAAATTTCTTTTTCCCCTAACTTAAAGAGGCATATATGCATATCTATGGTCTTTCATTGGCAGATAAAGGCACTATAAGTCATCATCATTTACTCAACAATTGATTGGTTTAACCCCTTTGAAGCCTGTAGTGAAAGTTTGGTTAATAATGATAATCATCATCAGGCTTTTCAAGAAAATCGACTTGTGATAACAGCTACTAATGTTTATCGTACAATCAATTGTATGTGAGAGCATTAGTACATAATTATACTAAATCATACAATTTCTACAGTGTATGAATATAGGTGCTAATTAACTGATAAACAGATAAAATAAAGTAAAACAATTTCGTTTCCAAATTAACTTTCAGATAAGAAATGCAGTTTCGATCCTTCTGCTTAGTCACTCTTAAAACCTTAAGATCCAATGGAAATAAACTAAGGATTCAGATAATTAATACACTAACTGATTGACACCAATATAAGTAAGAAGCCCGGGATTAACATTCTATCCCTTACATGTACATGTAGTGATCCAAAATATCTATTCATATTTAATACACTACCAAAAAATTTTATTTTTACAAATTATTTTAGTTATTTATAAAATAATAAAATTGGTCATTAATTAAATTAAAAATTAATATAAAATCTAATTTAATAAGTAATTAAAATCTTAATAGTTGATATTAAAAATAAATTTAGATTCTAATTTATAAATAAATTTAATATTGTTATATAGAAATTAATTCTATAATATTTTAATATAATAACTAAAAAAAATATAATTTCTATTAAAATAAAAACTACTTTAAATATTAATAGTTTTTAATTTAGTCATTATAATAACTAATTATTTTTATTTTATATTTAATGATTTTATTGTAGAGATATATATATTAAAAAAATAAAAATTATAAATTTATATATTAAAAAAAATAAAAATTATAAATTTATAAAACATATAATATGATAGGAAGAAAAAAAAGTGTTAAATATATATGTGTGTGGGAGAATAAAGGTCTATCTTTATAATCGTGTTTAATAGTAAAATACATAATCATTTTAAAATGTATCATGTCCTCTTGTGATAACTGTCATGCTTATCTTGTTGGTTATGATGATGTGATCAGATTGCATGGTTTGAGTGCGTATTAAAATAAAAGTTCTTAAAATTAAGAAAGAATCCATAAAAAAATAAAATAAATATAGTTGCATTGAACATGACAGAATCTGTGTAGTTAGTGTTGCTGCTTTTGTCACACGATGAAACAATCTACATTCACTGGTTCATGATGATGTTGTCTAACCCCTCTGCTGTTTGTTTTTTTCTGTTGATAATGGCTTCATATCTCTTTTCTCTCTAAATCTGGACTTTTGTCACACGATGAAACAATCTACATTCACTGGTTCATGATGATGTTGTCTAACCCCTCTGCTGTTTGTTTTTTTCTGTTGATAATGGCTTCATATCTCTTTTCTCTCTAAATCTGGACTTTTGTCACACGATGAAACAATCTACATTCACTGGTTCATGATGATGTTGTCTAACCCCTCTGCTGTTTGTTTTTTTCTGTTGATAATGGCTTCATATCTCTTTTCTCTCTAAATCTGGACTTTTGTCACACGATGAAACAATCTACATTCACTGGTTCATGATGATGTTGTCTAACCCCTCTGCTGTTTGTTTTTTTCTGTTGATAATGGCTTCATAATGACAAAGGTGGCGAGAGAAAGTGTTTCTTGCAAACCACGTTGATGATTAATATTAAGCTATCCAAGAGAATAACCAAGTTATGTTTTTTTAAGAAGTTATATTTAATTTTTAATAAAAAAGATTTTAAATTTTTTAACATTTTTTTTTATAATTGTATTAAGTATGTTGACTTATAGAAAAAGATAAAGTCATAATAAATAAAGTGTCTCATATGCTTTAGATTATCTCCAACCATCAACAAGTAACTTGGCATGTCTCATATGCTTTAGATTATCTCCAACCATCAACAAGTAACTTGGCATGTCTCATATGCTTTAGGTTATCTCCAACCATCAACTAACTTGGCATGTTAAAAATGTTAGGTATATGTTTTAGCGTGTTAAAGGTGTGATAATAATAATTAAGATGAATGGTCACTCCACCACTTGACCTCATTCTATTCAATATTTTTATCAACAAAATTTGACAAAACTCTAATAACAGATTAATAATAATATTGCAGTAGACTCTACATATATATTTAACTATATATTTAATAAAAAATTAATTACTTATGATTTTTAATTAATAATTATTATTTTAATTTATTCTCTAAAACATTAATCAACTTTTAAAAGAGTAAAATTATATAATATGTACAAGTTTAACAAAAAAAATATATAAATAAAGCAAATTAATGTAAGTGTAATGTGAGACAATATTCCAAATTTTAATGGATTTCTTTTTACTTTTTTTTTTGTAATGTATACTTTAGAATATCTATTATATGTTTAGATAAAAGTCTGAGAGGTGTTTTTAAAATTCTAATATATATATATATATATTTATATATGTATAATATTTTAAAGTTATAATTTATTTATATTTAATAACAACGCAGTTTATTCCTGGAGCTACCTTTAAATCCAATATCATTTAAAAATAAAAGAGATGAATGAAGGCTTTACACTTCTTTTAGCTTTTTTTTTTCTATCTTAAAATGTATTTTGTTTTTAATTATATTTAGAAAAAGAAAAAATATAGTTGAAATAAAATACTCATTCATTTTAAATAAATGTACATATTACTACTTCACAGTAGAATTATGTTTTTTCATTTTTTTTCCTCTCATGCAAATCTGCATTCTATATTATTTCTCTAATATTAAAAACCTACTTCACAAGTCGGAGACACCATTATGCTTATGCAAGTTCAAAATTTTAGTTCATCCCACCAAGTTTTTTAAATTTTTAATTCATTAATTAATGTTTCTAATTAAATAAATTAAAATAATATAAATTATTATATTACTTTATAACTATACTTTTAAATAATATATATAATTTAATATGTTAAACTATTATTTATTTTAATAAAAAAAAAGTTACTGGCCTATCCCACCTCATCTCTTACCAATCGGATTAATGGGCAGACAAAATTGGTGAGAACGGAGTAGTGAGCTAAATCTACCAATTTAGATAAAAGAAATAAAAGATAAAAAGGGAATTGTGTAGTTCACTTTTATATGCCACTATGTCCATCTTTACTTTAAGTTTTTTTTTTACCACATTTCTTTATTGATCTATTTAAAAATTTTAACATTTAAAATAAAGTTATTCTTTTTCTTATTTCTACAAGGATTTTGTTTGACTTTTGATCCTGTAAAATAAGTGTTTTATAATTATTAGGTTTTATAATTACTTTATTTAAATTTAAAATAAGTGTTTTTAAATTAAGTAATTTTAAATAATTATTTATTTAAATCACTCATAATAAGCCAAAAAATGCTTTTTAACAAGTAGATTAACAAATTAAAAAAAAGAGGAATCGACTTATTTTATTAAATAAATAATTTAAAAAAAGCACAAGCAAACAAACAAACCAACATTTAATTTATTTTGAATTAGTCTATTTGAAAAACTATATTAGTAGGACTAAAAAGTAAAATATCCATATTTAATACAAATTAAAAAAATTAAATATATTAAAAATGACTAAAACAAAATATGAAGATGAAATAACAAGTTAATTTTAGAAGAAATTGAATATAATTTTTAAAAGTTTTTTCACGAGCGAAGTTGAAACAAAGAAGAGTTGATCTTTTATAAATCATAAATCAAATATAATTTGAGCAATCATAAATCAAATTTAATCTTTTTTAAAGAAAAATTATTCAACTCAATTATTTCAATTTTCTTAATTTATCATTTAATTTAAAATTTAAATTAAGTTTAAAGTACTTTGGATAAGATTTTTTTTTAGTTTTATTCTAACTTCTATTACTTATTTTAAAAAAATATTAAATAAATGGTAAGGTAAATTGTAAACATAACAAAACTACTTTAAAAAAATATCAAAGAAGTTATTACATAACTAATAGTACTGCAATTATTTGAATATAAGAAAAAATTTGATTGGTTTTCAAATAATTACACTACAAACAAAAACACAATTTTTATTTATAAGTTCTTTTCCTTTTGATTTTTGACTACTTTATGAAAACTTTTAATTTTTAAGAAAGTTATTACGAAAGTCAATAAAATTAATATTTACGATCATTTATAATTAGTTGAATATATATGTGTGTAAATAGATGTATATATACACCCATATATATATATATATATGTTTTACATTATTAATATACATGCATGTACTGTTTGTTTTACTTTTTATTTTTTTATGCATTCAAACAATACATTTTTGTAATCCACTTGTCCAATTATATAAAAGAACACAAGTTTTTTCTACTTCTTATCAACCATATATGACCTACACAAGTAAGGACAATTTGTAAACTCTAATCAATACTTTTTTAGTCATTAATGAGTTAATATAGGTATCTTAAGATTTTTTTAATTTTAATTAAGATATGTTTATACCAAAAATAAAGACTATTAATATCTAATCTTTTGACTATCATGGAAAGATACCTTAGACTCTACAAAACAAAAGTTATTACTATTAAATTATAAAAAAATAGAAAAATATTAAACTGAAATCATGTATTTTAGACAGCACAAATAAGTTATTTATGCATTGGAAGAACGGAATATATCCGCAGAACCCTAGATATGCTTCATTCTGGAAGATTATAAAAAATAAAAATATTTCTGATTGTAAAACATCTACACTTACATCTATAATTATAACTATAATTGTAGCATTCATATATAAGAGAAAACACAACCCCATAAGCTATATATCCATGAAACGAAGCGAGGTTATGCTGCAAATTTTACACTTGGGACTCATGAGATTCAATGTCTGGCATGTGAAGTGAATTTGAAACTTTTGCACGGAGAAGCTGAGTGATGTTAGCAATGTGGTTGAAGAAGCAGAAGGAGGCTAAAAGTGAGAGAAGAAGGTTGATGATGATATAGTAGAAGAAGAACTCATTGAGGAGAATCCAGAGCAGTGCCTCACATGCAACTACTCCTGAGACATGGAATGTTATGATGGTAGTTGGGGAGTTCATGTTAGCAGTGAATGCAAGAACATGGGAAAATATGGCAAGGAAGAAAAGCACCATGGTTGGACTTAATGGTTGAAAGGGATTGGTGTTGGAGACTCCATACTTTGTTCCCATACAAGTTAACTCCAAGGCTATGAGAACAGTGTAGGCTTTTTGCTTGTTCATGGTGAAGATGATGAGAGTGAAATAGATGATTATTTTGCAGAGGATTCTGCATAATCATGTCTTCTTCTCTTCCTTAAATAGGCATCTAGGTACCCTACAAATTTCTTTTTCCCCTAACTTAAAGAGGCATATATGCATATCTATGGTATTTCATTGGCAGATATAGGCACTATAAGTCATCACCATTTACTCAACAATTGATTGGTTTAACCCCTCTTGAAGCCTGTAGAGAAAGTTTGGTTAATAATATGATAGTCATCATCAGGCTTTTCAAGAAAATCGACTTGTGATAACAGCTACTAATGTTTATTGTACAATCAATTGTATGTGAGAGCATTAGTACATAATTATACTAAATCATACAATTTCTACAGTGTATGAATATAAGTGCTAATTAACTGATAAACAGATAAAATAAAGTAAAACAATTTCGTTTCCAAATTAACTTTTAGGTAAGAAATGCAGTTTCGATCCTTCTGCTCAGTCACTCTTAAAAACCTTAAGATCCAATGGAAATAAACTAAGGATTCAGAGAGTTAATACACACACATAGAAGCCCCGGGATTAACATTTTATCCCTTACATTTCATGTTCATGTAGTGATCCAAAATATCTATTCATATTTAATACACTACCAAAAAAATTTTGTTTTTACAAAATATTTTAGTGGTTTTATAAATAATAAAATTAGTTATTAATTAAATTAAAAATTAATATAAGATCTAATTTAGTAAGTATTTAAAATCTTAATATCTAATATTAGAAATAAATTTTAAATTCTAATTTATAAATAAGTTTAATTACCATTATATACAAATTAATTTTATAATTTTTTAATATAATTATTAAAAAAATATAATTTTTATTATAATAAAAATTATTTTAAATATTAATAATTTTTAATTTATAAAATAATTTTTAATTTAGTCATCATAATAACTAATTATTTATATTTTTAAATTAGTTTATATTTAATAATTTTTTTTGTAATGATATATATTTTAAAAAAATAAAATTATAAATTTATAAAAAATATAATATGATAAAAAGAAAAAAAAAAGTGTTAAAGGGGAATAAAGGTATGTCTTTATAATTGTGTTTAATAGTAAAATACATAATCATTTTAAAATGTATCATGTCCTCTTGTGATAACTGTCATGCTTATCTTGTTGGTTATGATGATGTGATCAGATTGCATGGTTTGAGTGCGTATTAAAATAAAAGTTCATGAACATGACAGAATCTGCTGTGTAGTTAGTGTTGCTGCTTTTGTCACATGTGAGAGATGAAACAATCTACATTCACTGGTTCATGATGATGTTGTCTAACTCCTCAAAGGGAAAGAGAGATATCTTTTTTTACTTCACAGAGTATTATAATGCAATGCTCTCCACAACTGTAATCTTGGACATACACTCTGCTGTTGTTTTTTTCTGTTGATAATGGCTTAAGATTTTTTATATATTTTTTTTAACTTTTTCATAGCTCTTTTCTCTCTAAATCTGGACTTCATGACAAAGGTGGCGAGAGAAAGTGTTTCTTGCAAACCACGGTGATGATTAATATTAAGCTATCCAAGAGAATAACCAAGTTATGTTTTTTTAAGAAGTTATATTTAATTTTTAATAAAAAAGATTTTAAATTTTTTAACATTTTTTTTTATAATTGTATTAAGTATGTTGACTTATAGAAAAAGATAAAGTCATAATAAAAAAAGTGATATATATAGTGTCTCATATGCTTTAGATTATCTCCAACCATGAACAAGTAACTTGGCATGTTAAAAATGTTAGGTATATGTTTTAGGTGTTAAAGGATTTGTTTACATGTGATAATAATAATTAAGATGAATGGTGGTTCTCCACTCCAGCACTTGCTCTCATTCTATTCAATATTTTTATCAACAAAATTTGACAAAACTCTAATAATGACAGATTAATAATAATAATATTAGAATAATAATATTAGAGTGGATTAGACCTACATATATATTTAACTATATATTTAATAAAAAAATTAATTAGTTATGATTTTTAATTAATAATTATTATTTTAATTTATTCTCTAAAACATTACTCAACTTTTAAAAGAGTAAAATTATATAATATGTACAAGTTTAAGCAAAAAAATATATAAATAAAGCAAATTAATGTAAGTTTAATGTGAGACAATATTCCAAATTTTAATGGATTTCTTTTTACTTTTCTTTTTTTGTAATGTATACTTTAGAATATCTATTATATGTTTAGATAAAAGTCTGAGACGTGTTTTTAAAATTCTAATATATACATATATATATATACATATATATATATATATATATATATAATATTTTAAAGTTATAATTTATTTATATTTAATAACAACGCAGTTTATTTCTGGAGCTACCTTTAAATCCAATATCATTTAAAAATAAAAGAGATGAATGAAGGCTTTACACTTCTTTTAGCTTTTTTTTTTCTATCTTAAAATGTATTTTGTTTTTAATTATATTTAGAAAAAGAAAAAAATATAGTTGAAATAAAATACTTATTCATTTTAAATAAATGTACATATTACTACTTCACAGTAGAATTATGTTTTTTCATTTTTTTTTCCTCTCATGCAAATCTGCATTCTATATTATTTCTCTAATATTAAAAACCTACTTCACAAGTCGGAGACACCATTATGCTTATGCAAGTTCAAAATTTTAGTTCATCCCACCAACTTTTTTAAATTTTTAATTCATTAATTAATATTTCTAATTAAATAAATTAAAATAATATAAATTATTATATTACTTTATAACTATACTTTTAAATAATATATATAATTTAATATGTTAAACTATTATTTATTTTAATTAAAAAAAAGTTACTGGCCTATCCCATCTCATACCAATCGGATTAATGGGCAGACAAAATTGGTGAGAACGGAGTAGTGAGCTAAATCTACCAATTTCACCTGTTTCAATGTGTTATTCTTATTATAAATTATACATCAAATATATAAAATAATAAGTTAAATATATTTTTAATTCTAAATTATTTATCAAAATATTTATATTTTATAAATAAATATAAATAATTTTCAGACAAAAAAAAATAGTAAAAAAATTTAAAAAAATTTAAAGAAAAAAATTTTAAAAATAAAAATAAAACACATTATATTTACATGAATTTATAAAATATAAAAAAAAAATACACAAAAATCAATTTTAACAAATAATTAACATATTTAATCCAAAAAATTAATACATATACTTTTATTTAAATAAATTTATCAAACTAAAATTAATATAAATATTAATTTTCATCTTAATTAAAATGAGATAATATAAAAAATGGGTACATACAGGCAAATAGGATCGCCATATATTTCTTATTTAAAACGAATATGTTAAAAATTTATGACATTAACTTCAGGATTTCTTTTTCGAAAATTCACTTAAAGTTGTTCAGATGTACGACTTTGGGGCTTGTTTTTTTTTTATGTAATTGCCATATCCGAAATTACACTTTTTCAAATCAAATTATTTTTTAAATTATTGTATTGTAACTAATTTTATTAATTTTTTGGCAATACAAATATTTTTTAAAATTAGAAGATTTTCATAATTTTTTATAAATTTTAAATATAAAGTATTACAAAGTAATAAACAAAGTGAATAATTAGTTTTAAATAAATAACTTGTTTTTTATATATTTATTTATTATTAGCATATTATATTTTCTTATATATTTTTTATAAACTAACCTATTCTTATCAATAAAAATAAATTCTATTTTAAAATAAACATAAATTGGGTGACATTTAATTAAATACATTACATATACCATCTAAAGAGAGTAAAAAGTATCAATTAAATTATAAATAAAGTCATTTAGGAGAGAATGACTTCACTTAAAATAATTATTATAATTAAGTTGTGTTGAACACGACTTTGGTTCTTTTTTTATTTCTTAAAGGACAGAAACAGAAGGCATGATAAAAAGTTAACGACATGTTGATTTCAGTAATCATTTTAAAACTTGCTCATTTTTAAAATTTCAAAAGCATATTACTTTTATGAAATGGAGCATGCATTACATGAAAAAGCTGTTCTCAGCGTTGTGGCTACGTTTGGTTTGTCTGGAATTTGCTTCAAAGACATTCATAAATACTATGATACGATGAATCTATTCTACTTCTAGGTATCTAAATAGTTATGCAATTCAGTAAGAAAGATTCATCTTAAATGCTTGCGCATAAATGTTATGCTCTGTATGTAAACTATATGCATAATCCAGGTAGTCCAGAGAAAAAGTAAAATGCAAGCATTTAAGTATCATAAACATGTAACTAAAGAGCTGGTTTCAAGTCTCAACTGTTTCAGTTTTGTGCTTTTGAACTGTGTACTTCAACTACATAAATTATTTTTCATTCCCTTCAAGTGGTAGAATACATTCCAAGTAAACCCTCTCCTTGGATCTCTAAAGATTAACTAGTTACTGCACCAGCCTCTTAAACATTAACTAGTTTTTCCACAAACCTTGCATAATTAAGATTAATATAACTAGAAAGTCCTCGACATTTTTGGAGAGCAATCAATATATAGCAGAGAAATGAAAACTGTTTTATGTACATATCTATCTACAGCTAAACCGAAGGTTAAAGCACTCCACTGGTTAAAATAGCCAATCCTAGATATGTGAACTTCACATTAATTCTTAAGAATACTATAAAATTAAACAGATATATCTCGGATTATATTCAGGTAGCTAGGACTGCAGAGAAAACTGACATATCAATTACAGTCCACCGCAAGGGAAGCAATAAAGGATACAATAATATTAAACACAAATAGTTAAATAATGCTGGTATTGGGTCACAAATCTAATTTGTTCAATGAAACTCAAGCAAAAGTAGCATGCTTATAGCTTGCAAGTGAAGGTCCAAAATAAAATAATTAAATAGTAACAAATAGAGCTGAACAAAATCAAAAGTACCCAGTCTTCATCATATGCACTTTCACTCTCTAAAAAAATCCTCCAAGATAGCATCCATCAATTTGACTAGGAAGAAAAATCTAGAAAGTTTTTGATAGAACGTGATTGTGATTTTATGACATATAACTATATGACTGGCAGGATATATTTTATGAATTAAATTGGTTAAACCCCATATATTGAATAAGAAAATGTTCTCTATAAATTTTTAAATACCAGACTTTCACGTATACAACAAAAACTGTAAACATTAGTTAATAACAAATTAATTGGTTGCACATATAGGATAGACTAGTGCACCGTATAACTTCAACCTATATAATAAACTGTTGAAGCAAGACCAACGCATTCATGTTAGGAATAGGATCCATTGAATGATGTGTAAAACTAGATAAACTTGAAGCATCTAGTAACTCCTCAAAGAAAGTGATTAACGTAAATCCAGTTGCTGAATTATATAGCCATAGTAAATCACCACATTAGAATTTACAGAAAAGTTCTTTATTAGCATATGATAAACATGAGATTAATTATTTGGTGTAAGATTAAATGTCGTGTAAAATTAAATTTGATTTACAACGGATCCTAAACCTCGTCATATAATCATGCTAGACCAAAGCATGCATTTTAACTTTCACAAGAACAATGAACCAATAATTATATTAGAATGATACTCAAAATAGAAACCATTTTAAAGACTACTTACCCTAAAAGATCTTCCTAGACAACATCTTAGTTGACAGGACCTATTTGCAAAAGTCAAATGCCCAGAACCCTTGGTGGAGATCAATAATGCAGGTGATCAATGAATTCAGGCATTAATACTAGAGATGACGATTGAAGATTTAAGATCCAATCGTGTTAAGGTGGTGCTAACCGCTATGTTCATCCCTGACAAAATTATCACCAAATTATCCTTTCATATTTACAATTGTAAGAGGCAATGAAAATAAATAACACGGCAAAATGCACTCAAAATAGTAATTTACTTCTAGTTTCCCTTGCATGCACACAAAATTCAATTTAGAATTTTTCCCCTAGTTGTGGATCTTCCACAAACTCCACACTCTCAATGATATAGAGAACCAATATCCATGTATATACAGTAATGACATGACAGTATTCTTATAAACATTAATACCAATACCATGTAATAGTATTATATGATTAGTAGATCAATGATCAGTTATTAAATATAAAAAATAAAAATAAACATGTATTGTCGTCAATGATGTGCAGTAGAAATTAAAACTGAGCTACTAAGAAACAAAACAACTGTTAGAAAAAGTGAAGGAAAAATTGAAGGTGATGGAAGTTGAAGAATTTCCTCTTAAAAATACAGGATGTTGTTATATAACATTACAACTTGACATTTTTCTCCATCGGTAAAAAATATATAAAGGTTTCGAAATATGTACAATCATAATTCAAATTGACCTTACGAAGGTAGAAACCTCTGATAAAATATTGAACAGCATATGTCACAAACAATACTTTAGCCCCAATCCTGCAATTTTTGTGAGCATCTTTTTCAACACTTCCATTCAAAGCTCAAACCTGCTCATTCAATTCAAGTACTGATCAATGAATTCAGAGCATACTTGTCTCATAGTCCAAAACATCTTAAACTGCATTGCTGTCACAAGAAATTTTCATCAAAGTAATGCTGTAACTTGTACTTCTTAGGTAGTATTCTCGTGCTACACAAATGCTTTAATACTAGAGAGTCTTGAACCATATCATGGCTTTTTCCCTTGTTTTGAAATCTTTTAGAATGGATACAAGTACATTGCAGGCACCCTTCCTTTTAGAAACCGCTAAAGTACAGCAGATCACCATCTGATTGAGACTTTACCAATTGTCCTTGCAAGAGCACTTCCCATCAAAGAAATGATGAAACCTGTTTGAATCTCTCATAATGATTGGTCGTCCTATACTAATTGATGCAAACTTCATAAATACATGGCAGTCATCACAGACACGAATATTCTTTATGATCCGTATTGGTGCAATTCCATTGGGCTTTCTAATTAAAGCAAATGCAAGGGCAAGTTTCTCACTATGGTAGGAAATGGATCTAAATTTTTCTTCCTCTCCCACATTGTGTAGGACAGTGTTTATATCTGGATTATACCCAATTTGTTGCAATGTTAAGATCAATCTGTTCAATTCTCCATAGATTTTCCCCAGTTCTGAATGAGAGTGATCTTCTGAAACAAATCTATGGACTTCATTCCCTACCTCAACCCAACTGTGAGCTGCAAACTTCTTTGCATTCTTTTCTTTCATGAGAGATCTTACAACAGCTACATCTTTCCATCTCCCACAAGTGGCATACAAGTTGGAAAGCATGATATAAGGTCCAGCATTATGTGGATCCAATTCAAAGAGATAACTAGCTGCCAACTCTGCACTCTTCAGGTCAGCTTTGGCACAAACAGACAGTAAGGTGGACCAAATACGGTAATTTGGTTTGTGAGGCATACGTTGGATTAGATCCACTGCTTTATCAATTCTACCTGACCGACCAAGGAGAGTGACCATACATGCATAGTGATCCAATGTGGGTGTCATTCCCTGTTCACTGATTGAATCAAAATACTTCTGTCCTTCTTTTACCATATCAGCATTGATACAAGCACATAAGACAACCACAAAAGTAACATTATCAGGTTTGAAATTTTCTTGTTGCATTCTCTCATACAAAGCCAAGGCCTCAGGAGCCTGTCCATTTTGTGCATAACCTAGAATCATGGCATTCCAAGTGATCACGTTCCTAATAGGCATAGTTTCAAAAATGACCCAAGCATCCAAAGTGACTCCACACTTGGAGTACATATCAACAAGAGCACTTGATACAAGCATGTCATTATCAACACCCACTAAAATTACTTTTCCATGAACAACTTGACCATGATACAAAGAAGCTAGTTTGGCACAGGAGCTAATCACACTAGAAATGGTGTAACTGTCGAGTTTAACATTTCTACGTAGCATGTCACCAAACAACATCAAAGCATCCTCCTCTCTTCCATTCTGAGCATAACCAACTATCATTGTTGTCCAACAAATTTTATCTTTTTTTGGTAATTTGATAAATATATTTCTTGCATCATCTACACGTCCACATTGAAAGTAAGCATTGAGAACATTTGAAAATGTTATTACGTCAGGTTTCAAAGCTGACAACTGCATTTCATCAAACAAATGAATGCACTCATCAGGTTTTCCCAATTTTACATACCCAGAGATTAGGAGATTCCATGAAACAACATTTTTATTAATCATTCGATCAAACAACAAACGTGCCCTATCTATATCACCACATCTAGCATACATATCAATCACAGCATTCCTTACAAAAGCATTTCCCCCCAAATTAGTAACAACAATCTTCCCATGGATCTGTTTCCCATGCCTCAAATCCAAAAGCTGAGAACATGCTTGCAATGCATTCACATAGGAGTAATGGGTAGGCTGAAATCCCTCTTCCTGCATTCTCAGAAGAACTTTCAATGCTTTTCCTGAAAGCCCATTACTAGCAAAATATGCAATTAATGTGTTATATGAAACAGAATCACGATAAGGCATTTGATCAAAGACAACATGTAAATTCTCAACCATTCCCATCTTTGCATAAGTAGAAAGCAAGGTATTCCAAGAATAAACATCTCTCTTAGTCATGTTATCAAACACGTTTTGAGCATCTGTGAGCTTACCCAATTTGGCATACAAATGGATGAGTTGGTTGTGGATAAAGGCGTCTTTGGGTTGAAAAAGGTGAAGTTCCATGTGAGACTGCAGTCTCTTTGCTTGAATGAAGTCATTGGCTCGAGCACAATGAAGCACAAGACGAGTGTAATCATCAAAAGAAGTTGGTCCATTAGAGTACAACAGATCTATGGCTTGGTGAAGCTTTTGCTTGACCTTCATTTTTGGTTTGGGGCAGCTCAGCCTCTCCTACCACCTCCGTTTGGGTTCAATCAACTTCACTCCATGTCTAACTCATTTTTATACTCTTGTCATCATGCACAGTATTTCAACTTTAACCAAATGACATTATTCAATATTGTGCTTTATGTCTACATGAGTAAAGTTATTCACACTCCTACATTATCAACAAATAAAAGTAGTAAAGCAATTAAATCCTTAAATGATATTGTAGTTTTTAAAAAATAACAGTAAATGTCCTGAGGAAATAATATATTCATGCATCTCATGTTAAGAGGCCCTCAGTCCCTCGTCCCAAGTGTCTAAATTCAACAAAAGTAGTCAAGTTTTCCAAATAAATGAGATATGCACATATTTATATTTCAAAACTTCAAATATCAAAGGTTTTAGCTGTTACACGCATCATTTGCTCCGCTAATGTATTTATTGCTGAGATTCTATGAACACTTTTAACTTTCAGGACAAAGGCCATGTATGGTTCTTTGTTTTGGGTGTGCCTGACACATATGTGACCATAATATAATTTTCAATTTCAACAAAACTTTTATTTCCAATTAAACTTTTGTCCTTTATAAAACCTCAATACATCATATACTTCAACGTGACAAGACAAATTTCTACAATGTTTTACTTTCACATCACATTCTTTATTCCTTTTCAACCTTGTAAAATTATTATAAAGGACTTCATCAATTCCAGCATCATATGGAAATCTGGTAACGGCTCGAATACACAACAATACTAGAATAGGCCCATTAGAATAGTTTCTAAGCCCATTTGGATGAAACACTATGTTTGACCATCCCAATGTACTGGCAACACTAACCGGGAATCTTTTTTGTTAGAAAGTAGAACAGGTGTCATACCTGCTACCAAGATATTGGGTTTTAGCTTTGACATTTGTTACCACCCCAGCCACCTCAATCACGCCACCAATACCCTATTCTGACCACCACCTCCACAACATTCCCTCTCACTGGCCATTTCTTCACCTATCACTGCAATCATAGCCAACTTCAACAGTTCTACACCACTCTAAATGGAACAAAAATACACAATGACCTTACCTCCTTATGTGCCTCCCAGTACTTTTTCCAACATGGGCTTCTTTACCACGAAAATGAGTTGTTCATCCCATCTCAAGCCAATCTCTGCCGCCATCATGTCCTATTCGAATTTCAAGACTCCCCAAGCAATGGCCACTCTGTTCTAAAAGTCACCATAGCTCTCCTTGTCGCTTCCTTTTACTAGCATGGAATATAACAAGACACCAAAACCTTCATCCATAAATGCCTCACATGCCAATAAAATAAACTAGTAAATAACTTGGTTTGCAACTACTCCTCCCAATTCCCCAACAGGTATCGGATGACCTAACAAAAGATTTCATAACCCACTTACCTTCATCTTTCAACCATACAATCATCTAGGTTGTGTTTGACCTTCTCCAAGTTTGACCACTTTGTTGCTCTGCCCCCTCTCCAATTTTGGCTCATTGTTTTTGTGTTGAGATTTGCAGGTTGCATGCCATCCCAAAGTCCATCATTACTGACAGAGATCCTCTCTTCCTTAGTTAGTTGAGAAAAAAGGCTTTTAAGATGTAAGACAGACAACTCAAATTCAGTACTACATACCATCCACAAACTGATGGCCAATCATAAGTAATGAACACACGTATAAAGGTGTACTTGAGGAGCTTTGTTGTCAACAACTTGCGCACATGGTATAAATTTCTGCACCGCGTGAAGTTCTCATGCCACTTCCCCATCAACACCATTCCATTTGAAGCCCTCTATGGTCGTCCTCCACTAACCACCCAAACTATGTTGCCAGTAACTAGACACAACTCAGCAAGAATGCCCAGATACTCCACCAACTAAAACACACACTCAAACATACATGTTAGCGCATGGCCAACAATGCCAACAAAGGTCATCATTACCACCAGTTTCAAGCAGGGGATTGGGTTCTCATTTGCCTTCAACTGCATCACCAACAATCTTTGTCCCATCAAAAATACAACAAGCTATCCTAGAAGTTCTACAACCCCTTTTCAATCACCTGTCTTACTGGCCAAGTGGCCTATGAACTCGCGCTGCCACCAAAATGTCAAATCCACCCTCTGTTTCACATATCCCTCATCCTTACCATACCTTTGGTCTCTACCATATCGTTGAACCAACCCGATTGTCACCTCATTCTTTTCCCCAACCAAGAAATTTTTCCTTTAACCCTCACCAACTACACTTCGTCTCCAGATCCTCCCTTGACTACTTCTCTCTCCACCCCTAAGGTCTTCATAAAACCATTTTTCAGAAAGAATAAGACAAAGACGAACAGTTTAATTTTTTTAGTGTTTTCCTTTTACCCATTTGTGTTTTCCGTATCAAAATAATTTGATATCATCATGTAAAATCATCAAATTAAAAGGTACTCCATCAATTTGAGGGACCCGAACTGTAATCCAAACAAACTACATACTATACAAAACTTAAATTGTTATATGTCACCAATGAAAACAACTTTAAATCTGCTAACCTGTATTGGAGCCTTGATGTATACTAAGATATATAAATCTAGGATCCCCTACCCAAGTCGCATATCAGAAACACCAATAAAAAAAAGAATGCCTCTGAAAATGTAAAAAAAAAACGGGGCACGACTCGAAATAAGATATAGTAATATACAACAATTGTGCCTCTCCATAATAAGTACCAAAACATGCTTACAAGAATGCACACAAAATTCGAAGTTCAGTTTCAAAGCCAACAATGAAATGAAAAACAAATAATTGTTGTACATTAAAATTTCCGTTAGAGATAACTCCTTACCGACTTCATCAAAGATAATTCCTCTAGCTTGTCCATCCCACCATCTCCCCTGCATTTATAATTGAGAAGGATTCTAACAAAATCAATATGTTGAGGTGATTAAACATAATAAACTTCAAGGCTGAAATCAGGCTTGCCACTACCTATTGTAACACATTTCCTTCATCTGGATTTCCTGCAACGGTATCAGTACAAACATCTATTCGCTAAATCTGCAAGTGTATATAGCAGTTAAAAATGTGAGTTGAAGAGGCTTTTGTTCAAATTTAAAAGGTATAAATTGAGAAATGAATTCAGAAAGAATTTATCAAAACAGGGATTTGCCGCGAAAACAGAAATTAACCTTACTATTCAGTGATAGAGGAAGCTCTTGATAGACTAATAGAACTAGAAAGGAAACGAAGAAAATGCTGTGCTTCTGAGGCGAACCATGGCGAGCGAGAGAAAAATTAGGGATTAGGATAAGAAAAAGTTTGAAGCATTTGGTTGCGCCACAATGGTTAAGGAAAATAGTACCAAGTTTTGTTGAACAAGAAGAAATTTTTCAAAAGAAAAAAGGGACGCCATCAACTATTTTTTTAAAATAAATTATTTTAAGCAGTTGAAAAATATACTTTTTAAATTATTTTCTTAAATATCTTCATAAAATAATTATTTTTTACTACTAAAAAGACCTTTTTAAGTATTTACAATTATCTGTTATAGAATAAGATGAAGAAGAATTCGTAATTACTTCACTTGCAATATCAGGATATGTAACTCACATAATTGAAATTTTAAAAAAATTAAACCACTCTACCGGTCCTTGAGAGCAATTGAAATTTAAACATTTTTAAATAAATCTCAAATTATCTCAGTTAAATTTTAATTATTTATATACGATTTGCAATAGAATAATAAGCGTGATTTGTGAAAAAATATAAAACAAATTTCTTTTATGATACAACAATAGATATGTCTGTCACCGTTAATTTTCACGTTGACCATTAGATTAATTTTTTTAAAAATGTTAATTATTGATATTACTAAAATAAACGAAAAAGTAACCTTAGGTCATTTATTAATTTTCTTGTTATCTCGTAAAAATATTAAATAAAAAATATACATTTTTATCTGATGAAAATATAAAATATCTTAAATACTTATCATATAAATCAAGTATTAAGATTGGTAAGAAAAGATTATAAAAAAATTTACCATTATGTTAAATGAAGATTGGTAAGAAAACTAAACTACTAGGTCACCATCGAAATTACGTATTCCTAATGAAAACAAAATCATCCAGTGATAGGGCCACATAACATAGTACACTTGCTGCAACAAACAGAAGATCCTCGTAATATTCCATATTCTTGCCAAAGTGTCTAGCATAAAGCATACTGCACTTGCTTGTAAACTTCACTGTTCCTTCAGTTTTCTCTTTAAAGTTCAATCTTGTAGTGAATAATACTTGGACATTTGGATTGATATTGATAACCTTCCCTCAAGAATTTTTGTTAAGAGGTGAGTAGTTCATCAACTTTTGAGTTGTGTATTGTTTCACTTTCTTGACAATTAAGAACACTGAATGATTTGTGGTTTTAGTTTCATGTGTTATGCTGAACGGTTTTGGTTTTGATGCTAAGTTGAAATTCTGTGGAGCTCTAAGGAACCTCTGTGTTTCTTTGTGTTGCATGTTGTGTGAGCAAAACTTGGTGGTCCACATTTGCAGTTTCCATGTCCTTTTGATGGCAGAACAAAATACACTTTTGAATTGAAGAGGGTATCTTTCTTCTTAGCCATTATAGGTGTTTTATTATTGGGAGACAATGGAGTCGTTTTCCTTAGCTTGGATATGAAGTCACCTTTCCTTTGTCCTTCATGCGTGATATTAAACTGCTGTGTAAAAGAGAGTCATCTTATCATCATTTCAATATTCCCTTTAATATACAATTGACAACAACTGGAGAATATAAATAAATAATGCTAGATAAGTTAAAAAAATAAACCACTACTCATGATTGAGAAAAATAGAGTTTTGTTATATGTTGGGTTTCACGTCTCAGACCTGTTTTTTCTTGTTCATTGAGAAGCTAGTAGTTATAACTTTCATGTCTAAGAAGTGATTTTTTTTTCTTCTTAACATGTTTCCAATCACACATTTGATCAAATTGTTAAAGTGTTGTCATTCTCTTTTCAACCCTGCTGGCAATGTAAGATGAGGTTCAAATTTGTCAGTTGAATTTGAATTTGGAGCAATATGTTGAGAGAGCACAATGAATTGGTATGTGATCAGTTGAATTTGGTGATAGAAAAGATAAGCTAATGCTTTGACTAGTTTTCCTATTAATACCAATTTATATTGTACCTCTAAACACAGTGCTCCAAATTCTTTATGATAAACAGTGAGTTGATTAACTGCTCTGTTGTGGCCAATCTGGCTTATCTGACAACTATGATAAGCCAAGTTGAAAGAGTGCTATGCTGCTCTGAAACTGAATAATATGAGCTCAGTCCATTGCATATCAACCACTTTGGTTGAATAAAAATCTGAAGATATCGTCAGAGTGATGTGACTTGGTAACCACATTTCAATTTTTTTTATATTCCTTTCACATTATGAGAAATCTCAAGATTTCTCTACCTGAATATCAGAAGACATTGTCTTAAGAGTTAAATCTGCTGTCAAGGTTAAAAAGAGTGGTGGTTGGTTAAAAATTAAGGATATTGGAAAATGAGTTGAAGCACTTATAAGTGCTGGCCTCTTGTGGGAGGCAAGTTCTCTCTCTATCATGGACTGGTGGTCTTATTTGCCATTTTGCTGACTTGGTTAAGTGTTTCCCTTTCACTATGTTATGTGCACTCATCTTCATCCATTGTGCTACTTTTTTTGTTGTTGAAGTATGAAATAAAAGGATAATTTTATTTACTTCTTTTCCTAACAAATTTACATTAACCGAGAGTAGATTACATTCAAACTGAAAAGAACAATAACATGGATATTAAAATAAGAATCAGAATTATTGAATTATTATTACTAATTTGTATTTAATCATTTAGTGTACTCGGATCTGCATACTTAAAACTCTTCATCTCAATTTGTCTTATAGCTGTTAAAGGAGGTGTAAGACATTAACTTTTGCTTGAAATAATGGTGTTCAAGGTTAATTAACAGGAATACCATATGATATGTAAATTCTAAAATGTAAAATTCTCTAAAATAAGAAAATAGAATGCAGCAATGAAGTATCATCACAATTCAGAACCATTTGCATTCATGAACATATGTTCTTTTTCCTTTCATATGATGTATATTTTCTTTAAACAATAATAACTTGTGGTTTACATTTGAAGACCACAACATAAAAATGTACATAAAATCATAAAAAATCCATCTGAGCCAAAGAATTAGGTTCATCAAAACAAATCCTGCACAACAAATTGAAACAACCTATTTCTTGATTATGTTAAATAACACCATTCCTGCCTTTACTTCTCTGAAGTTGCAATATATTCAGAATCCTTTCCAAGCATCAAGAACTTCGTGGAAGACTTCAGCAATCAGATCCCTATCTGCATTATGCAAGAAGGTATTGAAATCATCCCGAATTTCATAGATTTTGCCAAACTTCACAAGATACCGGATGCAACTCATCTTCAGTTTCATCAACTGATATAGAGATGCATTTTGGAGCCTCTCAAGTACATTTTTTGTGTCAATGTCTTCAAGAAGACTCTCATGGCATGCATCTCTCAGATCAGATATGTCATACTTGTCGGCTGCATGAAGAAGGGCCAACCTATGAATCAGAAACTCTTCATGTTTGATGATTCCATAAAGATAATTGAGAAAGGCCTGGCATGAATCAAGTGACATATCTGAGATGTTTATGGTTGACAACTCTTTCTCCTGAAGATTATGTGAGAACATGCTGCGAAATACAGGAGATCTAGCGGCAAGAACAGCTCTATGAGCTCCTATACTTCCATCAGAAGCATTGATGGTGATGTCAGTGTGGATTCCTTCAGTTAGCATTCTGCCAAGAGATTCTATGGCATTTGCATTTGATCTTTGCTGAGTAAAACCTTCTGCCCAAATGGAACAAGGTTCTCCACCCTGCATCAAAAAATAGCATTCTAAATAAAGTAAGGTATATTTGTATTCTCGAATTAATGTACCAAATTCAATCAGACATTAACTTATTGCAGACAAATACGTATAAATGCATAATAAACCAATTTGGGTATGATCCTTCATATTTCATCTTAAAATCAGTTGGAATTGAGTGAAGTTATCTATCATATATACAAAAGTCACATTCCAGGAATTGAGACACAGAATGTGAGACTTTCCAACAACCCCATGTAGGTTGCTCTCAAAATGGAAATAGATTAACATCATAGAATTTAATTTAGATGCATTAACAGTGTGAAAAAAGATTTCTACAGTCATAATTTAAAAGTTATCATAAATAATATTTTTTATTGTTTGAAAGTATAAAATGTTTACACCATAGTGCATAATAATTAAACTCTACTTTGTAAGTACTAATCCGTTGTCACTCATCTTCATGCTATCTTCCATCATGGCCGGATAAAGGAATTAGTTAACTGCTTATGATTATAACTGGTTACAAAATCCTAATGGTACCCTAAATTGATTTGGCTAGACTGTCCCTTTCCAATGCCTCAAATAATCATCATTTGCAATGAACACTAAAGAAAGAACCATATTTGAAGAGACGTGTATTTAGAACATACGTTTGGGGATGCAGTCTTCAAATCTAGAAACTCAACGTCAATAATGAATTTCCCAGTTAGTGGAACCTCAATTGCCCAAACAAAATCCTCGTTGTTCTTTAACACTTTGTCCTTTATTTCTGCACCATATAAGTAGATATATGCATGTACTCAGTCAACATGAAAAAGAAACTGTTAAACAAACGCACTGAACTTCTCAGAAAAACAGTTTTTGTGAAATTGTAAAGATGCAAACAAAGTAGCATAAGATAAGCCATACTATCTTCTATTTGCAATTATCATGTACTTTGCACCAAGTACAACATCATCATACTAAAACATGCAAGAATCTAGGATTATTGATTATTCTCCATCCAGAAGAAAAAGTAAAATGAACCAACAAAAAAGAGAGAAAAGGTAAAAAGAGACTAAGACCTGGGTGTGTGATGGCCTTGCGATCTCCAACAGAACTAACAACCCGAACGATGAAAGATGCAATTGGAGGGTTGTCTCTTGTAAGATTGGATATTTCTGGAAACAATTTAACAAACAAAACCCTGCTCTTCTCCACCGACAAATGCCTTCATTTCAAACCAAAAAATATATATAAAACTCAAACCACACTCTTTGTTCCAATTTGACACCAAATCAACAACACAAAATCTAAAACAAGGGTCTTCAAATTATAGCGCAAAAAAAAAAACTTTCTGAGGTACCGAACACTTCAACACACACAAAAACCAATTAAACCACGTGGGGTGTGCATAATTTGCTGATCAAACAACACATACCCACTTGTGAGTCTTCTGTTTCCGTGCCCTGTTTCCTAAGTTAATATTCTCTTTAAATGAAGCATGGTCATTTTCTTTTTTGACACACGGACAAAAATAAATATATAGATGGATAGAGAAATAGATGTATAGAGAGATACCAATTCCACTTGCCGATCCTGAAAGGATCGGATTTTCGGTAAGTGCAAGAAGCCAAGTTTTCGATTCTCCATTGAGCAAGACGTGGGGTGGTTTCGACTCTGTATGCAGAATCGCTCATCCTATCAGAAAAAGCAAGTGCTGTGGTGATTTCATGGATGCAATCCAAAATTCCCTCCAACAAAAAATCTCCCGGCTTTCCCAGGTTGACTCTTTATTCTCCAGTTCACTTCACTCTTCATATGAATATCCTCTGTTCCCCCACTCTGTTTTTCTTCTTTTATTTATTCCAAACTAGCCCAAAATTTCAGAAAGTGTTCACCAACATTCACTCTGGCTTTGATTAGATTGCAATTTCTTTCAGGGGTTTCGGACACGCAAGGATTTTGGTGTTGCTTTTACCCTTTTTTTTGGAGATTAAAAGAAACAAAAGAGAGTGAGTGATTTGTACTTTTATTGGTATGGGATGGTGATGGCCTATGATGATAAATGTGTATTGGTTGGTTTCTAATAGACATGTCTAAGTCTTAGCATTATATTGCTTATATCATTGGGGATGAAGAAGGTGTACGTGTAGGATTTTGTGTTGATTCAGGATGACCTTCTGGTTGGGTCATGTGTGAGCCTGCTTTAAGGGGAAAAGAATTTTTTAATTTTTGGTGCTTTGAAGCAAAGTATCTGTTCCTTCCAAATTTCACCAATTTCTCTAAACCACATTCTTGGATTGTGGATGCAACATGCTTTGCTCACAGATAAGACTTCATTTCTTGCATTATTAATGTACCAATAATAATATTGTTAAACTTGAATGTAAGTGTAACTTCTATATTTCTTTTCATTACTATCACATTAACTGCAAGTTAATGCCATCAATAGAAGTGACTTTAAACTTTGAAAACCATTACTTATCAGTGAGATTCATTTATAATATACTTAATAATAGAAAATCAATGGAAAGATATTTAAAACAGTGTAACACTTGTACTTATCCTTCAAAGTATAGTTTGATGAGATTGCCCCAATGGATCAACCTATTGACTCTCTCTCCACGTGTCCAAAGGTGCAACCTTTGGTCTTGTGATATTTAATATTATGTGACCCTGATGCTGATATAACCAATGTTCTGGCATGCTTCATTTCATCATTTCAATAGTGTCTTGCATCAGTGTATTGTGTTGGTTGGTTATGCTCAGTTACGGTTCAGTTGCAAATTGCGAATTGCAAAATTTTCTTCTGAAATGGGCCAGCTCTGTTGTAATTAGTGTCCACTGATAAATTCATTTTTCTTCACATCTTCCCATACCCTTTTTTCTGCTGTTGCAAGTGGACCTGTGACTCACTTGCAAGTTGACCTTGGTGCATGCAACATTAACTTAATGTAACTGTAGTTCAACTAAAGTTGAATTTTTGGTCTAACTCTTAACTTCAGGGGAGGAAGAAAAAGAAATGGAATTAGGTGCACTTATGCCTAACTATCTCTTCATTCAAACCCACTTTAGGCATTGATAAGTAAGAGTTTAACAAGTTTTCAAATATGTTGGTGTGGAGAAAAAGTGGTAACTAAATGAGTAGGTGAGAAGATTGGTTATTCCAATCAATTTTCAGTAAATGGTTGTCTTCTACCTTTCATTGGGGACATCACATTCACAGAAAAAAGTAGTAAAATCAATCAAATTATTGGCATTTGATTCTATGCTGACCATGTTTGGGAAAAATAATGTTTTTTCTGGTTTCAACTATTTTGGGATAAAAAAAAGGCTATTTGCAGCTGAAATGTGTAAAAAGAAAGATGAAAAACTAAATTGTTTTTGTGAATCTAAAGTAGTAGTTTATGATTTTCTTTAGCTTCATCCATGCCATTTTTTCTAATACAAAATCTGTTATTTTTTAAACGAAATTAATTCTCAGAACAACTTTTCATCATCAAACTTATCCAAATAAAAGGTAATTTGAATTATAATCCATTATACATATATAGTTAATTTTTTTTTAAAAAATCATTTTTTGTCATTATACCAAACAAACCCTTCATGTAAAATTTATTAGAGACCATGCTATTATTAGAACCCCTCGTAATTTCTTAGTAAAAAAAGAAAAAGTAAAACATTGCAAATGCTCAAGAATAAAAATCCATTGCTTACAAGTTACATGACACACTTAACACCAATCAAAATTCAAAATTCCATAATTTGTTTATTTTAAATTTTCCATAATGGTGATGATTAAGTCACGCAACTTTTAGCTTTGTCTTCCCTCCTATTCAAGTTGATGCAATATGATTAGCCTATATATAAAAATGAAAGGAAATTGAATTTTGTAAACAAAGTTCCATTAAATATGGGACAAAGCAAAGTATGGTGTTGACGTTGATGGAGAAAGATGGAATCTTTAGATTCAATAGGTTTTCTCTTTCATGGAAAGTCCAAATTTCATTTTCTTTAGCATAGAAGAAAGAAGACAATATGGTAATAAGTTGATAAACCAAAAAAGAAAAAACCTAAAGAGGCGTATCATAGAAGGCAATGAAAGATGGAACCTTTCATGCAATCTTAGTAATTAAAATTAAATATTTTTTTAATGTATGTAGTCAAGTGGCCACACACACCATCAATTGGAATTGGTTGCCATTAATCTTAATCTTCAACAACCCTTTGTGTTCTTTTTGGCTTTTATAGTTTTTTAATCGACTTATGCTACTTTAAGAATGAATGTGGACATGGTTTATCTCTTCTAGTAGGGTAATTAAGGTATATGTTTATCTCCACTAGAGTAAGTGCATGAACAATTAGAGATAAATAACACGAGAATATCTCTTTATTCTTTACATTCTTCATTCTTAAATACACTTGGATGTTTCTTCATAATAGTAATAATGATTACCACAAAATTTAGAATTTTTTTATTTTTTCTAATTAAGTATTTTATCATCCAAAGTATCATCCTTTTACAAATTTTACTAGTTAAAGTTTTTTTTAACACATTTAATAATCAATGTTTTCCATTTTTACAAATTTTATTTCGTTAATTTTTTACATGGAAAAAAACAAAATGACGTTGTTTTATTATTTGTGAAATGATACCATTTTGATCTCATTTTAATTTTTAAAAATCTTTTTCAAGACACAACATCATTCTGTTAAGAAGTTTACAAATTGGTAAATTTTAAAAAAAAACTAAAAATTTGTATAACATGAAAAACAAATTTGGAAATAAAACTTTTATAATTATAAGAATTTTGTGATGAAACATGTGATTAAGTATTGTGCTTTTAATTAGAGTATAATCTGTTGAAAGTTAATAAAAAATATTACATTAAATAATATAAATCGAGATAAAACTTTACTTTTGAATAGAAAATAAT